>CM061752.1:137970326-139342022 GCA_030979885.1 Lolium multiflorum
TCATTGCTATTATGGTTTATGTGATATTGGTGCAAGTGTTAGTGCTATTCCTTATGAGCTTTATACGGAGATTATGCACGAAATTGATTCTTGTGAACTTGAAGATATTGATGTGGTTATTCAACTGGGCTAATAGAGAAACTATTTCTCCAATTGGTATTGTTCGAGATTGTGGGGAAGTTCTATGTGGTAAGATTAAATATCCTGCTGACTTTTTGGTACTTGGTTCTGCTGCCAGTGATCATTGTCCTAGTCATTTTTGGTAGACCTTTTCAAATACTTGTGGAGCTATTATAGATTGCAAGAAAGAGAAAATTTTGACTAAATTTGCTGGTGAATCTTATGAGTTTAACTTCTCTAAATTTACCAAAACCCCTTATAAAGCTGATTTGCCTAGTGATGATTTTAAAATGGAGCAGTGTGCATCTATTGTTCTTGTTCCTAATAATCCTTTGCAACAACATTTGGAGAATAGCGAGAGTGAAGTTTTTAGGAAAGAAAGAGATGAGCTTGAGGAATTTTTTCTTCGCCAACCTATTCTCAAGCATGATTTACCGGTGGAAGATTTGGGTACAACACCGCCACCAAAGGAAGATCCTGTTTTTGATTTAAAGCCTTTACCCGATAATCTTAAATATGCTCATATTGATGATAAGAAAATATATCCCGGTTATTATTAGTTCTAAACTTTCAGAGATTGAGGAAGAACGGTTATTTGAAATATTGAAGAAACACCGAGGAGCTATTGGCTACACTCTTGATGATTTGAAAGGGATTTCTCCTTCTATTTGCCAACATGCTATTAATATGGAAGATGATGCAAAGCCTGTTGTTGAACATCAACGTCGTCTAATTCCAAAGATGAAGGAGGTGGTAAGGAATGAGGTATTAAGACTCCTTGAAGCTAGTATTATATATCCTATTTCTGATAGTAGATGGGTTAGTCCCGTGCATTGTGTGCTCCTAAGAAAGGAGGAATGACCGTTGTGCCTAATGATAATGATACCTATCCCTCAAAAAGTAGTTGTAGGGTATAGAATGTGCATTGATTTTCTAAATGTTAATAAAGTTACTAAGAAAGATCATTACCCTTTTCCTTCCCTTTATCGATCAAATGCTAGAAAGGTTATCTAAAAATACTCATTTTGCTTTCTTGATGGTTATTCTCGGTTTTCACAATTGCTGTTAAAGCTAAAGATCAAGAGAAACCACGTTTACTGTCCCCATGGAACTTATGCTTATAGGTGTATGCCTTTTGGTTTATGTAATGCTCTTGCTACTTTTCAAAATGCATGTCTGCTATTTTTCATGGCTTTTGCGAGAGTATTGTATAGAGGTGTTCATGGATGATTTTCTCGTCTTTATGGGAATTCTTTTCGATAATTGCTTGCGAAACCTTGATAAAGTTTTGCAGAGATATGAAGAAACTAACCTTTGTTCTTAATTGGGAGAAATGCTAATTTATGGTTAATGAAGGAATTGTTTTGGGACATAAAATTTAGAGAGGCATTGAAGTTGATAGAGCTAAAGTTGAAGCAATTAAGAAGATGCCTCTATCCATGGGATGTTAAAGGTATTCGTAGTGTTCTTTGGTCATGCTGGGTTTTATAGGAGATTTATTAAAGATTTCTCTTAAATTTCAAAGCCTCTTACTAATCTTCTTCAAAAGATGTACCTTTTGTTTTTGATGATGATTGTAAGGAAGCTGAAACTCTAAAGAAAGCCTTAACAATTGCTCCTGTTGAACCTCCCGATTGGAATTTACCTTTTGAAATTATGTGTGATGCTAGTGATTTTGTCGTAGGCGCTGTTCTTGGACAGCGAGTGATAAAAAATTAAATGTTATTCATTATGCTAATAAGACTCTTGATGCTGCTCAAAGAAATTCGCTACAACTGAAAAGGAATTGTTAGCCGTAGTCTTTGCTTGTGACAAGTTTAGACTATATCGTTGATTCAAAAGTCACAATTCATACCGATCATGTGCCGCAATTAGATACCTTATGACAAAGAAAGATGCTAAGCCAAGGTTTATTAGATGGTACTTCTTTGCAAGAATTTGATTTACATATTATAGATAGAAAAGGTGCTGATCCTGTTGCTTATAATTTGTCTAGATTGGAAAATATCGCTTATGATCCTGTTCCCTGGTAATGATAGTTTTCCAAATGAACAATTGGATGTAATAAAGGTGAGCTCAGCGAGAGAGCCCTTGGTATGGCCGATTATGCTAACTTTATTGTTTCGAAGTATTTGCTTCCAACCTTTTCAGCTCAGGAAAGGAGGAAATTCTTTTATGACTTCGAGGCATTATTTTTGGGATGACCCACACCTATATAAAGAAGGAGTGGATGGTATTATGCGAAGATGTGTTCCTGAATATGAACAACAAGAAATATTGAGTAAATGTCATGGTAGTGTTTATGGAGGACATCACTGGAGATAGAACCGCGCAAAAGGTTCTACAATCGGGTTTTTATGGCCAACACTTTTCAAAGATGCAAGGAAGTTTATCTTATCTTGTGATGAATGTCAAGAGTGGTAACATCTCTAGACGCAATGAAATGCCTATGAATTATACCTGTTATTGAACCATTCGATTGTTGGGGATTTGACTTCATGGGTCCTTTCCCTTCTTCCGAAGGTAACACTCTTGTCGCTGTTGATTATGTTAATAAATGGGTAGAAGCTTATACCCACAAAAAGTGCTGATGGTGAGACTTCTTTAAAAATGCTTTTAGATATTATTTTTCCTAGATTTGGAGTACCTAGATATATTATGACCGATGGAGGTTCTCATTTTATTCATGGAGGTTTTAGAAAAACTCTTGCTAAGTATGGTATTAATCATAGAATTGCTTCCGCTTATCACCCTCAAACTAGTGGTCAAGTAGAATTATCAAATAGAGATATTAAATCTATTTTGGGAAAGACCGTTAATAAATCTAGAAAGAATTGGCTAGCAAATTGAAGGAAGCACTATGGGCTTATAGAACTGCTTATAAAAATCCTATGGGAATGTCACCTTATAAAATGGTTTATGGAAAAGCTTGTCATTTACCTTTAGAACTAGAGCACAAAGCGTATTGGGCTGTTAGAGAATTAAATAAAGATCCTAAACTAGCCGGTAATAAGAGGTTGTCGCAATTAAGTTCTCTAGATGAATGGAGAAGTGAAGCTTATGAAAATGCTAAACTCTTTAAAGAAAAAGTTAAGAAATGGCATGATAGAAGGATTATCAAAAGAGAGTTTAATATTGGGGATAAAGTCCTATTGTATCAGTCTCGTCTCAGATTCTTTGCAGGGAAATTACTCTCGAAATGGGAAGGACCATATGTTGTTGAGGAGGTGTATCGTTCAGGAGCAATTAAAATTAGCTCTCTCCAAGGCAATGCTACGCAAGTGGTGAATGGACAAAGACTCAAGCATTATATCTCGGGCGATTCTTATAATGTTGATGTTGATATTATTCAAGTGGAAACACCGGAGGCTTTCATCAAAGGACAAATTGACAGTCCGCCAGAACTCGACTTTGAATAGGTAACAGTACAGGTAATAAAAAGTCCGCGTTTAGCTTTCCGAACAATATTTCTGCTGTTTTTGGAAAATATGAAAATTACTTTATCGAAACAGAAAGTGGAGGAGACAAGACAGGCGTGCCCCCATAGGCCTGCTGGCGGCCTCACAATGCGCCGCCCATGAGGACACCCGCCTCGTTGTCCCCCTCCGACTCTTGTTGATCTGGAACCTTCCTTTTGTTGTAAAAACATTTGCCAATATCGTGCTCTAAGGAGGGAAGTGGAGATACTTCAGGAGGAGAACCAGCGACTTCGCAGAATGCTGGAATATTACTCAATTCCCAGCACAAGGCCGTCACCGCCACATTCGGATAACAATGAGTCTCTTCAAGTTTTGGTGCAGAATTGCAAAACTGAGAAGCTGAAGCTGAAGGAGATCCTTAAGAAGCGCAAGAAGAATCCATCACCATCATCACCGAAGGAGTAATTCATCATCGGTATTGGCATCCCCTTGGTTTGTTCCAAGCTTGGGGGAGTGCCGCGGTATCATCACCTTTATCTTTTACTATTAAGTAGTGTCATATCATGAGTAGGGAAGTTATCATATGGAATAGTATGCAATGTGGAAGTATCTCTCTAGGTTGGTTATCTATGTATCCGTTGGTGTGAGTTATCGTTATGGAATATTAATGAGAAGTCTTATCATTTACTTTTGCACACCTTATTTTAGTTTGCAATCTCCATTATTGACTCTAGTGCAAGTGGGAGACTGTTGGAGATATGCCTAAGAGGCAATAATAAAAGTGGTTATTATATATCTTTATGTTTATGATAAATGTTTATATACCATGCTATAATTGTATTAACCGAAACATTGATACATGTGTGATATGTAAATACAAACAAAGAGTCCCTAGTGCCTCTTAACTAGCTTGTTGATTAATAGATGATTAGTTTCCATAATCATGAACATTGGATGTTATTAATAACGAGGTTATATCATTGTATGAATGATGTAATGGACACACCCAATTGCGTAGCATTAGATCACGTCATTAAGTTATTTGCTATAAGCTTTTATTACATAGTTACCTAGTCCTTATGACCATGAGATCATGTAAATCACTTATACCGAAAGGTACTTTGATTACATCAAACGCCACCGCGTAAATGGGTGGTTATAAAGGTGGGATTAAGTATCCTAGCATGAGTTGAGGCATATGGATCAATAGTATAGGATTTGTCCATCCCGATGACGGATAGATATACTCTGGGCCTCTCGATGGAATGTCGTCTAATGTCTCAAAGCAGCGAGAGTTCAGACCATATTACCATTGCATTGAGGCAGAGGCCAACACAGACGAGGTTGAACACAGGAGAAAGATCACGATCAAACCTCTTAAGTAAAATATCGCGGTGACAAAGGGAATTGCATCGTATGTGAATGGTTCATTCGATCACCAAAGTCATCGTTGAATATGTGGGAGCCATTTTGGATCTCCAGGATCCCGCTATTTGTTATTGGTCGGAGTGAGTACTCAACCATGTCCGCATAGTTCGCGAACCGTAGGGTGACACACTTAAAGTTGGATGTTGAAATGGTAGAACTTGAATATGGAATGGAGTTGGAATATTTGTTCGGAGTCCCGGATAAGATCCCGGACATCACGAGGAGTTCCGGAATGGTCTGGAGAATAAGATTCATATATAGGATGTCATTTTATGTGAATAAAATGTCGCTAAGGTTCTATGGAAGGTTCTAGAAGGTTCTAGAAAAGTCCGGAAGAAACTGACACATGTGAAGGTGGAGTCCACATGGACCCACCCATGGCCGGCCAGCCCTAGATGGGGTGGAGTCCCAAGTGGCCTCCACCATAGGGGGCCGGCCACCTTCACATGTGGGTGGGCGTGAAATCCCACCTTGGGTGGGAGTCTGGTTGGGCTAGGTTTCCCTCCTATGGAAGGTTTGGCCCGGGTCTTGACCAAGACTGACACACCACCTCTCGGGTTCCACCTATATAACGAGGGGCCAAGGGTAGGGGGCCTGGCCACCTGGCTACTCATGGCCGCACCCTATAGTGGCCGGCGCCCCCCCCTCCCCAAACCCTAGCCGCCCCGCTCCTCCACATCCCGCATAGCTTAGCGAAGCTCCGCCGAACTTCTACACCGCCACCGACACCACGCCGTCGTGCTGTCGGATTCAAGAGGAGCTACTACTTCCGCTGCCCGCTGGAACGGGGAGGTGGACGTCGTCTTCATCAACAACCGAACGTGTGACCGAGCACGGAGGTGCTGCCCGTTCGTGGCGCCGGAACCGATCGTGATCAAGATCTTCTGCGTTTGCAAGCGGCAAGTGAACGTCTACCGCAGCAACAAGAGCCTCCTCTTGTAGGCTTTGGAATCTCTTCAAGGGTGAGTCTCGATAATCCCCTCGTTGCTACCGTCTTCTAGATTGCATCTTGGCTTGGATTGCGTGTTCGCTCGTAGGAAAATTTTTGTTTTCTATGCAATGTTATCCTACAGTGGTATCTGAGCCGTGTCTATGCATAGATGGTTGCATGAGTAGAACACAATAGTTTGTGGGCGTTGATGCTCTTGTTATCTTTTGGGGCTGAGTACTTGCACTTTGTGGCATAGTGGGATGAAGCTGCTCGGGCTAACTTTACATGACCGCGTCTCATGAGATTTGCTCCACGCTCGGCACTTCTATTGCATAAGTGGCTTTGCGTGTGTCTGTCTCTCCTACTATAGCGAAGATTCAATTTACTCTTCTATTGGACAACACTAGTATCACCGTTGTGGTTGATGTTCGTAGGTAGATTGGATCTTACTCGAAACCCTAAACCACGTAAAATATGCAAACCAAATTAGAGAACGCTTCAACTTGTTTTTGCAGGGTTTGGTGATATGATATGGCCATAATGTGATGATGAATATGTATGAGATGATCATTATTGTATTATGGCAAATCGGCAGGAGCCTTATGGTTGTCTTTTAATTTTTTATGTTGAGTAGTATTTCAAAGCAGTTGTAATAGTTGGGCATGGAGGATTCCATCATGAAGACGGTCATTGGACTCAGGCTGTACGACGATGATGGAGTGGGATCATGCCTGCGACATGGAGACCGTGCTTTGGAGATGAAGATCAAAGGAGCAAAGACTACAAAAGGGCTATATCATATCACATATGAACCGCATGTGATGTTAATCCCTTTATGCATCTTATTTTGCTTAGATCGCGTCGGTAGCATTATCTATAAGATGATCCCTCTCACTAAAATTTCAAGATAATAAAGTGTTCATCCTTAGTAGCACCGTTACCAAGACTTGTCGTTTCGAAGCATCTCGTGATGATCGGGTGTGATAGAATCAACAAGTGCATACAACGGGTGCAAGTCAGTTTTTGCACATGCGGATACTAAGGTGGCCTTGACGAGCCTAGCATGTACAGACATGGTCTCGGAACACGTGATACCGAAAGGTAGAGCATGAATCATATGATTGATATGATGAACACTTTGAGTGTTCGCCATTGAAATTACATCTTGTCTCGTGATGATCGGGCATAGGTGTGATGGATTTGGTTCGTGTGATCACTAAGACAATGCGGGGGATATTGTTTTGAGTGGGAGTTCACCTAGTTTTTTAATTTTGTTAAATTAAAATTTGAACTCAATTTGTCATAAACATTAGTCTAAACTATTGCAAATATGTTGTAGATATGGCGTCCCAAATCAATTTTAACCAGTTCCTAGAGAAAGAAAAGCTTAAGAGCAACGGTAGCAACTTCACTGACTGGTTCCGTCATGTGAGGATCTTCCTCAATGGCGAAAATCTGCAATATGTGCTTGATGCATCGCTAGGTGACCCTCCTTCTCCCGTAAACCGAAACCGATGAAGCAAAGAATGTTTACGCAACTCGAAAACTCGGTACTTCAAGTTCTGTGCCATCCTATGCGCTCTCGAATCCGATTCTCAAAACGTTGAGCACTACGATCCCCATGATGATGAAAGAGTTGAAGACTATTTTTGAGACTCATGCCCGTGGAATGCTATGAAGCATCGAAACATTTTTTCAGCTGTAGGATGGAAGAAGGCAGCTCCATCAGTGAGCACATGCTCGCTATGACCGGGCATGCGAAGAAACTCGGTGACTTGGTAGTGATTCCTAACAGACTGGGATTAATCGTGTCCTTCATCACCGCCACCAAGTTACAAGAACTTTGTGATGAACTACAATATGCAGGAACATGAACAAGGAGTTTCCTGAACTCTTTGGCATGCTAAAAGTTGCTGAGATTGAGATCAAGAAAGAGCACCAAGTGTTGATGGTCAACAAGACCACTAGTTTCAAGAAACAGGGCAAGTCTAAGGGAAAATTCAAGAAGGGTGGCAAGAAAGCTGCCACGCCCCCGTGAAACCTAAGTCCTGCCCCTAACCTGATGCTGAGTGCTATTACTGCAAGGAGAAGGGACACTGAAAGCGTAATTGCTCCAAGTATTTGGGATCTCGAAGAGCGGCCTCACAAGAAGAAAGAAGGTATATCCGATATACATGTTATAGATGTTTATCTCACTGGTTCTCGTACTAGTACCTGGGGTATTTGATACCGGTTCGGTTGCTCATATTTGTAACTCGAAACAGAACTAAAGAATAAACGAAGACGTGAAGGATGAAGTGACGATGCGTGTGAAATGGATCCAAAGTCGATGTGATCGCCGTCGGCACACTTCCTCTACATCTACCTTCGGGATTAGTTTTAAGCCTAAATAATTGTTATTTTGTACCCGCATTGAGCATGAACATTATATCTGGATCTTGTTTAATGCAAGACGGTTATTCATTCAAGTCCGAGAATAATGGTTGTTCTATTTTTATGAATAATATCTTTTATGGTCGAGCACCTGAAAAGAATGGCTTATTTCTGTTAGATCTCGATAGTAGTGATACTCATATACATAACATTGATGCTAAGCTAAATTAAATGATAATTCTACTTATATGTGGCAATCGTCGTCTTGGTCATATTGGAGTGAAACGTATGAAGAAACTCCATACCGATGGATTACTTGAATCACTTGACTTTGAGTCACTTGAGAGATGCGAAGCATGTCTGATGGGAAAAATGACCAAGACTCCATTTTCTGGTATGAATGATGGAGCGAGCTACCGACTTATTGGAAATCATACATACATATGTGTGTGGACCAATGAGTGTAGCATCGCGCGGTGGTTATCGTTATGTTCTAACCTTCACAGATGATTTGAGTAGATATGGGTATATCTATTTAATGAAACATAAATCCGAAACTTTCGAGAAGTTTAAGGAATTCCAAATGAAGTAGAAAATCAACGTAATAAGAAGATTAAATTTCTACGATCCGATCATGAGGTGAATATCTGAGTTATGAGTTTGGCATGCATTTAAAGAAATGCGAATACTTTCACAATTGACACCGCTGGGAACACCACAACGAAACGGTGTGTCCAACGTCGTAATCGAACTCTCTTAGATATGGTTCTATGATGTCTCTTACCGATTTACCTTTATCATTTTGGAGTTATGCATTAGAGACAACTCGCATTCACTTTAAATAGAGCACCATCAAAAACTGCTGAAACGACACCGTATGAATTATGGTTTACTAAGAAACCTAAGTCACGTTCTAAAAGTTTGGGGCTAAGCCTATGTAAAAAAGTTACAACTGGACAAGCTAGAACCCAAAGCTGAGAAATGCGTCTTTCATAGGATACCCTAAGGAAACCATAGGGTACACTTTCTATCACAGATCCGAAGGCAAGACTTTTGTTGCTAAGAACTGAACCTTTCTTGAGAAAGCAATCTCTACTAAAGAAGGGACTGGAAGAAAAGTAGAACTCGAATGAGATTGAAGAATCTCTACTCGTTGATCAGAGTAGCGCAGTACCGGAAAATGTTCCTGTACCACCTACACCGACAACAGAGGAAGCTAATGATAATGATCATGAAACTTCAAATGAGACAGCTACTGAACCTCGCAGACGACAAGGGATCGTGCCACCGCATTGGTATGATCCTTGTCTAAATGTCATGATTGTAGATAACAATGATGAAGACCCCGCGATGTATGAAGAAGCGATGATGAGCCCATATTCCAACAAATGGCAAGAAGCCATGAAATCCAAATGGGATCCATGTATGATAACAAAGTATGGACTTTGGTAGACTTACCTCGATAGCCGCAAGGCTGTCGAGAATAAATGGATCTTCAAAAGAAAAACAGATGTCGATGGTAATATTACCGTCTATAAAGCTCGACCTGTCGCAAAGGGTTTCCGACAAATTCAAGGTGTTGGACTACTTATGAGACTTTCTCACTCTGTAGCGAAGCTAAAATCTGGGAGGATTTTGTTAGCAATAGCCGCATTTTTCGATTATGAGATTTTGCATATGGATGTCAAAACGGCGTTCTTTAATTGAGACATTGAGGAAGAGTTGTATATGGTACAACCCAAAGGTTTTGTCTATCCTAAAAAATGCCGACAAAGTATGCAAACTTCAGCGTTCAATCTATGGACCGAAGCAAGCATCGAGAAGTTGGAACCGGACGCTTTGATAAGGTGATCAAAGACTTCGGTTTTATACGGATCATGGAGAGGCCCGTATTTACAAGAAAGTGAGTGGGATCGTAGCATTCCCGATATTATATGTAGATGACATATTATTGATTGGGAATGATATAGAACTATTAAGCAGAGTAAAGGGTTATTTGAATAATAGTTTTTCAATGAAAGACCTTGGTGAAGCATCATACATATTAGGCATCAAGATTTATAGAGATAGATCAAGACGTCTAATAGGGCTATCACAGAGTACATACCTGGACAAGATTCTGAAGAAGTTTAGAATGGACGAAAGTAAGAAAGGATTCTTACCTATGTTACTAGGCAAGGTCTTGAGTAAGACTCAAGGTCCGGCTACGGCAGAAGAAAGAGAAAGGATGAGTCAGATCCCCTATGCCTCGGCAGTAGGCTCTATCATGTATGCCATGCTATGTACAAGACCAGATATAGCACATGCTGTTAGTTTGACTAGCAGATATCAAAGTGATCCAGGAATAGAACACTGGACAGCGGTCAAGAATATCCTGAAGTACTTGAAAAGAACTAAGGATATGTTTCTTTGTTATGGAGGTGACCAAGAGCTCGTTGTAACAAGTTACACCGATGCAAGTTGGAACACCGATCCGGGAAGGACTCTAAGTCACAACTGGGTAAATGTGTTTATTGAATGGTGTCACAGTAATGGCAAGCCTGCCAGCAGCACGGTGGCGAAATCAATAATCTATACATAGTTATTTCGCAGGCTTTAACGTAAGCTGCATGGATGAAGAGGTGGTTCATTGTAGAGCTCTGTGTGGTTCCTAGTGCATTGAACCCACTAGTCATCTTGAGAACATGGGTGCCATCGCCAATGCACAAGAACCAAGGTCACAAGAGGTCAAGCATATCAAGTCATACTACTCGATTCATGAAAAGATCAGACAGAGAAGTAAAGCATTTTAAAGTACAATAATCGATCTCGAATGTAAAGGCATCCGTCACTAAAGCTCTCCCTAGGGTAAAGCATGACCAACACCATAATGCCATGGGTGTTAGGTACTTTACAATGTAATCTAGATTATTGACTGCAAGTGGGAGACTGTTGGTGATATGCCCAAGAGGCAATAATAAAAGTGGTTATTATATATCTTTATGTTTATGATAAATGTTTATATACCATGCTACAATTGTATTAACCTAAACATTGATACATGTGTGATATGTAAAACAAACAAAGAGTCCCTAGTAGCCTCTTAACTAGCTTGTTGATTAATAGATGATTAGTTTCATAATCAGGAATTTGATGTTATTAATAACAAGGTTATATCTATTGTAATAATCAAGATAACGGACACAATCAATTGCTAGCATTACTCACGTCATTATTATTGCTATAAGCTTTTATTACATAGTTACCTAGTCCCTATGACCATGAGATCATGTAAATCACTTATAACGGAAAGGTACTTTGATTACATCAAATCATGCATCACAAATGGGTGGTTATAAAAGTGGGATTAAGTATCCGAAAAAGTATGAGTTGAGGCATATGGATCAATAAAGGATTTGTCCATCCCGATGACTGATAGATATACTCTGGCCCTCTGCGGAATGTCGTCTAATGTCTTGCAAGCATAAGAATAAGTTCATAAGAGACCAAGCATAACACGGTAATGAGAAGAGTACTTGTCAAGAGACGAGGTTGAACAGGTATATTGTGATACCGATGATCAAACCCCGGACAAAAATATCACGAGACAAAGGGAATTGGTATCGTATGTGAATGGTTCATCGATCACTAAAGTCATCGTTGAATATGTGGGAGCTATTATGTAGATCTCCAGATCCCGCTATTGGGTATTGGGTCGGAGGGAGTACTCAACCATGTCCGCATAGTTCGCGAACCGTAGGCTGACAAAAGTTAGATGTTGAAATGGTAGAACTTGAATATGGAATGGAGTTGGAATATTTGTTCTAGTCCCGATATGATCCCGATATCACGAGAGTTCCGGGAATGGTCCTGAGCATTAAGATTCATATGTTAGATGTCATTTTATGTGAATAAATTGATGCGGTTCTATTGAAGGTTCTAGAAGGTTCTAGAAAGTCCGGAAGAAACCACCAAGGAAGGTGAGTCCACAAGGGACTCATTCCATGGCCGGCCAGCCCTAGATGGGGGGGAGTCCCAAGTGGACTCCACCACAGGGGGCCGGCTGACTCCCTCACACGGAGGTGACTCCCACCTTTGGTGGGAGTCCTAGTTGGGCTAGGTTTCCCCCTCCTATGGAAGGGCTTTGTTCTGCCCTATTCGAAGACTTGGACATCACCTCTGGGCTCCACCACAATGAGGGCCAAGGTATGGGGGCCTTGGCCACCCAAGAACCACTGGGCGGCCGCACCCCAGTGGCCTGCGCCCCCTCTCCCCAAACCCTAGCCGCCCCGCTCCTCCACATCCCGCATGGTTGTGTAAGCTCCGCCAAACTTCTACAGACCGCCACCACGACCACGTCACGTGTTGGCTGGATTCAAGAGGAGCGACATTTCGCTGCTCCTACTGGACCGAGTGGGATGCCGTCTTCATCAACAACCGAACGTGTGACCGAGTACCGAGGTGCCGCTCTGCCTGTAATTTTTAACCCATCGTAACGCACTTACGCGTTTGCATGGGTGAACGTCTACTCAGAAAGAATGTTTCCTCTGTAGGCTTTCAAATCTCTTCAAGGGGCATTCCAATCCCTCAAAAAGACACTGCCTTCAGATTGCATCTTGGCTTGGATTGCGTGTGCGGAAAAATTTTGTTTTCTATGCTACGTTATCCTACAAAGATTGATATCACTTTGGGAGCATCAAGTAAATTTATTTGGTTTTGGCAAATCTTAGCATTGGCTTCAACAGCAACAACACCCTGCTGTTTAATAGAAGAGAGAACACACTTAGATATATTATTACCTATTGTCTCTATGCTAATGAGTTTGGTATTCTGAAGTTAAAATTGCTTAATGCTTATGAGAAAGATGCATGATCGTTTCTATCATATGTATATTTGTTTATTTCCCTCAACCTTTATGCTTGCTATCAAACCTTGCTAGCCAAAGACCTGATCGAGAGGGAATGCTTCTCATACATCTATAACCTTAGACCAAACCTATGCCATTTGTGTCCACCATACCTACCTACTCCATGGTATTTTCCTCACTATTCCAAGTAAATACTCCATGTGCTACCTTTAAATAATTCAAACTATATTACTTCTTATTTGTGTCAATGTCTTATAGCTCATGAGGAAGTATGTGGTGGTTTTATCTTTCAATCTTGTTGGACTCTCACCAATGGACTAGTGGCACATCCGCTTATCCACTAATTTTGCAATAAGAGCTGGGTTCCAGCCCCACTAGCACCCTCATTAATAATTTTCTTCACATGTTTTGCCCTGATTCATCATCAGTAAGCAACTGAATTTTGCAATAGACACTCCTCCATGGTACGTGAATGTTGGAAGGCACCGAGGATTCGGCTAGCCACGGATTGAGAAAGCCAAGGTTGGGGGGAGTGTCATCCATAATAAAACTAAAATACATGTGTAAACAAAAGAGAAGGGGATGACTCATCTTGTCGTAGAGATGCTGCCTTCATGGAGCCGCTCTTGAAGGTTTGTCTGGCAAGGGGGTTTGAGTGCCCGCTACCATTCGCTGACATGAGAACAACAAACACCGCTCAAAATTCTACTTTATGTTTTATATGATTTCACAAAACTTGAAAAGCTCTAAGACATGATTTAATCCCCGCTCTCTACTGTAAGGGCTCATCTTTACTTTTATGTTGGAGTCAAAGAAAACCTATTTCCCCCATCTCACAAGCATCGAGTTTACGTGAACCAACCATTTATGCTATGATTCAGTTAATCATGCCTTTTATTGTTTAGTACCAATTTTATTTGAATGAATATGACTTTGAAGTTATCAATGATTAAGAGATTGTTATGATTGAGAATGAAAGCCCAGCTATATAAATTAATATGAAAGTTTGCTTAGAAGTACAACTGCTAGTAGTTCTTGACCAAGAACAAAGTCTATTAAGTAAATCCATTTAAGGGATTTGCGTAATTTTACTTGTGATTTCTCTTGCCTATTTCAAGTTGAGTTATATGAAGAGAATGTTTACTAGAATGTCTTGTGAATGAATATGATGCTTTTTGTCCGTATTTTATTTATCAATTCTTCACCCATAAACATGTGGTCTGTTTATTATTGAGTTTGGCTTGTATGCTTGTGTTCAAGCTGTGTGAGTTGATAATGCCCACTTGTATCATCACTATTTGAATTAGCACTGTCGTTATTCATTGATATTTTGATGAATACACTACTTATGTTATTTTACCCATTTTTCTATGTTTCATCATTATTGAGATCAAGAAAGAATCGAGCTGGATTCTGCTTCGAAAAGCACCGCTAAATTAATATTTCGAAGATCAATCGTAAAGGAAATTACACGAAATTCCTATTTTCCAGATGATTTACAAAGCCAGGAGGGGGATGTATCACTGACTGTTGTGGCCCAGACAGAGGGCGGCGCTGCCCATGGTCTCTGTCATGTCACCATGTTAGCAGGGGTCTCACAACCCTCCTCGCCTCCCTTTCTTCGCGTATGCCTTCGTCCCGAAACCCACACAGAGGGCACTCACGAAGAGTTACAGTCATCATGTATTGAACACCACAGAGAGAAAGAGCTCGCACAGGAATACGGGGAAATTCCTCCTGAGGGTGGAAATCGACGATCGTCATCTAGCTGATACTCGTCTCCATCATCATCATCATTCCACCATCTACACCGCCATCACCACCGTCACACTGTCACCACAGTAACGATGCATGATCTGATTGCTCTGATGTGGGAAACTCTCCTGTTACTTACTCTAAGGCTGATATTGGAGTGAAACCATAGAAACTATGGTTTATGTTCAGATTGTTATCTACATCATCATATCACCTCTGATTGTATTCCATATGATGTCTCGTGAGTAGTTCATTTGTTCTTCAGGACATGGGTGAAGTCTAAATGTTGGTAGTGAACTATGGTTGAGTAATATTCACGTTATGATATTTAAGTTAGAAACAGTCTTCTATGGTGTCTGTGAACGCTTATCATATCATACTGCCCATTTATGGGCTCAGAGTGGACTAGTTCTGTTGCTAATTGCATGGGTTGCCTTGAGTGACAAAACCTAAGCCCCCGTTAGTATACCGATGCAAGAGGGATTGCAGGATCTCAGAGTTTAAGGCTATGGTTAGATTTATCTTAATTACTTTCTTGTAGTTGCGGATGCTTGCAAGGGGTATAATCACAAGTATGTATTAGTCCTAGGAAGGGCTGTGCATTAGCATAGGTTCACCCACACAACACTTATCAAAACAATGAAGATTATTTAGCTACATAAAGCGAAAGCACTAGACTAAAATCCCCGTGTGTCCTCAAGAACGTTTGGTCATTATAAGTAAACAAACCGGCTTGTCCTTTAAAGCAAAAGGATTGGGCCACTCGCCGCAATTATTTCTCTCGCATTTTACTTACTCGTACTTTATTCATTTGCCTCTTACATCAAAACCCCTTGAATACTTGTTTGTGAGCATTTACAATGAATCCTTCATCGAAACCTTGTCAACACCTTCTCCTCCTCGTTGGGATCGACATTTTTACTTATCGTACTATGATACACCCCTATACTTGTGGGTCATCATAGAACCTATCCGAATGATCGATCATATAGATCAGTAACTCGACAGTTGAAGAAAAGGTGTTTTATTGTCTCTTCCTCGTGACAGAACACACATTTCGTACATCCTTGCCAGTTGCGCTTTACAAGGTTATCTTTAGTAAGAATCACACCTCGACGAAGATACCATGCAAAGACCTTTGTTTTGAGAGGTATCTTCATCTTCCAGATGGATTTATTATTTAAAACCCGGTTGTGCAGATAGGCATAATGCTTTGTACATGGAGCTAACCGAAAATATGCCATTTTTTTAAGTAGACTCCAACTAATCAACTGGTCTCTTGAACCCGTCGTGCATTGAACCTAAATGTCAAGCAGTCACAAGAAACTAGCCATAGACCGACAAGATCACGCCTGTAAGATTGGCAGATGTGTAGAAGATTCCATCACCTTATGCAAAGTATCCCTTATGACGAATATCAGATAAGGCCTAAGGCACTGCTCAAGAGTGGTTGTTCCCAAATCCGGGCCGATCCTCCCAGAATCAGATCTCCGCTCCCATTCTCCTAATGGAGAACCAGATGGGAAAAAGTGTTTCTAGTTGCCATGATGCTCCGCCCAACAATGAGTCTCCGTTTTCAAAGCAACTTGAGATCGCCTTGAGCCAAGATACTTTTTCCCACAAAAAGTTGTTGCCATACCCCATCCTCTGTTAACAACCTGGCTAGCCATTTACCAAGCAAAGCCCTGTTCTTAACTTCAAGATCATGAACACCAAGTCCACCTTGATCTTCTTGATCAACATACAACATTCCATTTAGTTAACCGGCATTTTTCTTCTCACTATCCCTCGTCAAAAGAATCTTGGATCATTAAGCACAATCTATGCTAGACTTTCTAGAATCAAAAGAAAGAAATCATATACAACATCATATTCTTGAGTACTCTAATTAATGAGAACTGACCTGCATCCAAGGAGGTAATTTTCCCTTTCCAACGGTAAGACGTTTTTGAAATCGTTCTTAACAATTTTTCATCTTACCCAAAGTGAGTCTCCAATAGTGTATTGGAATACCTAAAGAAGCAATTGGAAAACAACCAATCCCACAGCCAAATAATTCAGCATATGAGTTGGCTTCATCGACGGCTTCACCGAAACAAAACAATTCACTTTTATGAAATTAATCTAAGATCGACAACCGTCGAATGTCGAAGAATTAATTTCGTGTTACGTGCCTTTTCCAAGTCATGATCCATAAATAGAATCGTGTCATCAATACACTAAAGAATGGATAAGCGCCATCAACTAAGTGGGGACTACATCAATTTGACCATCGGACTAGTACGTTTTATTATACTGTAAATATATCCGCCTACAATGTTAAACAACATTGGTGATAACGGATCCCCTTGGCGTTCAACCCTTTCCTGGTTTGAAAGTATTTACCAATGTCATCATTGACCTTAATGGCAACACTACCACCAAAAACAAAGTTATTAATAAGAGCACGCCATTCCTCAGAAAAACCTTCATGAGCGTTTGTTGAAGAAAAGACTCTTGATTTTATCATATTTCTTCAAAATCATCTTATATTACCCATTCAACTTTTACACGTGCATCTCAGATTATCTACAAGGTTACCACCATTTAGGATGTTTCTGTACTTTGCATAAAAGCAGCTTAAGAAAGACAAATCACTTTATCTGCCATCATTAATGAAGTCGAATTATAGCAACTTTTGTGAAATTTTGAAACAAACGCTAAAAGGCATAAAGTACTGTATTGCTGGATCCATTCCGCGTCAATAACCTTGTGGTAGAAGAATAATTGGTTGATGAACTCTAGGTTTTATTTTACCAGCTATTGTTTGTAAACAATGTAGTAACTATTTTTTCAAATTAACAAACCACGCCGCATGGCTTTCTAAAAATAAATAATCCAGATGCTGATTGAACATCGGGAAAAACCGCGTCCCCGCCAAACCGCCAAGAACATTATCGCGCGGATCCACCACGAAATCCCGCCAAAGCTTGCTTAGAACTCGCGGGCGAACGATTCCCTTGCTCGAAGCTCCTGAGCGAGCACCTGTTCGCTCCGAGCTCTCCAAGGTCCTCGCGCAAGATCCGTGTGTCTGCGAACCGGCGTCCCTGATCTGATGTCACCGAGGAGAGCCGACCCGCGGCGGTGGCGGCGTCGGGATCGCTGTCTGGGGCCGGCGCTCGAGGCCCTACATTCCCTTGATGTACACGCCTTCGTCTCGCAACCCGTTCGTCAAGTGAGTTCCGATTCTTCGTTCTCTGCTCTGGTGGCAGCTCGCTCACGTAATGTCTGAACGGTGTCCGCTTGTTTATTTTTTCCGCAGGGCGACCGCTTCATCCTGTACAGAGTGGTCGGTGCTGGAGCTGGACATTCCACGCTGTTTCGACGATCCGAGCAAGGGCGTAAAGAATAACTCAATAAAGCGTGTTGGGGCAGCTGACCATGGTCTGCACAGGGAGCAAACCGCCACAGGTCGCCAGTTTTGCAAGACCAGTTGCCTTTCATGAAATAGCAGCCCGTGCCCGCCCGGATAGTGCCAACGGCACGTCCAGAGCCCATCTCTCCTCTGACTGCTTCGCATGCCACCTCCCACTGGTTGGGAGTCCGGCTATATGGTAGCTTTTGTCAGTTGATGATTATGAATGTAGTCGCCTTGTTGGTGGTAAGTAGGATCATGTGGAGTATAGAGGTGGAGAGCTCCAAGAACCGTTTGAGGACTAGAACTGTTCACTTGTTTTACTCCCTCTCCGTACATGTGTACATCCATACAATATTTGATTGATCATTTATCGTGGTTTGAATATTTAAATTACTGCTAGATTGCTCCTATTTTTGAAATTCTGTTGGATTGCTTGCACATTTTGGCTTTGTTCCTCATCTGCTCTTCTATGCTTACTGATACGGTCATATCTGAACATGGAGGGAGCCACAGCCTAGAGGACCATCAGTTTGCAAGAAGTACTTGGGGGCAAAGCTGATGCTAACAGCAGTGACAATGGCAGCTCCTTATGCTATTACGACAGTGACAGCTGAATCTGGACTTTGAAGGTGCAGCAATCAATATTAAAGGTATTTCCCAGGAAGTTGACAGCAGGCAGCAAAGCCTGAAGAGTAGCCCAAGAGGCCTTGTTGCCTTGTTGGACTCGCCTATCATGCCGTCAACTATGGGTTCATGTCATCAACCAAGCATTCTCCTTGATTTACGTGCTGACGAGGTGGCAAAATCCTTGTTCTTTTTGTGAACGTCAGTGTTAATTAGTTGTTCTTGATGCACATCCTGTCAAATCCCAAACAATGTATCACCTGGCATCTTTTTGCTTTTAGGTTCATCCTACCTAATCCATGTCTTAATCCAGTAGAAATGGTGTAGAATTTAAAAGCAATTTTGCTAACTAATCAATCAGTTTTTGTTAGTTGTCTTTCAAATTACAACTTGATTTCATTCTGCATTTATCTGCTAAATTCTAGCTACGAGCTGTTTAAAACTTGTTTATTTCACTCATGATCATTAGAAGCAGATTTGTAAGCATTGAGAAAAACTGAATACTAGAGTCTCATTTTTAGTGATTAAAATGCTTATGATATTGAGGTATTCTGCAGGTAAACTTTCATCCTGAGATAAGGGGTTTAGGTTTTAGTAACTTTAGAATATATCACAGACCAGGGGCTTTGCTGATTTGTTCCACATAAGAAAAACTTCCCTTAGTTTATCTAAAAGTTATGATGTGGCCAGTCCACCTGGTCTGATATTGACTGAGGCTTGGATGCAGGCAGGCGGAGCTGAGAGTTGTGCACTATCACTATCTGTGAGAAAATGAATAAGTATTTTACTATTTAATAGTTCGCTATGATAGGTTCGTTATCTTAATTTTTTGTAACTGTGCTTCTTGTGACACTTATGAACTCGATGTTATCACTTGACCTTTATTTTTAAACTATTCAAATTAGAACTTAACTCCATGAGCATCATTTGAAGCGAAGTTATTAGTCCTTAAGTCCTAAACTGCTTTCATTATGTGCATTTCATCTCTTTAGGAACATCTTTGAATATGCCACGCCTGTTCACATAATAATCTCAAAATAGGGCTGTACCAGCAGACAACTAATTGTGCAATAAAACCGCATTTAACTTGAAGGTATTTGATTATTGTATTTTGACAAACACTGACTGATCATGACTTCCTTACATTAGAAATTGTTTTGATTGTAACTGAACTATTCATATTATAGAGTGTCCATTCATTTGGGGCACCTATATATGTGGTGTTAGAGGAACTGAGGATGTTTATCTTCTATAATTAAAGCATTCGCTTGATTTACAAAACAAAAGTAGTGACTGTTATTGCTTTCCTGCATCTATATGCCTTCCTAAGACCTGACTTACCTCAAAGATACTGCAGGGTCTCTTTTGCATCGAATCCAGGTGTCAATATCATGAAGTTTCAATCAATCTATACTTGAGCCAAGGCTTAGTGGCTTGCCGTACGTTTTTATACAGTCTACCAAGTTATCGTACTTCACCTTTTCTTCCAGTAGGGTAATGAGATGGATGCTCTCTGATCGGAGGTGCCGGTTCTTTCTTCCGCTGATGACTTCCATGGACCACAACACCAAAGCTGTAGATATCGGCCTTTCCTGTGATCTGTGAAGTCAACCATTCAGGAGCTAACATCCAGGTGTGCCTCTCATTCTAGTAACCACTTTTGGCTTATATCCCTATCGATGAGCTTGCACAGTCCAAAATCAGAAAGTTTTACTGTAGTTGTCATCTAATAGGATATTTTGTGGTTTGACATCCAAATGAGCAATTCTTTTCGCATTCCTCATGAAGATAAGAGAGGCCCTTAGCTACTTGTGTAATGATCTTTGCATCGTGTGCCCAACCCAGAGGAGGAGCATTATTGTCATGTCGACTGGTAGATCCACCTGTCCAAGGATCCTCTCGGCATATACTCGTATACCAAGAGCCTATGAGATTTTTCTGCACAGAAACCAATCAATCTCACCAGATTGATGTGATGATGCTGCCGATTGTCTGAACCTCTGCTGAGTGCACTTCGTTTTCTCTATTGGGCTCTGATTCAACGTTTTACTGCAATACTGCCCTCCCCAAATTGTCCCTTGAAAACAGTCCCAAATCCTCCTTCCCCAATCTTATCAGTGAACTGCTCAGTTGCTACCTTTAGCTGTTGAAACGTGAACCTCATGGGTATTCCTTGTAGCTCCCCCACCAAACTCATGTTTCTTCTCCGTCAGCTGGTGCTTCCATTGTGCTCTTCAAATAAGATAGGAAGTGATTGTGAACAGCACAGCCACCAATATAACGCGTCGCACTAGCTCCAATGGCAATAGCAACAATTCTCGAAGCGGTCTGACTCTGGTCCTTGGACCAGCACGAGCAGCTGCAGGCGAAATCGTTAGGTTCATTGGGGACAGAAGATCATCTGATACTTGGTGTCCGCTGGGCAAGAATGCGTAGGCAGAATCATTCTGAGAGGCGGCTGTACGCGTTCAGCACATCCGCTAAAGAAGCCTGAGTAGGCAGTTGTTGGAGCCAGTTCCGTGCATGTTGTTGCAACCCCCTGGCACCTTCATCTCCTCTGGGCACTGTGACGGATGTTGGCCGCGCACCGCAGTCCCTTGCTGCACTTTCTTCCTTGCACCGGCACCGGCAGGGATTTCCATGGGTACATTGAAGCCGTTGGACAAGAGAGATGTCATCAAGTTTTGCGGCTGCTGTTTCGATCTCGGCAACAGTGTAGGGTGGCTTACCTGAGATATTGCAGGCAAATTCACCCCCGCAGTCGCCCGTTTTGCACGACCCTTTGCCGTTGCTGCTAAACCAGCATCCCGTGCGCGCCCAGAGGCACCCGGTTATACCGGTGGGCACATCCAGTGTCCACACCTGCCCAGACTCGAGTTCCCTTGCGCCCCCGCCCACGGGCAAAGTGGCTGGCCACACGGTGTAGGAGCATCGATTGGTGATGTTTAGTATGGTGGCCTCGGTGGTGGCAACGAGGAGCAGCAGCAGGAGGAGAGCGGAAGAGGCACCCGTGGCCGGCATATGTGTTTGCATCGGTTATCATGAACTGGAAGTTGGGAGTTAGTCAGGTTCTTGTGACGACTCACAGAGCGGAAGAAGTAAATAGTGGAGCTACTGTAAGCAGGACAGCTGTGGTCTCTGCGAATCTTATAGGAGCTGCGTAGAATTTTTCAACATTGAAAGAAACTTAACACGCTGGAGCGAAAACTATGTCTTGGGGGCAAGCAGCCTGGAATGGAAGCCTCGTTGACTGGCCATCATGCCGTCAACCATGTCAACAATTCTCTTAATTACGTAGCTGTTTCTCACACATATTTTGTAGCGCTGAATCAGAGGACGTTATTTATACGAGTATGTTGGCGATATATGCCCCAGGTGACGGCGATGCTAAAAAAGGTTGGCGTAGACATGGTCATGCGCAATTTTTCAACCGGAGCATAAACTCTTATCGCGTATACCTTAGCCATTCACTACCACAGAACATTTCACACGGCCGAACTTTTCTGTTGCACACGATTTACAAGGGCAGACGATGAGCTTCCTCATCATACACGGTTAAATATACTGTGCGTGGAAGTGTGAACAGTTCTACATGTAAATTAGCAAAGACTTGATGATGTTTCTCTGCTTTAGGAATGGAGGTTTCTTAGCGTGATAGTACTTCTTAGCTTGGCCTCTGTTCTTGCCGGTGGGCTGGCTGCCGTGGTGCTCCTCCTCCAGGGCCGGTGGTGGCCGGAGTTTTGATCTGGTGACGACAACTTCCCTGCTCTGCCTTGTATTGACCATCTCGGTCTCAGATCTGGCGAGCTAGGGTGCTGCTGTTGTGCCCTCCTTCACTGGTGACAGTGTTGCTTCTTGCGGTGATAGCTGCATCCTCACAGCTTGTCTTCGTTTCGCCGGGGAAGGTCTCTGCCTGGGTGAAAACCTTGCTCGATGCTTCCGTTGCTGGCCATATATGGTGACGCCTCTGGGTGCCACTTCCTTCTAGGAGGCTTGGTTATGGGCCTGACCTCCCCCCCTTCTTGAAGGCGCTGCCTAGGCTATGAGGGGTGTCCCCGCTGTGGCATTTGGAGATGGTGACCTCGCGGGTAGTCCGTGTGGTGTCTGTCAAATATCTAGGGTTAACCGGTATGACCTGTTGAGGCCCCGGGTTCCGTGTTATATAGGCTGGAAAAACCCCCCGTGGTGTTTACATATGATACGGTGTACTACACCGTACCCAGGCCCATACAGATATTACATGATCTAACAGCCCCCCTTAATCTAAACTAGGAAGGAGATTTAGATTACGCCTGAACTCATGGAGATTCTTAACTGGAAGAGCTTTAGTAAATCCATCAGCTACCTGATCCTTGCTAGACACAAACTTTACTCTTAACTTCTTGTCTGCCACTCGTTCTCTGACAAAATGAAAATCAATCTCAATATGTTTAGTTCGTGCATGGAAGACTGGATTTGCAGAAAGATAAGTAGCACCAAGGTTGTCACACCATAGACATGGCTTTTCCTTTAACTGAACTCCAAGCTCTCTAAGCAGTGCTTCTATCCAAATCATTTCTGCAGTTGCATTAGCCAATGCTTTATATTCAGCTTCTGTACTTGACCTTGAAACTGTAGCTTGTTTTCTGGCACTCCAGGAGACCAAATTTGGTCCTACAAAGATTGCAAAACCTCCTGTAGATCTTCTATCATCAAGACAACCAGCCCAATCAGCATCAGAAAAGCCACTCAAGAGTGTAGATGATGAAGGCTGAAAAGTAATCCCAACATCAACAGTATCTTTCACATAGCGCATAATTCTTTTAACAACAATCCAATGAACAGTGGTGGGAGCATGCAAGAACTGACAGACCTTATTCACAGAGAAAGCAATGTCAGGCCTTGTAAGTGTGAGATACTGCAGGCCTCCAACAATGCTGCGATAATTTGTACTATCATCAGGACCAAGAGGGTCTCCATCCATGAGAGACAAAGGATCCGAGACTGACAGTGGAGTAGGCGCTGCCTTACACACACGCATACCAAGTTTATCAAGTAGATCAGTTGCATATTTCTGTTGAGTTAACAGTAATCCATTCTGTGTTTTCTTCACCTCTATTCCCAAGAAATAGTGTAAGTCACCAAGATCTTTGATTGCAAATTATCATTGAGCTTTTTAACCAGTCTAGTTATAGCAGAATCTGAAGAGCTTGCAACAATAATGTCATCAACATAAATTAACAAGAACATTGTGATACCTGGCCTTTGAAACAGAAATAATGATGTATCTGCCTTTGATGGTGTAAAGCCAAGAATATGCAATTTGGAGCTAAGCCGAGAATACCATGCTCGAGGGGCTTGCTTGAGACCATAGAGAGCTTTGTCTAATTTGCACACAAAACCAAGAGCTTTGGGATTTTCAAACCCAGGTGGCTGTCTCATATAAACCTCCTCTTCCAGAACACCATGTAGAAACGCATTCTTGACATCTAGCTGCTTCAAATGCCAACCTCTAGAGACTGAAATAGCTAAGACAGTTCTTATAGTGGCTGCTTTTACAACAGGGCTAAAAGTGTCCTCATAATCAATACCATATCTTTGCCTAAATCCCTTTGCAACAAGGCGAGTTTTGTACCTGTCAATGGTTCCATCAGCACGTCTCTTGATGCGATACACCCATTTGCAATCAATCACATTTTTATTGTAGCTAGGTGGCACCAAATGCCAGGTCTTGTTGTGAAGCAATGCATCATGTTCTTCCTCCATTGCTTTGCACCAATTCGGATCAGCAAGAGCTTCAGTGAGAGAGCGAGGCTCCTCTGCAGACACAAGAATTCCATAGCGAACAGTTCCATCTTTATAAACTTTTGGGTTTCGAATACCTTTTTGAAGTCTGGTTTGGATTCCAGACACAGGAGCAGCTACAGCTGTATTTGGCGCAGAAGATCCAACATGTTGACTGGTAGCAGCACCGGGATCAGCACCGGATCCCACCACAAGCCTCGTCACAGTTGGAACCCGCGACCGACCAATGGGAGAGGGAGACCGGGCGCTGCCAGTAGGCGACGAGGCTCGTGTCGGGGACCGCGTGCGTGGAGGGGCCTGCGACGGCGACCGTGCGCGACGCGTGTACACGCGCAGAGGTGGAGACACAGCAGGAGGGCTCTGCTCGCCCTCGGGAGCAGCATCATCAGCGGAGGGTGAACTGGGCGGATCCTCCTCGGGATCGATGCTGTCAGACTGACCAGGATCCTCCTCGGGATCGCTGTCCAGGTGGTTTGTGTCGCCAGATTCAGGAAAGGATCGGTTTCTGACTTGTTTCTTCACCGTTTTCACTCAAATTTTCACCAGAATCTTCATTGTTGATTGTAGTATCAGCCAAGAGAGGTGTACCCTGTGTAGTATTAGTAACAATGGAATAATAGGCAAAGGCATATGATCATCATGTTGAATATCCTCATTAGTACATGCATTATTTTCTGTGGGTAGAAGAAGAATATCTTGGCTAAGACGTCTACCAGCATTCGGATGAAGAGATGCAAAAGGAAAGACATTCTCATCAAAGACAACATCTCGAGAAATATACATGCGACCAGTGGTTATATCTAGGCATTTGACACCTTTATGAAGGGGACTGTATCCAAGGAACACACATTGTGTGGATCTATATGCAAGCTTTCTTTTATTGTAATGACGAAGATTGGGCCAACAAGCACACCCAAATATTCGAAGAGAGTCATAGTTTGGTTTAGTATGTAGAAGGCATTCAACAGGGGTTTCTGAATTGATTACTTTGCTAGGGAGGAGATTGATTAGAAAGGTGGTCAAGGAAAGCTTCATCCCAAAACTTAAGTGGCATGGATGCATGTGCAAGAAGAGAGAGACCTACTTCCACAATATGACGATGTTTGCGTTCAGCGGAGCCATTTTGTTGGTGAGCATGAGGACAAGACACATGGTGAGTAATGCCAATTTTCTGGAAGTAGCCATTAAGTTTCTCATACTCGCTTCCCCAGTCTGTTTGCATAGTAATAATTTTCCTACCAAACTTGCGCTCAACATAAACTTGATAGTTAAGAAAAACTTGAAAAACATCAGAACGCTTTTTAAGCAAGTAGATCCATGAAAACTTGCTAAAATCATCGATAAAGCTTACATAGTATGAATGTTTGCTTACAGAGGCAGGTGCGGACCCCATACATCAGAGAACACAAGTTCAAAGGGAACCATGGACACACTGGTGGACACATGATATGGCAACTGGTGACTCTTAGCTAATTGAATGAATCACAAACATAGGGATTTATTTCTGGAGTGTATGAGAGCTGATTTTTCCTAACAATCTGCTGCACCACAAAGGAGGAGGGATGTCCTAAGCGGCGATGCCATGTAGATGAAGATGGCTTTATTGTGATGAAGGCTTGCTTTGGTGATCCAGTAGACACAGACACTAGTGGATAGAGACCACCATGACATGGTCCCTTAAACAGAGTTCTTCGCGTTGCCCGATCCTTGATTAAAAAGAATCATGCGTGAAATTCAATATAGATATCATTATCAAGGCAAAGTCTATGAACGGATGCAAGATTTTTGGAAGCATTTGGGACATGAAGAATGTTGTTTAAATGCAATGTACTATGAGGAGTATGCAACAAGGATTGACCAACATGTGATATAGCCATACCATTTCCATCGGCAGTGTGAACGCAGTCGCGGCCCTTGTACTTTTCTGAGGTGGTGAGCTTGTTCAATTCACTTGTAATATGATCGGTAGCTCATGTATCGGAGTACCAGTTGTTGTCGACGCCGTAGGATGCAGCATGTGCACCCTTCTTGAATAATCATCATCATCACTGCCATCCTTCTTGAAGCGCCACCAGCAGTCGGAGGCAGGATGGCCATGAATGGTGCAAATTTGGCACGTCACGTCCACATAGGGTGTGGGAACACGCCCATGACCACGTCGACGGCGGTCATATCCTCCATCATCACGGCGGCGCTCATAGCCACCATCATCACGCCGTGCAGGACAGCAGTCTTCCCATCGCTGGCCACCATCGCGGCGACCTTGTCCGCCATCATCACGACGACGATCTTCCCAGCGAGCACCGTCATCACGACGGCGGTCGTCCCAGCGCTGCCCGCGGCCACGGTCACCGCGGTCTGGAGAGCGTGCGCGCCCGCGGTCACCGTGGTCTGGTGAACGGCCACGGTCACCACGGTCTTGTCCACGACCACGGCTTGTAGCGTTGGCAGAGGAGGTGAACCCCCGTCTGTCCGGTTTCGCCGAGCATTTCCTGGCGCATATCATGAGCATTAATCTGATCATAGACATCATCTAATGTAATGGCATTGTTACCGTTTACAGATGCAGCGACATCGTTGTAGGATCCGTCAAGTCCTCCAACAATGTAGCCGATCATCTCATCCTCTGGAACAGGCTTCCCTACGGCAGCAAGCTCCGACGCAAACCCCTTCATCTTGGCGAAGAAGACAGAGGCGGAGAGCTCCAGTTTCTTGGTGCTAGAGAGAGCACCGCGCAGCTGATTGATGCGTGAGCGAGAGCGAGACCCGCAAATGTTGTTAATGATCGTCCATACCTCGGCCGTCGACTCGACGCTAATGGTGTGGGCAAGTACTTCCGGTGAGAGGGAGTTGAGAATCCACCCAAGCACCGTTGAATCCTTCGCAACCCACGTAGCATAGTCAGGGTTGGGGATTTTCTTCTTCTTCTTCTTCCCTTCACTGTCTTCTGCCTCCAGATGAGTGGCCGGCGTTGCATCCCTGCCGTCCAGGAGATCGAGGACTTGCGCGCCACGCAGAGGAGGGAACACCAGGGTCTTCCAGAACAGGTAATTCGCCCTGGTGAGTTTCTGAGACGAAGGGGCCCCCAGGGAGGCAGCCAAAGCCGGAGCCGATGAGGAAGACGCCATGGACCTGAGGGAGGTTTTCCGATCTACTGATCGTGAGGTTTTGGTTTTGAGGCTTTTTTGGTGTGGTTTTTGGGTTTTCCGATCAGATCGATCGTGAAGAAGATTGTGGTTTTTGGGTTTCCGATCAGATCGATCGTAAGGGAGGTTGTGGTTTTGGGTTTTCTGATCAGATCGATCGTAGGTGGAGATCCTCGGAGGCAGCTAGGTCACGGGAGAGGAGAGCTCTGATACCATGTCAAATATCTAGGGTTAACCGGTATGACCTATTGAGGCCCCGGGTTCCGTGTTATATAGGCTGGAAAAACCCCAGCCGTGGTGTTTACATATCATACGGGCTGGGGCGGTGTACTACACCGTACCCAGGCCCATACAGATATTACATGATCTAATAGTGTCGTGTGCAGTCTACTTCTCAAGGTGTGAGTCTTCGGAGTGCAATGTACGTCATCGTCAACTTCCTCCGGTCGTCTCCTTCCCGAGTCCGGGCGGACCCTGCCATTGGCTCGCTTCTCGCCGATTCTTCTAGGCGCATGAGTAATGGTATGTTGGTCTGGACAGCTTCGGTGTTGTGTCGTGCTTTGGTGGTGTTAGGCGTTGGCTGTGGCGCGGTTTGGAGGCTCGGTGCCCGGCCTCTTCACCATTTTTGGCTTGAGGTTGGGCTAAGCGAGGTTGTCACTGTTGTGGTAGGAGAGTGTTGTAAGCCAAAAGACGTGTGTGTGTTGTAGACATTTTTTGGCGTTATTGTCAGCTTAATACAAACACGCGTACATTTGTTGCGGTTTCTTGAAAAAAAAAATCGTGATCTGACGGGTACGCACAAATGCCCAAAATGGGTTTGTCGTCGATAGCCCAACTGTCTGATCAAAAGAACCATCACCGACGCAACAGTCAATCCTCAGCTGTTAGAGCATCTGCAGTGGCGTCCCCCAAAGCGTCCCCAAAGGGATTTGGGGCGCGTCGGACAAAAAAAGCGTTCCAGCCGCGTCCCAAAGCCCATTTTTGTCCGGCGCGGCCCGATACGGTGTCCGGCGCCCCGAGCCCCTCCGGGGACGCCGGACACAACGAAAAGCGAGGCGGGCTCCCACATGTCGGCGACTATTTGCATAAACCGTTGGTTCGCGCCTCTTTTCTCGTCGCTCCTTCCTTCTCGCGCCTCCCACCCCACCGCCGCCGCTGGATTTCTCGGCCGTTTGGGCGTCTGATCTCTGCTGAGAGTCGGCACCGTTGTCGCGGCAGGGGCTCCCGCCGGTCGTGCCGCCGCCGCCGCGTCGCCAGCGCGTCCCAGAACGCGCCGTCAAATCCGCCCACCTCCGCGCACAGAAGGTGCTCGACGACTTGACAGGTAGGTGCGATTGGCCGCTGTTTGTTGCGTCGTCTGCCTCGGCGCAATTTTAACCATTGATTTTGCTTTAGCCATGGACATCGACGATGAGATGGTTGCCCTGCTGCTGGAGGACGAGCAAGCGTTCGACGATGACCTGCGGGAGCATTTGCTGATCATCGCGTCCCTCCAGGACATGCTTGACGCTGAGGCGGAGAAGAGGAAGAGGCCGCGCCGCGGAGGATCAAGGCCGGGAAGAAGGAAGTCGAAGCCCCGGCAGAGGATGGAGGGGCATGCCATGCTGCACAACGACTACTTTGCCGACGGGGCAACACATGCCGACAATTTTCGGCGCCGGTACAGGATGAGCAAGGGGCTGTTCATGAATATCCTCCACGGCGTTCGAGAGTTCGACCCCTACTTCAAGCTCAAGCTCGACGCTGTAGGCGTTCTCGGGTTCTCGTCCATTCAGAAGTGCACCGCCGCCATGAGGATGCTTGCATACGGAGCACCTGCCGATACACGGGACGACTACCTTCGCATGAGTGAGTCTACTGCCATTGAGTGCATGTACAAGTTTTGCCGAGTTGTGGTGGGAAAGTTTGGCAAATACTACTTGAGAGGCCAACTGAGGAAGAGACGCAAGGATCATGGCACAAAATGCTGCCAGAGGATTTCCTGGAATGCTTGTAAGCATCGACATGCATGGGCATGGAAGAACTGCCCGTTTGCTTGGCAATGTATATACAAAGGGCGTCATGGATATTGCGGTGTGGTGCTTGAAGCTGTGGCAGATTATGACATGTGGATTTGGCATTCTTTCTTTGGCATGGCGGGATCACACAATGACATCAACGTGTTGCAGCGGTCTCCGGTGTTCAGCAGACTAGTGGAAGGGCATGCTCCACCATGCAACTATGAGATCAATGGCCACCAATATACCAAAGGCTATTATCTAGCCGATGGTATATATCCAAAATGGGCCACTTTTGTCAAAACAATCTCGAATCCATCAGGTCTGAAGAATTCTCACTTTGCTACACGACAGGAGGCTTGCAGGAAGGATGTCGAGCGGGCATTTGGTGTGCTTCAAGCACAATTTGCCATTGTCCGGTACCCTGCTCTAAGCTGGTCTCACGACCAAATGTGGGAGGTGATGCAGGCTTGTGTGATCATGCACAACATGATCATCGAGGATGACCGCAAGAATCATGTTAGGTCACATGTTGGTCCCTATGAGTGTCAAGGCCCTCTTGCGGAGGTTGATCATGAGTTGCCTGCAGATTTTGCTGATTTTCTCGCCATGCACGCAGATCCGTGCAATGTGCATTAGCAACTTCAAGCTGATCTCGTTGAGCATTTGTGGAGGATCAAAGGAAATACCGTGGCACCTTGATGTAGCATCTAGCCCTATTTATTATACTAGCACGGTGGATGCGAGGGCGCCGCCTTTAAAAAATACATTTGGTGTTGCCCTTCTTTTAACAAAATATTTACATACACGCTATCATTTAGAAAATAATATGGATATGCACTCAAGAGCACATTAAATAAGTGAGATGTTAAAATGCTTTATTATTGACACGACACGATTATCTATGGGAGCTTTTAAGCACATGTAAATACAACCATCGCCTTAAGCTCCGTGGTTTCGGCGTTTAAAAGTATCAGGTAAGTTTACTTGCATTTATATCTTTTCTTTTTGAAAATGTATCGTCTCATATTTTTGAGAATAAATTGTCATCACGTGTCCAAGCTAAACAGGTCCGTTGATACTAAGAAGTTGATTGAAGAAAAAATACTACTTTAGGGTGCTTGAAAAATATGTGATATTAATTAATTGTACGATAGAAAAATAAGACTACAATGACTGAGTGGAATTGTTTTAACAGACAAACAGGTAGAGACTATCAAATGAAGTGACTTGAACTTATCTACATTCGCAAGTAGACATATATTAGTGTGTAGATAATATATAGTTATTTCGAAAAAAATATTCTATGCATGAGCGCATCTCCTGCCGCTATTCGTTTGAGCAAAGTTTTCCCAAGCACAATGCATGTTGTAATGTGTTGAGGATGTCTACATGAGCTGTTTACGTGATTAACACCTTGTATATGTATTTTACATCTCATCTATTAATTACTGATTCAATTGTTTTAAATAGTTCAGGTAAAGTGGATTAACCTGGGTTCTTTCCGTGTCCATATAGAACACGTCTATATTTGGCACCAGCTCTTCTTTAACATGTATTAGGCACTTATTTCATAGATGCAAATCCATGAAACATAATTACTTTAACCTATAATATGTGAGTAATCATTATGCTCGGTGAATTAGTACTTGTATAATACTACAACTAAATCGTCCAGCCACGACATTTAGATACAGCTGTTCAAATAATAACCATGTTATGGACTAGAACGTGGTGCATCACTAAGCTGAAATCAGACCCGGATCTCCAATAGCTCAAAATTAGGAATGCAAATTCTATTTCTGAGGGTTCCACTATGCCTAAAGATGTATGAAATTCGAAGATGGTAGCAAGATTTATGCTGAACAGCCTAGATGACCGGTCTATTTTGGCTTTTCCTATACATACATATTATCAATTTTGGATTCTAATATTTTTTCACTCATCAATTTTAATTTAGTTAGCTTCATGTACGTCCAGCACGAGCGACCTTCCACGTTTTCCCTAACTATATAGCTTCTATTTAACCCTAGCAGTGAACTATTTTAAGTTGGATAGACTAAACGGTAAATCGGACAACATATTTTAGGATGTTGTATTTAGCGGATCCATGGGAAAACTATTATACCAGACAAAAGTAATAGGAAATCACATAATTAGCTTAAATCTAAAATAGTTTTAAACAAAAAATTTCCAATTTATTTGACAAATCTCATGGTGTATCTTAGCCGGTATTTCCATTGACCGTATTTACCGATGCCCATTAACGAAATTTACACTCAAAGACCGGTGTGGTCATCTTATATGCCGGCCTACATAGGATGTCTGAGGCGCACGGACCACCGGCATGGCGAGATGGCTCCTCTGTTTTCGCCCATATTCGTATTGCTGATGCATCAGGGTTAGGGATGTTTCGCGCGGCCGATATTTCTGAAATCCGAAAACTACAATGTTGGACAAAAGTTACTGGTATTCAAATAATTAGCTCAAAATTTAAACAATTTCAGATAAATTTATATATTCATTTGAAAAATCTCGAACGGTATTGTGACCACTATTTCCGTAAACTATATTTACCAGCGCTCACCAGTATTCTTTTGCTACCAAAAGGAAAAAAACCCCGTACTGAAATATGCTGACATGTTGCTATGCTAATATGCTATATGATTTGAACATCAACGTCCTGTAGCCTCACGGTCAGTCAACTTTAAGCTTGCATATACATGATCTCTTTATTTTAAACGGACTCACCAGGAGTCCTACTAACACACGGGAGATTTTTTGGAGTTCACGTCTATTTTATCTTCTGGTGCGTACATCAGTTTTGGTATTTTTTTTGTTACGAACAGTTTTAGTCATCTTCGTGTACGATTGACCACCAGCACGGGTGACCTGTCACGTTGGTCCGTGTTACGTAATTATATAATTTCTATTTAATTCTAGCCGTAAATTATTAATCTAACTGACCAAATAATTTAGATGATGTGTATTATACTCCATTCACTTCAAATTCGTTTTAAATTAGTTGGCATCGATTTATATTGATAATCATATACCTAGACCCATTTTATTGTATAGATACATGTGAATGTAGATGACTATACGGCAAAAAAAAATTGAACGGAGTGAGTAGTATATTCACCAGTTTATATGTAATATATATCACGGTAGAGTGAAATGCGGCAAAATTTTTTTTGGAACGGGTCCAATTTTCGAGCTAGCTAGCGAGTACACCAACCTTTTTTTTTTCAATCCACTTGATTATTTGTATCTGCATGACATCATGCTAACCTTAGTATGCGATCCTCGCCATGGATACCACGCAAATACGTACATACATATTTGTGACATCCAACCTTGCCGTAGAAACCATGCACGTGTAGAGCGCAACTTTGCTAGCTTGATCGATCCTGGTTGTGTTGTTGGCGTTGTCCGCATCATATACTGAGATCGTCAAAAGCCGATGTGCGATCCAAGTGAAAGTTGGCGGCCAACTATGACCGCACGGTCAACACCGGTGGACCGGTGGTTTTGCGGGTCTTGCACGCAGCATACATCGACAGCGTCAAAAGCTGGCGCGCGATTCAACTAAAAGTTGGCGGCCGGAGGTGCCAGTAAATCGGGGGTCGGCATGAGTTGTGCATCCTCGAGTTGTCGCCAATTAACCAATCTGAAAAACTTTCTTCACTCCAAAAGAAGTGTCGTGGATTTAACTCAATTTAAAAGTATCTACATACTAAAACGCGTCTGGATATATACAATTGTAGACAAATCTGCGATATTTATTTTAAGAAGGTGTAGCATATTACCTTGCAAAGCTTCGAGCGGATCTGGATGCAATCTCGTGCACTCTAAATTTTTTTTTCTGACCCTATACAATTGGGAAGACAATTCATGTTCCATCTACTGTAAAAAGAAAAAAGATTGATGATGTCATCCATATCATCATCGTATACAATGGATTTGGACTCTATCATGGCAGTTTCCAAACCGTGATCTCCTTATATGGTTGTACCCTGATCCTTCAATCAAATTAACTCTTTAATTGGTAGATGGCCAGCAGGCTAGCGCACGGCTACATGTCAAACGTTTATATGTGTACGTGTCAACCGTGTACATGTCAGACTATCGTGTTACGTAATTTTTTGTTTAATCATGGCCATCAATTATATATCTAAGACTATATAATTTAGATGATGTGGATTAATGTAACGCGATCGAGGGAGTGGTGTTTTGGAACATGGGAGCATATGCTCCTATTGTTTGCATCTTTTACATATTTTAAATTTCAAAAAATTGAAACAAAAGTTCGCACGTACATCTTCATGTGCTACACACAAGTCGTTTCATAAAAATGAACTTATCATGTGACGTGTGTAAAAGACAAAATTCAGTGCTAAAAACAATGCTTTTCACAGGATAAGTTTTCTTTACATAGGCCACACAAAATATTATTTTTTCGTGAAACTTGACGCGCACACATATATTATGGAGATGTACATGTAGAATTTTTTGTCAAAATTTTTCCACACTTCAAAATATGTTTTCTTGGTAGAGGGAGCATACGCACCCGGGAGCCGAATTGAATTTCCGCTCGAAAAACACTCTTATTTTGCTTTTAGTATATAATAGATTTGATTACTTGTTTTATTGTTTGTTGTAATTTAATTTGAAAACAATCCTCGCAAACATTTTTATTCATATGCTACATTTAATATAAATGGTTTATGTGTTAAAAAAATTATTTTAAATGTTTGGGGGCGGCGTGGGACGCTGGGGAGCGACGTCTCCCAAACGCGGCACGAATAACACGTCCCCCAAACGCTCAATCCGGCGGTTTGGGCGGCCGGAGATGCTCTTAGCGCGAATAATCTACCGTTTTCCTGGAATCAGTCTGAGCTTTTTTTTTTTTGATCCAAAATCCCAGATTTATTAAGAGAAATCACCGGTTATAAACACCCTGAGAAAGAAAAAAACAACATAGTCCTTGGGAGAGCCGGCCGCCGCCGTCGACTCGCATGGAAGGCACGCCGCCGCCATCTTCGCTCCGGGGAGCTTTGCATCGGCAAGCAGCCGGAAGTCCTTCCGTAAAGGGGCTTCAAGATCACGCGTCAAGGGAAGCCGTCTTCAAAGTCTTCACCGGTGAACCTCCGCCAGATCCGGGCTCGCTCCTGAGCAGACGCCCACAGCAACCGGCGAGGATTGCCGGAGCCAGGACGCACCTCCCCCAGATCCTCCGCAAGAAGGCCACAGCGCAGCCGACCGCGACGAAGAGAGGAACAGGGAACAAAAGCTCCACAGGGAGGTCGTCGTCTTCGCGCCGATGACCACGCCCAGAGCACCACCTCCCACCAGATCGACGGATCTGAGGGAACCAAAAGCCAGAAGCTTCACGGATCCGCCAGACAAGGCCTCGCCGTGATGGGGAAGAAGCTCCGACAACTTTATTCCACATCGCCGCCGCCACCACCACCCTGCCAGCGTCGATGAGGAGCCTTACCTACTATCTACAAGCCTCGGGCACAGATCGAGCTACTTTCAGTCCTATCCTTTTCAGGGGGGTGGTTCAGGGATCAATTCCTGGGCACGGTACATCAGCAGGACATCGATGGTACTCGCGTCATGTGGTCGAGGCGACCAGGGATAGATTCCTGCAGAGGATTAGAGATTTTGCTTTGCTTCAGTGCACGGCAAGCAGATAGTCATTAGCTTCCTCGCTTCGAAGCACAGCGAAGGGAACGGTGCTCCTTTCTGACTGCCGTGCTGTTCTGCATCACGATGTTGCTGCTGCAGGTAGCCAATATGGCAACACATGCATGCCAGTCAGGAGTCTGGAAGACAGGATCATTCGGTGAGCAGAGGTTTGTCCCAAAAGAGGATTTATATTTTGAGTGATGTGATATTACTTAGAAACACAATTATGACATCTAAGGACACTAGGTTTTGTTACCTTTGTTCTTAAAGAGATGATATTATAGAAATTCTTTTGCAATGAAACTTTTCTAAATTTTATATTATAAAAATAATTTGATTGATAAGTGATAACAGTAAAGAAAGTTATTTTGATGATGATTTTTTATAATTTTCTACTAACAAACGTTGACCAATGGGGGAATGATCCCTCCCTTGGCATATGTTGTTGTATCCCTCCCGCGGATGGACGCTAGGATAATAACCCGAAGTTCGCCCTCCCGCGAAATTACCGCGTGATGGGGATTCGAACCCGTGGGCTTGCGCATTCGCCACTGAGCTGGAGCTCAGTTCTCAAATGTCAAAACTAATGCTCAAATATGCATATCGGAGACTGTCAGTAAACAAAAGGTCATCTACATACGAAACAAGGGAGCCTTACCGCGTAATTTTCTACTAACATATGCCAAAACTAATGCTCAAATATGCATATCGGAGACTGTCAGTAAACAAAAGGTCATCTACATACGAAACAAGGGAGCATTTTCTTTTGCTTCGAATTTTGGATTAGGCTAAAGCTATCCTTTTATATACAGTAACAAAGAAAAAATTGATACTGCTGTGAGCTGAATCCCACACGTACCTGCTTGGCAATAACCAAATCTTAAGACTTAAGAGACAGGATATCAGCATACTGATATAGAGTAGCAGGACTGAAATTGGAGTGATCTCCATTATTTTTTAATTGAAAGCCTGTAGAATCAGACAATCAGCAGCTCCTACTGTACAATAGATAACTGAATAGTTAGTGCACACAATGTGCGCGGTAATGCAAGCCTTATACATCAAGGTAAATAAAACTCAAGCCTCAGTCAGAACAATAATGAATCCTCTCCAAGCAGCACTCAATTGCACGCAAGACCGTCAAATTCTTTCCACTACACATGTTTTGGGGACCCTCCAAACTTTGGAGTCATCAGACTTTTCGTCAGCCATATTGCTGTCTCTCTAGACGACACAGCTCCTTCTCCAAACGGCTTAAGAATACCTGCCAGCTCATCTAGCCGTTCCTGCTCCAAGAGCTTTGCACAAATCTCAAGAAGGGACTCCAGAGCATCAGCTCTCTGCTGCACAACGTTCAGATGATCAAACTCGGCAGGTGTGCTATCTGCACTTCGTAATTTTAGAGTGCTCACTGGTGATGATTCTTCTGTACCAGCATCTACATCACACATGCCTGGTTTTGTTCCTTGACAAGACCGGGGTGTCTTCACATCCTTTCTTTGCTCTTGCACTACTCCAATAGTCAGTTCCTCTTTTGGTATCGGTGCCTCGTTAAGCTCTTGACTTGCACTGTTAGCTGGGGCAGCCTCTACTGAACTGCGGGTTCTGATAGTTTTAAGACGTATTGTCTCATCAATCTGTCGATCACTTGTTGCTGTCAAGTTCTCCTCTGTATGTTGAAGTGATAAAACGTCCGTCTGTTGCTGTTCTCTGTTTCCGGTTTCAGGATCCAAAGGTATTTGCAAAATGCAGGCATCCTGGGTACCAGCAGTTGATAGATCTGAGTTGTTTGCCGATCTGTCCATAGTTTGCTCTGCTGCTGTTTGTAATGCTTCGTTGGATCCGTTGGCTTTTCCGACACTCTTTCTGCCGCCACTTGGCCTTCTTGACTGCTTGTCTCCCAGGTTACTCTTGGTGGGCTTTATTGGAAGGTAGATTGGGGAGCAGTTGGATGATTCAGCCACATAGGGAAGCAAATATGGGTGCCTCAGTAGCTCTCCAGCCTGTAAAATTTACATTTAACTTTGCATGTTATTCATGTATCGGCGCCTTCGGTTAAAACTTTTGAACAAAGTTTCTGGTACTTACAGTTGGTCTATGCTCTGGATTTTTTCTTAGCATACTCTTCACTATCTGCTTCCTGTGAAAGATTACTTAACTGTGTAAAGATAAAGTCAATTGCAGTACCGAGCGGTCATTTAAAATGAGTTACTCACAGTGACGATGAGTATATTGGGGGCATTGGAGATATTGAAGATCTGTTTATTTTGTTGACTAATGTTGCCATGTCCTTCACAAAAAAAAAATACAGTAGTATTTTCATCAGTTGCCAACTCATATAAATCAAAACTGAAGTAGTGTACTCCCTCAATGTCAAAACATAGTGCATATTAGTTTTTCGTAAGTCAAACTTTGTAAATGTTGACCAAGTTTATAGAGAAAAATATCAACATTCATAATACCAAATCAATGTCATTAGATGCACCACAAAATATATTTTATATTATATTTATCTGGTATTGTATATGTTGATATTTTTTTATTATAAACATAGTCAAACTCTACAAAGTCTGACTTACAAAAAACTAATAGCCGCTATATTTTTCATTGAGGGAGTATTAAAAGCATTGTGTTGTGTAAGCACTGACTGTCGCTTTGAACGCAGAGCGGTGTGCTAAAATCTCAAACATGCAGCAACCTGGCAGGAAAAGACAAAGCAAGATTTTTGACAGGCTGTTTAATTCTGTCAAGCATTATCACAGAAGACTATAGTGGTGACTTGAAAAGAAATAATAGTACAGGGAGCTCACCAAGTGACCATATATCAGATTTGTAACCATAAGGTATGTCCGCAAATATTTCTGGGCACATGTAGTTTGGGGTTCCTACAACCTGAAAAACATAAATTCCAAGATACGATAAGTGAGACTCGGAGTCTAGCTTGCCCGTGCTATATTAGTTGATACATTTTACTTGGCCTGTGCACTTGTTTGAAACATACTGAAATGCTGTTCCTTATTTTCAAGAAAATTTATTCTGATTTTACAGTCATTTGCTTTCAACTGGCGTAGATAATGTGAGTGAAGATACAAAACATATTAGTGGAATGATGATAAGGGAAATTAAACTTTTTTACATGAATCATGGTTATCCTGTGAGTATACACAACGGGCATATGACTGTGAACGATTGAATTTGTTGTGTCAATTACATTTACATGAATACAGTGGGAGAGGGTTGAGCCGTACCGATGAAGCAAGGTCCTCCATGAGTAATTTCGCTAACCCGAAATCAGCTGTTCCAAGAGAGAATGAGTACACACCTCATGATAATTTCGTCTGAGAAATGAATGCGTAGAAATTGAGCACATAGGTATATCTTACTGAGCCGTATGTTGTTGTCCTTTGTTAACAGGATGTTGGAACACTGCAATCCAACAGGACACGGGGAAATCTTAGGCGATGCTCCAGATAAATCCATGGAGATTGGAGAGTGCCAGTATTACCTTGAGGTCCCTGTGGAGCACCCGGTTGCAGTGCAGGTAGTCGAGGGCCAAGAGTAACTGTGTGAACCACCGGCACACCCTCTGCACATGACACAAGTACCAAAAGTTGCAGCAAGTAAGTTTTCTGAACCCTGAACAAATACTGCTGGTGCCTGTAGGCGCTAAACACTCGTGCCATTTTTCATGTGGTTACACCAGTGTTGTTACTCACCTCTTCAGAGAAGAGGACGCCTCTTGCCTTCTTGATCCTCTGCGCCCTGTGAAGAACCCAAAGTCAGTAACCAATCTCGCCGGAAAACATAGTATACTCGAATTTTACTCGCGGTGGCGGCTAGGAGCGAAAAAGCAGCAAGAGCTTACATGTCGCCTCCTTCGCAGTAACTCGTGACGATGCATACAGAGGTCCCCTGTTATTTCAACCACACGCAGCAGAAAATTCAGTCTCGGCCGAGAGCAGGAGCATCCCAATCGAATTTCTACCCAGAATTGGGCGATGCGGACTGTGGAATACAGTAGTGTTTGCAGTAGTTACCTCGTCGACCCAGCCGTCCTTGTACTCGACGATGTAGGGGTTGCTGAGGCTGGCCATGAGAGACATCTGCACAGCAGAGGGAGGCCAAAAAAAAGCTTCAGAACTCGCCGGCAAGCTCAGGAGAATCTGCTGCGGCTGCAGCTCAAGCGGGTAGGGTGGAATTTCTTGGAGTAGTCGAGAGATTGTTACCTCCTGGTATGCGGTCCGCTGGAACTTGTCGTTCTGCTTGGAGAGCCTGATTTTCTTCATGACGTAGCGCCTCTTGTCGGGCTTGTGGAGGACGAGGTAGGCGGTGCCGTAGGCGCCCCGGCCGATCTGCTCCACCACCTCGTACTGCTCCATGGCTCGCTCCGACGAGAGAGAGAGAGAGACCGATCCTCTCTGCTCTCTCCTTTCTACTCTCGCCCTGCTCTCTCTCTGTCTCTGGTGCTCGCTTGTCTATCTGTGTTCTTGTCTAGTGGCGGCTGGTGCTCACGGTCACGGCAGAGTATAAATGATGCTGCTCAGGGCCCTCGTGAGGAGATGATGGCCGCAGCGTGCATGCACGCGTGTGGAAGGGCCGCAATAATGGCGGGCGGGCGGGCGCGCTCGCTCCGTCTGTCCTCCTGTAGAGCAGAGAGGGAGAGGAAGAAGACAGGGACGAAATAGGGATTATTCCAGGGTGCAGTGCGGCTGTTATAGCTTTATTTAATCCGGTGGTTAAGGCGTGTTACATAAACTTGTTGTAATTAATCCGTCGGTTCATCATTCTATTCCATTCTCTCTCTCGCGGTGCAGGTGCAGCATCATCCGTAGGTGTTAGTGGAGGGAACGTTGCTGCCCCTACCGGCGGTGGTGGGGTGACCCTTTCCCCTTAATTTCCTCTCCCACCCCTCCTTCTATTTTCTCTCTATCTTACAGTATGTTGTCAGCTCCTTTGCCTTTTGGCTCTGTTCGATCGTGTATGCTAGCGTGGTGGGGCTTGGTTGCTAGCGCTGCCGCTTGCATTTGCCTGTGGAAAAAGAGGGCGTTCCCATTTGGAGCTTGGCAGCCCAGGCACCGACCACACCGACTGTCTCACCTTGCAACTTTAGTGGCGATCATCTTCTCTCTCTGTCTTCATGGAGTAGCAGCCAGCAGTCCAGCACGGTGGGGCGTGGCATGAGACATCTCCACTGGGCTGACCGACTCACAAATAGACCGCCTGCATCGGCTGAAATGGTTGGATTCGATCGCCGGCCGTTGCGCCTGTGCTGTCCAAATGGCTCGATACAATTTTTTAAAAGATTTTCCAGTCGAGAAAAACATAATTTACATAAGGAATAAAATAAATGAAAAAACTAAAAGGTTCATGTAGCGCCTGCTACCCTAGCCTACTCCTTGTCCTAGTCGCCGATCACGACGAATTCCGGAATTTCCCATGACCTGGCGGCGGAGCATACGCTGGGCGGAGGTGAGCACGGTGCAACCCATGATTAAAAAGGTGGCGTGTGGGGCCGAGCCCGCACCGCCCGTTCGAGGCTCATCTTCCGTGAGTCATGTCTGGCATTAAGTTGGTGGCATACCGGGGCAACGGCGGAGGCGCGTGGCGCACCTCCGACACAAGGATGCCGAGCCTCGCGATCTCATCATTGGCCATCGTGACCCACTGGAACTCCGGCCCGCCGACCGCCGCCGTGCAGACGCTGCCGACGAAGTCGTCGCCGTCATCCTTGGCATCCTCGTTGTAGTAGGCGAGCGCGGCGTCGTCCGGAGGCGGGGGAGGGGACGGTGTCTCTTTGACCTGGCACAACAGGGTACATGCGGCGAAGGTGGACCGAACGGGTCTCACCGCCAAGGAAACCCGCCTTCCTCCTGCCCGTCTCGTCCGGCTAGGTAAGCCCTCGATCGTAGCTCGACATCATAGGCGAGATCGACAGACATGCACCCAACGGTGGTTGAGGCGCCAACCGATGTTGTAGGTGTACGCTCCGTCGCTGCCGCAGGCATCTAGTTCGTGCATCAACCGCTTCCATGTCAACTACGAGCGACACCATGTTCCGCCGCGCCTCCTTCTTCACGCGTTGGCCGATGCCTTGATGTCGTTTCTTCTCTTCCCATTTGATGCGGCGCGCATGGGGTTGTGATGGGGTGGCGGTGGTATGATTGATGCCGGTCGCCTTTAAAAGCCGGCGCGCGAAACACGATGCAATTAATGGTGGCACGAAAGGCCAGCCGCGCCTGCTAGACCTGGTGCGTGCGAAGGTGAGGCGAGGCCATTGATGGTGAAGGCTGCAAAGATGTGGAAGCTAAGATCACTGGAGCAATGTACTCGAAAGAGGCCTCGTACCCAATGCCAGGTGGGCCCATGGAGAAAGCGAGGCGCCACGCGGCGCGACGCGCAACGTCCGTGCGATGCATCTGAAATGCAAATGTGGATCGCATTTACGTCTCGGTGACACTCGATCATTATGCTGAGGATGGTTAAACTGAAATACAAACACATATTTCCGATCGTCCACCCACAAACGGTTGTTACGTGTCCGATTACGTTTCGCTTTGGAGTTTGGAGGTGCCCTGAGCCCTGAAGGAAGGATAGGGAAAGCCATGTTTCATACTGCTCATGGCATGTGACAACTGTAACTCCGTGAGCTGCTACACTACTGTCTACTAGTGGTAGTGTGGTGGTTAATATACTACGCATTGACAGTGTTCTATAATTGTGCACAGTTGCCTTTCGGCCATCAATTCTGATCCGGGCATGTGCCATTCCCCGGGGTGCGTGCAGTGAGTCAGTGAGTGATCATCCGCGGTCAAGTCAATGTCGAGATTTTGGGAGGCTATTTTTCCTGCACGATCCAGCCCTGTGGTGGTCCAAGCTGAAAATGCTGACTGCAGCACGATGCATGAACTATTAGCCCGTCCACACATGATGCCAGAAACACATTTTCTTGAAACGGCGCTTGCAAGGGCTCAAAATGCCCGTTGGCGAACACAACAAGCGCATCCGCATATAGCATCTCCAGTCAAGTCAAGTCCCCTAGAACGTTCTCTAAAGAGATTTGGGACGCCATTTGACAAAAAAATCTTTCCATCGCATTCTAAACTGTTTTCCACCGCGGCTCGACCGGTGTCCGCGTCGAGCCGTCCCCGCCCCACAGGGGACGCCGGACACAACGGAAAGCAAGGCGGGCTTCCACATGTCGGCAACTATTTTCATAAACCGTTGATTCGTGTCTTTTTTCTCGTCGCTCCTTCCCTCCCGCCTCCCACCCTCCGCCGGGATTTGCCTCGCCTTTTCGATGTCCGATCTCTTCAGAGTCGGCACCATCGTCGCGGCGGCACCCCGCCGGTCGTTCCGCCGCGCCGCCAGCGTTCCCCGAATCGCCAAGTCCAACCGCTTCCACCTTCACAAGCACACAAGGTGCTCAAGACTTGCTGTGTAGGCACGATCGGCGCTGCCATTCGTTGCCCCCACCCGCCGCGGCGCAATTTTAACCATTGATTTTGCTTCAGACATGGATACGATGAGATGCTTGCCCTGCTGCTGGAGGACGAGCAAGCTTTCGACGACGACCTCCGGAGCATTTGCGATCATCGTGTCCCTCCTGACATGCTTGATGCCGAGGCGGAGAAGAGGAAGAGGCCGTCCGGAGGATCAAGGCCGGGGAGAAAGAAGTCCAAGCCCCGGCAGAGGATGGAGGGACATACCATGCTGCACAACGACTACTGCAGAGATGCAACACATGCCAGACAATTTTTGGCGCCGGTACAGGATGAGCAAGGGCCTGTTCATGAATATCCTCCACGGATTCGAGAGTTCGACCCCTACTTCAAGCTCAAGCATGACGGTAGGCGTTATCGGGTTCTCGTCGATTCGAAGTGCACCGCCGCCATGAGCATGCTTGCATACGGAGCACCCCCGTACACAAGACAACTACCTTCGCATGAGTGAGTCTACTACCATTGAGTGCATGTACAAGTTTCCTGGGCTGTGGTGGGAAAGTTTGGCAAATACTACTTAAGAGGGCTTGCGAGGAAGAGATGCATGATCATGGCACAAAATGCAGAAGATTCCCTGAATGCTTGGAAACATCGATTGCATACATTGGTCATGGAAGAACTATCCGTTTGCTTGGCAAGGTATATACAAAGGGCATCATGGATATTGCAGTGTGGTGCTTGAAGCTGTGGAAGAATTTGGCATTCTTTCTTTGGCATGGCGGGATCACACAATAACATCAACGTGTTGCAGCAGTCTCCGGTGTTCAGCAGACTAGTGGAAGGGCATGCTCCACCATGCAACTATGAGATCAATGGCCACCAATATACCAAAGGCTATTATCTAGCCGATGGTATATATCCAAAATGGGCCACTTTTGTCAAAACAATCTCGAATCCATCAGGTCTGAAGAATTCCCACTTTGCTACGCGACAGGAGGCTTGCAGGAAGGATGTCGAGCGGGCATTTGGTGTGCTTCAAGCTCAATTTGCAATTGTACGGTACTGCTCTAAGCTGGTCTCACGACCAAATGTGGGAGGTGATGCAGCTTGTGTGATCATGCATAACATGATCATCGAGGATGACCGCAAGAATCATGCCAGGAGACATGTTGGTCCCTATGAGTGTCAGGGCCCTCTTGCGGAGGTTGATCATGAGTTGCCTGCAGATTTTGCTGATTTTCTCGCCATGCACGCAGAGATCCGTGACATGATCAACTCCAAGCTGATCTCGTTGAGCATTTATGGAGGATCAAAGGAAATGCCGTGGCACCTTGATCTAGCCCTATTTATTACATTTGTTTAGTTGTTTTATTGTTTGTTGTATTTTAATTTGAAAACAATCTCCGCAAACATATTTATTTGTATGCTATATTTGATAAATGGTTGTGTTTTCAAACCCTTAAAAAAAGTTTGGGGCGGCGTTTGGGGGACGCGGCTGGGGAGCGACGTCACCAAACGGACGATATGATCATCACCCAAAGGCTTCAAAGTCCGCTGTTTGCCACCATGCATAAAAGAATATGTATTTGCTCGCCCAGCATGTGTCACATTGCGATCATACTGCCAAGGACGCCCAAGTAGCAATCCACACACCTCCAATGGCAACACATCGCAATCTATCTCATCAACATAATCATCAACTGTAAATGGCACACGCACCTTGTGAGTAATCTTCAGCATACCACAACTATTCAACCACTCAAGACGTTTAGGTTCAGGAAGACGCCATGTAGACAACTGATACGTCTCCGACGTATCTATAATTTCTTATGTTCCATGCTACTTTATTGATGATACCTACATGTTTTATATACATTATATGTCATATTTATGCGTTCTCGGAACTAACCTATTGACGAGATGCCGAAGTGTCGCTCCGTTTTCTCGCTGTTTTTGGTTTTAAATCCTAGTAAGGAAATATTCTCTAATTGGATGAAATCAACGCCTGTGTTCCTATTTTGCCCAAAGCATCCGTAACACCCGAGAGTCGCGTAGAGGGGCCACACAGCCCCGCATGATAGGCCGGCGCGGCCAGGCCCTGCCGCGCTCTTATGGTGTCGTCGCCCCTTCGCCCTCCGACTCCGCCTCTTCGCCTATTTAAAGGTCCCGACCTAAATCTTCGATACGAATATGCCACGGCACGCGAAACCTTCCAGAGCCGCCGCCATCGCGGGCCAAGATCCGGGGACAGAGTCTCTGTTCCGCACGCCGCCGGACGGGGAAGTGCCCCGAAGGCTTCTCCATCGACACCACTCGCCATCTCCACCGCCATCTCTGTCACGGTGCTGCTCCCATGATGGGATAGTTCTCCATCGAGGCTCGGGGCTGTACCGGTAGCTATGTGGTTCATCTCTCATGTACTTCAATACAATAATCTCATGAGCTGCCTTACATGATTGAGATTCATATGATGATACTTGTAATCTAGATGTCATTATGCTAGTCAAGTGGGTTTTACTTATGTGATCTCCGGAGACTCCTTGTCCCACGTGTGTAAAGGTGACAGTGTGTGCACCGTGTGGGTCTCTTAGGCTATATTTCACAGAAATACTTATTCTCTGTTATGAATGGCGTAGTGGTGCTTATTCATATCTCTTTATGATTGCAATGTGTTTTGTATCACAATTTATCTATGTGCTACTCTAGTGATGTTATTAAAGTAGTTTTATTCCTCCTGCACGGTGTAATGGTGACAGTGTGTGCATCCGTGTTAGTAGTTGGCGTAGGCTATGATTATGATCTCTTGTAGATTATGAAGTTAATTATTGCTATGATGGTATTGATGTGATCTATTCCTCCTACATGGTGTGAAGGTGACAGTGTGCATACTATGCTAGTACTTGGTTTAGTCGTGTCGATCTTTCATGCACTCTAAGGTTATTTAAATATGAACATTTAATTGTGGAGCTTGTTAACTCCGGCATTGAGGGTTCGTGTAATCCTACGCAATGTGTTCATCATCCAACAAGAGAGTGTAGAGTATGCATTTATCTATTCTGTTATGTGATCAAAGTTGAGAGTGTCCACAAGTGAAAGTCTATTCCCTAGGCCTTGTTCCTAAATATCGCTATCGTTTGTTTAATGCTGCGTCACACATCGCGCGTTACTACTCGCATGTTTACTTCCCGCAATATTACTACCATCAACTGCACGCCAGCAAGCTATTTTTCTGGCGCCGTACTACTGCTCATATTCATTCATACCACTTGTATTTCACTATCTCTTCGCGAACTAGTGCACCTATTAGGTGTGTTGGGGACACAAAGACTTCTTGCTTTGTGGTTGCAGGTTGCATGAGAGGGATATCTTTGACCTCTTCCTCCCCGAGTTCGATAAACCTTGGGTGATCCACTTAAGGGAAAACTTGCTGCTGCTCTACAAACCTCTGCTCTTGGAGGCCCAACACTGTCTACAGGAAAGAAGCGTGAGTAGACATCAAGCTATTTTCTGGCGCCGTTGCCGGGGAGGAAAGGTAAAAGGTACTCACACTCCGGATCTCGGCTACTAAGCTATTTTCCGGCGCCATTGTAAGTACTCGAAGCTATTTCCTTTAGATCCTGCAATTGCATCTTTTTGTTTCTTGTTTACACTAGTTAGGCATAATGAAAACAACAAAAATATGAGAGATCTTTATGAACTTTATCTTGAATTAGGACATGATGTGTTTGAAGAAAGAATTAAGAAACCCATGGAACTTTATATGCATGCTAATGGGAATGTTATTACTATGAATGCTTTGAACACCATTGTTGCTAATGCTATGGAAAATTCTAAGCTTGGGGAAGCTTTTGATGAGCATGATATTTTTAGTCCCCCAAGCATTGAGGAGAAAATTTTCTTTGATGATACTTTGCCTCCTATTTATGATGATTATAATGATAGTGGTCTTTTGGTGCCGCCTACTATGGAGAGTAAATTTTATTATGATTATACTATGCCTCCTACACTTGATGAGAATAATAATGATAGCTACTTTGTTGTATTTGCTCCCACTACAACTAATAAAATTGATTATGCTTATGTGGAGAGTAATAATTTTATGCGTGAGACTCATGATAAGAATGTTTATGTGATAGTTATATTTTTGAGTTTGCTCATGTTGCTACTGAAAGTTATTATGAGAGAGGAAAATATGGTTGTAAAATTTTCATGTTACTAAAACACCTCTCTATGTGCTGAAATTTTTGAAGCTACACTTGTTTTATCTTCCTATGCTTGTTACTTTGCTCTTCATGAACTTGTTTATTTACAAGATTCCTATGCATAGGAAGCATGTTAGACTTAAATGTGTTTTGAATTTGCCTCTTGATGCTCTCTTTTGCTTCAACTCTTATTTCTTGCGAGTGCATCATTAAAATTGCTGAGCCCATCTTAATGGCTATAAAGAAAGAACTTTTTGGGAGATAACCCATGTGTTTATTTTACTACAGCAATTTTTGTTTTGTTGAGTCTTGGAAGTTGTTTACTACTGTAGCAACCTCTCCTTATCATGTTTTTGTGCCAAGTAAAGTTTCTATGTTAAAGTTGATGTTATATTTGGGATCGCTGCGCGTAAACAACATTGCCTGTCACGAATTCTGGCATAAGTCTCTCGTAAACAAATCGAAACAACTGCAAAATTACAGCGTGATTCTCAGATATACGCAACTTTCATTAGTTTTGAGTTTTTCCATTTGAGCAAGTTAAGTGCCCTTTTCAGTGTTCGTCTTTACGGACTGTTCTCGTTTTGACAGATCTGCCTTTTATTTCACATTGCCGCTTTTGTTAAGTTGAATGAGTTTCTTCGTTCCATTAACTTTCAGAAGTTTTGTGCAATGTCCAGAAGTGTAAAGAATGATTGTGTCACCTCTGAACATGTGAATTTTGATTATGCACTAACCCTCTAATGAGTTTGCTTGAAGTTTGGTGTAAAGGAAGTTTTCAAGGTCAATGAAGAGGGTGATATAATGTGGTCGAGAAGAGTGAAAGGTCTAAGCTTGGGGATGCCCCCGTGGTTCATCCCTGCATATTTCAAGAAGACTCAAGCATCTAAGCCTCATCCCCTTCTTCATCGACAAAGTATCAGGTTCCTTCTCTTGAAACTATATTTTTATTCGGTCACATCTTATGTACTTTACTTGGAGCGTCTGTGTGTGCTTTTATTTTTGTTTTGTTATCTTAGTTCTCTGAATAAGTTCATCCTTGTGTGGGAGAGAGACACGCTCCGCCGGTTCGTATGAACACATGTGTTCTTAGCTCATAATATTCATGGCGAAGTTTCTCTTCGTTAAATTGTTATATGGTTGGAATTGGAAAAATGCTACATGTAGTAATTGGTAAAATGTCTTGGATAATGTGATACTTGGCAATTGTTGTGATCATGTTTAAGCTCTTGCATCATATACTTTGCACCTATTAGTGAATAAATACATAGAGCATGCTAAAATTTGGTTTTGCATAATTGGTCTCTCTAAGGTCTAGATAATTTCTAGTATTGAGTTTGAACAACAAGGAAGACGGTGTAGAGTCTTATAATGTTTACAATATGTCTTTTATGTGAGTTTTGCTGCACCGGTTCATCCTTGTGTTTGTTTCAAATAAACCTTGCTAGCCTAAGCCTTGTATCGAGAGGGAATACTTCTCATGCATCCAAATCCTTGAGCCAACTACTATGCCATTTGTGTCCACCATACCTACCTACTACATGGTATTTCTCCGCCATTCCAAAGTAAATTGCTTGAGTGCTACCTTTAAACAATTCAAAAGTTATTACCTCTTATTTGTGTCAATGTTTTATAGCTCATGAGGAAGTATGTGGTGTTTATCTTTCAATCTTGTTGGGCAACTTTCACCAATGGACTAGTGGCTTCATCCGCTTATCCAATAACTTTGCAAAAAGAGCTGGCAATGGGATTCCCAGTCCCAAATTAATTAACAAAAATAGACACTCCTCCATGGTATGTGATTGTTGGACGGCACCCGAAGGATTCGGTTAGCCATGGCTTGAGAAAGCAAAGGTGGGGAGGAGTGTCATCATAATAAAACTAAAATAAAAAGGCACTCCTTCATGGTATGAGATTGTTGGCAGGCACCCGAGGATTCGGTTAGCCATGGTTTGTGAAAGAAAGGTTGGAAGGAGTGCCACCCAAAAATAAAATAAAATGGGAGCCGCTCTTTGAAGGTTTGTCTGGCAAGGGGGTTAGAGTACCCGCTACCATTCGTTGACAACAACAAACACCTCTCAAAACTTTACTTTTATACTCTCTTTATGTTTTCAAAATAAAAGCTCTAGCACAAATATAGCAATCAATGCTTCCTCTGCAAAGGGCCTTTCTTTTACTTTTATTGTTGAGTCAGTTTACCTATCTCTCTCCACCTTAAGCAAACACTTGTGTGAACTGTGCATTGATTCCTACATACTTGCATATTGCACTTGTTATATTACTTTGCATTGACAACTATCCATGAGATATACATGTTATAAGTTGAAAGCAACCGCTGAAACTTAATCTTCCTTTGTGTTGCTTCAATACCTTTACTTTGATTTATTGCTTTATGAGTTAACTCTTATGCAAGACTTATTGATGCTTGTCTTGAAGTACTATTCATGAAAAGTCTTTGCTTTATGATTCACTTGTTTACTCATGTCATTACCATTGTTTTGATCGCTGCATTCATTACATATGTTTACAAATAGTATGATCAAGGTTATGATGGCATGTCACTTCAGAAATTATCTTTGTTATCGTTTTACCTGCTCGGGACGAGCAGAACTAAGCTTGGGGATGCTGATACGTCTCGAACGTATCTATAATTTCTTATGTTCCATGCTACTTTATTGATGATACCTACATGTTTTATATACATTATATGTCATATTTATGCGTTTTCCGGAACTAACCTATTGACGAGATGCCGAAGTGCCAGTTCTTGTTTTCTGTTTTTGGTTAAATCCTAGTAAGGAAATATTCTCGGAATTGGATGAAATCAACTGTGTTCTATTTTGCCCTGGAAGCATCCGAACACCCGAGATTCGCGAGGGGGGCCACACAGGCCCCAGATGATAGGCCGGCGCGGCCCAGGCCCTGGCCGCGCCGCCTTATGGTGTCGTCGCCCCTTCGCCCCTCCAACTCCGCCTCTTCGCCTATTTAAAGGTCCCTGACCTAAATCTTCGATACGAATATGCCACGGTACGCGAAACCTTCCAGAGCCGCCACCATCGCGAAGCCAAGATCTGGGGGACAGGAGTCTCTGTTCCGGCACACCGCCGGGACGGGGAAGTGCCCCCGGAAGGCTTCTCCATCGACACCGCTGCCATCTCCACCGCCATCTTCATCACCGCTGCTGCTCCCATGAGGAGGGAGTAGTTCTCCATCGAGGCTCGGGGCTGTACCGGTAGCTATGTGGTTCATCTCTCTCCTATGTACTTCAATACAATAATCTCATGAGCTGCCTTACATGATTGAGATTCATATGATGATGCTTGTAATCTAGATGTCATTATGCTAGTCAAGTGGGTTTTACTTATGTGATCTCCGGAGACTCCTTGTCCCACGTGTGTAAAGGTGACAGTGTGTGCACCGTGTGGGTCTCTTAGGCTATATTTCACAGAATACTTATTCACTGTTATGAATGGCGTAGTGAAGTGCTTATTCATATCTCTTTATGATTGCAATGTGTTTTGTATCACAATTTATCTATGTGCTACTCTAGTGATGTTATTAAAGTAGTTTTATTCCTCCTGCACGATGTAATGGTGACAGTGTGTGCATCCGTGTTAGTACTTGGCGTAGGCTATGATTATGATCTCTTGTAGATTATGAAGTTAATTATTGCTATGATGGTATTGATGTGATCTATTCCTCCTACATGGTGTGAAGGTGACAGTGTGCATACTATGCTAGTACTTGGTTTAGTCGTGTCGATCTTTCATGCACTCTAAGGTTATTTAAATATGAACATTTAATTGTGGAGCTTGTTAACTCCGGCATTGAGGGTTCGTGTAATCCTACGCAATGTGTTCATCATCCAACAAGAGAGTGTAGAGTATGCATTTATCTATTCTGTTATGTGATCAAAGTTGAGAGTGTCCACTAGTGAAAGTCTATTCCCTAGGCCTTGTTCCTAAATACTGCTATCGCTGCTTGTTTACTGTTTTACTGCGTTACTACTGCATGTTTACTTCGCAATATTACTACCATCAACTGCACGCCAGCGAGCTATTTTCTGGCGCCGTACTACTGCTCATATTCATTCATACCACTTGTATTTCACTATCTCTTCGCCGAACTAGTGCACCTATACGTCCAACGTATCGATAATTTCTTATGTTCCATGCTACTTTATTGATGATACCTACATGTTTTATGCACATTATATGTCATATTTATGCATTTTAACTAACCTATTAACAAGATGCCGAAGAGCCGTTGCTGTTTTCACTGTTTTTGGTTTCAGAAATCCTAGTAAGGAAATATTCTCGGAATTGGACGAAACTTTCGCCCGTGGTCCTATTTTTGCACGAAGCTTCCAGAAGACCGAAGAGATAACGAAGTGGGGCCACGAGGCAGCCAGGGCAGGCGGCGCGGCCCAAGCCCCGGCCGCGCCGACCTACCCCCTAGGCCCCTCGTGTGGCCCCCGCGTTGACCTTCCGCCTACTTAAAGCCTCCGTCGCGAAACCCCAAGTACCGAGAGCCACGATACCTTCCAGAGACGCCGCCGCCGCGAATCCCATCTCGGGGGATTCAGGAGATCGCCTCCGGCACCCTGCCGGAGAGGGGATTCATCTCCCGGAGGACTCTACACCGCCATGGTCGCCTCCGGAGTGATGAGTGAGTAGTTCACCCCCGGACCATGGGTCCATAGCAGTAGCTAGATGGTCGTCTTCTCCTTGTTATGCTTCATTGTTGGATCTTGTGAGCTGCCTAACATGATCAAGATCATCTATCTGTAATTCTATATGTTGTGTTTGTCGGGATCCGATGGATAGAGAGTACTATGATTATGGTGATTATCAATCTATTGTTTATGTGTTGTTTATGATCTTGCATGCTCTCCGTTACTAGTAGAGGCTCTGGCCAAGTTTTTACTCTTAACTCCAAGAGGGAGTATTTATGCTCGATAGTGGGTTCATGCCTCCATTGAATCTGGGACAGGACAGAAAGTTCTAAGGTTGTGGATGTGCTGTTGCCACTAGGGATAAAACATTGATTCTATGTCTAAGGATGTAGTTGTCGATTACATTACGCACCATACTTAATGCAATTGTCTGTTGCTTTGCAACTTAATACTGGAGGGGGTTCGGATGATAACCTGAAGGTGGACTTTTTAGGCATAGATGCAGTGGATGGCGGTCTATGTACTTTGTCGTAATGCCCAATTAAATCTCACTATATTTATCATATCATGTATATGCATTGTTATGCCTTTCTCTATTTGTCAATTGCCCGACTGTAATTTGTTCACCCAACATGCTTTTATCTTATGGGAGAGACACCTCTAGTGAACTGTGGACCCCGGTCCTATTCTTTACATAGCATACAATCTACTCAAATTGTGTTTACTGTTTTCTTTGCAAACATCTTCCACTCGATACGTTTAATCCTTTGTTACAGCAAGCCGGTGAGATTGACAACCTCACTGTTTCGTTGGGGCAAAGTACTTGGTTGTGTTGTGCAGGTTCCGCGTTGGCGCCGAATCCCTGGTGTTGCGCCGCATCACATTTCGCGACCATCAACCTTCAACGTGCTTCTTGGCTCCTCCTGGTTCGATCAACCTTGGTTTCTTTCTGAGGGAAAACTTGCCACCGTGCGCATCATACCTTCCTCTTGGGGTTCCCAACGGACGTGTACATTTACGCGCATCAAGCACGTTTTCTGGCGCCGTTGTCGGGAGATCAAGACACGCTGCAAGGGGAGTCTCCACTTCTCAATCTCTTTACTTTGTTTTAGTCTTGCTTTATTTTATTTACTACTTTGTTTGCTGCACCTAAACAAAACACAAAAAAATTAGTTGCTAGTTTTACTTTATTTGCTGTCTTGCTCTCTATATCAAAAACACAAAAAAAAATTAGTTACTTGTCTTTACTCTGTTTGCCTAGTTTACTTTTTGCTTATTGCATCATGTTTCCTTTTAATTTCACCACAAAAGACATACCGGTAGGACGTGGGTCTATAGTTGGGAGAAATAATATAGAAGAATTTTTCAATCATGTTAGTATCACTGAAGATTTTGAAGATAGACACTTGGTAGAACTTGCACCTACCTATGAAATTGCTGCTGCTGCTTTAGTTCGCATGTTGGAAACTAAATTTGTTAATCTCAATCCTATAATCCAACACATGTTTCTTACACTTGGTGATATGGAAGAAGGGGAAAAGAAAGATTTTGTTTTAGAAACTCTTCTTAGAGAATTTGGGGGATTAGCAAGAGAGGCTAGAAAGGTTTTTGCTAAATTTAATATGCTAGGTTCTCATACCAATTTTATTGGTCTCCTTGAAAAAATGGACATGGATAGAATAAGGTACACTAATAACATTAATGATGGTGGGGAAATCAAAGCACCAATACCATGTAAACTCCTAGCTATGAATGATGCATTAGAAAATAACTATGCTTGGCTTGTTCCTGAAAATTTGTTCGATGAGAGTAGCAAGCCCAAGACTAATGAAAAGGGAGACGCTAAAACTTATATATCAAATATACTATGCTTGGTTGAGAAAACTCCCAACACCCCTGGTTATAATGTTGATGCTTCTTCATTTGATAATACTTGATTTGCACTTTCTGCGCCTAGCTGAAAGGCGTTAAAGAAAAGCGCTTATGGGAGACAACCCATGTTTTTACCTACAGCAATTTTTTGTTTTGTTGAGTCTTGGAAGTTGTTTACTACTGTAGCAACCTCTCCTTATCATGTTTTTGTGCCAAGTAAAGTTTCTATGTTAAAGTTGATGTTATATTTGGGATCGCTGCGCAGAAACAGCATTGCTGTCTGTCACGAATCTGGGCACAGTTCTCTGTAGAAAATTCGAAAAAATCTGCCAATTTACGAGCGTGATCCTCAGATATGTACGCAACTTTCATTAGTTTTGAGTTTTTCCATTTGAGCAAGTCTAGTGCCAGCTTTAAATTCGTCTTTACGGACTGTTCTGTTTTGACAGATTCTGCCTTTTATTTCGCATTGCCTCTTTTGCTATGTTGAATTTATTTCTTTGATCCATTAATGTCCAGTAGCATTATGCAATGTCCAGAAGTGAAAATAATGATTGTGTCACCTCTGAATGTGTGAATTATTAATTGTGCACTAACCCTCTAATGAGTTTGCTTGAAGTTTGGTGTGAAGGAAGTTTTCAAGGGTCAAGAGAGGAGAATGATATACTATGATCAAGAGGAGTGAAAGCTCTAAGCTTGGGGATGCCCCCGTGGTTCACCCCTGCATATTTTAAGAAGACTCAAGCGTCTAAGCTTGGGGATGCCCAAGGCATCCCCTTCTTCATCGACAACATCATCAGGTTCCTCCCCTGAAACTATATTTTTATTCAACACATCTTGTGTTCTTTACTTGGAGCGTCGGTTTGTTTTTGTTTTTGTTTTTTTTTGAATAAAATGGATCCTAGCATTCACTTTGTGGGAGAGAGACACGCTCCGCTGTTGCATATGGACACATGTGTCCTTAGGCTTTACTCATAATGTTCATGGCGAAGTTTCTCCTTCGTTAAATTGTTATATGGTTGGAATTGGAAAATGCTACATGTAGTAATTCTAAAATGTCTTGGATAATGTGATACTTTGCAATTGTTGTGCTCATGTTTAAGCTCTTGCATCATATGCTTTGCACCCATTAATGAAGAAATACATAGAGCTTGCTAAAATTTGATTTGCATATTTGGTTTCTCTAAGGTCTAGATAATATCTAGTATTGAGTTTTGAACAACAAGGAAGACGGTGTAGAGTCTTATAATGTTTACAATATGTCTTTTATGTGAGTTTTGCTGCACTTGTTCATCCTTGAGTTTGCTTCAAATAACCTTGCTAGCCTAAACCTTGTATCGAGAGGGAATACTTCTCATGCATCCAAAATCCTTGAGCCAACTACTATGCCATTTGTGTCCACCATACCTACCTACTACATGGTATTTCTCCGCCATTCCAAAGTAAATTGCTTGAGTGCTACCTTTAAAATTCCATCATTCGCCTTTGCAATATATAGCTCATGGGACAAAATAGCCTTAAAACTATCGTAGTATTGAATATGTACTTATGCACTTTATATTTTATTAAGTTGCTTGTTGAGCGATAACCATGCTTCTGGGGAACGCCATCAACTATTGTTGAATATCATGTGAGTTGCTATGCATGTCCGTCTTGTCTGAAGGATCTATCATTTTAGTGGTTGGAGCATGCAAAATTGTTAGAGAAGAACATTGGGCCGCTAACTAAAGCCATGAATCATGGTGGAAGTTTCAGTTTGGACATATATCCTCAATCTCATATGAGAATAATAATCATTGCTACATGCTTATGCATTTAAGAGGAGTCCATTATCTGTTGTCCATGTTGTCCCGGTATGGATGTCTAAGTTGAGAATAATCAAAAGCGAGAAATCCGAAATGCGAGCATTCTCCTTAGACCTTTGTACAGGCGGCATGGAGGTACCCCTTTGTGACACTTGGTTGAAACATGGCATGCAAAGATCCGGTAGTCCAAGCTAAGTAGGACGAGGTGCGGACACTATTAGTATACTATGCATGAGGCTTGCAACTTGTAAGATATAATTTACATAACTCATATGCTTTATTACTACCGTTGACAAAATTGTTTCATGTTTTCAAAATAAAAGCTCTAGCACAAATACAACAATCGATGCTTTCCTCTTTGAAGGACCATTCTTTTACTTTTATTGTTGAGTCAGTTTACCTATCTCCTTCCACCTAAGAAGCAAACACTTGTGTGAACTGTGCATTGATTCCTACATACTTGCATATTGCACTTGTTATATTACTTTATGTTGACAATATCCATGAGATATACATGTTATAAGTTGAAAGCAACCGCTGAAACTTAATCTTCCTTTGTGTTGCTTCAACACCTTTACTTTGAATTATTGCTTTATGAGTTAACTCTTATGCAAGACTTATTGATGCTTGTCTTGAAGTACTATTCATGAAAAGTCTTTGCTATATGATTCACTTGTTTACTCATGTCATTACCTTTGTTTTGATCGCTGCATTCATTACATATGTTTACAAATAGTATGATCAAGATTATGATGGCATGTCACTTCGAAATTATCTTTGTTATCGTTTTACCTGCTCGGGACGAGCAGAACTAAGCTTGGGGATGCTGATACGTCTCCAACGTATCGATAATTTCTTATGTTCCATGCTACTTTATTGATGATACCTACATGTTTTATGCACATTATATGTCATATTTATGCATTTTCCGAACTAACCTATTAACAAGATGCCGAAGAGCCAGTTGCTGTTTTTGGTTTCAGAAATCCTAGTAAGGAAATATTCTCGGAATTGGACGAAACTTTCCCAGGGTCCTATTTTTGCACGAAGCTTCCAGAAGACCGAAGAGATAACGAAGTGGGGCCACGAGGCAGCCAGGGCAGGGCGGCGCGGCCCAAGCCCTGGCCGCGCCGACCTACCCCCTAGGCCCCTCGTGTGGCCCCCGCGTTGACCTTCCGCCTACTTAAAGCCTCCGTCGCGAAACCCCACCGAGAGCCACGATACGAAAACCTTCCGGAGACGCCGCCGCCGCGAATCCCATCTCGGGGATTCAGATCGCCTCCGGCACCCGGCCGGAGAGGGGATTCATCTCCCGAGGACTCTACACCGCCATGGTCGCTCCGGAGTGATGAGTGAGTAGTTCACCCCTGACCATGGGTCCATAGCGTAGCTAGATGGTCGTCTTCTCCTTGTTATGATTCATTGTTGGATCTTGTGAGCTGCCTAACATGATCAAGATCATCTATCTCGTAATTCTATATGTTGTGTTTGTCGGGATCCGATGGATAGAGAGTACTATGATTATGGTGATTATCAATCTATTGTTTATGTGTTGTTTATGATCTTGCATGCTCTCCGTTACTAGTAGAGGCTCTGGCCAAGTTTTTACTCTTAACTCCAAGAGGGAGTATTTATGCTCGATAGTGGGTTCATGCCTCCATTGAACTGGGAGTGACAGAAAGTTCTAAGGTTGTGGATGTGCTGTTGCCACTAGGGATAAAACATTGATTCTATGTCTAAGGATGTAGTTGTCGATTACATTACGCACCATACTTAATGCAATTGTCTGTTGCTTTGCAACTTAATACTGGAGGGGGTTCGGATGATAACCCGAAGGTGGACTTTTTAGGCATAGATGCATTGGATGGCGGTCTATGTACTTTGTCGTAATGCCCAATTAAATCTCACTATATTTATCATATCATGTATATGCATTGTTATGCCTTTCTCTATTTGTCAATTGCCCGACCGTAATTTGTTCACCCAACATGCTTTTATCTTATGGGAGAGACACCTCTAGTGAACTATGGACCCCGGTCCTATTCTTTACATAGCATACAATCTCGCAATTGTGTTTACTCTTTCTTTGCAAACATCTTCCACTCGATACGTTTAATCCTTTGTTACGCAAGGTGAGATTGACAACCTCACTGTTTCGTTGGGGCAAAGTACTTGGGTTGTGTTGTGCAGGTTCCGCGCCCGGTGTTGCGCCGCATCACATTTCGCGACCATCAACCTTCAACGTGCTTCTTGGCTCCTCCGGTTCGATCAACCTTGGTTTCTTTCGAGGGAAAACTTGCCACCGTGCGCATCTACCTTCCTCTTGGGGTTCCCAATGGACGTGTACATTTACGCGCATCATGCACCTATTAGGTGTGTTGGGGACACAAGAGACTTCTTGCTTTGTGATCTTGCATGAGAGGGATATCTTTGACCTCTTGTCCCCGAGTTCATAAACCTTGTGAGTAATCTTCAGCATACCACAGCTATTCAACCACTCAAGACGTTTAGGTTCAGAAAGACGCCATGTAGACAACCCCAATGCTGCCACCATCGCCTTGCTAATGCCATTAGTACAGCTACCACCATCAATCATCAACTTGCAAGCCTTGCCCTTGATAATGCACTGAGTCTGAAACAAACTCCACCGCTGAACCTTGTCAACTGCCTTGCAAGCATCATCTTGTACCTTCTTGAGTTGCATATTCAGCCCGCTCAATGGTACATCCTCCTCAACAGTCACAGTAGTGCTCTTGGTATCAGAGCCAGGTTTCCTCTCCTCTGAAGATTTCACCTCGACCTTAGTGACTGTTGGTAGTGGAACAATCTCCTGAATAGGAACTATGCACTTGTCCACTTCCTTCATTGCATGCACAACTCTGGACGACTGCTCACCTCCAATGGTAACCCGAAACCACCACGAAGAAATTTTTTGAAGTCCGCCCAAGTATAAGCATACTCGCCTCTATCAACTGCATTACACCAATATATGTCCAACTCCTCATCCACACGCCGGTGATGGCCGACGAAGTTGAAGTCGCGCCGTGGTTGCTGGTGTACCATGGCCGACGATTTTGGTCCCTCCGTGGTGCATGTCAAAACTTTTTTTTTCTCGTTTTTGAGGCCACCTAGCCCGACGAAAGCGGCCAAAACGTGGCGTATGGTGGCCCGGACGTGGTGCATCTCGAAATCTCGGGTTCGCCGGCCGAGTCAACGCAAATCCGCACCGCCGAGGGATGTAGGGCCCAGATGGCAGCCTCTCTGGCATTGTTTTTTTTCTAGATCGCGCCATCTCGTTCAACGTTCTCCGATCGAGCCGTTTACGATGCAGATCATGGGTCCCACATGTCATCCTCTATGAACCAAAATTCTTTCTATTCTTGGATTTTTTTGACCCCTGATTTCTCGGCTACTTCTTTTCTTTTGATCCCTGTCGCCTTGGAAACGTTGAGACCGCTGTCGCTAAATGGGACCCGCATGTCATCCTCTATGTGCAATCAACTTTCTTTTCTTGGAGTTTTTTTTGGCACCTCAAATTTGGTCACTTGCCTTTTCTTTCGATCCCTGCGCCTCTCAAACGGTGATACCGCTATCTAACTGGACCCGCATGTCATCCTCTATGTACTATAAAACTTTCTTTTCTTGAATTATTTTTGCACCTCATATTTGGTCACTTACCTTTTCTTTCTTCGATCCCCTGCCGCCTCTCAAACGGTGATACCGCTGCTGCTAATGGGACCCGCATGTCATCCTCTATGTACTATAAAACTTTCTTTTCTTGGATTTTTTTGGCACCTCATATTTGGTCACTTGACTTTTTCTTTCGATCACCTGCCGCCTCTCAAACGTTGATACCGCTGCTGCTAATGGGACCCGCATGTCATCCTCTATGTACTATAAAACTTTCTTTTCTTGGATTTTTTTGGCACCTCATATTTGGTCACTTGACTTTTTCTTTCGATCTCATGCCACGTTTGAAACGTTGAGGAACCTGCAGCTCATGGGACCCGCATGTCATCCTCTATGTACTATAAAAGTTCATTTTCTTGGTTTTTTTTCACCCTCTGATTTTTGGCAATTTCTTTTTTTCTTTTGATCCCCTGCCGCCTCTCAAACGGTGATACCACTGCTAAATGGGACCCGCATGTCATCCTCTATGTACTATAAAACTTTCTTTCTTGAATTATTTTTGGCTCCTCATATTTGGTCACTTGCCTTTTCTTTCGATCTCATGCCACGTTTGAAACGTTGAGGAACCTGCGGCTCATGGGACCCGCATGTCATCCTCTATGTACTATAAAAGTTCATTTTCTTGGTTTTTTTTCACCCTCTGATTTTGGCAATTTCTTTTTCTTTTGATCCCCGCCGCCTCTCAAACGGTGATACCGCTGCTGCTAAATGGGACCCGCATGTCATCCTCTATGTACTATAAAACTTTCTTTCTTGAATTATTTTTGGCTCCTCATATTTGGTCACTTGCCTTTTTCTTCGATCTCATGCCACGTTTGAAACGTTGAGGAACCTGCAGGCTCATGGGACCCGCATGTCATCCTCTATGAGCAATCAACTTTCTTTTCTTGGAGTTTTTTTGGCACCTCATATTTGGGCACTTGCCTTTTCTTTCGATCTCATGCCACGTTTGAAACGTTGAGGAACCTGCTGGCTCGTGGGACCCGCATGTCATCCTCTATGTGCTATAAAAGTTTCCTTTGTTGGATTTTTTTTCACCCTCCGATTTTTGGCTTGCCTTTTTCTTTTGATCCCCGCCCCTTGAAACGTTGAGTAAGTCTGGCTCAAGGGACCCGCAGATGTCATCCTCTATGTCCATCAACTTTCTTTCTTTGGATTTTTTCACCTAATACTAGCTACTTTCTTTTTCTTTTGATCTCAAGCCGCATTACAAACATTGAGACCGCTGCCGCAAAATGGGACCCACATGTCATCCTCTATGTACAATAAAGTTTCTTTTCTTGGATTATCTTTTGCTCCTGATATTTTGTCACTTGCCTTTTTCTTTCGATCTCATGCCGCCTTGAAACGTTGAGTAAGCTGCTGGCTCATGGGTCCCGCATGTCATCCTCTACGAACAATAAAAGTTTCCTTTCTTGGAGTTATTTTTGACCCCTAATTTCTGGCTATTTGCCTTTTTCTTTGGATCTCCTACCCCTTTGAAACGATGAGGACGCTGTTGGTCGGTCCCACAAGTCATCCTCTATGAACAATAAAAGTTTCCTTTGATGGATTTTTTTGAACCCCTAATTAATTTCTGGATATTTCCTTTTTTTTTCTTTGATCCCCTGTCGCCTTGGAATCGTTGAGGATGCTGCTGCCTCATGGGTCCCGCATGTCATCCTCTCAGAACGGTAAATGTTTCTTTTCTTGGATATTGTTTACCAAATGATTTTTGGCTTATTTTTTCTTTCGATATCCTGCCGCCTTTAAAACGTTGAGGACGCTGCTGGCTCACGGGTCCCACATGTCAGCCTCTATGAACAATACGCTGAGGATGCTGCTGCCTCATGGGTCCCGCATGTCATCCTCTCAGAACGAAAATGTTTCTTTTCTTGGATTTTTTACCAACAGATTTTTGGTTTATTTTTTCTTTCCATCCCCTGCCGCCTTTAAAACGACGCTGGCTCATGGGTCCCCGATGTCAGCCTCCCCGTATAAGAAACATGTGATATCTTGATTATTTTGCAGACAATAAACAGTGTATTGCGCTCTGAGCTATTTCAACGGATAAATTAAATCTTATTTTTACATAAACAAATTTATATGCTGAATCTCCTTGTTTTTTGTTTTTGCGAAGCATAGGACTTTCCTGTTTTTTTAGAAAAATCCGAACTATCCTGCTTTGGAGTGGGCTGAAATTGTACGAGTCAAAAGGCCCAGCAGGATAGTTCGAATGCCCAGATGTCCACATGCAGCCCAATTGAAATCGTTCTTTTTTGGGATTTTTTTCACCCCCTGATTTCTGGCTACTTCATTTTTCTTTTGGTCCCGTGCCGCCTTGGAAACATTGAGACCGCTGCTGCAAAATGGGACCCGCATGTCATCCTCTATGTACAAGTAAAATTTCTTTTCTTAGATTATTTTTGGCTCCCGATATTTGGTCACTTGCCTTTTTCTTTCGATCCCGTGCCCTCTCAAACGGTGATACCGCTGCTGCTAAATGGGACCCGCATGCCATCCTCTATGTACAATCAAGTTTCTTTTCTTGAATTATTTTTGGCTCCCGATATTTGGTCACTTGCCTTTTTCTTTCGATCTCATGCCACGTTTGAAACGTTGAAAAACCTGCTGGCTCATGGGACCCGCATGTCATCCTCTATGTACAATAAAACTTTCTTTGATTTTTTTTGGCACCTCATATTTGGTCACTTGCCTTTTTCTTTCGATCCCCTGCCGCCTCTCAAACGGTGATACTGCTGCTGCTAAATGGGACCCGCATGTCATACTCTATGTACAATCAAGTTTCTTTTCTTGAATTATTTTTGGCTCCCGATATTTGGTCACTTGCCTTTTTCTTTCGATCTCATGCCACGTTTGAAACGTTGAAACCCCTGCTCATGGGACCCGCATGTCATCCTCTATGTACTATAAAAGTTCATTTTCTTGGTTTTTCACCCTCTGATTTTCGGCTATTTCCTTTTTCTTTGATCCCCGCGCCTTTGAACGTTGAGGACTCTGCTGGCTCATCGATAAAACTTTCCTTTATTGGAGTTTTTTTACCCCCTAATTTCTGGCTACTTTCTTTTTCTTTTGATCTCAAGCCGCATTTGAAACGTTGAGACCGCTGCTAATTGGGACCCGCATGTCATCCTCTATGTACAATAAAGTTTTCTTTCTTGTATTATCTTTGTCTCCCGATATTTTGTCACTTGCCTTTTTCTTTCGATCTCATGCCGCCTTTGAAACGTTGAGTATGCAGGCTCATGGGTCCCGCATGTCATCCTCTACGAACAATAAAAGTTTCCTTTCTTGGAGTTATTTTTGAACCCTAATTTCGCTACTTCCTTTTTCTTTGATCCCGTGCCGCCTTGAAAACTTGAGACTGCTGCTAAATGGGTCCCGCATGTCATCCTCTATGTACAATAAAATTTCTTTCTTCGATTATTTTCGGGTCCTGATATTTGGTCACTTGCCTTTTTCTTTCGATCTCATGCCGCCTTTGAAACGTTGAGGAAGCTGCTGGAGCATGGGTCCCGCATGTCATCCTCTATGAACAATAAAAGTTTCCTTTCTTGGAGTTATTTTTACCCCTAATTTCTGGCTACTTCCTTTTTCTTTTGATCCCCCCGCCTTGAAACGTTGAAGACTTTGCTGGCTCATGGGTCCCACATGTCAGCCTCTATGAACAATAAACACTTCCTTTCTTGGAGTTATTTTGTACCCCTAATTTCTGGCTATTTTCCTTTTTTCTTTCGATCCCTCGCCTTCTAAACGTAGAGGACGCTGCTGGCTCGTGGGTCCCAGATGTCAGCCTCCATGGACAATAAACCTCTCCTTTGTTGGATTTATTCTTCACCCTCTGATTTTGGCTATTTCCTTTTTCTTTTGATCCACTGCCGCCTTGGAAACATTGAGTAAGCTGCTGACACATGGGGCCCGCATGTCATCCTCTATGTACAATCAACTTGCAAGATCTTCGAGCGAAAGAGCTTGTATTAGTGGGACCCATATGTCAACCTCTATGTACAATAAAAGTTTCCTTTCTTGGATTATTTTTAGCTCCTGATATTCGGTCACTTTCCTTTTTCTTTCGATCTCAAGCCGCCTCTGAAACGTTGAGTAAGGTGCTGGCTCATGGGACCCACATGTCATCCTCTATGTACAATAAAGTTTCTGGGTTTTTTTTTTACCCTGATTTTTGGTCACTTGCCTTGACGCTGCTGGCTCATGGGTCCCACATGTCAGCATCTATGAACAATAAACCTTTCCTTTGTTGGATTTATTGTTTACCCCTAATTTCTGGCTATTTGCCTTTTTCTTTTGATCCCCACCGGCCTTTGAAAACGTTGAGGAACCTGCTGGCTCATGGGACCCGCATGTCATCCTCTATGTACTATAAAATTTCTTTTCTTGGTTTTTTTTCACCTCTGATTTTTGGCTATTTCCTTTTTCTTTTGATCCCCTGCCGCCTTGGAAACGTTGAGTAAGCTGCTGACTCATGGGACCCGCATGTCATCCTCTATGTACAATCAACTTTCTTTTTTTGGAGTTTTTTTACCCCTAATTTCTGGCTACTTTCTTTTTCTTTTGATCTCAAACCGCATTTGAAACGCTGAAACCGCTGCAAAATGGGACCCGCATGTCATCCTCTATGTACAATAAGTTTCATTTCTTGGATTATTTTTGGCACCGATATTTGGTCACTTGCCTTTTTCTTCCGATCTCATGCCGCCTTTGAAACGTTGAGTAAGCTGCTGGCTCATGGGTCCCGCATGTCATCCTCTACGAACAATAAAAGTTTCATTTCTTGGAGTTATTTTTGACCCCTAATTTCTGGCTACTTCCTTTTTTCTTTTGATCCACTGCCGCCTTTGAAACGGTGCGGATTCTGCAGACTAATACAAGCTTTTTCTCTCCAAGATCTTGCAAGTTGATAGATTAAATCATGGAATTATTAGGATATGTTTTAAATTTCAAATCCACTTTATGAATTTTTAAAAATACCGTTATCCATGTGGGTATGGAGCGATCAAGGATTTTCATATTGGGCATGAGCAGTTTCAAAAATTGGAACCCTATAATTCAAAATAAATAAAAACAACTTTTATGTAGAATCTCCGTGTATTTTTTTTTGCCAATCATAGGATCTGTGTTTCATTAGAAAAGGGCCGAAATTGCATGAGCAGAAAGGCCCATTTGAAGTTATTGGGCTTCGACGGCCGGAGCAAGTAGACCGATAACAATTACCATGTAGATGTTCCTTGGCAACCCAAAAGTGAAATATTGGGCCCAACAGGGGAAGGTTGAACAGTACTTTTTCTATTTGGGAAGGTGGTACATGGGGTTATCCTGACAAAAAAAATGGAACATGGGTTACTGAAGGTTGCCCATTTGTGCCTAATATGTTTGTCAGCAGGAGCTTTACCTTCCGCCGCCGCCGCTCCGCTTCCGCCGCCGCCATGCCTCGTCGCGGGTCGAGCTACCGGTACGGCGGCGTCTCGAGCTCGGGGTACAGCAGCGTCCGCGCGCGCCCCAAATTAAGGTACTTCCTCCTCGGGACGGCACCTACGATAGGCTCGGCTGGCCTTGGGGCATTTACCCCTAGCCTCTTCCATGCTCAAGTTTTTGAAATGTTTCTGGCTCTGTTCAACACTGGATCAAATTTGTCAACATGACCATTCTTATGGAGTAGCAACGAGTTGAATCTCTCAAAACTCTTTAAGTTCTGCAATATAACGACTAATTGGTACTACCTTATACAAAATGATTACATATCCTTATTTTGGAAGCAAGCAATCACACACTTATAGTTTGCTAGTCAGCTGCACGTAACGTTAAAAATCGGCAATTATAATGAATAAACCTGTAATTTTCACTTAAAATGCATTAAGGAGCATCAAATTTGACAAATCAAACCATGTCGTACTGAAAATTGACATGTCTTTCTCATGCAGAAATGTAAAATTATCCATGCATGTGCGTTTATACAGGTTAAGTTTTGCACGTATTATTTTTTGTAACTTTTCTGACTACCTTCAAAGCTCCAATCCTTCTTCATCATCTTTGTTGTACCGCACTGATGCAAGTGAATGCGAGCTGCTCGCCAGACGCGACTTCGTGTCCGATATGTGTACTATGCCTTCTCCATCTAGTGCTAGTTACGCCTCTGTGCTAATTAACCAAAACAACCGAAGCCGAAACCGAACTAACCGAAATCTCGGTTTTTTCCATTAACCGCTATTTTTTCGGTTTCCATTTATACTAACCGAATTAAATTTGGTAGAATTCGGTTTTTAGCCCCACCAACCGAACAAGACCGAATAGACCGAATTGAGTAACCTACCATCAATTTGTGCATAAACCGATCATTCCATAGAAGCCCAATTGCGTTTGATGTTCCAAAAATTGTTCATTCAATGTATGACTTTGGTCTTTGATGTACTAGCTTTTTCTGAATATAGCGTGAAGCCTGCATAATAGAACACGTCGCTCGAAGTCTTAGCTACCCCTTTTAATCGCTCACGAGTGATGCACCTGTACCACGAGTGCCGCAGCCTACCAAATAGCATCCCTCCACGATTGGTGCTCATTTGTCGATTTCTTGCGCAGTTGATGCTTTTTGTGTTGATATGTCAATCACTATTTGCTTTCTTCGGTGATGCCTACTATTTGTTCAAGTGAGTAGGTTCATTCGGTTTTAACCGAAAACCGAACCGAATTTGTCGGTTAACCGAATCTTCGGTTTCCTAAATTTTCATGCCAATTTCGGTTACCATTTTTGAAAACCGAATTTGTTCAAAAACCGCAAAAACCGAACCGAAATTTTACTATGCCTTCTCCATCTAGTGCTAGTTACGCCTCTGTGCTAATTAATTCAGCACAAACCTCTGTCATTGCAGCTGTGACTCACCTCGACCATTGGAGCCCAATCACAAGAGCGAGCTCAGTCTCAACCAGAGAGGCATGTGTCTCATGGTTAGCTATCTACAACTTGCTGTCTTACTAAAACCGTGCCTATCATATAGAGATCACCTCGCTGGTGTAGCAATGGCTGCAAGTAGCTGCTAGCATGAGCGAAGGGGATAAGGAAGAAAAGATTAAAAAAATGGGGTGGGGCCAACAAGCAGGAAAGCTATCTACTAGCTTTATGGATGTTTCTGGAATTGGGTAGAAAATAGTACTCGATGACACTGTAGCAGCGAATCCCAGAGACCAAAGGCCGTTGGATGATGTCTAATGAACGGCAGAACAAAATCGGCGAAATTAGCTTGAATTTTGATAATAAATCTTGGGCATTTTCCCTCGAACATGATTTATCAACTTTGGGTAGTCTCTGGACTAGTCTCCCTCGTCCACCAATTATTATCATAAACTACTGCGGAAAGTTGAGGGCAGTCCCTAGTCCCGAGCACTTCGCCCACTTCCCCTGGCCTCATCCCAGAGATCTCACACCAACCACCTCACCGTCGACTAGCCGCCTGTCTACAGCCCTCCGAAGAATCCCCAATGGCGGCGACGCCCCTACTAGAGCGCTCCTCACGCGAGCGCATCATCGAGTCTGGCCCACATGTCTTCCGTGCCTGCCGTGTGTCGGCAAGCACGACCGACTTCTCCGTCGGCGAGCCGCCGGCCGTGGGCGAGGGCGAGGCGTCCCCGTACACTATGACAGTGCACATCTTCTTCTCGAGGACGTACGAGCTCAGGAGGATGGCCGGCCCCCTCCCTGCCCCACTGGATGAGGACGATATCACCACTACACCCTGCGAAGAGGTGGTGCTGGATCTTGGCTTGCCTCCGAGGAAGCTGCGTAGTGGGGGCAATGTCGTGCGAACTATGCGCGAGATTCTTGCCCGTGTATGGCTGCTCAAGAACCTGAACCTCACGGAGGAGGAGTGGGACATCATCATGCCTTACGATGTTATGCACCTGATGTGGCAGCAGGCGTGTCGTCGGCTCGGTGGCCTCCACTTCGACCTCACCCTTAGGGTGGACCACCGGCTCATCGTCAACTTGCCGGCGCTGCAGGACAGTTGGGTCCTAGTTGCGCCGGAGGACGGCCACTGCAGCATATGCATGCTGGGGCTGTCGCAGCGCACAACGGTGCGTCTCCGGGGATGCAAACACCCGTTCCATAGGAAGTGCATCTTCTCCTGGTTTGTAACGAACGCCAGCTGCCCTATCTGCCGCGATAAAGTGCTGACCCATCTTATTTTCGATTTGTAGCATAGTATGAATAAAAACCCTGTATGATAGGGATGCCATGCCAACTTGAATCCTATGTCAAGAGAAATTCTATTTGATTGTGGTTATAAGATATTCTGCATTAGTTTGATCTATTATCATTCTATTTTCCTATGGGATATGACCCTATGAATCAAACAACATGTGATTACTTCCACACAATTAAGTTTGACCAACTTTTAGTAGGACAACAAACATAAATAATTAGTCATCATGGGATTACAATCCAACAGATAATTGTCTTCAGGACTCATACATTTTCCAAATAGAAAAATCAAAACAAATCATGGTTCTTCATCTCACAGCATGATACAGAGACAAGAGTCTAATCATCATCATCATCATCATCATCATCACCTCCGTCTTCATTCTGATATTCGTGCATGGTCTCATCCTGCTCGTCCTGTCCATTCTCCTCCTGAGATTCACCAGGTAGCTTCAGTTTATCCATCTCTTTGTCGACTATGCTAACCTCAACAGTGAAATCTACTTCTCCATCATGTGCAGGGATACCTGTATCCAACGAGGTTTCATCAATGTCAGCAACTTTAGTTTGCATACAACCAGCGAAATCATCTTGCTGGGCACCAATTATTGGATCCGCATTCTCATCCAAATCATATATGTTCCTTGCCACAAACTTTTGCACATACTGCCATCCTTTTCTAGATCTGTCTTCCAAGAAAAGTACCTTGGCCGCTTGAGGTACCAAAATATAAGGATCATCCTTGTACCACTGAGCAGTAGTATTGACTGATATGAAATACCCATCATTTCTGGCACCTTTGCCCTTGTTTGGATCTTGGTTGTACCAATAACACTTAAATAGAACCACAGATCGGACAGTAACCTTATCACTATAGAACAACTGAATAACCTCTTCTATGTGACCATAATGGTCAAATGACTCTGATCTCTTTTTTCTGGTTGTCAAGTGATCTCCACTGGTTGTGATGCCACTATTTCGTGTCTTCAAATGTTGTTCACGCTCATAGGAGCTGTAATGGACACCATTGGCATTGCAAGCTGCAGCTACCAACACCCTCTTATCTGGACCACGTGATAGGACAAGGAGATCAGCACTAACAGCGCCTGGATTCTCCGCATGGAGTTTCGAGATCTACGATTACAAAATAGACAAGAGGTCATCTCATGTGAAAACACATAGACAAGTCAGAGTGCAATTGAACATCTTACATATTTCTCAAACCAGTCCTGAAACCCACTCCCACGTGCCGATAGCTTTCCATTCGTTTCCATGTACAACCTGCAAAACATAGCCAAGTCAGCTGAATATATTTCATTTTGATACAAGTTCATAGTATATGCGAGGAACTGAGTAGTTCGTGTGCATAGTACTCACTTAACATATTCATCAGCCTCTGTAGCATTATTCAGCACATACCAAGACAGCTGTTCAAATTCAGACTGCTCTAATGTTTTTTCGGTCCTCTTTCCTATTAGCTCAACACCATGATTAAAAACAGATCCTCCAACTTCCAAAATTCTGCGACCCCGATTGAATCTGGTCTCAATATCAGGAATATATCTTGAGGCAAATGTATATGCTTCAGCAGCAATATACGCCACTGCAATGCAAGCCTCCGGTTACTTTGCCTAACTGTATTCTTAAATGCCAGTCGCCGTTATATAGGGCGCTTCCCGCCGGCGGTAAGGACTGGCGGTTTGCCAATTCGCCGGGGGTAATCTGCTGCAGCGCTGGCGCTTTGATTTTCGCCAGGGGTACAGTTTCGGGGCGCCGGTGGTATTGATTACAGGATTAAAAAAATAAAACTCGAAATATATAGCAGAATACACCAGAATACACACAGAATACACACAGAATACACAGTATACACCAGCATACATAGAATACACAGAATACACAGAATACACAGTTATATAGAAAGTCCCAAATGTTCATAACATGCATGCATTAATAACACAAGTTTAGATAGTAGATAGTTCACCATATGGTTCAAACATCACGACTCGAAGTAGCACATGTTACAGAAATACATATAAGTCCAGTGTCGATGACCTAGCTAAACAACAATGACATAATAAACTAGAGAGGCGGTGGCGGCAAGCATCATCACGATGAAAGGGGTCCTCCACATCTCCCTCCTCTGTCCCGCTCGAAAGTTGGCGTATCGAGTTTCCGCCTCCTCCAAAGTGGTGTACCCCTTGTAGCTGTTGCCGCTGAAACGGTGGACCTGCCTCCTACAGTCTTCCCAGTCCTCGTAGACTCCAGGAACCCTGCCGTGGTAGACGACATAGTACGTCATCTATGCAAACACACAACAAAGAAATGTAAGTTGTTAGTACATCCATAGAGAGAGATATAACATATAGGTGTGCAAAAGAACAAACATAAAAAATACTTAAGTAATTTTATGACTAACATTTGCAAAGGACAAAAGTTTTTGAGTCAAGTCGGCTTCGGCGGGAAGGGAAGGATGCCCTCGAGCGTGTTGAATGTTCTCTCGTCACATCCATCTTCTAATCGGCCTTCTATCTCGAAATTAGAAAGTGCGGGGCCATAGTTGAACAAGCCACCATTCATGACGACATCCCTCCATAGTATTGTGCAAATGGTCCGCTGGATGGCACGGAACTCGGCTCTCACGTTTTCATCGGTGGTGTCCGACATGTTGACGAAATTCCCTTGAAGACCAGATGGCAACAAGAGATCGTTCTGAGACCTTACAACCGCCCTCATCTGTAGGATGGCAAACCATGCCTCCATCCCATTGTCATCCGCCGATTGCTTGAGGCAGGGGAACTTGGTTATGTGGTTGCACACATAGCAACCTTTAACTTTCTTCTCATGCCTGAGTTTGTCGACGCCAATCTCAGCTATGAAGCCGCTGAGGGCTTTATCAAGTGTAGACTTAACGTCGGTGAAGTCTTTCTCCTTATCAAGCCCGGAGTCGAGATAAGTGACATGGGAATGATACGGGTGAAAGAGGAGGAGGGTGCAGTACTTGAGTCTGCGCAAAATGGAAATAAACCATCATACTCAGCTATTAAGGAAATTCATGAAAGAATGTAATATAGGGTACTTTAGTAACCAAATACTTACTCGCGGAAATATGGTATGACAAAGCATTTTTTATCCTTGTTTAACACCAAGAAATCCTTGATATACTTCGCGAGAAACGCTTGTTCGTTCTGGGTGGTAGCTGGAGTCATGTAGAAGGGGTCCATGATAGCGATGTGCGCTGTGTTCTCCATGGCGATATCGTGCGCCATACTGAGCGATACGAGGCGGACCAAGTTTCGGTCTAGCTGTTGCATGTGCAAGAGCCTGAAGATGTCTTCGTACCGAATGAACATCAAGTCCGCAGGGTATGTGTTGACAAAGCCAAAGCCAGTGGGCACCTTGGCTATCACAATCGGGTACGAGGGATTTCTTTCTTTAAGAAGTAGCTTCTCCTTCATTAGAATAGTATCATGCACGTTCCTCATATCCGGCGTCAACTTGTCTACAACGTGTGCCGGCAGCATCGGCTGGCCTATGTGATGCAACTTCCTCCACGGGGTCGGCAACTTGTCATTAACCACTATCTTGCTTTTGGCAACATCTCCCGACTTCTTCCGCTTCCTGCCCTTCTTCTTACTGCAACTGGGAGTGGCGTTTTGTTTCATACCCTCCGTGGTCGCACCAAGGAGTGTCCTCGGGGTAAGCCCAACTCGGGGCGGAGCGGTGAAGGCGGTAGTGTCCTCCTGCTCGGGCGTTTCTTGTGAAAGGAACAACTTCTTCTTTAGGATATGACCGGCGGGTGGCTTGTAAGGAGAAACCGCGTCGGCGTCGAGCTCGGCGATGAACGTATCAATGGGAGCTTGATCGATGTCCAACGCCTTGTCGTGCTGACTCTCGTGCTGACTATCGGGCTGACTATCGGGCTCAAAATGATCATAAGCCGGTGGAGGACTGGCCCTGCCTTTGCCTGCCGTCAAAGCAGTCGTTGGAGCTGGGACCTTGGCTTGGCTCGGGGCAGCCGTCGCATCCTGAGGAGTGACCATGCCATAGCTTGCCTCCGAACCTGAGGCGGCGGTGTTCAGCCGAATTAGGGCTTTCGGCCATAGAAGGATGTGATTCTTGAGGTCCCCGAGAGTGAGCGGGGTTTCCGTTTCCGGGGGTTGATAAGGAGGATGGAGGTCTTGGCATCCCGGTAACGACCGGTTCACGCGAACCCGGCTCACGCTATCATCCATCCTGACGCAGTGGAAAATCCGCTGTGTTGGCAGGATGACACTGCCGCTCGCTACAGCCTTCAACTTGTTGTCCACATTCAGTAGCAAGGTGCAAGGAGTCGCGTTCGCCTGTGAAAACATGTGTAGGTCAGAGAGGGGCGACGACAAAGTAACTAATTTGTAGAGCTTGAGAGACTAAATTAATTACCGTGAGGGCGTCGAGCTCGGCTCGCGTTGAAGGACCGAGGCCAGGCGTGCAGGTGACTGAGGGGCTAGTACTGGGGCCCCCCAGGTCCGGCGAATCCTCTCTAGCGCCGACATTGCCGGCGGGTGGAGTCACCAAGTTGGGTGTGCATTGAGCGTGTCTAGTTGGAGGCCGGTTGTCCGAGTTGCTGGCGCCTAGGCTGATAACCGGCATCGGTCCCTTACCGCCGGCGTCGAAGTAATTCTTCATCGACAGCACAAGATCAGGGATGATTTCATTGACCCTGTTGGCCAGCGCGTCATCGACCTTGCTAGCAACCTCGGCAGTGACGCGTTGCTGAACCTCGGCACTGACGCGTTGCTCCATGGTTGTTTCCAAGTCGGCCACCTTTTTCAGAAGAGCCTCGTGCTCCCGGTCCTTCTGCGCCTGCCGCGACTCCCTAGTGCTTGCGGGCACGTCCAAGCCATAGTCGGCAAGCTTGCGACCTCCTCCGGCGCCGGGGACACGGTGGGGCTTGTCCAAAAGCGGCCGCGCCTTCACGGTGTTCAGACCCCTGATAAAAGGCGTGTCCCACGGGACTTTGCCCGTCGACGTCTGGGACGAGGAGCCAGCTGATTCGGCGGCTGCTTGTTCCGTCAACTGCCAGAAGTAACATGAACAATTTTAGAATGTAATGGACTTGGTGAGCAGTATCAAATTAATAAGCTGGTAAATTGCTTACCACTGCTTTCTCAAGTGCCATCACCTTCGCGTCGGCGACCAACTCAACTCCCACCACCACATCAGGTTTCGTGACACGTTTCCCACCCAATTCTCTATGGTATCGGGACCTGAGATATGCCCTGAAGAGTGGGTCTTTGTACTTGGCAAAAGGGGGCTCGAGGCCAGCATTTATGTAGGCCTGGTCCTCCTTGTCCCATACCGGCTGCTTGCCTTCGAAGCCACGGCAACCGAGATTGTGGTGACCGATGTTCTTATCCGCCAGCTCCTTCCCCCAGGTCGATTGTTGTTTGGTGTACTCGAGCTCCTCGTTTTCCAAGAATTTATTATACTGCTCCAGCGTCATCCGCGGGAAGTGGCGCTGGATCTCTTCCCAAGTCTCATTGTCACCAAGCATCCCCCTCAGCATGGTTTTATAACCGCTGAGGTTCTTGGAGAACTTAGAGAGGGCTCGTCTGTTCACGATGTTATCCTTGGGATCCTCGTTCCTGTATTCCACAGGGAACTCATACCGTGCGTGCAGCCGCGCAAGGAGTTGGGCCTGCAGATGCTGCTTCTTCTTGGTTCGGAGTTTCGTCTCGTTGACGTCGACGACGTCCCGAAGGATTGCTCCCAGTTGGAGGCCGTACCCCTTCGCCACGTGCTTGGGCTCAGTAGGAAGACCGGTCTTGGCGTCCACCGCGGTGATTATCTCGCGAGTGGTGCCGACCCTGTTTGGGCGCCGCTGCTTCCGTTTCCTCTTGGCCTCGGTAGTAGTATCCGAGCTACCCCCGGCAACGCCACTGTCGGTGGTCTCGTCGGCAGCGGCCCTCTCATCCTCACCATCGTTGTCCATCTCATCATCCCCCTCCTCCGAGGACTCGTCATCGCTGCCCCTTGGAAGGTCCTCCAGCTGATCCGAGACCATGAGCCTGTAGTGCTCATCCAACTTCCGCTGAGAAGACCCGTCAACGTCTTCGTTGGGGTCTGCAGAAGACGACATCGCTAGCTATACCTACCTAGCACCGCACAAACTAGCATACAATAGCATCAAAAGTACTGTCACAATAATGATGAGTTATGAACTACTCAATTAAACAGCCAAACTAATCGTGCAACCAAAGTATGTTACTAAACAAAGTTAAAACTGTTTCAAATACTGAGTTACGAGTTGCACTTGTTTCAGCTTATACGAGTTACGAGTTGCATTTGTTACAGAGTTACGTAGTTGCACTTGTTACATAGTTACAGATAGAGTTGCACTTGTTTCATTATACAGAGTTACGAGTTGCATTTGTTTACGAGTTACAGTTGCACTTGTTACATAGTTACATAGTACTTGTTTTAGTTATAGTTGCAGTTTGTTACATAGCACTTGTTAAAACTGAACTTAGTTATACATAGCATTTTTTGAATTTAATTACTAGATTGACCTGCTATTCTAATCCATCTTAACACTACTAGGTGAAAAATCCATGCGAAAATTCGGCATGACCTTTGCTAAAAATGGTCATGCCGGAGTGCCCGAAATTCGCCGGAACGGAAGTTAATCGACATTCCGGCGAAACATGGACACTCAATGTGTACCTGCAGAGAGATTTCACAGCCATAGAGATGCATAGGATACACTCAGCTCATTTCACAGCATTTATATGCCACTTCACAGCATATGCAAACAGGTCATGCCACTTCACAAAGATATGCAAACAGCTATGCCATTTCACATTCATCATCATTCTAATTACCTTGAGCTGCTGGAGGAGTGAGCGGTGAAGACGAGGTCGGAGAGGCGGGCAGCTTGTTCCTGCGGCAGTTCCTGCGGCGGTTGGCACCTGGTCGGCGGGCTGGAGAGGCGGGCGTGAGCTGCTGCGACGGGAGGAGCTGCACATAGCAAAGAAGCTTATTCATCAGTCCAGAGCTTGGCTCATCTTCGATGTTCTAACTCTAGATTGCAAAGAAGTTGGTTCAACAAATGTTACAACAGCTGGGTCTGAACTACATAACATTTACAACTGCAGAGGCACAATTGACGTCAGAAACAAACAGCAAAGCTCAAAGACAACCCACTTCAACAAACGGATACAATGCAAAGTTAAAGCAATGGAGGCCGCCAATTAGACGTTCCAGCATCATAAGTACATAAACCACGCCACACAACATTCATAGTTGCATACCATACCAACGGCCATTGAGCACAACAAAATTCAGGATGCGTAACATAAAGACCTCAATAAACAAGAAACTGACTGTCTGATCACGATGATAAATTATGCACCCTTAGCCAGCAAGTTTTTAGCACCAAGTAGAGTTTTAAGCATCACTTCACAGATAAAAAGTAAGTTCAACAGCCCGAGAGGCCCAAGACTGTGCTGCGATCAGATGATAAATTATGCACCCTTAACCTCGAAAAGGATGCACGTGCCAAACTAGGAGTTTATGGCAGGATTATTAAAATTAGAATTCTATGTCTTTTCTTGTCGAAAACCAAAACGACATAAACCGACACTACATTAGGTCTGTACCAGCTGTGTTTTTACAAACATTAACTGTATTGCATTCTGTGATTTTAAAAAACTAATAACTTCACTTGCTAAGACGAGCATGGGAATTAAGGTTAAGGGATGTCAATTTGATCTATACGAAAGAGAGAAAGGTTTGCCGAAGGACAAACCACACGTGGTCTAGCCCCACACAAAGCATATCCAATGGAAATATGATCTCTTGATCCTACCTCATGATTTTGGTCGACTACCACTTGCACAAATCAGATAATCATTGCAGATACATATATATATTGTTGGATTAACTAAACAACCTTCAAGAACACATATATATGTGTAGGGCTGATGACAACTGAATATGAATGAAAATGTCGTGAGTTAGTGACTACTAATGTACCACCACATGTGGTAGGAGCAGAGCAAAAGGTGGAACACAAGACCCTGATGAGAACAGCAAGATGCCGCAAAGAAGGTATAGCTAGATCAGCAGTATTATGTTTCATTTGTTTAGTTATTTAAGCAAATGGAAACATTTATATGGCAAGACAGATAATGGTTCATCAGGCCGTAAGATATCGACAGTAAGAACTACTGAAATGCTCAGCTCATATCCGTGAGAGCATGTCGTGAATCGAAGCACAGCGTATTGTTCCTCAGCCACCATAATAATACTTATAATCATTTGCGTATCGTTAATTCGTTAATTGTACCAATCAGCTGGACAAACTTGCGTTGAGAGTTTCCTAGAATGCATTATTATCTAATAACAAAAAATAAGGCCGCATAGCGCATCATATAGCCGAACCAAATCATCGAGATGATGTACTTGCACGCAGCAGCTACGAATCGATATACAACATTCCCGTTTGAGAAGGTAATGGTCAACGTCTTAGCGCACTCCGGCTAGGTCGACGTGCCTAAACCGCTGTCGTTACGGCGGCTAGCCGGGGAGAACGCACCGGCGGTGAGGGAAATGTTTCGACCAGAGCCCGCCGGCGCCGATCGTCGGTCGTAGTCGTACCGCGCGGCGCCGAGGGCGAAGGCGCGGTCCAGGTGGAGACCAGCCTCGCGGGTCTGGAGACGACGACGGCGGCGGATCCTCCCGATCGACGACGGCGGCAGGAGATACGTGCGGGGAGCTTTGTGGAGCTGCCGCGACGGAGGGCGACGAGGCGAGGTGAGGAACGGCGGCGGCAATGGAGAGAGGGAGGCAGGGGAGGGGCGCACCTGCGGTGGAGGGCGACAGGGGAGAGGCGGATCGACGGCGGCAGGGGAGAGGCGGAACGACGGCGGCGCAGGGGAGGCGGATCGACGACGGCGTAGGGGAGAGGGCATCGACGACGGCGGTAGGGGAGAGGCGGGAATTTTTGCTCGTGCGTGTGTGGGGAACGACGGCCACACACGACTAAGTCGGAACGCCTACTCCCGGCGTTTGGCGTAAACGCCGGCGGTAACTTTCCGTCACTAACAGGTGGGACCAATCTGGTTTCCACCGGCGGAAACGTCCATTTCGCCGGGGTATGTTTTATTTCCTTAAGTTCTTAAACCTGCACATTAGTCAAAACCCATTCGTAGCCCTGGTGCCACTCCGTGCACAGCCGTAACACCCAAGGTTCGAATCCTTGTGGGTGCATAAAAAGCCACCTTTTTTCCCCTTTTCTAAGACCTTTTTTGTTGTTTCTAGTTTATTTTTGGATAAATTGTAAAGTCCTTTTGGCGACATCCGATAAAAATTAAATGAAGGATAAAATGTGAGACATAAATTTAGGATTTTAATTCTTGAATGACTTCAAAGTCCCTTCGGCGACATCCGATAAAAAACCGAGACATAAATTTAGGATACACTTGAGAAGGACAAATGGTTGTTCGAGAGATAATTATTAGAAATACACAAATGACTTCAAAGTCCCTTCCGCTTGGTCCTTGTGACCCCACCGGTATCGTCGCGACTCCTTGTGTACGGAGGAACACTTGACCTAGGTAGCGTCGTCCTTCTTCTTCTTAGTGTGTAGGTTCTATCGTCTTCATCGGGTTCTTCCATCATTGGGTCTCCGACGAGGCCGTCGAAGTCTTGCTCGTCGGCCACTCCATCCATTCCGACGAGGGCCCTTTTTCCTCTCCTTACGACAACACGGCTGGGCCTTGACGGGTCAGTTATGAAGAAGCATTGCTCGACGTGCTTAGCCAATACCCAAGGCTCATTTTGCGCGGTGGGGTTCTTGGTCTTGGATTTGGGGGGCAGTCGCATGGTGGTGACATACGCATCTTCTTTTGTGACGTCCGTAGCCCATCTGACACGAAACATCGGTAGCTTCTCCCCGACGTAGTCGAGCTCCCAGATTTCCTCGATCCTTCCGTAGTACCTTTTCTTCTCTTCACCCGTGTACGATTCCATCGTCACACCCGAGTTCTGGTAGTCGCTTTTTTTGTCTCTCTCCTCTGTGGAGAATGTGTAACCGTTGATGTCGTACTTCTGATAAGTCATGAGGTTGGGGGCGGGCCCATAAGACAAGGCCAATATCATTTTGTCTACGTCGCTTGCCATTGGTGGGGGATTGGCATCAATCTGGTCTTTGAACCAGCTCGCGAAAGAGGAGTTGTGCGCTCTAAATACCTCTTGTTCCGTCATCGGCTTGTCAGCCCTGCTCTTGATCATGTTTATGTGCTGATCCACCCAAGGCTCTACCTCGTTCATGTGCTGTAGTGCTACTAAGTGGGCCCTGTTAAAGTCTGTTCTCCTATCATCTTGATCGGCGTCGAGTTCCCTCCTGCCAGCGTTGTGGCCTACTCCCTCGAATCTGCCGAGGTGCTTGTTGGCGGGCAATCCAACCGGACGTGGGTCGTCCTCGTTTAAATAATTCTTGCAGAAAGAGATGCACTCCTCGGTGAGAAAGCCCTGGACGATGCTTCCATCCGGATGTGCCCTGTTACGAACATATCCTTTGATGAAGCCGTTCATTCTTTCTAACGCCATCATGTTGTGAAGGAACGCGGGCCCAAGATCCTCGATATCGTCCACTATATGCACCAGCAGATGGACCATGATGTCAAAGAATGCGGGCGGGAAGTACATCTCCATCTCGCATAGGATGGTGACGATCTCTTCCTGCAGCCTCCCGAGTTTCTTGACGGTTATCGACTTTCGAGTGATGACGTCAAAGACGTTACACAGGTCAGTCAGCGTCGCACGAACGTGCGGTTCCATTATCCCTCGGATAGCAACCGGAAGTATCTGCGTCATCATGACATGACAGTCATGAGACTTCATCCCGCTGAAGATTTTTTTCGTCGGGTCCAGCCATCTGCGTATCAGCCCCGCGTAGCCTAGGGGAAATTTGACTTCTAGTAGGCACTTGAAGAATTGTTCGAGCTCATCGGGATTTAGAGTGAAGCAGGAGGGGCGAGGAGTTTCGCGCTGCCTGGCCACCCTTTTGCGTTTGCGACCATCCGTCTCCTCCTCCTCGGTTTCCTGGTCAACCTGGGCGAAATGAAGCTCTTTTCTGATATGAAGGGCCATCAGGTCGTGTCTTGCTTTCGATCCGTCTTTGGTCCTCTCCGGCATGTTGAGCACAGTGCCAAGCAAGCTCTCGCACACGTTCTTCGTGATATGCATGACATCAAGGCTATGAGGCGTACCGAGGATCTTCCAGTACGGCAAGTCCCAAAACACGGACCTCCTTTTCCATACCCCCAAGAGCGGCCCGGGTTCCTTTTTCTTTCTCTTGTCTCCTTTCTTCCGCTTCTGGATCTTTATCTTACCCGCCGGAGGGCAGTCTTTCCAGTTTTTCAACAGAGTATCTATCTCTTCGCCGCTTCGCCTAGGTGGAGGTCCCTCGACCTCATCCTTCCCATTGAACAGGTCTCCACGCTTCCTCCACGGGTCATTCTTGGGAAGCCACATTCGATGCCTCATGTAGACGGTTTTTGAAGACCCGGGATCCTTACCCAGCTGTAAAAACGGCGTCTTTTCCATGCATCTCACACATGCCTTGTGTCCGTGGCACACCTGGCACGCGATATATCCGTATCCAAGATAGTCCTGCACCGTCGTCAACAGTGCGGCTTTCATACGAAAAGTTTCTTGTCCGTAGGCGTCCCAAGTTTCTATCCCTTCCTCCCACAGAGTGACTAGCTCCTCCTTCAATAGCTCCAGATACAGGTTGATATCGCTCCCTGGCTGCGTCGGCCCTTGGATTAGCATACTCATGTGTATGTACTTCTTCTTCAGGCATAGCCATGGAGGGAGGTTGTACATCCATACAAACACGGGCCAGGTGCTGTGCTTGCTGCTTTGGTTCCCAAACGGATTGAGTCCGTCGGTGCTCGCACCCAACCTGATGTTCCTTGGTTCTTTCCCGAATTCTTCGTAATACTCATCGTCTAATGTTTTCCACTGGCTTGCATCCGAAGGGTGTGTTAGCACTGGGTTTTCAACCCGTTCTACATCACGCATCACCGCCTCCTTTCTTTCCGCGTGCCAGCGCATGAGCTTTGCTTCCTTGGGGTCCACGAAGTACCGCTGCAGACGGGGCGTGAGCGGGAAGTACCACACAACTTTTCGAGGAGATTTTTTTGTCCCTCTCTTGTATCGAGATTCGCCACATTGTGGGCATGTATCGAGATTGGCATGCTCGTTCCGATATATTACGCAGTCACTAATGCATGCGTGGTATTTCTGGTGCGGTAAATCGAGAGGGCACACGATTTTCTTGGCCTCCTGTAGGCTACCGGCACACGTGTTATCTTTAGGAAAGTGGATCTTCAAGTATCCGAAGAGTTCGTCCACGCTTGTGTCCGTCCATTTGTGCTTTGCCTTCATCTCCATAATATCGAGAGCGTATCTCAGACGGCTCTCCTCCGTCCCACGAGCTGCATCGTACAACGGAGTTCTCGAGTCTACCTCGAGTTGATCCAGCTTAGCCTTCCGTCTACCAGCGATTTTGGGGTCGGTCGATGTGTTGCTGAGAAGAAGTTCTTGAACATGACGGTCCTGCACGGCCGCGGTTAGCGGGGTATTTCTACTCATGTCCTCGTCGGCCGCATGCTCTTCCCGGCCTTCTTGATCACCATCAACGTGTGCGCCATCCTCTTCAACCTCGTCTCCATTGTCGTGTGGGGCATCCTCTCCATCACCTTCGTTATCATCATCTCCACCATCATCATCTCCATCACCATCGATATCATCATCTCCATCATCACTCATCCACTGAGTATGCCCCTCCATGAAACTATACCTGAGCAGGTGTTGATTCACTATGCCTGACAAGGGGTCAAACAACGATCCTAGCTTGCATCTTCGACAAGGACACATTATATCCTTTCGCTTTTTTAGATACATGTCGGCCGTCGCGCGTTCCACGTATCTATCCACGACGCTTTCCCTCATCTCGATGACCATCGCCGCCTACAAGACAAGATAATTGATTACACCGCCGTCTCGGTTTTCACGGAAAAAATTCGGCATGACCTTTGCTAAATATTGTCATGCTGGAGTTCCAAAATTCGCCGGAACGGAAGTTAATCAACATTCCGGCAAAACATTGGCAACTCAATGTTCCTGCACGCGTAAACAAATGCAAAACAATGCATTTACATATATGGAACCGCGCCTTTTGCCACCACTAGTACTAGTGATATAACCGCGAATTTTCGCCAACACATGAACATTCCACTCATTTAGTTTATGTACCTATTAGTTGACGCGACGTCCAAAAGCACCCGAGAGACGCCACACGTCGACTTTAATGCTTGAGAGATCTAGAGATCTAAGAAATGGAGAGATCTAGCTAGATCTAGTGCAAAAGGTGGTGGGAGGAGATAGATCTAGATCTAGATTATGCAAATCATGCAAGAGGGGCTAGGTAGTGCATGATTTGCTCAAATACATCATATTTTAGTGGTTGAAATAGCTAAAATGGGTGGGGGAATGAGCTAACTAGTGCTTGGGTTGATTTGCCATCACATATGAGTGTGTGTGGGTGGTGGTAGGTGGCTGGTCGTCCTAAATGGACATGCCCAGGTTACCGCCGGCGCCTATAACATAAAATGCCAGCGGTAGGGCACGTTACCGCCGGCATCTGCTGGCCGAAAACGCCGGCGGTAACTTAAGGCCAGGTGGCCCACCCTGGCTTGGCTATACCGCCGGCATCTACTGCGCGCGTTCGCCGGCGGTAGAGCCCACTATCCCTGGCGCTTCGGCCCGAAGACGCCGGCGGTAAGGCTAGGCCCAATTGGGACCCCGGGGCCCATTGCACCCCCGGCGCCTCGATTTTATTTTCGCCGGCGGTAAAGGAGCTACCCCCGGCGCCGTCCTACCTATTCGCCGGCGGTACTGTTAGCCCCCCCTGGAAGATATTACCGCCGGCATCTTCAGCTCGTATATGCCGGCGGTAAGGAGTGCGGCTATAAGCCTTTTCCTAGTAGTGAAATGTATATGCTTCAGCAGCAATATACGCCACTGCAATGCAAGCCTCCGGTCTAGCTTTGTTCCTAACTGTATTCTTGAAAGTGCACAGTCGACGTTCTATAGGGTACATCCATCCATACTGTACCGGACCTCTTAAAAGTGCCTCATCAGGTAGATGAACAGCCAAATGCACCATCACATCAAAGAAGGCTGGAGGATATATCAGCTCCAGCTTGCACAGGATTACTGCTATGTCCACCTTAAGACGTTCTACAACAGCTCTGCTTAGAGTTTTACTACATATTTCCCTAAAGAACCTTCCCAACTCTGCAATCACGTTGTACATATTTGGCTTCACTAAATCTTTAATGCCAATAGCTAAAAGCCTTTGCAGCAGGATGTGACAATCGTGAGTTTTCAACCCTTGGAGCTTGTTTCCTTCAGCATTGAGACAATTTGCAATGTTGGAAGCAAATCCGAACGGGAACATCACACCTCGGAGGTACTCACAAAATAATCTCCTTTTAGGCATCGGCAATGTGAATTCCGCGCCTCGAAATTTATAATGTTTTTCCTTGCCTTTGTTCACTTTGTCATTACGATCCAGTTGCAAGTGCCTGTTAACATTCAATGTTGCACAATCAATCCTAGCATTTGAGCTATCTTTTGTCTTGGATGGAATGTTGAGTAATGTGCCGACAATGCTGTCACATATATTCTTCTCCATGTGCATGATATCAATATTATGCCGAAGCTTCTTACCAGCCCAATACGGCAAGTCCCAAAGAGTGGTCCTGCGCTTATAAAATATTCTCGGTCTATCATTTTCCATTTCCTTCCTCTTGGTACGTGCTGCTATTTCACCTCCCATCTTCCTTTTGGTAGCTGCTAGACTCAGTTCATCTCCTCTCTTCTTCCTTTTTCTATCTGCTACTACTGCTGCTGCATCTTCTGTATTCTTCTCTGCTGTACCTGCTGTGGCGGCTGGTGGTTTTCCTGGTTTAACATTTCTGACCGCTTCTAGGTGCGCCTCCAACTCGTGACTCTTAAAGTGCTGCGGTTTAGTCTTTTTACAGGCCTGATCACCAATAAATTGCAATTTTTTTCTATTTTTTCGGAAACTGTGATCTAATGGAAGGAAACGGCGATGGCCCATATAGCATATCTTGTTTATTATCCTCACTGCCAGCTGATCAGTATCACAGTGAACACATGCATTATAACCTGATGTTACTCTGCCTGACATAGTGCCCAAAGCTGGATAATCATGGGTGCAATACAGTACAGCAGCACGTAATAGAAAATTTTGTTCTTTAGGTTGACACACATCCCGTGTAGGGACACCCTCCCATAATGTTTGCAAGTCTCTAATAAGAGGCTGCATGAACACATCAAAATCCTTCCCAGGAGATTTGGGACCTGGGATGAGTAAGGCCATCATACAGTTCGACTGATCGGTGCATGTCCAGGGAGCCTGGTTGTAAGGTGTAACTAGTACTGGCCACATGCTATACGAGTTGCTCATGTTGCCAAATGGGTTGAATCCATCTGTAGCAAGGCCAAGTCTCAGGTTCCTTGGATCTGCAGCAAAATCTGGATGATCCAGGTCGAATTGCTTCCATTCATCGCCATCAGCAGGATGCCTCAGTAAATCAGGGTCGGGCGTGAGAATCTCTTTGTGCCATCTTGTTTCCCGAGATGTTTGTTCTGAAGCAAACAACCTCTGCAATCTTTGTACAAGTGGAAAGTATCTCAGAACCTTCCAAGGAATCTTTTTCTTACCACCAGCTCCATCATGTTTCCATCTTGATTCCTTACATACTGGACATTCATCGAGGTCATTATACTCCATCCAAAACAGTGCACAGTTATTTTTGCAAAAATCAATCTTCTCATATCCAAGTCCCAGTACCTTGATGTACTGCTTCACCTCATAAAAGGATTTTGGCAGTCCAGCCCCAGGGAGTGCATCGCTGTATGTCTTCGCAACTGCATTGAACGCTTTATTGGTAATCCCCTGGTATGACTTGTCATGAAGTAATTTCACAATTAATTCGAATCTTGACACAACAGAACCAGGGGCCACTAAGCGCTTAGCATCTTCTATCAGGTCATGGAAAAGAGGCTTTTTGTGATAACCATGGGGCTGTTGGCTTGCATATGGATACAGATCCCGTAACAAATTAGCAGTAGCCTCATCCTGGACGAGATCTTCAGGCTGATAACCATCAGAATAAAGAGGATCAATAATGTCAGGCTGATCATAGTGTTCACCATGGTTAATCCACCTGATATATGTCTGGTCCATCCCATAAACGAATAAATGATCTGAGACTACATGTTGAGGCTTGGACCCAATATTCAAACATACACGGCATGGACAAATCACTTCCTTTGTCTTGTCGCCGTCAGTAAAATCACTAACGTGCTTCATGAAGTCTTCAATACCACTCAAATATGTTGGTGTGGTTAATGAGTGAAATAATATCCAAGTTCTGTCCATCTGTTGAGGAGATAGATGGTCAGAGAAGCGATAAGCTATTTCAACAAACAGGTCACCTACGAATGTAAGCAAGCATACCTGAGCAAACAGGTCGAATATAAAACTATAAATGCTACATTATTTGAGCCGATTTCAGCAAACAAACTGAGTGCAAAACTACGGCTACCTAGCGAACAGATTTTTTTAGGCTGACCACTGGGTTTCCCCACTTTGTATTTTTTTATTAATAAAAAGAGGGAAATATGTACAAAAGTTGCTGGAGAGCAGCAACTAAAAGGATCATAGATCCCAAGCAGCAAAATATATATAAAATGTTCTACCCATGATATGATTTCCTCTTTGCCTTATGAACAAGGAGAGCAATTTCATCCTTGAATCTCTTGTGCCATCTATAAATGCTTGGGGGGAGGGGCGAACAGATCTATCGAAAGCAATACAATACCAACACATTCTTTCTTCTTTTTTGCCGTAATTCCGCCGATCTATTAGCAGTGCAAAGAAGCCAAAAGTAATAAGATTACATACAGGTTCATAGACCACCAGGGCCGTACCTGCGAATACGGAGGGCCTGAGCAAAACAAGAAATAGAGGCCCTCAACATGATCATTGGCAACTAAAATGATTTATATATACTACTCACTCCATTTCAATAAACAATGCACCCTTGTTTTTCGTATTTTATCTTCGAAAAAATATTAATCTATATCTCTCTATTTAAAAATGATGTTTCAATTTTATGTAGATATACATGTATTTAGATGAGTTTAGTTTGCAGATACATGCAAGTTTTGATGAAGTTGAAACATATTTTTCAGGATGAAGTATATAAAAAAATTGATATAAAACTGGTATCATTAGAAAGTATTTTCCAACACGATTCTAACAATGCTGCTTATGTATTATATGATCGTGATATTGTTGTCCTATTTATTTGGTCAAGGTTCACATTGAAATGTGGTAAAATAAATTAAAAGAAGTGCATCGTGTGAAAAAGCAATCTAAGAATTCAAAGTGCTAATTGTTAGTCGAAACATGACATCATTGAGACAAAATATTAATATTCATTGGAAGACTAACTGAATTAGCTGCACTCGCGATGAAAGAGAAAGAGAAGATACGGGTAAGAGCAAGTACAATAAGGTACAGTCTTTTTTTTGTTTGTTTGGGTTGCTCATCAAGCTTATCGCTCGATACAATAAGGTACAGTCAGCGGGAGTGGTGTTTGGAACATGGGTGCATAGTGGGTGGTATCATAGAGTACTATCATAGATATGCTATATTTATTATAGTGGAGTATTGAGGGAAAATCGGCTAAATCAATTTGAAGAAAATCGACAAAGTCAAATTAGAGGAAATTCTTCATCGATGATCAGATTTCTTACATAGAAGAGCTGATTGCCCTCAAAAGGAAGAATCTATCCATCTTCATTGATTTAAAAGGGGATTTCTTACAAGGAGAAGCTGATTGCTCAACAAAAGGGGAACAGATTGCTACGGCTAGTCTTATGCTAGTAAATCCCTACTCTAAGGGCTGTTGCCGTCTTCGTCGTCGCTGGGGTAGCTGCCGTCATTGCTACTGTCGACGAATTCCTCGTCGCTGCTACTGTGACCTTCAGCGGAGGCCTCTTCCTCTTCATCATCATCCTCCTCATCGGACCAGGCCCAGCCACGGATGCGCTTTGGTGGCGGTTCATCGGAGGAGGTGTCGTCCTCTGATTCCTTCTTCGTGTCGGAGGAGATGTCTTCGTCTTCGTCGTCCTCTTCTTCTTCTTCTTCTTCTTCTTCTTCTGGTGGAGGAAGTGAATTTACCCCGGAAGAGAGGGTCGTCGTCGTCGCTCTCCGCCTCCAGTTCTCCGTCAATCAGGAATCGGAGGTCATCTTCCCCGTCAGTCAGGGGCATGTCGCCATCCGACCAGACGAGGTCCTCGGGTCGACCCTCTGGTACGAAGTCGAAGTCGAACTCTTGCTCGTCCCAATGCTTGGGAGCGCGCCTATTGTACGCTTCCATCTGGCTGACCTCTGGCTCCAGCTCACTCGAGGAAAAGGATTGGGAGGAGGAAGAGGAAGACATGGTTACAGAGGAGGAGGGTTTTTGGGCCGATGGCTGGTTTGAAGCAGGAGGATGAAGAAGTGAACTGTTCGATGCGGTTAAATAAAAAGAGAAAAGTGTGGCAAATCATAAAATATTCAAAACTGTCAAATCGTGCAGAGAAGTTGAGAAGGCAAGGCGTCATGATGAAGAATACTGCGACGGTTCTGCTCTGCCACGACATGACCCCTCGAAGGAAAAACAGATGGTTTTGATATTATCATTACCAAAACCAGGGGGGCATGTGTTATCACCGGATTTTGGCCAAATCAATCGGATGTCTAATCAATCGGTTACATGCACTAGCTCAGTGTTCGCATGGCTGCACGCCACATGTATTAGCACCGCATGTATACATATACATCACTCATCTTGATTAATTGCTCAGCTCATTAAACTATCAAAGATCTTGCACGGCTTGGACGCAGGGTATGCCGTGGCATATACGGCATACCCTGTAGATCCGCCACCGCAAACAAGGAGAGCCATTTCATCCTTGAATCTCTTGCGGCTTCTGTAAAAGCTTGGGGGCGAACAGATCAATCGAAAGCAATATAATACCAACAAATTCTTTCTTCTTTTTGGCCGTAAATCCACCGATGTATTAGCAGTGCAAAGAACCCAGAAGTAATAAGATTACAAACAGGTCCATAGAGGACTGGCACCAAGCGACGACTACAGACATTGGGCAATGGTGAGCAGTACAGTGTACAGTACGAACGAATTCGAGCAAATAGGTAAAGCGGAAAACAATGTCAAACAAACACATCGAGAGGAAAACAATATCAACCGATCGATTCGAACGAACTAACGAACTTATAAGGGCTGGGCGACGGCGACTGACTTCGATTGAGCTATAATGAATCGTACTTGCCCAGGCCTGAAGATAGCATGCATACCGTGAGGATCTACCAGCTGACCGCGCCTGCCGGTGCGGCTGGAGAAGAACGGCGCCACCAGCAGTCGCCGGCTGACGCGGCTGATAGACAGCGTGGGGAAGTTTTGGTGCGCGGCCTGGTTCACCGAGGGTGTGTCTAGAGAAGAACAGGGCGCCGAAGGAGGTGTCTAGAGAAGAACAAGGTGGGCTGGGTGCTGAGTTAAAGGCGAGCGTTCGAAATATTGGGCGCGCGTTCGAAAGTTTAGGTGCGCGAGGGAGGTGTCTGCTGTGCTGAGTTAAAGGCGAGCGTTCGAAATTTCCCCGTCCTCTTCTTTTTTGGGCTAATCTATCTATACCTCTATTCTATCTACATGTTTTTTATTTTTTTTCTATTCTATACATGAGTTTTTGAAATTGAATTTTTTCACTCTGTCAGCCTTCCGGCCAATGCTCATTTGAAGTAATTGAAGCTGTTGATTTGCAGCTTAGAGGTGCTATCTACCGCTCATCATACAAGGACTCTTCAGATCTAAACGGCTGTGAATGCACGGATTCGTCACCCATCCTTCCCTTGGACTGGCGATGCTGAAAGCCTGAAACACTGGAACCCTCTAGATACTTCGGGATACCTCACTGCCCCACATTATTAGACAGGCCTTTTCCGACACGGGAAGTCAAAAGTTGGGGGCTCCATGCAGTACATATGAATACTCGCTAGCTGCATGGTCTAGAAGCAGACTAGAGTAAATCATCAATTCGTCAAATCAATTGGTGTATAATTTTTTTAGGAGCTAAGACGCCTGCATGAACCATTTTATCAACTTGAATGCTTACTACATGACATAAGAAGACTATGTACTTTGGTTTTTCATTTTTCTGATTTTTTAAATTTTGTGCCCATTTGAATCTTGGTCAAATCCTAGGTTTGACCAAGATTTAAACAAGTTTAAAACATGACAATGAAAAGGTAATTAATCATGGATCCTTCTTAATTAACCAGCCAGTCTAATTAAAATGAAGCTTTTTGGGAGGTTTTTGAAATTTCCATGTTTGAAACCCAAAACCACACTTCTCTTTCATGCTTGACTTCATATATAATTAAGACAAAGTTTAGGGTTAGGGGGTACATGATTTGTCTGGTTTGAATATGTCTAGACCTTGTTTATGAACTTTTGAATGCTTACTATATGACATAAGAAGAATATGTGCTTTGGTTTTTTATTTTATCTATTTTTTTATTTTATGCCCATTTGAATATTGGTCAAATCCTAGGTTTGACCAAGATTTAAACAAGTTTAAAACATGAAAAGGAAAAGGTAAGCCTGGATCCTTCTTAACTAGTCACTCTAAAACGAAGCTTTAATTTTGGGAGGTTTTTGAAATTTCCATGTTTGAAACCAAAAACCACTTCTCTTCATGCTTGACTTCATAAGACAGAGTTTATTTATGGTTTTAGAGGGGTAGATACATGATTTGTCTTATTTGAATATGTCTAGCTAGACCATGTTTATCAACTTTTGAATGCTTACTATATATATGTATGTGACATAAGAAAACTATGTGCTTTGGTTTTTCCTTTTTCTAATTTTTTTGGAATTTTGATGCACATTTGAATCTTGGTCAAATCCTAGGTTTGACCAAGATTTAAACAAGTATAGATCATGAAAATGAATATGGAAGCCTGTATCCTTCTTAGTCACCCTAAAATGAAGTTTTTGGGAGGTTTTTGAAATTTCCATGTTTGAAACCCAAAACCACTTATCTTCATGCTTGACTTCGTCATAAGACAGAGTTTAGGGGTTAGGGGGTAGATACATGATTTGTCTAGCTAGTTTGAATATGTCCAGACCTTGTTTATCAACTTTAATGCTTACTATATGACATATAAGAAGACTATGTGCGCTTTGGTTTTTCATTTTTCTGTTTTTTTATTTTATGCCCATTTGAATCTTGGTCAAATCCTAGAGATTGACTTCACAAGACAGAGTTTAGGGTTAGGGGTAGATATACACATGATTTTTCTGGTTTGAATATGTCTAGACCTTGTTTATCAACTTGAGTGTTTACTATATGACATAATTAAGAAGGCTATGTGCTTTGGTTTTTCATTCTTTAGATTTTTTGTCTGAATTTTTATGCCCATTTGAATCTTGGTCAAATCCTAGCTAGGTTTGACCAAGATTTAAATAAGTTTAAAACATGGAAATGAAAAGGTAAGCATCGATCCTTCTTAGTCGCTCTAAAATGAAGCTGAATTTTGGGAGGTTTTTGAAATTTCCATGTTTGAAACCCAAAACCACTTCTCTTCATGCTTGACTTCATAAGACGAAGTTTAGGGTCGATAGGGGGTAGATACATGATTTGTCTGGTTAATTTGGATATATCTAGACCTTGTTTATCAACTTGAATGCTTACGATATGACATAAGAACACTATGTGCTTTTTTTATTTTTTTTGTGCCCATTTGAATCTTGGTCAAATCATAGGTTTGACCAAGATTTAAACAAGTATAGAACATGAAAATGAAAAGGGAAGCCTGTATCCTTCTTAGTCACCCTAAAATGAAGTTTTGGGAGGTTTTTGAAATTTCCATGTTTGAAACCCAAAACCACTTCTCTTCATTCTTGACTTCTTAAGACATAGTTTAGGGGTTAGCGGGTAGATACATGATTTGTATGGTTTGAATATGTCTAGACCTTGTTTATCAACTTTAATGCTTACTACATGACATAAGAAGACTATGTGCTTTGGTTTTTCAATTTTCTGTTTTTTTTTGAATTTTCTGCCAATTTTGTTTGACCAAGATTTAGACAAGTTGTACACGTGAAAACGAATAAGTAAGCCTGGATCCTTCTTAGTCACTCCAAAATTTACCAATTGATAGGTGCGTTAACTTTGCTTCATGGAAAAAATAATGTCATGTAAATGAGTTAACTTGGATTTCCTACCCTTGAATCCATAGGAAACTTTGTTCTAATGCACTATAATAATCAACCGAGTTTTTACACCAACAGGTCTGTCACTTACGTGTGGTGCCCATGCGTGAGGTCCCACACTTCAGTGAGCACAAGTCACGTGCAATAGGTACGCAAACTCCCAGCCATTTTCTTTGTCAAGAGAAGACGCATCAGGATGCGTATTGGAAGTCTGTGGGTCCTTCTGGATCCTTCGGTCGTCCCTCTCACACAAAAAACAAATCTCTCTCATTCTCGGCCTCGCTCGACTCGCTCGCTCGCTCGCACCTCCTGCTCACTGACAAACCCTGCACAAAAGTCAACATCATCACCCGAAAAAGGGGAGACACCATAATTCTCTCCCTTCTTCTCTCCTTCCGAGTGATCCCTCTTCCTCCGAGTTTCACTCGACGGGCAAACACACATGTGCTGCATAGTAATAATAAAAAGGTAGAAAAATCGACCTACGAATCTATAATTAAATAGGTTAAACTAGGGTTTTGCCCAGTACTACAGATCAAGGTTCAAAAAATCCAACTACGGGGTTCGAACAACCCCATTTCTAATCCAAGATTTTTTCGACCTCATCCAATGGCCTCAAACTATAGGCCGGGTTAGCATCTAGTGCAGTATGTGTGAGAATGTATGCACTATGTGTGCTATAACTTGTGTGTCTTTCAAATTTGAACCAAATTTGAATAAGTTTGAAATATTTGAAATGGGGCTTTTGGCTTAAACGTTTGAAACCCAAAACGACTTCTCCTCATGCTAGACTTCATAAGACCGAGTTTAGGGTTAGGGGGTAGATACATGATTTGTCTGGTTTGAATATGTCTAAACCTTGTTTATCAACTTGAATGCTTACTATATGACATAAGAAGACCATGTGCTTTTGTTTTTCATTTTTCTATTTTTTTTAAGAATTTTATGCACATTTGATTCTGGTCAAATCCTAGGTTCAACCAAGATTTAAACAAGTTTCAAGCATGAAAATGAAAACGTAAGCCAAGATCCTTCTTAATTAGTCACTCTAAAATATATGAAGCTTTTGGGACGTACTTGAAATTTCCATGTTTGAAACCCAAAACCAATTCTCTTCATGATTGACTTCATAAGACAGAGTTTAGGGTTAGGGGTAGATATACACATGATTTTTCTGGTTTGAATATGTCTAGACCTAGCTTGTTTATCAACTTGAGTGTTTACTATATGACATAATTAAGAAGGCTATGTGCTTTGGTTTTTCATTCTTTAGATTTTTTGTCTGAATTTTTATGCCCATTTGAATCTTGGTCAAATCCTAGCTAGGTTTGACCAAGATTTAAATAAGTTTAAAACATGGAAATGAAAAGGTAAGCATCGATCCTTCTTAGTCGCTCTAAAATGAAGCTGAATTTTGGGAGGTTTTTGAAATTTCCATGTTTGAAACCCAAAACCACTTCTCTTCATGCTTGACTTCATAAGACGAAGTTTAGGGTCGATAGGGGGTAGATACATGATTTGTCTTGTTTGAATATGTCTAGACCTTGTTTATCAACTTGAATGCTTACTTTATGACTTAAGAGGACTATGTGCATTGGTATTTCATTTTTTGATTTTTATGCCCATTTGAGAATCTTGGTAAAATCCTAGGTTTGTTGAGCAAGATTTAAACAAGTTTAACATGTGAAAATGATAAGGTAATTAAGTCTGGATCTTTCTCTTAGTAACTCTAAAATGAAGCTTTTGGGAGGTTCTTGAATTTACCATGTTTGAAACCCAAAACCACCGTACTTCTGTTCATGCTTGACTTCATAAGACAGAGTTTAGGGTTAGGGGTAGATACATGATTTTTCTAGTTTGAATATGTCTAGACCATGTTTATCAATTTGAATGCTTACTATATGACATAAGAAGGCTATGTGCTTTTGTTTTTCATTCTTTCGATTTTTTTCTGAATTGTTATGCCCATTTGAATCTTGGTCAAATCCTAGGTTCGACCAAGATTTAAACAAGTTTAAAACATGACAATGAAAAGGTAATTAATCATGGATCCTTCTTAATTAACCAGCCGGTCTAATTAAAATGAAGCTTTTTGGGAGGTTTTTGAAATTTCCATGTTTGAAACCCAAAACCACACTTCTCTCTGCTTGACTTCATATATAATTAAGACAAAGTTTAGGGTTAGGGGGTACATGATTTGTCTGGTTTGAATATGTCTAGACCTTGTTTATGAACTTTTGAATGCTTACTATATGACATAAGAAGAATATGTGCTTTGGTTTTTTATTTTATCTATTTTTTTTATTTTATGCCCATTTGAATATTGGTCAAATCCTAGGTTTGACCAAGATTTAAACAAGTTTAAAACATGAAAATGAAAAGGTAAGCCTGGATCCTTCTTAACTAGTCACTCTAAAACGAAGCTTTAATTTTGGGAGGTTTTTGAAATTTCCATGTTTGAAACCAAAAACCACTTCTCTTCATGCTTGACTTCATAAGACAGAGTTATTTATGGTTTTAGAGGGGTAGATACATGATTTGTCTTATTTGAATATGTCTAGCTAGACCTTGTTTATCAACTTTTGAATGCTTACTATATATATGTATGTGACATAAGAAAACTATGTGCTTTGGTTTTTCATTTTTCTAATTTTTTTGGAATTTTGATGCACATTTGAATCTTGGTCAAATCCTAGGTTTGACCAAGATTTAAACAAGTATAGATCATGAAAATGAATATGGAAGCCTGTATCCTTCTTAGTCACCCTAAAATGAAGTTTTTGGGAGGTTTTTGAAATTTCCATGTTTGAAACCCAAAACCACTTATCTTCATGCTTGACTTCGTCATAAGACAGAGTTTAGGGGTTAGGGGGTAGATACATGATTTGTCTAGCTAGTTTGAATATGTCCAGACCTTGTTTATCAACTTTAATGCTTACTATATGACATATAAGAAGACTATGTGCGCTTTGGTTTTTCATTTTTCTGTTTTTTTATTTTATGCCCATTTGAATCTTGGTCAAATCCTAGAGATTGACTTCACAAGACAGAGTTTAGGGTTAGGGGTAGATATACACATGATTTTTCTGGTTTGAATATGTCTAGACCTTGTTTATCAACTTGAGTGTTTACTATATGACATAATTAAGAAGGCTATGTGCTTTGGTTTTTCATTCTTTAGATTTTTTGTCTGAATTTTTATGCCCATTTGAATCTTGGTCAAATCCTAGCTAGGTTTGACCAAGATTTAAATAAGTTTAAAACATGGAAATGAAAAGGTAAGCATCGATCCTTCTTAGTCGCTCTAAAATGAAGCTGAATTTTGGGAGGTTTTTGAAATTTCCATGTTTGAAACCCAAAACCACTTCTCTTCATGCTTGACTTCATAAGACGAAGTTTAGGGTCGATAGGGGGTAGATACATGATTTGTCTGGTTTTTGGATATATCTAGACCTTGTTTATCAACTTGAATGCTTACGATATGACATAAGAACACTATGTGCTTTTTTTTATTTTTTTGTGCCCATTTGAATCTTGGTCAAATCATAGGTTTGACCAAGATTTAAACAAGTATAGAACATGAAAATGAAAAGGGAAGCCTGTATCCTTCTTAGTCACCCTAAAATGAAGTTTTGGGAGGTTTTTGAAATTTCCATGTTTGAAACCCAAAACCACTTCTCTTCATTCTTGACTTCTTAAGACATAGTTTAGGGGTTAGCGGGTAGATACATGATTTGTATGGTTTGAATATGTCTAGACCTTGTTTATCAACTTTAATGCTTACTACATGACATAAGAAGACTATGTGCTTTGGTTTTTCAATTTTCTGTTTTTTTTTGAATTTTCTGCCAATTTTGTTTGACCAAGATTTAGACAAGTTGTACACGTGAAAACGAATAAGTAAGCCTGGATCCTTCTTAGTCACTCCAAAATGTACCAATTGATAGGTGCGTTAACTTTGCTTCATGGAAAAAATAATGTCATGTAAATGAGTTAACTTGGATTTCCTACCCTTGAATCCATAGGAAACTTTGTTCTAATGCACTATAATAATCAACCGAGTTTTTACACCAACAGGTCTGTCACTTACGTGTGGTGCCCATGCGTGAGGTCCCACACTTCAGTGAGCACAAGTCACGTGCAATAGGTACGCAAACTCCCAGCCATTTTCTTTGTCAAGAGAAGACGCATCAGGATGCGTATTGGAAGTCTGTGGGTCCTTCTGGATCCTTCGGTCGTCCCTCTCACAAAAAAAAACAAATCTCTCTCATTCTCGGCCTCGCTCGACTCGCTCGCTCGCTCGCACCTCCTGCTCACTGACAAACCCTGCACAAAAGTCAACATCATCACCCGAAAAAGGGGAGACACCATAATTCTCTCCCTTCTTCTCTCCTTCCGAGTGATCCCTCTTCCTCCGAGTTTCACTCGACGGGCAAACACACATGTGCTGCATAGTAATAATAAAAAGGTAGAAAAATCGACCTACGAATCTATAATTAAATAGGTTAAACTAGGGTTTTGCCCAGTACTACAGATCAAGGTTCAAAAAATCCAACTACGGGGTTCGAACAACCCCATTTCTAATCCAAGATTTTTTTCGACCTCATCCAATGGCCTCAAACTATAGGCCGGGTTAGCATCTAGTGCAGTATGTGTGAGAATGTATGCACTATGTGTGCTATAACTTGTGTGTCTTTCAAATTTGAACCAAATTTGAATAAGTTTGAAATATTTGAAATGGGGCTTTTGGCTTAAACGTTTGAAACCCAAAACGACTTCTCCTCATGCTAGACTTCATAAGACCGAGTTTAGGGTTAGGGGGTAGATACATGATTTGTCTGGTTTGAATATGTCTAAACCTTGTTTATCAACTTGAATGCTTACTATATGACATAAGAAGACCATGTGCTTTTGTTTTTCATTTTTCTATTTTTTTTTAAGAATTTTATGCACATTTGATTCTGGTCAAATCCTAGGTTCAACCAAGATTTAAACAAGTTTCAAGCATGAAAATGAAAACGTAAGCCAAGATCCTTCTTAATTAGTCACTCTAAAATATATGAAGCTTTTGGGACGTACTTGAAATTTCCATGTTTGAAACCCAAAACCAATTCTCTTCATGATTGACTTCATAAGACAGAGTTTAGGGTTAGGGGTAGATATACACATGATTTTTCTGGTTTGAATATGTCTAGACCTAGCTTGTTTATCAACTTGAGTGTTTACTATATGACATAATTAAGAAGGCTATGTGCTTTGGTTTTTCATTCTTTAGATTTTTTGTCTGAATTTTTATGCCCATTTGAATCTTGGTCAAATCCTAGCTAGGTTTGACCAAGATTTAAATAAGTTTAAAACATGGAAATGAAAAGGTAAGCATCGATCCTTCTTAGTCGCTCTAAAATGAAGCTGAATTTTGGGAGGTTTTTGAAATTTCCATGTTTGAAACCCAAAACCACTTCTCTTCATGCTTGACTTCATAAGACGAAGTTTAGGGTCGATAGGGGGTAGATACATGATTTGTCTTGTTTGAATATGTCTAGACCTTGTTTATCAACTTGAATGCTTACTTTATGACTTAAGAGGACTATGTGCATTGGTATTTCATTTTTTGATTTTTATGCCCATTTGAGAATCTTGGTAAAATCCTAGGTTTGTTGAGCAAGATTTAAACAAGTTTAACATGTGAAAATGATAAGGTAATTAAGTCTGGATCTTTCTCTTAGTAACTCTAAAATGAAGCTTTTGGGAGGTTCTTGAATTTACCATGTTTGAAACCCAAAACCACCGTACTTCTGTTCATGCTTGACTTCATAAGACAGAGTTTAGGGTTAGGGGTAGATACATGATTTTTCTGGTTTGAATATGTCTAGACCATGTTTATCAATTTGAATGCTTACTATATGACATAAGAAGGCTATGTGCTTTTGTTTTTCATTCTTTCGATTTTTTTCTGAATTGTTATGCCCATTTGAATCTTGGTCAAATCCTAGGTTCGACCAAGATTTAAACAAGTTTAAAACATGACAATGAAAAGGTAATTAATCATGGATCCTTCTTAATTAACCAGCCGGTCTAATTAAAATGAAGCTTTTTGGGAGGTTTTTGAAATTTCCATGTTTGAAACCCAAAACCACACTTCTCTGCTTCATGCTTGACTTCATATATAATTAAGACAAAGTTTAGGGTTAGGGGTACATGATTTGTCTGGTTTGAATATGTCTAGACCTTGTTTATGAACTTTTGAATGCTTACTATATGACATAAGAAGAATATGTGCTTTGGTTTTTTATTTTATCTATTTTTTTATTTTATGCCCATTTGAATATTGGTCAAATCCTAGGTTTGACCAAGATTTAAACAAGTTTAAAACATGAAAATGAAAAGGTAAGCCTGGATCCTTCTTAACTAGTCACTCTAAAACGAAGCTTTAATTTTGGGAGGTTTTTGAAATTTCCATGTTTGAAACCAAAAACCACTTCTCTTCATGCTTGACTTCATAAGACAGAGTTATTTATGGTTTTAGAGGGGTAGATACATGATTTGTCTTATTTGAATATGTCTAGCTAGACCTTGTTTATCAACTTTTGAATGCTTACTATATATATGTATGTGACATAAGAAAACTATGTGCTTTGGTTTTTCATTTTTCTGATTTTTTTGGAATTTTGATGCACATTTGAATCTTGGTCAAATCCTAGGTTTGACCAAGATTTAAACAAGTATAGATCATGAAAATGAATATGGAAGCCTGTATCCTTCTTAGTCACCCTAAAATGAAGTTTTTGGGAGGTTTTTGAAATTTCCATGTTTGAAACCCAAAACCACTTATCTTCATGCTTGACTTCGTCATAAGACAGAGTTTAGGGGTTAGGGGGTAGATACATGATTTGTCTAGCTAGTTTGAATATGTCCAGACCTTGTTTATCAACTTTAATGCTTACTATATGACATATAAGAAGACTATGTGCGCTTTGGTTTTTCATTTTTCTGTTTTTTTATTTTATGCCCATTTGAATCTTGGTCAAATCCTAGAGATTGACTTCACAAGACAGAGTTTAGGGTTAGGGGTAGATATACACATGATTTTTCTGGTTTGAATATGTCTAGACCTTGTTTATCAACTTGAGTGTTTACTATATGACATAATTAAGAAGGCTATGTGCTTTGGTTTTTCATTCTTTAGATTTTTTGTCTGAATTTTTATGCCCATTTGAATCTTGGTCAAATCCTAGCTAGGTTTGACCAAGATTTAAATAAGTTTAAAACATGGAAATGAAAAGGTAAGCATCGATCCTTCTTAGTCGCTCTAAAATGAAGCTGAATTTTGGGAGGTTTTTGAAATTTCCATGTTTGAAACCCAAAACCACTTCTCTTCATGCTTGACTTCATAAGACGAAGTTTAGGGTCGATAGGGGGTAGATACATGATTTGTCTGGTTAATTTGGATATATCTAGACCTTGCTTATCAACTTGAATGCTTACGATATGACATAAGAACACTATGTGCTTTTTTTATTTTTTTGTGCCCATTTGAATCTTGGTCAAATCATAGGTTTGACCAAGATTTAAACAAGTATAGAACATGAAAATGAAAAGGGAAGCCTGTATCCTTCTTAGTCACCCTAAAATGAAGTTTTGGGAGGTTTTTGAAATTTCCATGTTTGAAACCCAAAACCACTTCTCTTCATTCTTGACTTCTTAAGACATAGTTTAGGGGTTAGCGGGTAGATACATGATTTGTATGGTTTGAATATGTCTAGACCTTGTTTATCAACTTTAATGCTTACTACATGACATAAGAAGACTATGTGCTTTGGTTTTTCAATTTTCTGTTTTTTTTTGAATTTTCTGCCAATTTTGTTTGACCAAGATTTAGACAAGTTGTACACGTGAAAACGAATAAGTAAGCCTGGATCCTTCTTAGTCACTCCAAAATGTACCAATTGATAGGTGCGTTAACTTTGCTTCATGGAAAAAATAATGTCATGTAAATGAGTTAACTTGGATTTCCTACCCTTGAATCCATAGGAAACTTTGTTCTAATGCACTATAATAATCAACCGAGTTTTTACACCAACAGGTCTGTCACTTACGTGTGGTGCCCATGCGTGAGGTCCCACACTTCAGTGAGCACAAGTCACGTGCAATAGGTACGCAAACTCCCAGCCATTTTCTTTGTCAAGAGAAGACGCATCAGGATGCGTATTGGAAGTCTGTGGGTCCTTCTGGATCCTTCGGTCGTCCCTCTCACAAAAAAAAACAAATCTCTCTCATTCTCGGCCTCGCTCGACTCGCTCGCTCGCTCGCTCGCTCACTGACAAACCCTGCACAAAAGTCAACATCATCACCCGAAAAAGGGGAGACACCATAATTCTCTCCCTTCTTCTCTCCTTCCGAGTGATCCCTCTTCCTCCGAGTTTCACTCGACGGGCAAACACACATGTGCTGCATAGTAATAATAAAAAGGTAGAAAAATCGACCTACGAATCTATAATTAAATAGGTTAAACTAGGGTTTTGCCCAGTACTACAGATCAAGGTTCAAAAAATCCAACTACGGGGTTCGAACAACCCCATTTCTAATCCAAGATTTTTTCGACCTCATCCAATGGCCTCAAACTATAGGCCGGGTTAGCATCTAGTGCAGTATGTGTGAGAATGTATGCACTATGTGTGCTATAACTTGTGTGTCTTTCAAATTTGAACCAAATTTGAATAAGTTTGAAATATTTGAAATGGGGCTTTTGGCTTAAACGTTTGAAACCCAAAACGACTTCTCCTCATGCTAGACTTCATAAGACCGAGTTTAGGGTTAGGGGGTAGATACATGATTTGTCTGGTTTGAATATGTCTAAACCTTGTTTATCAACTTGAATGCTTACTATATGACATAAGAAGACCATGTGCTTTTGTTTTTCATTTTTCTATTTTTTTTAAGAATTTTATGCACATTTGATTCTGGTCAAATCCTAGGTTCAACCAAGATTTAAACAAGTTTCAAGCATGAAAATGAAAACGTAAGCCAAGATCCTTCTTAATTAGTCACTCTAAAATATATGAAGCTTTTGGGACGTACTTGAAATTTCCATGTTTGAAACCCAAAACCAATTCTCTTCATGATTGACTTCATAAGACAGAGTTTAGGGTTAGGGGTAGATATACACATGATTTTTCTGGTTTGAATATGTCTAGACGACCTAGCTTGTTTATCAACTTGAGTGTTTACTATATGACATAATTAAGAAGGCTATGTGCTTTGGTTTTTCATTCTTTAGATTTTTTGTCTGAATTTTTATGCCCATTTGAATCTTGGTCAAATCCTAGCTAGGTTTGACCAAGATTTAAATAAGTTTAAAACATGGAAATGAAAAGGTAAGCATCGATCCTTCTTAGTCGCTCTAAAATGAAGCTGAATTTTGGGAGGTTTTTGAAATTTCCATGTTTGAAACCCAAAACCACTTCTCTTCATGCTTGACTTCATAAGACGAAGTTTAGGGTCGATAGGGGGTAGATACATGATTTGTCTTGTTTGAATATGTCTAGACCTTGTTTATCAACTTGAATGCTTACTTTATGACTTAAGAGGACTATGTGCATTGGTATTTCATTTTTTGATTTTTATGCCCATTTGAGAATCTTGGTAAAATCCTAGGTTTGTTGAGCAAGATTTAAACAAGTTTAACATGTGAAAATGATAAGGTAATTAAGTCTGGATCTTTCTCTTAGTAACTCTAAAATGAAGCTTTTGGGAGGTTCTTGAATTTACCATGTTTGAAACCCAAAACCACCGTACTTCTGTTCATGCTTGACTTCATAAGACAGAGTTTAGGGTTAGGGGTAGATACATGATTTTTCTGGTTTGAATATGTCTAGACCATGTTTATCAATTTGAATGCTTACTATATGACATAAGAAGGCTATGTGCTTTGGTTTTTCATTCTTTCGATTTTTTTCTGAATTGTTATGCCCATTTGAATCTTGGTCAAATCCTAGGTTCGACCAAGATTTAAACAAGTTTAAAACATGACAATGAAAAGGTAATTAATCATGGATCCTTCTTAATTAACCAGCCGGTCTAATTAAAATGAAGCTTTTTGGGAGGTTTTTGAAATTTCCATGTTTGAAACCCAAAACCACACTTCTCTGCTTCATGCTTGACTTCATATATAATTAAGACAAAGTTTAGGGTTAGGGGTACATGATTTGTCTGGTTTGAATATGTCTAGACCTTGTTTATGAACTTGAATGCTTACTATATGACATAAGAAGACTATGTGCTTTGGTTTTTTATTTTATTTATTTTTTATTTTATGCCCATTTGAATATTGGTCAAATCCTAGGTTTGACCAAGATTTAAACAAGTTTAAAACATGAAAATGAAAAGGTAAGCCTGGATCCTTCTTAATTAGTCACTCTAAAATGAAGCTTTAATTTTGGGAGGTTTTTGAAATTTCCATGTTTGAAACCCAAAACCACTTCTCTTCATGCTTGACTTCATAAGACGAAGTTTAGGGTCGATAGGGGTAGATACATGATTTGTCTGGTTTGAATATGTCTAGACCATGTTTATCAAATCCTAGGTTTGACCAAGATTTAAACAAGTTTAAAACATGAAAATGAAAAGGGAAGCATGTATCCTTCTTAGTCACTCTAAAATGAAGTTTTTGGGAGGTTTTTGAAATTTCCATGTTTGAAACCCAAAACCACTTCTCTTCATGCTTGACTTCATAAGACATAGTTTAGGGTTAGGGGTAGATACATGATTTGTATGGTTTGAATATGTCTAGACCATGTTTATCAACTTTAATGCTTACTATATGACATAAGAAGACTATGTGCTTTGGTTTTTCATTTTTCTGATTTTTTTAGAATTTTGATGCACATTTGAATCTTGGTCAAATCCTAGGTTTGACCAAGATTTAAACAAGTATATATAGAACATGAAAATGAAAAGGGAAGCCTGTATCCTTCTTAGTCACCCTAAAATGAAGTTTTTGGGAGGTTTATTTGAAATTTCCATGTTTGAAACCCAAAACCACTTATCTTCATGCTTGAGCAAGATTTGACCAAGATTTAAACAAGTTTAAATCATGAAAATGGAAAGGTAAGCCTGGATCCTTCTTAGTCGCTCTAAAATGAAGCTTTTGGGATGTTCTTGAAATTTCCATGTTTGAAACCCGGCCAAAACGACTTTTCTTCATGCTAGACTTCATAAGATCGACACGGGGTACATACATGATTTGTCTGGTTTGGATATATCTAGACCTTGTTTATCAACTTCAATGCTTACGATATGACATAAGAACACTATGTGCTTTTTTTCATTTTTTGTGCCCATTTGTATCTTGGTCAAATCCAAGGTTTGACCAAGATTTAAACAAGTTTAAAACATGAAAATGAAAAGGGAAACATGTATCCTTCTTAGTCACTCTAAAATGAAGTTTTTGGGAGGTTTTTGAAATTTCCATGTTTGAAACCTAAAACCACTTCTCTTCATGCTTGACTTCATAAGACAGAGTTTAGGGTTAGAGGGGTAGATACATGATTTGTCTTATTTGAATATGTCTAGCAAGACCTTGTTTATCAACTTTTGAATGCTTACTATATATATATGTGACATAAGAAGACTATGTGCTTTTGTTTTTCATTTTTCCGATTTTTTAATTTTATGCCCATTTAAATCTTGGTCAAATCCTAGGTTTGACAATGATTTAAACAAGTTTCAAATATGAAAATGAAAAGGTAAGCATGGATCCTTCTTAGTCACTCTAAAATGAAGCTTTTGATAGGTTTTTGAAATTTCCATATTTGAAACCCAAAACCACTTCTCTTCATGCTTGACTACATAAGACAAAGTTTAGGGTTAGGGGGTAGATACATGATTTTTCTTGTTTGAATATGTCTAGACCCTTGTTTATCAACTTTAATGCTTACTATATGACATAAGAAAACTATGTGCTTTGGTTTTTCATTTTTCTGATTTTTTTGGAATTTTGATGCACATTTGAATCTTGGTCAAATCCTAGGTTTGACCAAGATTTAAACAAGTATAGAACATGAAAATGAAAAGGGAAGCCTGTATCCTTCTTAGTCACCCTAAAATGAAGTTTTTGGGAGGTTTTTGAAATTTCCATGTTTGAAACCCAAAACCACTTAATCTTCATGCTTGACTTCATAAGACAGAGTTTAGGGGTTAGGGGGTAGATACATGATTTGTCTAGTTTGAATATGTCTAGACCTTGTTTACCAACTTTAATGCTTACTATATGACATATAAGAAGACTATGTGCGCTTTGGTTTTTCATTTTTTCATTTTTTTATTTTATGCCCATTTGAATCTTGGTCAAATCCTAGATTTGACCAAGATTTAAACAAGTTTAAAACATGAAAATGGAAAGGTAAGCCTGGATCCTTCTTAGTCGCTCTAAAATGAAGCTTTTGGGATGATTTTGAAATTTCCATGTTTGAAACCCAAAACCAATTCTCTTCATGCATGCTTGACTTCATAAGACAGAGTTTAGGGTTAGGGGGTTAGATACATTATTTGTCTAGTTTGAATATGTCTAGACTTTGTATATCAACTTGAATATATTATTGTACCATGTCTCCACACAGCCCAAAATGCACATATTTTCAAAAGTTTTCATGCATGAGTACTTGTAACTAGTAAAAATAGAAAGTAAAAATAGGAACCCCATGTATGAAGGATACTAAAAAGAACTCTTTCACATTTTTTTGGTATAGATTATGAGTTTGCTTGGCTTCATACACAAGTGAGTACATGTCATGCAAAAATTAACACGAAATTTAGTTATCATGACCCATTTTTGGCAGGCATTGTGCATATCGCCTTGAGAAACATCTTTGCGAGCTAGTGTATTAAACGTTTATTCACATATAATGGATTTTTTACTTTATTAGTGCACACAATGACAGAATCGGCCAAATGTGTATGATTTTTGTGAAGGTGCTAGAAAAACAAGATGCACTACGATGAAGCATGAAAGGAGGCAAGGGGAGGGATAGTGAAGAGGTGGGAGAGACCGAGAGATGAACCGCAAGGTAATTAAAAAATTGGGGCCAAAACGATTCCAACTTCCTAGGCATTGACCAACTTTGCCCCTCTTAACCCAACGTGGCAGTGAACCCGTATAAGCAACAACTTCCTCTTACTCCGCTTCTCCGAAATGGTAAGAGAACCTCTCCAGCTTAAGTGACCAATCGACATATCTATGGCCTTCCGACTTGGCTCTGGTCGCCGCGCGCGTAGTCCTACCACCGACGAGGAAGCGGAGCATCAGCGCCGCCTTCGCTTCGTCCATCGCGCACCAAGGCATAACCCGCCCGCTCTGCACTGGCCGGTTGTTCAGCCCGCGGCGGCGGCGCTGGCCGTGGAGCCCCTCGCCAGCCGCTTCCCGTGCGGGCCGATGGATGCAGAGGCAGGGATCTCCCACGCAACCCCGCATGCGACGCCCGCTCGGCCCTGGCCGGCTTTTCCGCCCGCGCATGCCGCATGGTTTTCTTTGCCAGCAGGTGAGATCCCCTTCCCGGCCGGCGCGAACGATGCGGAGGCAGGGAGCTCCCGTGGCCAGCCGCCTAATCCGACCGCACTTCAGGCGGTGCCGGCCGTGGAGCCAGGCCGTTCTTTCGAAGCGCATCACGGCGACGCCCTTTGCAGGAGCAACACCGCCAAGGAGCTCGTATATAACGTGATGTTCCCGGCACTCTATAGATGCCGGGATGCTCTGCAAGCTTTCGTGCAGGCTAAGAATGCGGCGGCTGCAAATCCCAGGGACGCAGCATTGCAGCGGCGCGCCGATGAGGCTAAGGTGGCGCACGCTTTCCACCAGGCGTGCCTCGACAGGCTTAACATCCAGCACGGCTTCGTGCAACCGCCAAACGCCGCTCCAGCTAAGATCCAAAAATACTCCGGTGAGCATATCACTCCGGAGTAGAACAATCCAATTTCTAGTACTGTAGGAGTACTTTATTAGTGCACAAACCTGGCGAAATTAAAGGTGTGTTCTTTGTGTGTGATGTAAATCTAAAAATTTGAAGGTTCTAGCAAAAACATTTCTTCACAAATATTCGATGTGTTTGCTTGGCCTTATCTATATATCCGGTGAGCATATATGGATGCCAAATCCTTTACAAACTTTATATTTTTTAAGTGATCGATGTGCATGCATCTATCTCGCCATGGTAAATTAATGAAACAAGTTGCATATTTGCCAGAATTCCAAACTTCGTGAGCAGTATAGAGATCGAGACCTTAATTAATTATTATGAGTAGGATGCATGCATGCATGGCCATTTTCTAGGGTTTTAAAGGATACTAGAGCTTTTCTAGGTTAATTTGCAACTATATGTATATTTGTTTTCTAGTTCTGGGCTGATCATTAAACTCAACATTGAGTTGTAGATTATGTGAAATTAGTACATGCCATAAAATATAGTAATTTTTTATGTACCCTACGAGGCAGTACGTGTGGTGTACCCTTAATTATTAATTGGTAGACATGTACCGTTGGCATGTTTGAAGAAAATTTGAATTTGGAAGAAGTTTTTAAAGTAAAATTAACGCAAGCACAAAATCATGTGTGATGGTGAAATTTCTAGAACACATTAATACAAACCTAGTAATATGAGTTTGTTTGGCTTTCTGCCCACAAGTGAGTATTGTGCGCATGTACTTTGATGCAAAATCCCGCCATACAAAACTTTTTAGTTATCATATGACCTCAAGTTTGGAAGAGATCGTATTTTAAGCAACTTCACAAACAAGAGATTCTAACAATTATATGCATGCATGAAAGAATGATTTCCCTTTTTTATTACTGTACAAAAATGGCTAGATGTGTGTTAATTGTGAAGGAGGGCTACCAAATTTTAACAGTTGCACATTATTGTCATAATTCCACCATTTGGAAGCAGTAGGGTAGACATGCTTTCCGCTTGGTAGGATGTGTTAGTGCCATCAATTTTGTAGATATAGGTTCAAGGATTTGTTCATCTTAATCTGCAACTATATATGGATTTTTAAGCTTTTGCCTAGTAATTAAACTCATAATTAAAATAATGTAGGTTATTTAACTACATACATGCCATAAATTCTGACAGGAAATACTTGGACGTGCCTTGCGAGGGTGGTAACAAACAAGAACACAATGACCAAACTTCAAATGCCAATCCACCCACCAAGCTATACGATTGGCATGTACAATCGATCGACTCCTTCTAATCAAATTTGAATACAATAGAAGAAGTTTAAAAAAATTTCAAAATGAGATCAACTTGTGCATTGAGTCATCCTTTGTTATTTATTTGCTTGTAAAAATAGAAACATAGGCATATGAATGTATTCGAAACACTTCACTTTTCAACGGGGAAGGGACCCGAAGGTCCCAGAAAAACAAAAAAAATTACAATAGTAGTACTCCTTTGAGAAGGCAGTAGAAGAAGGATCCTCGAAGAGCCAAATGCTTTTATTATCCACAGCTGTTCGGCTCTTTTCCTTCTCGTGTAAGCTATCGCGCAATGATTATACTAGGCTGCTCGATTATACTAATGGTCGGATGGTAGTACAACCATTTTCGCAAACTTCTGCGCCCTTCGTCATGTCAGCATCGTATCCCAGTGTGCAAGCAGTCTGCTCGAATGAAATACTCCTAAGTACGTACGGTATTCCCTCCAAAGACACACCACACGGTATTCCCTCCAAAGACGCACCGTCGCCCCGATCTGCTCGAATGAAATACTCCAAAATACTTCTGCGCCCTTCGTCATGTCAGCATCGTATCCCAGTGTGCAAGCAGTCTCCTATGAAATGGAGACGACATTTTGTTGAAAAGTGTCGGTGCATGCTATATACCACACTAGTATGAGAGTTTTTACAGCATTATTCCGATTTCCACAGAATGCATTAAATTTGGACGCGATGCCACACTGACAAGAGTGGTTTAAACAAGGCCATTATTTTTATTATGTTATATTACTACAATACTCCAAGGTAGCACTAGTAGCCTTCGGTTGTACTCTGCCGGTCGCGCTGCCTCATTCGACCAGACTTTATTCTTCTTCTCATATATATATACAAAATACTGTCTGCCGAGGTTCGATGACCGCACCGTCGCCCCTCTCCGCGCCGCCGTCTTGGGCCGCGCCACCATTCTCCCCGCCGAGTTCTCCCCCGTCCCCGACGCACCACCGTCAAGCACCACCGGACCGATCTTCGCAGGTATGTACATCTCCAACCTCCGGCGAGTACAGAGGTTCATCGGTCATTGTGTTCGATATAACCTTAATTTGGGGATTGCAATGTGAGTAACTTACTGGGTTTTCTAGGAAATGAAAACGGCGTCGCTCGATGCCTACACTGCGTCGGCGGATACATGGAAAGCGGAGACGGATGCTCTGCATGCATCGGCGGAGACATGTAAAGCGGATGCGGAGGCAAAGGCGAAGGCGGTGGCTAGGACGGGCCCGGGCGCTGTGGCGCTGGCAAATGCTCGTATCGAAGCTGCATTTTGTTGGAAAGTCTTGGCGCGTGCTTCGAGAGTTTTGGCGGCGCAGCCGGGAGAACCGTCGGAGGCTTCGAAGCTGGCTGCTTTGAACGCGTCGAGAGCTTGGATGGTGACTTCATCTAAGGCGGCGCTTGTTGCATTTGATCGTGACTCGTCAACCCCTTTGTAAGTTCTACCTTCCCCAACTGCAATGAGGTTAGATCTGGTGGATTGGGTTTTTTGCCCAAACCAGACGTGATGATGCATTGAGATGTTTTTGTATTTTTGATGATGCATTCTGCTTCTTTTGTAATTTGGGTGATTCATTATGCTTTTTAGGTAGTAATTTTTCTGATGCACTCACCTCTTCAGGAATTTTTCATGGTTTTTTTTGTTTTTTTTCTGTCAACCTAGCTAATGCTCTCTGCTGTTTAGCCAAAAGTTGGATGATGCATTGTACTGTTTACATATATTTTACTCTGATGATGCATTTTGCTCTTTTAGCCTTTTAGGTAATTTTTCTGATTCCTTGAACAGTGTGGGAAATTTCGATGAAGAATTTTGCTGTCAACTTAGATGATGTATTGTGCTGTTTACATTTTATTACCTATATCAAAGCTAACCCCATCTGATGTTACCACAGCGTTTTGGGTCCTGTAGAGGTCTCTTTTTCCTCCAATCGTGTTGACACGTTAGCAATTATTACTGTATATGCGAGATTGCCTTCCGTTGGTGCGTCCTATTTTTGTGGTGTTTTTTTTTGCAAATTAAGGGCTTCATTGATTATGCAACAGGATTACAATTGCATTGTCCTGTTTACAATATTTTGATTTTGCTGATGCATTGTGCTGTTCACATTATTTTGATTTTGCTGATGCATTGTCCTGTTTACATTATTTTGATTTTGCTGATGCATTGTGCTGTTTACACTATTTTGATTTTGCTGATGCACCGTGCAGTTTAGGAAACTTTGATGATGAATTAGATGATGCATTTTGCTGCTTAGTCAAATTAGATGTTGCATTTTGTTTTAAAAAATAGATGATGCAGTGTGCTGTTTACATAATTTTGACGATGCATCGTGCGATTTGCATAATCCTACCAGCTTCAGTCGAAGGACACCCACAACAATCAACGATCTGCCTGGAGATGTAGTCTCTCAGATTCTTGTCAGGCTTCCTCCCCATCCAACCTGCTTACTAGCTGCATCAGGCACCAAGAAAGCATGGAGGCAATGTATGGGAAGCAATTATTTCAGAAAGCTAACTGTGTCACACAACGGAGGAAACCCGTTGCTAGGGTTTTTCACCAACAACTCCGAGGACAATCGATTCATCACAGAGCATGATCTTCACCCGGCCATCTTGAAGATGCTGGCAATCCCGTCTCAAGTGAACGGTCCCAAAATCTATGTCCTGGGATGCCGCGATGGTATGGTGCTACTCCATTCTAATGTATCCAGAGGGTATATATCAGTCTGGGATCCAATTAGGCAAGTTCTCACAGCGATACCAGAACCACCATTGTGGCGCAATCACACAATTGAAAGCAGCGGCTCAATTCTCTGTTCGAGAAACAACTCTGAACCGTTTACACATTGTGGCAAGTTCTCGGTTGTTTGGATAACAACTAAACGTTACGATGCACAGGCTCATATCTACTCACCAGATTCAAAAGAATGGGAGTTTCTAGCTCGATCAACTCCGATGCTGTCAGAGATTGACCGTAGACCGGCAACTCTCATAGGGGGTATTTTGTACTGGCCAACGAAGTCTAGATATATCATTGAGCTTGACCATGCAAAGAAGGCTCTGAAATATATTCAGTGCCCTCATGAGACGCATGATATATTCATGCTTAACATTCACATCTTCAAGGGACATAATGGAGATGTTGCCCTTGCTGTTATAAGAGACTTCACCCTACAAACATGGACCAGTACAAGATCATCAACAGGCGATCACGAGTCATGGACATGTCATATAAATTTTGAATTGGATACTTTTTTTGGCCTTGACACATCATTTCCATACAATTGGAAACATGCAGTAAGGTTACTCTGCGTATTTGAGGACAAAAATGAGCTGGTTGTACGGGCAAAGGAGGGAGTATTCCAATTAGATATGAGCAACTGGCAGTGGAGAAAGTACAATTCTGCTAGACGTTGGTGCACTTTACATCCCTACTCAGTTAGACCGGGTTAGTCATTCATATGTAACCTTTGCATTCATTTACATATGACTTTTGCTGATCAATTTGTTCATTTCCTGACAGTAACCGACCTGATCCAGAGTGCAACATCAAGGACACGAAAAAGAACGCGCTGTCAGGAACCCATCTAATTCAAAGTTCAACATCCATAAGAGAAAAGGAAGTCGCATATGAAGGAGCAAGGCTTGTTTGGGCAAGAAGTGATAGCCCAGCTTTTGTTTGGTCTGATGTCTTTTAGTTTTCGTTCTGGTGGAAATGTCGCTGCACCATTTGTTTGTACTGCAGCTCCATAGTGCTAGCTGCTAGTACGTTGGCGCTGTCCTACGTCTGCTTGTTTTGGGGGCATAAATATGCCACGAAACCTTTGTTTTATGTGATCAAACGGTCATCTCTGCATGTATATGTTCGGGTTCTGATGAAACCTTTTTTGTGATCTGTACATATATTTGAGTCAGTCTGTGTTTTGTTTTATGATGGGCAGGAGTATTTGTTTTACTACACCATTGTTTATCCGAATTGTATTACTCACTCTATTCAAAAAGTTAGCGGCTCACCTTTTTCCTTCAAGATACGGATGTATCTACACACTAAAAACATATATAGATGAAACATCTTCAGACAAAGTTTAGTCACTTATGTATGGACGGGGGTAGTATTATTTATGTTGTGCTCCCAAACAAGCAGACATCGGACAGCGCCTGTTTAAAGTTCATATGTGTAATCTTATTCCCTTTGGAAGTTAAGCATTAAACTCTACTAGTACAACCGTGGTGGTCTTGTGATGTAGTACTCTTTTGATGCATTTGTGATGTAGTAGTACAGTACTTTTTTTTGAACTGGTATAGTACTATCTAAGAAGAGTACTCCCTCCGATTCACATTCATTTTACACCAATAAATATGGATCGGAGCGAGGGAGTAAATTAAACATGGCATCTCGTGCATGAAGCTTGACAGATCGATCAGGTTGGCTAGAATGGCAATACAATGCTCCTCATTAGGCAAATGCATGCCATGTACGATAGTATACATCCAGTAAAGAAGTCTATACTGACATAAAAAAGACTACATTGGGGATGAGAGTCAATTGGGGAATCTACAATACATAAAATCTTGCTCGTAGCTGATTTTGGCTAAGAGGGTTTTACTCACATTACACGTGCCACTTTCCTTGTCTGCAAAACAAGTTCCAATAAAGGAAGAGGAAAGAAGAGGACATTGTGGGCGAGATTGAACACCTTTTTATGTGTTAAGCTGAGGCCTTGTTTAGCTGAGGATTTCGACTTAGGCCTAACAGCTCAGCACACCCAGAAATAAATTTCCTTGCGCGCACCACTGTCAGCAAAAATAACAAAATTAGCACGCAAGATTAAGAACGAAGTGAATTTAAGTAACTTGGTTAGCTTTTCAAGCAATATATTCAGAGAAAGAGCACACATGTCCGGCAAATAATCGTAAGAGAAGAACAATAAATCTAAGGCATTCCACTTCATATGCAGAAGGGACGCGACAGCGCATGGATTCATACCTTGAGTCGACTCTGGCTCGTAGAAGGGCGGTCGCGCCTCGAGGATGCCGGCGACGTCTCCACCTCGATCTCACATGTGACTGCTTCTCGGTGGGCGGTGCGCCACGCCATGTAGAAGATCTATCAAAAGAGGAGAGCCCGATGACGCTACCGACGCCTCAACCTTGATAGCACCGGCTTGTTGCTCCGCACCGAGATGCGCCACGTGCAAGATTTAGCGGATGCGCCAATTTTAGAGATATGTCATGATCGTTGTAACAAATTTCAACATGATGATGATTTGATCCTGCACTCGGCCTTGAACATAAGTACTAGTACAGTCTCACAATTTTTTTATCATTATACTTTGCGAGATTTAGCGGATGCGCCAAATTCAGAGATAGATCATGATCATGGTAACACAATTTTCAATGTAATGATGATTTGATGTTGCACTAGACCTTGAACATAAGTACTAGTACGGTCTCACAATTTTGTATCATTATACTTTGCAAGTTTTAGCGGATGCGCCTATTTTCAGAGGATCATGGTAACAAATTTTCAACGTGATGATGATTTGATGTTGCACTCGACCTTGAACAGAAGTACTACTACTGTCTTACAATTTCTTTATCATTATACTTTGCAAGATTTAGCAGATGCGCCAAATTCAGAGATAGATCATGATCATGGTAACAAATTTTCAACGTGATGATGATTTGATGTTGCACTCGAACTTGAACAGAAGTACTAGTACAATCTCACAATTTTTTTATCATTATACTTTGCGAGATTTAGCGGATGCGCCAAATTCAGAGATAGATCGTGATCATGGTAACACACTTTTCAATGTAATGATGATTTGATGTTGCACTCGACCTTGAACATAAGTACTAGTACGGTCTCACAATTTTGTATCATTATACTTTGCAAGTTTTAGCGGATGCGCCCATTTTCAGAGGTAGATCATGATCATGGTAACAAATTTTCAACGTGATGATGATTTGATGTTGCACTCGAACTTGAACAGAAGTACTAGTATGGTCTCACAATTTTTATTATAATTATACTTTGAAAGATATAGCGGATGCGCCAATTTCAGAGATAGATCATGATCATGGTAACAAATTTTCAACGTGATGATGATTTGATGTTGCACTCGGCCTAGAATAGAAGTACTAGTACGGTCTCACAATTTTTTTTATCATTATACTTTGATATAGCGGATACGCTAATTTCAGAGATAGATCATGACCATGGTAGTGACCAATATTCAAGGTGATGATGATTTGATTTTGCACTCGGCCTTGAACAGAGGTACTAGTACGGTCTCACAATTTTTTATCATTATACTTGGACGGTGGCCAAATTCAAAATCTCATAGCGGCAAAACTTCCCGCCCACAAAATACAAAAATTTCACACGCTTCCAAATTCCCATTCTACCCCTGTGGATGGCAGCAAAGTCGGTTGGTGGGGGGGTGCCCGTCATTTTTTGGATCACCACCTCCCTAGCCCGGAAACCCTCCCAAAAAAATTCATTTCCCTCAGACCACCCACCGGAACTTCCCAAGTCCCTCTCTCCCACCTCCACGACCACCGCACCGGAACATCCCCGCCGGACTTCCCTGGCCTACCCGAGGCCTCGCGATCCTCGTCATCCGGCTGCCTGCCGGAGCCGCTTCATCGACGCCGTCATCAACCGGACCGGATCATCCCCGCCGAACCTCGAAACCATATGCTCATCCAGCAGTCTACCGCAGTCGCTTCAGCTGCGGTATCGTCCACCCCGCCGGAGCCGCTTCGCCGCATCCGTCGTCCACCGCATCGGATCTTGCTCACCGACACCGCTGTGCATGAACCGGATCTGCTTCACCGGCGCCGTGCATGATCTAAACTCTTCTACTGTCGCTTTTCTATTGCTTGCCTGCAAGTTCTTGTTTAATCTTGGGGGAACCTGTTTGTGCTAACGACGCGCCGTTACGTTTTTGCAGATGAGATGAGTAACCATGAAGTGTAATGGCCGTCTCTCCAACCCCAAGTAGCACATGTAGCGTACTTCATCACCGGATCTATCAACCCCAGGAAGATCTGCTGTGACTCCCACAGAGTGCTTCTCCTAATGTAAGTCCCTTGTTTTAGCGCCATGTTCTGGGTTCAGATGCTTGTTTGTCTGAAGCTCTTTTAGTTCATTCCTAGCTATGACCGTAACACGTTGCTATTTTCTACTTCATTGCTAACTTTAAGCGATTGAACATTTTGGTTTGCATTCCCTGCTCTGTAGATGTAGCCATCATAACTTCTATCTTGCTCAGTCGTTGTTACAAAAATTATAGGTATTATAGTAACATCCTGCTATTATTTAGTTCATGGCCAATTTTAAGTAATTGCACATGTTGGTTCGCATTCCCTGCTCTATAGCTTTTGGCATCGTAACTTCTATATTTGGTTTACATTCCCTGCTCTGTAGATCTAGCCATCATAACTTTATCTTGCTCAGTCGTTGTTACAAAAATTATGGCCTGCTACTATGTTGTTTGTGCCAATTTTTTACTCCATGAACATGTTGGCTTGCATTCCCTGTACTACAGGTGATGCCATTGTTTTGTATCTAGTTCATTGTAAGCTAACAAAGTAAGGACTTAGTTTGGCATGCTATCACTCTGCTATCTAGCCTGTAGTACAAATAAACTTGTCATACTACTAGATAATAATTTTGCGTGCCATCTTGTTCTTCAAAAGCTGCATTATTGACTTGTTTCTCTGACTTGGCATGACGCTCACATATGGAAAGCTGAACATATTGGTTTGCATTCCCTCTTATACAAGTTCACAGGTGATCCCACTATATTCTGTATCTGGTCCATCCTAAGCTCCAGCATCAACTATCCTCTATGTGTTGCTCATTACAAGTTTATATCCCGAAACATCTTGATTTGCATCCCCTTCACTATAAGTTCAGGAGTATTATTTAGTTCACGGCCAAAATGAAGTAATTGCACTTGGCACATGTTGGTTCACATTCCCTCCTCTTTAGCTTTTGCCATCGTAACTTCTATTTTTGGTTTACATTCCCTGCTCTGTAGATGTAGCCATCATAACTTCATCTTGCTCAGTCGTTGTTACAAAATTTATAGCCTGCTACTCTGTTGTTCATGCCAATTTTGTACTCCCTGAACATGTTGGTTTGCATGGGACTCGACAGTAGTAAGTCTGCTGTTTCATTCTAACATGCTCTGTTATATTGGCTGTTGGTATGCGGCATGCACTCTTTGTTTGCTTATTGTGCGCATTACAATGATCTTGTTATAACGACGAAATGATGAGTTCCAAATTCTTTGGCAAACAATATTGTAGTGTCTTTGCCTTTCCATTGTTGTTGTCTTAACTTGTAATGTCTTTGTTTCAGATATAGGTGCTGCATGGACAACTTAAAAGATTGCCGGATCGCTTCATTGTATTGCTAGGTTTAATTACCATTCAATTTCTCTGGGTTCTGTAATATTTTTTCAATGCCTTGCAGCTGATGTAATATTTAGTTAGTTTTTATAGTTCTTTCGCGCATTTTTTCTTTGGTGCTTGTGGTAAGTGAGGCTATCCGACAGAAATCAATGCTGCGTAAATATTCTCAGTATCTAAATCACGAATTCCCATCCCTTAAACGGCCCATTTAAGCGAAATCACATATGTGCCTGCCCGCAAATTCCTAAAGCCCATATTATGCCGGCATATAAACAGCAACTAAACGGGCTGGCCCACTTACTTATTGGGCCAGCCCATTTGATTGACGGTGGACCCCACACTCTAGTTGGGCTGGCCCACTTGCTTTAAGGTGGACCCCACCCACTACTTAGTTGGGCCAGCCCAATTGCTTTTGTGGTGGACCCCACATACTAAATGGGCGGGCCTTTAAGAGGAAAGTGGGACCACCTGTGTTTTTGCCCGACCCGCTATCTTGTTGGGCCGGCCCACTGCTATACGGTGGACCCCACATACTAATTAGGCCGGCCCTTTAACGGGAAAGTGGGACCCACTGTGCTTTTGGCCGGCCCGCTATCTTGTTGGGCCGGCCCACTTGCTATATGGTGGTCCCACATGGTAAATGGGCCGGCCCTTTAATAGGAAGGTGGGACCCACCTGTGGCCGGCCCACTATCTTGTTGGGCCGGCCCACTTTCTATATGGTGGACCCCACATACCAATTGGGCCGGCCCATTAACGAGGATGTGGGACCCACTGTGTTTTTGGCCGACCACTATCTTGGTGGGCCGGCCACTGCTATATGGTGGACCCCACATACTAAATGGGCGGCCCTTTAACGGGAAGGTGGGACCCACTGTGTTTTTGGCCGGCCCACTATCTTGTTGGGCCGGCCACTTGCTATATGGTGGACCCCACATCTAAATGGGCCGACCCTGTAAATGGAATGTGGGACCCACGTGTTTTTGGCCCCCTAGCTTGTTGGGCCGGCCCACTTGCTATACGGTGGACCCCACAAACTAAATGGGCCGGCCTTTTAACGGGAAAGTGGGACCCGTGTTTTGGCCGGCCCACTTGCTTCTTGGGCGGCCCGATTCTTTGGACCCCACATGTTAAATGGGCCGGCCCATTTAAGTTTTGACCATCAACCTTAGAGGTTAGGCCCGGCCCACGTAACTAATGGACCAGCCCAGCTATATAGTTGACCGGTCAAACTATGTCCCGGCCCGCTTAAGACGTGGCAGGCCTCATGTGGGCCTACCATCTACCACGGGGTTTCAGTGGTTAACGCCGTTAGCGCTAACGCGTCGCCACGTGTCAGTTGCATGACGTCGCGGTCAACGGGCTCCCAAAAACACTTCCGCAACGGTCCGATTTTCCGTGGCGGAAGGCGCCCAAGCGCGACGGACCGAAAAATCGTCGTTGGACTTTGCCTGACGCAGTTTCGACAACGGAACCCATATCGTCGGGTTAGGCCCATAGGCGACGAAAAATGCCCCTTAGTTGACGATTTTGGGACGTTGTCTATCAGAACTTTTCTTGTAGTGTCATCCACACGCCGGTGAGCGAGAACGTATGCATCATAACCACTGAACTTCCCTTTGTATCGGCGACATCGTTGGAAACCCAATTCCATGTACTTCTCCCAATCCTCATACTGCTCAATTGTCGTGTAATGGCGTAAATACCACTTCAGTTCTGACACGGGACGCGGTACTCCCTTCCGGATGTCAAGGTAATCATTGAAGATACAACCGGACTTCATGCCACGCGAACACCGTATGCCCAGCACATCGTCAGTAAACGAAGCAACAACAGCAGTAGCATCAGCTAGCATCGCCGGAGATGAAACAGCCGTAACAGCAGCAGCAGCCAGCATCGCCGGAGAAGCAACAGCATCAGCCGCCCAGCCGGCAGGCAGGTTGGTCCGGCCCAGGGCCCGGTTGGACCGGCCTGGGACCGGCCTGCCGGCTGAGGCCCGACCGGCCGGAAACCGGCGGACTTGCTGGCGCCCCTGTACCGTGGCCGGTTGGCACCAGCCTAGGGCCCGGTTTGGACCGGCCCGGCCGGTCCAGGGCCCGGTCAACCGGTCTGGAAACCGGACCGCGTCGCGATCTGTCTTCTTCTTCCCGATTCCAGACGCGAACTTTCGCGATTTTGACCTCCGAAACAGCCATGGATGACCTGCAAACTGCAACAGAACAACTCGAAACTTCCTCCAACCAACCTCCTTCGACCGAGAGCCAAACTCCTCCGATCTAGAACCAATCTTCTCTGATGCAAACCGATCCGAAGAGATCGATCAACAAAACCTCGCCGTGAGCAACCCAGAAATCTGATACCAGATGATAAGGGGATCCCAGCAGATCCACCTAGGTTGATGCCCGATCTTTCACAGCGAGAACCTGGGGTAGAGAATTGATACGTCTCCGACGTATCGATAATTTCTTATGTTCCATGCTACATTATTGATGATATCTACATGTTTTATGCACATTATATGTCGTATTTACGCATTTTCTGGAACTAACCTATTAACAAGATGCCGAAGTGCCGTTCCTATTTTCTGTTTTTGGTTTCAGAAATCCTAGTAACGAAATATTCTCGGAATTGGACGAAATCAACGCCCGGGTTCCTATTTTGCCCGGAAGCATCCAGAACACCCGAGAGCCGCCGGAGGGGCCACATAGGCCCAGATGATAGGCCGGCGCGGCCCACCCCTGGCCGCGCGCCCTATGGTGTCGTTCGACCCTCCGACGCTGCCCTTTCGCCTATATAAAGCCCCTGCGTCGAAAACCCTTACGGAGGACGAAACCCGAAAACCATCCAGAGCCGCCGCCATCGCGAAGCCAAGATGGGGGACAGGAGTCTCTGTTCGGCACCGCCGGACGAAAGTGCCCGGAAGGCTTCTCCATCGACACCGCTGCCATCTCCACGCCATCTTCATCACCGCTGCTGCTCCCATGAGGAGGGAGTAGTTCTCCATTGAGGCTCGGGGCTGTACCGGTAGCTATGTGGTTCATCTCTCTCCTATGTGCTTCAATACAATAATCTCATGAGCTGCCTTACATGATTGAGATTCATATGATGATGCTTGTAATCTAGATGTCATTATGCTAGTCAAGTGAGTTTTACTTATGTCATCTCCGGAGACTCCTTGTCCCACGTGTGTAAAGGTGACAGTGTGTGCACCGTGTGGGTCTCTTAGGCTATATTTCACAGAATACTTATTCACTGTTATGAATGGCATAGTGAAGTGCTTATTTATATCTCTTTATGATTGCAATGTGTTTTGTATCACAATTTATCTATGTGCTACTCTAGCAATGTTATTAAAGTAGTTTTATTCCTCCTACACGGTGTAATGGTGACAGTGTGTGCACTCGTGTTAGTACTTGGTTTATGTTATGATCATGATCTCTTGTAGATTGCGAAGTTAACTATTGCTATGATAATATTGATGTGTATTATTCCTCCTACATAAGCATGAAGGTGACAGTGTGCATGCTATGTTAGTACTTGGTTTAGTCGTATCGATCTTTCATGCACTCTAAGGTTATTTAAATATGAACATTGAATTGTGGAGCTTGTTAACTCCGGCATTGAGGGTTCGTGTAATCCTACGCAATGTGTTCATCATCCAACAAGAGAGTGTAGAGTATGCATTTATCTATTATTATGTGATCAATGTTGAGAGTGTCCACTAGTGAAAGTCTATTCCCTAGGCCTTGTTCCTAAATATTGCTATCGCTGCTTGTTTACTGTTGCTGCGTTACTACTGCTTGTTTACTTCCTACAATATTACTACTATCAACTGCACGCCAGCTATTTTCTGGCGCCGTACTATTGCTCATATTCATTCATACCACTTGTATTTCACTATCTCTTCGCCGAACTAGTGCACCTACTAGGTGTGTTGGGGACACAAGAGACTTCTTGCTTTGTGGTTGCGGGTTGCTTGAGAGGGATATCTTTGACCTCTTCCTCTGAGTTCGATAAACCTTGGGTAATCCACTTAAGGAAACTTGCTGCTGTTCTACAAACCTCTGCTCTTGGAGGCCCAACACTGTCTACAAAATAGAAGCTCCGTAGACATCAAGCACTTTTCTGCGCCGTTGGGGAGGAAAGGTAAAAGGCACTCATACTTCGGTTCCAGGTAAGTACTTTTCTGCGCCATTGTGTGTGTGCTCGAAGCTATTTCCTTTAGACTCTGCAATTGCGACATTTGGTTTCTTGTTTACACTAGTTAGGCATAATGGACAACAATGACCTTTTTATTCTATTTCCTGATTTAAGACATGGATGGTTTGATGCGAAAATTAAAAAACCCATGGAACATATTAATATGAATGCTTTGAACACTATTGTTGCTAATGCTATGGAAGATTCTAAGCTTGGGGAAGCTGGCTTTGATGAGCATGATATTTTTAGTCCCCCAAGCATTGAGGAGAAAATTTACTTTGATGATACTATGCCTCCTATATTTGATGATGAGAATAATAATGATAGCTACTTTGTTGAATTTGCTCCCACTACAACTAATAAAATTGATTATGCCTATGTGGAGAGTAATAATTTTATGCATGAGACTCATGATAAGAATGCTTTATGTGATAGTTATATTGTTGAGTTTTCTCATGATGCTACTGAAAGTTATTATGAGAGAGGAAAATATGGTTGTAAAAATTTTCATGTTACTAAAACACCTCTCTATGTGCTGAAATTTTTGAAGCTACACTTGTTTTATCTTCCTATGCTTGTTACTTTGCTCTTCATGAACTTGTTTATTTACAAGATTCCTATGCATAGGAAGCATGTTAGACTTAAATGTATTTTGAATTTGCCTCTTGATGCTCTCTTTTGCTTCAATTTCTATTTCTTGCGAGTGCATCATTAAAACTGCTGAGCCCATCTTAATGGCTATAAAGAAAGAACTTCTTGGGAGATAACCCATGTATTTATTTTACTACAGCAATTTTTGTTTTGTTGAGTCTTGGAAGTTGTTTACTACTGTAGCAACCTCTCCTTATCATGTTTTTGTGCCAAGTAAAGTTTCTATGTTAAAGTTGATGTTATATTTGGGATCGCTGCGCAGAAACAGCATTGCTGTCTGTCACGAATCTGGGCACAAGTCTCTGTATAAAATTCAAAAAAATCTGCCAATTTACGAGCGTGATCCTCAGATATGTACGCAACTTTCATTAGTTTTGAGTTTTTCCATTTGAGCAAGTCTGGTGCCATTTTAAAATTCGTCTTTACGGACTGTTCTGTTTTTGACAGATTCTGCTTTTATTTCGCATTGCCATATTTGCTATGTTGGATGAATTTCTTTGATCCATTAATGTCCAGTAGATTTGTGCAATGTCCAGAAGTGTAAAGAATGTTTGTGTCACCTCTGAATATGTGAATTATTAATTGTGCACTAACCCTCTAATGAGTTTGCTTGAAGTTTGGTGTGAAGAAGTTTTCAAGGGTAAAGAGAGGAGTATGATATACTATGATCAAGAGGAGTGAAAGCTCTAAGCTTGGGGATGCCCCGTGGTTCACCCCTGCATATTTTAAGAAGACTCAAGCGTCTAAGCTTGGGGATGCCCAAGGCATCCCCTTCTTCATCGACAAAGTATCAGGTTCCTTCTCTTGAAACTATATTTTTATTCGGTCACATCTTATGTACTTTACTTGGAGCGTCTGTTTGTTTTTATTTTTTGTTTTGTTTGAATAAGTTCATCCTTGTGTGGGAGAGAGACACGCTCCGCTGGTTCATATGAACACATGTGTTCTTAGCTCATAATTTTCATGGCGAAGTTTCCTCTTCGTTAAATTGTTATATGGTTGGAATTGAAAAATGCTACATGTAGTAATTGGTAGAATGTCTTGAATAATTTGATACTTGGCAATTGTTGTGCTCATGTTTAAGCTCTTGCATCATATACTTTGCACCTATTAATGAAGAAATACATAGAGCTTGCTAAAATTTGGTTTGCATAATTGGTCTCTCTAAGGTCTAGATAATTTCTAGTATTGAGTTTGAACAACAAGGAAGACGGTGTAGAGTCTTATAATGTTTACAATATGTCCTTTATGTGAGTTTTGCTGCACCAGTTCATCCTTGTGTTTGTTTCAAATTAACCTTGCTATCCTAAACCTTGTATCGAGAGGGAATACTTCTCATGCATCCAAAATCCTTGAGCCAACCACTATGCCATTTGTGTCCACCATACCTACCTACACATGGTATTTCTCCGCCATTCCAAAGTAAATTGCTTGAGTGCTACCTTTAAACAATTCAAAAGTTATTACCTCTTATTTGTGTCAATGTTTTATAGCTCATGAGGAAGTATGTGGTGTTTATCTTTCAATCTTGTTGGGCAACTTTCACCAATGGACTAGTGGCTTCATCCGCTTATCCAATAATTTTGCAAAAAGAGCTGGCAATGGGATTCCTAGTCCCAAATTAATTAACAAAAATAGACACTCCTCCATGGTATGTGATTGTTGGACGGCACCCGAAGGATTCGGTTAGCCATGGCTTGAGAAAGCAAAGGTGGGGAGGAGTGTCATCATAATAAAACTAAAATAAAAGGCACTCCATCATGGTATGAGATTGTTGGCAGGCACCCGAGGATTCGGTTAGCCATGGTTTGTGAAAGAAAGGTTGGAAGGAGTGCCACCCAAAAATAAAATAAAATGGGAGCCGCTCTTTGAAGGTTTGTCTGGCAAGGTAGTTAGAGTACCCATTACCATTCGTTGACAACAACAAACACCTCTCAAAACTTTACTTTTATACTCTCTTGATGTTTTCAAAATAAAAGCTCTAGCACAAATATAGCAATCGATGCTTTCCTCTTTGAAGGACCTTTCTTTTACTTTTATTGTTGAGTCAGTTCACCTATCTCTCTCCACCTCAAGAAGCAAACACTTGTGTGAACTGTGCATTGATTCCTACATACTTGCATATTGCACTTGTTATATTACTCTATGTTGACAATATCCATGAGATATACATGTTATAAGTTGAAAGCAACCGCTGAAACTTAATCTTCCTTTGTGTTGCTTCAATACCTTTACTTTCATTTATTGCTTTATGAGTTAACTCTTATGCAAGACTTATTGATGCTTGTCTTGAAGTACTATTCATGAAAAGTCTTTGCTTTATGATTCACTTGTTTACTCATGTCATTACCATTGTTTTGATCGCTGCATTCATTACATATGTTTACAAATAGTATGATCAAGGTTATGATGGCATGTCACTTCAGAAATTATCTTTGTTATCGTTTTACCTGCTCGGGACGAGTAAGCTTGGGGATGCGATACGTCTCCGACGTATCGATAATTTCTTATGTTCCATGCTACATTATTGATGATATCTACATGTTTTATGCACATTATATGTCGTATTTACGCATTTTCTGGAACTAACCTATTAACAAGATGCCGAAGTGCCGTTCTGTTTTCTGCTGTTTTTGGTTTCAGAAATCCTAGTAACGAAATATTCTCGGAATTGGACGAAATCAACGCCCGGGTTCCTATTTTTCCGGAAGCATCGGAACACCGAGAGCCGCCGGAGGGGCCACACGGGCCCAGATGATAGGCCGGCGCGGCCCACCCACGGCCGCGCGGCCTATGGTGTCGTCGCCTTCGACCTTCGACGCTGCCCTTTCGCCTATATAAAGCCCTGCGTCGAAAACCCTTACGGAGGACGAAACCCACGAAACCATCCGGAGCCGCCGCCATCGCGAAGCCAAGATCGGGGACAGGATCTCTGTTCGGCACCTGCCGGACGGGGAAGTGCCCCGGAAGGCTTCTCCATCGACACCTGCCATCTCCACCGCCATCTTCATCACCGCTGCTCTCCCATGAGGAGGGAGTAGTTCTCCATTGAGGCTCGGGGCTGTACCGGTAGCTATGTGGTTCATCTCTCTCCTATGTGCTTCAATACAATAATCTCATGAGCTGCCTTACATGATTGAGATTCATATGATGATGCTTGTAATCTAGATGTCATTATGCTAGTCAAGTGAGTTTTACTTATGTGATCTCAGGAGACTCCTTGTCCCACGTGTGTAAAGGTGACAGTGTGTGCACCGTGTGGGTCTCTTAGGCTATATTTCACAGAATACTTATTCACTGTTATGAATGGCATAGTGAAGTGCTTATTTATATCTCTTTATGATTGCAATGTGTTTTGTATCACAATTTATCTATGTGCTACTCTAGCAATGTTATTAAAGTAGTTTTATTCCTCCTACACGGTGTAATGGTGACAGTGTGTGCACTCGTGTTAGTACTTGGTTTATGCTATGATCATGATCTCTTGTAGATTGCGAAGTTAACTATTGCAATGATAATATTGATGTGTACACTAGTAGGAAAACCCTATAGCGGAGCTTATTTCTGTGGCACCACTAAAAATGCGCCACAGAATACTATTTTGTGGCGCACCATTCTGGTGCGCCACAGAAATAGCTTAGTTTTGTGGCGCACGCTTGGGTAGTGCGCCACAGAAACTATGTGGGGCCCACATCCTGCCACCACCATTTATTACTGTAGGTATTTCTGTGGCGCACATGTCGTGATGCGCCACAGAAATAACTTTTTCTGTGGCGCACTGGCTTTGGTGCGCCACAGAAGTAGTTGATTCTGTGGCGCACCTTCTCCGGTGCGCCACGGAATTAAGGGACTTATATCATCTCGCCCGTGCCCTCTCCCCCGCCTGTTCACCTCTCCCCTCCCGAGCCCTCCCCTCTCCCCTCTCCCCTCTCCGTGGTCGCCTGGATCCGCCGCCGCCGCCTTCCTCCGTGGTCGCCTGGAGGATTCCTCCCCTCTCCCCTCTCCCCTCTCCTCCGTGGTCGCCTGGATCCGCCGCCGCCGCCTTCCTCCGTGGTCGCCTGGATCCTCCATGGTCGTCGCCGCCGCCGTCGCCGCCGCCTTCCTCCGCGAGGGGCGCATGCCGCCGCGGTCCTCCCATCCCCGCCACCTGCAGCACAAGCTGCCCCTACGGCGAGGAGGGGCCGCCGCGAGGGGGGGCCGCCGTCGCGGCAAGGTGGAGGATCCGCCGCCTCCTCCTCCTCCTCCACCCCTGCCGTCATCTTCAAGCTCGTCCTCCACCCCTGGCATCGGTGCTCTCTCTCCCCTCCCCTCCTCTCCCTCTTAATTCCTCCTCCGCTGCCCCTATGGCTTGTGTTTGCAAGCTCTGGTGATCATTTGATCACCAATTGGTTGATAATTACTTACTACTTTCTCTATCTATGCATGTTGCTTGATATACTGTGTTGTTGCTTGATTTGTATAGCTTCTCACCATGTACTGGTGGTTGCTTATGCTTTGAAAAGCATATGAATGGATGCATGATGCTTGCCAAGCATCCCTGTTGCCTAGCAGTTGACTAATTCATTTATCTGTGAAACTTTATCTTGTTAATGTAGATAATTGAGATGAACTACTTTGCAGTAATGATTCTATTACTGTATTTACTTAAGCTAGATGGATGCCAACTATTGTTGGGGACCCTAGCTTCATTTTGAATCCTGTTGGGTAATGATAAGTGTGTAGGCTTGGTGGTTTGGATGGTTTGGTGGTTGAATTGGCCTTTGCAGTCATGAACTGCTGGCTTGGTAAATCATCTGGGATGGTTTCCTTCCTAGTTCCATTTGGAAGATGCTACTATTCAATTGGTTGGCATAACCATGGTGACTTGAGTTGGTCAAATTCCTGGTCCTTGCCATTTGTACCAGGATTCACTTGGTCTATGATTAAATGATGACCAAACATTGTTATTCCACCCTATGTGCTTGTGTTTGACATGGCTGTTGCTATGTCTCTGTACATATTTACTTGATGGATTCTTGTGAGCTTATGGTATGCTAAAATAGAGATATCCACAGTAGGGGATCATGTAAATGAATGCCACTGTGGTATCCTTTGAAGAAAATGGGAAGTTTCTGATGGTTTAAAAGACTAGGTGATGCTAGGTTATTAAGTTGGTTGTCAAGGTTGGTTTTATCTGGTTAACTTGGATAGGCTATGTGTTCTTGCTTACTTATGCATATCCATCTCTACTGGATTGACTAGCTCAGGCTTGGCCTCTCTCTTGCCAGCATCACTTGGTTACTACCAAGTGATGAATAATCCCTTATGGTACCCCAGCTTTGTTTTGAACTCAACTGAGTAATGATAAATTTCTATTTCTTGTTGGCTTTGATGAAAATAGAGATATCCACAGTAGGGGATCATGTAAATGAATGCCACTGTGGTATCCTTTGAAGAAAAAGGACTGTTTCTGATGGTTTTAAAAAGCTAGGTGGTGCTAGGTGATTAAGTTGGCTACCAAGACTTGTCTCATCTGGTTAGCTGGGATATGCTATGTGTTGTTGCTTGTTTAGGCATATCTATCACTTACTGGATTTACTGGTTCTTGATTGGCCTCTCTTTTGCCAGCATCACTTGGTCTATACCAAGTGATGAATAATCCCTTTGGAGCATCTGCTCCATGCATGCTATGTGTGTTTGAGCATCTTGACTTATGTCACCATGGTTGCTGGTTTGGTGGTGTTTTTGTACTTGTCGATGATTAGATGGTTGGTTGATCACTCGTACACTCCGGGGTGTTTCGACCAACAAAGTATGAGGCATTCCATTTAGTTCATACTAGCTACTTCTTAATTGCATTGGCCTTTCTTCCATTCTAGTGCCGATGATTAAATTGTTTGGTCACTTGTACACTCTGGGGTGGGGCCACTGAGCCTGGTGCGATGGCACAAATATCAATCTCTTGTGCATCCTACCTGGCCTCGCTGACCCCATCCCTGAATGTTAATATTTCTTTCGACCAACAAAGTATGAGGCATATGATATCTAGTTGAGATACCACTTGGCTCTTTCTTCCATTTTAGTGCCGATGATTAGAATGTTTGGTCACCTATACGCCGCAATATACTTTGTAGACGGGCCCCCTTTCCCCGGCCGCCGTTCCGTGAACGAGTCTTTGACGAGACAACAACGCCGACATGCCTCTCCGGCGCAGAACCACGCCAGTCCCAGCCGCCTCTCTTGTGGCCGCGTCTCCTGCGCCATGCACTCTTCGCCTTCTTGCCCGGTGAACAATAGACTGATCGTTGGAATAAGGAAGCCGATGACGGCCGATCGCAATCTAATCTTGCGACCGACCGTCATCGGTTTCCTTATTCCAACGATCAGTCTATTGGTTCACCGGGCAAGAAGGCGAACAGTGCAGGACGCGGGACACACGGCCACAAGGGAGGCGGTTGGGACTGCCGTGGTTCTGCGCCGGAGAGGCAGATCGGCGTTGTTGTCTCGTCAAAGACCCGTTCACGGAACGGCGGCCGGGGAAAGGGGGCCCTTCTGCAAAGTATACTGCGGTGTATACTGCAACTATGGTTTCTGACCATAGTATTTGTGTTGACCAATAATGTATGAGGCACTTATTCCATTTTGTCATTCCATTTGCTTTGAGATTTTCAAAATGCCGATGATTAAAATGTTTGGTCCCCGTACACTTGGGGGTGGCGTAAGTGAGCCTGGTAAGATAGCACAAATATCAATCTCTTGTGCATCGGACTTGGTCTCACTTACGCCATCCCTAAATGTTAATATTTGTGTTGACCAACAATGTATGAGGCATTTATTCCATTTCTCTTATGCATCGGACTTGTTGGTCTCACTTTCTTCCATTTTCATCATAGTAGGAACTGGATATGAAGACCCCGATGCAAGCGAGCCTGGTGGGTAGAGATGAGGGAGCAAAGGAGGAACCGGATGAAGACTACTTTGTATCTCGAAATTGTGAAATTTGTATGAATTAAGAGTTGTATGCAAAACATTTGACACTTAATTGCCACTATATATGTATTCGATCGGGCTCTAAGTAATGTGATGATGATGTCTATGTTATATCTGTGCAATGTACATGATATTTATATTATATCTGAATGTTGCTGTATATAACCTGTGTATCTGTATTGCTGTCTATAAACTGCATGTGTATAGCAGGCAGCACAAAATCGTGTATAATACAAGCAAATTCTGTGGCGCACTAAAAACCAATTCTGTGGCGCACGCTTTTCTGTGGCGCACCTAAGAACCAGTGCGCCACAGAAACCTTAATTCTGTGGCGCATCGGCAGGTGCGCCACAGAAACCTTATTTTTGTGGCGACGTTTCTGTGGCGCACCTCCCATGCGCCACAGAATCCATTTTTGGTGCGCCACGATGAGGCTTTTCCTACTAGTGGTATTATTCCTCCTACATAAGCATGAAGGTGACAGTGTGCATGCTATGTTAGTACTTGGTTTAGTCGTATCGATCTTTCATGCACTCTAAGGTTATTTAAATATGAACATTGAATTGTGGAGCTTGTTAACTCCGGCATTGAGGGTTCGTGTAATCCTACGCAATGTGTTCATCATCCAACAAGAGAGTGTAGAGTATGCATTTATCTATTCTTTTATGTGATCAATGTTGAGAGTGTCCACTAGTGAAAGTCTATTCCCTAGGCCTTGTTCCTAAATACGATATCGCTTTCTTGTTTCTGCGTTACTACGCTGCGTTACTCTGCTTGTTTACTTCCTACAATATTACTACTATCAACTGCACGCCAGCGAGCTATTTTCTGGCGCCGTACTACTGCTCATATTCATTCATACCACTTTTATTTCACTATCTCTTCGCCGAACTAGTGCACCTACTAGGTGTGTTGGGGACACAAGAGACTTCTTGCTTTGTGGTTGCAGGGTTGCTTGAGAGGGATATCTTTGACCTCTTCCTCCCTGAGTTCGATAAACCTTGGGTAATCCACTTAAGGGAAACTTGCTGCTGTTCTACAAACCTCTGCTCTTGGAGGCCCAACACTGTCTACAAGAATAGAAGCTCCCGTAGACATCAAGAATCCTCCCAGCAACGCGATGAACGCAGCCTGGAGAAGAGGGAACGAATCCAGCAAGCAACGGATCGATGAACGATACGCCTCAAACCTTGAGCTAGATAATCCTTGATGAACACAAGAACCTTCACAGCGGATAATAATAGATAAACGGCAGCGCCGTACCCCCGGAGGGATGATACACGTGAACACACAATGGGGAAAACCCTAATCTTTAGTCTAAACTTGTCTATCTAAACCCTAGCCTCCACCTTATATGAGAGAGAGGTGGTCGGCCAGCCCCTATTGGGCTGGGCGCCCCACTATGGGCCTCCCTAACTTGGTTGGACAGGCCCAAACCAAGACTGACTCGATTTATTAAAAATCCCTAATTGGTCCATATATGACCATTACATAAACTAAGATAATTAAGCTGGTGGAGTCCTGAATCTGGGCTCCACATAGGCCTCCATGCAGTATCGGCGACGGTTTGTGGGACGCGACGGGAGATGCTCTTATTCCCTTCTATCTACATGGCCCATCATTGGCATAGAATCCACTATCTCTCCCGTCACCCAAAAAGCTAAAATTGGCCGGCGCAAAACTCTAGCTTGTGATGGACACCGTCACCGCGATGGACGCTGACCAAGCCGCCCCAACTCCGACCCACGACATCCTAACCCCCATCGCAAAGAGCACAGCTGCCGCCAGACGCAAGCAGAAGGCCACAATGCTAAAAAAGGATGACACATGTGCCACCTTCTTCGACCTCACCAAACAAGCTATGCAAATCCAGATGCTTGAGGCCGAGACAAAGTTGCTCGCGGAGGAGAGCCGCCCCAGATCATGGTCGCCGGCTTGAGGGTCATGAAGACGAACCAAATGGCTTGGTTTGAGAAGAAACGAGCTATTGTGTGATCGCACATCTCTATCTCAATCGTACTTTGCCTATTTTATTGCAACTTGCATCCTTTCGAACATAGATTCGGCACTATTTATGTGAACTAATTAGTTTTTTAAAAGTAGCCTTTATTGGGTTTATTCTTAGTTTCTATTGACACTTTACCTCACATTTTGCCCTATTTGATGAAATTTGGGGGAAAATAATCTGGTCGAGATGGACCAAATTCATTGGGCAACTGGGATAGGAGTAAATTACACGGAAATACCACAATTGAGGCGAAGTGGACAGGTCAGTACCACTTTTGGTAATTTTTTCATGTCAGTACCGTTTCGGGGCAGCCAGCAATAGATTGAGCAAATATGGAGCAAACAGGTTGTTGTACTACCGAACATCCAATACCACGACAGCTCGATCAATGCAATGGTATGGGCGATGCAGCGCTCGCTAAACCCTAGCACCGGCGATCTCCCTGGTTAGTCGTGATCGAGCCCATCTGCTCCGATCATCCTCTTCGGCATCTTGCCCTCTCTCAGGTAACATCGATCTCTCTCCTCTCTCTGTTCCTTCCATGGCTTCTCCGTCATTGAAATGGAGAGTCAAGTTTTCCAAAACCTCCGATCCGGGCCCTACGGATCCTGAGGTTTCCATGGGTGAGTTGCATCTCTGGATCTTGAAAGATTGGATCACTCTTGTTTCTGAGTCTGGGGTTCCGATCATTGGCAAGTTCCTTACGGATAATGAATCAGTTACAATTGGATCGGTGATTTTTTCTCATCCTATCAAGCCAAGGTGGTTAGCTGCATTCTTTCTCCTGACCTGGATTTAGAATGGATCTGAGTCGCGGGATCCAAGGTTGTCTTATGATTCATGCATGTACCCGCACCTGATCAAGTCATGGAAGATCACTTACTCCACGCAGCGCGATTTGGATCGTGCAAGGATGAAGGCGTATGATGGCACCCTAAACCTTTATGAGGATATTTTAATGCTGCGTGATGCAAAGGGTTGTACAATTGGGGTCAGAACAAAGGAGAAGAAGGATTCCTTTAGTGTTGGGGCCAAGCTGCATTTTCCTAAGCATGTGGTGCGCATGGGTCTGCCTCTGGCCTACCCTAAGCATAAGGTAGCTTCACATGGATCTCCTACAATGGCCTCACAAGTGATTAAGTGCTCCTCCAATGCTCAGGAATGTGATACAAGTACTCCACACATTGACAATCAGCCGGCTAGCTCGGATGCTCATCAACAGGAGGACAAACAGCTCATGAATTGGAGGGTTCATCCTCTGTTTATGCATCGCTAAAGTTGGGTCTTGATTTTTCACACGGCAGAAATTTCTCTAAGGATGTACAACACAAGTTTCATTCAACTGTCCACTCCTTCCAGAAACACAGGTCATTTTATGATGGTAGTATCTTTTGCAAGGGCAAACTTTCGTATGGAAGAGGATTTGGTTGCTTTGGCTTTGGAAGCCTCTCTTGGTGGGTTCTGTGGTGAGCTCTTGGTTTCTTCCTTGCGGGACAGGGTTTTCTCTTTTGTGGTTGCATCTAAGGAAGTTGCTTTTCATATTCTCAAACTCAAACAATATCGGTGCCAGCAGTTCAAGTGCTATTTTCATTTATGGGGCCGTGGAGGTCCAAACTGGGTTAGAGAATTCTACTTTTGGCAGAGGGAGTGTCGATCTGAATGGACACTCGTGAGCCCTTCCAAGAGGGGGGTGCAGTCAGGTCTCTCTGCTAAGAGTAAGTTCAAGCCAAAGTCAGCGGTTCGGAATTCTAATGCTCCTAAGCGGCAGCTGGTATTTGCTGATGAACTTTCCTATGCTGCATGCAAGGGTTATCAGAAGCCTGTGCCTGCGAAGATTATACCTGCAGCAGCACGAGGCACTGAGGAAGTCCAGGCTGTTGATCCTGCTGTCATACCTCACATTGAATCATCATCGTCTGAAGTGCATGATGAAGATTTTGCTCAAATGATAGATGATATGGCTTTTCAGGTGTGGAAGTGTGGTCGTTGCCTCAGCATGAAACATCTGGTGCGTGATTGCACGAATGATATTCGTTGTCGGGCCTGCTACAGTTATGGGCACATTAAAAAGCAGTGTCTTAAATCAGAAGAGGCAAAGGCCCAAAAATGGGTTCCTAAGGGATCTGGCCCATTACCGAAAGGGGAAGCACCTAGACAAACCCCTGCCGTTTCAACTTCGCCTGCCAATACTACTCCTCCTCGGCATCTCCGGCTGTCGCTTTGCCGTCGCCTAGTTCTACTCAAAACCTAGATTCATCTGCCGCAATGGCGGTGTTTGAGGTGGATCCTACTCCATGGTTGCCATGGGGTCACCAGGTCATCGACGGAGGGCCAACGAGGTTGCCGCGGACCTTCTACAATGCGCCGCAGGACCCTCTGGAGCAGCATCACGATTTCTGCATCGCCGTCGTCGAGCCAGCTCCGCCGCCAGCTGATGAACTCTTCTGGAGGCAACAGGTGCTTAATCTTCTCATTGGTTCTCTGAACCGCAATGTCTTGGATAATCAACCAAGCCTATTTGGAGCCGGCCTCTTTCAACTCAGTAGCCCCAATGCGGTTAATGCTCTGGTTCAGCATGGACACTATCAACTTCTTAATCGCTTCGTTCGCTTTATTCGAGCCGATGATGCTCCACAGAATCATAGGGCTGCTCTGGGTTTCCGTAGAGGATGGCTGATGATTTTAGGCACACCTCCAGATTATAGAAACGATTTTGACATATCCTCTGCTGTGGCTACTTTTGGAAAATTTCATCACTGGAATCGTGAGGATCCTATCAAGGAAAGAATCTTAGTATACGCCTTGTTTGCCTCTCCAGCTCTGGTGCCCAGGGATGTTGTTTTTGGGAAGTTCTCCACGGTAGGAGGTGTGAGGGAGTCCTGGACGGCGCCTGTCTTCATTTTGTCTGCAGATTTTGCTGAGCAGTTGCCTGCTGACGAGGACCCCATGCCGCCTGACGGTAATCCTCATCCGATGCCAGGCAATCTGCAGCCGAATTTGAATATGTTTGTGGGGCCACAGTACCCAGAGATTGGCTGGGATGCGGTTGAGGTGCAGCCGGAAGTGCCAATGGAGGAGCCTATTCAAGCTAATGAGAATCACATGGTGGAGAATCAGCAGTCTATGGTGATGGATCTCTCTGATAACTCCTCTGATTCAGTGAATATGGAGGGTGCTTTGCAGGGACCTGGAAATTTTAATGTTCTGCAAGTAGGGCGTGTGGAGCTTCGTCCGATTCTGCCGCCTCATATGATGTGGGATAAGTTGATGCTGACTTACTTGCCTGAATTATATGCCAAGACTATCCCTCTGTCCATGCAAATGTCGTCTTTTCGATATGTCAAGAGAACATGGGAAATGGCGTTTCAGATTGGCATTCCTCTTGCATCTGGGGCTGCTACAGATAAGAGAATTGTCCTTACGGTTAAGCCGAGAGCTGTTTCAGGAGATTTTTGTTTCAAAGCGCAGGGAATGCTTCCTACCAATGTCTCTGATGAACAAGTTGGCCAGGGCAAGGAAATCCAGGATACTTCGAGTGATACTTTTGTTCCTGATACGGAGGCAAGTTCACCTGATGCTGCAATGTTGGTGTCGACTTTCTGTCTTGGATCGTCTTCTGTGCCGCCTGCTGTCAAGGTGACAGTTCGGAAGCGAAAGACGGTGGCGCTCACTGATCCAGCTTTTCAGCGTGTTACTCGCAGCGTCTCTTCGGGCAAGGGCTTTAGAGCGGCACCGATCAAGGACCTGCAGCCAAGATCGAAAAAGCGTACAAGGAAGGTGGAGTCATCATCTGTTGTTGCGACATCTGTGTGTAGGAATTCGGAGGGATCGCAGTCATCTGGTACGAGTGAGACTGGCGTGATGGTGTCAATCCCTGTGATGCAGCGCATTGGAGATCACTGCAGATGGACCCTGAAGACCTGACGGTGGTGAAGCTTACAGCGAAGCCGTGTGATGATGATGTCTCGCCCAGTAAATCTGATGATTAGTGATCACGTACAATATCATGGGTGCAGTGGTCTTATTTCAGATGTTCATCTAGTTGTTTATGTTTATTTCAGTGGCACTTTTCAGTTAAATGTTGCTAGGAAGCTTTTGGTTCAGTTTGTAAGGTGGGTCGGCTACGCTGATTCATTGATGGAATTCATGGTCAATGATGGTTAATGAATTATCGCTTTTGGTCAGTTTTGGGTTGGAATATTAGGGGTATAAATGCTGAGGCTAAACAGTTAAAGGTCAGGGAAAAATTGGAGGAAAGTAATTGTGCTATTCTATGCCTGCAAGAGACAAAGAAAGAGTCCTTTGATCGCAAATTTATAAGGGGTTTTTGTCCGCGACGTTTTGATAATTTCGTTTGTTCACCGTCTGTGGGAGCGTCGGGGGGAATGTTGGTTGTTTGGAGTTCGGCAATGTTTTTGGAATGCTAATTGACCTTCAAAAATTTGGTATAATAATCAAATTCACGTCGGTTCATTCCAATTAGCAGTGGACACTTGTCAATATATATGGTCCATGTCAGGGGGAGGACAGAGACAATTTTGTGCAGTGGCTTTATAATTTGAATGTTCCTGATGATGAGGATTGGTTGTTCATGGGTGATTTTAACTTCATTCGTTCACAAGACAACAGAAATAAGCCAGGCGGTGATATTAATGACATTTTCCTTTTTAATGAGATAATAAGTCACTTGGGCCTAATTGAATTACCGCTTAAAGGCCGATCCTTCACTTGGTCCAATATGCAGAAGGAACGTCTCTCAAACGTATCCATAATTTCTTGTTCATGTTTTATGACAATTGGACATGTTTTGTTCACACTTTTGATGTTTTGATGCATTTTCGGAACTAACCTCGAGATCGAAGTGCCATTCCTGTTTTTTGTATTTTTGGTTCCAAAGGCAGTTATTTCGGTTTCGAGAAACGAAGACCAAGCATCGTAATTCAGGAGACGGACCAGGACAGGAGAGGAGAGGTGCCCCACACACCGGCGCGACCAGGGCGCCGGGGGTGGGGACACCACCTCAGCACCCACGCGCCGCCTCTTCGCCTACTTAACCCTCGTGACCTAAAAACACCGGGCACATTGACGAAACTCCAGAAAACATCCAGGGCGCCGCCGCCATCGAAACTCCAATTCGGGGACAGTCTCTGTTCCGGCACCCTGCCGGGACGGGGAATTGCCCCATCATCCACCGCCATATCCACCGCCATCTTCACCGCCATCGATGTCTCCATGATGAGGAGGGAGTAATTCACCCGGGGCTGAGGGCTCTACCGTAGCTATGTGGTTAATCTCTCTCTGTACTCCAATACAATGATCTCATGAGCTGCTTTACATGCTTGAGATCCATATGATGAGCTTTGTATCGCTACTAGTTTATGTGCTACTCATGTGATGTTATTAAAGTAGTCTATTCCTCTGCATGGTAAAGGTGCTAGTGTGTGCACCGTGTGGTTCTTGTCGTAGGCTATGATCATGACCTCTTGTAGGTTGTGGAGTTAATTGTCATTATGATAGTATTGATGTGATCTATTCCTCCTTTCATAGTGTAATGTGGACAGTGTGTATGCTATGTTAGTTCTTGGTTTATTTTGCAAAGATCTATTATGCTCTAAGGTTATTTAAATATGAACATCGAATGTTGTGGAGCTTGTTAACTCCGGCATTGAGGTGCTCTTGTAGCCCTACACAACGAATGATGTTTGTCATCCAACAAAAGAGTGTATGTAGCACAAATGAGAGAAGCTATTATTTATTATGCGATCAATGTTGAGAGTGTCCACTAGTGAAAGTATGATCCCTAGGCCTTGTTTCCAAACATCGAATCTCAGTTTATTTACTGTTCGTTGCATGTTTACTCGCTGCCATATTTTATTCAGATTGCTATTACCATTCATATACATCCATACTGCTTGTATTTCACTATCTCTTCGCCGAACTAGTGCACCTATACATCGACAAGTGTATTACGTGTGTTGGGGACACAAGAGACTTCTTGTATCGTGATTGCGGGGTTGCTTGAGAGGGATATCTTTGACCTCTTCCTCCGAGTTCGATAAACCTTGGGTGATCCACTTAAGGGAAAACTTGCTTTTCTCTCAAAGGCCCAACCTTCACAAGTCTAAATGCAGAAAGGAACCACTATTAGAACAGTTGGATTGGTTTTTCACGTCTGTAAATTGGACAGATTCCTACCCCAACACTTTGGTTCACCCTCTTGCAAAAACAACTTCGGATCATGTCCCATGTAATGTAACTATACAAACCTCCATCCCTAAGGTCAGCTTGTTTCGTTTTGAGAATTTTTGGCCAGAGCAGCCTGGTTTTATGGAGTGTGTGTCTAGTGCATGGCAGAAAGAGTATATAGCAAGTAATGCGGCGTCATTGCTTGTTAAGAAGTTGAAGGGACTTAGAGCTTGTCTCAAGAAGTGGAAAACTAATTTGTCCAAACTAAAGGATTTAATTGCTAAATGTAATATGGTTATTTTGTTCTTTGATAACTTGGAGGAATATAGGAACCTGTTTTTGCCTGAGGAGAATTTTAGAAAGTTGGTCAAGCAGCACCAGGATAAATTGTTGCATGCTCAATACAGATACTGGAAGAAGAGGTGTACCATTCGATGGATAAAGCAAGGGGAGGAGAATACAAAATATTTTCATGCAATGGCGACAGAGAGATATAGGAGAAATAACATTGCATCTTTGATGTCGGAGGATGGGAGGCAAGTTAGTAATCATGAGGAGATGGCAGGTATTACCTGGAGCTGTTATAAATCTCGGATGGGATCTTCTCAGGGTATTGATATGAAATTTGATTTAAATGCTCTCCTGCAAAGGGTGGATGGCTTGGATGATTTGGCAGTGCCTTTCACCACAGAAGAAATAGACAAGGTAGTTAAAGGAATGCCTGTTGATAAGGCTCCAGGACCCGATGGTTTCAATGGTTTATTTATGAAGAAATGCTGGCATATTATCAAACATGATTTTTACAATCTGGCTATGGAGTTTTCTAAGGGCACTATTAATCTTGAGCATATCAATACTTCATATATATCTTTGGTCCCTAAGAAGCAGTCAGCAGAGAGTATTAATGACTATAGACCAATCTCTTTGACAAATTGTTGTCTTAAGTTCCTAACGAAAATGGCGGCTGACAGGTTTCAGAAGGTCATCATGCAATGTATACATAAGAACCAATATGGGTTTATTAAAAGCCGGACAATTCATGATTGTCTAGCTTGGACTTTTGAATATATTCATCAGTGTAAAGCCTCTAAGAAGCCGGTGGTAATTTTGAAACTTGATTTTGAGAAGGCCTTTGACACCATTGAGCATGAGGTGATTTATGAGATTCTAAGGAAGAAGGGTTTCAGTAAAGAATGGATTGCATGGGTAAAAATGATTCTTGAGTCTGGAATATCTTCAGTTTTGATCAATGGGGTTCCTGGCAAACAATTCAAATGTAAGAGGGGAGTAAGGCAGGGTGATCCCCTTTCTCCTTTGTTATTTGTTCTTGGGGAAGATTTGCTGCAGTCAGTAGTGAATGACTTGTTACAAAGAGGTCTTATTTCTTTGCCCATTCATACTGGTGATCCAGACTTCCCAATTATTCAGTATGCGGATGACACTTTGCTCATAGTCCCTGCTGACAGTGCTCAGTTGTCTGTTCTCAAGGAAGCTTTACAGGATTTCAGCTCCTCAACTGGTTTGAAAGTTAATTTCCATAAGTCTTGCATGTTGCCTTTGAATTTATCTGATGAGGAAGTGGTTGTTTTAGCCAGGGACTTTGGTTGCAAGGTTGAGGTGATGCCTTTCACTTACTTGGGGTTGCCATTGGGGACTACCAGGACCATCTATGCAGGATTTGTTACCAATGGTTGATCGAATGGAGAGGAGATTGATGGCAAGCTCTTCCTTGCTAGCTTATGGTGGGAGGCTTCAATTAATACAGTCCTGTCTAAGCTCGATGCCTATTTTTGTCCTGTGTACCTTGAGCATACCTATTGGCATTATCAAGCAGCTTAACAGGATTATTAGGCAGTGTTTGTGGAGAAAGAAAAAGGGGGAGTGTACCACTAATCAGTCTTTGGCCTCATGGGATCTGATTTGCAAACCCAAACAGAGTGGGGGCTTGGGAGTTCTGGACTTTAAGTTGCAAAATGAGGCACTCTTGTTAAAGCACTTGCATAATTTTTTTAATCATGCTGACTTGCCATGGGTTCAGTTGGTTTGGAATTATTATCCAGAAGGTGTGCCTCATGCATCTAAGCTTTGTGGGTCATTTTGGTGGAGGGATGTGATGAAATTGTCTGACCTTTATAGATCTGTCACATCAGTTACTATCAAGGATGGGAGTACAGCTTTATTCTGGGCAGATAAGTGGAATGGTATTTGTCCTCAAGAGAAGTTTCCCAGGCTTTATTCTTACTCTCTAAATCAGACTCTATCTGTCAAGGAGGCATTATTAACACCTGATATTCATGATTTGTTTGAAAGACCACTGTCCAACAGGCAGCTATGGAGTTGGTAGAATTGCAGAGCTTTATTCAAAATGTTGATTTGCAGCCTAATGGGAAAGATGAATGGAGAACTATTTGGAAGGATGGCAATTATACTGCTCAACGCTTTTATCGTCATATCTTTAGCAATCTTTCCTGTGATAAGGTATATCATTGGATATGGAACAGTAAGTGTTTGCAGAAGCTTAAAGTGTTTGCCTGGTTGTTAATGAGTGATCGGCTCAACACAAAGGATATGTTGAAAAGGAGACATTGGAATGTCACGTCGGATCATCATTGTGTTCTCTGTCATTCACACGCGTATGAGGATAGGATTCATTTATTTTTTGATTGTGTGTTCAGTATGAGGGTGTGGGCTTATTTGCAGATTGATTGGTCCATGGGAGTGACCATTGAAGAGAAATTTAAACATGCAAGGAAAGAGTTTGGGAAGCCTTTTTTCACAGAGGTGGTCATTTTAGCAACCTGGCACATTTGGAATCAAAGGAATGGCTTGATATTTCAGCAGATAAGGCCATCTTTAGATCATGGAAGAGGGAATTTATTAATGGTCTGTATCTGCATAAATATAGGGTTAAGAAAAAGGACGTTGCTCAACTCCAGGCTTGGATTGTTTCTCTACCATAGACTTTTTCTTTTCTTTTTCTTGTATATATTGTACATATGTAACTCTGTTGGTTTTTTTATATAAATATAAATAAATTGCTGTGAGGCTTTGCCTCACAGTTCTTCTTCAAAAAAATATGGAGCAAACAGCGAATTAGGCTCTGCGGCCCCACTGTCAGTGCCAACGTGGCTAACGGCCGTGAGGAAGCTCCGTCTGACCCGAGCGAGTCGGTAAAAACCTTCTCGTTCCGACCGGACCCGAACCAGTTCTCCTCTCCCGTTGTCTCCCGCATCGAACTCAGCCTCGCCGCTGCGCTGCCGGGCTATGGAGCTCCGCCGTCGCCATGCCTTCCTAGAATGACGGAGAAAGCAGCGACGACAGCTTGCTCTCTGGTTTCAGCGAGGGGCACGACTTCAGCCCTCGTCCATCGGTATGTATGGCATTAGGGTTAGGGTTTGTTTTGATTTGGGATTTGTTCGTCCTAGCCTCGATTCGTCCAATTCCTTTCTAAAATCTACTTCCTCTGGCTTGCTTTAGATTCCAGAAACCTTGCTGCACCCAGACTACACCGGCTATGATGATTGTGACATGCGTTGCAAGCATGACATGCCCATGTACAAGTATGTGTGCTTCAAAGGTGCAAACACCGGGAGGAGATTTCTTGGATGTGGAATGAAGGTATGGTTATTGCATTGTGTATATAATTTGAGGCTTGATGGCAATATTTGTAGAATTTGATATTATTTGTTAGATAATATTTGAAGAATATGGTACATTCAATTAGCTTGATGGAATAGATGATATTAGTTAGTCCCATCCTGGTAAATATAGTTACTTAACAAATTTAGTAAATAGTTACTTAACAAATTTAGTCCCAATCTTTTTGTACTGCCCCTAGTAGTTACTGCCTCTAATTTATTGGATGTGTAGGAGGAAGAGATGTGTGACAAAATCCATTGGGTTGATGGTGAATGGCCATCTACAATGAAGATGTGTTTGCTGAAGATTTGGAATATGTATGAGGATGCGAGAGACACAAGGATCCATGAAAATGTGGATTATGCAACAAAGAATTATGAGCTTGTGTTACAAAAAAGGGAATTGGAGAAGAAGAACCTGGAGCTCCATAAACAGTTAGCTAGGTAACACATTGGAGCATGTTGCAGAGCTTACAACCCATGACCTAGAGCTTGAGAAGGCATAGAGGGTGAAGGCAGAGCAAGAAGTGGCCACTTTGAAGGAAGACAAGAGGAAGCTGGAGTACTGTGTGTCTGATCTTTTCAATGCAGGCCATGTGATGAAGGACAAGCTGAAGAAGATAGCTGAAATAGTGAAGGAATGATGGTTGCCTGAAACTATGTAGTTGCTAGGTAAACTATTTAGTTTGTGTCTGAACTATGATCATGTGTGGTTGTAATGGACTAGTAGTTTCTTATCCAGTTGATCAATTTCAGTGTCTTGTTGAACTTTCTAGCAAGCAATTGTCATGTTGAATTTATGTGTGTTTGAAATGCTGTTGGATTTATGTGTGTTTGAAATGCTGTTGAATGAATGTGTTTAAAATCTAGGAAATGATGTTGTTGTCGACTAGTCGTTCTCGACTAAGTTATTTATGGATGAAATGAGGTTGTCGTCGACTAGTTGTTGTCGACTAAGTTATTTTTGTATGAAATGGATGTGTCTATCAAATGATGTTGTTGTTTGACAGGTTTGATTGTTGAACTGCATGCAATACAGCACAAGCACGGCGGCGCCGCCCATTTATTGTCGGTTGCAACACAGTCAATAACAGAGACAAAAAAGGACACAGAGAACAGATAACTTGGCAGATTTGCAGACAGAAGTGCTCAGTAGTTCACCCAGGCATCATTTAGCAAATAGTAGACTGTCTCTACTATTTTACATCACCAAAAGGATAACTAGTAGAGATCCCAACTAGTTATATAGCTGTTTGCATCAGTAAGGCCTTTCTTTAGATCCATTACAACAACTAGTGGAGAACCCAACTAGTTACACATCAGCTAGACAAAAGGATACATCAAATGAAGTAATGCCTACTTCTGGTCCATTACAACAAAGATGTATAAGGATCCAACTTCATTTAGTTGTTGGAAGATCCTTCTTCCCCATGCTCTCCAACAATGCCACAGTTGAAGTAGCCACATGTCCTGGTCCTTTTGAATGCTGGACCTCCTTGTCTATCATCTTCTGCTATTGTTCTTGATGGGACAAAAGGTTGCCTTCTAGCACCTTCTGGAGCAGCTTGATGTTGCCTTGGACCAGCCTGTGGAGCTTGCTGTTGCCTTGGACCTGGTTGTGGAGCAGGCTCTTGCCTTGGACCTGGCTGTGAGCAGGCTGTTGCCTTGGACTTGGCTCTGGAGTTGCTGCTGCAGGCTGCACAGGAGGTAGTAGCAGAGATATAACAGTTATACATTGAACAAAATAAATTGCAGACAAATATATAGAATTTTCCATACCACATGCTTGTTCTTTCTGATCAGCAGGTCTGGCCTCAAAGCCTGTGTGCAGCTGGTGTATTTGTGGCCTTGCAGCTTGCAATTGGAGCAAGTAATGGTCCCCATCCTTGAATTTTCTTTGGGCTTTGGCACATCAAACTTCCCCTTCCTTCTCTTCTCTTGGTTCCTTCCTTTGGTAATGTAGAACTGTGGGGGAATGATGTCAGGAGTGTTTGTCTTGGTCCAATCATGTTGCCCAGGCACTGGGTAAATCACTGGCTTGAAAGCTTCAGCATACATTTCTTTCTTGAAAAAGTTGCTCACATAATCCTCTGGAGTTTTCTTGGCCTTGATGATAGCACTGACAGCATGGTTGCAAGGCATACCTGTCACATCCCATCTCCTACAACCACATGTCCTTGCCTCTAGGTTTACAGCATGTGTTGCATCACCCTTTCTGTTGGTCACTTGCCACAACCCAATATCTGCAATCCTTGGAGTGCAAAACCTAGAGTATTTCTTTGACAACTCTAACATTTCTGTGAAGTGAGGAGTGATTTCCCATCCTGTTGTAGCTGTACCTACCCTTTTTTCATGATTCCTAGTCATCATCTTGTTCTTTATGCCTTCAATCATGGTCTTGATTGGTTTCTTCCTCACATCCAGGATGTATCTATTAAATACTTCACTGAGGTTGTTGACCACCAAGTCTGTCTTGCAGTTGGTGTCAAAAGCATATCTGGCCCAAGTGTGGACTGGGATTTTGCTCAGCCAGTCCAGGCTTCCTCACTCTCTTTCTTCAGATTTTCCATTGCAATGTCAAAGTGATCCTTGTGGTAAGCATAGGCAGCTGCATCCATGCATTTCTTGAGATCTTCACCTCTAAACCCAGCAGATTGAAAATTGGCATATATGTGCCTTAAGAAGAATCTCTGTGGACAGTTTGGAAACACTGTACTGATAGCCTTAAGAAGTCCCTATGTAAACAGAACAACAAGAAATACAGGTTATTTTAGCACACAAATGGCTTAAGCTATATCACATTCATGTAAAGCAAGCTACATGTATAGGTCAACTAGTCGAGGTTAACTAGTAGACGATAACTAGTCAAGGTTAACTAGTCGACGACAACTAGTTAACGACAAGTAGCCTAAACTAAGACAGCTAGTCGATGACAACTAGTCGACGTCAAGTAGTCGTCCACGACTAGCCCAATACAACTAGTCGATGACAACTAGTACATTACAATTACCCTAAGCTAAGGTCAAGCTAGCGACGACAACTAGTCGACGACAAGTAGTACATTACAAGTACCCTAACCTAAGTCATGGCAGTTAAATAAAAAATGCAGACACGTATAAGCACTAACCTTTTGCCTGTCAAACATGATAGTGTAATGGCCAAACTGCCCTGATTCACCACCTAAAGCATACTTTAGCTGGGTGATCAAGAACCAACACCAGTTAGCTGTATCCTCTTTAGGCACCACAGCAAAGGCTATTGGATACATATTGTTGTTTCCATCCCTGCCAGTTGCAGCCAATATTTGAGCACCAGTGCATAGTTTGATAAAGAACCCATCCAACCCTGCATACATTATGAGTTTTAGAATTAAAAAGAATGAAAGTACATATGCATTTCAACTATAAGTATGTTGATAAAGTGCCTACCAATGAATGGCCTGCAGCCTTTCAGAAACCCCTCTCTAGCTCCATTGATGCAGAAGAATAAACCATGGAATGTGGGGCCAGGATGAGGGTTATCCAAAGAAGGAGCTGGAGTAACAGTAGTGACTATAACCATACTTCCAGGATTAGTATCAACAACTGTTTGTGCAAAGTCTCTGAGCCTAACATATTGTTCTATGTGATCACCAAGAACAACATCAATTGCAAGCCACTTTGCCCTGTAGGCCATCATCTTTGGGACTTCCACACCAAAATGTTGCCTGGTACTATCTACGACTGTTTGAATTGTTGTGTTTGGATCTGATCTGAATGAACTTTCATACTTTGCTACTAACCATTTTGCACTAACCCTAGTACTGTTAGTGGTTGTAGGACATGTATGCCTGAGCTTCATCTTTCTTATCACAAAGGTCTTCTCACCTTTGATCTCTGAGGCTGTCACATGGAAAGGGAATTTCTCCTTAATGCACTTGACAATGATCCCGACATTGGAGTTTCTGTGATAACAGTAGTTTCTACTTTGAGCAATGTGCAAATCAATGAGAGCATTTCAGAATTGCTGAACATACATTTTGAGACACAACTGCTCATGTGGCTGCAGCATCTTGTCATCCTACCATTTCCTCTCTGCTATTTTCTTTCTTCTACTCTTCCTTCCCTTTGGGGGCACCATTGACAGTGGTTCAAAGCCATCATCTTCTTCCTCCTTCAGAAAACCTGCTGAATCATCTTCATCTCCAGATGGTATGATGTCTGGAGTCTCACCAATCTGCACAGCTGAATGGCTTCTTGTTGTGGGACCTGGACCTCTTTTAGCTACCTTCTTCTTTTTGTTCTGCACTGTCACCTGTGAAGCCTCAGGTTCAGGTTCAGCAGATTCTTCTGCTTCAGTTCCATTGTCCTCACTAACAAATAAATCTTCTATGTCAGTGTCTCCTTCACAATGCAGCATGAGGTCTTCTCTCTTCCTTCTCATCTCCTCAATCTTCTCAGCTATCTCTTCATCTTCTTTCCTTGTAATTTCTTTCATTGCATCAAAGTATGCCTCTCCCATGTCAAAGAACACACAGTCATCAGCATCATCATCAACCTCTGCATAGATTGCATCATCATCATCATCTGCTGCTTGTTTCCCCTTCTGAATATTTGTGCTTTGTTGAGTGCACTGACTTGTAAAGACTTTTCCATCAGTATCAACAGAGAATACAGGTGGTGGAGTTAAATCAAACACAAATTGAGGACTGTAGTTAATAACAACACCTGCATTTGTTCCACTACTCTGACCTGCATTTGTTTGATTCTTTGCAACAACAGCAGCTCTCCTCTTGACAGACAAAGATAACACTCTAGTTGATTCAAACATTTCTAGCAACTCATAAATTACTGCATTGCTATGAACTAATATAACCCTGCCATCTGATTGTGTGCAATAGATAGAATCTCTGATGCTATAACCCTGTGTCTCAATTATAGCTAGTAAATTCATGTAGGTTATGTCATCGCGGCCAATCTTCCTCTCCAGGTTATCTACCCCATCCAAATGGATTCTGACCTCCAATCAGGATCCAAACTAGCAAAATAGAGTACAAATGCAGAAAAGATTAAGTAAACCCTACCCCCTTAATCCCCAAGGTGCGGACTACAAATGTGCTACTAGATAAGCTAGAGAGGAGATACTTACTCGACACCACCGAGGCCGTAGGTGTACCATTCTGAGGTTGTTGGATTAGCAACCCAAATTGCAGCAAGATTTGCCACCGCCGATGATGGCCGCGACGGCCACATCTCGTCCAAAACTTCCTCCATGCTCTCGCCGTCTCTCGGCTGCTTCTTCCACCACCGTCGCCGCCGCCGCCGCTGCCGTCACCGCCGGCACCGCCGTGATTGGGAAGCTCCTCCATCGCCGCCACCTCGAGCTGGAAATAAGTGGGGAGAAAGATGGGGAAGAAGTGGACAGAGCTGCCCGAACGGTAGGGTTTTGACCCTAACCGCAGCTTCCTCACGTCCGTCTGCCACATTGGCACTGACAGTGGGGCCGCAGAGTCTAATTCGCTGTTTGCTCCACATTTGCGCAATATGTTGCTGGCTGCCCCAGAAACGGTACTGAAATGAAAAAATTACCAAAAGTGATACTGACCCGTCCACTTCGCCTCAATTGTAGTAGTTCCGTGTAATTTACTCCTGGGGTAGCCCTCGACCCAAACAGATACATGTGGCCAGGTAACCGTTTATGTGTTCGTGACCCGACACAAATGGACTAAAGCAGACACAATTTGTGTTCGAAATGGGCCAAGGCGCGAAGGTGCCCTAAGGCCCTAATGGCTATGTGGTTCGGTGAAGAGCCTGCACGTCTATATCGTGTATCCATTTGTTCGGATGTGTACCTCTAGCCAGCCACACACAGCGGCAAGACCTCCCCTCTCCAACTGACATCGTCGCCTGCAACGGCGGACTCAGCCTCCAGTTTCAGCCCTTTCATAGTTGTACATGTCCAAGCCTATCGCGGCCGTTGTCGGGTGGCCTTGCCATCGCGGTGGCCACCTACGTCCCGGTCGCCACCGCCTCGTATGCGCCCGTGGTCCGTGCCATCAACAACTTGTTTGACCAATTTCCACGCCGACCGACAAGATAATTTGCAGGCCATGTAGTCCACTTTTTTCACCACATATACACGAAAATGATTTTATCATAGTGTATTGTAATTATCGTAGATCATGGCTGATAGTTCAGACAATTTTTTCTTCACACATGTCATCAACACATCGTCGGATGAGTCTAGTGATGACAGCGAGATCATGGTGCTCTTCTCGTATATGACCCCAAAGAGAACCAAATGGAAAGGATCAAAGGCTCGATCCCAGGAAAGTCCAGCGAATAACCGTAACCGATAGGCCAGCCATGATCAACTCTAGCGGGGCTACTTTCATCGTACCGATCAGTTGTTCAAGGCACCTCATTTTCGGCGACCCTTTCGGATGTAAAAGATTTTTTTTCATGAAGATTCAACATGGAGTAGGTATTATGATGACTACGTGCACTTAAAGAAAGATGCTACAGGTAAGTTTGGCTTCACTTCTCACCAAGAATGCACTATGGTTGTGAGGATGCTTGCATATGGAGTTGCCAGTAACCTAATTGATGAGTAAAGTGTGCATGAACGAGCCCACTTATCTTGAGTCAATATACAGGTTCTACGAAGTTGTGCTTCGGGTGCTATTGTCCATCAACGAGTCAGGAGGATTTCTTGGTATGCTTAGAAGCATAGGTTACATGCATTGAAAATAAATAAAAGAACTATCTTTTTGCGTGGCAAGGGCAGTACCATGGTCATGTGGATGGATGCACAATCATACTTGAGGTGGTTGCATCACAAGTTGACACTCTTTCTTCAGCATGGCAGGCTCTCGCAATGACATCATTGTGCTTCAGGCATCTTCGGTATTTTCTAGACATGCAGAAGGAAATGTTCCAATGGTCGACAATGAGATCAATGGCTACCCTTATGACAAAGGATACTATCTAGCCGATGGTATACAGCCTCCCTGGTCCAGATTTGCGAAGGCAATCTGCATCCCTAAAGACGAGAAAGAGAGCAAAAAAGAGCAACAAGTTCGTAGGAAGGATGTAGTCCATGTGGAGCGGGCATTTGGTGTGCTGCAATCTCGTTAGGATATTATTCGGCGCCCTACTAGAACATGGAGCATGGAGTAGATGTGTAGGTCATGACTGCTTGTGTGACCATGCACAACACGATGGTTGAGGAGGAGCACAATGACAACGCGTATGATCAAGGGTGGGAATTTTAGGTAAGTTGGTTGGGCCCGAGCCCGGATCACTGACAAATTTGGCTGATTTTCTTAAAGTGCATCATGAACTACGAGGACGTGCAACTCACAACTGGCTCCAACAAGTTTTGATTCATCATATGGGTAATAAATAGTTTATTACAATCATTTGAACTCAAATAGAATAAATAGATATTTTCTGAGCTAGGATGTTTAAATGTCATCCACAATATTTTTATGTGTGCAAACATCAAAAATTGCAGAAAAACTATGTGAAAACATAAAAATAGCCACAAGCAGATCAAACTGGGGCGTTGTTGGGTGCATAGCCACCCCAAAACAGACATGAGCCTCCAATCGATCCGCAAGGTTTCACAAACAGACAAAATAGAACACTTTTAATATCCGAAATGGAAGCGCATTTAGAGATATCCTAACACAGCCTCTGCATAAAATAAGATACACAAATATTTATATAAGCCTTACATGATAAACAAATCATGGACTCGAAGCTTTCTTGGAGGCATGATGCTAGAAATGCTAGCACAAGCAACACCGCCGGTGAACCACACATGATGGTAATACCAAAAGAAGTGCTGGATTTTTTTTATGTTGTAGCTGCATCATTGGTGGTAGGCTATGTACATTCAGTGTGGACTTCGGTTTGGGGATTTCATTTATTTATATGTCCGCACATAACCCGCTGATTTCTATTCTTGTTGGATCTATATAATAATCCTTGAGATAAGAAGAATTCTACCATTTGTTAAGTCTTTTTGGGATGCGGGAGTACGGTAGCATGCTGGAAAGAAATGCTACAAAAACCCTCAACCATCGGATTATTTAATTTCTGTAATGATTGATTGGTTTGGTTTGATGATGATTGGCTAATTGCTCCTCGTTGTCAGGTGTAGCTAGCTTTTGACTCGAAGCCCACCTGGTGTCCACGACGATGCATACTATACGCTGCTAGTGCTCCTCTACCTAAAATGTGGTTCCCTACTAATCCCTAGTTGATGGCCACGGCTCAAGGTGATTGATCGATGATGATGTTGCATCCACCCTACTAATGATGTATACGTGTCTGTTGGCGAGTCAAATCGTCTGTATAAGCAAACAAACCAATATAGCTTATTTATTTAGTTCGAAACTCGTGGCACTAGATTTGATTGACAATCATGGGCTAAACTGTTTTTCTTGTCAGAACTTTTCATATTGTGATTCTTCTTATTGCGGGGCTCGAGATATGTTCACCTAACTTCGCTAGTTGGTTTCATTTCATAGGATAAGCTTGAGGTAAAATAACCGATGAAAAAACAGCTGATTCCTGAGCAAATACTTGATGAAATAAAAACATGTTCGTGTCTAGTTTTCGATCAACCTAGAATTAATATATTTCTCAGTCATCTAATTTCATATGTAATTGATGTGCAGTTGGAAGAAAAAAAGATGTGCAATTAAATACCCATGTGCAGTTGCACATATTTGTGTCAATCTCACGTGCAAGAATGGCGATATAAATCTAATCCTAAAGTTGATCTAGAAATAATTTAATTCTCGGTTGATCTGGAATTAGCAAATTTGTAAAAGCAAGGCATGCTCGATGAGAGTTTGTGTTTTCTCCCTTTCCATTAGTGAATCTGGCCAATGCATTCGTTCCCGGCCGTCCCTGCGGGTGGCGTCGGCGCGATTTTCCCAACCCTAGCTCACAGCAACCCTCTCGTTCCTATCTCTATCGCCGCCAAGCAAAGACCGTGCATTGCCGGCAGCCACGGCCATGCCCCTATCCGCAGGCTAGGAGAGGAGGCATGGGGTTCTCCCTAGTCGGTGGCAGTGCTCTCAGGTCGACTATGTTCCCATGGCGGCGCGCATTCCCTGGTGGCGAGGTGGCGACGACGTGGCCGCTTGGCGCCAGGGTGGTACAGTGGCTGGTGGCGGCGCCCTCTCTTGGCCCAGATCTGGGCCTTTTGGGTCCAATCTAGGTCCAGGTGGGCCAAGCTCGGGCCTAAAAGTGCCATCACCAGCGGTCAAAGGAGTGGTTCTAGCCGGGGTTGGCCTAGACGGCGGCGCGCCTACTGCCACACAACGATGATAGCTTCTTGGGGGAGGGGGGGGGGGGGCTAGTCTACTCCTAATGTTGCGTCTGGTCGGTTACCACCATTGGTGGTGGAGATTGTCCCTCCCGCATGGCCGTTGTTCAACCGCTCCTTGTTCCTGTCTCTTCTCAATCCTGTCGGTCTCGTTACATTGCCTACGTTGAGATAACAGTGGTGATTGCAAGATCGTGGTGACTGTGAGCGGGTGGAGCACGATGGAGCATATGGGGTCGTGGTTTTTGGAGGGTCGGGAGAAATCTCTATCGGATGCTTGGCACCGATGCAGTGACGCTCGCAGGCGCCGCCATTCCTTCTTGAAGGGCCCTGGGTGTACCCCTTAGGACCAGTTTAAGCAGCAACATTTTTTATATCAACAGGGGCCACACCCCCAGCTCCATTTTCATAGAAAAGAAGCCAAGTTCATACAGAAGAGCAAAGCAACAGCGAAAACGAAAACCAGTTTTTGCTGGGGAGAATGACTGCCATCCCAGCCAGCTTCGAAATACCAGCAAAAACCTGAGAGGTTCCAAAAATAAAACTAGAAACGACGACTAAGCTAAAGTAGCAACTTAAGCCGACTAGGTCTATTACAAATATCCAGGAAGAAGATAGGATCCCTGAAGCCCTGAAGCCAGCAGAGCCCTTTTCTTCACAACCTTTTGCTCGACGCTTCTCCTTCAAACATCCTGGTGATCCTCCCATGTCGAGAGCTCAGGTGACCACATGGATCTTGTGGGATTCGCCAGGGTTGTCCAGGAGGTAGGTCAGCGTCGCCCTGCTTTCATAGCTTGAGTTTCAGGAAGATACCCAGTCGAAGGACGGACATTTCACCCCACTGGGAGGCAGAGAGGAGCCTTTAAGCAGCAACATTGTCGTCGTCGCATCGCTTTTTAAAAGGTGTTGCTTGGTATGCGGCGCTTTGGAGTGTTAAGAGTGTGGTGGGAATTCGCCGGAGGGCGCAACGGTTGCGGGTCTTCATTGTTTTCACCTCTTCCTTTTTCTATTTTGTTTGGTTTTGCTTGTGTTGAGGCCACAACAGTTGAACGATGAAAGCTATTTCCAGTAATAGGGAATCTGGCACTTGCGCTAGCGAGGCGATCGGTGTTTGACATTTTCGAATTTCGACGCCTCCTGTATTACATACCAAGGCTACCAGGACGAGTGTACAACTGCTATATTAACTGCTTGGAATTGGTACTTCGAAGAAAAGCAGTACCGGTACTGGTTCTTCTGCACCGACCGGAGAGTACGATTTGATTTCTCTACATCAGATTTATCTACTACTATACTAGTATACGAGATGAAAAATACACTTATACTTTAGCAGTCAAGTCATGTACATCACGAGAAACTGCGTCGAGATGAAAGATAATGAGGTTGAGCTATTGCTTTCGAGTTTCGCCTAGGTAGAGAGAGACCAGCTATCCGCTCGTTCCGTATGCAACCCGTGCAGCTCCGTGCTAACACCAAACTCGTGTGTTGTATCTCTGTAGAAAGAAAAGGAAAAGAGGGCTACAAGCCTACCACCATACTCTTGTGTAGTGAGAAGACATACATCTTTTCTGTTAAAACCGCGTACGGTGCTATAGTGAATCGAAACGAGTGGCTAGCGAAGGGACGGTAACCGACACCTCAACCAATGGACAACAGAAGTGGAAGTCACTCTGAAAGTTAAATGTTGTGCCAAAGGTGCGTGTTTTCCGGTGAAGAGTATTGTGTGGTATTCTTCCGGTTGAGAGCACCTTAAAGCACGGACATATATCACAGAAACTAGGTCGATGCAAGATCTGCCTAGCTAATGATGGGGATATGATGCATACTCTGGTTTGTTCACATGCAAGGAAATTTTGGGACGAAGCTCTGACTGAATTTCAGCCTTCCTAGTCTACATCCGATAAGTTAGTCCAAGGATATCCTTTGTGTACCCGTAAAAAAAAAGGATATCCTTTGTGACCCTATGTTTGTCGACTCAAACCGACCAAAGCTCATAACGGTAATATGGGCGATCTGAACGTCCAGAAATAATTGGACACATGATCGTGGTGCTTATGATCCAATACAATCATTGAAGATGGCAAAGGAGGCACTAGCTATACTGAATATACCTAAGGGAGATACTAGGCTGCTGCGATCAGGCCATGGTTGGCGCACACCTGAAGCTGACGCGATCAAAGATCAATACAGATGGTGGGATTGCCATTCATATCAGAACTAGAGGTGCTGGAGGTGTTGCCCGTGCACGTGATGTTTACCTTGGTGCTTGGAGTAAACCCTATCCTGGGATTACTGATCCTCTAGTTGCCGAGGCCCTGGCGTTGCGAGAAGGCGTGATTTTTGATCGTCTTCGTGGTTATAAAAATGCGATGATGGAAGTGGACTGCCTGGTCACGGTGCCCGCTCGACCGTGACTCCGATTTTACTGGAAGTTGGAGAGCTAGCTCATAGTTTTTCTTCTTTTGTAATTCAACATGTACCTAGAACTGCTAATCTACCGGCTCATCTTTGTGCAAAGTTTGCCTGCACTCTGATGGTGACGAGTAGTTGGATAGACTCTATCCCAGATTTCTTTACTGTCAGTACGATGGTTGATCAGGCAGGGTCTGTTATTGTTGAATAAAAGCTCTAGGTTTGCCCACAAAAAAAAGATCCTACCACCATACGAGTTTCTTTTTACTTACCACATGAGCAAGGAACCAAAGGAATATCTACTTTTTTTTACTTCCGGACAGGAGCACCGACAATTTCCATTTTAAGGAGTGAAACTGAAAGTTAAATATTTGCAAATAGGCAATCTTAATGTTCCTTTTAGAAATGGGCAGGTTTTCTACCATTCAATTAGGAGATGATAAAAAAATCCCTTCCCATGAAAACTATATTAGATTTATTAAATTTGGGATGCATCTACACACTATCTAGTGTGTGGATATATATAAATTTTGATAAATCAAAGACAAGTTTAATGAGAGCGGAGGGAGTAGTTTATATAAAAAATGGCATTCAATGTCAGTCCTTTGTCTATATACTCATCATGCTAGATTTTCCTTTGAATTAAATATTGAAATATTTAATGCGGAATGTGTGGAATGTAGCCATTGACAAGTGAGACAAACCGATAGAGTGCAAGATCACTGAAAATGTGTATGGTCTAGCATTGTTGGTTCTTATTCTGATATATATTGGGTCTACGAACTCTTAATCAGTAATGTGGTGGCACCTCATTACCAATTATCCATGAAAGGATGAAGTGATTTTGTCTTTGATAAACAGCCCTGTGGATTTTCGCATTCTAGACGAGTTAGGTGATACCATATGCGTGTGGCGATTGGCTTTATTTCTCCTTATCATTGTTAATTACAAAGACTAGGTAGTATAATGGTACCCAACAATTGGAGGCGACATCGCTGAGCGATTTGGTCTCGCTCTTCGGGTACCAGTTCTTGATCTATGTGGTTAAACCCTAGGTAGCCTTCACTAACTAGGCCTGACAATGGATACAATTGTGTCTCTTCTTTGTTGAAGGTATTGCTCGGAGTTTGACCGAACCTACCCTCCGAAGTGAAGACTCACCATTCGAGCTCTGTTGCCTTCTATGAGATGTTATGGAGTGCCCCTCTGATGATCAAGGTGTTACAAATGGATTTGAGTGAAGCCGAAAATTATTGTAGTGTGACGTTGCTCTCGACATCATGAAATGCTTGTTGTGTTGTTTCTTTTCAGTAATCTGGTATAGTGATTGAGAGCAGGTGTATCTCGTGTTCACTTGCATGCTTAATGTCCGTTTGATATTTCATTAGACCTTTGTATACATTTGGTGGCTATTCTAGATGGCGCATTTCACCTTCACTACACATTTATGCATATAGATAAATGCGCACATGACTTGCTCCTCATTTTTGTACGTCACTAGATCTTTTCTCTTAATATTTTTAGCTTAAAGTAGCAATCTTATAGGGTCACCGCCATGATTCAATACCTACCTGGCTTGCTCCCCTCCCTCTCCTCTTTTCTTTGCTATATATTGCCGTGGAAGACATGTGTTCACGACTAGAGTAAAACGACGCATTGCAGATAGAACACGACTTAGAATAAACATATCATGGAAAATTAACATAGAATGCCATATAGGAGAGAGAATTCCATCATGTTGGACGACTTTTTGTCAGCTTCTTAAGATGGGTATGTGAGGCATTAGGAATGCATCAATTGCACAGATGCATTATTTGTTGTTCGAGCAGATAGAACCAGCAGGGCCAGAAGAAATCAATCAAGCTTAGGCCTGTTCCTGTGGCAGCCAGATCCGCTATCCCAGGGCCTAAAGTGGGCCATCCATCTGTACATACATAAGTTGTAGAGGGGAGTCCCTATTCATCGCTCCTTAGCGTACTTTGTAGGACACGCACGCCTGTACCTTGTTTTTGGGCCGGCCCATAATTCATTCGCTTGGATATGACATAATCGTATTTCGCTCTTTTGGTAAATCATCCGAACGCTAGCCCGGTGTTTCCATCTTCGCTCCACCATGGCAAAAACATGAGTTCAAATGCCACCAGTTGCACAATTTTTTTTAAATCTGAACAAATTTAAAAACTTAAAAGAATTTGAATTTGAACAGCTTTTCTAAACTTGAAATCGTACAGATTCAAAAAAATGTTTAGATCAAAGAAATATTCAAATTTGAAAATTGCTTGAATATGAAATTTGCTCGAATTTGAAAAAATGTTCAAAGAAGTTGTTCAGATAAAACAAATTCAAATTTGAAAATTTGCTCGAATTTAAAATTTATTCGAATTTGAAATTTGCTCGAATTTGGAAAGTATGTTCAAAATAGAAAACGAAATAAGCAGAAAAAGGGAAAAATAAAAAATAAAAAAAATAAAAAAGCAAAAGCGAAAAAAAGAAAAACCGATCGAAAATCACAAAGAAAAGACTGAACCAGAAAGTAACTGAAGAAGATGCAAAAATAGGAAAACCTCCCGCACGCGTGCGGGTGTTATTCTGCCCCGCTGCTGGCGGAAAATAGGGATTGCGGTTGTAGAGGCCGTAAAGAATAATTATTCGGCAAACAAGCCTAAGAGATTCTTAAATAGTAAGAGCCTTGACTAGGTATTGAGATCAAAACTCGTGAGGCCACAGGCCCAGAGCCTACAGTAAATTTGTAAGAAAAGGTTGATGAAGTAAAAAAAAGAGTCAAGCACATGTCAACACCGATTCTATTTTGTTTTAAGAAAGGCAAATGATTTTCCTTAATTTATTGAATGAAAAGGAAGCCAACGTCGAAATCAAAATAGCATAATAGCACTGTAATAAATGACTCAATAGCTTTGCGCAGGTGAATATCCAAGATTCCGCCTCCAACTTAATGCGGCCTAAAACGATGGAGGGCATGGAGCCCTTTTTTTTAGACTCTAGCATTGCGTTTATTCCATAGCTCCCAAGAAACGAGCATGATAAGCAAGGCCATGGCTTTCTTCCTGGGATGGGTATGAACGATGTGGAGACACCACGCTTCAACATCATGGAAGACCGCCCATACCACCAGTTCGAAGAACGAGAGGGCAAGCCAATCTCGTACCAGGGTTAGCGAACCAACAACGGAAGAGAAGGTGTACTGCAGACTCGGGAGCTATATTGCAAAGTTTACAATTACCGCAATTAGACCACTCACGGCCTTGAAGGCGGTCCGCTACCCGCACCCAATTTTGGATGATAGTAATTGTATATAGATATTTCATCTTATGCATCCTGCTCATGCATGGTACCAGATTGGAATTAGACAATTATTGGAACATTTCGTATCGTGATTCATGTCATCCGGTGGCTCGAAATATTATCACCGGCCTTCTCCTTTTGGTTTCATAGGATATAAGTTGAAGTGAAAACCAACCACCGGAAAACAGCTGATTTCTACAGAAAAGCCTGGTGAGAAGAAGGGAAAGGCAGTACTAAAGCGACTTAGTGTTTGCGTTTGACACTTCAGTGGCGGATCTTGAAAATTCTTGAAGTCTTAGCATGCATGTCTAATTTGCCACTCTTTGAACAAATTTCTTAACTTTTTAGATAAAATTCTATGGAAAATCAAGAGTGATAGGAAGCATGCTGCTGGCAAGCCTGGGCGGCCGCCGGGCTGTAGGGATCGTGGATTCTCTCGTAGCACCAGGGCCGGCCCTAGTGGGCGGGCAGGGTGTGCGGCCGCCCAGGGCCCTAAAAATCTGGGGGCCCAATCCTAAATACATGTACCTGTACATACGTTGCCTATCTGACTATGCTTAGCTGAAAGAAAAGACCCATGGGCAGATCAGAGGATATTGACGTGAACGTGCCGGACTTCGTTTCATATTCCATCGATTGATCGATCCAGCGCCTGCATCGATCTGGGGAGACGATTAATTAGCTAGTTCCGTACTTCGCTTCGTATTCCACGCAGCCGTGATTGAGAATAGTTCTCCGCGCCTCGTCGCTTCGTTGGCAGCCAGGAGGGATTGATCTCCTGCTGTATGCAGGCTGCTGGTTGCTCTCTTCTCTCCCCTGCCTACGACACCCAACCCCGGACGGCTGGACGACAGTCGACGGCACGACACCATCTTCCTGCAACAGTGCGACCGATCAGCGATCTCCCGCGCACAGCACAGTTAGGCTGTCCGCACCGATCAGAGATTCAATCGCCGTCTGCCGTCTGCCGGTAACAGTTCGCGACACACTCTTTTATTTTAAAGTAATTTTTCTCTAATTCTAAATTTTTGATGATCAGTTCGTCGACTCGTGGTCTTGTTGATGTCGTCTTCCTTCAGAAAGGTCCATCTGGTCACGCTAAAAGGAAATCTTTAAGTGATAGTCAACTTGATTTGCAGAAACTTTCTCTCTTGAAGGTGGTTCATGTGATGTTGACGTATATGACCTTATTTTCGAACTAAAGATGATGAGATTCACCTTGCCAGATGGTGTAATGTCTGTCATGGATATTTTTTTAGCATATTACAGAAGTGGATTGTTATCCTAATATCTCCATTCCTTATCGCATCTTATTTACTATGCCCGTGATTGTCGCATCGGCTGAAAGGAGTTTTTCAAAGTTGAAGTTATTGAAGAATTATTTGAGGTCAACAATGACTCAACAGAGGTTAAATGATTTGGCAACATTATGCATTGAGAAAAAATTATTGGATGACATCGACATCGATCCCATCATTAATGACTTCGCATCAAGAAATGTTACAAGAAAATTTTAAGGTAGTATGTATAAATTATTACATATTCACTACTGTGTTTGGATGCATTTAAATGTTATTGAGGACATGTTTTTTACGTATACATTCATTATTACTGTCGTGGTGTCTATATGAAGGCCTGAAATTTTAGTCTCGCCCAGGGCCCTCAAAATCTTAGGACCGGCGCTGCGTAACACTTGCGGTGTTGATCAAACTCTGGAATGCTGGTGAGACAAAGTGTTTGACATTTTGGCTGTCTCTTGTATGTACGTGCCACGGCTAACAGGACGAGTGTTAGAGCATCTCCAGCCGCGTTCCCCAAAACATCTTTCAAACGGTGTTGAATTTAACGTTTGAGGAACGTGTTTTGTTCTTGTCGCGTTTGGGGATATCGCTGCCTAGCCGCGTCCCCCAAACGCCGCCCCCAACTTTTTTTAACATTGGAATATACTCTTTTTTGTTTTTTTGTATTTTTATTTCAATAGAGAGAAGAAACATTCACAAACTAATACATAATTTGGAACATGATTTACACAAACTAAGAGATAGTTTGAAACATGGTTTCCACAAACTAATACATAGTTTGAACCATGGTTGACACAAATTTAAAACATTAGAAATTGAAGAAACCTAACTAGTGTTAGCATCGCAGATTTCGTGTGTTCGCTGCCAAAAAAGAACTCTCCCAGACACTCCTAGTCACCCAAACTGGAAAATTCAGTTGGTGATGATAACCCAGTTGGTCCTTTCGAGGAAGAACATCCGAAACCTCCGTGCCTATTGTCGCTGCGAAGAAACAACACTCAGTCGTCGTCTCGGCTCTGTTGTCGTGGTAGTGCCGGCGGCAGCGCGTCTCGTCGAACACCTTGACGCTCATGTCGGCCTCGCCAAGGTAGGCAAACGTGAGCATGCAGCCGGCTTCGAGATCGTGGTAGCGCGCGAACTTCTCCCAGCCGGTGTGGAGGTACATCTTGCTGCGCGCGTCGAAGGTTACGTCCACAATCCACCGGCAGCAGTCGCAGGCATCCTCCCGCAGATGCAGCGATGCCGGCTCGTTGCCGGCAACGAAGTCGGCGAACTTGTCCGGCAGCCTCTGGATGCCAAGCGGGTCGCCCTTGAGGATGACGACAAACTCGAACAGCACTTCCCACTCCTCCTCCTGCAGGTCCGACGATGAAGACAACGGTGTCGCAGGCGATGGAGAGCATGCAACTCTGTCGCGGCCATGACCACGACCACAGACGCGACCTCGGCCTCCGCCTCTACCAGCCATGGCGTCAACTCTTGAGATGGTGGTGCCTAGTGTTAGGGAGAGAGGCGCTAGGGTTTGTGTGTGAGGACGATGAGAGAGCGACCCTTTTTATAGGCCGGAGGGAGACAGGGGAGCGGTGGCGCTCATTAACGCGGCACAGAGAGCTAGGCGCGACGAGACGCTTCGCTGCGCTTCAGCGGGAACTGCACCGTCGATGCGCGCCAACAACTTCCGTCGCGAGGTAGGCGACGGTTAGGCTAAACTTAATTGTGCTGCTGACGCGTCGGTCCCGCCACTCCTCGCCTCACTTTTTGTTGTGTCCGGCGTGTCCGGAGCGTCCCCTGTGTAGCGGGGACGGGCTCGGGGCGCCGAACACCGTATTGGGCTGCGCCCGACAAAAAGAGGCTTTGGGGCACGCGGCTGCGAATGTTTTTTTGGTCCGGCGCATCCCAAATCCCTTTGGGAATGCTTTGAGGGACGCGGCTGGAGATGCTCTTATAACTTCTATTAAAAGCATCTCCATCGGTCCCCCCTCCAACAAAGGCTCCCCATGCCGCTTTGGGGCTGCCAGTGCCCTTTTCCCTCCCAAACTAGTTTTTGGACTTGCAGTTGCAGTTTTTGTTGTTGACGCTTCCAGGCTACACCCAACCCATAGGGGGCTAGCGGGGGCGCCGATAGAAGGCGAAAGCGTCGTGGGCCAGCTCTATTAGCGACTGAGGGTGGAAATTCCCTTCAAAAAAGGGTTTCCTTTCTATCCCCCACCCCTCCGCCTCCACTCTCGCCATTTTCCACTCCAACACGCATCGTCCTCTCCACACCATGCCCCCAAAGAAGAAATTCACCGGCCCACGCGCCGCCCTCGCTGACGATGGTGCGCCGCCGATGAAGCAGTTGAATAAGTGGGGGCAGATGAAGGAGCGCCCATGAGACAAGACTAACGCCTAGTGGATAGCGGACATTAGTCGGCGGGCGACTATCTCGTCCGACCGGCACGGCAGGGAGAACATGGCGAGGGTGAAGAAGGAGGCGGCAGCCATGGCCTCCTACCTGGATGGGTCCATGCCGTTGCCGAACGGGGCCTTGGTACTTCCAGTTGCCGTCATCCAGCTCACTGTCCGCCCAAGTACCTTGACAGCGGTCCCCACGGCGGCTTCAACCCCAACTTGTGCTTCATCGACCGGACGACGCTGACGCTGCTGAGCGACGAGTGGACGCACGCCGGGTTTTTAGCCGCCAAACGGATGCAAGCTTCCATGGAAAAGTGCATCACCAATGCTGCCGTAAGGGAGGTAGATAAGGCGGCTGCCTCAACTTCGAGGGAGGAGAAGGCTGACGCACGGTGGACGACGATGCTTGGGAATCAAGAAGTGAGGAATGGCCTCCTTAGAGTCGACGTCGGGGCGAAGAAGTGGGAGAAGGACTTGGCCGTTCTAATGGCTGATACTAGCACCATGGATGCCGAGACACGGGCATGGTACAACGAACAGTGCGCCATGATCTACCATGAGAGGGCTGCGACAGCTAGACCGATGATGAATGCTACTCCAATGGCGGTGCCAACTACTCCACCAGCGACAAAGTCCACACCGACGGCGACGAGATCTACAACCACGAAGACAGAGGAGCGCCTTCCACCATGGCCGGTATTTGATTTTCCTGTAATATTCGCCGAATCAGCGGCTTTTTTGGGGTTCAACTATGGACGGCGATTTGGGGCGAGCAGGTCTGAACCTCACCGGGTTTTAGGAGTTGAGCTAGTTGTGCCGATCTGCGCCGATGGTGCCGGAAAACTGTTTATTTAAGGCCTTGTTTCTTTTGTAGGGATCGAATCCAAGTATGGAACTGATCCAGGAAGGGATTGGGTTGATTCCGTCGCTTCACCCAATCCAAATTCAGATTAATCCCTGTCAAATCCTCAAATACATGTTCATTCCGTTAAGCCACACACGGCGCCGTCAAGATCGCAATTGTTGTTCTCACATGGTGGAAATCCTTCCAGATGTCAAGTGGAGAGAAAGTTTTTCCAGACCAAGATAGAAGAAACCATATGGGATTGGCTGGACGAAAATCCCCCCAAGACCTAACCAAAGACTACAAATTCGTTAGGCTGGAAAAAATTTATCGCCGGGCTAGGTGGCCGGGATTGGGGCCTAATCCAGACCGATCCCTGCCTTCGCAGGATTAAACGAATGCAGCCTAAATGTGTTGGGTTGAAAGGCAAATATGTGAGCCAAACGGACGGTTTGGGAGGCCGTTTAGGGGACATGGATGGAAAAAACAGCCCTCCCCATAGAAAACGTCACGTCAGGATCTCCCCATTCAACCGGCAAACAGCATCCGTCGGACGCCGAATGGGGAAGATGCTCTAACTGCTTGGATCTCTGCACTTTAAAGAAAAGCAGTATCAGTAGTGGTTCTGTTACACCAAGCTCCAATTTCCTATAAACCGTTGAGTAAAGGGATGTCTTTCTTGGTTGGTTGTTGTTAGGTAGAAGATATAAAACCTGTTTAGCATCGAATTTATACACGCTGGATAGCATTTTATTTTAATTCAGTCCATCTGAGACTCGAATCCAAATGAGCTAGTTACACACTGCAAATCTTACCACTGAATTAGCACTCAATTCTCAGCTCCCGTTTCTATGATGTCCTAAACTACGGTTTAATTTCTCTACTTCCTCCAATCTATATATTTATTACTAAATTACATGTATCTAACACATGTTTGTGTGTCCATTTATTCGTTTCAGCGGCAAATATTACAAGCCGGAAGAAGTACGTCTAATTTACGACAAGGTTGAGCTATTGCTTTCGCCTATGGTCATGCGCTCTTTCTTTTGTTTTTACAGGACACGGTCGAGTTTGTGGTAGGACAGTGCTGCACGGGTTGCATACGGAACGCAGCATACGAGACGGCAACTACCTAATTAGCACGTTTTCTCCTTGGTACACATCTGGACATGACTTGCTCCTTATTTTGTACTCGGTCTTCTTTTCTCTTTATTTTTTAGCTACCAGTAATGAAATCACATGGTCATCGCCAGTATTCAGTACCTAATTAGCTTTCTCCTCTCACCTCCACATCCGCTTTGCTATATATTGTGGTGGAAGGCCTCGGTAGAGCCGTAGAGCAAAACAACACATCTTATAGATAGAACATGGCTGCTTAGAAAAACATGCTACAAGCCTGTTACAAAGGATTAACATGGGATGCCATAGAGGAGGAGGATTCCGGGCATCATGTTGTGTAGATGTGAGAAGTGTGTGTGATTTTGTTGGTAGCTTAAGATGGGCATGTGAGGAATTAGGAATGAAACAGCTGCAGATCTTAACTGTAGGCGTCCATCTGTTGAATTTTTGGTATTTTGGATACTTTCCTTAATAAAATAAGCCGTGTGCATCAATTGATGTCGAGCCTGGGACGATGCTTCTTTATCTAAAAAAAATATATAGGCCAGTAGAGCCGAAAGCAAATTACACAGAGTTAGCTTGATGCAAGTTGTTGAAATAATTCAGTTTCAGTGGATGTGCATACAGACAAAACACCCCAAAACTGATGCAGAAAGGGCTAGCGTCGATGACACTCCTGATGCTGTGGATGTTATGGGAACACCGTGATGCACTGATGCCTGCGTCTTTGAGGGAGCAAGGTGATCAACTCGAGACCTGAGTAATAACAAAATCAAAGAAGCAGCATCATGGGTCCTGGCAGGGGCAAAGGCCAAAGGGGACGAGGGATGTAATGCCAACAACATAGGATGTTCATTAGTTTTTCCTTTATCTGTTCTACCGATGTAACCCTTTTAGAAGTCCTGTTATTCATATGTTTTCAGTAAAATGAATCGCAAAGATCTCTTTACATTTTCTCAAAAAATGGGTATGTGTGCACACTAAATATATGGCGTGTGCGTCTCCCTCCTTACCAAAAAGGCGACGTACATGCCTGGGTCTCTCTGCTTCAACCTGTTGGTGGCGGATGATGTCGTTCTCTCACTACTCGCTCTCTTGCAGCTGACTGCTTAGTCACCTCTGGTTTTCTTCACAACTGTAATTGCAATAAGCTATGCTGTACTATTCTAAACCTGGTAGCTGTTCCATCTTTTGGGGTAGTCTAGCCATTTTTTAATGGAAACACAGTTGGTATTTTCCCCCACCTTGACCATTCCATAAAAAACATAACAATCTGTTCCCTGTTCTATTTGTTCTTCCTACTAGATGCTCTGACTGGTTCCACATTATCAGAGAAACGGACCGGGAAAGCCCAACGTCTGTCTCATGTGATTAATTCGGATCATGTTGCATGATCATGATTTACCTCGAATAATCCTGAAACATAGTGGAACTTAGCTCAGAATTAGTTGCATCAATATTTCACCGACCGGAAAGAGTGTATGTTTGGCCACTATGGCGACGCACATAGCCTGGCACTTTTGGGAGGAGAAGAACAGGTGAAATTTTGAGGGGAAAAAAACTGCAACACCTTGGGTGTCGCTGATTTTAGCAGAGCGGGTGTTAGACCATCTCCAGTCGCGTCCCTAAACCGTTCCCCAAAGAGCGCCGGATCGAGCGTTTGGGGGACGTGTTTTGTTCGTGCCGCGTTTGGGGGGCATCGCTCCCCAGCCCCGTCCCCCAAACGCCGGTCCCAATCAGAAATTAAAATAGTTTGTATTGAAAAGAGATCGTTCCCGCTGAATCGTCGCGATCAGAGTAGCGGCGATTAAAGTATTGGACGCGCGATCATATTACGGACCGGTGGTGCATGGTAAATTAGAAGAAGGGGTTGGCCGACGGCGACGTATCTTGAGTCGACGCAGACCCGTCGATCACGATGACCTCGTCGCGATCTGCCCGATGTTGCGCATGCTCCGTCTGCTCCGTCGCCGATGCAGAGGCAGAGGCCGACGCAGCTGTATGTAACATCCCAAGTTTTTAATAAAAGAAACAAGAGAGAGATTCCAAGAATCCAAAAATTAGAGTCAACAAAAACTTTTTCTCATCATATAGGACTATCCATGTAGATCACCTTCCTAATTATTTGAGTGTGCAATTGTCATGATACTTGCTTTTGTGTGATTACATTTACTCTAAAACCCTCACCATGATCTCTTGATCATCCAAATACAAAGGAAAAGAAAAGAGAAAAGAAAATATAAAAATCAACTCAACACCACATATGGCTTAGGCCATTTTTACAAATCGTTAATCTAGACCATTTTAGTTTGCACCATTGGGTGTAAATGGATACTAAACACTTATTAACACTTTTGGAAACAATCAAACTCAATTCAAATCCATTTTGAATCAATTTTGAGCTAACATGCAATTATGGTCACTTGTGCCATTTTTAGCCTGATGCTCACTTTGAGCCCCTGGTTTTTGAGATTTTCCTTCTACACTTTGCCCACTCTTTGCACCTCATCCAAGAAAACAACAAGGTGAACAAATTTGCCCAAAACCATCACCCCAAATTCTGTCACAATATCAAATGGCAAGCAAGCAAAGTGGAGACTTTTAAACAAATATAAGATCATATGCAAAATGAGATTTTGCAATTCAACCTCATTTTGACCACCACCACCACCAATATACTTCCAATATTACAACTCACCAAAAAGAATTGCAAAATTTGAAAATAAATTTCTTGCGGGCATTAAATCAAACACCTTGAAGGCAGGGGTGAGATTGAAGCCCATGCTGAGTTTTGGAGTTGGACCAAGTCCAACCCTGCCCTCTCTGCAGCTCTGGAGCATCCCTTCCCCTCTCTGCATCGATGCCACCACTTGCAAGCACCTCCACTTGACCAAAGTGACAAGGGCATGACCATGCCGTGGCTTGGCATGGCCACCCCATGCCATTCCTCTCCCCTCTCACCCCAACGACATGCCATCATGTCCTGGACGCTCCCCATGCTCTCCTGGACCAGCCCCTGCCCTCCCTTGGTCAAGCCGACGCGTGCACACGCCAGCAGCAACGCGCCCAGAACGCTCCAGCGACGCCATGCCGCACATGGTCGCGACGCCAGAGCGCGCCAGAGCGCCGCGTCACCCAGTCAGCAGCGACCCCGCCTCGCCATCAGCGCCCCTACGTGGACTCACCTCAGCACCAGGACGCCGCCAGACACCACCATGAGCTCGCCCGCGCCTGGTCACCGTCGAGGAGGACGACGACGTCCGCCACAGTAGACCTGGACGTGTGACGAGCGCCACTGTTCTTGACCACCGAACACTGCTCCGATTTCACCGTGACGCTCCCTGAGCCCGCCTAAACACTGCCATGCCCTCGCCCACGCCGTTGATCACCTGCAGCACCACCTCGCCATCGTCTCCGTGAACTCCCTCCGCTCCTCGATGCCACTATAAAAGGACCACTCCGCTCCCCAAATTGAGCACGCCATCCTCTTCCTCTCCTCACCCAGCCTCTCCTCGACCACCGCATTTGTTCAATTAGCCACCAGAGAGCTCCAATCGCAAGCTCATCGCCGCCCACGGTAGCCGACGATCGCCGGAGTAGGAGGCCGCCCCTGGAAACGAAACTGCTACCAGGCGCTTCCTCATCGACGACAACGTCCTTGCGCACACCGCCGACGACCGCCGGAGCTCCGACGAGCTCTCCGACCCCCTACTGCCGCCGCCCGTAAGTCCAACTCTCGCCGGAGAAGAAGACCACCCTCGACCGTGCGATCTCGTTCTAATCGCACGGCCCTCCTTTCGCATACCGTTTCGCTGGGCAACTCCCATTGACGCGTGGCCCCTGCACGTCAGGCGGCCCGCTGCGCTAGACGCAGTACTGGGCCGGCCCACTTCTTTTCCCCTGTGCAGCCCAATTGCTCTTCCCGCCTAAGCCCACCAATTCAAAGATGAATTTTTGAATTAAGTTAATTCCTCTCTGATGCTGTTTTCAAAATTAAATAGGATAAAATCCACCAAACCAAATTTTACAAATTTTATATATTTGGAAAGCTTAGGATGTTATCTACACAATGCCACTGGTTTGAAAAATTATTAAAAATCAACCACAAATGCTTTTAAGTTAATTCCAACTCCTATAAATCACATTACAATTGTACTAATTGTTTATGCAAAAATATGCCATGCTTACTTTGAATGATCATGGCCTAGTTTATTTAAAGGACTATATGGCTAATTCTAGTCAAAAATATTGTCCAAAACTATTAATAAATCATATGGGAGTTTTTCTCTCATTTAAATCTTGTCACCAACAATTCAAATGGGTGTAGAGACTCTGGTCATATAGGTCTCATATGAATTGTTGATTGATATTAAATCTTTACCATGTTAGGATTAAATTGTATGAGGTTCTCACCTCCTTTAAATCATTGTTCTTAAATGATAAGTGTGAAGAGGTTGACTTTGGTCAACCTAGGTCGCATATTATTCATGAGAGAAATTAAATCTTAAGAAGATAATGAGAGGAAATTATTTATCTAAGTAATTAAAAATAACACCTAAGTTAGTATGAGAGGAAATTATTTTCAATAAGAAAACCCCTCCACCAACTTAATAGTAAGGTGTGATGCTAGTTTAAGTTGTGTGAATCATGTGTATGCTTAGTTTAGTAAATAAGTTTGGTATGATGATTGTGTACCCCGTATTCGTATTTTAGACGCTAGTACCGAGGAGTATCAAGAGGAGGAGGAGGTCTACTTCCAAGGAGAAGAAGACCACTTTGACCAATTCCCCAACCAAGGCAAGATAATACTCTTGCAAAGTGCAAAGCTCACCATGAGCAAGGCATTACCCATTTACTTTATGTTCATGATCCTACTTCCCAGTTTTACTTCCAAGCTTTATTTACCTTTGTTTATCAAAGTACATTTTGATTCATGATTCACTTGGTTAATATTAAATTAGTACAAGAGTATCAAAGTTAGCCTAGAAGCAAAGAAAATTACTTAGCACCCCTCATACCTAGATGCTATTGCTAAATTAAAAATGACTACTCTAGATGGGAACATGTGTGGTAAACTAATGATGGTGAAAACTATGGAATGAATTTTGAAGGTGAATATGACCAAGAGAAGATAGTGATTTTTGATTAAAAACTAATGTTGGTTTGGATGCGATACCTTTCCAATTCTTGAGTACCCCCACAATACCTGATTATGGGTAAGGGCTTAACTAGAAGTTTATGTATCTTAGTATGGGTTTCCTCTGAACACACATCATAGGGGTTATGCCGAGGCTGCCTCCGTGTTGAATGATGTGAATTGAAGTGAATTGTAAGGCCAAGCCCTGTGCAGTTCCCAGGTTGACAGTTGGTCTTCACTGGGAGGCCAAGCTCATGGGGAGAGGTGCTCATACTAGGGTTTGTAAATGAAAGGTTATGGTTGATGATCCACGTACTGTGTTACGATGATTCGGGGTTATCCCGACGGATGAAATCAAATGTTGTGGCACAAGTGTGCAACCTCTGCAGAGTGTAAACCTATTCGAATAGCCGTGTCCACGGTTACGGACGTTGGAAAGGCCATACAGTTTCCAGTGTTAGATCTTGAAAGTATTGATAGAATGAAGGGTGAATGGTGACTTGTTTTTGAATCACAACAGAGTTGTGGGAATGACACTAATATTCCCACTTGAGTTAGTTAGCACATGAATAAGTCTTTAGCAAATACTTGCGAACTAAAATTGGCTTTATGCAAAGAAACTATAGCTTAGCACCCCCTTTCTAGAATTGCTAGCACTTACACTAGTATTAGTTTGCGAGTACTTAAAGTACTCACGGCTGTGTCCCTGGCTATTCAAATGGCCAGACTATGAAGAGGAGCAGCAGTACGAGGAGGATGGTCAGCAGGACGGCTACCACAACTAGGAGCTAACGTCAAGCGTTGGCCTGTGGACTATAGAGTCCATTTATCTTTACGCTTCCGTTATGAACTTGTGTTTGTTCGTTGATCAATAGATCAATTATTCGTGTAATATGGATCATGTGATTCCAAATTGTAAGACATTATGGTTTGTAATGAATGATGACTGTGATACTTAACTATTATGCCTCGCAACAACAATATTCCTGGGATTGCGATGTATGACATCCGGCATCCGACTTAAAAATCGACGGGTGTAGCAGTACAAGACGCGTCAGCCTGCTCTTGCTGGCTGCCGCTGCCGCCGCCGATGCCGCTGCCAGGGCCGCCGCCTCGGCCGCCGTCATTTTGGCTTCGATGTCGTCGAGGATCTGGCCTTTGAAGAAGTTGTGCGCCGCCCGCGTCCGGGGAGACATTCCCTCTGTCGACGCTCTCAGCAGGGACATGTCGTCCCTGCGTTTCTTGAGCTCCAACTTCTCCTCTTGCCTCTTGAGCAGCTCGGCCCACCTTTCGTCGGCCTTTTTGTCGCGGGAGAGAAAGGTCGAGGAGACGTCGGCGAGGCATTTCGTGATCGACGCCTGCGTCTTCTCAGACGACGCAGCGTCGGCCAAGGCGGCCTTGGCAGCCTTGTTGCCAGTAGGACGCCCTGTCGACGTTGCCAGCGGCGCGTCCAGATCAATGGCGTCCTTCCCCTTGGACAACGACAAGCGCGTCAACATCCCAAGTTTTCAATAAAAGAAACAAGAGAGAGATTTCCAAGAATCCAAAAATCAGAGCCAACAAAAACTTTTTCTCATCATATAGGACTATGCATGTAGATCACTTTATTAATTATTTTGAGTGTGCAATTGCCATGATGCTTGCTTATGTGTTACCTTTGCTCTAAAACATTCACCATGATCTCTTGATCATCCAAATACAAAGAAAAAGAAAAGAAGAAAAGAAAATATAAAAAATCCATTTCAACACACACATAAGGCTTAGGCCATTTTTACAAATCTTTAATCTAGACCATTTTGGTTTGCACCATTGGGTGTAAATGGATACTAAACACTCTTTAACACTTTTGGAATCAATCAAACTCAATTCAAATCAAATTTGAATCAAATTTGAGCTCACATGCAATTATGGTCACTTGTGCCATTTTTAGCCTGATGCTCACTTTGAGCCCCTGGTTTTTGAGTTTTCACTTCTACACTTGACCAACTCTTTGCACCTCATCCAAGACAACATCAAGGAGAACAACTTTGCTCAAAACCACACCCCCAAACTCTGTCTCAATTTCAAATGGGAAGCAATCAAAGTGGAGACATTGAAACAAATACAAGATCATATGCAAATTGGGTTTTTGCATTTCAATTCCATTTTGATCACCACCACCACCAATATACTCCATTTAATATATGATGACACTCCACCAAAAATCTTTTCAAAATTCCAAATAAATTTTCTTGCGGGCATTAAACCAAACATCTTGCAGGCAGGGGGGAGAATTGTGCCCATGCTGGAAAATGGAGAAGACTTGGTCCAACCCTGGCTCTCCTCTGCAGCACTGGAACCTCCACTCACCTCCCAGCACCAGTGCCACCACTTTCCACCATCCCTACTTGCTCACAATGACAATGGCATGACCATGCCGTGGCATGGCATGGCCACCACTTGCCATCTCTCTCCCCTCTCGCCTCAGCTCTGCACCGTGATGTCCTGGACGCTCCCCTCTCCTGAGCCAGCCCGTGCCTCCCCTTGGTCACCACGACGCCTACACACGCCAGCATCGACGTGGCCAGACGCGCCCAGGTGTGCACACGCACACGCCAGTGCGCGCACCGCGAGCGCCTTGGACGCGCCAGAGCGTGACGACCCTCGCTCACTCGCATCACCTCACCCCTCTCTCTCAACGCCAGTCGACGCACGACGCCACCCTGAAGCGCCTAGACATGGCCCCTGGCCTGCGGGAACGCCGCAGATGACGATCGCGTCCACGACCGTCCGCCATGACCTGCGCGCTCCCGTCAAGCTCACCGTCGCGTCTGTGCCTCGGTTTCCCCACAATCACGCTCTACAGCACCGCCATGACGTCGCCTGCAAGCTCGCGTCATCGCCAGTGCCCCTGCAACCCCCTACCGCCGACACCATGGCTGACCTCATTTGAGCTCCACGGCCACCTCCCTCTACTATAAAAGGAGGACTCCTCCACTCGAATGGAGCACACCGATCAGTTCCTCTCCTCACCCAGCCTCTCCTCGACCTCTCAATTTGCTCGATTAGCCACCCCACTGCCCCAATTGCAAGATCATCGCCGCCGCCAGTACACGGAGCTCGCCGGAGAAGGAGGCCGCCCCAGGAAACGCCGCTGCTACCAGGGTGATCCTCGTCTTCGACAACGTCGCCGCGCACCACTCCGACGCGCCGAGCTCCGACGGCCGCTCCGACCCCTGCGCGCTGCCGTAAGTGCATCTCGCCGGAGACGACGACTCCTGGACCGTGCGATCCTCTTCTAATCGCACGGCCAGCATCTCCCGTACCGCTTCGCTGTAAAACCCGCTGACGCGTGGCCCCCGCGCGTCAGGCGGCCCGCTGCGCTAGACGCAGTACTGGGCCGGCCCACTTCTTTTCCCCTGTGCAGCCCAATCGCTCTTCCCGCCTAAGCCCACCAAATTCAAAAATGAATATTCAAATTAAGTTAATTCCTCTCTGGTGCTGTTTTCAAAATTAAATAGGATAAAATACACCAAACCAAATTTTACAAATTTTATATATTTAGAAAGCTTAGGATTTTATCTACACAATGCCACTGGATTGAACCCTAGATATATTATAGAATTAAAGTAGGAAAATAAACAAGGCAGGGACTTTTGTGCCTTAGAAAAATTATTAAAAATCAACCACAAATGCTTTTAAGTTAATTCCAACTCCTATAAATCACATTACACTTTTACTAATTGTTTTTGAAAAAATATGCCATGCTTACTTTGAATGATCATGGCCTAGTTTAATTAAAGAGCTATATGGCTATTTCTAGTCAAAGATATTGTCCAAAACTATTAATAAATCATATGGGAGTTTTTCTCTCATTTAAATCTTGTCCCCAACAATTCAAATTGGGTGTAGAGACTCTGGTCATATAGGCCTCATATGAATTGTTGATGATATTAAATCTTTACCATGCTAGGATTAAATGGTATGAGGTGCTACACCTCATTTAAATCATTTTCTTAAATGATAAGTATGAAGAGGTTGACTTTGGTCAACCTAGGTCATATATTATTCATGAGAGAAATTAAATCTTAATAAGATAATGAGAGGAAATTATTTCTCTAAATAAATAAAAATAACACCTAAGTTAGTATGAGAGGAAATTATTTTTCTTAAATAAGAAAAACACATCCACCAACTTAATAGTAATGTGTGATGCTAGTTTAAGTTGTGTAAATCATGTGTGTGCTTAGTTTAGTAAATAAGTTTGGTATGATGATTGTGTACCCCGTATTCGTATTTTAGACGCTAGTACCGAGGAGTATCAAGAGGAGGAGGAGGTCTACTTCCAAGGAGAAGAAGACCACTTTGACCAATTCCCCAACCAAGGCAAGATAATACTCTTGCAAAGTGCAAAGCTCACCATGAGCAAGGCATTACCCATTTACTTTATGTTCATGATCCTACTTCCCAGTTTTACTTCCAAGCTTTATTTACCTTTGTTTATCAAAGTACTTTTGATTCATGATTCACTTGGTTAATATTGGATTAGTACAAGAGTATCAAAGTTAGCCTAGAAGCAAAGCATAGTACTTAGCACCCCTCATACCTAGATGCTAGTGCTGAATTAAAAATGACTACTCTAGGTGGGAACATGTGTGGTGAAATGATGATGGTGAAAACTATTGAATGAATTTTGAAGGTGAATAGGACCAAGAGAAGATAGTGATTTTTGATGAAAAACTAATGTTGGTTTGGATGCGATACCTTTCCAATTCTTGAGTACCCCCACAATACCTGATTATGGGTAAGTGCTTAACTAGAAGTTTATGTATCTTAGTATGGGTTCCCTCTGAACACACATCATAGGGGTTATGCCGAGGCTGCCTCCGTTGTTGAGAAATGATGTGAATTGAAGTGAATTGTACGGCAAAGCCCTGTGCAGTTCCCAGGTTGACAGTTGGTCTTCACTGGGAGGCCAAGCTCATGGAGAGAGATGCTCATACTAGGGTTTGTAAATGAAAGGTTAGGGTTGATGATCCGCGTACTGTGTTACGATGATTCGGGGTTATCCCGACGGATGAAATCAAATGTTGTGGCACAAGTGTGCAACCTCTGCAGAGTGTAAACCTATTCGAATAGCCGTGTCCACGGTTACGGACGGTTGGAAAGGCCATACAGTTTCCAGTGTTAGATCATGAAAATGTTGATAAAATGAATGGTGAATGGTGACTTGTTTTTGAATCACAACAGAGTTGTGGGAATGACACTAATGTTCCCACTTGAGTTAGTTAGCACCTGAATAAGTCTTTAGCAAATAATTGTGAACTAAAATTGGCTTTATGCAAAGAAACTAGAGCTTAGCACCCCCTTACTAGAATTGCTAGCACTTACACTAGTATTAGTTTGCGAGTACTTAAAGTACTCACGGCTGTGTCCCTGGCTATTCAAATGGCCGACTATGAAGAGGAGCGATACGAGGAGGACGGTCAGCAGGACGTCTACCACAACTAGGAGTCTGCGGACGTCAAGCGTTGGCCTGTGGACTATAGAGTCAATTTATCTTTACGCTTCCGCTATGAACTTGTGTTTGTTCGTTGATCAATAGATCAACTATTCGTGTAATATGGATCATGTGATTCCAAATTGTAAGACATTATGGTTTGTAATGAATGATGACTGTGATACTTAACTATTATGCCACGCAACAACAATATTCCTGGGATTGCGATGTAGGACATAATAGGCATCCGGACTAAAAAATCCAGGTGTTGACAGCGTCAACCGCCATTTCTCGTTCGTTTTGAGCTTGCTATAGCAATGCATCAGCGTGAAAGACTTGTGACCTTCCGAGTTCTTCCGGTACAAATCCATGGCCTTGTCAAACTAACCAAAGGAAGCAGAATCATTTCATCGAACACAATGTAGGCGCTACAGATTATGGAAGAAAGAGTCGTACCAGTTGGGCGACGTCGGCGCCGCTGTCGCCTCTGGTCTCTAAGTCGTGATGGTACCCATGGAAGGAGTTCACCGACGCCTGGATGATGGCCCATCGCGTCGACATTGCCTTTTGGCTCCTCTTCATTGTCACTTTGTTGTAGTCGCTGTTGATGAGCTTGCGCTCATCGAACTCGGCCTTGATCCTCGCCCAATACTTCCCGCCTTTTTGGTTGGCGCCGATGATGGAGTCATGGCTCACCGTCGCCCACGACTCGCACAGACATAGATCCCCCGTCCACTTTCTTCTTCTTCTCTTCCTAGTCCTCACGCTGTCCGCGTCTACCTCCACGAGATCATCGTCACCGGCACCCTCCTCGTCCTCTTCATCGCCGCCCTCTTCGTCCTCATCGTCGTCGTCCTCGTCGTCCTCCATCCCCTCCTCTTCCTCGTCCTCCTCGTCCTCACCCCCGTCCTCCTCCTCAGCACCGGCACCGTCGAATTCGAGCGGCCCCTGCGGCCAGTGAAAGGGTCGCCGTCCGGACCGGGTCCTGGCTCGCGCTGCTCGTACGCCGGGGAGTAGAGGTTGTTGGGGTTGAAGCCGCCATGCGGCAGCGCATCCTGGTAGTGCGGCGACAAGTTAGGCGTCACGCACCCGGGAGTGGCGGAGGGGCCGTCGTTGTAGAAGGCGGATGCGACGGAGAGATCACTCCCGGAACGTACAGCGGCACAGACGTACTCCATGGGCTCGCGTTGGTGGCGGCGAGACACCCGGCCATTATGTGTTGGTGCTGGCGCGCCGCCAGAGCCTTCTTCTCCTACTCCGCCGCCCTCCGTCCTTTCCGCTCCGCCGTCGCCATCTTCCGGCGCAGACAATCTTGCTGCCATTGATCTTCGGTCCATCCTTCCGGCTTCTTCTTCGGAGCCGGCGCCTTCCGCGGCTTCGCGAACGGCGCTTTCGCCCCTTTCGTCCCATTGCCCGGCGGCTTCTTGGCCGCTTTCTTCGCCATCTTTTTGGGGGCTGTCGGCGGCGCCATGGAATGGGGAGAGGGTAGCGGCGGCGGGTGGACGGCGGGAGGGAGAAACAAATCGGCGGGATAGGAGAAATGAATCGGCGGCGGGATATGTGTTGGGAGGCCAGAAATGTGCGGCGGGATAGGCGCGATGTGGCGGGAGGGGCGGGATTTGGCGGGAGTGGGAGACGATTTTTCCCTGTGCCGCTGACGGATCGGCGCCGCCACTCCCCGCCTCGCTTTTCGTTGTGTCCGGCGTGCCCGGTGCGTCCCCTGTGGGACGGGACGGGCTCGGGGCGCCGGACAAAAATCGGCTTTGGGGGACGCGGCTGGAACCGTTTTTCGGTTCAGCGCGCCCCAAATCTGTTTGGGGGACGCGACTGGAGATGCTCTTAGCCTCCTGATAAACGAACCGGTGGTGCAGATTCCATCACGTGCTTTCTATTTTTTATTTCCTTGACAACCAAGCTATTATTGTAATGACCATTTTTTTTCTTCTTTCTAATGCAAAGGCGCAGCACTTCCTAATCTCATCAAAAGATAATCCAAGGAATGGGAATATCGGTTGTTTTGCCACTTCACTCGCAAATCTGAATTCAATACTACACTCACATGATAATAGTACCCCGCCGTTACACAATTCTTGTTCGTAGCTAAAAAATTCGGTGGGAGTACCAATCTGGTTCAGGGTGGGTCACACGCTTCGGTCGTCATTGTTGTAAAGGCTTATCTATCATGGTACTTACATAGTTAAATCCATATTGTGTGGCGCCATCTAGTATCCAAAGTCATACGGCGATGAGCCGATGCTATCCCTCGATAGACGATACTAGATGGACCTCCCGCGTCTTGCCGCGCCGCTTCCGTTCTTGGCGGGGTTTAGTTTGAGAAGTAATAAGAACACCACCACCATCATGGATCGAACTCAGCGGCCGCGAACGGGGACAGAGGCATGTGTGGGGAGGGAGCTCGCCACAGGGGACGGAGACGGGTATGGGGATCGAGCTCAGTGATACGTCTCCAACGTATCGATAATTTCTTATGTTCCATGCTACTTTATTGATGATACCTACATGTTTTATGCACATTATATGTCATATTTATGCATTTTCTGGAACTAACCTATTAACAAGATGCCGAAGAGCCAGTTGATGTTTTCTGCTGTTTTTGGTTTCAGAAATCCTAGTAAGGAAATATTCTCGGAATTGGACGAAATCACCGCCCAGGGTCCTATTTTTGCACGGAGCTTCCAGAAGACCGAAGAGGGAAGGAAGTGGGGCCACGAGGCGCCGTCACCATAGGGCGGCGCGGCCCAGGCCCTGGCCGCGCCGACCTATGGTGTGGGGCCCTCGTGTGGCCCCCCGTTGCCCTTTCGCCTACTTAAAGCCTCCGTCGCGAAAACCCCATCCGAGAGCCACGATACGGAAAACCTTCCAGAGACGCCGCCGCGAATCCCATCTCGGGGGATTCGGGAGATCGCCTCCGGCACCCTGCCGGAGAGGGGATTCATCTCCCGGAGGACTCTTCATCGCCATGATCGCCTCCGGAGTGATGAGTGAGTAGTTCACCCCTGGACTATGGGTCCATAGCAGTAGCTAGATGGTCGTCTTCTCCTAATTGTGCTTCATTGTTGGATCTTGTGAGCTGCCTAACATGATCAAGATCATCTATCGTAATACTATATGTTGTGTTTGTCGGGATCCGATGGATAGAGAATACTATGTTATGGTGATTATCAATCTATTGTTTATGTGTTGTTTATGATCTTGCATGCTCTCCGTTATTAGTAGAGGCTCTGGCCAAGTTTTTACTCTTAACTCCAAGAGGGAGTATTTATGCTCGATAGTGGGTTCATGCCTTCATTGACACTGGGACAGTGACAGAAAGTTCTAAGGTTGTGATGTGCTGTTGCCACTAGGGATAAAACATTGATTCTATGTCTAAGGATGTAGTTGTCGATTACATTACGCACCATACTTAATGCAATTGTATGTTGCTTAGCAACTTAATACTGAATGGGGTTCGGATGATAACCTGAAGGTGGACTTTTTAGGCATAGATGCAGTTGGATGGCGGTCTATGTACTTTGTCGTAATGCCCGGATTAAATCTCACTATATTTATCATATCATGTACATGCATTGTTATGCCCTTCTCTATTTGTCAATTGCCCGACTGTAATTTGTTCACCCAACATGCTTTTATCTTATGGGAGAGACACCTCTAGTGAACTTGGACCCCGGTCCTATTCTTTACATAGCATACAATCTACTGCAATTGTGTTTTACTGTTTTCTTGCAAACAATCATCTTCCACTTGATACGCTTAATCCTTTGTTACAGCAAGCCGGTGAGATTGACAACCTCACTGTTTCGTTGGGGCAAAGTACTTTGGTTTTGTTGTGCAGATTCCACGTTGGCGCGGAATCACTGTTGTTGCGCCGCATCACATTTCGCCACCATCAACCTTCAACGTGCTTCTTGGCTCCTCCTGGTTCGATTAAACCTTGGTTTCTTTCTGAGGGAAAACTTGCTACTGTGCGCATCATACCTTCCTCTTGGGGTTCCCAACGAACGTGTGAGTTACACGCCATCAAGCTCTTTTTCTGGCGCCGTTGCCGGGGAGATCAAGACACGCTGCAAGGGGCGTCTCCACTTCTCAATCTCTTTACTTTGTTTTTGTCTTGCTTTATTTTATTTACTACTTTGTTTGCTGCACCTAAACAAAACACACAAAAATTAGTTGCTAGTTTTACTTTATTTACTGTCTTGCTCACTATATCGAAAACACAAAAAAATTAGTTACTTGCATTTACTTTATCTAGTTTGTTTTATTTACTGTTGCTAAAATGAATACCCCTGAAAATACTAAGTTGTGTGACTTCACAAATGCAAATAATAATGATTTCCTATGCTCACCTATTGCTCCACCTGCTACTACAGCAGAATTCTTTGAAATTAAACCTGCTTTACTGAACCTGGTTATGAGAGATCAATTTTCTGGTGTTAGTTCTGATGATGCTGCTGCCCATCTCAATAATTTTGTTGAACTTTGTGAAATGCAAAAGTATAAGGATGTAGATGGTGATATTATTAAATTGAAAGTGTTTCCTTTCTCATTAAGAGGAAGAGCTAAAGATTGGTTGCTATCTTTACCTAAGAATAGTATTGATTCATGGACTAAATGCAAGGATGCTTTTATTGGTAGATATTATCCTCCTGCTAAAATTATATCTTTGAGAAGTAGCATAATGAATTTTAAGCAATTAGATACTGAACATGTTGCTCAAGCATGGGAGAGAATGAAAACTTTGGTAAAGAATTGCCCAACCCATGGACTGACTACTTGGATGATCATCCAAACCTTCTATGCAGGACTAAATTTTTCTTCGCGGAATTTATTGGATTCAGCTGCTGGAGGTACCTTTATGTCCATCACTTTGGGGGTGGCTACAAAACTTCTTGATGATATGATGATAAATTACTCTGAATGGCACACGGAAAGAGCTCCACAAGGTAAGAAGGTAAATTCTGTTGAAGAAACCTCTTCATTGAGTGATAAGATTGATGTGATTATGTCTATGATTGTGAATGGTAGATCTAATGTAGATCCAAATAATGTTCCTTTAGCTTCATTGGTTGCTTAAGAAGAAAATGTTGATGTGAATTTCATTAAAAATAATAATTTCAACAACAATGCTTATAGGAACAACTCTGGTAATAACTATAGGCCATATCCTTCTCCTAATGGTAATGGTTATGGTAATTCTTATGGGAATTCTTACAACAATAATAGGAGTGTACCCTCTAGTCTTGAAGCCATGCTTAAAGAATTTATTAGTACACAAACTGCTTTTAACAAATCTGTTGAGGAAAAGCTTGATAAAATTGATACTATTGCTTCTAGAGTTGATAGACTTGCCTCCGATGTTAATCTTTTAAAATTGAAAGTTATGCCTAATAATGATATTGATAATAAGATTACTACTATAGCAAATGCCATCCAAGTTAGAATTAATGAGAATATAAGATTAATGGCTGAATTGCGTGCTAGGTGGGATAGAGAAGAAAATGAAAAACTAGCTAAAGAGAATAATGTAGCTAAAGTTTGGACTATTACCACCATTAGTAATGATAATGATTCACATGTTGCTGCACCTCCTACTATCAATGGTAAAATAATTGGTGTTGGCAATGTTTCTACTCCTAGTGCAAAGCGAACAAAACTGCCTGAAATTGCTAAAACTGCTGAAACTGCTTGTGATAAAACTGCTGAAATTTTTTCCAACCTTGGGAACAATGATCCCATTGCTGTAGCTCATAATGATTTAGATTTTGATGATTGCCACATCTCTGAAGTTATAAAGTTCTTACAAAAACTTGCTAAAAGTCCTAATGCTAGTGCTATGAATTTAGCCTTTACAAAACATATTACAAATGCTCTCATAAAAGCTAGAGAAGAGAAACTAAAACTTGAAACTTCTATTCCTAGAAAGTTAGAAGATGGTTGGGAGCCCATCATTAAAATGAAATTCAATGACTTTGAATGTAATGCTTTATGTGATCTTGGTGCAAGTATTTCTGTTATGCCTAAAAAGATTTATGATATGCTTGACTTGCCACCATTGAAGAATTGTTGGATGTTAATCTTGCCGATAATGTTAAAAAGAAACCTTTGGGGAGGATTGATAATGTGCTCATTACGGTTAACAATAACCTTGTCCCCGTTGATTTTGTTGTCTTGGATATCAAATGCAATGCATCTTGTCCTATTGTGTTGGAAAGACCTTTTCTTCGAACCGTTGGTGCTGTTATTGATATGAGGGAAGGTAATATTAAATATCAATTTCCTCTCAAGAAAGGTATGGAACACTTCCCTAGAAAGAGAATGAAGTTGCCTTTTGATTCTATTATTAGAACAAGTTATGATGTTGATGCTTCTACTCTCGATAATACTTGATTTGCACTTTCTGCGCCTAGCTGAAAGGCGTTAAAGAAAAGCGCTTATGGGAGACAACCCATGTTTTTACTACAGCAATTTTTTGTTTTGTTGAGTCTTGGAAGTTGTTTACTACTATAGCAACCTCTCCTTATCATGTTTTTGTGCCAAGTAAAGTTTCTATGTCAAAGTTGATGTTATATTTGGGATCGCTGCGCAGAAACAGCATTGCTGTCTGTCACGAATCTGGGCACAAGTCTCTGTAGAAAATTCGAAAAAATCTGCCAATTTACGAGCGTGATCCCCAGATATGTACGCAACTTTCATTAGTTTTGAGTTTTTCCATTTGAGCAAGTCTGGTGCCATCTTAAAATTCGTCTTTACGGACTGTTCTGTTTTTGACAGATTCTGCCTTTTATTTCGCATTGCCTCTTTTGCTATGTTGGATTCATTTCTTTGATCCATTAATGTCCAGTAGCTTTATGCAATGTTCAGAAGTGTAAAGAATGATTGTGCCACCTCTGAACATGTGAATTATTAATTGTGCACTAACCCTCTAATGAGTTTGCTTGAAGTTTGGTGTGAAGGAAGTTTTCAAGGGTCAAGAGAGGAGTATGATATACTATGATCAAGAGGAGTGAAAGCTCTAAGCTTGGGGATGCCCCCGTGGTTCATCCCTGCATATTTTAAGAAGACTCAAGCGTCTAAGCTTGGGGATGCCCAAGGCATCCCCTTCTTCATCGACAACATCATCAGGTTCCTCCCTGAAACTATATTTTTATTCAATCACATCTTGTGTTCTTTACTTGGAGCGTCGGTTTGTTTTTGTTTTTGTTTTTGTTTTTGTTTGAATAAAATGGATCCTAGCATTCACTTTGTGGGAGAGAGACACGCTCCGCTGTTGCATATGGACAAATATGTCCTTAGGCTTTACTCATAATGTTCAAGGCGAAGTTTCTTCTTCGTTAAATTGTTATATGATTGGAATTGGAAAATGCTACATGTAGTAATTCTAAAATGTCTTGGATAATGTGATACTTGGCAATTGTTGTGCTCATGCTTAAGCTCTTGCATCATATGCTTTGCACCCATTAGTGAAGAAATACATAGAGCTTGCTAAAATTTGATTTGCATATTTGGTCTCTCTAAGGTCTAGATAATATCTAGTATTGAGTTTTGAACAACAAGGAAGACGGTGTAGAGTCTTATAATGTTTACAATATGTCTTTTATGTGAGTTTTGCTGCACCGTTCATCCTTGAGTTTGCTTCAAATAACCTTGCTAGCCTAAACCTTGTATCGAGAGGAATACTTCTCATGCATCCAAAATCCTTGAGCCAACTACTATGCCATTTGTGTCCACCATACCTACCTACTACATGGTATTTCTCCGCCATTCCAAAGTAAATTGCTTGAGTGCTACCTTTAAAATTCTATCCTTCACCTTTGCAATATATAGCTCATGGGACAAAATAGCCTTAAAAACTATCGTAGTATTGAATATGTACTTATGCACTTTATCTTTTATTAAGTTGCTTGTTGTGCGATAACCATGCTTCTGGGGAACGCCATCAACTATTGTTGAATATCATGTGAGTTGCTATGCATGTCCGTCTTGTCTGAAGGATCTATCACCTTAATGATTGGAGCATGCAAATTGTTAGAGAAGAACATTGGGCCGCTAACTAAAGCCATGAATCATGGTTGAAGTTTCAGTTTTGGACATATATCCTCAATCTCATATGAGAATAATAATTGTTGCTACATGCTTATGCATTTAAGAGGAGTCCATTATCTGTTGTCCATGTTGTCCCGGTATGGATGTCTAAGTTGAGAATAATCAAAAGCGAGAAATCCAAAATGCGAGCTTTCTCCTTAGACCTTTGTACAGGCGGCATGGAGGTACCCCTTTGTGACACTTGGTTGAAACATGGCATTGCAAAGATCCGGTAGTCCAAGCTAAGTAGGACAAGGTGCGGGCACTATTAGTATACTATGCATGAGGCTTGCAACTTGTAAGATATAATTTACATAACACATATGCTTTATTACTACCGTTGACAAAATTGTTTCATGTTTTCAAAATAAAAGCTCTAGCACAAATACAGCAATCGATGCTTTCCTCTTTGAAGGACCATTCTTTTACTTTTATTGTTGAGTCAGTTTACCTATCTCCTCCACCTTAAGAAGCAAACACTTGTGTGAACTGTGCATTGATTCCTACATACTTGCATATTGCACTTGTTATATTACTTTATGTTGACAATATCCATGAGATATACATGTTATAAGTTGAAAGCAACCGCTGAAACTTAATCTTCCTTTGTGTTGCTTCAACACCTTTACTTTGATTTATTGCTTTATGAGTTAACTCTTATGCAAGACTTATTGATGCTTGTCTTGAAGTACTATTCATGAAAAGTCTTTGCTTTATGATTCATTTGTTTACTCATGTCATTACCTTTGTTTTGATCGCTGCATTCATTACATATGTTTACAAATAGTATGATCAAGATTATGATGGCATGTCACTTCAGAAATTATCTTTGTTATCGTTTTACCTGCTCGGGACGAGCAGAACTAAGCTTGGGGATGCTGATACGTCTCCAACGTACCGATAATTTCTTATGTTCCATGCTACTTTATTGATGATACCTACATGTTTTATGCACATTATATGTCATATTTATGCATTTTGGAACTAACCTATTAACAAGATGCCGAAGAGCCAGTTCTGTTTTGCTGTTTTTGGTTTCAGAAATCCTAGTGAGGAAATATTCTCGGAATTGGACGAAATCACCGCCCAGGGTCCTATTTTTGCACGGAGCTTCCAGAAGACCGAAGAGGGAAGGAAGTGGGGCCACGAGGCGTCGTCACCATAGGGCGCGGCCCAGGCCCTGGCCGCGCCGACCTATGGTGTGGGGCCCTCGTGTGGCCCCCACGTTGCCCTTTCGCCTACTTAAAGCCTCCGTCGCGAAAACCCCAGTACCGAGAGCCACGATATGGAAAACCTTCCAGAGACGCCGCCGCGAATCCCGTCTCGGGGGATTCAGGAGACCGCCTCCGGCACCCTGCCGGAGAGGGGATTCATCTCCGGAGGACTCTTCATCGCCATGATCGCCTCCGGAGTGATGAGTGAGTAGTTCACCCCTGGACTATGGGTCCATAGCAGTAGCTAGATGGTCGTCTTCTCCTAATTGTGCTTCATTGTTGGATCTTGTGAGCTGCCTAACATGATCAAGATCATCTATCGTAATACTATATGTTGTGTTTGTCGGGATCCGATGGATAGAGAATACTATGTTATGGTGATTATCAATCTATTATTTATGTGTTGTTTATGATCTTGCATGCTCTCCGTTATTAGTAGAGGCTCTGGCCAAGTTTTTACTCTTAACTCCAAGAGGGAGTATTTATGCTCGATAGTGGGTTCATGCCTTCATTGACACCTGGGACAGTGACAGAAAGTTCTAAGGTTGTGATGTGCTGTTGCCACTAGGGATAAAACATTGATTCTATGTCTAAGGATGTAGTTGTCGATTACATTAAGCACCATACTTAATGCAATTGTCTGTTGCTTAGCAACTTAATACTGAATGGGGTTCGGATGATAACCTGAAGGTGGACTTTTTAGGCATAGATGCAGTTGGGTGGCGGTCTATCACTACAAGAAAAGTTGCCATGGCCGACGAAGTTGAAGTCGCGCCGTGGTTGCTGGTGTACCATGGCCGACGATTTTGGTCCCTCCGTGGTGCATGTCAAAACTTTTTTTCTCGTTTTTGAGGCCACCTAGCCCGACGAAAGCGGCCAAAACGTGGTGGCCCGGGACGTGGTGCATCTCGAAATCTCGGGTTCGCCGGCCGAGTCAACGCAAATCCGCACCGCCGAGGGATGTAGGGCCCAGATGGCAGCCTCTCTGGCATTGTTTTTTTCTACATCGCGCCATCTCGTTCAACGTTCTCCGATCGAGCCGTTTACGATGCAGGATCATGGGTCCCGCATGTCATCCTCTATGAACCAAAATTCTTTCTATTCTTGGATTTTTTTGACCCCCTGATTTCTGGCTACTTCCTTTTTCTTTTGATCCCTTGCCGCCTTGGAAACGTTGAGACCGCTGCTGCTAAATGGGACCCGCATGTCATCCTCTATGTGCAATCAACTTTCTTTTCTTGGAGTTTTTTTGGCACCTCAAATTTGGTCACTTGCCTTTTCTTTCGATCCCCGCCGCCTCTCAAACGGTGACCGCTGCTGCTAACTGGGACCCGCATGTCATCCTCTATGTACTATAAAACTTTCTTTTCCTGGATTATTTTTGGCACCTCAAATTTTGTCACTTGCCTTTTTCTTTCGATCCGCCGCCTCTCAAACGGTGATACCGCTGCTGCTAAGCGGGACCCGCATGTCATCCTCTATGTACTATAAAACTTTCTTTTCCTGGATTATTTTGGCACCTCAAATTTGGTCACTTGCCTTTTTCTTTCGATCCCTGCCGCCTCTCAAACGGTGATACCGCTGCTGCTTGGGACCCGCATGTCATCCTCTATGTACTATAAAACTTTCTTTTCTTGGATTTTTTGGCACCTCATATTTGGTCACTTGACTTTTTCTTTCGATCACCTGCCGCCTCTCAAATGATACCGCTGCTGCTAAATGGGACCCGCATGTCATCCTCTATGTACTATAAAACTTTCTTTTCTTGGATTTTTTTGGCACCTCATATTTGGTCACTTGACTTTTTCTTTCGATCCCCTGCTGCCTCTCAAACGGTGATACCGCTGCTGCTAAATGGGACCCGCATGTCATCCTCTATGTACTATAAAACTTTCTTTTCTTGGATTTTTTTGGCACCTCATATTTCGTCACTTGACTTTTTCTTTCGATCACCTGCTGCCTCTCAAACGGTGATACCGCTGCTGCTAAATGGGACCCGCATGTCATCCTCTATGTACTATAAAACTTTCTTTTCTTGAATTATTTTTGGCTCCTCATATTTTTTCACTTGCCTTTTTCTTTCGATCCCCTGCCGCCTCTCAAACGGTGATACCGCTGCTGCTAAATGGGACCCGCATGTCATCCTCTATGTACTATAAAACTTTCTTTTCTTGAATTATTTTTGGCTCCTGATATTTTTTCACTTGCCTTTTCTTTCGATCTCATGCCACGTTTGAAACGTTGAGGAACCTGCAGGCTCATGGGACCCGCATGTCATCCTCTATGTACTATAAAAGTTCATTTTCTTGGTTTTTTTTTCACCATCTGATTTTTGGCAATTTCTTTTTCTTTTGATCCCCGCCTCTCAAACGCGATACCGCTGCTGCTAAATGGGACCCGCATGTCATCCTCTATGTACTATAAAACTTTCTTTTCTTGAATTATTTTTGGCTCCTCATATTTGGTCACTTGCCTTTTTCTTTCGATCTCATGCCAAGTTTGAAACGTTGAGGAACCTGCTGGCTCATGGGACCCGCATGTCATCCTCTATGTACTATAAAAGTTTATTTTCTTTATTTTTTTCACCCTCTGATTTTTGGCTATTTCCTTTTTCTTTTGATCCCCTGCCGCCTTGGAAACGTATGGTAAGCTGCTGACTCATGGGACCCGCATGTCATCCTCTATGTACAATCAACTTTCTTTTTCTTTTGATCTCAAGCCGCATTTGAAACGCTGAGACCGCTGCTGCTAAATGGGACCCGCATGTCATCCTCTACGTACAATAAAGTTTCTTTTCTTGGATTATCTTTGGCTCTGATATTTTGTCACTTGCCTTTTTCTTTCGATCTCATGCCGCCTTTGAAACGTTGAGTAAGCTGCTGGCTCATGGGTCCCGCATGTCATCCTCTACGAACAATAAAAGTTTCCTTTCTTGGAGTTATTTTTACCCCTAATTTCTGGCTATTTGCCTTTTTCTTTTGATCTCCTGCCCCCTCTGAAACGATGAGGACGCTGTTGGCAGGTCGGTCCCACATGTCATCCTCTATGAACAATAAAAGTTTCCTTTGATGGATTTATTTTGAACCCCTCATTAATTTCTGGATATTTCCCCTGCCGCCTTGGAATCGTTGAGGATGCTGCTGCCTCATGGGTCCCGCATGTCATCCTCTCAGAACGGTAAATGTTTATTTTCTTGGATTTTGTTGACCAAACGATTTTTGGCTTATTTTTTCTTTCGATCACCTGCAGCCTTTAAAACGTTGAGGACGCCGCTGGCTCACGGGTCCCACATGTCAACCTCTATGAACAATAAACGCTGAGGATGCTGCTGCCTCATGGGTCCCGCATGTCATCCTCTCAGAACGAAAATGTTTCTTTTCTTGGATTTTTTACCAACAGATTTTTGGTTTATTTTTTCTTTCCATCCCCTGCCGCCTTTAAAACGTTGACGACGCTGTTGGCTCATGGGTCCCCGATGTCAGCCTCCCCGTACAAGAAACATATGATATCTTGATTATTTTGCAGACAATAAACAATGTATTGCGCTCTGAGCTATTTCAAACGGATAATTAAATCTTTATTTTTACATAAACAAACTTATATGTTGAATCTCCTTGTTTTTTTGTCTTTGCGAAGCATAGGACTTTCCTGTTTTTTTAGAAAATTCGGAACTTTCCTGTTTTGGAGTGGGCTGAAATTGTACGAGTCAAAAGGCCAAGCAGGATAGTTCGAAAGCCCAGATGTCCAGATGCAGCCCAATTGAAATCTTTCTTCTTGGATTTTTTTCACCCCCTGATTTCTGGCTACTTCATTTTTCTTTTGGTCTGTGCCGCCTTGGAAACGTTGAGACCGCTGCTGCAAAATGGGACCCGCATGTCATCCTCTACGTACAATAAAATTTCTTTTCTTGGATTATTTTTGGCTCGATATTTGGTCACTTGCCTTTTTCTTTCGATCCCGTGCAGCCTCTCAAACGGTGATACCGCTGCTGCAAAATGGGACCCGCATGTCATCCTCTACGTACAATAAACTTTCTTTTCTTGGATTATTTTTGGCTCCTGATATTTGGTCACTTGCCTTTTTCTTTCGATCTCATGCCACGTTTGAAACTTTGAGGAACCTGCTGGCTCGTGGGACCCGCATGTCATCCTCTATGTGCTATAAAAGTTTATTTTCTATGGTTTTTTTCACTCTCTGATTTTTGTCTATTTCCTTTTTTCTTTTGATGCCCTGCCGCCTTGGAAACGTTGAGTAAGCTGCTTACACATGGGACCCGCATGTCATCCTCTATGTACAATCAAGTTTCTTTTCTTGAATTATTTTTGGCTCCCGATATTTCGTCACTTGCCTTTTTCTTTCGATCTCATGCCACGTTTGAAACGTTGAGGAACCTGCTGGCTCATGGGACCCGCATGTCATCCTCTATGTGCTATAAAACTTTCCTTTGTTGGATTTTTTTTCACCCTCTGATTTTTGGCTTGCCTTTTTCTTTTGATCCCCTGCCCCCTTTGAAACGTTGAGTAAGCTGCGGCTCAAGGGACCCGCATGTCATCCACTATGTACTATAAAACTTTCTTTTCTTGGATTTTTTTGGCACCTCATATTTGGTCACTTGCCTTTTTCTTTCGATCGCCTGCCGCATCTCAAACGTTGATACAGCTGCTGCTATATGGGACCCGCATGTCATCCTCTATGTACATTCAAGTTTCTTTTCTTGGACTATTTTTGGCTCTTGATATTTGGTCACTTGCCTTTTTCTTTCGATCTCATGCCACGTTTGAAACGTTGAGGAACCTGCTGCTAAATGGGACCCTCATGTCATCCTCTATGTCCATCAACTTTCTTTTCTTGGATTATTTTGAGCCCCTAATTTCTAGCTACTTTCTTTTTCTTTTGATCTCAAGACGCATTTGAAACATTGAGACCGCTGCTGCAAAATGGGACCCGCATGTCATCCTCTATGTACAATAAATCTTGGATTATTTTTGGCTCCTGATATTTGGTCACTTGCCTTTTTCTTTTGATCACCTGCCGCCTTTGAAACGTTGAGGATTCTGCTGGCTCATGGGTCCCGCATGTCATCCTCTACGAACAATAAAAGTTTCCTTTCTTGGAGTTATTTTTTACCCCTAATTTCTGGATATTTGCCTTTTTCTTTTGATCCCCTGCCCCCTTTGAAACGATGAGGACGCTGTTGGCAGGTCGGTCCCACATGTCATCCTCTATGAACAATAAAAGTTTCCTTTGGTGGATTTATTTTTGACCCCTAATTAATTTCTGGTTATTTCCTTTTTTTCTTTTGATCCCCTGCCGCTTCTCAAACGGTGATACCGCTGATGCTAAATGGGACCCGCATGTCATCCTCTATGTACTATAAAACTTTCTTTTCTTGGATTTTTTGGCACCTCATATTTGGTCACTTGCCTTTTTCTTTCGATCGCCTGCCGCCTCTCAAACGTTGATACCGCTGCTGCTAAATGGGACCCGCATGTCATCCTCTATGTACAATAAAGTTTCTTTTCTTGGATTATCTTTGGCTCCTGATATTTGGTCACTTGCCTTTTTCTTTCGATCTCATGCCGACTTTGAAACGTTGAGGCTGCTGGCTCATGGGTGCCGCATGTCATCCTCTATGAACAATAAAAGTTGGGGATGTCTATTTGTCAGCTGACTGATTTTCAATTCAGCGTAAGTCAGTTTTTCTTCAAATTATAAGACGGCACATGGCATAGGCAAAAATCAGTCAAGCCCATAAAAAAAGAATTTTACCAAGCCTTGTATGTGGGCTAAATCCCTATAATTAGCAACAGACAAACAAGTTGCAAACAGAAAAAAAATCCATAATACATGATTTAAAGACCTTAAAACGTTGTTTGGCGAAAATTACATGTTTTGTATTATGTAAACATAGTTGTAATGGACTGTAAACTGTGAGATGGGGAAACTGAAAGAAAATCGTCTACATGATTTGAAAGTAAAATTACAGACTTGTTTGCCTAATTTTACATGTTCCAAATCATGTAAATACCAGTGTAATGGACTGTAATTCGTCATATACAAATTTACACAAAAAGTTCAGTAAATATCTATCCGCTGACTTAGTCATGCACGCGTTTTACATCCAAAACCTCCCCACACAAACGTGTGCAGCTATAGCAGATGGCTAAGTACGGTACACAGTGGCTCAGAGAAACACGTGCAAGTCCACAATCGCGATGCCTAATTGGTTGGACAGAAATTCGACTGATGGCCAAAAAAGAATAAGTCGACTGTTTCTTAGCAAATCCTAAAAGTTTCCTTTGTTGGATTTATTTTTTACCCTCTGATTTTCGGCTATTTCCTTTTTCTTTTGATCCCCTGCCGCCTTAGAATAGTTGAGGATGCTGCTGCCTCATGGGTCCCGCATGTCATCCCCTCAGAAAGGTAATTGTTTCTTTTCTTGGTTTTGTTTACCAACTGATTTTTGGCTTATTTTTTCTTTCGATCTCCTGCCGCCTTGAAAACGTTGACGACGCTGCTGGCTCATGGGTCCCCAATGTCAGCCTCCCCGTACTGCAAATCCTCTTTATGCAAAGGTTGAGGATGCTGCTGCCTCAAGGGTCCCGCATGTCATCCTCTTAGAACGATAAATGTTTATTTTCTTGGATTTTTACCAACTGATTTTTGGTTTATTTTTTCTTTCGATCCCCTGCCGCCTTTAAAACGTTGACGACGCTGCTGGCTCATGGGTCCCCGATGTCAGCCTCCCCGTACAAGAAACATGTGATATCTTGATTATTTTGCAGACAATAAACAGTGTATTTCGCTCTGAGCTATTTCAAAGGGATAAATTAAATCTTTGTTTTTACATAAACAAACTTATATGTTGAATCTCCTTGTTTTTTGTTTTTGCCAAGCATAGGACTTTCCTGTTTTGGAGTGGGCTTAAATTGTACGAGTCAAAAGGCTTCCAGCACGATAGTTCGAAGGCCCAGATGTCCAGATGCAGCCCAATTGAAATCTTTCTTTTCATGGATTTTTTGACACCCTGATTTCTGGCTACTTCCTTTTTCTTTTGATCCTGTGCCGCCTGGAAACTATGAGACCGCTATTGCAAAATGGGACCCACATGTCATCCTCTATGTACAATAAAAGTTTCTTTTCGTGGATTATTTTTGGCTCCTGATATTTGGTCACTTGCCTTTTTTCTTTCGATCCCGTGCAAAATGGGACCCGCATGTCGTCCTCTATTTACAAAAGAAGTTTCCTTTCTTGGAGTTATTTTTTACCATAATTTGTGGCTACTTCATTTTTTTTTGATTCCCTGCCGCCTTTGAAACGTTGAGGACTCTGCTGGCTCATGGGCCCCACATGTCAGCCTCTGTGAACAATAAACCTTTCCTCTGTGAACACTAGCATTGACGAACTGAATGTGAACATGCGTTACAGGCTTTTTTTAGTAAATTTTGTCAACCAATTGCTAGCTTCTGTAAATATCACTAGTAGTACATACATCGCGAAAGCATTAGAATATTAGACCATGTTCACAAGAATAACATCAAGTCTGAACTACATTAACAGAGTGATAAAATATATTGTTCAGACCAGTACAAAATATAGGGAGTTAAACTAACACTATGCAGAAATTGGCCCTTCTCTTGCATATATCCCTCTAGCAAAGGGATCAACCACTGACAAGTCATGTACCAACCAGCTAAGAACACCGTCCGAGCTGAACTTATCTAAGGATGGTAAATATCCAAACTGAAAATCAACATCTCTATAAGCGGTGTTCTTCAGGTCTAGCTGCTTGAACTGGGTATCCCACCAGATCTCCTTGTGATGATATCTTACACCAAAATTCATTACTTTGAGCATTCTAGTGTTCTGTATAAAGAACCTGGAGACAATAACATCATTTCTCCTTCCTCGGTAGTCAGAAATCGAAATTTCTTTGAGGTGGAGATCAAGGCATTCAATGGGACAGGCTGGCTCATTATGCAGCACATGAACCTTATTGCCGGTTCTATAAAACTGCAAAGAAGTCAAATTAAGTAGTCAGTACAATAACAAAGTACTTCATAGCTATCAACTAATGAATATCTCAGGTGAGTTGAATCATGTGTTAATTGAGGACCGTGGAACAACATAATCCCCTGACACGTTCCAATTTGATAGATGCACTTTTTTACATCTGTTATTGTCATTGTAAAGTTGGGGAAAGGTTACCAACATGGGAAACTCCAATCCGCAACTAGTTGCGGGTGCACCCCATTTTTCTTTTGACACTTCCAAGTTTCCAAAAAAAATGTAAACTAAAAGTCTGGACATACATTGTGTTCTATCATGTGCTTCTGTGAAGTTTCATCCAAAAATATGATAATATGTGATCTACACAAAAAAAGAACAAATGATGTGTAAATAGTAAGTCACACTATTTACATATGTCTTCTCTTTTTTACACAGATCACATATTATCATGTGTTTATATGAAACTTCACAGATGCACAAGATACAACACATTGTATGACAAGAAGTTTAGTTTTGAACCAACATAATATAACTCCATTGTGGATGTTCTTCTAGTACAATTGTTCAACTGATCTAGGCTAATAAGTAATAACAGGTTAACTCCATGTAACTCTACAGTTTTTGCTCATAGTGGTAAACAGTTAACAACAACGAATTTACCTGGATATATAGCTTCTCCGTGCAGGGAAAGCATCTAAGAAATGCAAGTAGTTGATCCAGACGAGGGCCGTCAGATTTTAGAACCAAGTTCTTCACTGTGCACAGAGAATTTTCCAAGCTTATGGGCATCATCCTCTACAGGACAATGGTACATATGTCAAAAAAAATAACAAAAATGTGAGTTAATTCAACAAGAAGAAGGCTGTTCTACCAAAAAGTTTATGCGTCCAATAACAAGTTGGCAGCCAGGGTACGACGCAAAGCCCAACACCATCAACTTTGGTGCGTTGGCGACCTGGATTAGTAGTGGAACATCATCAACGCATATGACCAATCTCTCGAGGCAAGATGCATCCATAATTTGCACCGTGTCTAACTGAATAAGTTCGGTGGTGTTGCGTTTCCAATAGCTAGCCACACTAATTGTACGAAGATTTGGCATTTGAATGTTGAGTTGGGTGAACCCGTGGACCCCCTCAAGGTGAAGTGCCTCGAGCACAATACAGCGGGTGAACAGGCGGTCGATGTTCGTCGCCTTACAGATGTAGACGTCATAGAGCAAGAGCCTTTTGAGTTGGGGGAAAAGAAGCATGGAGTTGGCATGAATCTCGGGCAAATAGCAAGTAGAAATGCTGACAATGCGCAGCGTGGGCGCGCAGCGGAACGCGGACAGCGGGAAGGAGCGCATCACAGTTCCAGCATCGAATCTGAGGTTCTCGACGCAAGATAGGGTGCTGGACCGGAACCAGCTGTCGAGCGTGGTGTCGACCTTGCAAGTGGTTCTGAAGGGGTCGATTGACACGCTTCTGGCGGGGCCAGGGTGAGCGGCGAGGATACTGGAGACCGCGGCGATGCGTTTGTGGTTTTGCTTGGCGAGTTCGTCGTCGATCTCGAGGTTAAGTGGGACGGAGTGCCAGAGGTGGCGCCACCGTTTGGAGACCAAGGTTGTGCTTACAGCGGATACAGTGGGCAGGTGGGAGATGATGATGTGGAGAATCTGGTCCGGTAGGCGGCTGATGAGGTCGTTGTCGCCGACGAGGAGGTTAAGTGGGACGGAGCGCCAGAGGTGGCGCCACCGTTTGGAGAGCAATGTTGTCCTTACAGCGGATATCATGGGCAGGAGGGAGATGATGATGTGCAGCATCTCGTCGGGGAGGCGGCTGATGAGGTCGAGGCTCGACGGAGGCTCTTCCCGATCTGGCTCGACCCGCCTTCGGGAGTTGAGCGGCTCCGCCTCCATCTGACACGGCGGCGACACACGCAACGCCGCAGTCGTCTGCTGGACAGGGGAATAGGCGCAGCGGCGGTGGTGAGGACAGAAAGGTACTCGGCGGTGGATTTAGGTGGATGGCGGATGCAAGTGCGCTGGGGGTTTTTGGAGGAGACGGCAAGCGCTATGCAAGGAACTATTGCGGCGGGCGGCCAGCCGGGGTGCCTGAGGAGAGAAAGGTATACTACTAATGATGCGGTGCGGCGTTTGCGTCTCCCTTCCCCACGCGTGCAGCCTTCACATTTCACAAGACGTGCGAGTTTTTCAACAGAGATTATCAAGTGGAGAGACTTTCCCAATGCAATTGTCTCTCCACTTGATAATCACTCTTGAAAACACCGAGAAGATGGCGGTGAAGAAGACGGAGAGGCAAGGAAAAAAACAATATGAATTGAAATCAAATATAATACGGGCGTTCCTTCTCTCTCTGGTCTCTGCTGCACTTACTGCACCTGTGGTGCAGGCGTGTGACCCGAGAAGAAGCTAATGTACTGTATAGCCGTCCCTTGCACGCCGTGTAGCTGTATTTTGTCTCGTCAAATCAGCTCGGGACAGTTTCAGCAGAGAAAACATCATTTTTTCTTGCCATCATCATAATAGGCGAACATTTACCACGGGCACACGGTAGTGCACATCCAACTTGTACTACTCAATCCTCCATATGCTGCACAAACCACCACTTTAACTTTTTCTTCGCAGTTTTCATGATTTTTAGCAGTTTCCACCATGTGGTGGTCTAATCTGTTGCAATTTTTACCACTTGGTCATCTGATCAGTTATTTTGTCATGTCGATAGCAAAATCAACAAGTGGATGCCAACTTTTTTGAAGGGCTACTCTCTAAAACACAGTTTGCATTATGGCATGTTTGGTATTTTCCCTAGGTAGTACTACATCCTAAAAAAAATTGACTACATGCTTTTATTTGCCTATTTTAAGCACCTTTTACCATGATTTCAAATTTAGGTCAAACTCACGGGGGCCATAGGATGCACGGCATTTATTTGGCAATTGTTTCAGTATGGCCAACTAGTTAGGCCTCCTTTGGTTCATAGGAAATGGAAAGTATAGGAAAAGGAAAATCATAGAATTGGGATGTCATGTCTACTTCAATCCTATGGGAATCGTGCTCCTTTGATTCATATGATTGTCATAGGAATTATGTTGGATTCGGTTCTTATGGGAAAAATTCCTATACAAGTCATTTGATTCATAGGAACTATTCATATAGGAATCTTGTAGTGCAAATCTTATAGGAAAAAAACCATTAGCTAATACCTCATGGAAAAGTTCCTTTGCCACAATCAAAGACACATCATGTTCCTATAGGATTCAACTTGGCATAACATTCCAATCATGCACCTTTCATATTCCTACGCCCTCCATATTCCTTTGAATAAAAGGAGCCCGAAGTTTATTTGATTGTAGCAAAGGAATTTTCCATGTATCGACAGTTTGACATGGTATTTTAATAACCAATCAAGAAGGCATGCAAACGTACTTAAAAACACACATGGTGCCAAAATCGGTGAAAGGGAATATTCTCAAGAACATAGGTAGGTCATGTTTGGCATTGTTCCTAGGTATTTCATCACAAATGATGAATCCATGATAAATTACTAACATTCGGAAGTTTGCCATGGTTCTAGCATTAACCAACTCACCTCTCACTTCGGAAGAGAGCCATGCGAACTCCAAGATGGATTCTGTCAAAAAAAAACTCCAACATGCATGGTGCCAAAATCTGGTAAGTTCTTCTAAAAAATATTTTGGTGTGCCATGTTTGGTATTTTGATATATATGTAGATTACTTACATCACAAACAACTACTCAATGCTTTCGTTTGCCATATGGGTGTTACGTACTTGGATGCAACGCATATGTTTGGTCATTTTTTGGGGGGTACCACACATTTAGTGCACATCACGTATATATAGTTTCCCCTTTTTTAATTGTACTTCGTGTACTTCGCGTTGAAATTTCAAATTATATGGAAATGAGCCCAGAACTAATTTAATATATGGTCACAAACCGAAATAATTCGTGAAATTTTGAAATGTCCATCCTACCATATCAACCACATGAAAAAATTGCATTGGCGGCAATCTGCCACTACAAATTTTAACCATTTCACGCAAAACACTCATGTAGTAATTTGTTCCCTTCTAGCACTTCATAAATCTCCCCGGTCTTGTTTGAAAAGGAGCCCCCGTCCGAAGAGTCCCTGTTTATAACTAAAACTAATTATTTCAGTACCGCATAAATTGCAATTACCATTAGATAAACAAGATTAAGATAGAGCATGTACCACCTGTCAATTACCGGTTCGCAATCTCCATATGCTCGCAATGATCGGTTCCACATTATACTTGGTCGAATTCAATTAAACATACAAGTACATCATGCCGAAGTTTTGTTCTAGGACATGGACACGTTCAAACTAATCACGGTAATAGATGATACAACATCGCACACATAAATAGACGACATGTCTAAAATCATACATTTTTTGAACACAGAAATGTCCCGAAGGACCTCGCGACACTGCTTTTATATTATGATGACGGTGGGATTACAGACTGCAAGCTAGGAGGACCCTCCAAGTAAAAGGAAACTACAGACAAGACATCCAAAAGTACAAAAAGAACTCTAGTTCTAGAAAAGGAAACTCCATCCGGTCCTTCTCCACCGAGCTCAGATTAGCCTCAAAGCGTGATCATCTTCTCCATCGAGACCGGCAAGATCAACCACCTACCGTCTCGTTGGCGCATGCGGGCACGTCGCCTCATGTTGAAAGTATTCGAGCAAGTCGCCGCTCATGTCGCAACCATCGTTGCTGCAATCCACCTTAAACAAGGAGGCAAATCTACTTAAATCCTCATCCTCTTCGTAGATGCCATCGCAGTTCGGGCACACGAGACTGGGTAGGTTTCTTAAGCAGCTTCCGCATGCAATGTGATGTCCCTCCCCCATGCGAATGCACTGCTTAATACAAGGAAATTTACATGACTGTTGGCCCAAAGAAAAATATAGTTGGGTGGAACCTAGTGAAGAAAGTACTAACCCGTTATAGTGGACGTCGTGCGATTTGAGAGCACAAACCGCAGATGAACGTTCTTCTCACCACATTCTTTTCCATAACACATTCACGGGAAAAGTACATGCTTTCAGATGGAGGACTTTCACCTTGGAAGACGCCCTGGCATCCCGGGCACGCGCCACCGGGCAGGTTCCTAGCGCAGCTGTCGCATGCAACCTTCTTGCACGAACAGCACTGCTTAATACAAGGAAATTAACACGACTGTTAGCCCAAATTAAAATACATCTTGATGAACCTAGTGAAGAAAGTACTAACCCACCAAAATGGAGGTTGTGCGGATTGAGAGCACAAACCGTAGGTGAGCAGTCTTCTCAAATTAGCATCGTCGACAAAAGCTCGATCTAAAGCTACCAGGGGGAACCTCCATGCCCAACGATTCTAAATGGGAATATGAATTTAGAGGATGTGAAGGAGATAGGGATAGAGGGTCGTAGTCTTCGACTTGTATAGTATATATAGGGGAGGGAATTGCAGATTCCACCAAGGAACGAGATCCAGTAACTTCACTGGCGACTTGTACGTGAGTCATTCGATCAAGATCCAACGCACATGGTTGATCCAAATTTTAAACTTAAAATTAAACTCAATTTTCAAATGAAGTAAAACTTTACCAGAATACTTAAGAAAGATATATATCTTACTGTAATGTTTTCGATTTTTTTCGAGCAACTTAAAATGTGACTACAAATTCTGGATCAACTGTGTCCGTTGGATCTTGATCCGATGGCTCATGTACGTAAAGTTGCATTTTGGAGTAAGTAAAGTCACTGGCCTCAAGTTCCACCACCTCATACTTCGTATGTTGCACAAAAACACCATTTGGAAGGATATTTTGCGGTTTCCACCATGTACTGCTCCAATCTGTTGTGATTTCACCACTTAATCTTCTAATCAACCAATTATACTGGTAAATATTCTCTTACTTTGCATCTCAAACATTTCCCTGACTTTGAGTCCCTGCGCGCTAGTACACTCAATAAAGACAGAGAGAGAGGAGAGACGCTGAGGAGGACTTTGAGTTCTAGTACCTCACCTGCCCGGAATAAGTACGCTGGCAGCCTGACCTGCCCTAAGTACGTCCGGTCAAATCGATGCCTTGCCTTGCACGCCGTCTGCGCGCATCCATGTCTTCCCGATGAAATTGTCAGTCCAAAAAAATCGGAAATTTAATTCGGCTATTGGGCGGATATGCTACCTCGACCCAAAAAAACATATTTTTAATTTTCAAAAAATTCTAACAAAAAAATCCGCATGTACTTCTCGATAATCTATGTGTGTTCGTGTAGTTTCGTGAAAAGCCGATATTTTTTGTGGTTGATGTAAACAGCTTTATTTTTAGCAATAAATTTTATCTTTTTTACATAGCCCAAACGACAATTTAGTTTTTTATGGAAAGACTTTATGCGCTCTTAGCATGTGAAGATGAAAAGATTAATTTTTTGTTTGGATTTTTTTTACATTTCAAAATATATAGATGTTGCAGTTCAAACTAAAGGGAGCATACGCAACCAGGAGCCAAAACATCCTCCCCCAAAAAATATGATTTGTTTTCTATTTGCGACGCTTCCGCGATGCCTATCACATGTCTGTATAGCCGCAGCTAGCACCATCGAGCACGCCCCAATGCTCTGTGTGTTGTCTTGTCAATTCAATGGTCAAGGTAATCTGACCAAAAGATACGTCTTGGAGTACGCGTGCGCCTTATTCCTTGAAATGGAGGTAGTACTTTATATTTGGCCCAAATGTGAAAAGTGTTACTCCTCCTATTCTAGTATACCATACTACGTATTACTCAAAACAAGTTCGAAGTTATGTCAAGTATGACTAGTGCAAATAAACCCTCTGGCATTAAGAGTATGAGAAGTTCGGATCATGATGAACAAGTTAATCTTCAAAACGTACAGCTATGTCAAGTATGACTAGTGCAAATAAACCCTCTGGCATTAAGAGAAACATCAAATAGTACAAAACACCTGAAAAAAAACGAAATTACAACAAAATCCTAGAGATGCCCTTCGTCTTCAACCTCCAGACCATGTCGACGACACCATGGCCGACACTAATCCAACCCAGGAAGCCAGAATCCTAGGATAAGCAAGCTCGGAAGGTAGGTGGCCACGGAAGCTCTAGCACGTACCAATTCAGCACGCGCGAGGGCCCGCCCAGCATCTCAATCGGCACGGTGTGAAGCCAGTCCTCGTCTCGAGCTCTCTCGAAGCGTGAGAGCTCGCCGGATTCTCTGTCGAGAGCAAGAATGAAGTTTCCGAGCCCACCGAACACGTACCACTGGAAGAAACGGGCGTTGCACCCCACAAAGAGGATATCCGACCGGCCTGTGTGCGTGGCGTGGAGAGGCACGATGGCGCCGGAGGAGGTCCAAGCGTGGCCACCAGGGCCAGGCGAGAACACGCAGGTCTTGCAGATGCCGTCATGATAGATCAGGCACGTCACCCTGTAATTTGACAGACTGATGCGCGCCGCAGCGTCCTCGCCATGGAGGGCGGCGCCCAGGAACAAGCTTACGAATGTTGTGTGCGAAACAGCAGGGGGTGGAGGGACCGTCACGTACTGACCTGCCAGGGGATCGCAGACGACGAGACGTGAAGGCTGCTCGAAAGGCTTTCCGTGTTCGGTGTGGTCGAAGTCCGCAAGGAGTAGGAGGCCGCCCCGAGAGTCGGCGAGCTCCAAACTGAGGTCGCCGTTTGGCGCCCGTGGGAGGAAGTCGAGCGCGAGATTATTTGCGGCGACCCCGGCCCAACATGACGAGGAAGAGGGAACGAAGTGGGGCAGCAAGCCAGACGGCCGATAGTGACAATGGGAGAAGCTGATGTGGTAGTGGCCGGCGACTATGGAGGATGGCGCGCCGTGGCGAGCGGAGAGGACACGGAAGTCCTCCGCCGCGATGACCTTGCGCCAGCTCCTGCAGGCGAACGCGGCGCGGACGAGATCCAGAGGCGAGGTGAGGCGCAGGAACACCAGCCCGAGAAGTTCATCCGGGATGGCGTCACCCTTGTCCTCCTGCCCGGACTTCCTCTGAGCATTCTTCCAGCGGGGGCGGCTGTGCCCCATCTCCGGCTGGACCTAGCTCGCGTACGGGGGCGAGGTGTGCTGTAGGGAGGAAGCTAGGGAAGTAGCGAGGCGGCCGGCTTGGTAGAGACTAGAGGAGTTAAGGAGGAGACTTATGTACTGAAAAAGTTCCGTGGAATCAAATTCCTATATTGGTTAATTACATGCAAGGATGAGCAGAGTAGTTGGTTGTGTAATTGAAACGAGATTACGAGCTTGATCCCCACACACGAACCACATCGTAAAGCTTCATGAAAGAAAAATAGGAAAACAACAAAATTGTGTGGCACAACAGTTGCTTTCTCCAAGTTCCTATAGAGGGAGTACTATGTACATATTCAAACTAGACAAATCATGTATCTACCCCCTAACCCCTAAAACTCAGTCTTATGAAATCTAGCATAAAGAGATCGAAGTCGTTTTGGGTTTCAAACATGGAAATTTCAAGAACATCCCAAAAGCTTCATTTTAGAGTGACTAAGAAGGATCCATGCTTACCTTTTCATTTTCATGTTTTAAACTTGTTTAAATCATGGTCAAACCTAGGATTTGACCAAGATTCAAATGGGCCTAAAAAATCAGAAAAAATCAAAAGAATGAACAACCAAAGCACATATATAGCATTCTTATGTCATAGGTAAAACCTAGGATTTGACCAAGATATGATTCAAATGCGCAGAAAATTAAAAAAATCAGAAAAATGAAAAACCAAAGTACATAGTCTTCTTATGTCATATAGTAAGCATATTCAAGTTGATAAACAAAAGGTTTGGACATATTCAAACCATACAAATCATGTATCTATATATACCCCCTAACCCTAAACTTTGTCTTATGAAGTCAAGCATGAAGAGAGAAGTGGTTTTGGGTTTCAAACATGGAAATTTCAAAAACCTCCCAAAAACTTCATTTTAGAGTGACTGAGAAGGTTACATGCTTCCCTTTTCATTTTCATGTTTTAAACTTGTTTAAATTAGCTTGGTCAAACCTAGGATTTCATGAAGATACAAATGGGTGGGCACAATGTTCAAAAAAATCAGAAAAATGAAAAACCAAATCACATAGTCTTCTTATGTCATATCGTAAGCAATCAAGTTGATAAACAAGGTCTAGATATATCCAAACCAGACAAATCATGTATCTACCCCCTTTCGATCTTATGAAGTCTAGCATGAAGGGAAGTCGTTTTGGGTTTCAAACATTGAAATTTCAAGAACATCCCAAAAGCTTCATTTTAGAGTGACTAAGAAGGATACAGACTTCCCTTTTCATTTTCATGTTTTAAACTTGTTTAAATCTTGGTCAAACCAATGATTTGACCAAGATTCAAATGGCCCTAAAAATTCAGAAAAAAATCAAAAGAATGAAAAACCAAAGCACATAGCATTCTTAGATATGTCATATGTATAGTAAGCATTCAAGTTGATAAACAAGGTCTAGACATATATATTCAAACCAGAAAAATCATGTATATATCTACCCCTAAAATCCTATATAATTAAACTCAGTCAATCATGAAGAGAAGTGGTTTTGGGTTTCAAACATGGAAATTTCAAGAACCTCCCAAAAGCTTCATTTTAGAGTGACTAAGAAGGATCCAGGCTTACTTATTCGTTTTCACGTGTTAAACTTGTCTAAATCTTGGTCAAACCTAGGATTTGACCAAGATATGATTCAAATGTGCAGAAAATTAAAAAAAAATCAGAAAAATGAAAAACCAAAGTACATAGTCTTCTTATGTCATATAGTAAGCATATTCAAGTTGATAAACAAGGTTTGGACATATTCAAACCATACAAATCATGTATCTATACCCCTAACCCTAAACTTTGTCTTATGAAGTCAAGCATGAAGAGAAGTGGTTTTGGGTTTCAAACATGGAAATTTCAAAAACCTCCCAAAAACTTCATTTTAGAGTGACTGAGAAGGTTACATGTTTCCCTTTTCGTTTTCATGTTTTAAACTTGTTTAAATTATCTTGGTAAAACCTAGGATTTCATGAAGATACAAATGGGTGGGCACAATATTCAAAAAAATCAGAAAATTGAAAAACCAAATCACATTGTCTTCTTATGTCATATCGTAAGCATTCAAGTTGATAAATTAACAAGGTCTAGATATATCCAAACCAGACAAATCATGTATCTACCCCCTGTCGATCTTATGAAGTCTAGCATGAAGGGAAGTCGTTTTCGGTTTCAAACATGGAAATTTCAAGAACATCCCAAAAGCTTCCATTTTAGAGTTACTAAAAGAAGGATATACAGACTTCCCTTTTTCATTTTCATGTTTTAAACTTGTTTAAATCCTTGTCAAACCAAAGATTTTGACCAAGATTCAAATGGGCATAAAAATTTAGAAAAAAAATCAAAAGAGAATGAAAAACCAAAGCACATAGCATTCTTATATATGTCATATGTATAGTAAGCATTCAAGTTGATAAACCAGGTCTAGACATATTCAAACCAGAAAAATCATGTATATATCTACCCCTAAAACCCTAAACTCTTTCTTATGAAGTCAATCATGAAGAGAAGTGGTTTTGGGTTTCAAACATGGAAATTTCAAGAACCTCCCAAAAGATTTAATTTAGAGTGACTAATAAGGATCCATGCTTACCTTTTCATTTTCACAATTTAAACTTGTTTAAATCTTTGTCAAACATATGATTTGACCAAGATTCAAATATATGGGCATAAAATTCAAAAAAAAATCAGAAAAATGAAAAACAAAAGCATATAGTCTTCTTATGTCATATAGTAAGCATTCAAGTTGATAAATTAACAAGGTTTGGACATATTCAAACCATACAAATCATGTATCTACCCCTAACCCTAAACTCGGTCGATCTTATGAAGTGTAGCATGAAGAGAGGTCGTTTTGGGTTTCAAACATGGAAATTTCAAGAACATCCCAAAATGCTTCATTTTAGAGTGACTAAGAAGGATCCAGGCTTACTTATTCGTTTTCACGTGTTAATTAAACTTGTCTAATCTTGGTCAAACCTAGGATTTGACCAAGATTCAAATGCGCAGAAAATTTAAAAAATCAGAAAAATGAAAACCAAAGTACATAGTCTTCTTATGTCATATAGTAAGCATATTCAAGTTGATAAACAAGGTTTGAACCTTGATCTGTAGTAGTGGGCAAAACCCTAGTTTAACCTATTTAATTATAGATTCGTAGGTTGATTTTTCTACATTTTTATTATTACTAACCTATTTAATTATAGATTCGTAGGTTGATTTTTCTATACCTTTTTATTATTACTATGCAGCACAAGTGTGTTTGCCCGTCGAGTGAAACTCGGAGGAAGAGGGATCACTCGGAGGAAGGAGAGAAGAAGGGAGAGAATTATGGTGTCTCCCCTTTTTCGGGTGATGATGTTGACTTTTGTGCACGGTTTGTCAGTGCGCAGGAGGTGCGAGCGAGCGGCAGTCGAGCGAGGCCGAGAATGAGAGATTTGTTTTTTTGTGAGAGGGACAACCGAAGGATCCAGAAGGACCCACAGACTTCCAATACGCATCCTGATGCGTCTTCTCTTGACAAAGAAGATGGCTGGGAGTTTGCGTACCTATTGCACGTGACTTGTGCTCACTGAAGTGTGGGACCTCACGCGTGGGCACCACACGTAAGTGACAGACCTGTTGGTGTAAAAACTCGGTTGATTATTATAGTGCATTAGAACAAAGTTTCCTATGGATTCAAGGGTAGGAAATCCAAGTTAACTCATTTACATGACATTATTTTTCTTATGTCATATAGTAAGCATTAAAGTTGATAAACAATGTCTAGACATATTCAAACCAGACAAATCATGTATCTATACCCCTAACCCCTAAACTCTGTCTTATGAAGTCAAGCATGTGAAGAGATGTGGTTTTGGGTTTCAAACATGGAAATTTCAAAAACTCCCAAAAGCTTCATTTTAGAGTGCCTAAGAAGGATACATGCTTCCCTTTTCATTTTCATGTTTTATAAAACTTGTTTTAATTATCTTGGTCAAACCTAGGATTTGACGAAGATACAAATGGGTGGGCAAAAAATTAAAAAAATCAGAAAAATGGAAAACCAAATCACATAGTCTTCTTATGTCATATCGTAAGCAATCAAGTTGATAAACAAGGTCTAGATATATCCAAACCAGACAAATCGTGTATCTACCCCCTTTCGATCTTATGAAGTCTAGCATGAAGGGAAGTCGTTTTGGGTTTCAAACATTGAAATTTCAAGAACATCCCAAAAGCTTCATTTTAGAGTGACTAAGAAGGATACAGACTTCCCTTTTCATTTTCATGTTTTAAACTTGTTTAAATCTTGGTCAAACCAAGGATTTGACCAAGATTCAAATGGCCCTAAAAATTCAGAAAAAAATCAAAAGAATGAAAAACCAAAGCACATAGCATTCTTATGTCATATGTATAGTAAGCATTCAAGTTGATAAACAAGGTCTAGACATATATATTCAAACCAGAAAAATCATGTATATATCTACCCCTAAAACCCTAATTAAACTCAGTCAATCATGAAGAGAAGTGGTTTTGGGTTTCAAACATGGAAATTTCAAGAACCTCCCAAAAGCTTCATTTTAGAGTGACTAAGAAGGATCCAGGCTTACTTATTCGTTTTCACGTGTTAAACTTGTCTAAATCTTGGTAAAACCTAGGATTTGACCAAGATATGATTCAAATGCGCAGAAAATTAAAAAAATCAGAAAAATGAAAAACCAAAGTACATAGTCTTCTTATGTCATATAGTAAGCATATTCAAGTTGATAAACAAAAGGTTTGGACATATTCAAACCATACAAATCATGTATCTATATATACCCCCTAACCCTAAACTTTGTCTTATGAAGTCAAGCATGAAGAGAGAAGTGGTTTTGGGTTTCAAACATGGAAATTTCAAAAACCTCCCAAAAACTTCATTTTAGAGTGACTGAGAAGGTTACATGCTTCCCTTTTCATTTTCATGTTTTAAACTTGTTTAAATTAGCTTGGTCAAACCTAGGATTTCATGAAGATACAAATGGGTGGGCACAATGTTCAAAAAAATCAGAAAAATGAAAAACCAAATCACATAGTCTTCTTATGTCATATCGTAAGCAATCAAGTTGATAAACAAGGTCTAGATATATCCAAACCAGACAAATCATGTATCTACCCCCTGTCGATCTTATGAAGTCTAGCATGAAGGGAAGTCGTTTTCGGTTTCAAACATGGAAATTTCAAGAACATCCCAAAAGCTTCCATTTTAGAGTTACTAAAAGAAGGATATACAGACTTCCCTTTTTCATTTTCATGTTTTAAACTTGTTTAAATCCTTGTCAAACCAAAGATTTTGACCAAGATTCAAATGGGCATAAAAATTTAGAAAAAAAATCAAAAGAGAATGAAAAACCAAAGCACATAGCATTCTTATATATGTCATATGTATAGTAAGCATTCAAGTTGATAAACCAGGTCTAGACATATTCAAACCAGAAAAATCATGTATATATCTACCCCTAAAACCCTAAACTCTTTCTTATGAAGTCAATCATGAAGAGAAGTGGTTTTGGGTTTCAAACATGGAAATTTCAAGAACCTCCCAAAAGATTTAATTTAGAGTGACTAATAAGGATCCATGCTTACCTTTTCATTTTCACAATTTAAACTTGTTTAAATCTTTGTCAAACATATGATTTGACCAAGATTCAAATATATGGGCATAAAATTCAAAAAAAAATCAGAAAAATGAAAAACAAAAGCATATAGTCTTCTTATGTCATATAGTAAGCATTCAAGTTGATAAATTAACAAGGTTTGGACATATTCAAACCATACAAATCATGTATCTACCCCTAACCCTAAACTCGGTCGATCTTATGAAGTGTAGCATGAAGAGAGGTCGTTTTGGGTTTCAAACATGGAAATTTCAAGAACATCCCAAAATGCTTCATTTTAGAGTGACTAAGAAGGATCCAGGCTTACTTATTCGTTTTCACGTGTTAATTAAACTTGTCTAATCTTGGTCAAACCTAGGATTTGACCAAGATTCAAATGCGCAGAAAATTTAAAAAATCAGAAAAATGAAAACCAAAGTACATAGTCTTCTTATGTCATATAGTAAGCATATTCAAGTTGATAAACAAGGTTTGAACCTTGATCTGTAGTAGTGGGCAAAACCCTAGTTTAACCTATTTAATTATAGATTCGTAGGTTGATTTTTCTACATTTTTATTATTACTAACCTATTTAATTATAGATTCGTAGGTTGATTTTTCTATACCTTTTTATTATTACTATGCAGCACAAGTGTGTTTGCCCGTCGAGTGAAACTCGGAGGAAGAGGGATCACTCGGAGGAAGGAGAGAAGAAGGGAGAGAATTATGGTGTCTCCCCTTTTTCGGGTGATGATGTTGACTTTTGTGCACGGTTTGTCAGTGCGCAGGAGGTGCGAGCGAGCGAGCGAGCGAGCGAGTCGAGCGAGGCCGAGAATGAGAGAGATTTGTTTTTTTGTGAGAGGGACAACCGAAGGATCCAGACCCAGACTTCCAATACGCATCCTGATGCGTCTTCTCTTGACAAAGAAGATGGCTGGGAGTTTGCGTACCTATTGCACGTGACTTGTGCTCACTGAAGTGTGGGACCTCACGCGTGGGCACCACACGTAAGTGACAGACCTGTTGGTGTAAAAACTCGGTTGATTATTATAGTGCATTAGAACAAAGTTTCCTATGGATTCAAGGGTAGGAAATCCAAGTTAACTCATTTACATGACATTATTTTTCTTATGTCATATAGTAAGCATTAAAGTTGATAAACAATGTCTAGACATATTCAAACCAGACAAATCATGTATCTATACCCCTAACCCCTAAACTCTGTCTTATGAAGTCAAGCATGTGAAGAGATGTGGTTTTGGGTTTCAAACATGGAAATTTCAAAAAACTCCCAAAAGCTTCATTTTAGAGTGCCTAAGAAGGATACATGCTTCCCTTTTCATTTTCATGTTTTATAAAACTTGTTTTAATTATCTTGGTCAAACCTAGGATTTGACGAAGATACAAATGGGTGGGCAAAAAATTAAAAAAATCAGAAAAATGGAAAACCAAATCACATAGTCTTCTTATGTCATATCGTAAGCAATCAAGTTGATAAACAAGGTCTAGATATATCCAAACCAGACAAATCGTGTATCTACCCCCTTTCGATCTTATGAAGTCTAGCATGAAGGGAAGTCGTTTTGGGTTTCAAACATTGAAATTTCAAGAACATCCCAAAAGCTTCATTTTAGAGTGACTAAGAAGGATACAGACTTCCCTTTTCATTTTCATGTTTTAAACTTGTTTAAATCTTGGTCAAACCAAGGATTTGACCAAGATTCAAATGGCCCTAAAAATTCAGAAAAAATCAAAAGAATGAAAAACCAAAGCACATAGCATTCTTATGTCATATGTATAGTAAGCATTCAAGTTGATAAACAAGGTCTAGACATATATATTCAAACCAGAAAAATCATGTATATATCTACCCCTAAAACCCTAATTAAACTCAGTCAATCATGAAGAGAAGTGGTTTTGGGTTTCAAACATGGAAATTTCAAGAACCTCCCAAAAGCTTCATTTTAGAGTGACTAAGAAGGATCCAGGCTTACTTATTCGTTTTCACGTGTTAAACTTGTCTAAATCTTGGTAAAACCTAGGATTTGACCAAGATATGATTCAAATGCGCAGAAAATTAAAAAAATCAGAAAAATGAAAAACCAAAGTACATAGTCTTCTTATGTCATATAGTAAGCATATTCAAGTTGATAAACAAAAGGTTTGGACATATTCAAACCATACAAATCATGTATCTATATATACCCCCTAACCCTAAACTTTGTCTTATGAAGTCAAGCATGAAGAGAGAAGTGGTTTTGGGTTTCAAACATGGAAATTTCAAAAACCTCCCAAAAACTTCATTTTAGAGTGACTGAGAAGGTTACATGCTTCCCTTTTCATTTTCATGTTTTAAACTTGTTTAAATTAGCTTGGTCAAACCTAGGATTTCATGAAGATACAAATGGGTGGGCACAATGTTCAAAAAAATCAGAAAAATGAAAAACCAAATCACATAGTCTTCTTATGTCATATCGTAAGCAATCAAGTTGATAAACAAGGTCTAGATATATCCAAACCAGACAAATCATGTATCTACCCCCTTTCGATCTTATGAAGTCTAGCATGAAGGGAAGTCGTTTTCGGTTTCAAACATGGAAATTTCAAGAACATCCCAAAAGCTTCCATTTTAGAGTTACTACAGACTTCCCTTTTTCATTTTCATGTTTTAAACTTGTTTAAATCCTTGTCAAACCAAAGATTTTGACCAAGATTCAAATGGGCATAAAAATTTAGAAAAAAAATCAAAAGAGAATGAAAAACCAAAGCACATAGCATTCTTATATATGTCATATGTATAGTAAGCATTCAAGTTGATAAACCAGGTCTAGACATATTCAAACCAGAAAAATCATGTATATATCTACCCCTAAAACCCTAAACTCTTTCTTATGAAGTCAATCATGAAGAGAAGTGGTTTTGGGTTTCAAACATGGAAATTTCAAGAACCTCCCAAAAGATTTAATTTAGAGTGACTAATAAGGATCCATGCTTACCTTTTCATTTTCACAATTTAAACTTGTTTAAATCTTTGTCAAACATATGATTTGACCAAGATTCAAATATATGGGCATAAAATTCAAAAAAATCAGAAAAATGAAAAACAAAAGCATATAGTCTTCTTATGTCATATAGTAAGCATTCAAGTTGATAAATTAACAAGGTTTGGACATATTCAAACCATACAAATCATGTATCTACCCCTAACCCTAAACTCGGTCGATCTTATGAAGTGTAGCATGAAGAGAGGTCGTTTTGGGTTTCAAACATGGAAATTTCAAGAACATCCCAAAATGCTTCATTTTAGAGTGACTAAGAAGGATCCAGGCTTACTTATTCGTTTTCACGTGTTAATTAAACTTGTCTAATCTTGGTCAAACCTAGGATTTGACCAAGATTCAAATGCGCAGAAAATTTAAAAAATCAGAAAAATGAAAACCAAAGTACATAGTCTTCTTATGTCATATAGTAAGCATATTCAAGTTGATAAACAAGGTTTGAACCTTGATCTGTAGTAGTGGGCAAAACCCTAGTTTAACCTATTTAATTATAGATTCGTAGGTTGATTTTTCTACATTTTTATTATTACTAACCTATTTAATTATAGATTCGTAGGTTGATTTTTCTATACCTTTTTATTATTACTATGCAGCACAAGTGTGTTTGCCCGTCGAGTGAAACTCGGAGGAAGAGGGATCACTCGGAGGAAGGAGAGAAGAAGGGAGAGAATTATGGTGTCTCCCCTTTTTCGGGTGATGATGTTGACTTTTGTGCACGGTTTGTCAGTGCGCAGGAGGTGCGAGCGAGCGAGCGAGCGAGTCGAGCGAGGCCGAGAATGAGAGAGATTTGTTTTTTTTTGTGAGAGGGACAACCGAAGGATCCAGAAGGACCCACAGACTTCCAATACGCATCCTGATGCGTCTTCTCTTGACAAAGAAGATGGCTGGGAGTTTGCGTACCTATTGCACGTGACTTGTGCTCACTGAAGTGTGGGACCTCACGCGTGGGCACCACACGTAAGTGACAGACCTGTTGGTGTAAAAACTCGGTTGATTATTATAGTGCATTAGAACAAAGTTTCCTATGGATTCAAGGGTAGGAAATCCAAGTTAACTCATTTACATGACATTATTTTTCTTATGTCATATAGTAAGCATTAAAGTTGATAAACAATGTCTAGACATATTCAAACCAGACAAATCATGTATCTATACCCCTAACCCCTAAACTCTGTCTTATGAAGTCAAGCATGTGAAGAGATGTGGTTTTGGGTTTCAAACATGGAAATTTCAAAAAACTCCCAAAAGCTTCATTTTAGAGTGCCTAAGAAGGATACATGCTTCCCTTTTCATTTTCATGTTTTATAAAACTTGTTTTAATTATCTTGGTCAAACCTAGGATTTGACGAAGATACAAATGGGTGGGCAAAAAATTAAAAAAATCAGAAAAATGGAAAACCAAATCACATAGTCTTCTTATGTCATATCGTAAGCAATCAAGTTGATAAACAAGGTCTAGATATATCCAAACCAGACAAATCGTGTATCTACCCCCTTTCGATCTTATGAAGTCTAGCATGAAGGGAAGTCGTTTTGGGTTTCAAACATTGAAATTTCAAGAACATCCCAAAAGCTTCATTTTAGAGTGACTAAGAAGGATACAGACTTCCCTTTTCATTTTCATGTTTTAAACTTGTTTAAATCTTGGTCAAACCAAGGATTTGACCAAGATTCAAATGGCCCTAAAAATTCAGAAAAAAATCAAAAGAATGAAAAACCAAAGCACATAGCATTCTTATGTCATATGTATAGTAAGCATTCAAGTTGATAAACAAGGTCTAGACATATATATTCAAACCAGAAAAATCATGTATATATCTACCCCTAAAACCCTCAGTCAATCATGAAGAGAAGTGGTTTTGGGTTTCAAACATGGAAATTTCAAGAACCTCCCAAAAGCTTCATTTTAGAGTGACTAAGAAGGATCCAGGCTTACTTATTCGTTTTCACGTGTTAAACTTGTCTAAATCTTGGTAAAACCTAGGATTTGACCAAGATATGATTCAAATGCGCAGAAAATTAAAAAAATCAGAAAAATGAAAAACCAAAGTACATAGTCTTCTTATGTCATATAGTAAGCATATTCAAGTTGATAAACAAAAGGTTTGGACATATTCAAACCATACAAATCATGTATCTATATATACCCCTAACCCTAAACTTTGTCTTATGAAGTCAAGCATGAAGAGAGAAGTGGTTTTGGGTTTCAAACATGGAAATTTCAAAAACCTCCCAAAAACTTCATTTTAGAGTGACTGAGAAGGTTACATGCTTCCCTTTTCATTTTCATGTTTTAAACTTGTTTAAATTAGCTTGGTCAAACCTAGGATTTCATGAAGATACAAATGGGTGGGCACAATGTTCAAAAAAATCAGAAAAATGAAAAACCAAATCACATAGTCTTCTTATGTCATATCGTAAGCAATCAAGTTGATAAACAAGGTCTAGATATATCCAAACCAGACAAATCATGTATCTACCCCCTTTCGATCTTATGAAGTCTAGCATGAAGGGAAGTCGTTTTGGGTTTCAAACATTGAAATTTCAAGAACATCCCAAAAGCTTCATTTTAGAGTGACTAAGAAGGATACAGACTTCCCTTTTCATTTTCATGTTTTAAACTTGTTTAAATCTTGGTCAAACCAATGATTTGACCAAGATTCAAATGGCCCTAAAAATTCAGAAAAAAATCAAAAGAATGAAAAACCAAAGCACATAGCATTCTTAGATATGTCATATGTATAGTAAGCATTCAAGTTGATAAACAAGGTCTAGACATATATATTCAAACCAGAAAAATCATGTATATATCTACCCCTAAAATCCTATATAATTAAACTCAGTCAATCATGAAGAGAAGTGGTTTTGGGTTTCAAACATGGAAATTTCAAGAACCTCCCAAAAGCTTCATTTTAGAGTGACTAAGAAGGATCCAGGCTTACTTATTCGTTTTCACGTGTTAAACTTGTCTAAATCTTGGTCAAACCTAGGATTTGACCAAGATATGATTCAAATGTGCAGAAAATTAAAAAAATCAGAAAAATGAAAAACCAAAGTACATAGTCTTCTTATGTCATATAGTAAGCATATTCAAGTTGATAAACAAGGTTTGGACATATTCAAACCATACAAATCATGTATCTATACCCCCTAACCCTAAACTTTGTCTTATGAAGTCAAGCATGAAGAGAAGTGGTTTTGGGTTTCAAACATGGAAATTTCAAAAACCTCCCAAAAACTTCATTTTAGAGTGACTGAGAAGGTTACATGTTTCCCTTTTCGTTTTCATGTTTTAAACTTGTTTAAATTATCTTGGTAAAACCTAGGATTTCATGAAGATACAAATGGGTGGGCACAATATTCAAAAAAATCAGAAAATTGAAAAACCAAATCACATTGTCTTCTTATGTCATATCGTAAGCATTCAAGTTGATAAATTAACAAGGTCTAGATATATCCAAACCAGACAAATCATGTATCTACCCCCTGTCGATCTTATGAAGTCTAGCATGAAGGGAAGTCGTTTTCGGTTTCAAACATGGAAATTTCAAGAACATCCCAAAAGCTTCCATTTTAGAGTTACTAAAAGAAGGATATACAGACTTCCCTTTTTCATTTTCATGTTTTAAACTTGTTTAAATCCTTGTCAAACCAAAGATTTTGACCAAGATTCAAATGGGCATAAAAATTTAGAAAAAAAATCAAAAGAGAATGAAAAACCAAAGCACATAGCATTCTTATATATGTCATATGTATAGTAAGCATTCAAGTTGATAAACCAGGTCTAGACATATTCAAACCAGAAAAATCATGTATATATCTACCCCTAAAACCCTAAACTCTTTCTTATGAAGTCAATCATGAAGAGAAGTGGTTTTGGGTTTCAAACATGGAAATTTCAAGAACCTCCCAAAAGATTTAATTTAGAGTGACTAATAAGGATCCATGCTTACCTTTTCATTTTCACAATTTAAACTTGTTTAAATCTTTGTCAAACATATGATTTGACCAAGATTCAAATATATGGGCATAAAATTCAAAAAAAATCAGAAAAATGAAAAACAAAAGCATATAGTCTTCTTATGTCATATAGTAAGCATTCAAGTTGATAAATTAACAAGGTTTGGACATATTCAAACCATACAAATCATGTATCTACCCCTAACCCTAAACTCGGTCGATCTTATGAAGTGTAGCATGAAGAGAGGTCGTTTTGGGTTTCAAACATGGAAATTTCAAGAACATCCCAAAATGCTTCATTTTAGAGTGACTAAGAAGGATCCAGGCTTACTTATTCGTTTTCACGTGTTAATTAAACTTGTCTAATCTTGGTCAAACCTAGGATTTGACCAAGATTCAAATGCGCAGAAAATTTAAAAAATCAGAAAAATGAAAACCAAAGTACATAGTCTTCTTATGTCATATAGTAAGCATATTCAAGTTGATAAACAAGGTTTGAACCTTGATCTGTAGTAGTGGGCAAAACCCTAGTTTAACCTATTTAATTATAGATTCGTAGGTTGATTTTTCTACATTTTTATTATTACTAACCTATTTAATTATAGATTCGTAGGTTGATTTTTCTATACCTTTTTATTATTACTATGCAGCACAAGTGTGTTTGCCCGTCGAGTGAAACTCGGAGGAAGAGGGATCACTCGGAGGAAGGAGAGAAGAAGGGAGAGAATTATGGTGTCTCCCCTTTTTCGGGTGATGATGTTGACTTTTGTGCACGGTTTGTCAGTGCGCAGGAGGTGCGAGCGAGCGAGCGAGCGAGCGAGTCGAGCGAGGCCGAGAATGAGAGAGATTTGTTTTTTTTGTGAGAGGGACAACCGAAGGATCCAGAAGGACCCACAGACTTCCAATACGCATCCTGATGCGTCTTCTCTTGACAAAGAAGATGGCTGGGAGTTTGCGTACCTATTGCACGTGACTTGTGCTCACTGAAGTGTGGGACCTCACGCGTGGGCACCACACGTAAGTGACAGACCTGTTGGTGTAAAAACTCGGTTGATTATTATAGTGCATTAGAACAAAGTTTCCTATGGATTCAAGGGTAGGAAATCCAAGTTAACTCATTTACATGACATTATTTTTCTTATGTCATATAGTAAGCATTAAAGTTGATAAACAATGTCTAGACATATTCAAACCAGACAAATCATGTATCTATACCCCTAACCCCTAAACTCTGTCTTATGAAGTCAAGCATGTGAAGAGATGTGGTTTTGGGTTTCAAACATGGAAATTTCAAAAAACTCCCAAAAGCTTCATTTTAGAGTGCCTAAGAAGGATACATGCTTCCCTTTTCATTTTCATGTTTTATAAAACTTGTTTTAATTATCTTGGTCAAACCTAGGATTTGACGAAGATACAAATGGGTGGGCAAAAAATTAAAAAAATCAGAAAAATGGAAAACCAAATCACATAGTCTTCTTATGTCATATCGTAAGCAATCAAGTTGATAAACAAGGTCTAGATATATCCAAACCAGACAAATCGTGTATCTACCCCCTTTCGATCTTATGAAGTCTAGCATGAAGGGAAGTCGTTTTGGGTTTCAAACATTGAAATTTCAAGAACATCCCAAAAGCTTCATTTTAGAGTGACTAAGAAGGATACAGACTTCCCTTTTCATTTTCATGTTTTAAACTTGTTTAAATCTTGGTCAAACCAAGGATTTGACCAAGATTCAAATGGCCCTAAAAATTCAGAAAAAATCAAAAGAATGAAAAACCAAAGCACATAGCATTCTTATGTCATATGTATAGTAAGCATTCAAGTTGATAAACAAGGTCTAGACATATATATTCAAACCAGAAAAATCATGTATATATCTACCCCTAAAACCCTAATTAAACTCAGTCAATCATGAAGAGAAGTGGTTTTGGGTTTCAAACATGGAAATTTCAAGAACCTCCCAAAAGCTTCATTTTAGAGTGACTAAGAAGGATCCAGGCTTACTTATTCGTTTTCACGTGTTAAACTTGTCTAAATCTTGGTAAAACCTAGGATTTGACCAAGATATGATTCAAATGCGCAGAAAATTAAAAAAATCAGAAAAATGAAAAACCAAAGTACATAGTCTTCTTATGTCATATAGTAAGCATATTCAAGTTGATAAACAAAAGGTTTGGACATATTCAAACCATACAAATCATGTATCTATATATACCCCCTAACCCTAAACTTTGTCTTATGAAGTCAAGCATGAAGAGAAGTGGTTTTGGGTTTCAAACATGGAAATTTCAAAAACCTCCCAAAAACTTCATTTTAGAGTGACTGAGAAGGTTACATGCTTCCCTTTTCATTTTCATGTTTTAAACTTGTTTAAATTAGCTTGGTCAAACCTAGGATTTCATGAAGATACAAATGGGTGGGCACAATGTTCAAAAAAATCAGAAAAATGAAAAACCAAATCACATAGTCTTCTTATGTCATATCGTAAGCAATCAAGTTGATAAACAAGGTCTAGATATATCCAAACCAGACAAATCATGTATCTACCCCCTTTCGATCTTATGAAGTCTAGCATGAAGGGAAGTCGTTTTGGGTTTCAAACATTGAAATTTCAAGAACATCCCAAAAGCTTCATTTTAGAGTGACTAAGAAGGATACAGACTTCCCTTTTCATTTTCATGTTTTAAACTTGTTTAAATCTTGGTCAAACCAATGATTTGACCAAGATTCAAATGGCCCTAAAAATTCAGAAAAAAATCAAAAGAATGAAAAACCAAAGCACATAGCATTCTTAGATATGTCATATGTATAGTAAGCATTCAAGTTGATAAACAAGGTCTAGACATATATATTCAAACCAGAAAAATCATGTATATATCTACCCCTAAAATCCTATATAATTAAACTCAGTCAATCATGAAGAGAAGTGGTTTTGGGTTTCAAACATGGAAATTTCAAGAACCTCCCAAAAGCTTCATTTTAGAGTGACTAAGAAGGATCCAGGCTTACTTATTCGTTTTCACGTGTTAAACTTGTCTAAATCTTGGTCAAACCTAGGATTTGACCAAGATATGATTCAAATGTGCAGAAAATAAAAAAAAATCAGAAAAATGAAAAACCAAAGTACATAGTCTTCTTATGTCATATAGTAAGCATATTCAAGTTGATAAACAAGGTTTGGACATATTCAAACCATACAAATCATGTATCTATACCCCTAACCCTAAACTTTGTCTTATGAAGTCAAGCATGAAGAGAAGTGGTTTTGGGTTTCAAACATGGAAATTTCAAAAACCTCCCAAAAACTTCATTTTAGAGTGACTGAGAAGGTTACATGTTTCCCTTTTCGTTTTCATGTTTTAAACTTGTTTAAATTATCTTGGTAAAACCTAGGATTTCATGAAGATACAAATGGGTGGGCACAATATTCAAAAAAATCAGAAAATTGAAAAACCAAATCACATTGTCTTCTTATGTCATATCGTAAGCATTCAAGTTGATAAATTAACAAGGTCTAGATATATCCAAACCAGACAAATCATGTATCTACCCCCTGTCGATCTTATGAAGTCTAGCATGAAGGGAAGTCGTTTTCGGTTTCAAACATGGAAATTTCAAGAACATCCCAAAAGCTTCCATTTTAGAGTTACTAAAAGAAGGATATACAGACTTCCCTTTTTCATTTTCATGTTTTAAACTTGTTTAAATCCTTGTCAAACCAAAGATTTTGACCAAGATTCAAATGGGCATAAAAATTTAGAAAAAAAATCAAAAGAGAATGAAAAACCAAAGCACATAGCATTCTTATATATGTCATATGTATAGTAAGCATTCAAGTTGATAAACCAGGTCTAGACATATTCAAACCAGAAAAATCATGTATATATCTACCCCTAAAACCCTAAACTCTTTCTTATGAAGTCAATCATGAAGAGAAGTGGTTTTGGGTTTCAAACATGGAAATTTCAAGAACCTCCCAAAAGATTTAATTTAGAGTGACTAATAAGGATCCATGCTTACCTTTTCATTTTCACAATTTAAACTTGTTTAAATCTTTGTCAAACATATGATTTGACCAAGATTCAAATATATGGGCATAAAATTCAAAAAAAAATCAGAAAAATGAAAAACAAAAGCATATAGTCTTCTTATGTCATATAGTAAGCATTCAAGTTGATAAATTAACAAGGTTTGGACATATTCAAACCATACAAATCATGTATCTACCCCTAACCCTAAACTCGGTCGATCTTATGAAGTGTAGCATGAAGAGAGGTCGTTTTGGGTTTCAAACATGGAAATTTCAAGAACATCCCAAAATGCTTCATTTTAGAGTGACTAAGAAGGATCCAGGCTTACTTATTCGTTTTCACGTGTTAATTAAACTTGTCTAATCTTGGTCAAACCTAGGATTTGACCAAGATTCAAATGCGCAGAAAATTTAAAAAATCAGAAAAATGAAAACCAAAGTACATAGTCTTCTTATGTCATATAGTAAGCATATTCAAGTTGATAAACAAGGTTTGAACCTTGATCTGTAGTAGTGGGCAAAACCCTAGTTTAACCTATTTAATTATAGATTCGTAGGTTGATTTTTCTACATTTTTATTATTACTAACCTATTTAATTATAGATTCGTAGGTTGATTTTTCTATACCTTTTTATTATTACTATGCAGCACAAGTGTGTTTGCCCGTCGAGTGAAACTCGGAGGAAGAGGGATCACTCGGAGGAAGGAGAGAAGAAGGGAGAGAATTATGGTGTCTCCCCTTTTTCGGGTGATGATGTTGACTTTTGTGCAGGGTTTGTCAGTGAGCAGGAGGTGCGAGCGAGCGAGCGAGCGAGCGAGTCGAGCGAGGCCGAGAATGAGAGAGATTTGTTTTTTTTGTGAGAGGGACAACCGAAGGATCCAGAAGGACCCACAGACTTCCAATACGCATCCTGATGCGTCTTCTCTTGACAAAGAAGATGGCTGGGAGTTTGCGTACCTATTGCACGTGACTTGTGCTCACTGAAGTGTGGGACCTCACGCGTGGGCACCACACGTAAGTGACAGACCTGTTGGTGTAAAAACTCGGTTGATTATTATAGTGCATTAGAACAAAGTTTCCTATGGATTCAAGGGTAGGAAATCCAAGTTAACTCATTTACATGACATTATTTTTCTTATGTCATATAGTAAGCATTAAAGTTGATAAACAATGTCTAGACATATTCAAACCAGACAAATCATGTATCTATACCCCTGTCGATCTTATGAAGCTAGCATGAAGGGAAGTTGTTTTCGGTTTCAAACATGGAAATTTCAAGAACATCCCAAAAGCTTCCATTTTAGAGTTACTAAAAGAAGGATATACAGACTTCCCTTTTTCATTTTCATGTTTTAAACTTGTTTAAATCCTTGTCAAACCAAAGATTTTGACCAAGATTCAAATGGGCATAAAAATTTAGAAAAAAAATCAAAAGAGAATGAAAAACCAAAGCACATAGCATTCTTATATATGTCATATGTATAGTAAGCATTCAAGTTGATAAACCAGGTCTAGACATATTCAAACCAGAAAAATCATGTATATATCTACCCCTAAAACCCTAAACTCTTTCTTATGAAGTCAATCATGAAGAGAAGTGGTTTTGGGTTTCAAACATGGAAATTTCAAGAACCTCCCAAAAGATTTAATTTAGAGTGACTAATAAGGATCCATGCTTACCTTTTCATTTTCACAATTTAAACTTGTTTAAATCTTTGTCAAACCTATGATTTGACCAAGATTCAAATTGGCAGAAAATTTTAAAAAATCAAAAAAATTAAAAACCAAAGTACATAGTCTTCTTATGGCATATAGTAAGCATTCAAGTTGTTAAACAAGGTCTAGACATATTCAAACCAAACAAATCATGTATCTATACCCCTAACCCCTAATTAAACTCTATATATCTTATGAAGTCAAGCATGAAGAGACGTGGTTTTTGGTTTCAAACATGGAAATTTCAAAAACCTCCCAAAATCTTCATTTTAATTAGAGTGACTGAGAAGGATACATGCTTCCCTTCTCATTTTCATGTTTTAAACTTGTTTAAATCTTGGTCAAACCTAGGATTCGACCAAGATTCAAATGGGCATAAAAATTCAGAAAAAATCAAAAGAATGAAAAACCAAAGCACATAGCATTCTTATGTCATATATAGTAAGCTAGCATTCAAGTTGATAAACAAGGTCTAGACATATTCAAACCAGAAAAATCATGTATATATCTACCCCTAACCCTAAACTATGTCTTATGAAGTCAAGCATGAAGAGAAGTGGTTTTTGGTTTCAAACATGGAAATTTCAAAAAAAAAAACTTCATTTTCGGGAGACTAAGAAGGATCCATGCTTACCATTTTATTTTCATGTTTTAAACTTGTTTAAATCTTGGTCAAACCTAGGATTTGACCAAGATTCAAATGGGCAGAAAATTAAAAAAAGTGTGTTTGCCCGTCGAGTGAAACTCGGAGGAAGAGGGATCACTCGGAAGGAGAGAAGAAGGGAGAGAATTATGGTGTCTCCTTTTTCGGGTGATGATGTTGACTTTTGTGCAGGGTTTGTCGGTGCAGGAGGTGCGAGCGAGCGAGCGAGTCGAGCGAGGCCGAGAATGAGAGAGATTTGTTTTTTTTTGTGAGAGGGACAACCGAAGGATCCAGAAGGACCCACAGACTTCCAATACGCATCCTGATGCGTCTTCTCTTGACAAAGAAGATGGCTGGGAGTTTGCGTACCTATTGCACGTGACTTGTGCTCACTGAAGTGTGGGACCTCACGCGTGGGCACCACACGTAAGTGACAGACCTGTTGGTGTAAAAACTCGGTTGATTATTATAGTGCATTAGAACAAAGTTTCCTATGGATTCAAGGGTAGGAAATCCAAGTTAACTCATTTACATGACATTATTTTTCTTATGTCATATAGTAAGCATTAAAGTTGATAAACAATGTCTAGACATATTCAAACCAGACAAATCATGTATCTATACCCCTAACCCCTAAACTCTGTCTTATGAAGTCAAGCATGTGAACAGATGTGGTTTTGGGTTTCAAACATGGAAATTTCAAAAAACTCCCAAAAGCTTCATTTTAGAGTGCCTAAGAAGGATACATGCTTCCCTTTTCATTTTCATGTTTTATAAAACTTGTTTTAATTATCTTGGTCAAACCTAGGATTTGACGAAGATACAAATGGGTGGGCAAAAAATTAAAAAAATCAGAAAAATGGAAAACCAAATCACATAGTCTTCTTATGTCATATCGTAAGCAATCAAGTTGATAAACAAGGTCTAGATATATCCAAACCAGACAAATCGTGTATCTACCCCCTTTCGATCTTATGAAGTCTAGCATGAAGGGAAGTCGTTTTGGGTTTCAAACATTGAAATTTCAAGAACATCCCAAAAGCTTCATTTTAGAGTGACTAAGAAGGATACAGACTTCCCTTTTCATTTTCATGTTTTAAACTTGTTTAAATCTTGGTCAAACCAAGGATTTGACCAAGATTCAAATGGCCCTAAAAATTCAGAAAAAAATCAAAAGAATGAAAAACCAGAAAAATCATGTATATATCTACCCCTAAAACCCTAATTAAACTCAGTCAATCATGAAGAGAAGTGGTTTTGGGTTTCAAACATGGAAATTTCAAGAACCTCCCAAAAGCTTCATTTTAGAGTTACTAAGAAGGATCCAGGCTTCCCTTTTCATTTTCATGTTTTAAAATTGTTTAAATTATCTTGGTCAAACCTAGGATTTCATGAAGATACAAATGGGTGGGCACAATATTCAAAAAAATCAGAAAAATGAAAAACCAAAGCACATAGTCTTCTTATGTCATATAGTTAGCATTAAAGTTGTTAAACAAGGTCTAGACATATTCAAACTAGACAAACCAAATGTATCTACACCCCCTGACCCCTAAACTCTATCTTATGAAGTCAGGCATGAAGAGAAGTGGTTTTGGGTTTCAAACATGGAATTTTCAAAAACCTCCCAAAAACTTCATTTTAGAGTGACTAAGAAGTATACATGCTTCCCTTTTCATATTCATGTTTTAAACTTGTTTAAATTATCTTGGTCAAACGACCTAGGATTTGACAAGATTCAAATGGGCATCAAAATTCAAAAAAAATCAGAAAAATGAAAACAAAAGCAAATAGTTTTCTTATGTCATATAGTAAGCATTCAAGTTGATAAACAAGGTCTAGACATATTAAAACCAGAAAAATCATGTATATATCTACCCTTAACCCTAAACTAATCTGTCGATCTTATGAAGTCAATCATGAAGAGAAGTGGTTTTGGGTTTCAAACATGGAAATTTCAAGAACCTCCCAAAGGCTTCATTTTAGAGTGACTAAGAAGGATCCAGGCTTACTTATTCGTTTTCACGTGTTAAACTTGTCTAAATCTTGGTCAAATTTAGGATTTGACCAAGATTCAAATGCGCAGAAAATTAAAAAAATCAGAAAAATGAAAAACCAAAGTACATAGTCTTCTTATGTCATATAGTAAGCATATTCAAGTTGATAAACAAGGTCTAGACATATTCAAAGTTTCAAACTAGACAAACCATGTATCTACCCCCTAACCCCTAAACTCTGTCTTATGAAGTCAAGCATGAAGAGAAGTGGTTTTGGGTTTCAAACATGGAAATTTCAAAAACCTCCCAAAAACTTCATTTTAGAGTGACTAAGAAGGATACATGCTTCCCTTTTCATTTCCATGTTTTAAACTTGTTTAAATTATCTTGGTCAAACCTAGGATTTGACAAGATTCAAATGGGCATCAAAATTCAAAAAAAATCAGAAAAATGAAAAACCAAAGCAAATAGTTTTCTTATGTCATATAGTAAGAATTAAAGTTGATAAACAAGGTCTAGACATATTCAAACCAAACAAATCATGTATATATCTACCCCTAACCCTAAACTCTGTCTTATGAAGTCAAGCATGGAAATTTCAAGAACATCCCAAAAGCTTCATTTTAGAGTGACTAAGAAGGATCCATGCTTACCTTTTCATATATTTTAAACTTGTTTAAATCTTTGTCAAACCTAGGATTTGACCAAAAGATTCAAATGGGCATAAAATTCAAAAAAATCAGAAAAATGAAAAACACTACGAACAGTGAACAATACTGTTTCGCGTCCCTACAGTACACCATGTACAGTGTTGCGAGTGACCTGTGTCCTTCACGGATAGAGATCAGGTGACATGCACCTTTCGCATGTCACCTGGTGACATGCGGCTTAAATCTAAATTTAAATATTGCGTAAAAATCATGTCCCAACCTATAGCCCTCTCGATTTATAGGCCCCTGCCGCCTCTCCCCATTCACTTCACTTCTCGCTACCTCACTCCTCTCGATTTATATAGGCCCCTGCCGCCTCTCCCCATTCATCTTCAAAATCCTATAGCCCCAACCTGTACAGTGCTCGTCGGCGGCTGTACCATCCACAACCTCTGTATTAGCGCCTCCCTGCACCCCCATCTTCCGGCGATGAATCCCACGAGTGGACAAGGGGGCCTGTTAGGTGTGCGGCCCACCGTCGTAATCCCCCAGCAGCAACTACAGGACCTCGCCGCCAACTCGCACGCCCCCCTACAGCTGCTGCAGCAGGCGCATGGCGGCCTCGCCGTTGAGTCTGATGTGCCCACCAAGCGGCAGCGGATCAACGACCTCTCCGTGGGCTCAGACGTGACAGTCCTGCTGCAGCTGCAAGACAACCTCGCCGTCGCCGGGGAGTCGGTCCTCTCCAAGGAGGAGAGCTTCGAGGTCAGTGGTTAATGTAGTTTAATCATTGGTTTAAAACTAGTTAGCCCCCTACTGAGTATTATTCGGAGGGGATTTGATGCAAAATACTTCATTCACCATGTTTTGGCGTGAGTATTTGCGGCAGATCAGGACAACCTGAGAGATAGCCTGTCCTGGGGCATTATTAGTTTTTTTTTTGAGGGGTTCCTCGGGCCTTATTAGTGAAGCGTCCAATTTCTATTCACGTAATCCATGCCAGCAGGCCTCAGGACTTGTAATTTTGCATTGGAATCAATCCCTCAGCCTGATCCATGCTGGAACGGGGTGGATGCCTGGAAGGAGAAGCAGCAATCGGAGCACGTATGCGGAACGACCAGAAACGCGAGAGCATAGAGGTGTTGCGGTTCCACGTCCACCCGACGTGCGCGGAAGTGTTTCCTGAGGATCCCCGCGACTCTGATCCTGTCCAATACTCTTCTGCCAAACAGATAAAATGTGTTCTTATTAAGAAAGACCCAGATATTACTCACTGAACCATGTGAAAACACGTCAACCAAACAAGGCACAAGGGATTTCTACTGCACTAATACTAGCTGCATTACCACTTTCGAACTTCAATGCAAACTTGAAACTTCACTGCAGTCTTTTTCCCCCTTTCGAACTTGAGATCCAGCCTCTCCATCGATTGATGCATAGGGCAAACTTTATTAGTTCATGTTTCGTTCTTAGTTTGAAACTTTATTACTCCAAGCTCCGGAGTACTCATATTACTACAGTATTGCAATTGAAATTTATACATATTACAATTACTATTGAAGTTAGTCTTGTACATATTACTATGAGTATTGAAGTTTAAGTCCTGCAAACTTTCGGAGTACTATATTTTTACTATTGAAGTTACACTCTTGCACTTTATTAGTATAATATCATGTGTCACACAGGGTCGCTCTGTGAATCTACCATCTAATGAAGGACGACAACATGAAGCGTCTCTGCAAGTAATCCGGCGGTCGCTCCTGGATGAGTCGCGCGAGTTGATTGACCATGCGTCCAAGCTCCGAGATGTGAACGCACATCTGGTAAACCGTGCTATGAAGCTATGGAATGAGTATGCCGTACTCTTGAATGAGCACTCATCTCTATCAAAGGAGAACTCATCTCTATCGAAGGAGAACCTCTCCATGGTAAATCAGAACGGGTCTCTAACGAAGGAGAACATCTCCATCCTAAAAGAGAACTCATCTCTGAAAAAGGAGAACATCTCCATCCTAAAAGAGAATTCATCTCTGAAAAAGGAGCACACCTACTACAAGTGGCGGAGCATGACAGGAAACAAGTAATCTTCTTCGGGTGTGAAGAAGTTGTACCCATATGTGCATGTAGAGAGGTGGAGACGGTTGCCGATGAGACAAGTGAGTAGATTGAGGAGGGCAGCCACAACCCACAACGTTTGTAGTTACAAATCTTCTATCGTAAAAGTAGTAGTATCGAAATTAATATGTATCCCTTAATATATGTGGTGTTTGGCAATATATAGTTTAACATGCAAGGACTCTGCAATGTAATTTGTATCAGTTTGATTGGCTTTCTACCCAAGTGAGCATGTGTCATATTTGTCCAAGGTTTGATTTTTGCATATTATCATATTTTGTTGAATACCATACTAAAAAATTCCATGTGCATCATTTTGATGCAGAGGCTGGGGGTCTCAACTTCCATTACGAAAAGGATTTGTCAAGACATGAAACATTGGATAAAATCTTTGACTGTACCCTGCAAGTGTGGCACCTAGAAACAATGATTAAAATTCAAAGCTGCATCTCCTACCAATACAAATGGTATATCAGACAATTTTGAAACAAATTGAATCCAACCCGAAATAAATTAAATTATATTTGGAAGAAGATATGTAGAAATACCCCTGTACAGTAGGACGCTATGTGCAATGCACGACATATTGGCAAAAAATTACCCGCATGTACCAAAGGCATGGGCACCAAGATCTGATGCAAATTTGAATTCGGCCAAAGGAGGGTACTAGCAAAGATTTCGATCGTGTCAGCGATCCAGACATTCTTATGAAGTAAAGGGAATTTGATCATCTTGGTCTTGCAAGTAATGAAATGTGGGGACTCCTAAGATCGACGCCTTCAACACTGATGTTTCTTTCTATCAGAAGCTAGTGGCTGACAACTTTGATTCCTATTCGGCTGATGCAGATATCCATGAGATCATCAAGAGGATCTTGGAACATGTTGAAGCACGTGTCGACATTCTGCTCTCGTGCTTGAAGGCAGATGATTTTGATAGGGTGATGCAAAAGCCGCCATATGGTCAATAGATTGTTATTATATACAAGGATGTTTCTTGGGTCATCATCTAGATCTTTTGTTTTCTTATGTGTTAGCAGTACTTTATGGAAACTATGTTAGTATTGTCTTATACTGAATTGTTGCTATATCTGGACACCGGATGCTTATGTTCTATGACATTATGGAATGTATGGAAAAAAGATGACACCTTTTTAGCTATTCAGAAAAGGCAAAAAAACAACAACAATTTGTTTCCCACAATAAAATGAAATCTTATTGCACCTTTCCCCAAAATGTTAATGCACATTTTACCTTGGGCATTTTTGTTAAGACCCATGGTTTTTTATATAAAATGGTAGGCCATATTTTGAAGCTAGTTTTTTTTAAAAAAAACATATCAAAATTCAAGCTTATCATTTTATAGCCACAAGTTCACTTTTTTTTCTTCATTTTTTCTGAAACAGGGTGGGAATCGACTGCATGCCATTCCTTGCAAACATTGGCGAATGTCGGAAATAATCTTAGATAGGGCGAACTCTAAAAGAAGAGGTAAATACCGAAATAGTCCCGAGACATTGTGATGCATGTAATTCTAACGCAATCCCAATAAACCAAAACATATTTTATTATAAGTAGAACCTATATACATACCAATTATGTGATCAATGGCAAAACTTTAGTTCTTTTGAAAATCATTTTGTAATTGGATCGATCAAGAATTTTTTCAATATCTTTTGCTCGATGCACAACTCGGAATTTATGATCTTTGTTGTCGAGCCATTTCAGGAGTCCTTTAAGTCATAGGATAGGAAAAACGTATGTACATCTTGTCTATTTGAATCCTATGGGAATATGAGTTTCTTTGATTGTACCAAAGGGATTTTTCCATGAGGGATGACCTAATGTTTTGTTCATATAGGATTTGTAGTACAAGATTCATATGGGATATGTTCCCTTTGAATATAACCAATAGTGTAGAATAATTCCCGTAGGATCTAAATCCTATAAATCAAAGGAGCCTCAGTTGTTTTCGTCACCACATATAAAATCAGCGCCAACTCAATGAGATGATAAATGTTGTCGGATGAAACATGGCGTTTCTTTCAAATATAAAGAAATATCTGAAGTCTTCAATTCTACGCGTATGATAATGAATAGCTCAAGGTTATTTTACATATACTAAGATCCATGATACATCAATCTTTTTAATGCGGAGAACGAGTCTATATATGTTTTTTGGTACCTAGTCCATGTTTTGTTTTCGAAATCGGCTCCACGCAGTGTTCACTAAAATAGGCGCAACTTTGTCATATGAAGTCCGTTTTAAGTACTCAAATATTCAGAAAAAAACACATATATATGAATGGATGGATATTCACTAAAAATCAAGGTAGGATGGCTGCCGTACCGCCCATGCTTACAAATGAGACCTTGATGGGGTCGGACCGCGTCCATTTTTTTTTTCGCGCATCCACCAAACCATTTCAACGAAGCGCCAAAACAGCGGCGAAAATAGCTCGGGTTGCCGCCTCCAATTTTCAAATGTTCGAATTTCCGATCTTATCCTTTCATCAAAAACGTCCCCAGCGGTTCTTCTCTTGGCCAAGGCCAATCTCACCCCAGCCATTAAAACATACCACCGGCACAGGCGCCGAATCCCACATCTCTCACGCGTCACACACCGAATCGGAGCATCTCGCCCGACGACGGCAGTGCACCACCGTCCCACCTCGCCACCACAGCCTCCTGACCAGACGCTGTAGTGTCCGAGAAGACGTTGTCAAGCAAGCCGGAGCCGCTTCCCCTACGAAGGCGCACACCGCACCATTTGTGCTCCACCGTAGCCGACGCCCACCGCGCCGGATCCTGCTCAGGGACGCCGTCCACCTCCGCCGCTGCGTCGGATCTGCTTCCCGACTCCCTGGTCTACCGCACGGTGAAATGGGTAGACCCCGCGCCCAACCGGTCCACCGCGCGAAACCAAAGCGTAAAGCCGTCCACTCCCCATGCGAAGGTTGGTGTTTAGCCGCTTCCGTTATGCATTTCATTTCCGAACATCAGTTTCGTGCGATCTGGGGTTTCAAGTTTACTTTTCCTACAATCTGTTTGGTGCTATCTGGTATGACTGTAGTAGAAGTCAAGCCTGCAGAGTGATTAGTCGACATTATTAAACTGCATGTTTATAAATCTTGTAATCATCAATTGGCATGCACAGGGAAATCATTTATTTTTGATCTACGCTTTATTCCTTTTTGAGCTATCATCTACTTGCTACTACTAATTTGCCCTTCTACTGCTCTACTCAAAGTTCCATGATAAATCTCGTTAGCATTTTTTTCTAATGCATGCTAAAGATACTGTAGTAGAGTACAAAGAGGGCCGGAGAGAAAATATAGGCATCACCAGTGAACAATCAAACACCTCTCCTGTCTCCATCGATAACAATCATTTTCTTATTCAGAACTTGATCCTACTGAACAAGAGTCTGAGGGAGACCTGAGTAAAGAGGATGCCCTTGTCAAGCACCCTACTCCACCACCCAAGGTGATTGCTCGCTCTTTTCATTGGCATTATTGTTGCATCTTCAATAACTGTGATGTATCTGTCCAACCCAGCCCAAGTTATAGCATTATCATCTGCTCAGTTAACACATAATAATAACATATGTTTCATCATGTCTTGGCTTGCTGTTCTTATGTTCCATAATCGTATCAAGCATGTATATGATTTTGTTGATTGAAGTACCGTTTATCTCTGGCAGGCATCAGGGACTTCACGTAAGGACGTTTCAAATACCAACAAGGTGAAGAACATAGTTCAACAGGAAGATCAATATCTGACAGCTCACCTAAAAATAAAAAGGGTTCAAGCTGGTCATGTCAGATCACAAACAAATGCAGTGAACAGAGTAAAAACAAGGTCTCAGACTCAGAGTCACTCTAATCTAGTTGAAAATGATGACCAGGCAAAAAAATATTGTAATGCGAAACACCAACATAAAAAGCTTCGACCTAACCCCACATCGGTTGGTCTAAAAGCTGTAGACGGAGCAAATACCAAACCACATGTTCCCCAGCCACCTGTTGCCAATCCAGTTACCCAAGAACAATTCACAGCAGACCCAGTTTCAACAGCAGGTTCTCAACACCTAACTAATCACGATCGCCCGCTGACATTTAGTCCTGCCAGAGACAACTTCTTCCTTAAAGATGATGGTGGGGCCGAATTAGGTACGTGTTCCCTTACATGCTCCGTTACATAAATACCTTGATAGCTTGATGTAATGCTTAAATTTGCAGTTCCACCACGACCAAGAAAACGAAGGGGGCCAACGACTTTGAAATCACTTAAAAATAAGATTGCCCGAATGGGAACAAGATTTCCCATCACATCAGTTATAGCAGGTATCAGAAGGCCACTGGATCCACAAGAATCATCTAATATAGCATCGATCACAGGCGTTTTTGTCAGGACTCAAATTCCTATCTTTCCATCATGGAAACAACACGTAAACACCCCTTCTCATTTTGAAGGTTTACTGCACATGTTACATGTAAGTCATTTTCGTAAACAATACCATGTTGCTCGTTCACATTCCCTCTAGCTTTCTGTTGGCTAGCTATCTAACACATGAACGGTTCCCATTGTTGTAAACAGACATGTCTTGAGTTTGATGATGACATGAAGAATGTAATCACTGTTATCAGGAGCATATTCTCTTCAGCGTTGCGCCAGGAGCGCCATAGGCTAAAGATGAGATACTTTGCTGGGAGGACTCCTAGCGATATTCCAACAACCTCTCCTATACTACAGATGACTGATGATCAATGGTGTGATCTTGTTGAGTATTGGTCTGCTCAAAAGAATTTGGTATGTTCTGTGAAGACAGTGAGACAAGATCACATTACTGATTCCTTTTTAAGCATGTGTCTCACAAGTCTTCATTTGTAGTTCATCGCTCGAAGTAACATGCGTGCTCGTAATAATGTACGTTTACAACAGCGTACAGGATCTCGTAGCTTGATTGGACACCTCTACTGTATGGTAAGGAATGTTATCTGTACAACTATATTTAAATTAGTAAATCATTTAGAATTTATAGATGCACAATATACATCGTAAATTGATGTCTCTGTTTTTTTTATTTGAAAACTTTCAATTGTCGCATGTCGGCATGTGACGTGGTTGTGAAACTAATTTATATTTTCTCTTGCGAAAATATCAGAAGGCAAGGCAAGCATACTGTGAGAGTACAGACAGAGAGATGAGTCTACTTGAGCAATTCAAGGTGTGCCAGACGAGCAGAAATGGTTTGACTGGACATTTTGCACAGAGTGTTATTGTAAGTATTCTCTACTAATGTCAGTTATGGTTTTCAATTGTATTCAGAAATATCTTGTCATATTTGTCAAGCTTCATGCACTAGCCAACACAACCAAATGTCTGAACTGCTGGAAAGGGCTAGTACAATTCACTTATATACTTCTCAGCAATATCATGCACATTACGAATTCTACACATGGATCCATGCATATTTTTATAGTCCTGCTATTACGTGTTAGCAATAGAAGACATGTCAATATGATGTAACATGCTCTTACTAAAATGTATATGCGGTAATCAGCCATGCCAGTTTGTAGGATTATTAGAGGTAGTTCATACACATGTCTTCACATTATAATCTCTTCTCTTACACATGTGTAACAACTGAAAACTCCTCAGTCTGACATGAAAGTGGAGCTGGCAAAACCAAAGAAAGATGGTATAGAAAAAACCCAGGAAGAATGTCTGAATTCATTTTCCAAGGTACTACAATGTCATGGTATAGCCAACAACACATTCCTGCGTAATGCTGGGTTCACAACTAATTTGTCGAGGTCCAAGTCCAAGTCAAAGCCCAAGCGCAGGTTGAGGTCCAAGTCATTGTCTTTTTATGTTCTCGAGGAACTACTCAAAGAGGAACGAGCAATAGTGGCTGCACAAAGAGTAGTCATCCACCGTATAACTGCAGGATTAGAAGCAAGTCAAGCCCACCTGGGCAACATCCTGAGAAAGTGTGGGAGATGCTGAATACCACAGTGAACACTGACAGTCAAAGGTGTCCCTTGGTTGTGTGAAAGGGTTTGTGATGCTGAACTATTTTGTTGGTGCTTCTATCTGCACTTGTTATGTACCTGGTGGTTGTTTCCTTGGTGATGTGGATTAAATGAAAACTGAATGGATTGGATGCACCAATATTTAATCAAGGTTTAATCTGATTTGTAGTATTTTTTATATTGCGCTGCATGGGAAAAGTATAACTATTAGTTGGCCCATTGGTGACCATTTTCATACATTATTTTAGTTGATTGGTCCTTGTCCTTGTATCCCTGAAAGGAGGCAGTACTACAGTAAGCTACCAATTTTGCTAGTACAGTATTTTTTTAGCGCCAGCTAAATTGAAAATATCTGTCAAGCGCTACAATCTCCCGCCAATAAAATCCAAAATATTTGTACATGGGAACTGATTTTGGTTGTGATTATGACTTGATGTGACCGTATAGTAGTGTCATGCGCATGCGGGACTGGTGTTTTGAAACATAGGAGCATATGCTCCCTCCATTTTGAAATGCATCTTACACATATTTTGAATTTCAAAAAAAATGAAACAAAAAATTCGCATGTACATCTTCTCGTGCTACGCCCTTAAAAAGTTGCGACTTGTCGTGTGACGTGTGTAAAAAGATAAAACACAGTACTAAAAATAATGCTTTTCACAAGATAAGTTTTCTCTTTTTTACATAGACCACAAAAAATATTGGTTTTTCGTGAAACTTGACGAACGAACATATATTATGAATATGTACATGTAAATTTTTTGCTAATTTTTTTCGACATTTTAAAATATGATTTTTTGGTAGAGGGAGCATATGCACCCGGGAGCCAAATTGAATTTCCGCATGCATATGACACTACTCTATGTTACTACCTTCATAATGCATAGTAACTTAGATGTAGTACTATCATGCATGATTGTTTTAGTTAGTATGTAGACTCATTCTATCTTGAAAAGTGTTATGGTAACATAGCTAGTTACCACAACCAGCTCTATGTTAATACTCCTTAGTTACTCCCACTATGAGTAGTCTAAGTAGCATGGTCTACCCCGGAAGTAGATCCTCTAACGTGCAATAGACAAGTCGGGTAAGCTACACCTCTCTAATTTTCCTTCTCCACATCTACATGATTACGTCTAATTTGATCTAAATTAACTTCCATAATATATGTAAGCCATATGCATTTACGATAATTAGTAACAATCAAAATTATGACTATCTTTTTTAAATATTTATACGATTTTTTATACAGTAAAAATATACAGTGGTTGCTACAGTAAATACGTACAGTATTTGTTACATTTTCCTGATTTTTCTTCTACGTTTTGCACTACTTAAGCACTGTGCTTACCTGACTTGTCATCTCTACGTTAGAGGATATGGTTCCGGTCTACCCCTGGCCTTATATTACAATCACGAGTCTATATTACTTGGACCATCTGTACAACATACTTTTGTTGCTCCTTGCAAAAAAAAACATACATTTGTTGCGACTGGATTATTAATAAAAGCCGTGTGCATCACCACGATGCAGAGGCTGGGGTCATATCCCCTTTTCGAAGAAAAAAAATTACTTAGTCAAGCTGCAAAATCTCCTAGTACCAATCCCGAAATATTTCAGAAGGGCTTTTCAAAATTGATTTTCAAGATATATCATGATTATGCTCGTGGTAACCGATTTTCAACGTGATGATGACTTGATGTGACACTTGACCGTACTAGTACGGTCTCATATTTTTGTATTACTTGGACTATAGCCAAATTCGAAATCTCATTCCAGCGGCAAAACTTCCCGCTCGAAAAATACAAATATTTCACACGCCTCTAACTTCCCATTCTACCCTCGTAAAGATGACAACAATGTCCATGCATAAGTCGGTTGGTGGGGGGTCTACCCGTCATTTTTTTCGATCACCACCTCCCTAGCTCCGAAACTCCCCGAAAAAAAATTCATTTCCCTCACTCTCTCCTCTGAGACCACCCACCGGAACTTCCCAAGTCCCTCTCTCTCCCACCTCCACGACCACCGCACCGGAACATCCCCGCCGGACTTCCCTGGCCTACCCGAGCCCTCGCGATCCTCGTCATCCGGCTGTCTGCCGGAGCCGCTTCATCGACGCCGTCATCAACCGGACTGGATCATCCCCGCCGAACCTCGAAACCATATACTCATCCAGCAGTCTACCGCAGTCGCTTCAGCTGCGGTATCGTCCACCCCACCGGAGCCGCTTCGCCGGATCCGTCGTCCACCGCATCGGATCTTGCTCACCGACACCGCTGTGCATGAACCGGATCTGCTTCACCGGCGCCGTGCATGATCTAAACTCTTCTACTGTCGCTTTTCTATTGCTTGCCTGCAAGTTCTTGTTTAATCTTGGGGGAATCTGTTTGTGCTAACGACGCGCCGTTACGTTTTTGCAGATGAGATGAGTAACCATGAAGTGTAATGGCCGTCTCTCCAACCCCAAGTAGCACATGTAGCGTACTTCATCACCGGATCTATCAACCCCAGGAAGATCTGCTGTGACTCCCACAGAGTGCTTCTCCTAATGTAAGTCCCTTGTTTTAGCGCCATGTTCTGGGTTCAGATGCTTGTTTGTCTGAAGCTCTTTTAGTTCATTCCTAGCTATGACCGTAACATCTTGCTATTTTCTACTTCATTGCTAACTTTAAGCGATTGAACATTTTGGTTTGCATTCCCTGCTCTGTAGATGTAGCCATCATAACTTCTATCTTGCTCAGTCGTTGTTACAAAAATTATAGGTATTATAGTAACATCCTGCTATTATTTAGTTCATGGCCAATTTTAAGTAATTGCACATGTTGGTTCGCATTCCCTGCTCTATAGCTTTTGGCATCGTAACTTCTATATTTGGTTTACATTCCCTGCTCTGTAGATCTAGCCATCATAACTTTATCTTGCTCAGTCGTTGTTACAAAAATTATGGCCTGCTACTATGTTGTTTGTGCCAATTTTTTACTCCATGAACATGTTGGCTTGCATTCCCTGTACTACAGGTGATGCCATTGTTTTGTATCTAGTTCATTGTAAGCTAACAAAGTAAGGACTTAGTTTGGCATGCTATCACTCTGCTATCTAGCCTGTAGTACAAATAAACTTGTCATACTACTAGATAATAATTTTGCGTGCCATCTTGTTCTTCAAAAGCTGCATTATTGACTTGTTTCTCTGACTTGGCATGACGCTCACATATGGAAAGCTGAACATATTGGTTTGCATTCCCTCTTATACAAGTTCACAGGTGATCCCACTATATTCTGTATCTGGTCCATCCTAAGCTCCAGCATTAACTATCCTCTATGTGTTGCTCATTACAAGTTTATATCCCGAAACATCTTGATTTGCATCCCCTTCACTATAAGTTCAGGAGTATTATTTAGTTCACGGCCAAAATGAAGTAATTGCACTTGGCACATGTTGGTTCACATTCCCTCCTCTTTAGCTTTTGCCATCGTAACTTCTATTTTTGGTTTACATTCCCTGCTCTGTAGATGTAGCCATCATAACTTCATCTTGCTCAGTCGTTGTTACAAAATTTATAGCCTGCTACTATGTTGTTCATGCCAATTTTGTACACCCTGAACATGTTGGTTTGCATGGGACTCGACAGTAGTAAGTCTGCTGTTTCATTCTAACATGCTCTGTTATATTGGCTGTTGGTATGCGGCATGCACTCTTTGTTTGCTTATTGTGCGCATTACAATGATCTTGTTATAACGACGAAATGATGAGTTCCAAATTCTTTGCCAAACAATATTGTAGTGTCTTTGCCTTTCCATTGTTGCTGTCTTAACTTGTAATGTCTTTGTTTCAGATATAGGTGCTGCATGGACAACTTAAAAGATTGCCGGATCGCTTCTTGTATTGCTAGGTTTAATTACCATTCAATTTCTCTGGGTTCTGTAATATTTTTTCAATGCCTTGCAGCTGATGTAATATTTAGTTAGTTTTTATAGTTCTTTCGCGCATTTTTTCTTTGGTGCTTGTGGTAAGTGAGGCTATCCGACAGAAATCAATGCTGCGTAAATATTCTCAGTATCTAAATCACGAATTCCCATCCCTTAAACGGCCCAATTAAGCGAAATCACATATGTGCCTGCCCGCAAATTCCTATAGCGCCTATTATGCCGGCATATAAACAGCAACTAAACGGGCTGGCCCACTTACTTATTGGGCCAGCCCATTTGATTGAAGGTGGACCCCACACTCTAATTGGGCTGGCCCACTTGCTTTTAGGTGGACCCCTCCCACTACTTAGTTGGGCCAGCCCAATTGCTTTTGTGATGGACCCCACATACTAAATGGGCCGGCCCTTTAAGAGGAAAGTGGGACCCACCTGTGTTTTTGGCCCGGCCCACTTGCTATATGGTGGACCCCACACTAATTGGGCCGACCCTTTAACAGGAAAGTGGGACCCACCTGTGCTTTTGGCCGGCCCACTATCTTGTTGGGCCGCCCACTTGCTATATGGTGGTCCCACATGGTAAACGGGCCGGCCCTTTAATAGGAAGGTGGGACCCACCTGTGTTTTTGGCCCGGCCCACTATCTTGTTGGGCCGGCCCACTTTCTATATGGTGGACCCCACATACCAAATGGGCGGCCCATTAAAAGAAATGTGGGACCCACCTGTGTTTTTGGCCCGCCCACTAGCTTGGTGGGCCCCCACTTGCTATATGGTGGACCCCACATACTAAATGGGCCGGCCCTTTAACTGGAAGGTGGGACCCACTGTGTTTTTGGCCCGCCCACTTGCTATATGGTGGACCCCACATACTAAATGGGCCGCCCTTTAAGGATAGTGGGACCCACCATGTGTTTTTGGCCCGGCCACTAGTTGGGCCCCACTTGCTATATGGTGGACCCCACACATCAAATGGGCCGGCCTTTTAATAGGATAGTGGGACCCACTGTGTTTATGGCCGGCCCACTTGCTTCTTGGGCCGCCCGTTCTGTAAGGGGACCCACATGTTAAATGGGCCGGCCCATTTAACTTTTGACCAGTCAACATTAGAGGTTAGGCCCGGCCCACGTAACTAATGGACCAGCCCAGCTATATAGTTGACCGGTCAAACTATGTCATCTGGCCCGGCCCGCTTAAGACGTGGCAGGCCTCGTGTGGGCCTACCATCTACCAAGGGGTTTCAGCCGGTTAACGCCGTTAACTGGCAGTTAACGGCGTCTGCCACGTGTCAGTTTGCATGACGTCGCAGCAACGGGCTCCCGAAACACTTCCGCAACGGTCCGATTTTCCGTGGCGGAAGGGCGCCCAAGCGCGACGGACCGAAAAAATCGTCGTTGGACTTTGCCTGACGCAGTTTCGACAACGGAACCCATATCGTCGGGTTAGGCCCATAGGCGACGAAAAATGCCCCTTAGTTGACGATTTTGGGACGTTGTCTATCAGAACTTTTCTTGTAGTGTATGTACTTTGTCGTAATGCCCGGATTAAATCTCACTATGTTTATCATATCATGTACATGCATTGTTATGCCCTTCTCTATTTGTCAATTGCCCGACTGTAATTTGTTCACCTAACATGCTTTTATCTTATGGGAGAGACACCTCTAGTGAACTGTGGACCCCGGTCCTATTCTTTACATAGCATACAATCTACCGCAATTGTGTTTTACTGTTTTCTTGCAAACAATCATCTTCCACTCGATACGCTTAATCCTTTGTTACAGCAAGCCGGTGAGATTGACAACCTCACTGTTTCGTTGGGGCAAAGTACTTTGGTTTTGTTGTGCAGATTCCACGTTGGCGCCGGAATCCTTGTTGTTGCGCCGCATCATATTTCGCCACCATCAACCTTCAACGTGCTTCTTGGCTCCTCCTAGTTCGATTAAACCTTGGTTTCTTTCTGAGGGAAAACTTGCTACTGTGTGCATCATACCTTCCTCTTGGGGTTCCCAACGAACGTGTGAGTTACACGCCATCACTGCGCCGTCGACCCGGGACAGAGGCGGGGTTGGGGAAGGGAGTTAGCCGGCGACAGGGTGCGGACGCTGCGGTGGGGATCGAGCTCAAGCGGCGGTCTGTACTGCGGTGGATATTTTTACTTTATCGAAACGTTATTTCACTTGGCGGTGGCAATTTGAGTAATTGTCTTGAAGTCTATGGGTAGTTTCGGAAATTTGACGAACGACCGAGGGAGAAACCCTTTTGCTTTTATTATTAGGTATAGATAAGAACACCACCACCATCATCAACCATGCAGACACCCCTAAAACTTCTTAATACAATGAACCACACGAGCAGCAAAACAGAGAAATCTCTCAAACAGCGGTGCGGGTGGTTGCCGCCACGAAGCCTGTTTACAACTGTGACGTTGATACGTCCCCGACGTATCCATAATTTCTGTCGTTCCATGCTTGTTTTATGACAATACTTACATGTTTTGCTTGCACTTTATGATGTTTTTATGCGTTTTGAACTAACCTATTAACAAGATGCCACGCGTTCAGCTCGTTTTTGGTTCCAAAGGCTGTTCGGGCAATATTCTCAATTGGACGAAATCAACGCCAAAGATCTTATTTTTCCCGGAAGCATCCAGAACACCGAAGAAGAGTCGGAGGAGAGCCAGGGGGCCACCAGGGGGGTGGGCCGCGCGGGCTAGCCCCAGGCCGCGCCCCTATGAGGAGGCCACCCCGTCAGCCCTCCGACGCCGCCTCTTCGCCTATTTAACCCCTTTCGACCTAAAAACACCGTACCACTTGACGAAACTCCAGAAAGACTCCGGCGCCGCCGCCATCGCGAAACTCCAATTCGGGGGACAGAAGTCCGGCACCTGCGGGACGGGGAAGTGCCCCCGGAAGCCATCTCCATCAACGCCATCGCCTCCATCATGCTCCGTGAGTAGTTCCCCCATGGACTACGGGTTCTAGCTGTAGCTAGTTGGTATTCTCTCCCCATGTACTTCAATACAATGATCTCATGAGCTGCCTTACATGATTGAGATTCATCTGATGTAATCGGTGTTGTGTTTGTTGGGATCCGATGGATGATACATTATGATTAGTCTATCTATAAAGTTTGTGAAGTTATTGTTGCTGCAATTTTGTTATGCTTAATGCTTGTCACTAGGGCCCGAGTGGCATGATCTTAGATTTGAGCTCTATAATTATTGCTTAGATTGTATCTACAAGTTGTATGCACATGTCACTGTCCGGAACCAAAGGCCCCGAAGTGACAGAAATCGGGACAACCGGAGGGGATGGCGGTGATGTGAGGGACACATGTTTTCACGGAGTGTTAATGCTTTGCTCCGGTGCTCTATTAAAAGGAGTACCTTAATATCCAGTAGTTTCCCTTGAGGCCCGGCTGCCACCGGCTGGTAGGACAATAGATGTTGTGCAAGTTTCTCATTGCGAGCACGTACGACTAAATATGGAAAACATGCCTACATGATTAATGAATTGATGTTCTTTCTTAATGCCTTATCAATCCTATCAATTGCCCAACTGTAATTTGTTCACCCAACACTTGTTATTGGAGAGTTACCACTAGTGTAGATAGCTGGGAACCCCGGTCCATCTCGCATCATTATATACTCGTTCTACATGTCATTGGAAGTAGTATCAACTATTCTCTGGTGCCATTACTCTCATATTGCTATTACTGCTACTGTGTTACTGTTACTACTGCTCTCATATTACTGCTACTTTCACATCACCCCTGTTACTAGTGCTTTTCCAGGTGCAGCTGAATTGACAACTCAGTTGTTAAGGCTTACAAGTATTCTTTGTCTCCCTTGTGTCGAATCAATAAATTGGGTAATACTTCCCTCGAAGACTGTTGCGATCCCCTATACTTGTGGGTCATCAAGACTATTTTCTGGCGCCGTTGCCGGGGAGGCATAGCTCTACTCATAAGTTCACCTGGGGAGTACACTCTACATCTCTCTCTGCATTTATTTTATTTTGTCTTGCTAGTTTACTTTTGTTTAGTTTATTTGTGCTTAGTTTATTTCTGTCTAGTATTATTTTGCGTAGTTTACTTTTGCTTAGTTTCTTTTTGTCTTGTTTTATTTTCCTCATATACCCAAAAATCCATAAAAATTTGAAAAATCTAAAAATTAAAAACTGCTGTTATGGGAGAACCTACAACCTACTTGGAGCTTATAGAATGTTATAATAATTATAGAGAATCAAGAACTGGTAAAATAATGAGTGCTATGATAGAAAAATTAAATACAATTGCTAAAATCTTGCTTAAACGCCATGATATAAACTGTTGCTCTGAACATGATACTAAACATCTTAAATTTCAATGTGGCTTTAGTGAGGAATTTTTAATTAAGAACTATAATCGGAATTGCTATATTCATTATGGGTTCGAAGAGGTAGAACAATTTGTCTTATTTATGGGAGCCTCCGAGATAGAATCCTTCATGGTTGAGAATTATGAAACTTGTGCTATTTGTAAGGACCTTAAAGATTATGTCTCTACTATCCTTAATTCTTGCATAGAATGCTACAGTAGGAATCCTTATATCCTTGATTATAAAGAGAGACACATTAATGCACAAGAATGCACTCACAATTTGCAGGAACCGGTGGAAGAAGAAATTGATGAACCTGAAAGCTCATTGGATGAAAAGGAGGAGGAAATTGATGAACCTGAAAGCTCATTGGATGAAAAAGAAGAGGAGAGCGACGAACAAAAGGAGGAAGAATGGATTAGCTACCCATGCCAACCTTCTAATGAGAGTAACTCTTTATCTCTTACACTATTTGATTGTCCTCCATGCTTGCCGGAAGAGGTTGAATGTTATGTTCCTGTGGATTCTCTTGAAATAGTACCTATAAGTAAAACTTGTGAGAATAATTATGCTACTGTTATATATGATAATCCATGCTACTTTGATAAATCTTATGATAATGCTTTGTTTGTGCCTGATGTCGAAATGCATGGTACTAAAGAATTTTGCTTAGCAAATGTTTATGATAAAGCTTTAGATGATGGTCCTATGTTACTTGATAATATTAATTGTACTACTAATGAAAATGGGATTCGAGAGTTCTTGACATTATCTATGTGTCCCATATCTCTTGAGATTGATCAACTACCTTGTTATATTATTGATAAAAGTAAGTTTGAAAGTTTTAATTCCACTATTCTTGAGATTGATAAAAATTATGTGTTTGGAAATCATGAAAAGTATGCTGCATGTGATAGTTATATTGTTGAGTTTATCCATGAAGCTACTGAAAATTATTATGAGAGAGGAAAATATGGTTGTAGAAATTTGCATGGTACTAAAACACCTCTCTATATGCTTAAAATTTTGAAGTTACACTTGTTTTATCTTCCTATGCTTGTTACTTTGCTTTTCATGAACTTGTTTATTTACAAGATTCCTTTACATAGGAAGCATGTTAGACTTAAATGTGTTTTGGATTTGCTTTTTGATGCTCTCTTTTACCTCTACTCTTGTTTCTTGCGAGTGCATCATTTAAAACTGCTGAGCCCATCTTAATGGCTATAAAGAAAAGAACTTCTTGGGAGATAACCCATGTGTTATTTTGCTACAGTACTTTGTTTTATATTTGTGTCTTGGAAGTTGTTTACTACTGTAGCAACCTCTCCTTATCTTAGTTTTGTGTTTTGTTGTGCCAAGTGAAGCCTCTAATCGAAGGTTGATACTAGATTTGGATTCCTGCGCAGAAACAGATTTCTATCTGTCACGAATCTGGGCAAATTTCTCTGTAGGAAACTCAGAAAAATCTGTCAATTTACATGCGTGATCCTCAGATATGTACGCAACTTTCATTAGTTTTGAGTTTTCTGATTTGAGCAACGGAAGTACCCCGTAAAAATTCGTGTTTACTGGCTGTTCTGTTTTGGCAGATTCTGTCTCTGTTTTTTTGCATTGTCTCTTGTGGACTTTATGTGAGGCTTTCTAGACGTGGAGAGCTGTAGCTAATGTTTTATTGAGTTCTTGCAATGTGCCACTACAGGACCAAGGTGGATTCAAATTTTTTGAGTACTAACCCCTCTAATGAAGTTTATGAGAAGTTTGGTGTGAAGGAAGTTTTCAAGGGTCAAGAGAGGAGGATGATATATGATCAAGAAGAGTGAAAAGTCTAAGCTTGGGGATGCCCCGTGGTTCATCCCTGCATATTTCAAGAAGACTCAAGCGTCTAAGCTTGGGGATGCCCAAGGCATCCCCTTCTTCATCAACTTATCAGGTTCCTCCCCTGAAACTATATTTTTATTCAGTCACATCATATGTGCTTTACTTGGAGCGTCTGTGTGTTTATTTTTCGTTTTGTTTATGTTTGAATAAATTCGGATCCTAGCAATCCATGTTTGGGAGAGAGACACGCTCCGCTTTTTCATATGAACACTTGTTCTTCGTTTTACTTTTAATGTTCAATGAATAAAAGTTGGAAGCTACAATATTTATCTTTATTTGGTTGGGAAAAGAAAATGCCTCATATGTCTTGGATAATTTGATACTTGGCAATTGTTTTGAGCTCTCAAGTAGATCATAAGTTTTTGCATGTAGTTTAAACCTATTAGTGGAGAACTACCGTAGAGCTTGTTAAAATTGGTTTGCATAATTGATCTCTCTTAAGGTCTAGATATTTTCTGGTAAAAGTGTTTGAGCAACAAGGAAGACAGTGTAGAGTATTATAATGCTTGCGATATGTTCTTATGTAAGTTTTGCTGTACCGGTTCATACTTGTGTTTGCTTCAAACAACCTTGCTAGCCTAAACCTTGTACTGAGAGGGAATACTTCTCGTGCATCCAAAAACCTTGAGCCAAAACCTATGCCATTTGTGTCCACCATACCTACCTACTATGTGGTATTTCCTGCCATTCCAAAGTAAATTGCTTGAGTGCTACCTTTAAATAATTCAAAATGCTTCTCAATTTGTGTTAATGTTTCATAGCTCATGAGGAAGTATGTGGTGTTTAGCTTTCAACCTTGTCATTTACTTTTGATGGACTCTCATATGGACTAGTGGCACATCCGCTTATCCAATAATTTTGCAAAAAGAGCTGGCAATGGGATTCCCAGTCCCGAATTAATTAATTTAAATAGACACTCCTCCATGGTTTGTGATTGTTGGACGGCACCCGAAGGATTCGGTTAGCCATGGCTTGTGTAAGCAAAGGTTGGGGGAGTGTCATCATCATAATAAAACTTAAATAAAAAGGCACTCCTTCATGGTATGAGATTGTTGGCAGGCACCCGAGGATTCGGTTAGCCATGGTTTGTGAAAGAAAGGTTGGAAGGAGTGCCACCCAAAAATAAATAAAATGGGAGCCGCTCTTGGGAGTCCGGTTGATGAGGTAGTTAGTGTGCCCACTACCATTCGTTGACAACAACAAACACCTCTCAAAACTTTTACTTTTATGCTCTCTTTATGTTTTCCAAAACCAAAGCTCTAGCACAAATATAGCAATCGATGCTTTCCTCTTTGAAGGGCCATTCTTTTACTTTATGTTGAGTCAGTTACCTAATTCCTTCCACCTTAGAAGCAAACACTTGTGTCAACTGTGCATTGATTCTTACATACTTGCATATTTGCATTCATCATATTACTCTATGTTGACAATATCCATGAGATATACATGTTGAAAGTTGAAAGCAACCGCTGAAACTTATATCCTCCTTTGTGTTGCTTCGATGCCTTTACTATGAACTTATTGCTTTATGAGTTAACTCTTGTGCAAAACTTTTGATGCTTGTCTTGAAAGTACTCTCCATGAAAAGTTTTGCTATATGTTATCTATTTGTTAGCAACTATAGATCATTGCCTTGAGTCACTTCATTCATTTCATATGCTTTGTAATAGTATGATCAAGGTTATGTAAGTAGCATGTCACTTCAGAAATTATCTTTGTTATCGTTTTACCTGCTCGGGACGAGCAGAACTAAGCTTGGGGATGCTGATACGTCCCCGACGTATCCATAATTTCTGCGTTCCATGCTTGTTTTATGACAATACTTACATGTTTTGCTTGCACTTTATGATGTTTTTATGCGTTTTCCGAACTAACCTATTAACAAGATGCCACAGTGCCGGTTCCTGTTTTCTGCTTTTTGGTTCCAGAAAGGCTGTTCGGCAATATTCTCGGAATTGGACGAAATCAACGCCAAAGATCTTATTTTTCCCGAAGCATCCAACACCGAAGAAGAGTCGGAGGAGAGCCGGGGGCCACCAGAGGGTGGGCCGCGCGGAGCCCCGGCCGCGCCCCTATGAGGAGGCCACCCTGTCAGCCCTCCGACGCCGCCTCGCCTATTTAACCCCTTTCGACCTAAAACACCGTACCACTTGACGAAACTCCGAAAGACTCGGGCGCCGCCATCGCGAAACTCCATTCGGGGACAAGAGTCTCTCCCCGGACGGGGAAGTGCCCCGGCCATCTCCATCAACGCCATCGCCTCCATCATGCTCCGTGAGTAGTTCCCCCATGGACTACGGGTTCTAGCTGTAGCTAGTTGGTATTCTCTCCCCCATGTACTTCAATACAATGATCTCATGAGCTGCCTTACATGATTGAGATTCATCTGATGTAATCGGTGTTGTGTTTGTTGGGATCCGATGGATGATACATTATGATTAGTCTATCTATAAAGTTTGTGAAGTTATTGTTGCTGCAATCTTGTTATGCTTAATGCTTGTCACTAGGGCCCGAGTGGCATGATCTTAGATTTGAGCTCTATAATTATTGCTTAGATTGTATCTACAAGTTGTATGCACATGTCACTGTCCGGAACCAAAGGCCCCGAAGTGACAGAAATCGGGACAACCGGAGGGGATGGCGGTGATGTGAGGGACACATGTTTTCACGGAGTGTTAATGCTTTGCTCCGGTGCTCTATTAAAAGGAGTACCTTAATATCCAGTAGTTTCCCTTGAGGCCCGGCTGCCACCGGCTGGTAGGACAATAGATGTTGTGCAAGTTTCTCATTGCGAGCACGTACGACTAAATATGGAAAACATGCCTACATGATTAATGAATTGATGTTCTTTCTTAATGCCTTATCAATCCTATCAATTGCCCAACTGTAATTTGTTCACCCAACACTTGTTATTGGAGAGTTACCACTAGTGTAGATAGCTGGGAACCCCGGTCCATCTCGCATCATTATATACTCGTTCTACATGTCATTGGAAGTAGTATCAACTATTCTCTGGTGCCATTACTCTCATATTGCTATTACTGCTACTGTGTTACTGTTACTACTGCTCTCATATTACTGCTACTTTCACATCACCCCTGTTACTAGTGCTTTTCCAGGTCTGAATTGACAACTCAGTTGTTAAGGCTTACAAGTATTCTTTGTCTCCCCTTGTGTCGAATCAATAAATTGGGTAATACTTCCCTCGAAGACTGTTGCGATCCCCTATACTTGTGGGTCATCAGACGTCCCTAAAAGACACCTCGGGGATTGCATCTAAAAGGCAGATAGAAACTGAAATGAGCATGGACAAACAATAACACAAAAAGGAGAAATGAGCATGGCCAACAACAACCTCACCACCCAAACCCACTAACCATCCACACATCCCACCAATCAACAACCAATGACGGTAAAAACAAAAAAAAACACAGGTAGGAGCGACTGTAAACTTGCATCGAGCGATGATTTACCAAATCAACGACAAAACGCATTGCCCTGCTGGAAACAGTACAACACACACATGGCCGTGGAATAGAATCGTCGATGATACAAAGAAAATGAACCAAGCACTAGCCACCTGCCACCCTGGTGATCCGAAACACGAACACAAAAAAGAAGAAATCATGGTACATTTCAACCACAACACATATTAAACCTAGATAGGGATCCAGTGGTAAAACAACCTCTGAGAAAAAAAAACCAAGAAGCCGGTACCCACCGCTGCCAACCATGCGACCACATCCCCCATTTCCCTTGCCAGAATTACCCACCGCACACCGCATTTTCCAACGGTAAACGCCCACCTCATAAAAAAAGAGAGCATGATTAAACCAGTGGCGAAATCGCAGGTGAGCAAGCAAGACACCTAGATGCAGCACACCGAACCGACGCCGGCGAACTCGGTGTGGAATCACACCCCCAAATCCTAGTAACTTATATATCTTGCATACGAGTATATATAATTCAACAGTTATAATAATGGCTATCGCTATCAAGTAAGAATTGTGAACTGATGCTAGTTGTACACATGTAAATAGATCAAAATTGATAGCGGTTCACACTATAGGTTCCCAAATCATATAGTAACGCAAATTACTACGATGAGCCAAACAATATGCTGACGTATATCAACTGAACAAAGCATTGGAGCGGAGCATGGACAACACTTCATTTTTCATAAAAACTGTTGTGTGCATACCTCGACCAAAAGAATTATTGCAGCCACGTCGATGTTTAAATGTTGGTATAGGATAGAGCTACACATTATTAATATGAGCACACGACTTTATTATGATAAGTGTCAACCTAAAAAGGGAAATTCTCCAAACGAAAATTGTTGCAGCCATACTGCTATAGGTATAGGATAGAGCTATACATTATGAATGCGAGCACAGAAATCTATTATGAAAAGTGGAATCTAAGGCCAGTTTGTCAAACAAGCTAGAGAGTGGGGTCCGGAAATCATGTCTTGCTAGATATCTGATAAGAGCAGAAAGAGAACAGAATGTAGAAACTTCAATCATGTTGGAGTAAAAAAAAACAATACCAGGCATAGCAGAGTTTGTTGCTAGTCTAAGATGTGATATATGATTGCACATAGTTTTGGAGTTAGAAACTAAACTTATACTTCTACCCATGGAATAAACCTAGTAGGTGTACTATAACAGGACATGAGTCAAGCATGTGCAATGCCTGAACTTCAGGCAGTGAAGTAGCACTGCTCCGATGAATGAAAAAAGGTACCTACTACAACAACTTTACCATTTGATTCCCTTTTAGTTTTGGAATGAAAAAGCCTTTCATAGATGGACTCTTCGAATAGGAAAGTCTCAAACGAAAAAAAAACATGTATCAACCCCAAGAAGCACATGTAACGGAGAATCCACCATGTTGCCAACTTGCCATCATCAGGGACATCATGGTTAGGACAGCCTACCGGTAAAGGATCGCGTATAGATGGGTATGAAAAAAAAAGAGCAGACTGCAATATGTGCTAAAATAAACTGGGATTCACGGTAGATTCAAAGATACAGAAAGCACAAAAATCAGGAACTGAACAGAGAAATACTTGGATTGTATGGAGAGGCACCAGTGAACCCAAACACTATCATATCACGTTATTTTCCAAAACAGTGGTTATCCATGACAATATAATTTGAGAGGGAGCACTGACCTTGTCTAAATTTTTGCTGCATAACTGAAGCAGGAGTAGACCTAGTATAGAGATTAATTTAGTTGTTGGCTACTAACACCACAAAGCCCTTGCTTTGGGTTTGCAATACGATGAATTCATGCTCTGATGCTGGTAACCAAAGATAAACCTCTACAACATTATCAGATTATGACTTGATGTACAACATATATTCTAATTCAGCTGCAAGGAAATACATGAATCAAGATAAGTGAATACGCCCGGTTAAGGACACATGTTTATTCAGCTGGGCAAAAAAATTAAGCTAACAGCCCAGCTGCAAATTAAATACAGCAAGTGAGGTAGTAACTAAAAACGTCAAATTAAATCAATTCAATCACTCACCCCAATCACTTTTGATGACCACACAGACTACAAATAAATACACATACATCTCCAACATCTAACAGAAAGCGCCAAATTAACTCGATTCACATCACTTTGCCTATATCCAAATTACTCTTATTTCTTACAGACAACAAATAAATATACATGCATCTCCTATATGCACTTTATCATAATGGAATCAATCTCATCCCCGAAGTCTCCATTCTCCCTTTCCAGAACATAGTAACGGATCTAAAAGACACCCACAAACATGGAAAGAAATGGAACAAAATTTCATGAGCTGAACGAAAAATGTTTTCCCCCTCTAATCTGACCATGTATAACGAACCAAGAATGCAGGAACCTGGAACTTTCGGATAAGGTTCCTCTCTGAAAATCATGAAATCTGAATTAATCAACAAGGCATCAAAGAGCTCCCGGGATCTTGACGGAGATGATGGACTGGGAGAGGAGGGCACCAAGAAAGCATGCAGTTGCATTGCTTGCTAGGGAGCTTAATGTTTTGAGGAGATTGAGATCACTAACTGCAGTAACCAAATGAAGTGTTGATTAAGCAGTCATATACCTTCACTTTATATATATATATAACCTAATGACAATAGCAATTGGCTCGAAGCTAAGCATAGTTTCAAGTTTCAACTGAACAAATAAGACTAATAGTTCTGAGCTAGACAGAAATATTCACGATTTTTATCTCTCCAAATGAAAAATAAGACTGTTATCACCAGAATTTGACCAAGCCAGAGGTGGGCCGCATTCTAGATGGACTTGAAGATATATGCGTGGAGAGATATGTGAATCGGCCTTGTGTATCAAGTTTGGGCTAGTTAGCCCGTGTATCTTTATATAGTAGGTTACGTAGAGATTAGAGTTTGTCTCGTGCACGGTTTAGTGCATGCCCACATTAGAAAGTCCCCTGGCTATAAATATGTACCTAGGGTTTATGGAATAAACAACAACCAACGTTCAACACAAATCAATCTCGGCGCATCGCCAACCCCTTCGTCTCAAGGGTTTCTCCGGTAAGCACCATGCTGCCTAGATCGCATCTTGCGATCTAGGCAGCACGAGCCTGCCCACGTTGTTCATGCGTTGCTCGTACTGAAGCCTTTTTGATGGCGAGCAACGTAGTTATCATAGATGTGTTAGGGTTAGCATTGTTCTTAGTATCATATGCTGTCGTAGTGCAACCCTTGCGCATCTAGCCGTCCTTGTACCTCATCATGGGTGCAGGGGCCCCTTGATCGTTATTTATTAGATCTGATCCGTTACGATTGCTCCTTGATTTATCAGGGATTAGTTTAATATCTGCAATAGTTAGGCCTTACAAAGGGTTGAGGATCCAGCGGTGTAGGGTGTAGTTCGGCCCTAGACAGGATGTTCCGAGGATCAACCTCGTGTTGGTTTTTAGGCCTTGTCTAGGGTTGGCTTACGATCACCGTGCGCGAGCGCGAGGCCCAATCGTGAGTAGGATGATCCGATTATGCGGTGAAAACCCTAGATCGTCGTGGATCTCATATGCTTTATCTTGATCAAGCAGGACCACCATATATTCGGCCACCTTGGACGAATCATGGGTGGATCGGCTCCATGAGCCGATTCACAGGATAACCTGAGAGCCGATCGAGGCTCGTATTTAACGTGTACGTGTGTGCCCTGCAGGAAACTAAGCGAGGCATCATCCACACCTTCCTGACCAGGTATAGGTCAGGTGGCACGTCCTTGCAATTTGCATCGCGCGCGACCAGGAGGCTTTGCGGCCGTCGCTCTGAGGGACTGGGCCAGCCGCAGCCCTAGTTGTTCCCGGCTCTACGGTGTTGGCCACCACTGCCCGCCTGGGTTTCCGACGTCAACACATTCTCGCACGCCCGGTGGGACACATCTTCAACGACAACCACCTCGCCATCCACATCAGAGATGGCGGAAGAAACTCCGGTCACTTACGAGGAGCTCAATGGCGAGCTCAAGAAGAAGTATGACGAGGTCAAAGCCTTCCTCGAAGCCGACCTCATCGGCTCTTTCCACAGGACCCGCTCCCATGGCATCAGATGGAAGGGGTTCTCACCTGAAGGCTTGATGGAGTGGACCTATCCACCCCGTCAGAAGAACGCACCAGGTCGCTGCGTCAGGAGATCAACTTCATGGTGGCTCATTCGCTGCACCGCCATTCGAGAGCCTGGTGAATACGTTGGAGCGCGTCGCGCTGCGTGATCCGGGAGATCATGAGCCATCGCACTCTCCGTCAGGACCAGCTCTAGGGACTCACCAAGGAGAAGTACCACCCAGTCCCGTCCACCGCTGCCGTTCGCCTTGGCGCCCGAAGCGCCGAACGCATCGGCCTACGTCGTCTACAAGATTGGTGGTGACCCAACTACCAATTCCTACATGACGCGCCCAAGGAGATCCCGCACGGATACGCATGCGCATACGTGCGACGCAGCGCCGGGCACCTCGAACCAGGTTGCAACAGCGGGACTGGAACAACAGAGGAACGTCGGAGGCAGACCCGAGAAGCGACATGGCTAGCTAAATACGCCACCGACAAAACCTGAGCCCAGCTCTGCGCCGGCTCGAACCGGAAAAACAAGCATGGCTGGTAAAGTACGCCACTCCGGCGAATCTTCGAGTTCGGCACCTGCAGCCATCACCGCGGATCAGATTTGTACGATTCTGAAAGATCAGTTCGACATGATGCCGAAAAGGAAGACGATCGGCTATACCAAGCCGTACCCCAACGAGTACGAATTGATCCCGCTACCACCCAAATATCGGCTCCCGGACTTCACAAAGTTCAGCGGATCAGATGGTTCCAGCTCCATCGAGCATGTGAGCCGATATTTGGCGCAGCTGGGCATGATCTCAGCGTCAGACGAGCTGCGCGTGAGGTACTTCTCACAGTCCCTCACAGGATCGGCTTTCGGTTGGTACACGTCGCTGCCACCGAACTCAGTCCAGACTTGGAAGCAGCTGGAGGAACGGTTCCATGAGCAATATCACTCAGAGGCTTCCGAGGCTGGCATTGCCGATCTGGCACAAGTACGTCGAAGCGCGGGAAACAGTGTCAGAATACATCCAGCGCTTCAGGACCGTTAGGAACCGATGCTATTCGGTTCACGTAAGCGAAAAAGAAGCAGTCGAGTTGGCGGTGGTGGGTCTATCATCATCGATCAAGGACGTGGCCTCCCAAGCGGATTACCCGTCATTAGCACACATGGTGCAGAAGCTGTCAGCGTATGAACAGCGCCACCCGATGTCTACCAGGACAAATTCAAGCGTGTGGTTACCATGGTTGACGCAGGCGAAGATGAAGTTGCTACGGGAGAACAAGAGGTCGCAGTAGCTGAGTGGACTCGAGCTGCAGGCCCAGTAACCTGCAAATGGGTGAAGCCACCAGGACCTCCAAGAGGGTTCGACTTCGACGTGACGAAAACCGAGCAGATTTTCGATCTCTTACTCGCGGAGAAGCATATAAAGATTCCCGAAGGCCACAAAGTTCCCACGGTGCAAGAGCTGAACGGAAAGCCATACTGCAAGTGGCATAACACGTTCACCCACACCACTAACGACTGCAGGGTGTGGCGTCAGCAGATCCAGATGGCAATAGAAAATGGGCGACTAATTTTTAACCAGTACGCCATGAAGGTCGACACACACCCCTTCCCCGCCGTCAACATGGTGGAGTTTGCCCACCTTGGAGGGTGCCAGCCTGATTTCTCAGCCAACATCAGCATGGTAGAGCTTGGACACCGCTCTGAGAAGGACGGGGATGAGGACAGCTGCTCTCAGAGCAAGGACACGAGGGGGCCGCTCCATGCGATCGGCTCCGTCAAGATGGCAAGCGCTACGTCACAGAGGGGGAAGTTAAGAACATAAGATATCAACGACCCCTCTCTGATCACCTCCTCAATAAGTATGTGAGTCGGTATGATCAACGCCGGCGACACGGCGACGATGATGAAAGAGGTCGTCTGGCCAGAAACGACAGAGGACATCGTCGGCATAATCACGATGAGGAGCGGCAGGAGCGCCACGCCAGGGAGCAGGACGATACGGACAGGCATTGGGACTGCCCCTTCTTAGACACTGCTGGGATTCAGGAATGAGCCGATTACCAACAATCGGCAACTGCCCAGAATGCAACCAGAAAAAGAAGGAGGCAGCCAACGTGTCTGTGTTCGAGCGCCTAGGTGCCCCCCGAAACTGATCTTGGGCGAGTAGCAAGACTACGTCAATAAGCAACGTGGCGAGGCTGATCCTTGCGATCGGCCCTCCGAAACTGATGAAGGGATATTACAAAACCTTCACCGAGCAAGCAACGTGGAGGCCGAATCCAGCGATTGGCCAAAATTATCTTCACCATCTATTCTGCCTGGGATCAACGTTTGACCCAACAGGGACTACCTGACGAGCCGATACCATCAATTCTCTTGACAGAATCGGCTCGGGGGGGCACCTAGGTGGATAATACTAGTATGGGGGCCGATACACAAATCGGCCTAAAATTTTTAAACATTTTACAGCCGATGCAAGGGCATCGACTTTAGAATTGAGAAGCAGCCGATGCGCGGCCATCGACTCAAGAGGAATAACTGTTACGATCAGAGGATCAATGAAGCACGAAGGGGGATTTTAATGGAAGAACTCCTCAATGGAGTAATTTAAGGGCTCGGATCCTCTCTTCAAGAGCAGCCTGGACGTGCAGATCAGGTCGAGGATGGATCGCATTAGATCCGCCGAAGGAAAGGAGCCGATCTGACCAGGGCACTAGGAGCGGACTGAAGAAACTCGGGGGCAGCCCACCTTGAAGGCTCTCTGCAAGCCGATTTATGTGCAAATCGGCTGGCTCTGCATGATCAAGCCCAGGCTAATTCAGCTAAGTTACGCGTCCTCGTTTCTGTTTTTGCCTTGGCCAAGACTCGGGGGGCAGCAGGCCTGGTGGATATTTTGTTTTGCTCTGTTTAAAGAGCCGATTGGGATACCATCGGCTGATCCTTCATTGCAACCTTCTTCACAAATGATGAGTATTGAAGAGGATTATTGGGTTTGGTTGGAAAAGTTCAAAGGTTTTCCTGAAGATCCTGCATTTTCTGCCAGATTTAGAAAATCATCAGTTGAAGAAGGGAAGGGCGAATTTCAAATGACCGATGCGGTGCTATCGGCTCATTACGCATTGGCAAAGGGGACGAATCGGCAAGGCCAGTAGAAGAGGGAATCGGCTCAATTAAACTCAAAGGAAATCGGCAAAATCAAATTGGGGAAAAGTTCTTCATTAATCGGCGAGATTTCTTACATAAAGAGCCAATTACTCTCAAAAGGAAATACTAGGGGATACATTGCCCGTCTACTACTGCTGGCCCTATTCTAGAAGTCCTATCTACGGGCCGTCACTGCCCTCGTCGTCGCCGTAGTCGCTGCCGTCGGCGCTGCTCCCGGTGGCCTCTCGTCGCTCCAATGGCCGCCGACCGGGCCCTCGTTGTCATCTTCTTCGTCGCCGTCGTCCTCGTCGCCGTCGGTCGCTGTTGCCCGGCCAAGGGCAGAACCGCTGGCGGCTCGTCGGAGGAGCTGCCGTTGCCCCTCCTCCTCTTCCTCCTCCTTCACCCCCTCGGAGGAGGTGAAGTCATCCCAGGAGAAGCGATCGTCATCGCTCTCCTCCTCCGGTTCCCCATTGGCGAGGAAGCGGAGGTCGCTTTCCCCGTCCGTCGAGGACTGGTCGTCCTCGGACCAGATGGAGAAGTCGTGATCTGACTCCTCCCCGGCCGCAATGGCGCGGCGGATGTTGGCCGCGTGGACTTCTGCCGGGTTGTACTCCGGCGTCGGCTCGCGGGATGTGGAGGACTGGCTGGAAAGATCCGATGGGGCAGAGGAAGAAGAAGACATTGTGGCGCAGGAGGGCTTTTGGAATGCTAATGCGAAGGAGATGCAGAGGAGAGCTGTTCGTAGCAGTTAAATAAAAGGGGATATAGTGGAAATTCAATGCCACAGCAGTTTCCGAGGAAGTGGTGCCAAAACTGTCAAATCGTGCGGAGAAGTTGAGAAGGCAAGTTATCATGATGAAGGACTCTGCGACGGTTCTGCTCTGCCACGACATGACCCTACAAGAGGAAAGCATAATGATTTTGGAAATGTCATTTCCAAAACCAGGGGGCATGTGTTATCACCAATTTGACCAAGCCAGAGGTGGGCCGCATTCTAGATGGACTTGAAGATATATGCGTGGAGAGATATGTGAATCGGCCTTGTGTATCAAGTTTGGGCTAGTTAGCCCGTGTATCTTTATATAGTAGGTTACGTAGAGATTAGAGTTTGTCTCGTGCACGGTTTAGTGCACGCCCACATTAGAAAGTCCCCTGGACTATAAATATGTACCTAGGGTTTATGGAATAAACAACAACCAACGTTCAACACAAATCAATCTCGGCGCATCGCCAACCCCTTCGTCTCAAGGGTTTCTCCGGTAAGCACCATGCTGCCTAGATCGCATCTTGCGATCTAGGCAGCACGAGCCTGCCCACGTTGTTCATGCGTTGCTCGTACTGAAGCCTTTTGATGGCGAGCAACGTAGTTATCATAGATGTGTTAGGGTTAGCATTGTTCTTAGTATCATATGCTGTCGTAGTGCAACCCTTGCGCATCTAGCCGTCCTTGTACCTCATCATGGGTGCAGGGGCGGCACCCCGCTTGATCGTTATTTAGTAGATCTGATCCGTTACGATTGCTCCTTGATTTATCAGGATTAGTTTAATATCTGCAATAGTTAGGCCTTACAAAGGGTTGGAGGATCCAGCGGCGTGTAGGGTGTAGTTCGCTGGCCCTAGACAGGATGTTCCGAGGATCAACCTCGTGTTGGTTTTTAGGCCTTGTCTAGGGTTGGCTTACGATCATCGTGCGCGAGCGCGAGGCCCAATCGTGAGTAGGATGATCCGATTATGCGGTGAAAACCCTAGATCGTCGTGGATCTCATATGCTTTATCTTGATCAAGCAGGACCACCATATATTCGGCCACCTTGGACGAATCATGGGTGGATCGGCTCCATGAGCCGATTCACAGGATAACCTGAGAGCCGAGAGGCTCGTATTTAACGTGTACGTGTGTGCCCTGCATGAAACTAAGCGAGGCATCATCCACACCTTCCTGACCAGGTATAGGTCAGGTGGCACGCCCTTGCAATTTGCATCGGCGCGCGACCAGGAGGCTTTGCGGGCCGTCGCTCTGAGGGACTGGGGCCAGCCGCAGCCCTAGTTGTTCCCGGCTCTACGGTGTTGGCCAGTCACTGCCCGCCGGTGGGTTTCTGACGTCAACAAAGACTAATTATCACATAGAGATGCGCTACCCTTCCAAGTGATCATCTGTCAAAGAATCAGATAATGATTATATCCCTCCGCATCTTCAATAGAAATCATATCTAGTAGTGTCTTAGTAAGGGAACACCACTCTCGCTAATCTGAAGTTCTGAACACAACAAAAGGTATCTGAATCGTGAAGTAGAATTGAATCATCTCTGAATCAGATACACGAACAGAAGCTGCGAGGGGTTGGGGATAGAGAGGAGGAAAAAGATAAAGGCAAGGTGAGAATATTCTACTCACCACGCTTTGGATCTCCTTCATCTTTTTCCGGAACGGATGGACGCCGCCGTCTATTCGTTGCTTGTCGTTGCCGAGGCAGATAAACGATGCGCGACCTTGCCTCCCTCGTCCGACCACGTCTCCAGCGACGGCCAGAATCGCCGGACCCGATTATTCTTGGCCTCCGTATCGATGTGGCCCGCCTTCGCCGGCGTGGTTTGGCACGCCCACGCCTCCGCGTTGATCCAGAACTCCAGCATTAGCACGGCCTCGCCTACATCTCGGTCCCATCGAGCGCGGCTCCGTCCGTCCTCAACTCGCGCTGCCCCGTCCTCCTCTAGCACGGCGCCGGCAAACCTTTGAGATCGGTGGGGAGTGACCGAGTGACTACGGGAGGGCATTGTTGGTGGGATGGGGGAGCAGAACAAGCGCTGCTTCCTTTTATTGGAGATAAACTGGTTTACACAAGAAGCGGTGGAACGGGTCGACCAAACCGACTTAAGTGCTCTACGGTGAAACGTGTCCAACTTAATCGGCGTACGTGCTGACAATTAGGGTCAAAACCAACAGGATCACCGTGGAAGAATGAAAGCGACAGGCCAATGCTTCACAGGCGCCGGGAACCCTGGGAGCTTAGAGCTCTTAGGAGATAGGCGCACAAGTATTAATGATATGTACAGCCATTTTCCCAAAGGTCAAAATGACTTTTCATATAGCCAAGCACACAAGACCTAACATTTGCATTGCGAGAATCTCCAGACCGCCGCATCCCTCTCTAAGACGACATGGGAAACACTGGCTCTACACCACGGCCAACCTCTTCCCTACCCTACCTCACCCCCATCTTTGTTGGAGGAGGCCGTCCAACGGCTGACAGCAGCGGCGGGGAGGTCCTCCTTTTCCATTTTCTCAAGTGTCCTAGCATCTAGTCTCTTACCACATATGACTAAGATCCAATCAGTCTAATGGTATGGGCTTTCTCTGGCCATGATCTCGCATGACAACACCACCCAACGCGGCATGATGTTGCTCTTGTCGTGGTCATCCAAGATCCATACCCATGTGGCAGATGCAATCCATGGCAGGTTGTGTTTCTAGCGCCCGGATCGTTGGCCCTCTAATATGGTGATCAGTGTTTGTCTGATGATTTCGTCTACCGGTGCGCAAAATCCCACAGCAACCTCGAGTTCACTACAAAAACGCCACCCCATAGCCGGTGGATTTTTTGGACGGCACTTTCTAATGCAACACCGAAGTAGAAACGTTTTAGGAAACAAACATGTGTTCTACAATTCAATTAGGAGAAGGTAAACAAACAGTTCATGTAAAAAAACATACAAGTGTTCTACAAAGTTATTTACATAGGCGAAGATCGGGTTATATAGTGGTACCTTCTAGCAAGTGGAAGCGGCAACACCGAAGGGTTTGATGCCATTCTTTGGGTACTACTTCTTGAACTGTGTTTCAAACCCTTGTTCCCGTCTTCATCGGTTGGACCAGTAAAGGAGTCAGTTGTTGAAGGTGTTAGTTTGGACTTCGCTTGGAACTGCTGGTTGGGGTAAGGCGCTGATGTTGGCACACAATACAAGAGTTGTGATTGTCGTTGGATGGTGTGGCTTCTGACGAGTGCGTCGATGTGATGGTGCGCAGAATTTCGGAAGCGAGCAGCGGTTGTTTTAGGGCCTCGACATTGCAGGCGTTGCCGGACATTTGACTTGTTGTCAGCTCAGAGGCACGAGCATCCTCTCATGATTCTTCCTTTCTTTCATAGTAGGGTTCTCTCTTCTAGTGACGAGGTTTTGTATTGGTAGGTTTGTTTTCCACCATGCACTTGTTGATATCCCATACACACTTGTAATCGGAGTGTACCGTTGTGCCAAACGAGTATGTTTTTTCTCCGAAAAGGGAAGGTGGGAACCTCCCATCTTCTATATGCCAACCAAAGTACTTATGAAAATTTATTTTACTGCACACATATTGTGAGAATCATTGGTTAATCAAATACCACAGCCGGTAATAAAGATGATCAAAATGAACAGCAAGATTGGCTCCAGATGTAGATGGGAGCGGTGAATCGTGATAATGACACAAGACTAACCAAAAACTGTTGTGCAATAAAACATAATATTAGCTAGCACAGATCTTGATGGAGAGTATAGCAGATAGGGGCGGCGGCCGGCAGCGGCGGGGGGTCGTCCAACCCTCTTCAACGGACTCCCCAATCTGGAAACAAGGGGCGGGTGGTGGCCTCATGTTCTCCATGGCACTGGCGGGCCTATGTGTATTCATGGGTATTCAGCTGAATACCCAATAATTTTGACCAGAAAAAATCATGCAGTATTAAGCCCAATGAATCTAGCTACCTCTTGTCTCAAACAACAGCCCAATAGCATCACTAGCTAGGCTCCCGTGTCCCGTCCCGAGAGCGTCAGCCGTGAGGCCTCAGTCCATCTCAGGCTGGCTCGATACGAACGAGCGTTCTCCACTTCTCCGGGCTACGTATAACGACGATTCGTTGTAGGCGAGGCGGCTGCCGCAAGGGCGCAGCTACGCCGTCGACAATGTCCAGCAAGTGGAGGCCGGCGGGAGCACTGGAGGCCGGAGCTGCCACCCGACAGGAATCCCGAATCTAGCGACTAACGTTGGTCTGCAGACGCGAACAACATCTATTCACGAAATCCTATCACGGTAGCGTTCTAAATCTAAATTCCTACTGATTTTACTTTTCCTATTTCCAATCAGCAATTGCTCTCCAACTCCAAGTTCCAATTAGATTATTGGTTGCTTGATTAGTGACTCAGTCGATCTCATGATGATCTAGGTTACATTTGTACCAAATTTGTGGTGATAAACTAAGAACACACTGACAAAGAGATGAAGGGGGTGGGTGGGGTGTGGAGGAGAGTGGTGATTTGAATTTATTGAACAATTTATCATATAATTTCTCCACTATTTGAAATGATATCGTTATGGAAAATTTGTGAAACTTTCTATTAATATTGAACAGTTTGTCAATCTTTTTGTCTGTACCGTTGTATTGCATAATTTTTTACCCTTCAATTTTTTAATTGGATTTTCTTTTGAGTTTGAATACTCATTGCAAATTGTCTGTGCCCGCCCATGCTCCATGGGCATCCCTGCATATGTCCTCACCCGCTAGAATCTTGCATCACCTTGATGAGGGAGCCCTCTCTCAAGAAAATAATCCAAATCAAATCAAATTTCTCACCCTCTCTCTTTAGAAAAAAATCGAAAATGAAATTATTCGATATTCTCTCTCCCTCTCCCGGCCTAGCTAGAATGACACTAGGCTAGAAGAACGTGAACGAGTAATCAAGGAAGTGGGAGTTGAAATGTAAAGGAACTTAGATCCTATCAATCTCCAAATGGAGTGTTGTATACCGTCCCAAAGATCAAGGTGGTCTAGGCATCCACGATCTAGAGCTTAAGAATCAGGTCCTACTAGGCAAGTGGTTGGCTAGATTCTTAACTGAGGATGGAGTATGGCAAAACTTGTTGAGGAGGAAGTATGTAGGTTCAAAAGCGTTGTCTCAGGTTTATTGGAAACCCTGAGATTCACACTTTTGGGCTGGCATTATGGCTACTAAGAAGCACTTCTTTCCACATGGGTCTTTCTCCATTCGGGGTGGGTCGGAAATACGTTTCTGGGAGGATAAGTGGTTGGGGATAACTACGCTCCGGGATCAGTATCCAGCTTTATATAGGATCGCTCGTCATAAAGATGTAACCCTTCAAAGGGTAATGGAAACCTCTCCACCATCGATGACTTTCAGACGTAATGTAGTCGGTCCCAGATTAACCAATTGGAATGAATTGCTACAGAGATTAGCTTCAATTCAATTGGTCCAAGGGAAAGATCTATTCCGTTGGGAACTTACCAAGAATGGTAAATTCAGTGTAAGATCCATGTATGAAGCTTTAATTCAACCCATTCAACCGGTGTATAATAATAAGAAGATTTCGAAACTGAGGATACCACTAAAGACAAAGGTCTTTGCTTGGTACCTACGTCGCGGTGTTATCCTCACCAAAGATAACCTTGCAAAAAGGAATTGGCTTGGATGTAGGAGTTCTGTCAAGAGGACGAGACAATTAAATATCTTTTTTTCCAGTGCCGGTTTGCCAAAGCTATATGGTCAATCATTCAGATAGGATCTAGCTTATACTCTCCCCGTAGCGTTACGAATATTTTCGGCAACTGCCTAAATGGGGTAGAGGTTAGGTACATGATACTTATCAGGGTGGGAGCGTTAGCCGTGTTATGGTCGCTCTGCCTATGTAGAAATGACAAGGTTTTCAATGATAAGAATGCTTCTCTTATGCAGGTGATTTACCGATCTACGGCTACGCTCCGTTTATGGTCGCCACTTCAGCGCCTGGAGGACCGCGACCTCTTTATGGAGGTGTCTACACGATTGGAGAATTCGGCCAAGGAGTTTATTACCCAACATGGGTGGCTGCATAGTCTAAGGATAGCGGCTCCACCAAAATGATTTGCTCGCTTTTGTTTCGGAGATGTACTTTTAATTGAACTCTTTTTCTGGTTGTATCCGTGAACGGCTGTGTGCATCCTAGTTATGCAGAGGCCGGGTGTATTACATCAAACTCTGAAGTAATAAAGCGACCTTTTTCGAAAAAAAATCAATCTCCAAATCTAAAGGTATAATAGCTGCCCCCTCATGGGGGTCTCACAACGATTTGAGCACGTGAGCCGTCGGATCATTTCATCGGCGCATCTCGTCCGTTCATTCTGGACACTCCTCACACTAGCTAGCCCCATGCAATGGCGGATTGTTACCCGCCTCCAGCTGCATGTGGGCCCCACCTTTGTCGGCCCTGCACGTCAGCCACCGTAGCTAGGATCTCTGTTGGTGCGCATTGGCATCTGGCAGTGGATCTCAACCCGCAGGGCTATTTTCGTAATTTCAGCGTGGCCTGCTATAAAAGCGAGCCTCAGGGCAAATAAAAACCCTAACCGCCTAGCGCCCCCGCCCCGCGCCCGCCTCCCCATCTCCCACTCCCCGCCGCCGCCGGACTCTTCTCCGGCGAGCCACCATCACCCGCGTCCTCCCGGGGATCTACGCGGCGCACGTTGCCGGCGCTGTCCTTGGGAAGGAGCGCGGAGACAGGTGTGGCGAGCGCGACCGCTTGGCGGGCGAGCGCGTCGGGGAGGAGTTGAGGAGGCAGAGGACGTCGGCGGGTCCGGCCCGTCCGACCACGGCGGCGCCACGCGCATGGACGACGGCGACGCAGGTAGCGGCGGCTGCGCGGGGCCCCTTGCGGAGAGCGGTCCTGGCGAGCAAGGCGGCTGGGCGGGCGAGCGCGTCGGGGGACGAGCAGAGGAGGCAGAGGACGACGGGGGCGCCGCTATAATAGCTGCACCCTCATGGGGGTCTCACAACGATTTGAGCACGTGAGCCGTCGGATCATTTCATCGGCGCATCTCGTCCGTTCATTCTGGACACTCCTCACACTAGCTAGCCCCATGCAATGGCGGATTGTTACCCGCCTCCAGCTGCATGTGGGCCCCACCTTTGCCGGCCCTGCACGTCAGCCACCGTGGCTAGGATCTCTGTTGGTGCGCATTGGCATCTGGCAGTGGATCTCAACCCGCAGGGGTATTTTCATAATTTCAGCGTGGCCTGGTATAAAAGCGAGCCTCAGGGCAAATAAAAACCCTGACCGCCTAGCGCCCCCGCCGCGCGCCCGCCTCCCCATCTCCCACTCCCCGCCGCCGGACTCTTCTCCGGCGAGCCACCATCACCCGCGTCCTCCCGGGGATCTACGCGGCGCACATTGCCGGCGCTGTCCTTGGGAAGGAGCGCGGAGACAGGTGTGGCGAGCGCGACGGCTTGGCGGGCGAGCGCTGATACGTCTCAAACGTATCTATAATTTCTTATGTTCCATGCCACTTTATTGATGATATCTACATGTTTTATACACACTAGTTGAATGCCCGTGCGCTGCTACGGCTCGATTTTTATTTTCTCTTGTAATATATTAGAAAAATGTATGTGAAAATATAAATGTGTAAAAATAATCACATGGTACTGCAGAAACAATAATATTCTACTTTTTTTGAGGGTCCACACTACAGATTTTTACATAAGTACATTGCTCTATAGTTTTCACCACTGTAGTTGAGATGTGGCTGCAATTAGTCTCCTTTCGTGGTACTCCGCTGCAAGCTCCTGCGCTATCATGAAAATATCGTGACATTTACTCATAAACCTTCAGCGAGAAGCTCCTGAGCTGTCATGTATATATACATGCGCAACATTACATTGGTATGTTCTAGCCTGTTTGAACATCTAAAGAGTTAACTGAATTTTTGCATACTGCATCGTCTAAACGACCACACTTCTAAACCAATTGAGTATGTGAGAAACCAATTCCCTTGTTCCATGTTTCCTTGGCACAACCAAAGTCTTCTAAATGGGTAGCCTAGTTGCATATGAAAGCAACACATAAAGTATGAAGCGCTTGGATAACAAGGGCGCATAGTGAGTCAGCGCCAGTTTGGAGAAGAAAACAGCATGTTTTCCATGTGCATTCAGTCAACAAGGGAACCTTCAGCAAACTCGAACATTGTATGTGTCATCTGGTAGCAAACAAAGCATTGGCAGGATCTACTCGGGAAATATAATTGCATCGTTGATAGGAAGTCTTGAACAAGATAGAGACCATCAGACAAGGTTTCCAAATCAGCACAAACTACGGAAACTGGAACTGAAATCATTGCAATGGGAGTAAAAACTATCATCATCTATGTATGTCGAAGAAATCTTCAGAAGAATGAGACCAGCTCTGATCAGTTCTAGTTTTTTGACACTGTGTGGACGAGCAGATTGAAGAGGCACACCTTGGAATGTGTTTGTTGGAATAGTGACAGACTGACAGCATGAAAACTCGATAATAGCATGAGAAAGAAATGGAGGTACAAATAAACATGAGGAAGATTAGCATATAGCAAGTGCAATACTAAGTTATATAAAAGGATGTCTATAATTATTGTAGATAGACAATTTTCAGTACGATTTTAGGACTATAACACTGTCAGTTTCTATAATTCATCGATTCACACGATCAGAAAAAATGGGCACATTACTTGTACCATGTTTTGCATGTAAAGTTTGGTAGAATGTCACCAATTCTCCGAGTTGATGAAATAAAAAAAATATTTCTGGTTCTCATGCTCCAACCATAGGTAGGAGATGTGATAAGACATCCATACATGATGACTAAAAACAATTGCTGATTCTGAGCACTGAGCTTACAACAGATAGATGATCAGCTCGCAAGACATAAATTATCATTTCGACCCAACACTTCTCACTACCACTATAACTTCTCCAGTGTTTATTGTCACACCATTGAGTGCTCATTCTCCTCGGTTGGGATCATGCGAAGTGGTGGTTAACTGTTACATCATCTTCTTCTCTTCTTCATAGCGGATAGTAGCTGCAGACAAAAAAACGGCTTTTTTAGGAAAGACACCTAAACATTGACCATCTAGTGAGGGCTAAGAAGCGAGCTCATGGCTTGGTTTTAGGGCATCACTTACCAGCACAGCAAGCATACTCCAGCCGCATACGCGATATTTCCCCCATGAAGTCGGTCATCATCAAAGCATGAAGTGTCTGTTTAATGGATGGGGAATACGGCTCGTAGGGATGCCCAAGAGTCGCCATGAAGGCCATGGTTCCAGCATATCTTTCAGCCCTCGACCTACACGTGTCTGCCGATGCTAAGAAGGATATCATTCCGATGCACTCACTTCAAACCGTTGGCTGCATGACAAATGGAAACATGTAACAAAAAAGTTAATATGGAAACATGTAACAAATCTAGAGCTTTTTTCTTGGACAATTAATGTTGCATGTTTCCATCACTCTATCCACTAAAAACAATTCATCAATTTCCCCTGATTTATTTGTGGCATACTTACGGACATATGCTCGACAAAGAATAAGTTTTTCCTTAATAGGAAAGCACTATTTAGAATTCTTAACTCTATTTTAGTTGACATACCGACAAGTTTTTCGTTTATTTGTTGATAAAAGTTGCACCTGCAAGCGTCTAGTATAGCAATACTGATGCCATCATGCTTAAATTCCATGTGTATATTGTGGCCGCTATGATTAAGTTACTCTGTAAACCAAATTTCGCTAGGGTGCTTCTGACTACACACTCTGCTAAACAAGGATAATAATCAAAGGTTAGCGCAGGTATTCGTAGAACTATACTTTACAGTGTAATCACTCACTGAGTAACATGTGTTAACCCATTAACTTTACATTCACACACACTTAGAGGGTAATATTTTAGGTTATCAAAGGGTCTGATGCTAAAATAAGTAGAGGTTACCAAAGGTTTGCTGTATCGTATTCTTACAATTTAGGAGGTATGTACTACAGGAAGTGCACTATTAGCTGCTCATTTAGGATCAAGTTTTAATTACAAGTAAACTTGCCATATGTTGATAGATTTTTTTTGATGAATGATCCAAGCTAGACTGGTAACGAACATGTACAAGTAGAGTTCTCTTTTTCCTAAAACCACATGTACAGACGAATGTGTTTTTCATGATCAAGTTTGCTCTGAGTTCCCACTATATCATGCACATACCTTTTAGAGGCTTGAATGATATTCACAAGAGATGAAAACTATGGCCTAACCGCATAATAGTAAAGATAGAAAACATTGTGCACTGCCATGGAAAATCTCACCGCCCCGAGAAATGCATGAAAACTGGGCATTCACACGATACAAAGTGTGTACCACAACCAAACACCTTCATCTAAGCAGATTCAAAAATATGTGGAAGACAAATTACAAAAAATGTTGGCAGGGAGCATATGCAGGAGCAAGATTACCATGCTAAAATGACATAATCAAAATTTGCTGACCTGCAACTCTATTCTCTACTAATAAGCTTGGTTCTTTTTATTTTCCAGGTGATGATCCAGGTTGAAAGATCACCTGAAACAAATATGTTGTGATATCAACAAGACAGCAATAACATCATTTTAGTCATCTTATAGAGGTTACTAACATGGTTAAATTGGGAGATATAATTGTGGAAGCGCTAACTTTCTAGGTTGAGACTATGTTTCATTACTGTACAGATAATCTGTACTTGTTAGTTAAAGTTTTTCTTTTTTAGTTTTAGTCCACCATAGATAATCTGTACTTGTCAGGGAATCAGTAAGATATGAAGGCTTGAGTAATAAGCCAAGGAACAGTACACACAACATAGGTAGAAGAAAATCGATCCTATCGAAGCGCAAAAAATACGCACTTCCATTCTCATTAACCACACACAAAGGCATAAGGGCGAACCTTCCAGATGAGGTTTGCAGTGACTTTGCCACTGGACAGGTTGACAGAGATGCAGGTGGTCTTGGCTCACCGCACCGAATTTCTCCAAGGCCGGTAGCTCCGAGTTCTGTACAACACAAAAAATCACAAGAAATTGATGAAGGCTAAATAGCAGCAAATTTTAGGGATCCACAAGCTCTGTCCAGAACACTGAATGGTTCATCCAAACCTCATGGTTCCTAAATATAGGTTTTCCAAAAAAAAATTACATACAACCACTGAGATATAAAGTTTCAGGTAAAAAATTAACAAAGAATCACCAAATAAAGAGGGGTGAATTACTCAGATTACACTCCAGGAAGAACTCATCCACCTCCTTCGCAACCTGGGATATAAAAGCAGATACCATAAATATCAAATACCAGAACAATAATCATATGCTCTGAAATAGTAATCTTTTCAAAATAATATCATATAAAGAAGAAAAAAAGCATGCTCGCACAACGTACTCCAGATAAATTCATTGGATAATATAAAGTTTCAGGTAAAAAATTAACAAAGAATCACCAAATAAAGAGGGGTGAATTACTCAGATTACACTCCAGGAAGAACTCATCCACCTCCTTCGCAACCTGGGATATAAAAGCAGATACCATAAATATCAAATACCAGAACAATAATCATATGCTCTGAAATAGTAATCTTTTCAAAATAATATCATATAAAGAAGAAAAAAAGCATGCTCGCACAACGTACTCCAGATAAATTCATTGGATAAAAAAGTGTGACATGGCAGTCTTCCAAACTATTTCAGAGCGTAGATACATCATATCAGTATAAAATTTTGTGATCTATTGATTATGATGTGGTCACATTCTTATCTGCTTAAACACTTGACAAAACAATATAGCCTGGATTTTGTACGATGCGGAGTATAGATACATCACGTCAGTATAAAACTTTGTGATCTATGGATTATGATGTTGTCGTATTATTATCTGCTTAAACAGCTGTAGTTGATCACACAGAAAGAAAACAATTTAACCTGAAGTTTGTACAATGCTATGAGCATATGAAACTGATGATGCATCAACGTCAAGTGAATCTTTTCAATGTATGGTTTGCCAGTATGCACCAAAACATAGTGCAGCACCGAATAAAGCTCGGCATGGTGTCACTTTGTATAGAACGGCTGGAAAAAATCTCTACTACTATAAAGAGGGACAGGGAATTTGCACACGCCTTTGAACCTACTACTGAAAACTACGTAGACACCAAGTGAAGGCAAAATATATGCGGATCAGTATTCAAATACAGAGAGGGAGACAATATAATAAAAAGCTATTCAAGCACTTGTTGTAGGCTGCTTCTCTATGGGAAATCTACAAGTAAATACAAGAAAACATCCTACAAGTAAATACAAGTTAGATTTCCATTATGTTATTCTAGTAGGAAACCGTGTATAATAGATAACTACATGTTAACCTGATCTATAGGAACTCTACGGGTGATTAAACAAAAATATCGCAGGCTTACAAGTTCCAATTGCACACATAGGTCATGCAACAAAAAAACAAGCCGACCCAACCTATGAGCACACAAAGCCACGTTCAAACCTTCTGGACGGAGTTGGTGTTGGCTCTCGTTTCCGGCTTTCCAGGCTCGATAGCTTCGATTTCTGTACGGCGCAAGAAACCAGAAGAATTAGATGAAGACTCTACTAAATAGCAGCAAAATATAAGCCTCGATGGGCTCCGGCCAGAACACTCTTACGGCGACCAGCGTGAAGTTGGACTTGTATGCGTCGGGCGTGTTATACAGGAACACGTACACGCCAGCGTCGTCACCGCCGTGAAGCCCGGGCGCGGCGAGCTCCTGACGCCGACTGGAGAGGGGAGAAAGATTGGAGGATTTGAGCCAATGGTCGTGCGGCAGTAGGAGAACATGAGGGCTCGTACCTTTTGTATTGGTGGAGGAAGTACCAAACACAAGCAGCACGATCGGCATGCTCCACGATTGCATCGGCAGTTGCCATAGCTAAGCTGACCGGTAGTTTCCAGCAGACCATGGCAGATCGAGGCGGCGCGGATGGGGAAACGGAGAACGAGGCATCAGCGACGCGGCGCGCCTGACGGTAGAGACAGCGGAGAGGGGGGGGGGGGAGAGGCGGCCGGAGAGGGGCGGCCGGAGAGAGGCGGTGCATCGACGGCAAGGCTAGGAATCAATCAGGGGAATTTTTTTTCGTTTTGGCTGTGCGGGACGAGAGGTCAAAGACCGTGCGTGTGTGGTGGCTCGTTTCCATCAGCCGGTTGGTTTTGAGCCTGGTTTATTCCTTTCCTATGTAAACGTGGCGTGCGGGACGAGAGCCGTGGGTTTTATTTTCGATTTGAGGTGGGAGGTTGGGACGTACCATGGGACACCACCTCTAGCCATTTAATATAGTAGAGATTATATGTCATTATTATGCGTTTTCCGGAACTAACCTATTGACGAGATGCCGAAAGGCCAGTTGCTGCTTTTTGGTTTCGTAAATCCTAGTAACGAAATATTTTCGAATCGGACGAAATCACCGCCAAAGTTCCTATTTTTCCCGAAGCTTCCAGAGCACCGAGGGGACGAGAGGGGAGCCGGGGCCCTGCACCACCCCCGCGGCCAGGGGGCGCGCCCCTATGGTCCTGGCACCCCGTGGCCCCCCGACTCCTCTCCTATTTAAGCCTCCCGACCTAAAAACACCGCCAGAGACCACGATACGGAGAAAACCTTCCGAGCCGCCGCCATCGCGAAATCAAGATTCGGGGACAGAAGTCTGCTCCGCACCCCCGGAGCGGGAATTGCCCCCGAAGCCGTCTCCACCGCCATCTTCACCGCCATCGCCGTTCCCATGATGAGGAGGGAGTAGTTCTCCCCGGGGAGGGCTCTACCGTAGCTATGTGGTTAATCTCTCTCTCTGTACTCCAATACAATGATCTCATGAGCTGCCTTACATGATTGAGATCCATATGATGAGCTTTGTATCGCTGCTAGTTGTGTGCTACTCATGTGATGTTATTAAAGTAGTCTATTCCTCCTGCATGTGTGTAAAGGTGATCAGTGCGTGCACCGTGTGGTTCTTGTCGTAGGCTATGATCATGATCTCTTGTAGATCGTGGAGTTAATTGTCATTATGATAGTATTGATGTGATCTATTCCTCCTTCATAGTGTAATGTGGACAGTGCGTGCGCTATGTTAGTTCTTGGTTTATTTTGCAATGATCTATTATGCTCTAAGGTTACTTAAACATGAATATCGAATGTTGCGGAGCTTGTTAACTCCGGCATTGAGGGTTCGTGTAATCCTACGCAACGAATGATGTTCATTATCAAACAAGAGTGTATGTAGCACATATGAGAAGAAGTATTTATTATGCGATCAATGTTGAGAGTGTCCACTAGTGAAAGTATGATCCCTAGGCCTTGTTTCCAATACTGAAAACACCGTTTACTTACTGTTTTGTTGCATGTTTACTCGCTGCCATATTTTATTCAGATTGCTATTACCACTCATATACATCCATATTACTTGTATTTCACTATCTCTTCGCCGAACTAGTGCACCTATACATCTGACAAGTGTATTTGGTGTGTGGGGACACAAGAGACTTCTTGCTTTGTGATTACAGGGTTGCTTGAGAGGGATATCTTTGACCTCTTCCTCCCCGAGTTCGATAAACCTTGGGTGATCCACTTAAGGGAAACTTGCTGCTGTTCTACAAACCTCTGCACTTGGAGGCCCAACACTGTCTACAAGAATAGAAGCACCCGTAGACATCAAGCACTTTTCGGCGCCGTTGCCGGGGAGGAAAGGTAAAGGTACTCACACTCCGGTTCCAGGTAACAGTACTTTTCTGGCGCCATTGTGTGTGTACTCGAAGCTATTTCCTTTAGACTCTGCAATTACATCTTTTTGTTTCTTGTTTACACTAGTTAGGCATAATGGACAACAAAGAGCTTCTTATTCTATTTCCTGATTTAAGACATGGATGGTCTGATGCGAAAATTAAAAAACCTATGGAACCTTATTTACATGATAGTAGCAATGTTATTAGTATGAATGCAATTACTGCTAATGCTATGAAGAAGTCTAAGCTTGGGGAAGCTAGTTTACATAAAAATAGTCTTTTTAGCTCCTCCGCTTTGGAAGAAATATTTTGCTCTGATAATGCTTTATCTCCCATATGCGATAACTTTAATGATGCTTCTGATATTTTAAATCCACCTGCTGAAAGTATTCCGTATAAAATACCTATGAAAATTATTGAACGTGTTATGGATAACCGCTATGAAGGGGATGGAACTGTCCATCCTAGTAATCATTTACTGTTTTTGCATGAATTATGCGGGTTATTCAAGTGTGCAGGTATTTCAATGGATGAAGTTAGAAAGAAATTATTTGATATGTCGCTGTCTGGTAAAGCGGCGCATTGGTATAAACTATTGAAGGACGGGCGCTCTCTTGATTGGAAGGATATTGTGCCTCTATTTTATTCCAAGTTCTATCCTCCAAGTGAAATTCACAAAGATCGAAACCATATATATAATTTTTGGCCTCATGATGGAGAGCCCAAGCATGGGAGAGATTGAAGACTTTAATGCTCAAATGCCCCAATCATGAGCTTCCAGGTAATATAATTATTGATAATTTCTATGCAAGACTTTCTTTTCAAGATAAGACCTTGCTGGATACTACTTGTTCTGGATCATTCACGAGCAATAAAGAAGAGTTTAAAAGGGACCTTCTAGATCGGATTAAGGAGAACGCTGAAGATTGGGAGAACGACAAAGGTAAAGAGTCAGGTATAAATTATGATTATGAATGCATTGAAACCTTCATGAATACTGATAAATTTCGAAATATGAGTGCTACTTATGGTCTTGACTCTCAAGTTGCTGCAAATCTTTATAAAGCCTTTGCTTCTCATTTAGAATTGCCTAAAAAGAATTTTGATAAGTATCATGAACCTTTTAAAGAGGCTTGCATGAAGAATGACATTGTTGTTAATGATTGCAATAAGCATGCTCAAACTCCTAAGAATGCTATTTCCTATAAGCATGTTAATTTTTGTGGAATACATAGACCTTGTGGAATTAATCAAATAGAAGATGAATATTGTATCCATCACAGAAATGAAAAAACTAGAAAATGGTCTAGAGCTCTAGATGATCTTGGAGAAAAAGTGTGTGCCCTCTATCCTTTTATTTGTGAACTTTGCCATAGAGTTGGTCATTTTAATTTTCAATGTTCCTCCAATGATAATTCGAACCCCATAAGTGCTGCAAATTTGTATTGTGATGATGAAATTACTCCTAATCAGCATGATGAACTTACCTTATTTTTGAAGTGTGAAGAGTTATCAAGAAAATTTCTTTGTTAAATATTAACGATCTTGATATTGATGATGTCCTGCATGGTTGTCTTTCTTATTGCATTAATAATAGCCATACAAATACTTACATACAAAATATTTTAGAAGATGACACCTTGCCAAAATATGATAGGACCGCTGTGTGTTTTCAACTAATTAATGAAAAGGAGGGATCCTCCCAAGTTTCTTCTATTGTTTCTAAAAGTAAATCAGGTTATGCGGACAAGCCACCCTTCAAGCCTCTTCCTCCTAAAGAAGGGAACGAGGAGAAGGAGAAGAAGAAGAAGAAGAAGGAAACGAAGAAGAAGAAGAAGACGAAGAAGAAGGAGAATAAAAAGAAAGAGGTAACGGCGTATCCCCGCGTGAATGAGATAACGCTAGGTAACCGTAAGTATGTTGCTCCTAATGATTATTATGATAATGAATCTGAGTACGATGATCTTCCTATACCCTTTACCCATATTAGTGATCATGATTTGGATGAGCACGCTGCCTTTGATATTGAAAATCTCTTTGGTGCTGATTATGAAATTAATGATGATAGCATTATTCATGTCCCCTTAAACGATGATATTGAAAGCTCTAAGCTTGGGGATGTTGTGCTTAAAGATCCTGTATTTGAGACATCTACTTTTAGTGAAAATGATGATATTACATATTCAGGTTTAGATAATTGCTATAGAGATGTATATGACACATGTTACAATTATCCTTATGAAACTTGTCATAGTTATGATGGGCTTGCCAAAAACAATTCTTTTAATATGCAACTTGTTTACCATGTTCAAATTCTTGATAATAATCTTGCTCCAATTACTATTAATGAGAATAACTCTTCTTATGTCAAAATTAATGATACTTCTATGCATATGAACCATGATAAGAATGTTTTAAGTGACGGGTATATTGTGGACTTCATCAATGATGCTACTGAAAGTTATTATGAGAGAGGGAAATATGGTTATATGCATCTTAATAATATTAAGTTTCCCCTCTTTATGTTGAGAATCTTTAAGTTACTCGTGTTTTATCCTCTTATGCTTGCCACTTTGCTCTTCATGAATTCATTTGTGTATAAGATTCTTTTGCATAGGAAGCATGTTAGGCTCAAATGTGTTTTGAATTGCCTCTTGAAGCTCTCTTTTGCTTCAAATACTATTTCTTGCGGGTGCATCACCAAAATTGCTGAGCCCATCTTAATGGCTATAAAGAAAGAACTTCTTGGGAGATAACCCATGTGTTATTTTTCTACAGTACTTTGTTTTATATTTGTGTCTTGGAAGTTGTTTACTACTGTAGCAACCTCTCCTTATCATGTTTTTGTGCCAAGTAAAGTTTCTATGTCAAAGTTGATGTTATATTTGGGATCGCTGCGCAGAAACAGCATTGCTGTCTGTCACGAATCTGGGCTCAGTTCTCTGTAGAAAATTCGAAAAATCTGCCAATTTACGAGCGTGATCCTCAGATATGTACGCAACTTTCATTAGTTTTGAGTTTTTCCATTTGAGCAAGTCTGGTGCCATCTTAAAATTCGTCTTTACGGACTGTTCTGTTTTTGACAGATTCTGCCTTTTATTTCGCATTGCCGCTTTTGTTAAGTTGAATGAGTTTCTTTGTTCCATTAACTTTCAGAAGTTATGTGCAATGTCCAGAAGTGAAAAGAATGTTTGTGTCACCTCTGAACATGTGAATTTTTGATTATGCACTAACCCTCTAATGAGTTTGCTTGAAGTTTGGTGTGAAGGAAGTTTTCAAGGGTCAAGGGGAGGATGATATACTACGATCAAGAAGAATGAAAAGTCTAAGCTTGGGGATGCCCCGGTGGTTCATCCCTGCATATTTCAAGAAGACTCAAGCATCTAAGCTTGGGGATGCCCAAGGCATCCCCTTCTTCATCGACAAAGTATCAGGTTCCTTCTCTTGAAACTATATTTTTATTCAGTCACATCTTGTGTTCTTTACTTGGAGCGTCTGTATGCTTTTGTTTTTGTTTTTGTTTGAATAAATGATTGTTTGGGAGAGAGACACGCTCCGCTGGTTCGTATGAACACATGTGTTCTTAGCTTTTAATTTTCATGGCGAAGATTGAAACTGCTTCGTTAATTGTTATATGGTTGGAAACGGGAAATGCTACATGTAGTAATTGGTGTAATGTCTTGAATAATGTGATACTTGGCAATTGTTGTGCTCATATAGATCTTGTTTAAGCTCTTGCATCATGTACCTTGTACCCATTAATGAATAATTACATAGAGCTTGTTAAAGTTTGGTTTGCATGATTGGTCTCTCTAAGTCTAGATATTTTCTGGTTGAGGTGTTTGAACAACAAGGAGACGATGTAAAGTCTTATAATGCTTACAATATGTTTATATGTGAGTCTTGCTGCACCATTTCATACTTGAGTTTGCTTCAAATAACCTTGCTAGCCTAAACCTTGTATCGAGAGGGAATACTTCTCATGCATCCAAATACTTGAGCCAATATTTATGCCATTTGTGTCCACCATACCTACCTACTACATGGTATTTCTCCGCCATTCCAAAGTAAATTGCTTGAGTGCTACCTTTAAACAATTCAAAAGTTATTACCTCTTATTTGTGTCAATGTTTTATAGCTCATGAGGAAGTATGTGGTGTTTATCTTTCAATCTTGTTGGGCAACTTTCACCAATGGACTAGCGGCTTCATCCGCTTATCCAATAATTTTGCAAAAAGAGCTGGCAATGGGATTCCCAGTCCCAAATTAATTAACAAAAATAGACACTCCTCCATGGTATGTGATTGTTGGACGGCACCCGAAGGATTCGGTTAGCCATGGCTTGAGAAAGCAAAGGTGGGGAGGAGTGTCATCATAATAAAACTAAAATAAAAAGGCACTCCTTCATGGTATGAGATTGTTGGCAGGCACCCGAGGATTCGGTTAGCCATGGTTTGTGAAAGAAAGGTTGGAAGGAGTGCCACCTAAAAACAAAATAAAATGGGAGCCGCTCTTTGAAGGTTTGCCTGGCAAGGGGGTTAGAGTACCCGCTACCATTCGTTGACAACAACAAACACTTCTCAAAACTTTACTTTTATGCTCTCTATGTGTTTTTAAAATCAAAGCTCTAGCACAAATATAGCAATCAATGCTTTCCTCTTTGAAGGACCATTCTTTTACCTTATTGTTGAGTCAGTTTACCTATTCTTTCTATCCTAGAAGCAAACACTTGTGTAAATTGTGTGCATTGATTCTTACATGTTTACCTATTGCACTTGTTATATTACTTTGTGTTGACAATTATCCACGAGATATACATGTTAAAGTTGAAAGCAACCGCTGAAACTTATATCTTCTTTTGTGTTGTTTCAAAGCTTTCTACCAAGAATTTATTGCTTATGAGTTAACTCTTATGCAAGACTTATTGATGCTTGGCTTGAAAGTATTATTCATGAAAAGTCTTTGTTATATGATTCATTTGTTTACTCATTATCCTCATCATTGCTTCGAATCTCTGCATTCACCTCATGTGCTTTACAATAGTATGATCAAGGCTATGATGGCATGTCACTTAAGAAATTATCATTTGTTATCGTTTTACCTGCTCGGGACGAGCAGAACTAAGCTTGGGGATGCTTGATACGTCTCAAACGTATCTATAATTTCTTATGTTCCATGCCACTTTATTGATGATATCTACATGTTTTATACACATTATATGTCATTATTATGCGTTTCCGGAACTAACCTATTGACGAGATGCCGAAAGGCCAGTTGCTGTCTGCTTTTGGTTTAAATCCTAGTAACGAAATATTTTCGGAATCGGACGAAATCACCGCCAAAGTTCCTATTTTTCCCGGAAGCTTCCAGCACCGGAGGGGACGAGAGGGGAGCCGGGGGCCCCACCACACCCCGGCGCGGGCCGGGGGCGCCCCATGGTCTGGCACCCCGTGGCCCCTCCGACTCCCTCTCGGCGCCTATTTAAGCCTCCGACCTAAAAACACGCCGGAGACCACGATACGGAGAAAAACCTTCCGAGCCGCCGCCATCGCGAAATCAAGATTCGGGGACAGAAGTCTCTGTTCCCACTGAGCGGGAATTGCCCCTGGCCGTCTCCACCGCCATCTTCACCGCCATCGCTGTTCCCATGATGAGGAGGGAGTAGTTCTCCCCGGGGCTGAGGGCTCTACCGTAGCTATGTGGTTAATCTCTCTCTCGTACTCCAATACAATGATCTCATGAGCTGCCTTACATGATTGAGATCCATATGATGAGCTTTGTATCTAGTTGTGTGCTACTCATGTGATGTTATTAAAGTAGTCTATTCCTCCTGCATGTGTAAAGGTGATCAGTGCGTGCACCGTGTGGTTCTTGTCGTAGGCTATGATCATGATCTCTTGTAGATCGTGGAGTTAATTGTCATTATGATAGTATTGATGTGATCTATTCCTCCTTCATAGTGTAATGTGGACAGTGTGTGCGCTATGTTAGTTCTTGGTTTATTTTGCAATGATCTATTATGCTCTAAGGTTACTTAAACATGAATATCGAATGTTGCGGAGCTTGTTAACTCCGGCATTGAGGGTTCGTGTAATCCTACGCAACGAATGATGTTCATTATCAAACAAGAGTGTATGTAGCACATATGAGAAGAAGTATTTATTATGCGATCAATGTTGAGAGTGTCCACTAGTGAAAGTATGATCCCTAGGCCTTGTTTCCAATACTGAAAACACCGTTTACTTACTGTTTTGTTGCATGTTTACTCGCTGCCATATTTTATTCAGATTGCTATTACCACTCATATACATCCATATTACTTGTATTTCACTATCTCTTCGCCGAACTAGTGCACCTATACATCGACAAGTGTATTTGGTGTGTTGGGGACACAAGAGACTTCTTGCTTTGTGATTGCAGGGTTGCTTGAGAGGGATATCTTTGACCTCTTCCTCCCTGAGTTCGATAAACCTTGGGTGATCCACTTAAGGGAAACTTGCTGCTGTTCTACAAACCTCTGCTCTTGGAGGCCCAACACTGTCTACAAGAATAGAAGCACCCGTAGACATCAAGCGCGTCGGGGAGGAGTTGAGGAGGCAGAGGACGTCGGCGGGTCCGGCCCGTCCGACCACGGCGGCGCCACGCGCATGGACGACGGCGACGTAGGTAGCGGCGGCTGCGCGGGGCCCCTTGCGGAGAGCGGCCCTGGCGAGCAAGGCGGCTGGGCGGGCGAGCGCATCGGGGGACGAGCAGAGGAGGCAGAGGACGACGGGGGCGCCGCTATAATAGCTGCCCCCTCATGGGGGTCTCACAACGATTTGAGCACGTGAGCCGTCGGATCATTTCATCGGCGCATCTCGTCCGTTCATTCTGGACACTCCTCACACTAGCATGCAATGGCGGATTGTTACCCGCCTCCAGCTGCATGTGGGCCCCACCTTTGCCGGCCCTGCACGTCAGCCACCGTGGCTAGGATCTCTGTTGGTGCGCATTGGCATCTGGCAGTGGATCTCAACCCGCAGGGGTATTTTCGTAATTTCAGCGTGGCCTGGTATAAAAGCGAGCCTCAGGGCAAATAAAAACCCTAACCGCCTAGCGCCCCCGCCCCGCGCCCGCCTCCCCATCTCCCACTCCCCGCCGCCGCCGGACTCTTCTCCGGCGAGCCACCATCACCCGCGTCCTCCCGGGGATCTACGCGGCGCACGTTGCCGGCGCTGTCCTTGGGAAGGAGCGCGGAGACAGTGGCGAGCGCGACGGCTTGGCGGGCGAGCGCGTCGGGGAGGAGTTGAGGAGGCAGAGGACGTCGGCGGGTCCGGCCCGTCCGACCACGGCGGCGCCACGCGCATGGACGACGGCGACGCAGGTAGCGGCGGCTGCGCGGGGCCCCTTGCGTAGAGCGGCCCTGGCGAGCAAGGCGGCTGGGCGGGCGAGCGCGTCGGGGGACGAGCAGAGGAGGCAGAGGACGACGGGGGCGCCGCTATAATAGCTGCCCCCTCATGGGGGTCTCACAACGATTTGAGCACGTGAGCCGTCGGATCATTTCATCGGCGCATCTCGTCCGTTCATTCTGGACACTCCTCACACTAGCTAGCCCCATGCAATGGCGGATTGTTACCCGCCTCCAGCTGCATGTGGGCCCCACCTTTGCCGGCCCTGCACGTCAGCCACCGTGGCTAGGATCTCTGTTGGTGCGCATTGGCATCTGGCAGTGGATCTCAACCCGCAGGGGTATTTTCGTAATTTCAGCGTGGCCTGGTATAAAAGCGAGCCTCAGGGCAAATAAAAACCCTAACCGCCTAGCGCCCCCGCCCCGCGCCCGCCTCCCCATCTCCCACTCCCCGCCGCCGCCGGACTCTTCTCCGGCGAGCCACCATCACCCGCGTCCTCCCGGGGATCTACGCGGCGCACGTTGCCGGCGCTGTCCTTGGGAAGGAGCGCGGAGACAGTGTGGCGAGCGCGACGGCTTGGCGGGCGAGCGCGTCGGGGAGGAGTTGAGGAGGCAGAGGACGTCGGCGGGTCCGGCCCGTCCGACCACGGCGGCGCCACGCGCATGGACGACGACGACGCAGGTAGCGGCGGCTGCGCGGGGCCCCTTGCGTAGAGCGGCCCTGGCGAGCAAGGCGGCTGGGCGGGCGAGCGCGTCGGGGGACGAGCAGAGGAGGCAGAGGACGATGGGGGCGCCGCGCGCGGGGCCGCCGGCGACGCAGGCAACGAAGGCTGCGTGGGGCCCCTTGCGGAGAGCGGCTCTTCCTGGAATGGCCGTGCTCGCCTCGTCTTCGTCTGCTCCGGCGAGGCAGGGCCATGGCTGTCGGACGCGGCCTTCCTCGACGCCGCGCTGGCGGGAGGTGGACAAGGAAGCCGATGAGCCCCACGCCGGCGTCCTTGCTGCAGCCAAGCAGCAGTATATGGGCAATGAAGGCGGCGAAATTTGCAAGCCTGAAGTTCATCTCCAGGTCATGAACTATCTCACCCTCAAAATTAATGTCTCTTTCTTGCCTCCGTTTAATTACAACAGGTCACACTCATCTGCCCCCATCACTTGCAGGGAGGAAAGCGAAGGCACGCTCGGGCATTTTTGTCTGAGAGGACACTCGGTTGCAGGTTTCCTCTCATCTTTGACTTTATTTTCGTGTCAGATCTAGGAAATTGGAAGATAGGGTCATGCTTTTGAGGGTAATTGCTACAACTAATCGTGGACTGGTCGGTTATTTTATAAGATTGCCTTTCTTTAATTCACAGACGAGATTTTCCCAAAATCTGGTTGCCAAATAACAAATTAGGTGATGAGACTGACAATAATTTTCAGATTTACATTATAAAGTTGTTTAGTGCTGGAAAACCTTCTAGGTATTTAGGTATAAAGTGCTAACCTTAGTTGTTCAGTTCTGTACATTTCTTAGTTTGGCCTCTCTTAGTGGTGTACTTCCCTTTTTTACTTTACGGATATGGATTGTTCCCTTCGGGCTTATGCGTGTTGCAAGTTCTACGCCCGGGATACATTTACCATTTTCTATGTGTCGTCGCTGATTTTTTACCTATGTGTCATCGATGTTTTTTAACATATATAGTTTTGTGTATGTGTGTGTGTGCGCGTGCTGCAAAATGATATCTCATGCACAAAAAAAGGTGATGCCAGTTACAATTCAGATGTGCACCATTAGACAAGAAATGTAACAAGCCTTGGTAAAGGATCATCAGTTTAGCCATATTGTTCTTTGGGAAATTTTATCTTCTTGCCAAGCTATAATTGACTGCTAACTGTTGTTTATTTTCATTACATTTAGGTGAAATCTGCCACTGGACTATTTTTCTTGATTGATATAGCCAGTGTTGAGTGTTTTAGGTTTTATGCAGTGAGCTGTTGGATGCTTGAATTTGAATTTTGGTTTTGTAATGATCTGGCTGGTGCCTATGGAGTCGAGTTTACTCCAGTGACAAAACAAGGGCTAAGATAGCTCAAGGTAAATCAACTAACGTTTTGTTACCTCTATATGTAGCTTCATGATACTAATACATAAGATTTAAGATCTTCCAGTATTCGGCCGATGTAAAAATGTTTTGGTACCTCTATATATATTCCAGCTGCATGATACTAATACATGAGATTTGAGATCTTTCCTGGTATAGAGAGAACTAAATTATTTTCAGGCTATTAAATGTTGGCTTCTTTTTTTCTTAGTCCTAATTACTGCAAGTTTTGGCGATTCTCCAGTTTGGGCACAACCATACAAATTTAGGTGCCCTTGTTGAACTCTGTGGTGGTGATATTTTTGATTTATTCAGCGTTGTAAAATATTGTTTAGGCAATGGAAAGATCACACTGTAGATCCCCTTTATTTTATTTGCTCATGACTGAACCTTGGTACATGTCTTTGATTTTATTTACTTCTCAAGAAAGTATTATTTAAATTTAGTATAGACTATTTTTGGAGTGGCAAGACTTATTTGATTAATGCCAGAGAGGACATTAGAGCACATTCTACATTTGTTGTGTAAAGTATAATGTAAATATATTCAAGGAATGACCACCGTTGGGGTAAATCGCCCTTGAGCTATTTCCTTAAACTAAGATAACAAAAGTGATTCTGTTCTCTTCATTACATTTTAGTCTTCTGCAATATTTCTTATAATTGAGGTACATGTCACCACTCTTAATTAATCTGATCTAATTCAGCACTTCTTCTTCTCTCGATCTCAAGCTAATTAGTACAAGGGTGATGTTTGCTTTCTCTGTAGTAAAGTATGGAGGTGTTGCTTGTTGTTCAGTAATAAATGAGAGCTCGGTTGCTTCAAATGCAGGTGTTGTTTATTGTGTAGCAAAACTGAGAGTTCAATTTAATTACTTAATAATGAGAGATTGGCTACTTACAAATGAGAGATTGTTTTACCTTGATTAGTTTATGTCAGGTTTGTCCTTCACGATATGTTTTTCTTGCCTAATGCAGGTGGATCTGTTTTCTTAGCATGTTAAAAGTGCGACATTCAGAGGTACATAGTTTGCTAAGTAAGATCAGCGTTGTAGAGTCATGTGAATTTCTCTTTTACTGACTTCTTGAGGTTAAAAGTGCGTTAGTTAATGTGAAGGTTATTATGTGCCTGGAATTTGTGTGTGTGAGCTAGCTAATGTTTAGCAGCATGCCTCGGGTAAACCAGTTCAACTCCCATGCCTACTTTTAAACCATCAGTAAATAACTAGATTTACGGACTTCTGGCTATTCTATTGTAATTTTAGCATTGCTATGTTGTGTTTGGAATCATTCCTCTCATGACTGTCATTGACCATGTTTCTCGAACAAAAGGAATATTGCTTTTCCCTCACCTGATTTAGAACTTTATGCTTCAAAATTGTTTTAGAACTTTATGCTTCAGATTGGACTTTAGGAAGAACCACAGTAGTAATTCATGAAATCAGAGTGATAACAGATGTATTCAGTTTGTTCTACCAAGTAACGTACAATTCATATTCTTTCTGATAAGGATTGGTGTTCTGATCCAAAGTGTGTTGTTAGCGATGCTTTGAGAATTTGGTGATCATATATTTATTACCTCAGCAGTTGGTATGCTCTTCAGCAGAAATTGAGGTGTATTGTTGCTGGATACTTTTTTGTCGACGTCTTCGAGGGTGTATATGCAAATACTGATATGTATTGTGTGGATTTTCCTGTAATGATGAGAAATTCAAGGGCTATGTCATGCCTTGGTGGAACTACAGTGTTCTTATTTGCATCTACTGTTGGCTGACAACTATCATCTACTGTTGTAGGCATACATTTTTACGAGTTAAACAGGACCAGATCATCCTCTCCCAGTTGGTTCTTGTGGAATACAAGGTAACCAGACTCATCTCGCTTATTAGTTTTTTGTTGAAAGAAGAGCCCTCAATGATATGTTATACTGGCAGAATTATGAGTTGTTCTGGTACAAAGGGCTCCAGGTTGTGTATGCAGTGCCATTTTTTGTTTAAATCTTTAGGTTTTGATGCATGTGTCAATTTTATGAATTATACAAAGTTTTGTCCCATTCATGGTTGATTCACTAAATTGTATCAAATGTGTGATTCCAATTACTAATAATTATGAACTTCAGTGTTTAGATAAGACACAAATTTAGTATTGTCAAAACTGCATCTTTTTTTGGATGTGTCGGGATGCATGTAAGTTGCTCCCACTTCCCTGGTGAGAGCCACTTCATCTTCCGCTCAAAGCAACACCTATTTTTAACAAATAGATGAATGAATTTTGTGGTATGGTTGTAGGTTGACAGTAACTATGGTACAAGAAATTCCTTATGGAAAATCTAAGGTGTTCATTTATGCATGTGCAGACAACCTAATTGCTGTAATGAGGAAGTGCATCTCAAGTCTGTTTAGAAATCCTTGCAAAGACTGTTCTGCCACTGATGTGCTTTCCTGTGTGTCTTACAGGTAATCAGTTAAATCTTATAGCAACAAATGGAACTAATGAGGCTGGATTTATGCTTTCTGAAGGGAGGGGAGAACATGCCATCAGAATGTCGATCCCAAGGCTTACTGCAAGGAACTAGCCACAAAAGCAGCCGCGCTGCAACTCCGTGGTTACTCATACTCCTTATGAACTGAGTTGTATCCTTTACTCCTCTTGATTCATTGCATGTTTTTAACAATCTCCTGCCCGATTGACATTGTCTCACCGGATTATATGGAAGGCAAGGTACCCAAAGTTTGTAGTGCTACTTGAGGCCAAATATTGAGCTGTAGTTGAAACACCTGTGATATACCCAATCGAACCCAAGAAGCATACATCCATGCTATATAATATAATTATTTTAGATCATATATATGCGATTTAGCTCAGGACGGTGCACATGGTATCTTTTCAACTGAAGTTTACAGTATTCTTTCATTGTTTCAGTGAGTAACCCATTGACTCACGGGTTTCTGCATTACTATCCATGAAAGTTAATTTACTGGATATATATGAAGTAAGTGAGGTTCCTCTTATGAGGTAGTACAAGGATCCCTTATTTTTAGTAAAACTGATCACTTATTTAAGTGTGTCAGTATATAGCTGGTGTTGCAGTTCTCCGCTTTGTACGGCTGCCATTGCCTATTGTTCTCTTAGTCATGTGTAAATTATTCTTTTTTGTAATTTTCTGCACGGTACTCCAAATTTTCAAGTTAGTTTGTACACAAACTACGCAACTCTATTTCCCTACAACATACAGTACACTTGTGGTGTCCCTAGATATCTCTGTAAATGATGACATGAATGGCCAGCAATCTACCCCTTTGACGGTGTGTGCAGAAAATACCAAGTTATGCCATGGCCCTAGGTGTTGATGTTTATTTTCGTTCGCATTGGATCCATCTCGACCAATGGAAATGGTGTATAACAGAAGTACACCATATCGTTATTGTCTCCTGCCCAGTTTCAGCTAATTATAAACATGCCTAGATCAATAATATCCTCAATATTTCTGTTAACCCCATGCCTATATTCACGCTGCACTGGATTTAGTTTTTCTTAGATCTGATCTTTGCTGCTTAGTATTACTGCAATATTCTTTTCGCAACTGTACTGCTGGTAGACAACTATCCTAAAAACAACACCCTACTGGATGCATCTTTTCATTTAGATTTTGTCTTTTTCGATACTGGTTTTTCTCTCATGGATTTTGTCTTCTTTCTAATATCGTTTACTCATGTTGCTTATGTGAATATTATTGACCCTGGTCTCTTACTATTGTATTTCTTTTAAGAAAAGCTTTTCATAGCCAAGATGCTGATATGTCTGAGATAGAGAATTCATCCATTTTCACATTAGTAGTCAGACTTCAGTAACAAGACCATAATATATGTTTTCCAATTTAAGCTAATATTAAGGAATGACTTTACATTTATATTTTTAGATTACAACCCATTCGATGCTGAGGAACAAAGCGTACATAAGAGATCAATTTACATGGTGGAAGGAAATTGCAAGGTCAGTGGCTACAAGCCTATGAGTGAAATATGGAGTGGTGCTCTCAATCTCATTTCACACAATGACATTATTCAAAATCTGCTTATTGATGTAGAGCAGCGGACGAAAGTTAAATATGTATTGGCATTTGTTTTAGCTCAGATAACAAGAGTGATTATGTTTTTTTCCTTCATTTGTAGATATGTTGTCAGGGCAATGCAATGGTGACACTCCAGAGGTGGCCACCGCGCCCTAGCAGGAACAACCCCTAGGACGGAGATTCATTAAGGGGCCCCTTGCCGTTATCGGCCTGCGACGAAGATCTGTGTAGGATGTATTGTCCAAGTGTAAGGGTTTTGCTTCACTGCACCCTTCCCTCTATTCAAACTTTGGCTTCTTTCTTGGACTAACTTACCCCCTCAATTTTGGTGGTAGATTGGGTGGAGGAGGACAGCGGAGTACGCCTTATCCTAATTTCAACCTGCTAACAAGGTTTTGTGAAAGTAAGAATTGTCTTATCAAGTTGACAGTTGTTATTTATCGTAGTTATATAAAATGTACATTACGGGGTCGTGCGCCAAGGCGCACATCAAAATCTAGTGAATATAATTCCCTCCATGATTCCCATCATCACTCGTTCGCTCTCTTTCTCCCCTGCTCCTTCGCAGTTCACACACCCTTTCCACCCTATATAAGCACCACCCCTCTCCCCCAAACTACCAACACGAAACACTCGCAAACATCAACAACACCTCCACCACCACATTCTTCTCCATCTTGGAGCAAAACCCAGCAAGAGCTAAAGTAACAGCCATGGCGCTCCTCCCTGGTGATCGCATGGACAGCCTCTTCTCCCCGCGCTGCATATGGGTCAACGGGCCCATCATCGTCGGCACAGGCCCCGCGGGGCTCGCCGTCGCCGCCAGCCTCTGGGAGGAAGACGTGCCGCCCTTTGTCGTCCTGGAGCGCGAGGACTGCATCGCCTCGCTCTGGCAGAAGCGCACCTACGACCGCCTCAAGCTCCACCTCCCCAAGCAGTTCTGCGAGCTTCCCAGGATGCCATTCCCGGCCAGCTACCCGGAGTACCCCACCCGCAGCCAATTCATCGAGTACCTCCAGACCTACGCCGCCGCCTTCGACGTCAAGCCGGAGTTCGGCAGCACCGTGCAGACTGCCCTATTCGACGAGACATCCGGCATGCACTCCAGCTCCTCCTCCGGCGAGAGCATGGAGCACATGGGCGGCATGGGTCATGGTCGCCTCCGGGGAGATCGTGGTGCCCGACGACATCCCCGGACGGGCACGTTCACGCTCAAGAACAAGAACAAGCACGGCCGGCCGGACCCCCGTGCTCGAGACCGGCGCCATGGTTAGGATCACAGGTCCGGCGACATCACCATCGTGCCGTGCCGGAGTTTCCCTTTATGTGTGAAAGCATTGTGGTGAATAAATCAAAAGTGGCTACGAAGCCGAATTGAATTTCCGTTGTGTTCGTAATTATCTCTGGTGCTCGCTTTGGCTCTGTCTATCTGTGTTCATCATTCGGTTCCATTCTCTCTCTGGCGGTGCAGGTGCAGCATCATCCGTAGACCGTAGGTGTTAGTGGAGGGAAAGGGCCCCCGCTGGCGGTGGTGGGGTGCCCCTTTCCACTTAATTTCCTCTCCCACCCGTTCCGGTTCGTTTTGCCTTTTTGCTCTGTTGGATCGTGTATGCTAGCGTGGTGGCGTTGCCGCTAACCTTTGCCTGTGGAAAAAGAGGGCGTTCCCATTTGGAGCTTGGCAGCCCAGGCACCCACCGGACCGACACCGACCAGACCGACCTTGTAACTTAAATGGCGAAAGCCAGCTCGGTGGGGCGTGGCTCCGCTTGAAGAAGAATCAGGAAATGTTTCTCTCTTTCACACTGCCCATGTCATGTGACAACTGTGTAACTCACTACTAGTGGTAGTGTGGTGGTTAATATACTACGCATTGACAATGTTCCATAATTATGCATAGTTACCTTTCAACCATCCCATATATACTGATCCATTAACGTGCCATTCCCCGGGGTGCAGTGAGTGGATCATCCGCGTTCGTAGAACAATGTTCAGATTTCCGGCGGCTGTTTTTCATGCAAGATCCAGCCCCGTGGTGGTCCACGCTGAAAATGCTGACTGCAACACGAGGCATGAACACTGCCTGTGCACCACAAATGATGCCAGATATACATTTTTCTTGAAACGAAAGGGTTTGAAATGTGTCGGTGCAAACATGGCCCGCCACGAGTGGCATGGAAACCACTACCTCTCCCGCCTGCGCCAAACTCTAGCTTGTGATGGACACCATCACCGTCATGGACACTTGACAAAGCCATCTCAACTCAAAGAGCACCGCTGCCACTAGGCGCAAACAGAAGGCAACGGTGCGAGAGAAAATGATGACGGCGGAGGAGGGGTGGTCCAGACCAAGAAACACGCTGATGGGCGATGGCCGATTGACAAAACGTCCGTCGGTTGCTGCTCTCTGTTTCCGGTTTCAGGATCCACTGGTATTTGCAAAATGCAGGCACCAGCAGTTGATAGATCTGACTTGTTTGTCGATTTGTCCATAGTTTGCTCTGCTGCTTATAGTTGGTCTATGTTCTGGATTTTTTTTTTCTTAGCATACTCTTCACTATCTGCTTCCTGGGAAAGATTACTTAACTGTGTAAAAATAAAATCAATTTGCAGTACCGAGCGGTCATTTAAAATGAGTTACTCACAGTGACGATGAGTATATTGGGGGCATTGGAGATATTGAAGATCTGTTTATTTTGTTGACTAATGTTGCCATGTCCTTCACAAATAAAAAAAATACAGTAGTATTTTCTTTTTTTTGCGAATGAAATACAGTAGTATTTTCATCAGTTGCCAACTCATATAAATCAAAACTGAAGTAGTGTACTCCCTCAATGCCAAAACATAGTGCATATTAGCTTTTCATAAGTCAAACTTTGTAGATGTTAACCAGGTTTATAGATTTGTAAATCTATGAGATGATCAGCCATGTAGATTGTATTTACCATGTGACTTGTTCTGATCTTGAGTATGAATCCTTTTATCTCTCTTTGAACCAAAAGTAACTACAGACGTCAGCTTCTATGCTAACAAGTTTTGGCAAGAAAACTGGATGGATTTTAGCTTACTAACAACTATCAATCTTGAATTTTTCATATAGAACTCTGAACCATTTGAAGGATGAACATCCAACTAATTTTCACCTGTTTTTTGCGAAAAGGGGATATCACCCCAGCCTCTGCATCATGGTGATGCACACGGTCTTTATTAAAATATTCAAGTCGAAAAAAAAGTATGTTGTACAGAAAAAGTCACGGATCACTCATGATCGATACATAAACCAATCATGGAAACATAAAAGTCTGAAACTAAGCCAACTAAGCATCCTGTAGTCGACTAGTATGACACCATCCAGCCTGGGACAAGATAGACTGAACGATCGTCTGGAGATGGTTGCATCCAGTATTCATAAACGTCCGCTGATCCTAAGGAAGGAGTAACACCCCTACGATCCTTTGTTTTTTTGTCAACTCCATTTAATCAATTGCCAAACATATTTGTAATATTAGCTGGAGGTGGAAGGTCAAAAGTGAAATACACCGTGCGCCAAAGTAGTTTTGCAAACGGACAGGTTATAAATAAATGTTCAATAGATTCATGAGCACCACAAAAACAACACTTCGTACAACTCTTCCAATTTCTTTTTGCAAGATTGTCTTTATTTAACATAACTTTATTATTAATAAACCACATGAAAATCTTGATCTTTAGCGGGATTTTAAGTTTTCATGGATATTTGCGTAAGAAAGGGGTATGGTCATTCATTAAATCTTCATACATGATTTGACAGTAAATAAACCTGAGACTGTAAGGTTCTAGACAAAAACATCATCTTGATCCTCAAGACTAACATTCATCAAACGTCTGCACAAATGCAACCAATCCATCCATTTATTCCCATGCAATACCCTCCTAAATTGAATATTCAGAGGTACGTGAGCTAACACATCCGCAAGAAAGATATTTCTATGTTGTACTATGTGATATAAAGATGGATATTGATGTGCTAGAGTTTTATCTCCCAACCAAACATCCTCCCAAAATCTAACTGCTGAACCATCACCTAACTTAAAGTGACCTCGTGCAAAGAAATTATCTTTCACATGCATGAGTCCCTTTCAGAAAGGAGAATCATATGGTTTAACCTGAACTTGAGAGAGAGTCTTTTGAGATAAATATTTATTGTGTAATAACTCCTGCCAGACCCCTTCTTCATTCAATAATTTAAATAACCATTTATTGAGTAGGCATTTATTTTTTAACTCTAGAACCTCGATACCAAGACCACATTGATCTTTTGGCCTACATATGATATTCCATTTCGTTAATCTATACTTGCGTTTTTCTTCATCTTCTTGCCAAGAAAATCTAGATCGATAAAAATCAAGTCTTTTCAGAACCCCTTTCGGAATCTCAAGGAAAGACAACATAAACATTGGCAAACTTGTCAACACAGAATTGATCAAAACAAGTCTATCCTCGTAGGATAAGAGCTTGCCTTTCCAGCATCTCAATTTGCCATCAAATCGAGTTTCTACCGGATACCATTCTGAGTTACTAATTTTCATCTATGGGGAGAAAAGATGTCAATATTGGAGGGTGAACTTTGAACAATTGAGCTTCCAAGAAAAGATGCCTGAATGTTCTTACTGATTCATCAAACCAAATTGATAAGAATAAAATGGCAGCGGTTGCTCACTTGCTTCACCAGCTATACAACAAATGTTGTACTTATAGCATAACAGAATGGCAAACAGAAAGTGGCAAGGACAGTTAAGTCTGGGATGTACTCAAAGCCAGACTACCATTCTAGTTACACAAGAAACATTTGTGTTAAGGTTCATGCACTAGCCACTTGAACCAAAAGTCCGAACTGGTGGAAAGGGCTAGGCAATCTACTTATACACTTCAACACCCCCTCTCACGTGTGATGGGAAGACGAGAAGACAAGTCAACACGTGTAGAGAGGCAAAGAGGCAGCGGGAGGCCGGGCACGGCAGGAGAGGCTGCGGGGAATTTAGAATAAATTGTGAAAGCCAGGATTTGAACTTGAGGCTTGGGGCTCTGATATCATGTTAAGATTCATGCACTAGCCACTTGAACCAAAAGTCCAAACTGATGGAAAGGGCTAGGCAATCTACTTATACACTTCAACAATTTGCACATAAATTCGGAATTGGCATCTGTTCTGCAAGTGATGAATCAATCAAAATAAAGATATAAACAGTCTGATCTCCGATCAAGTACTCTAGTGTCTACCACGTATTACATAACCCTTGCAAGTGCAAAAAAAAAGGATGCATCTTCTAACTATGTTTCGTCCTATTATTCAGCATTCCATCTCCATAATATTGCATCTCTGTAGAACTCAACATTGCAGCAGAGCTTTGCTGAACTTCAAACAACGAACTTGTGTACTTTCCTAGAATCGGTGGCATAATTATTGCCGATGAACCTCCTGATGGTACTGGAATTCTGATCATTGGATTTATGTTGCCACTACTAGTGTCAAAGTCAAACGGTTCCTGCTCAAAACAAGGTCATGGAATGACTTGAATGTTGAAGCAACTATAATAGAAATAAGATGAGATGAGAAACAAATATACATGCATTACTCGACATGGTACTGCAGCGTTTATTGTTTGGAGTACTGTTGCCAATACCAATGCCAAAGTCAAATGGTTCCTGCTCATATGAAGACATGGGATGAGATGGATGTTCAAATAAATTATTGGAAATAGAGAAGACGGGAAACAAGCATACCTGGAATGTGCTACTAGACGCTTGGTTATCCAAATGAAGAACGTCTTGAACCTGTTTTAGAAGGTAGAATAATAGTTAACTAAGAAACAATATAAAAAAAATGAGAGATTGCTCAAAAATTGATAAAGATAATTCACTCACCTCATCTTTTGACTTGTCCGTGCTGTCCAGTGCATGAAAAAAGGTAGTTTGGCTTTTTCAGCACCATGTCCCATGTCAGCATCAACGACGAACACAACAAATATGCAGTGACGCACGCTTTTCTATGTCCTGCGCACTCATTTGAAGGCCGCTTGAAGCGAAATAAAAGGTGCAGATGGGTTGCGAGGAAGGCATCGCACGGGATGGAAAATATGCGGCGTCGCCGCCTAGTCCAGTCCTGTGTATTTAAACCGTTCTAACCATAAAGGTCGTGAAAGAAGGATCTACCACCCCATCAGCCTGGGAAGCCGGCGTATGATGCCTTGTATGTGTTATTTTATTTTTGACTTTGTTACAATGATTTCGTCCAAAAAAAATGGTGCCTTAGGCATGTTTGCCTAGGCTTCTAGAAACTTCTGGTTCCGTCACTGCTGCAAAGAGAATCACCGGGAAAAAATCCAAAGGGTCGCAATTATACGAATAAAATGACTAGGGAAAGAGTTCCTGCGGATTAAGGGCCGCTTTTATTTCAAAGGTTTCTGTAGAAATTTTAGAGGATTAGAATCCTTAGGAGTATTCATACGTGGGTTGTTCAATTTGCAAAATTGAATCTCACGCAAATGTTTTCCAAGGTTCCTTCGGCACTATGTCATAACAAATTTTAGCTTCCACTCAAACCTCTTGGAAAAATCTCCTTTGTTTCCTCTCTGATGCAATCAAACAGATTTATGTATAAGTTCAAGCTTGTAGAGTTCTGTTGATGCAAACTCAACCGGCATCAAGAGCTCCAAGAGCGAGTTGTGTCCTCTGCTAATCTGGTAGTTGATGCTTTCGATAAACAGGGCCACCTAGCAGATGTTGGAGCGATTGCATCACAATGTAAACCTTGTCCTAACCGGTTGAGATTGATTGGGAAAGTGAAAGTACATGGAAGCGGCATAGTATATACTATGTTGGAAAAGCAGGCTTTGATTCTCCGAGTTTCGCTGTTCTCTGCAAGTCGTGAAAGCTAGGATCAGATAAGTGTTTCTACTTTTGTCTTGTACCTGTGAATTAATGATTCATCTTTTCCCTAGTAATGATGCCCATGTGCCCCATGTGATGTTTATCTCTACTCCAGCACCTACTACATATACATATGCCATGCATTCAACATCCTTCATGTTTAGTTTGCTTTCTCTTTGGATCTACCACTGAAACAAATACCTAGCTCCTCACCTCAGCTCCAACTCCACCTCCTCCCGAATCCAGTTATTCGCAGTCTCACGCTCACGAGAACAGAATGCACTAGTAAAACTCTGAAAAGCCAGGCATGAGAGATCATATAGCTATGGAAGCAATAAGGTCTCCAGTAGTAGCATTGCTCCATGGAGAGACTTTGTTTAAAGGACCCTTGTTTAAGACACTCATTTTTCTATGTGGGCTTGGGAGACATTGGGAATGGGGTGCCCCTATCGGTCGAGACGGCTAATTTTTTTGTCTAGCACCCCGTTGTCCACTCACAACCTTGGGGCCCGGTTAGGAGCGTCCCGACACGACCACCACACTGTATTTCAGGCTGCAAGGAGGTTTAACGCGGGGGCCTGCGTGTTTTTGGCATGTGCCCGCAATTAATCAACGGAAGATCTGCTGCTGCCCGCAGATACTGATGAAACTTATGCGGCTCCCGGTTGTGCCCCCATAGAAATAGCATCTGCTGGTCAAGAGGTCTTCTCTGAGACTTCATCTCTAGCTTTTTGTTCATTGTAGCACTTTGCTTAGCACTAACGAGCATTCTAAACCACTCTCGGCGTGTTTGGCCACACTAGACACTAGGGAAAGGAAAGAGGACTTAATTGAAGGGAAATCCAGATTTTAGATTTTTGTTGCCATTCCTTTGTTTGGTCCGTGACGAGAATTATAATGGGAATTAGATAGGGCTTTGTGTCTATGGCCCCACAAATAAAAGGCTGCCGGTCGCGGGATGTGAGGACAGAACAGATCAAACGTTTACCTTCCCGTTCCCCCGAGTAATTACCTGGCCTCCCCTAGGGATGAGAAACGTGGGAATTGGGCCCTTAATCCTTTGCCCATTCTCTAATTAACTCCCATTCCTCTGAATCATACAAGAGAGTTTCAGTCCCCTACTCCTCTAATTCCCATTCCCTAGTACTAGCAAATGATGGCGCGGCAGCACACGCTGTGTTAGAAGTTGGAGAGGAGTGTATTAGTTCTGTTCCATGCTGCAGGTATATTTAGCTAGATGAGTTGGTCATCTGGTCCGAAGTAATTATAGAGAACACATTCATATCACAACCACTAATAGAGCGAAAGAATCATAAGTAGATCATGTACAAAAGAAATTTGACTAAAGAGACACATGGAAGGTAATCCATATAATGAAGGCGAAGACAACCTGATTAATATACTTTAGGGTCTTAGTAGTGTCACTACAGTCATGATATGTAATTAAAACAATTAAGAACATCATGGTAGCAAACAGGTGATTAGCAAAATAGTGTGACCTAGTGAGCAAAAGCGAGAACAAAAACGAATAGCTCGATGATGGCTAATATACTAACACCCTACTGCTTCATGGGCTTATAAAATGTGGTTGATATCTTTTCCCCACCATTGTTGCCGACAGATTGTCATTGTAGCTATCTGCAAAATAGGACCACCCATGGTCGATGTAGATCATGCCCCTCCATTCTGTTAAGGCGGTGTTGCCCAGGATGATCTTCTGGGGAAAGTTGCCAGAGATGTGATGCTGAAATGCTGATGGTGTCTCCACCAGGTTGTGAGGATGTTGGGTGGTACCTCTCTTGAAGCGGCGGCGTAGCTGGATTTCTTGTAGAAATCGTACCACTGGAGGCCTACCTTGCATCCTAGATGTGCCCGTTGCGTTATTCTATAAACCATGTCCTTTCATGGGCCTTTTCCCCTTTTTGCTAGGCAAGCCGATTCGAAAGGAGAAGCCAAGAGGGACGCTGGTCAAACCATTAGCTGGCGCTTTCTTTGCTAGGTGCAGAAATGCAGCAGATCATGCATCGGCTTTAATACACTGCCGGCGTGCCTGCATGCGCAACAACAAAGGATAGAAATCAACAAAATGCAACAGTTCCGTGGGCAGAGTGGAGCGCTGCATGCAATGGTAGGGAGATACTTACATAACGGTCAGCAGTGCAGCTTTTTTACGCTGCTTTCGGCGCCATGAACCAAGATTCGGTGGAGTACTTGTTTACTGTAGTGCCAGATCAGAGCCTAAGGATTTATGGACACAGTTCACTGTATTGACCCGGATGTTCTACCTTCAAAGGAAGAACTAAACGACCTCGAGGAGGCACAACTTTTTAACTACCTGTGTGTTATGTGGTTGCCAACATCTAGTGCTCAGGCATGAAAATAACCTAAAAAATCCAGAATAAACAAAGTATGGCGAGGTTATTCAAAAACATATTAGGAAATATTAGCATGAATTATAAAGCCTGGAAGCATCGGAACTTGACGCCAAAGACACTATTTCAATGCGCAAAAAATAGGTCAATAAGTATCAAATGAAAAGAACAGGTATATAAACTTGGAAAAGCACCTATAAGAAGTAATCTTTTTCCATTATAAAATGTTTATTTATATAAAGAAAGCATAAAAATAAGCAAACAGATATAAACAATACTCATTTGATATTGGAAGAGGCATAACTATTCCTCTCCTGTAGAAACAGTAGAAATATAAAATAAGAAGATAAATTACTCAGAAACCAGAATATATGCGACAAATATCTATATTAGGCCAAAAAGATGAAGTGGTGCCACAAAGTTAACTCATTGGGCAAGAAAAAATAAAGTGGTGCTGCAAAGTTAAATGTGTTTGCTGACTATTGTGCATTGGAAAAGCTATACATGGTGGGTATTTTTTTCTTCCGGCTTTATTCATTTTGCTACTGATAAGCACACATACAATCCACACACAGAGAACTGAAAGAAAATAATCTTGATTATTACCACATATGAAAGTTATTTGCCATAAAGAACTTTAATTACGGCTCCTGAGCATTTCTACCAGGAACAATGCATAAGCTAATGTATGGGCCGAAAACATCCTAGAAACACAAATGCATGAAAGGATGGGGATTAAAGTCAGGAATAACACACTTACTAAATCACTGTAGCAGTTTCTCTTGTTTCGTTTACATTCTAGAATTAAAGGATATCTTTGTCATGGATCTTCCCAATGCAAAGTAACTCTAATAATCCAGCAATGATTGGAGACCTCGAGAATGCTGGAATCAATTAGAAAGTAAGAAGAATTGGAGGAATTGATTCATATCCCGAGTCAGGATTGAAAGAGGAATGGGAGCCTCCAATGTCATCATGCCCACTCTCTTGGTGCTTATTTTCGAGAAAACGCAAAGGACCTTTGCATTTCATTCCATTGAAAAGAAAGAGATTAGGTTACATCCTCCTAGGAGGGAGATTACAGGGGTTAGACCAAAAATCAGACTGGACCTCTTGGTGCTAGACTGGATATAAACAAAAAAATCACCTGGGCTCAGCCTTGGCAAAATTGTGAACTCATCAATGGGAATCCTGTGTTCTCTCCATATAAAATATTGAATAGCGAAATAGTATAAACGGAGATCTCCATGCAAAGAAGAATAAAAATAAATCCATGCCAAAGAAGAACAAATATTTTCATGTGAAGGAGGTATGAGCGAAAGGTTTTGCTCTGTTGCATCAGTCTCTTGGTTCGTTGGATCACTTGACTGAATCTAGAAGCTAATATGATTCGTTTTCACTAATAAGAGTAAGTTGGCAAACATAATAAGAGTAAGCTTCGATATAAGCTGCCCGATCTCGGTTCCCTCAGTTAAAGAGAACGTGATTACAGGGTTCAATTCAAACATATCTCTCCTATTTCTCTCAAAAAGAAACTCACGGAGGTGATGTGTAGTATTTAGTACTTACTCATGTCATATCATTATTCAAAAAACTACTCGGACACATTTTCCTTGTAAAGTATCTACAAAGTAATAGTCTAAGGAAACTCTTCACCATTTTGCAACAATGTGATTAAAAGACAGTAGCAAGAACACAACAATTGGAGCATACCCTGCGAATACCAATTAAGCTCATATTCTTATTGGACCATCGCACACCACATCTGCACTGATTGAAATTCATATTATGCAACACACACAAAAAAAAATGTTTGCATATGAAACGATTCATTTCAGGTATGATTCAGAGGGGAAATTTTTTAATCAGGATGACGTCACATGCCAAAAGAAAATGTACTTCTGAGATATGTCATGAAACAAAAATGAGATCTTTCATTCAAGACAAATAGTGGCCTGATTTAAAATAAGAGAACTCTAATGTTCAGTAGAAGGACCATCCTAACTCTTGATTAGAATTGCAGACTAAAGAAAGTATATAGAGATCCTTGCAAAAAATCACTCATGGATACACTTCTGAGAAGCACCTAACTTCATTTCTTTATTATAAGAACAAATTTCCAATACACCATCTGATATGAAGGCTGACGATTGTGTGCTTTAAATCCAATAAAGATATAACCAGATAATTATAATTAGATTGCAGATAGACAAATAGCTCTACTCATTATAGTGCATAGTTGCAGATATAGCTTCAAAGTAAAGAAATATACACTCAATGAGAATTGTCCAGCCAATGAGAAAGGTCGGGAACTATAGCCAACCAACATTACTCTTACATCTGCACTTCTACTCTGAATTTTGGGCTTGGCCTTCACTATCTTGCTTGAACATAACATGGAATTTTTTGCTGAGATTGGCCATGAATATCAATAAAGGATGAAAATCCTTAATAAAAACCCTGCAATCCACGGAGATCCTAAGCTGAAAGAAAAGCCAAGCTAGAGTCACATGGCTAGTGGATTTTTTCGAGTCGTGCACTAAAGAAAGAGCAGGTAAAAAAAAAAAAAAAAAAATACTAAGCTATCCTCCATCAAGCAATAGGAGGATACATGTAAAATTCCAAGATAAACCTACTGCTTAGATTAAGAACCAGATAAGCATCTATGCTATATGCACACCACTACAAACTTGTAAGAACAATTGACGTACGCTAACCCTACTGTCGTAACTGAAGTACCAAGGGATAACTACAACTGGGTGCTGCAACATGTACCTACAAAGATCCAAAAGAATCCCTTATTGTGTTTGGCTTCTCTTACAAAAAGAAAACTATCTAGAAAACAAAATTCACTATAAGCAGATAAAATGGTGATGACGCAACAACATAATTATGCCCCTCATGGGTGTTTCCATGTATTTCCATCGTTGTTTTAGTTGATCCTACGCCTTCAATCAAAACTCGAAATAACTGACACCAAGAATTTGTGTCTTATCTCCTGCATACAAAAAAACAAGTATTCAGCCAGGTCAAAAAAAGTTAAAAATAATTTCCAGCACTGTATCAGATTTGGAACTACCTCCAATCCAAACGAAACAAACCGGATAAGCAGATAACTCCCCCAGCAATCATCCATGCCCAAATTGCTGGCCACTCGAACGAACATGTGCTGGGCAAGACCATTCTTCTGACATGAACGGAGGCAAGTCAAGAACATGAAAGAGCAAGAAGAGAAGCCCAGCGGCGGTAAGGTAGTAAGTGCAGCATGCCGGCCCTGCAGGGACTTCATCTAGAAGTTGGCAGCGCAGGAGAGGACGTTACAGAGCAGGTTCCGTCGGTCCGTCCGCCGAGTCGAACAACGCTCACCACGAACTCGCTGAGCGTGCAGTACCTCCAGCGACAGATATGCATCGATGGGCGAGGAGGCCGGACCTCCTGAGCCGGCCCACCGCCGCCTCCATCTGCGGGATGAAGCGGCACAAGAAGGCGTCGCCCGTAGGCCGTGGCGGGATCGACACGGATACTGGCACATGAGGCAGGAGACGGTGAGCGGGTCAAGATCCCACGTGGTGAGCAGATCCTACCTCATCAAATTGGCCGCGGGCGGCGAGGCCGGCGCGTCGGAGATACATGTAGCCGGACTGGACGGGGAAATGGGAGGAGGATGGTGGTGTGCGCCACAATACAATGCAGCGGCGTCGGCACCGCCGCTCGCCACCGGTGGCCACTCGCGCTGCATCCAACCGCCGGTCATCCTTGTCGGCCACGCACCGCCACCGGGCTGCTCGATTGCGGACCCCTGCTGGCCGCCGCCGCGCAGAACCACCCTCTCTCAAGTCGTTTCACACTGTGAACCACTTTAAATCCCACGAACCAAACATGCTGTCCTTTTGGCGAAAACCAAAGAACATCTCCAGCAGCCGTGTTCACCAAAGCGTCCCCAAACCGCGCCGGATCAAGTGTTCCGGGTACGTGTTTTATTCGTACCGCGTTTGGAGGACGTCGCTCCCTAGTCTCGTCCTCCAAATAAAATTTCGGAAATTTTGAACTTAAGTGAGATTCGATTAGATTCGTCTAAACTTACATACTCCGTATATTCGAACGAAATTTGACTAAATTTAAATTAAACCTAATCTAGAAGTACTTGCGGCGGCCGAAGGCGTTGTAATACTGCTGGAAGTTGTACATCTCGTCGGTGATGACCTCCTGCTTGACGCTCGTCGACGGGATCGTCCTTCACCAAGCCGCTTGGTCCTGCCTCGCCGTCATCGGTGAGGTCCACGAGCGGCTTGCCGGAGTCGCGGATGGACATGGAGATCGCCATGTCGACGTCGCCCTCCAGGCGTCCTTGTCGTTCATGGACGCCAAGAACGCCGCCGCAGCCCTGGCAGCCCTCGGGGTCGTCGGCGGCGATGAGCCGCTGCCGCTCGTACTCCGCCGCAGCGCCGCCTGCGACGCTTCCTCCGGCTCCTCCTTCACCTCCGGCTTCGAGATGAGGAGGACGCCGCCGCGCCTCCCTTGATGCTGCCGCTACCGCTGCCGCCATGCCTCGTGTTGACGGGCGTCACCGGCTCCTCCTTCAACTCCTGTTTGGGGACGGTGTAGGGCGCCGAGCGGTACGACGAGGACGGCGTCGATCGCGCCGGCCCTGAGGAAGAAGAGTGCGACTCGGCTGCCATTTGAAAGTGCATGGAGCCCCCATGTGTGGTTTTGGTAATTAATGACAATCCCTATGGACTAATGTTTGCATTGAGTTATATTTGTAGGTGTTGTCCATAGGCAATGCTTGAACCATATGTTGGCTTCAAGGTTGCAATAAGAAGAAATTGATGAAGGATATCAAGTGTCAAGTATGTCTTGAAGATGAAGATGAAGTGAGCCCTCAAGTTACTTCAAGACATCAACATGAAGAAATGAAGTGCAAGTTCAAGATGAGTCAACTCGAAGAGATCATATGCTTGAAGCTTGCCATGAAGAAATCAAGTGCAAGTTCAAGATGAGCCAACTTGAAGAGATCATATGCTTGAAGCTTTACATCAACGAAATGAAGTGCAAGTTCAAGATGAGCCATCTCGAAGACATCCTTTGCTTGAGTCTTGCCATCCTTATGGTGATCATGGATATGTGAAGATGCGCCAAAGAAGAAGCTCTCCCATGGTGGATTATGGGGGAGCAATCCACAAGACTTCGTCAAGCAAGCACAATCAAGAAAGGTGTTCCATCTTGTTGAGGTCAAGATTGTCGTCATCGAGCTCAAGTGGAATGCGCAAGTATAAGGTTTGCTCTTGATAAGGTTTCTTTCTCACCGGTCTCATAGTGTAGTTGGAGACCGGTTTATAGTTTAGTTGCCGTACTATCAAGAGGGCTCTCGAGTGAGTAACTCGATCGTATCGTTCGGAGAGAGCTCAAACCTTTGCATCCTTGCATCATCTTTCTTGGTTGTTATTTGGAACTTATCCATGTGATGTTTTAGAGCTTGTGCTTATTCTCATGACAAGCTCTAGTTCATCGAAAACGGATTTCGCATAGATCACTTGTTGCGTTTTTTGCATCATCTTTCTTGGTTTTTATTTGGATCTTATCCATGTGATGTTTTAGAGCTTGTGCTTATTCTCATGAAAAGCTCTAGTTCATTGATAATGGTTTTTGCATGGGCAACTTGTTGCATTTTCAAGATTGGAGGTTTTACCGGTATGTCTTTTTTAGATAGGTCAAACCTTTCATCATTTGTTTCTATCCTTCCTTGTTGGACTATGATGGTTTCCTGCATGATCTTGTAGAGCTTGTTCCTAGCTTTAAAACAAGCCCAAGATCATCAAAATCGGAGTCCGGATGCTAAAGTTATGCCCGTTTTAGTTTTGGTGTTTCTGCAGTTTTCTGGGGGGCGGATAATCCGGCCCGAATGCCAAAACATGGACAATATCCGGCCAAATATCCGGCCCGAGCCAGGGACGATTTTCGGGGGGCGGATTATCCGGCCCGGGGCGGATTATCCGGCCCGGGGGCGGATTTTCCGGTCTAGGAGGTCCCAAACGGTCATATTTTGTTGGGAGGGGGTATATAAGACCCCCTTCTTCCTCCTTGGGCTGGTTGGTTCACTCTCCCTCTCTCCCCTCCATTGTTGTCCTTCAAAGCTTGCCCTAGTTCTTGATTCCTCCCATGATTCTTGCATATTCTTGAGGAAAAAGAGAGAGGAGATCTAGATCTACATCTTCACCAATCAAATCACTCTCTTTGTGAGGGAACCCACTAGATCTTGATCTTGGAGGATTTTGTGTTCTCCTCTTTGTTCTTCCTCTCTTATTCCCCCAATAGCTTTTGTAGCTTTGTTGGAATTTGAGAGAGAAGGATTTGAGCATCTTTGTGGTGTTCTTGTCATTGCATTTGGTGCATCGGTTTGAGTTCTCCACGGTGATTTGTGGTGATGAAAGCAAGAAGGTTATTACTCTTGGGTTCTTGGAACCCTAGACGGATTCTAGACCTTTGTGGTGGTTTGTTGGGAGCCTCCAATTAAGTTGTGGATGTGTGCCCCAACCTTTGTGTAAGGCCCGGTTTCCGCCTCGAAGGAAATCCCTTAGTGGAACCGTGACCTAGGCCTTTGTGGCGAGGGTCACCGGAGATTTAGGTGAGGCGCCTTCGTGGCGTTCGGTGTGTGGTGTGAGTACCGCATCTTGGGGTGAGGCCTTTGTGGCGTTGGTGTGCATCGAGCAACCACACCTCAAGGTGAGCCTCTTGTGGCGTTCGGGAGCACTAAGCAACCGCATCTCTCCACCGGAGATTAGCACTCGCAAGAGTGTGAACTCCGGGATAAATCATCGTCTCCCGCGTGCCTCGGTTATCTCTATACCTGAGCTCTTTACTTACGCACGTTACCTTGTGATAGCCATCGTGCTTGAAGTTATATATATCTTGCTATCACATACTTGCTTGTATTGCTTAGCATAAGTTGTTGGTGCACATAGGTGAACTCTTGCTTAGAATAAGTTGTTGGTGCACATAGGTGAACCATAGTATATAGGCTTTGGGCTTGACAAAGTAAACGCTAGTTTTATTCCGCATTTGTTAAGCCCATCTCGTAAAAGTTTTAAATCGCCTATTCACCCCCCCTCTAGGCGACATCGTGTCCTTTGAATTGGTATCAGAGCAAGGTCTCTCATTCTTAGGCTTCACCGCCTTGAGAGTAAAGATGTCGGTTAGGGGATTAGCGCACAATAACTTGTTTATATTTGATGGCACAAATTATGATCTATGGAAAATTTATGTGCTTAATATTTTGCGGCGTATGTCCCCGGATATGGAGCGATTTCTTGACATGGGTTTTTCTTCTCCTAAGGATCCTCAAAAATTATCTCTTGAGGAGGAGAAAAACTCTTGTCTCGATGCTCTTACTTCTCATGTGTTTTCCATCGTTGTGAGCAATGTAGTTACTTCTTCAATCATGCCTTTTGGGAGCGCTCATGAATTATGGACAAAGCTTCAAGATAAATATGATGTGTCCAATATTATTGAGGATGATTGTATTGCTTCCACTTCCGACCGTGATGAGTTCTCATCTTCATCCACTTCACCAAAGTGTGGTAAGACACAAGGTAATGATATGGTGAGTGGTGATGAAAATTGCAATATTGATATTAAGCTTACTATTGATGATTCTTCATCTCTATCTCATTGCAATGCTTCATCTTTGGACTTAAACACATCTAGCACTAGAAATGATTTACATGCTTGTGTTGATAGTTCTTGCATATCATGTGTAAGTTGCTTGAAAAAATCTAATGATGATATGCTTGCATTGTCTTGTGGCCATGATAAAAATGATTCTATTTCCTCTAGTTGTTGTGTGTCTAACAATATAGAGGAAACCAAAGATTCTATTGGTCAAGACAAGATCTTGAAAGGAACCTCAAGTAACTCCTCATCTTTATCTCACGGTCCTCATATATGCCTTATGGCCAAGGATTCCACGGTACCTCCTACCATGGAACCTAATATGTCTCGTGGTGATAAGGATGAGGATGAATATGAATAAGAGGATTGGGTTGTCTCTCTACGCAATAAGGGTGAGAGCGTATTCAAGGTTATTTGCAAAGATAAAATTGCTAGCACTCACTTTCTTTGAAATCTTGACTACCGCTATTGAGAGCCAAAAACTTATTTGGATGCATGAGAACACCATTGATAAAAAGGGTGCTCTTGAACGAGAGTATGCCAATGATGTAGCATCCTTAAAGAATGATCTTGAAGAAGAACAAGATACCGTAGCCTCTCTAGAGGAGCAACTTGAAACCCTTGAGGTGTCTCAAAATGAAATATTTGCTAAAGTCACTAAAGAAAGAGACCATGCTAAAGCTAAATTAAAATTGCTTAAAAATGAAAAGTCCAAAGTTGGTGTTGGTCATGATAAACTTGTTAAGGATCTATATGATCTAGACAAGGCCCACAAGGCCTTGGAGAGCGAACACTCTATCCTCACCAAGTCATATGAGCAACTACAAGCTTCATATTTAAAAGAGCATGCTATGTTACCCTCTCTTCTTGATATGTCTTGTGATGATGCTTGTGCTACTAACTCTACTTCTTGTGAAGCATCTATCTTGAAGGAGAATGTTGAGCTAAGGGCTCAACTTGATTTGCTAACTAGCAATTATGGGAAATTGGAAAAAAAATCATGGAAAGCTTGCTAGCTCCCATGAGGATCTTCTAGCCTCTCATGATAGTCTAAAGTTAGCTCATGAGGCTATCATATCTAAGGCAACATCTTGTGAGCCTCATGTGGGTACTAGCACTACTAATAAAAATGTTATATTGCCATGTGCTAGTCCTAGTAATTCATCCACTCATAATATTGCTAAATCTTGTGATGAATTATCTTCCTTGCCTTCTTGCTCTAACAATGAAGGTTCTACTTCCTCTAGTACTTGTGTTGTTACTAACCATGTAGAGGAAATCAAATAGCTCAAGGCTCAAGCCACTTCTTTGAAAAATGACTTGGTAAAGAGTCATGAAGGGAAATGCAAACTTGACACGATGTTAAGTGTGCAACAATTCCCCAATGATAAGAGTGGACTTGGATTCAAATCCCACAACAACAACAAGTCCAACAACAACAACAAGAAGAAGAAGGGCCAAGTACAAGTCAAAGACCCGGCCAAGATTGTTTGCTTCAAGTGCAAAATTGAAGGGCATCATGTTAATCTTGCCCTTTGAAGAAGAAGCAAAAAGGGGAGCGGCCTCAAGCTCAAACTCATATTCAACCTCAAGTTGAAGAAATGTCACTTCCCAAGAAGAATCAAGCCAATGCTCCCATTGTGGAGAAATCTAGTGAGAAGAAGGAGAAGAAAAGAACTTGCTACATATGCCGAGAGAAGGGCCACATCTCCTCCTTTTGCACTATTGGTACCTCATCGAACTCTATCACCGTTGATGATGTTTATTCTCTTCTTAAGGATGAGGGTGGCAATGTGTTTGCCAAATTTGTTGGTGCTCAAAGTGGTGTCAAGAAAAGAACCATTTGGGTTGCCAAGCCTATTGTGACTAACCTCTTAGGACCCAACTTAGTTGGGGACCAACAATCCAAAACTTGATCAATAGGTGCTTGTTGGAGGGCATTGGAGACTTGGCTACATCATGAAGAATTAAGGGATCTTCATCATTTATATTATATCAAGCCAAGTCTTTTAATTATCTTGGTACTATAATATATCCAATGTTCCTCCTTGCGGTAACATGTTCTCAACTTATTTATATTGAAAGTTACTCGTCCCTTTGCATGTGTTAGTTTTGTTCCTAACATGTGTTTGTATATGTTGTGCTTCCTAATATTTTTGCTTGAGAAATCAAGTCTATGTATGTTGGGTTGCACACCATGTATTTGTGTTTGTGTTGGAGCCTCTTTGCATCTTGTTGTATCTTATATGGCTCTTATGAGAGATTAATGGACTATAACATTTTGGGGGAGTGATATGCCTTTAGGAATTTCACAATCCTAACAATGTGTGTACATGAGGAATATCACTTAGAATTGATATTGCAAGATTATCTAGTCTCTATGTGGTATGTCATCTTCATGAGAAATTCAAATTCTAATGTCCATTAATATCTCTAGTTGGATCTTATTTGCCTCTTGTGAAAATAAATTCCTTGTCACATTATGGGGGAGTAATAAGCTTTGTGCATATTACAAGCCTAGGAAATGTGAAAATTTGAGGTTGTGTCACATATAATTGATATTGTAAATTATCTCTCATATGTGACATGTTTTCTCAAACAAGTTCCAATTTGCTTAAATGGCTTCATTGCTAATATCTTTGTGGATATTTTTTTGTGAAAGTTTTTCTTGGCATGGTTTTTCACAATGTGTCCCTCAATACATTTTTGGAAAACCATATGCTTCAAGTCATACTATTAATTGCTTTGCATGTTGGTATGAATACTATTAAGTGCTTTGCATGTTGGTATGAATACTATTAATTGCTTTGCATGTTGGTATGAATACTATTAATTGCTTTGCATGTTGGTATGACTAATTGAAGCTATCAAGAAACTCTCTTTGCATGATGGTTAACTCTTATCTTTTACCATATGCTTTATTTGGTGTAAATATGATCTTACATATACTTACAAACTACCACCGGGAAATATTTCTTAATACCTGGTGTCCTAGGACAATTGGCAATCTATTATGAGGTGAAATTTATTGATCATATTTACATTGGCTCGTGTGTTTAAATTATCTTGTTTATTGCCATGAATGTGTTGTTCTTTGACTCCCATATGTGTCTTCCTTGCATCTTATGGATTTAATTTGTCTTTTCAAACTTTCTTAGCATTTTTAGTAGATATAGGTAGCGTGATGATCCTAGTTTTGTGCATTTTGTATTCATATGCAAAATCCTAGATAATGCACTAATCTTGGGGGAGCTCTCCTATATTTGTTAGAATGCTTAACATCTCTTAATCACTATCAACAATTTGGTTTTGGGAGACATAAATTTTCTTTTTGGTACTTTGTGCCATCATAAAAAGTTTTGAGGGTTTGGTTTATTTGTTGGAACCTTGCTCTCTTGGGAGTTGGTTATCTCATTCCTTGGTGTTTAGGTTTAATTAGCTTCTTATAATGAGATAATTCGTTGGAGTCAATCTTGTGTTGATTTGATTCTTTGATATAATTTGGACAACCATTGTCTCTTGGTTTATTTGGTGTTTTGTCCAAATTGTATCTTTCTTTGGTTCTTGAAAGTATTGTGCATGCATATTTAATATATGTATATCTTATGGCATGTGTCACTTTCTTTGATCCAATATATAGGGTAAACTCCATCAAATCCTAATTTGGCTAAGATGTGCATGAAATTCAATTTCATATCTATATGCACATAGAATTGTGGAGTTTGTCCTATATGTTGTAGTGTGTCTAACTACTTCGGACCCAATTAGTTTGGGGACCATTTTATACTTACCTTTGTGTTAGGTACAATGGATATGCATTGAATGCTTGTCTCACTCTTGGAAAGAAGTGGTGACTCAATGGTAACTTGAGGCAAGCTAGGATGGTCAACGAACACATATCTACTACATCCACACCAATGCTATCTTGGTAACAAGTATCTTCTCATGCATACTTTTCTTGTATCCAACCTTATGGGTGCATCTTGGCATTAATCTCTTGATTTGTAAATGTTGTGCTTCTTGCAATAGTCTTAATGAAACCTTTTTATTGTGAATGTGAGTAATTTGAGATGAGTGCATTTGTTGGAAAGTATTTTAAATCATGCTCATGATTCATCTATCCCAACTATGCCTATCTAGCAATTTTGTTGCATATCAATTCCTCAAGGCTCTCACATGTGCAAGATAGATGAAAGTGCAAATTTAGTTACTTCTTTTGGTATCCCCATTTGTGATACTTGTTGCCTTTCTCAAATGCATCCCAACTATCTTCTATCCCTTGTTGATATTTGTGATGTATTTTAGTTGTTTGTGGTTGAAGTTCATGAATGTACAATAAGATAAAATTGAGCCTTTGGCCATGCTATTAAGCAAAAATTCTTATTGGTATATTGCATGACTTCGTCTTAGATATCATACTATTTTTCTTGCGTATCTATTTTATGTGTGCATGTTTCTTTGTGGATAAATATCTTTGTGATATTGCCCACTTAGAAGATAACTTATACACATAAGAGATGATACATCTCCTTTTTGATATCTTATTTATTTATTGCGTGTTGATTGGTCATGCTAAGCAATATAATTCATTGAAGACTATGATGATGCTTTTTGGCTCATCCTTGTAATATTCTTATAATATGCTTTATCATGCCTTTCACACATCCTCTTGGTTGAGCCTTTTTATTATGGTGCCTCTTACTTCTTGCTCAACTATTTGTTTGTTGCAAGTGTTTAGCTTACTTTTCTATCTGTGATCTATTACAAATGTTTGTGTTTTAAATGAGGGAGTGAGGATTCCATGTTATGCATATTCTATTCAAATGCAACATTTTATTTTATGCATGTACCTTGGGGAGCTTCCTCATTTGATTTAGAACACTATCTTGTGGTGATCATTAGAGTTTGATTCACTTGGTATTTTTTGTTTTTGAATGATATTATGGGAGTGATGATTCCATGTTTGTGCACTTTATACTCCAATGCAAATTGTCTAGTTTTGTGCACAAACCTTGGGGAGCTTCCTCATATTATTTAGAGAAATCTTCTTGATCTTATCATAATATCTATCTTTCTTTTGGTATCTTCCTTGTGGTTCATTTGGTTGCTTGCTTCATTTGTTGAAGCTTCTTGACTTTGTTATCCTTTTGCAATCTTTGATCCTATCTATAGTGTGATTCCTTCCGAATATTCGTCATTGGATATGTGCATTTGATTCCACTCAAATTATTAGAAATGCACACGCTATGGAGGAACTCTCACTATATTGGCCTTCTAAATTTTTCACCCATTTCGGCAATTGGTGCCAATGGGGGAGAAGTTTGGAGGGTTTAAGGGAATTTGGTTATGTCTTTGCTTTGTGCTTAAGCATGTGCCTTTATTGCATTGCATCTTGTTGCTTTGCATAGTTGAATATTTAGAGGAAACTCCACTAGGCTTTGAATGCCAATATATGCAATGAAAGTCAAGATCATTCACACATGCATATATTATGGGGGAGTTTGCTCTATATATTCAACTTGTTTGTTACTTAAATTCCTTATATAAACCCTCTCAAAGAGATTGTCATCAATTACCAAAATGGGGGAGATTGAAAGTGCATGGAGCCCCCATGTGTGGTTTTGGTAATTAATGACAATCCCTATGGACTAATGTTTGCATTGAGTTATATTTGTAGGTGTTGTCCATAGGAAATGCTTGAACCATATGTTGGCTTCAAGGTTGCAATAAGAAGAAATTGATGAAGGATATCAAGTGTCAAGTATGTCTTGAAGATGAAGATGAAGTGAGCCCTCAAGTTACTTCAAAACATCAACATGAAGAAATGAAGTGCAAGTTCAAGATGAGCCAACTCGAAGAGATCATATGCTTGAAGCTTGCCATGAAGAAATCAAGTGCAAGTTCAAGCTGAGGCAACTTGAAGAGATCATATGCTTGAAGCTTTACATCAACGAAATGAAGTGCAAGATCAAGATGAGCCATCTCAAAGACATCCTTTGCTTGAGTCTTGCCATCCTTATGGTGATCATGGATATGTGAAGATGCGCCGAAGAAGAAGCTCTCCCATGGTGGATTATGGGGGAGCAATCCACAAGACTTCGTCAAGCAAGCACAATCAAGAAAGGCGTTCCATCTTGTTGAGGTCAAGATTGTCGTCATCGAGCTCAAGTGGAATGCGCAAGTATAAGGTTTGCTCTTGATAAGGTTTCTTTCTCACCGGTCTCATAGTGTAGTTGGAGACCGGTTTATAGTTTAGTTGCCGTACTAGCAAGAGGGCTCTTGAGTGAGTAACTCGATCGTATCGTTCGGAGAGAGCTCAAACCTTTGCATCCTTGCATCATCTTTCTTGGTTGTTATTTGGAACTTATCCATGTGATGTTTTAGATCTTGTGCTTATTCTCATGACAAGCTCTAGTTCATCGAAAACGGATTTCGCATAGATCACTTGTTGCGTTTTTGAGTTTGGTTCATCATCTTTCTTGGTTTTTATTTGGATCTTATCCATGTGACGTTTTAGAGCTTGTGCTTATTCTCATGACAAGCTCTAGTTCATTGATAATGGTTTTTGCATGGGCAACTTGTTGCATTTTCAAGATTGGAGGTTTTACCGGTATGTCTTTTTAGATAGGTCAAACCTTTCATCATTTGTTTCTATCCTCCCTTGTTGGACTATGATGGTTTCCTGCATGATCTTGTAGAGCTTGTTCCTAGCTTTAAAACAAGCCCAAGATCATCAAAATCGGAGTCCGGATGCTAAAGTTATGCCCGTTTTAGTTTTGGTGTTTCTGCAGTTTTCTGTGGGGGCGGATAATCCGGCCCGAATGCCAAAACATGGACAATATCCGGCCCGAGCCCGATTTTCGGGGGCGGATTATCCGGACCGGGGGCGGATTTTCCGGCCTGGGAGGTCCCAAACGGTCATATTTCGTTGGGAGGGGGTATATAAGACCCCTTCTTCCTCCTTGGGCTGGTTGGTTCACTCTCCCTGTCTCCCCTCCATTGTTTTCCTTCAAAGCTTGCCCTAGTTCTTGATTCCTCCCATGATTCTTGCATATTCTTGAGGGAAAAGAGAGAGGAGATCTAGATCTACATCTTCACCAATCAAATCCCTCTCTTTGTGAGGGGAACCCACTAGATCTTGATCTTGGAGGATTTTGTGTTCTCCGCTTTGTTCTTCCTCTCTTATTCCCCCAATAGCTTTTGTAGCTTTGTTGGAATTTGAGAGAGAAGGATTTGAGCATCTTTGTGGTGTTCTTGCCATTGCATTTGGTGCATCGGTTTGAGTTCTCCATGGTGATTCGTGGTGGTGAAAGCAAGAAGGTTATTACTCTTGGGTTCTTGGAACCCTAGACGGATTCTAGACCTTTGTGGTGGTTTGTTGGGAGCCTCCAATTAAGTTGTGGATGTGTGCCCCAACCTTTGTGTAAGGCCCGGTTTCCGCCTCGGAAATCCCTTAGTGGAACCGTGACCTAGGCCTTTGTGGCGAGGGTCACCGGAGATTTAGGTGAGGCGCCTTCGTGGCGTTCGGTGTGTGGTGTGAGTGCCGCATCTTGGGGTGAGGCCTTTGTGGCGTTGGTGTGCATCGAGCAACCACACCTCAAGGTGAGCCTCTTGTGTCATTCGGGAACACTAAGCAACCGCACCTCTCCACCGGAGATTAGCACTCGCAAGAGTGTGAACTCCGGGATAAATCATCGTCTCCCGCGTGCCTCGGTTATCTCTATACCCGAGCTCTTTACTTACGCACTTTACCTTGTGATAGCCATCGTGCTTGAAGTTATATATATCTTGCTATCACATACTTGCTTGTATTGCTTAGCATAAGTTGTTGGTGCACATAGGTGAACTCTTGCTTAGAATAAGTTGTTGGTGCACATAGGTGAACCATAGTATATAGGCTTTGGGCTTGACAAAGTAAACGCTAGTTTTATTCCGCATTTGTTAAGCCCATCTCATAAAAGTTTTAAATCGCCTATTCACCCCCCCCCCTCTAGGCGACATTTGTGTCCTTTCACCATTGCGGTGGTCCTCCTCGAGGAGACGGTGGCGGTGACGACGGCGTCTCCAACCTTGGAGCGCCGTTGCGGATGCCGCGGATGATGTTATCAAGGGTGCGGCCCGGAACGCCCCAGAACAGGGCGCGGCCATACTTGTTCCAGCTGTTGGGCCCGCCGACGAGCCCCTGGGTGCTGTGCATCTCGACGTCGTACTTCGCCTTGAAGTACGTCTTCCACCAGTCGTCGTTATTGTTGGCCGCCCACGTCGAATCCAACCGCTCGTCGGCGGTGAGTTGAGCCCGCCGGGCCTTGATGCCGTCCCTCCATTGGTCCGTGCCCGGCTTCGGCGGTGGCGGGACGCCAATGCCGTTCATGGCCATCTTCCAGCTGCCGCTGCTTGGCAGCCGCATGTCCGTGGGACGATAGCCGGCGTGGTACAGCGCCCACGCCTCCGCCATGGTTAGGCTGCCGCGGCCGAAGCCATTTGCCGCGGCGATCTTACGGGAGGACGAGCTCGACATTTTTGGAGCGGCGAGGACAAGATCTGCGAGGGGGGGAGGCGGCGACAAGAAGGTTTGGGAGAGGTGAGAAATTGGGACGAACTGCAGGGCGTCTTAATGTACAGCGGCGGCAGCGGGGTGGTTGCACGCAGTAACGTCGGCGCGGACGGCCACGCAGCCATGCACGACGAGACGCGTCCCTGCGTCGCCTGGGAAAACAGGGATTTAACGTCGCTTGACCAAAGGTAGGCGACGGGGTTTTAGCCTTCCGAGCCGACGCGTTGGGCCCGCGTCGGTTCGCCTCGCTTTCGTTGTGTCCGGCGTGCCCGGATCGTCCCGGGACGGGACGGCTCGGGCGCCGGACACCGTCGGGCCGCGCGGACAAAAATGGGCTTTGGGGGACGCGGCTGGAACGGATTTTTGTCCGGCGCGCCCCAAATTGCTTTGGGGGACGCTTTGGGGGGCGCGACTGGAGATGCTCTAAAAACCTTTCGTTTCGATGCATTGATAGATAAATAAAGTTCGTATGTATACGTTTAATAGAGGTTCACACCACGTCATACAACTCAACCCAAAAGAACCAATCTAAGAGAGAAGTTGGCGAAGCCCCCGGGCACCCGCGTCCGCCCATTGTGGCGTCTCGTCTTTGATGTCGCTAAGTAAGGAGGTCATCGAGGGACGCGCCGTGAGAATGATGAGCGACGATGTTTCTTTACGCAACTAGCGAGGGGCGGTCCGCACCGCTAGCGACCATCACTCTGCGAAGTCACCCTCAACCGTGGGAGGTCTAGCGGTGGACCGAATCCACGATAGAACCTCGAACCAATGGTCCTAGAGAAGGAGCATCCGATCAGAATGTGCACCATAGTCTCAGCAGACTGGTCGCACAGCGGGCAACATGTCGCGTGAGGTAACCCCCGGCGCGCCAGACGCTCGCTCGTCCAACATCTATCCAGGCAAGCAAGCCAGATGAAGAACTTCACCCTGGGTGGCGCCCAAGATTTCCAGTTGAGCTTCCAGGAACCTGATAGTATTGCCCCCGGAAGAGGGCGTCATAGCAGGAACTGGAAGAATCGTCCAATGCCAAACCAGCATGTCTTGGTCCGGAGATAGTTGCACGCCCCTCAGCCTAATCCACTGTTGTACATACTGCCAGAGGGCCAGGGCACTCGGCACACCTCCTATGTCCGAAATCTAGCTGCGCTCCACCAGCGCTTGCTACCCCGTGCGCCGCTTCCTGCAGCAATTGGAAATGAGTGCGTAGACTTCAGGCGCTATCTCCCTGATGGCCTTGCCATCCACCCACTTGTCCTTCCAGAAGAGAGCGGATTCTCCGTTGCCTACCACCATAGAGGTGGAGGCAGCAAAGGCATCCAGCTCGATCCTCGAGAACTGCGTGTCGAGCCCGCGCCAATGTCGCTGGGGGTCGGTCATCCTCCATAGCCACCGAACCCTGAGGTTGATAGCATTGCGTGCGAGATCTGGAATCCCCAAGCCCCCAAACCGCAGCGAGCGGCACACCCTCGACCAATTGACATGGCAGTGACCGCCGTTGGTCTCCGCCCTCCCAACCCACAAGAAGCTCTGCAGGATCTTGTTGACCTGCTTCGGCGCCTTCTTGCAAAAGCTGAGCACCATGAGTTGGTGTAGCGGGATTGCCGCCAGCACCGACCTGACCAGCGCCAAGCGCCCAGCCTGGGGCATCATCGACGCCTTGCAGGTGGGTAGCTTGTTAGCTAAACGGTCCACCACAGGCTGGAACGCCTCTCCCGGCAGCCGACGGACAGAAAGAGGGATGCCAAGGTATTTGACGGGGAAGGGTGCCAACTGGCACTCCATCACCACCGCCGCGGCATTCGCCTCTTCCTCCATGCAAGCAATCGCAGAGACCAAACACTTAGTGGAGTTGGTATGTAGGCCCGTCGCATGTCCGAAGAGCTCAAGAATGTCGCAGATGGCGCGCAGTTCCGTCTCGTCCGGGTGGCAGAAGATGACCACATCATCCGCATAAAGCGACACCGTTGTGGCCAACTCCCGCCGCGCTAGGCGCCTAAGAATACCCAGCTCAATCGCCTTGGCGAGCGCCCTGTTGAGTGTGTTCATGATCAGCACAAACAAAGACGGCGACAGGGGGTCACCCTATCTCAAACCCCTCCTGTGCCAGATGGGGAACCTGGCTCGCCATTGGACATCACCCTGGTACTTGTTGTGTATAAAAGAATGGCCACCAGCTCACAGAACTTAGGCCCAAAGCCCATCTTGTGTAGGACCTCAACCAGGAACCCCTAGAAAACTGAGTCAAAGGCCTTAGCAATGTCGAACCAAACAGGCTGTCTAGCTCGCAAGTTGGTGCTGAGATCGAGTCTTCAAGCAAGGAACCTGCCGATTGTACAAAGATTCTACAACCGTTTCCTGAATGGTAAAGTACGCTCTGATTCTCCAAGTTTCCCCTTCTGCAAGTCGGGAAAGCTAAGGTTGGCCATAGTGCTAGTATTTTAGGTAGTATCATGCATGCTAGGCCAATAAAAATACTTATGTGGCATCTAATTAAGAAGAAGCTATTTAATTAGAGTAACATAGGTGGATATTGTATTATTGTATTATAGCATACGTTACGAGAAAAGTTAATACTAAATAGATCTTATACACAGATTTGTATACAAAATAATAAATTTAGAAGATTATGATACTAATCTATAATACCAGTCACTATAGAGATAGATCATAGACAAGTATCATATGCATGATATTATTATATAATATTATGCACTATAACCAGCCTAAGCTTAGATAAGTTTTTCTACCTTTGTTTTCTTGTACACTGAAATTAGTGATTCACTCTTTTACCTAGTAATGATGCCCGTGTGCCCCATTTTATGTATCTCTACTCCAGCACCTACTACAGATCTATGTCATACATTCAACGTCCTATATATTCAGTCTCCTTTCTCTTTGGATCCACGATGAAATAAATACCTAGCTCCTCACCTCAGCTCCACCTCCACCTCCTCCCGAATCCAGTTGCTCGCCCTCGCGAAAAGAAAATGCACTTGTAAAACTCTAAAATAATCAGGAATCGGAGATTATGTAGCCATAGAAACAATGTGTGTGGGCTTGAGAGAAATTGGGAATGCGGTGCCCCCATCCGTCCGGACGACCCCAAAAAGTGTCTGGCACACCCTTGCCTCCACCCAGACTTCAAGGCCGGTTAGACCATGCATTAGAATCATATGGGCTTTTGGTTCGATTCAGCACATAGTGGAGCATCGCATCATGTTGTTAGAGCAGAGAAGCGACTTAAATTGTTGGTTCGGTTCAAAGCAAACCATCTATCAGAAATATGCATGGAGGTCCACATGGCAGTGTGAAGTATGCTGGGTTTGAGGAGAGAGATGCTGAATAAAATAGCATTGCATGCCTGACACAGTGCATGCAAAATGTGGCTCCAACGTAGCAGCGAACCCGTAGCGATTCCTACTGCTGACAACTTTTTAATTGAATCGGCGCTACATTGTACATTGTCTTAGGGGAGTCCGGAAACGACCGCCACTTTGGACTTCTACATGGGTAACCAGTCGGCCATCGATTCAAAAGCTGGTCAGCTTTTCTTAAAAGCAAGTATAATAAGTTTTAGTTAGCTAGCTATGAAGATTAAAATAACATATTTGTTTCTAGTTGGAGGAGAGGAAATGTAAGCGGGCTCTTATGCAAGAGCTAGCTTTAGCACGTGCTCCTAGGCAAGTTGTGTGAATGAAAGGTGAGTCATCCATTGATAAGTAGTGCATTCTTATAGCTAACTATTATACTTGTTAGATACATGTTAGCTATAGATGACATGGTATTTTGCTTATAGCCAACAACCGGCTACACTGTTGGAGTTGCTCTAACGGCACTTCATACACCTTCTTGCTTCCCCACGCATTAGGACTACGGCTTCCCACGTGGTGACAACGAGTTGTCGATCGGACTCTTCCATTCATCCACCTTGTTGGTTCCCCACGCATTAGGGCTACGGCTTTCCACGTGGTGACAACGAGTTGTCGGTCGGACTCTTCCATGACCTAGGGACGAAGCTGCCCCCATTAAAAGCTAGGAATTTCTTCATTAATAGCATTTGTAAGTTTCAGCTAACTAAGACATAGCTTATGTCTCAATCACGTGTTTCTGCGTTGGATTTTGTTGTAAGATTCATGTTTTCTATTGTTTGTATTTTGTTTAGACCAAAACACACTAAAGTAATTCAACTCAGACATAAGCTAAGTCTCAGTCGACTTAGCATTAGGGACGCCCTTTAACTATAGAGAATGACACCGGTGAAATGTAGATACTGATTTACAGCTGACCCAATTGAACAAGATTTCTAGCTTAGTTGCCCAAACTGAAGGAAATAAATAACTTAATACCGTGAAACAGCTATATATATGGGCCTGTTTAGCCCGTGAGTAATCAACATATTAAACATAAGTTTTTCTTCCATATCACGCGCAACGAGTTAAAGGGGATGTTTCCACGATTCCACATGATCATACAAGGTACACGTAAATATACATCTATAAACATATAGATTTATTAACAAGTTAATGACAAACGACCCCAGAAAACCGATGTCCAGGTCGGCTCAGCCAACTATGGACAGAGTTAAAATAAACCAATTTTCGGCAAGCAAGAATCACGACTCATCTCATCCTTTGCAATTGGCAGTAGCACAGGATATTGTGCAAACAGAACCCGGAGAATCGAGATTACCGCACAATGATGAGAAGCTAGAATCCAGCCCATCCTGATGGCTGATCTACTTTCTTCGCTACCCCGGTGCTGAATCTCTGGGAGGAACTCCCCTGCGCACTTGTTCTGTTGATCTGTGCTGCAGCAGCAGTACTCCCCGATGATGTGCTGAAACCCCACGCATCAGGGGAAGGCCCTGCATTTGTGTTCCTTGTTAAGTTTTGCCTCCCATTGGTTGCATGGTCGACCTTTGGCCTGGCCTGAGCTTTTGCCTCTGGGAATGCCTGCCATGTCTTGGCCTCGGAGCTGGGTAACGACGAGTTGCCTGCAAGCATCCCTTGCTCAAGCTCCCACACCGTCCCTTCGATCTTCTCCTTTCGCTACATGGATTGTAAGTCTCACGTAAGATGCTAGAAATGTTCACAGATAGCAAATGTGTTGTACTAGATATAGATATAGAGTAAGCACCTGAGATCCAAATTCTGGTATCCTTGAGCTGATTTTACTTGAAGGCGGTGTAGTCTCAGCAACAGTACGCTTCAGCTCTTGGATTTCCTGACGCTGAGAGCGGCAGATTGCTGACAGCTTTTCATACTTGGCCGTCATCTCAGCCTTCTCCAGTGTGGTTTTCTTCAACTGCTCCTTCAGATTGGACACTTCAGCTTCAAGCTCAGACATCTTACCAGTAGCAGTGGTCCCCGAATGCAGATTGTTTGCATCAAAGTCTGCGACAAAACTGTTGAAGGGATCTTTCCCAGATATTGTCTTGCTTTGTGATTGTGATGCTTTATTTTTTACATAACTTTGTGGTTCCATGAAAAGATTTGTGTCCGAACCACCCGTAAGTCCATTACTGGAAACAATGTTACTTGTATTTCGCAAAGCCTGACCAGAATGACAATGCCTATCTCCAGGGGTACTGCTGCTGATATCCACCCTGCTTTGGTTATACTTTGATGAAGGGGATGGTTTAATTGGTTCCTCGTCGAACATAGGCTTCTTATTATCAGCAACTTGAGAGCCCTGTGCGTGTTGTGTCGCCCAGAATGCACCGAGAGGTGCATCTGCTGCATTTGCACTTCCATGAGATGATGAACTATCAGTTTGTCCTCTTGGAGGCGGAGGAGGGCTCCTTTTAGGCGCCACATGTGTTCTTTTATAAGCACCTACATAGGCGAAACAAGATGATAGTAAAGTGAGACAGTAACCTTGGTCATTCACCAGTTGTGCTATCGCTTCCGTGAATATTTATAATAAGCAATCAGACTAGAATACTTTAATCTACCACATTGTGCGGTGCAAGGTGGCATGATAGAAAGGTTAAGTGAGCATAAGCTTATCAAACATGGCATTGCACTATCTAGAACATGACAATGTAGTGATTGACCCGGTCAGATGCCACAGAAATAATAAAATGAGCTCATAAGACAATCAATACAAACATTACCATTAATACCCTCTCAAATGGAATGGTGTGAACTCTCATATTAAATGCTACTCTGTAAGAACTATATGGATGCTCATCAAACAATCATATAATTTGGTGATATCAGACTTATGAAAGACGAGGACTTTTACTTCATTACAGGACATGTAAAATTCAGCTTCATCCAAAATAAGTTTCCTAGAGCCAAATTTCGTAATGACACTTCCTAATTTTAACCCAAAGCAAATGCATACTGATATGACAGAATACATAACAAAATGCAGACTAATGCAAACACTGCCTTTTTCTATTTTCGAAGGGTCCTTGTTTCTCTATGTTTCTTCAAATACAATCAATAGAGTTATACATATACAAAAAGAAATTACATTGATTAAATATGATAGCATACTCTACAAAAGACTCCAAAGTCCAAACTCTCCAGAAAACTATCACTAATTAAAATATTGAATATACTCAGAAAACAAGTGAAGCGCCGCTACAGTTCTTTACCAGCAGAAGAAACAGACATGTCTAAGTGTACACATTACAGATTGACATTCTAACCATTACTATAAATCAAGAGGTACCCCACATGATCCACAACGTGACCCTACAGATAGCATTTAAAGAAAACCATACCTTCGTCTTGCAAACCCATAGAAATGGCTGCTGAGGCCCCATCAGGTAAACTTTTCTGTAACTCAAGAGGCAGTAGTTCATTAACACGAAACCAGACCTGTCAATTGGACAAAATTGAACATCAGCCAATAATAAACAATGCTTATTTGGCTCCTAAGACTACATGCAGCACTCTATGACTAACCTAGTACCATGGAGATGAATGTCCAATCACCTGCGTGATATCTGGTCTGGCATTTGGAGAGGCTTCCAGCATATCTTTGATCAGCCCTGTGACACTAGTGCTGTACTTTGGTTGCTCTGGAATGCGATAGTTGCCATTAAGGACCTGCAACTTCGACTCTCCATCAAATGCAGATTTGAAGTAACATATTCTATAGAGAAGGCATCCCAGGGCCTGCCAATTTTGGAATAAAAAGTGTTAAAAATCAGTTGTGACGTTACTTTACTTGCTTACTATTCACGTACTTCGCAGCTGACCCAGGTACTTTGCAGCTGATGCTTATAGTTGTGATCTTGTAATATAACCATTCTGTTCTGACATTACTTTGCTTATTACTATTCAGATATAAATCACTTCCCCGTTATGTTATAACTTTGGAGATGACCTAGTAACGCTGATTAAATCAGAAAATATAGCACATGCTGTGACATTAGTTTACTTGCTTACTATTCAGGTATATGAACCATGAAAACCACATATTCATATGTTATAGACTTACCCAAATGTCGACTTTCTCACTAATGACTTCTCTTCTGTAGAGATCCCACATCTGAAAAAACATGAACACACAGATAAGATCACTGGAGGCCGTACAAAAAGTTATTGATCATGCAGACAACTTATTAACCTCGGGGGCTCTATATGCAGGCGTTGTATGTTTCCTAATGATATCTTCTTCAATCCCCCTATCTTCTGGCTTGTCAAAGCATTTATGATTTGTTGATGTGCTTCCAAAATCACATAGTTTCCATGCACCATCTAGTCCAAGAAGAACATTTTCAGCTTTCAGATCCCTACAGAAAGGAGGCAGAATGTAAGATCTTGGTGAATACAAGATAAAATGTAAAAAAGGGTTTGCAACAACTAGAAAGTAAGTCCCTCGCTCACACCACAGTCATGCAGGTAAGAACTGCTTGCATATGATATTTTTTCACACACAGATAGCCAAATTACAAGGTATAGGGATATACTATAGGCCAGAATATACAAATGTAATACGGGCAAACAAATAGCAATAGTCAGTTTACTAATGTACCAGTACTCCAGTAGTTGTTAAGTCAACTAATTAAAATAGCGAACAGGTAAAAAAAAATTAATTAAACAGTGAAACATAACAGCATAACTGTGCAGAAACCTAACTAGTGATACTTGATAAGCATGGCTATCACAAGGCATTCCTACAGAATGAGAATAAAATATGGCTTTGGTATCTGTAAATGACTCGTTCCATGTACCTATGCGCAATTGGTGGTGACTGCCCATGCATAGCGAAAACCGCGTTGCAAACATCTCTGAATATCAAAAGTGCCTTCTTCTCCTCATAGTAACCAGTACCTCTGCTCTCCATTGCACTCACCAGGGACTTGTCGCAGAACTCCATGAGAAGCAATGCCTCCTTTGTGCGGCCCATGTCAAAAACATCATGGGCAACCAGTGTGACAACATTGGCATGCCCTTTGAGGAGATTCATCACCTGGATCTCCTTCATGACAAGATCCAGCGATTCCGAGTCATTGCAAATGATGTGCTTCAGCGCATACTGCTTCGACGAGTGCAGCGCGTCAGATGCAAGATACACGTAGGAGAACCCTCCCTGCGCGATGGCATTGCGCACCGTGATCTTCACGTTTTTCACATCAATGGTGCGGCCATCCAATCCAGCCTGCGCTTTCCCCCCAAAGGGATTGAACCTCCGCATCCTTGGGGTTTAATGCTTCTTCTAATGTTTCTGCATAAGCTTTCAAGTGCATAATAAGTAAAATAAAGTGGTAGAGAATGAAACTTCCAGTACGCGCAATTACTTTAAAAAGGGCACCGGATTGCCTAAGAAGCACACAAGTGAGATGCCCGGCATTCTAGCTTCAGCAATCAACATTGCATATGCAGTGGCATCTAAGTTAAGTGATGACCATCCTAGATTATCACTTACAAGCTGGTGGTCTGCATTTCTTGTTATGAATGAGGGAATGCTCGACCACAAGCATAACCATCGAAACCATATGAAATCAACGTGCGTGATCGATCCAATTCAGATCCTGCCTGTTTCGTAATCATGTGGCCCCAGGCCCCAGCCATTTCAGGCTCTGCTGCAGTTAGAAGATTAATGATTGGCACCCAATCCTAATTGCAGAAGTTTTAAGGTAAACTACTTGCAGCATGTCTAGAACTAGAAGCTACAACGTACTGTCTTGGCATGATCTAGCTCAAGCATGAACCGAATACAGAGACAAATAAGGCCGGATCTACACGATGTGCCGGGTGTGCAACGGCATGCCCCAAAATTGTGGAGGTTAGTTTGGTTCAACTTATCACTAGATGACTCCTGTAAAAGCTCATACCTCGGAAACCAATATCCAAGATCGCGACGAGGTGGAACGGGAGCGGCGATGGCCTCGACGCGCGCGAGAGGCGGAGGGGGTTTGGGGCGCGAGGCGTCGGCGGCGGCGGCGGCGCTAAGCTGCGGTGCGGAGGCAGCACTGCGGCACGGCTGCGGCTGCGGTGGACTGCGGGGGGGATTTCATAGCCGCATTGGGTGGGACGGATCGGAGCTTGGGTACAGGATAGGTGAGGAAAGGTGCGGGATCAGATTCCGACGAGGGGGAGGGGGAGGCGCGGCTCTCAGATCGGATGCGGCGTCCGTGGAGGTGAGGTGAGGTTCGCCGTCGGCGTCAGGTTGAGAGCACGATCTCGGCCTTTTTGGGTATCTCTGCGTCTCTCTCTGTGATGGCTGATGGCTGGTGGTGGAGAGGAAAGAAAGCCGCGACGTGTTGCGGTGGTGGTGATGGAGAAGAGGTGGGCTCTCCGCCTGTGCGAGCGTCGTTCCAAAACAGATTTTGGATTTTTATCTTGGAGGAATGGCTATTGTTATTTTGTTTTTTTCTATGGCTTATTATTGGTTTTTGTTAGATTTTTTTTGGGCCATGGCACCAACAAAAGGTTCCAGAGCCGCCACCCCTGTTTCCGACCTCCGCTAAGCGCAACAACATCTAGGGCCAAACGCCACGCTAGGACGGAGGTCCCGCATCGGGAGGGATGAGAGCTCGCCACCATGTTTTGTTAGATATAAGGGGTAAATCCGGCTTTTGCACATGTATACACACCACCATATGGCCGCTTAAGAAGGGAGACGGTAACACATGCTTTTTTCCTAAGGCCGCTAACAACAGGAGACGAATAAACCGGATTCTCTAATTGGACACGGGAGAAGGAATTGTGGAAGACACCTGGTTCGAAACAAAATAACAAGTTTAATTGAAATCACTCTTTACTACATAAAAGAGAACACACATACCAAACTAAAAACTACACATAAACCCTTTCGAGACATATGACCTGAAAGTATGAAGCATTAACAACAATTGATGTCAATGGTATGCTTACTGCAAGCAACAAATCCACTCTCCTCTATGTTGAGGATGTTGCTTCTGCGGAGGTCATGCGCCGAGGGACGAAGAATGGCGGAAACTCTACCAGTTGGAATCGTATCATGGTGGAAGCAGCTTGCATGGAAGTCATCGAGGTGTTGAAGAATGGTGGAAACTATGTTGGCCGAGCGGCGGCAAACTTATGGGGAATGTTCTTTTCAGTGTCATAGTTTTGATCATGTCTTATTTAGTCATTGCCCTAGGGAAGCCAATAAGTCATTTCCCTAGGGAGGGACCACAATTCACTATGTGGCAAGAAGAACCTCCCGATTATATTATGAATGCAATCATGGATGATGCAAGTGTGTTTTGAGAGTAATAAAGCATGCCACAGAGTGTCATTTATGCTCTACATGGATTGTAGCATGCCGACCATGAGTACCGCACCGACACATATCACCTTGTTGTGCCATGGCCACTAACGCCACCACATGTCGTTCACGAAGTGAATAATGTTTATATGGAGTTCCATCAAAGCCTACATGGCGTCCACATGGACAAATATCAAGAAAATTAAAGCAAAAAAATCTAGGTGACAGAATTCAATGGCCAAAGGGAGAAGGCTATCATCTCCTACTAGATAAATTCATAATTCACCCTTTTTGTCTTCCACTCTTACATAAGGCAAGATAATTTCACATTCTTCCTCCCTTGAAAGAAATACCACCTCCTCAACTAAGGAACAAATCTTGTATTTCCTCAACTAGAAGAGCAAATCGGTTTGCTCAACAGGTCAAATAAGACAAGAAGGATAAACGAGGAAGTCAAAGACGAAGATCCCTCTAGGATTATGGTTCAGGTTTTACCTGTGCCCTTTCCATCTACCACCATTGAAGGTAGACTTGGTCATTTGTCAAGAACCCCTTGTTTGGTGGAGGTTCATTCATGTCCAACTTAATTTAAGAAGGGGGAGAGTTAGAGCCCCAAGACTCGTTCTGGGGCTCTAGTTTTTAAGTCATGTGTGACTCGTACTTACATCGAGCAGGAAGCTTGGCTTCATCCTTGGGAAGTCTCCAACGACCCAAGTTCCATGCCCTGGTCGCCATGCTTCAAGTTTCCAAGCGTAGGAGTAGGGCATCTTCGAACGAGGCGTTTGAAACTATTTTAAAAAAAAAATCATTGTCTTAACTCTCGCAAAGGGTACACCAACTTTCGGCATAATGTTGGCATACACATTCCCTACTCATCAATACTACTCGACAATCGTTTTGTTCAAGGCACCCTCTATTCTCTTGATGTGCATTTACAACAACACCGATGACGCAAAGTAGCATCTCGACAATCTATGCATGACTCTGCCGCCAAGGGTACATGGTGATGCACTATTGATCCACAAAAAGAACACACATCTATACTTGGCAAAAAAAAACTAAGCATCGCTATTCATTAAATCCAACCATGCCACCGATAGGCTCTAAGACCATGGCGAGGGCGTTTTATAAAGATGGGTTGTGGGCATAGATGAGAGAAATGACAACATGAGAACTATCATATACGGTGCAAGAAAAGGAGCCAGTGATAATGCAAAAAAGGGCGAACATCACGGTGATACGATTTATGTTCCCATCTTCACGACCACGACTTGACAAACAAGAGGAGGCCGTTACGATGTTAGTTTGACGGAGAGAGTGACAATACTTTCCCGTTAAGTCATTCACACCAACACAATCAGACAACTGTGTAGGATCTTTCGAGATATGTTAAGTGAAATGGCTAAGAGATGTAAATGTAAATGTTGGTGCTAGGTCCATATTGACAAGAATCATACCCCCTTTAGATGGTCCATAACGAAGAATCACACTCCCTTTGCTTCGAATATAAACGAATTTAAAATTTTAATATTATTATATACTCCCTCTCTCACAGTTTATAAGGCACGCGCGTACCCCTAGGTCGCAAATTTGATCAAGTTAGTTATATGTTATAAAAATTATATCATTAGAAAGTTTAGATGTTCTATTTTCTAATGATATAATTTTTATATTATATAATTTAAATTATATAGGTTAAATTGGTGACCTAGGGGTACGCGCATGCCTAATAAACTATAAACTGTGAAGGAGGGAGTACTAACCAAAATAAGTTAACAGACACACACTAAAATACATCAAGATACGTATATAGTAACTGAGAAAAATGCCCAAACACCTAAAATAATAAAATATTTTGTGTTCAGGTTTGGTGGGTTAGGGAGGCCCGCACAGGCAAGTCCTGCAAAGTAAGCAGTGTCAGTACCCGCGCCAGCCTCTTCCCCCTGCAAAAATTGCCGTGCGGGTTTTGCCCCCGCACCGCGATCGGCTCTCACCGAACCGCTTTGTTTTCCTTACTCATTAGTTTAAGGCAACTTTCAACGCTAGCCCATCACCTCCTATTTATACACCCCACCGCTGCGCGCTTCTACTCCGCTCCGCGAGGTGGGATTATTCTTCCATCCCTCGTCAGTTTGTTTCATTCTGCTCTTCTCCCGGCTTTCTTCAAGTGCTCCTCGTCCATGTGGGCCAAAAGGTCCCTGGGCTCGCTGCCTCCCTGCTGGGCTGTGCAGTCGTGCTGATTGCTTCGATCCGCAACTACCTGGGCCGCGGTATTGATTACCGCCGCTTTTCATCCCAAAACATACAAGAGAAATGAACTCACCTCGTCACACTTCCGCGATTCCTATTCTCCGCTCGCTGCGATCCCTACGATCGCTCCCGCCTGAAGCCAGTCGTTGCTGGGCTAGGCCCATTTAACCGGGACTCTCATTGTTTCGTTCGTGCGTACGATTGGTTTTCTGGCTGTGGATTGTGTGACCCGGTTTTCTTTATTTTTTCGCGGTTTTGGAGTAGTAAATCCGGACAGGTTTTCAGTTTAACATGGTTTATCGGTTCGTTTTTTCGGTTATTTTCCGTTTTTCATTTTATTCCGTTTTTTCTTGTGCTTTTCATTCACGTTTTTCTTTTTTACATTACTTATTATTATTATTTTCAGATTATGAAAAATGTTCATTTTAAAATATGTTCAATTATGAAAATGTTCAGTCCTAAAAAAATGTTTAATTATGAAAAGTTGAATATTGAATCTTGAAAAATGTTTAATCATGAAAAATATACGTGTTTGAAAAATGTTCGATCAGGGAAATGCTCTGCTTTAAAATGTTCGATTTTGAAAATTGTTCAAATTATGAAAAATGTTCGCGTGAAAAATGCTCGGTGTTAGAAAATGTTTGTGTTTAAAAATGTTTGATTTTTGGAAATTGCTGATATTTTGAAAAATATTCGTATTTAAAAAATGTTCAATTTCGGAAAATGTTCAGGTTTAAAAAAAGTTTGATTTTGAAAACTGTTTGATTTTCGAAAGTTGCTCAGATGAAATAAAAAATAAAAAACAAACAAAAAATAGAAAATCCTTAACTCATCAAAATTGCTTCTTAAAAAGAAAATTCTATTTTGCCGCAGGCCTACAACGATAAGACTGTGGAATGAAACAATACAATACAACCTATCAAGGAAATAATCTGGACTCGTGCGGGAACGCGACACACATCTTGATACCCAGTTATGGGCCGAATTCATTGCTTCCGTAGTGTACGCGGAGCCGAAAGGAAGCTCCGCTTAGAGCGGCGAATAGGTGCACCCTCACACTTCTCGTGGTGTTTCCTTCTGCTCCCGGCTTTTTCTGCTGCGTGGGCTCAGATCCATGTGATCGCTGCCTTTCTGCTGGGCTGTGCACTTGTGCTGATTTTTTCGATTCCGCAACTACCTGGGCCGCCTTATTCACTAGTCCGCTTTTGATCCCAAAACATAGAAGAGAAATGAACTACGCTCAAACAAAATGAACTGAGATTCCATAGAAAAAAATAAGGGCCATCTGAACTTTATGTAAGTGGAAGGGGCCATACAACTAATTTGGGTTAATTTGGAGATCAACTACACATATAGTATGTGGGGTATTTTCACACAAACATAAATCAACATGGGGATGGCCATGGCCCCATCTCCGTCCCCGGTAACAGAGTTCTTTGTCACCGGTGAAGTTGGCTAGTGGCAGAGCCAGCAGGGTAGAAGGGTGGGGCGGGCCGGCCCTCCATAAGATTTGGCACATCCCATATGTCTTATATAGAAAATAGCGGAAAAAGAAGAAAAAAGCTCATTCCAAGTAAGGTATGCCCACCCTAATAAAATGGGCTGGACTCACCACTGAAGTTGGGGCATCGGGGGTGATGAGAATAATGGCCCCTCGACTCTACAATGTATATGTCCTTCCTTGGACTCGCGTCGATGAGTTGGTGGACGGTGTCGATCGTCGGGAATTAAGTCTAGCATGATTACCATTTGATTGTGGCGGCGGTGTCTTGCAAAGGGGATGATGTCACAACATATATTTGTTCTCAAGTTTCTCTCCCTCTAATGAAGCTCAACCAGATCAGATTTTGTCGGGGAACTTGCAAGTTTTGTGTCCCCCATCTTCATTTCTCCACCGACGTTGGGATTCTCCCGGCCTGCGATATTTTCAGATCGGTTTGCTGGCATCTTCTAGTCTACATCGCCTACTTCTCTAATCGCTGCTTTTACAATGCAACGAGCTTTGCCTACTGCATGCCACTGAGGAGGATGCAGAAGGAACAATACCGATCTGTAAAATATTTGCCTCTAATTGTACCGGATGTTGTTCTTCTAAGGGCTTTTTTGCGAAAATTCTACCGATCTATTGGACCACCTAGCGACAACTACAGACACTAGCGCGAGCCGAAGGTGCGCCACCGTCCTCGCCACTCCATCACCGGAGATAGGTAAAACTTGTCATAGTAGAGCTTGTTGTCGTAAAAGGGTTGGTTTCAGATAATAGCCTTAGACCTTTTCGAGAAAAAAAATGTCCAGAAATGACCTAGAACACAAAACTCGACACAAGCTCAATATGTTCGAAGTATCATTCAGTTTTATCCGACATAGACCGGACAAAAATCCATATTTTCCAAACAGATTCAAGGCGGGCTAATTCCTTTCATCGAATGAATCACTCACATAGTCGCATCCATCTTTTCAACTTCGTATTCTCATACCCCCTTCATAAAAAGATGTCAAAAATTTGTCTAAATTCGGATGTATCTACACACTAAAGAGTGTCTAGATACATTCAAATTTAGACAAACTTTCGACATCTATTTATGGTCAGAGGTAGTATTAAACTACTGTCTCGGTCCAGAACAAGATTGACGTCTTGACTTGGCCGGTTGGCCCTTGAAAAAAGCGAGTAAACAACCATCATTTTCAAAGGAGAGCACACGTCCCGCCACGACATAGTAAAACGTGTGGTTCCATTCTTTTCACATCTCATATCCTCGTATTGAACAACCGTCCCTGTACAGAATAATATTAACGTTTTCATTTGGCCGGTTAGTCCTGAAGAAAGTTTAGTAAGCATATGGAATCTTCACAGGAGACCACAAATCCCGCCACGACAAAGAAGCACAATCTGACACAGAGAGAGATCTTCCACCAAGATTCCGATAAACTGCACACAAACAAAAAAGAATGAAAAATGTGATCGTCATTGAGCACAAAATTCAAACATAGTGCTTTACTTTAATTGAATCGAATAGAACAAGCATGTACGAGGAAACCACACGAGCAGGTAGACTGACTACTGAAAACACCAGCAAGGCGGAGAAAAGACCAAGCACGGCATAAACTAGTGTTACCGAGTCTTACCGCCGGCAAGCGTCAGTGTTAAGAAAGAGCACTTGTCCATCATGCTGGTCAAGGTCATCCATGTGCATCACAGAAGTAAATGACCTTCGTCTTCAAAGGACCCACATCGAGCAGCGGTAACGAATCGAAACCTGGCATGGCGGCCCTCCTTACGTTGGCGGGCTCAAGCAGAACCTTCCTGATCAACCCGTTGATGTCAGGTGCAAGCAACTTTTAACATAAAACTGCCGGCCTGAACTGTTCAACACCAGGTTTAATTTCCCGAGACATCACCCTAAAGAGACTTGTAAGGTCAGTGGATGCACATAAAACCATTAGCAGAAGCAAGAACTCAGCAAACAACAATGGCGCTGCTACTCCTCTTCCTCTTGATCCAAGCTCCCTTCCATGCTCAAGCATCCGAAAACATCACATTAGGGTCCACGCTGACACCTCAAGGCCTAAACACCTCATGGATTTCATCCTCCGGTGAATTCGCGTTTGGCTTCCGCTCCCTCGAGAGCAACCCCGCTGTCTACCTCCTCGCCATCTGGTTTAACAAGATCGCCACCAAAACTGTTGTTTGGTACGAGCACACCAACACAACAGTACCAGCTGGCTCCCAGCTGCAGCTCACACCTGGTGGCGTGCTTTCGCTCCAGGACCCTGCCGGTGAATTGATATGGAATCCCAGGGTGACCAACGTCGACCATGCCAGCATGCTCGACACTGGCAATTTCGTGTTGTTTGGCAAAGATGGGTCCATCAAATGGGAGAGCTTTGCATCCCCAACTGACACCATCCTCCCCTCCCAGGTGCTGCCTAAAGGGGCAGTTCTACACAGTCGGCTGATGGACAAAGACTACTCTGATGGAAGGTTTGTCCTTAGCGTAGAGCTTGATGGCAACCTAAGGTTTTACACCTTGGCTGTTTCCTCCAGTTCCCGCTATGATCCTCCATATTGGGATTCTCACACAGGTGGAAATGGTTCAAGCCTCGTGTTCAACACAACTGGCAGCGTCTACTACACTTCAAATTCTGGCCAACCATTCAAAATTACGTCAGAAAATCTGGACTCACCAGCAGACTACTACAAACGCGCTACACTTGACGCAGATGGCGTGTTCCGGCAATATGTGTACCCCAGGAAGTCAGCACAGACCAGTGTATTGAACACGGAGTGGAGAGTTATGGACTATCTCCCACAGGATTTCTGTAAGGCTATCGCGGCAGAGATTGGAAGTGGTGTATGTGGTTTCAACAGCTACTGCAGTTTCAACCCAAACAAGAGTGTGGAATGTGAGTGCCCACCGTACTACTCATTCATCGATAGTGAGAGGAAGTACAAAGGTTGCAAGCCAGAATTTGCTCCACATAGCTGTGACTTGGATGATACTGAATCTATGCAACAATTCAGCCTACTTCCAATGATCAATATCAATTGGCCTTTTGGCGACTATGAGCGGTACAACCCCATTGGTGAGGATTATTGCCAAAAACTTTGCTTAACTGATTGCTTTTGTGTCGCTGCGGTGCACTATAACAGTACTTGTTGGAAAAAGAGGAGCCCCTTGTCCAATGGAATGTCAGGTGCCATAGTGGGATCAGTTTTTCTCAAAGTTCCCAGGACTAGTACTCCTGGGTCCCAGTTGAGCAGTAACTCGAATACATGGAAGAAAGAGAGAAGGTATTGGATACTGGGAAGTTCACTACTCCTTGGAGGATCTGTCCTGGTTATTGTTTTCCTCATCTCCATTATGTGTTTTGGATCTTACCGCGTTATTAGCCGAAAGAAGTCAACTCAGGTACAATCAATAAATTATGAGGCATTGCCTCTTAGAGCATTCACATACAAGGAGATTGAGCAGGCGACAGATGGATTTCGTGAAGAGCTGGGCAGTGGTGCATCCGGAATCGTATACAAGGGCCAGTTGCAAGATGAGTTTGGGACTGGCATTGCAGTCAAGAGGATTGATAAGATGCTCGCAGAGACTGAGAAAGAGTTTGCCATTGAGGTTCAAACCATCGGAAGGACCTTCCACAGAAACTTGGTGCGGCTGCTCGGTTTCTGTGGTGAAGGAAGAGAGAGGCTTCTAGTATACGAGTTGATGACCAATGGATCACTTAATGGATTCCTTTTCAGTGGTACAAGGCCAACCTGGAATCTCCGTGTTCAAGTCGCACTTGGGGTGGCAAGAGGCCTGCTCTACTTGCATGAGGAATGCAGCAGTCAAATAATCCATTGTGACATAAAGCCCCAAAACATCCTTCTTGATGAGAATCTCGTGGCAAAGATCTCAGACTTTGGCCTAGCAAAGTTGCTCAGGAAAAATCAGACACAGACAAACACGGGCATCCGGGGAACTCGAGGGTACGTCGCACCCGAGTGGTTCAAAAACATAGGGATCACATCCAAGGTGGACATTTACAGTTTTGGGGTGATCTTGCTGGAGATTGTGAGTTGCAGACGGAATGTGGAGCTAGAGATAGCAGATGAGGAACAAGCAATACTGACATATTGGGCAAACGACTGCTACAGAAGTGGGCGGCTTGACTTGCTAGTGAAGGGTGATGATGAGGCAATCTTCAACATAAACAAGGTGGAACGCTTCGTCGCCGTGGCACTGTGGTGTCTCCAAGAGGAGCCAACAATGCGGCCTACCATGCTGAAAGTGACACAGATGCTCGATGGATCCGTCACAATCCCCACTCCCCCTGACCCATCTTCGTTCATCAGCTCACTCCAATAGAAGAGCGTGTTCTTAAATGAAAGTGGCAGTGTGAAATAAGAGTAAAACGGACATATATTACTACAACAAATGATAGTAAGTATCAGTGGAGGTTCCTTCAAGCGTAGGTAAATGGAAGTAGGAAAGTAATTACTTCATAGAAGAAACGTATGCATATGTGTTACTATGTTTCAAAAATAAATGTAGATTTCTGCGATCTTTATGTACTACTATCTTTATAGGTCCGGTACCAGAGTTCAGACATGAATGTATAAACTTTGTGATTTGTGAATCAGTGTGCATTTTTGGTATTTCTGCCTAGCATTAAAGGATGAAACTGCAAGCTTCAAGAAAACAGTGAAATGTAGTGCGTGGCAGGATTAGGAACCAGCGGCGTTTACAGCTGAAAAGCTAGGTGACGAATTTATTTAAGAAACACCAATTTCCCTTTTCATGGAGGCTCACTCTTATCCAGGAAATAACGGTGTTTTAGTGGCGTGTTTGGGCAAAGGACAGAGAATAGCTGCTTCCCCTATGTTTTTAGATTCGAGACAACCTCCCCGGTTCCATTTATAACATAAACGAAACCAGTGTTCAGGAACATATTCAGAGTTTTCGGCTTCCCCTATGTTATTAGTCACTAGGTTATCAGCCCTAAGGATTTCGATGATGAGTTGTAATTCCGTAACGTTGATACGACAAGTTGGGAGTACTAACTTTCATACCAAAAGGCTGGTTAACGCTGAAGAATAAGTACGTATCTAAGTCGATGTGGCAGACAGCAGATTGAACTGGGTACTGGTGTGAAATTTGTGGCCTCTGAGCAAGTTGATTCTGAGGACTCCAACCAGGTATCACCACAAGAATGTATGCAAAATACAAGGTACACAAATTACCGCGGAAGCGATGTATTGTCCCCAAACCTCCTGGGACTCACCGATGACCAGACCTTCCTCCTCGAACTTCCGGCTCCGGCGCTCTCTCCGCCTCCATCGATCTGCGACCCGAGCAGCAGTTCGGCCTGACTCTGCGCCGCCGCGGCCGGACTGCCGGAGCGCACCACCGTTGCCGTCGGCGGGCCCAGAGGCGGGCGCACTCTTCCCACTTTCTCCCAACTTGTTTAAAGCCCATTAGCATCACCTGGGCCGGTATATCGGCCCATTTAGACGTGAAAGCACGAGCCCTAATAAGAACTGGACCGGGCACGCAAGACCCTAGACGGTTAAACCCTCTCCCACCTCCCCTCCTCCGGCGTCTACCCGCCGCCGCCGCCACCGCAACAGCTCCTTCCGGCGTCCCACCCCATGGCGAAGAAGAGGAAGCGCAGCTCCGATGCCCCCGCCTCCGCCGCAGCAGAGAAGCCCGACGACTCTGCGCCGGAGCGGCCGGCGCGCACGCTCTTCGGGTTCAAGGACAAGCCGGACTCCGCCGCCGTCGAGCCTGCTTCCAAGGACGGCGCGCCGTTCCGGAACAAGGAGAAGGTGCTCGTCACCTGCTCCCGCCGCATCATCTACAGGTGAGCGCGCCGCCCTCTCCGCTCCGTGTTCTTTCGCCTCTGGTTCTTGGACCGATGTTTGTATGTACCGGCATCTGATGTTGGGGACTGGACTTGGTGTGCGCGCTGTAGGTACCGGCATCTGATGCAGAACGTGGTGTCGCTGCTGCCGCACGCCAAGAAGGACAGCAAGGTCGAGTCCAAGCAGAGCAAGGGCGGCCAGCTCAACGAGCTCGTCGAGCTCAGGAGCTGCTCCAGCTGCCTCTTCTTCGAGGTATTATTACACATGTATACCCCATTCGGTGCATGGCTTGCTTGATCAATATGGTTTATGTTGATAGGAGAACGACATAATATGAATGGTCATACTGCGTTTAACATTGAATAAGTTAGTCTTGCCTGGTGCTAAATCACCTTTAAACTATAGCTTTGATCAGTATTGTTATTACGGCATGAAGGTTTACTGCGCTTTGTAAACCACACTGTCTGTTTCACCATCTCAAAATTGTGTTGCCATAGTGTGGCAACGCTCCATAATGAAGCAGAGTTGCAAAATTCTTATATTGAAGCATCTTCTACATGTGTATTGCAGTGCAGAAAACAGAAAGATCTTTACCTGTGGATGGTCAAGTCTCCAGCAGGGCCATCAGTGAAGTTTCTAGTCAACGCTGGTATACTCTCACACCATTAGTAGGAGCTATCCTGTTGCTTTACATGATACTCCATCATTTACTAATCCCCAACCATCCCCTAACATTTACGTGCAGTTCACACTATGGAGGAACTAAAGCTCACTGGCAACCATCTGAAAGGGTCACGCCCTCTGCTTACATTTTCTTCAAATTTTGACCAACAGCCTCACTGGAAGCTCTTGAAGGAAATGATAACTCAAGTATGTGGATCGTTTCGTTTGACATGTTACATTATTCCGTGCATGTGTTATCAGCCATTTGCACAATCTGATATTGACCTGTATTAATCTTCTTATTTTTTTTTCTTTTTTTGCGAAAATCATTTTTTCTTATTTACCCTGTGTTCTAACTTGGTGTCAAAAGAGATCACACTTGATTTTATGACTAGTGTTTATCATAAAGTCATATTTATAACACTGAAGTGTGCTACTGTAGTTTTAGATTAGCATGCTTATTTGCTCTGATGTGTATATTTGCATCCAAGTTGTGGACAAACAAGTACGGTAAAAGTATATTTGTATTTCAATTGCTTCCTGTGTCCTTGATAATAGAGCTGTGTTTATGATGTCTTCAGATCAATATCAGTGATGTGATAATATTGTGTTCGGAATTAGTTCTATACGCTCAAATTAATTATATCGAGACATGCTCATCTTTTATTCAAAGAACTTCAGAGCTAACCCGCTGCACATTGCTGTACTTGCAGATTTTCGCTACTCCAAAAGATCATCGAAAGGCAAAACCTTTTCATGATCATGTGTTTGTCTTCTCCATTGTGGATGACCACATTTGGTTCAGAAATTACCAGGTGATGTATTGCTCTGTTTGGATTTTGATTCTCATTAGCTTTCACTTTTTGAAGCCAATTAAGTTATTAGCATCATGCCACCATCTGAATTTTAGCAAATGATATACTTGCAGATTTCTGTTCCCCACAATGAGATTGACAAAGTTGATAAAGGAGGCCTCGACAAAATGACACTTGTTGAGGTAAAAGTTCAGCGAGCTTATATCTGGATAGTGTACATAGCTTGTGGTTGCTAACCAATTTTTTTATTGAATTGCTCTGTGTAGGTTGGCCCCAGGTTCTGTTTGAATCCGATCAAAATATTTGGCGGTAGTTTTGGTGGCCCCACATTGTACGAGAACCCGTTCTACGTGTCTCCCAATCAGGTATTGCTTTCACCTGTTGATGTAGACTATATAGTACAAATGTTCCAAATATCTCTCTTAATAAAATCTGGGTAAACCTCACTCGTTAAGAAGGAATGGTTATAGGCATTGTGAATTTTGTGTGATTAGAAACAGACAACTCTTAGAAAGTCGACTGGACATTGAAGGCTGCTGTAATCCTATGGTACTACTAGTATTTCTTTTGGCGGGAATTTATCAAGTGTTCTAGAATGGCAAGGCATGCTGACAATTATCTCTCTTTCAGATATTCCTTGTAGTGTTCAAATAAAACACTCCTTGCACATTATTCCACCACTCCGCTCCTTGTTTTGGCTCTAACTTGTAATGTTTGATCCGCATGCTTACAATACAGTTTAGCGGTATCATATGCTCACCAGTATTCCGGTGCTATTCTGTATTTGATTCAGTTGTCACAAGGCAGTTCCTGAGATGTTAAATCTACATGTCTTCCATCTACATTCATAGGTCATATTTTGACGATTCTTTATTTCCATCAGATCCGGGCACTAGAGAAGCGGAAGAAGGCAGGGAAGTATGCCCACAAGGTGAAGGCCAAGGTGAGGCGGAGGGAGCATGAGAAGGTGCACCACCTGGAACCCGATGAGTTTGCTGATATTTGGAAAGGGGAAGACTAGTGCAGAAGCAACGATTGAGCCGATGGACTCGTCGAACGAAGGATTGTACTACTCGCGCTGGCTATCATCAAGCAGTGAATTTTGGGTACCGTTCTGTGGTAGTTCTTGTATGACAAAGCATGTGCTTGCTATTATTTACATAAACAACCGGAATTTGATGTTACGAGTACCTGTATCGCCTTTTTTTTGTGTCCTCAAGTGTGTTGACTCCATTCTGCTTGCTGTCTGTTTTTCGCCTGTTTGTTCACGTGTCTTTTCTTCTCTGATATTGTAATCGCAAAGCAAATGTGAAAGCTTTGATACAAAATGATTGCAGGGGTCAAAGGTTTATACTTAGTCCTGGTTTATAGGGTCTGCGTGTATCCCTAGATTATTAGTTTGACCAAAACAATATAAGTTGTAGAACAGTAAAGTTATATCATTGAAAGAGCATATGAACATCCTAGTGATGTATGTTTTGCAATATGTATCTTGGTTAAATTTACAATCGGAACACGGGTAGGATTTATAAATTGGGATGGAGATGATGTTAAGTCAATACGAGAGGCGGAGCGGAACAGCTACTACCAGGAATGCTAATGATCTACGTTGAACTACTAATTTTGCCTAAACGAAGCATAAAAACAATCTGCTTTTATTGAGAGCAAGTGACGAACGAAGTCTTGCTCATTTGTTTCTTGATGAGAAAAAAAGCACGGTGTCTTTTTGCTCTTATAACGGGCCATAAACTACGCAAGGCACTATGACACAAACGGGCCGTATGGGCCTCGACAGCAAGCCCAGCTACCCAGTCCAGAAACCAGCTAGGGTTTCCACCTCCGCGCAGCCGCACACATATAAACCTGCGACCACGCACGCCCGTCCATTCTTCTTCTTCCTCCACCGCCGCCTCCGTCCTCCCTCCCCGACCCGCAGCGCCGCCGCCGCTCCCGCCTCCACCCAATGGCTCCGTCGTCGAAGATGGCGCTGGGCATCAAGCGCGCGTCGCGGTCCAACACCTACCACCGCCGCGGCCTCTGGGCCATCAAGGCCAAGAACGGCGGCGCCTTCCCCAAGGCCGCGACGCCCGCCGCCGCCGCCGAGCCCAAGTTCTACCCCGCCGACGACGTCAAGCCGCGCACCGTCAGCACCCGCAAGCCGAAGCCCACCAAGCTCAGGTGCTCGCGTCCTGCCCGCCGCCTGCCTCTCTCTCTCTCTCTCGATCCCGTTGTGCGGAAGCTTTACGCTGAGATCGATTTGGTTTGTCGCAGGTCTACCATCACGCCCGGGACGGTGCTCATCCTGCTCGCGGGGAGGTACATGGGGAAGCGCGTGGTGTTCCTCAAGCAGCTCAAGTCCGGCCTGCTCCTCATCACTGGTAAGTCGCCGCTCCCTTCTGCACCACAGTTCCTTTCCCTTACATTCTAGGCCAGCATGTTGGCTCTATGCGTTGCTGATTACTGAACTACGTTCTAGGTTAGCTATCCGAAGTAATTATTTGCATGGTAGAAGATCTCGATTGATTTGTTACCCACATCTAGCTTGTAGTCAGATAAATCAGATCGACCCTGTTACTAGCTTGTTTACTTCTTCCCATACACTGGCGTTGTACCGGTTGCGTTTGGAATTGTGCTTAGAAAGGTGGCTTAGGAACTGCACTGAAATGCCCGTGAAATACCTAATGTAGCTCTTGCATTGTTTCTTTTGGTATTGTGATACTTGTATGAGCTTCCGTTGGTATAATTGGTAATTCGTGGACATCAGATAATCTTACATAATATTGTGCTCTAAAAAAGCTGCCATTGGCATTTTGTACTCGACAAGTTCTGAAGTAAATTCTAGGGTCCTCTTCTTTTTGAGTAAGGTTATGAACTGAACTGCTGTCTGGGAATTGATAATGAGAGAATTATCTACTTGGGTGATTGACTATTAGCCATCGATATGGGAATCTGTGGATTTTATATGGCCAATTCAGACTGCAACTAGTTGTGCGCTTGACTTACTTGTATATTTCATGGTCTTACTGTGTAGCATGTCTTATATTTAACGCTGCTATCTCTTCAGGTCCTTTCAAGATCAACGGCGTGCCAGTTCGCCGTGTGAACCAGACCTATGTCATTGCCACATCCACAAAGGTTGACATCTCTTGTGTTAAGGTTGATAAGTTTGATGACAAATACTTCGCGAGGGAGAAGAAGACCCGGGCCAAGAAGACCGAGGGGGAGCTGTTTGAGACAGAGAAGGAGGTACATCCATGAACAATCTCCATTTGATTCAGGTTTCAGTCTTTGCTATGATACTTACTTATTCTAATACCTAATTCTATCTTTTATCTGTTGAACCTACAGGCAACCAAGAACCTGCCTGACTTCAAGAAGGATGACCAGAAGGCCATCGACGCTGAGCTTATTAAGGCTATCGAGGCTGTCCCGGAGCTTAAGAACTATCTTAGTGCCCGGTTCTCCCTCAGGGACGGTGACAAGCCCCATGAGATGTCCTTCTAAGCTACAAGTTCCTGAGTTTGGGAAGTGTTTTGCCTAGCTTGTTTCTGAACTTTGTACCCTCTTAGTTAACTTCCTATATCTGTTGGAGTGACTGTCAAATATTATGAGAAGATTTAAGAGAATCATTTTCAGCCTTGGTGCTTCGTTGTGACATTTGTCCAATACTTAACGTCATTATTCTGCTGTGATTTGTTTTCACAGTAGATTGTTCTGAAGGTGAGTAAGCAAGATTTTATTGAAAACAGCTTGAGCTAATATAAAACAAAAATGAGCTGTAGGAGTTCTCGGCGAGGCCCAAGAATAACTCGTATTTTTCAGTCCTGCTCAACTAATGAGCAATAGAAGCTCGAAACTTGCAGTGTGCAAAGTCAACGATCAGAGGGATGATTACAAGCTCAATTTTAACGGCGCACGGTCATGGTCATGACATCTTCATATCACCATGATATGATCTTTTTGAAGTCAGCTGAAAGCTGTGTAAATTACATTGGCAATCGATAGGTGTGTAAATTAGGCTAGATGAGACAAATAGTGTGAAGATATGTTCGTGACAACCATGAGACGTTTTTGATGTTTCAAGACCATCATTGATATCAGGAAGGAGATCATGTTGTCGAACAAAAGATCAAATATTATTTATTGCAGAACATCTTATGGATGCGCGCAAATAAGAAGATGACTTTGCCCTAACATAATTATTAAAAACAAAATTTTATTAAAAATTTCACGCATAGATCGGGGTTCTCCACCCCTTCCGACGTTGATAAGACCACCAAAGAAGAGTGGATCAACCTATTGAGAAGGTGGAGGCGGCGGCTAGGTTTCTTAAAGAAGCGTTGGTTATCAGTACATATGTTTTTTTATTTACTTTCGAACAAATCTAACAACACAGAAAGCTCTACGCATGTATTCGAAGAATACAAAACAAGTATGGACAAGGAGGAAAAAGAGTTGATTTGGACACCAGATGCCCGATGTGCAATCGGGCGGATGAGGATGGCGGCCACTTGTTCCTCAAATGTAAACATGTCAAACCTGTGTGGCGCACTCTTCTGTTAGAGGATGTCCGAGAAAAGCTCTTGTATGCCCCTAACTCAAGGGCAATGTTTGAGACGATCTGGTCTCTTCCAAGTGATCAACAACAATTGATGTTAGTTCTTTTATGGGACTGGTGGACGACACGGAATAAAAAGAATTCAGAAGGCAAGGATCGTAGTGCAGCTGAGGTTTGCCATGCAATTCAGAGACATGTCCTGGATTTCCAGTCATCAAATCCATCACTGAAAACTTCCCAGATCCAGCAACCAAAAATCTGGACTACACCATGTATCAATCATGTTAGGATTAACTTTGATGCAGCTTTTTTAAAAGAGTCGGGAGCGGGTGCCTGGGGTTTTGTCGTGCGATCAGATGCTGGGGAGTTTGTCGCAGCAGCCGCTGGACAATTAAAGAACCTACGAGATTCGCTACAAGCTGAAGCTGAAGCTTGTGTTGCGGCATCGGAAGGAGCGGCTGCTCTAGGTCTGAACCGTGTGATTTTTGAGTCTGATTCACAGACTTTGGTTTCAGCCCTGGAGAAGAAGACCTATGATCTATCACCCATCGGCGTTCTTTTGAAGGAAGTACGGAGTATATGCATAAGCTCTTTTGAGTCTTTTGAATTCAGTTTTGCTCCTCGTAGTTGTAATACTGTTGCTCACTCCCTTGCCCAGTACGGCCTGCGAGCCGAGATTGATTGTATTGGATGGGAGGGTGTGGCACCAGACTTTGTCTCTGTTTTAGTTGCCAGCGATATTGCTGAGCAATCTGGTTAATGGGAATGCTATTTTTCAAAAAAAAAGTATGGACAAGGAGTTAAACCCGTGTCAATAGATATGTGACATTCTCCTCAACTGAGGATAAGAAGAGGATAGCGGTGACATAGGCATCCCCAATGGGCCTGCCGAAGATAGTACCCAGGGTTTACTGAAGGCCCAGAACTCGAAGGATAAGAAGATTCGGAAGCCCAATTAGTGTTAAGGAAAGATAGATTGTATTAGGAAATATAGACTTGTAATCTTACGGGACGGGTATGAAACCCTCTCAAACTCTATAAGTTGTGTATTACGAAAACCCTCGGCTCCACCTCCTATATAAGGGGGAGTCGAGGGACGAAGAAAGGATCGAGTCTATTGTCAACAGAACCTAGTTTTTGCAATCAGTACTTTTCTGAAACCTTCGAGATCTACTTGCCCTCTACTTCTAACAAAACCCTAGTCTACAATCTGTAGGCATTGACAAGTTAATCCCTTGTCAAGCGGTGAATGGAATGGATGGAGAAGAGAAGGTTGGATATGATCGTTGACATAGGCGGACCCACCGGCCTTTCCCTAAGGCCGGGCACACACTCAGGCTTCTGACCGGCGGCGCAACTTATTTTGATGATTTTTATAATAAAATTTTAACCGATTTTACCATGTGTCAGGCTTGATGAAAATCTTAGGTTAGCTACTGATCACTGTCCTCCTAGATTCGCACATCGTTGTGTCAACACATTGATCCAACAACCTATTGGTCCTATCTAACATGTCATGAAAATTGCTTGCATGCATGAGGTAAAATCGGGTTCAAAATTTATTAGAGAAAATATTTCCGTAGAATTTTCACTAAAGGAGGGAACAACCTATTTTTAGTAGGCATGCAAAATGTTGATTTTTTTGATAAAGAGAATATATTAATATCGATAGATACCAATTACACTTAGCTTTTGCTATGCAATACTTTAGTAATAGTACGGAAGCACACAGTCAAAAAGAGAAACAACGCAAAATGTTGATTTTTGGTGAAGTTAGAACTTTGAATAGTTTGGATTGGAAGATGGAAGAGTTTGACTCGGCGGCAACCGGAGACGACGCCGCGAGAAAGCCCGCGGTTTCGATGACTGTTCTTTTCACGGCCGCGCTCCCCCACTTTCATTTTGGCGGGAAAATCCCGTCGAACTCGAACCCTAACCAGGCGGAGCCATGGACAAGTTCCTCGTGGCGGCGCCACCTTGTGCCGGCGAGGACCCTGAAGCGCCAACACCGCCGCCTCGGAGGTGCTACGCCTCGGACTACCTCTCCCCCTCCCCCCGTTCCACCTCCTCTCTGTTCTCACCTGCCTTCTGGTCCGTAGGTGGCACCGGTGGAGCCGCATCGCCGTTGAGCTGGACGGGCGCATCGACGCCAGGTTCCGGCACAGGGAATTGCGCCGCCTCCTTGATTCCTACTCTGAGGTGCTAGAATTCTGGAAACACTTGATGCTTTTTTTTTTCTTTTCGGTTGTTGCTCGGTTGCTATGTTCCCGACTGGAATGACTTGTGACTAAGTAGGTGTCCGAGAATAGGCTATGAAATCTTCAGAGCCGTAGAATGGCTAATTTATCACATTCCCAGGGAATCCAGTGGTAATGCAATATTAGAGTAGCTCAATGGGAAGAAACTTAAACAGTTCTGGTCATCTCACTGGAAATGGGGGAATTATTGTTGAGGGACTAGGTCAGATAGATCATCTCTTTTGTACCAAAAATTTGCACAATTCTATTTATGTTTTGCAGTTTATGCTATTTACGGATGTATCTACACACTAAAAACATGTCTAGATACAATTGTATCTAGAAAAACTTGAGCAACTTATTTTGGGACGGAGGGAGTATTAAATTTGGAACTCTGTACCAGAAAAATGGAGGAATTTTAGCAGTGCCTAACTGCCTATGTTACTTACAAAGTCTTTTTTATTTAAGTGAAGCAATTTTATTCTATTTATATATTGGAAATAATGTTGCAAACTGTTATTTTTTTTTATCCCGAGAAGACTAGGACCTTCGAACACAAGTACTACACGCATGGCGAGCAACGGTGTCAGACATATGTAATGCTGTTAAGTACGCTGATTTATATTTTGTAGTGCTGCGCCATGTGTATTATGTGGCTAATCTGTTTACACTGCTGCTCCTTTTAGGTGAATCGTATGATTAATGCTTCATATTTTGCTGGGTGTTATCATCCAACGAGGTAAGTATTTATGTTTTATGTTTTTGTTGGAGTATTTCTTTCAATGCAAAATCACTACTTTTACGATCGCCTTCTGCAGTTCCATTGCGCACTTTGTAGTAACATGTCCTTATTAGACAAGCTGATAAACTTGTTTCTTGTATTTGGGCAGGGAGGGAGTTTCAGCAATGGAATTTGATAAAAAGGTAGTATTGAAATGTATGAGAACACTCATTATTTCTGAGTTATCGCTACCAGAGGTGTATCAACAGAATTAATAAAGATAACCAAAGTATATTGATTCCATGCCGATTTTTAGTCAGACTGATACATAAAATATTTAAGGATCTTCCTTGTGTTTTTATTGCGCAGGGAGTATACCTTGCATCAGTGACACTCTCAGGGTGTTTAACAGTACATGACTTTGAGACTCTATACTGCTCCTTGTATGGCCCATCATGTAGTAAGTTAAGCTTACTCGACTCACTTTTCTAGAAAAATGCTGAAAGCAGATGCATTCGAAAAAATATTCTCAGGATTATGTTCGATCCCTGTGTTGGTAGGATCTGGATCATAGAATAATTGTTGGATGACACCTTAAAGATCTTTGTTAGTGGATCATAAGATCTGGGTTCTGCATAGGAGCAGGATTGGAATGGTCCAACAGGAATATATGGTCCTACACTGTACCGATTGCGATCTTGGGGAACTTTGCTTTAAAATATATCAGGCATTTGGAAGTTCTTGCTATTAAATATGCAGCAATAACTTCCCTAAGAATGATGTATAGTTTTGAAACCCTGATGTTTTTGTAGAGAAATAGGGCCATGTGCATGTGATTTGGATGCCAGATTAAGGATTCCAATATTGTGGATGTACCTCTGTGCCTTCTTTGGATTAAAATGGCCATGTTAGCCATTCTAATATCCAGTTAGAATTTATATATCCATATTAGCGAACCAAAAAGGTTGAAATGAAACATACTGGTATATTTCTAATTTCTAAACCAGATAACTTTGAAAACTACCTTTCAAAATATTCGACATACTCCGAGATAAGGAGAAGTGGACACCAAACGTTTTATTCATCATTTACTATCTCAGGTCATTGTCATAATCCTGCTGCATTTTACTGTTTCATTGATAGGTTTAACAGATGATTCATCAAATTATGTGCTCCATATATCAGACCAATTGCCCCTGTGTGCTGTCAGATGGAATCCAGGAAATCAAGATGAGGTCGGTATCAGCATTGAATTTTACATTTTCACTTTATTTTAGGTCAGTGAATTTGGCACATTGACGAGGAATGCTGACTCCTAAGTGTAACTGGCAGTTAGGGACTAGAATTAGGTTTATTTTATGAATTGAATGAAGTGCTTTTGACTTCATATGTTTTCTATCTAACTTTATTATTGAGCTTTAAGCATGCCTGATGCAGATTGTTTGCTCATCTAGCCAAAGTGACAAAGTTTCACTATTTGATATCGGCTATGTCTCTTCTGTTCCTACTGAAGTAAGTACCCTTTTTTCACTGTTCCTTACAAATGCTTCACATTTTACTCATGGGTACTTTAAATATATTTTCTCCATGTTGAATTACATCTGAATTCCAAAGATCATATTCTTTCCTTCTTCAATTCCTAAATAATCATGCCATTAAAATATATATCTGGTGTTACTTTCCCTGTTTTGTTTCTGCCAAATGGCACAACATATGGCCATGGGATTTTGAGCTTATGTTGCGCAGCACAGTATGCATTTTTCCCCCAGTTTGCTAGGTACAGTTCAAATATCATAACTGCTAATAGCTACACCTATGTTTAGAAAGTGAAGTTACGCAGTGCTAAAGAAAAGGTTTCCAGATGATATTTGAAGAAAAATGTACTTCCAGATGCACCTTAGTCCATTCAACAACATCAACATCAAAGCCTTTTTCCCAAGCAAGTTGGGGTAGGCTGGTTATGAAACCGTATGGAAACATAAGGAAACAAAAACAAGGAGAGAAAAAAAAAGAACAAGTAAACTAAGATTCACACATGGATCACAGATTTCCATGCAGTCATATTAAAAGTCAAATCTCTAGGGACATTCCAATCCCTCAAGTCTCTTTTTACCGCCTCCGCCCATGTCAACTTTGGTCATCCTCTGCCCCTCCTACTGTTTTCCATACTATTTAGAATTCCACTAGTGCTTCTGGAGGCCTCTGTTGGTTATGGCCAAACCACCTTAGTCGGTGTTGGACTAGCTTCTCGTTGGTCAGTGCCACTTCTAGCCTATCACGTATTACCTAATTTCTAATCTGGCCCTTTCTTGTATGACCACACATCATGCGCATCTCCGCCACTCATTTGTTGGATGTGCTGTCTTTTAGCGGGCCAACATTCTGCTCCATATAGCATCGCTGGTCTGATTGCCATCCTATAGAACTTACCTTTTAGCTTTTGTGGGACCTTGTTGTCACATAGAATGCCAGATGCTTGTTGCCACTTCATCCATCGTGCCTTGATTCTGTGGCAAACATCCTCATCGATATCACCAGAAAGGAAAATTATTATAGTAGCTTGAGGTTCATTATTACGTCGCTCCTATTGTTACACAACCCCTCACGACCCTTCTGATTTTTTTCTTATTGTATTTTAGGTTCTACAGAAAGGGAAGACCAAATTTCACGCTCTCTGCTCTGAATCCCGGAAGGGTTTGACTGATCTAGCTTTCACGTCAGATGATAAGTCACGGTATGTGACAGTTTTGTGCTTTAACACCATCATTTGTAATTGATGTGAAGCTTCATATAGACAACTGACTGCATAGGATGTTCTTTTGTCTTCTTTTGTGGAAAGTATTGATGGACCCTATGTATTGTCTTAAAGAAAGACTTCATAAATATTAAAGTTGTGACGCTAATGAAATGGAGCCGTGCTAATATTTGTTATTAACCCGATGATAGACATCTTACTTGTCAGGATGAGGTGAGATGTGTTTCCAGAACAGAGTATGTAGTACGTTTGGTATAACTGTGAAGTTCATGGTGGATGTTGATTCACCAGGTGAAGGCAGGTTATCAGTGTTAATTACGAAGCGCGCTGACAGCATTTCTACCACCTTAGCAATATTGGTATTTTAGGAGGCATAAGCTATGTATACATGCACCAGATACCGATATTCTTAATGATACTTATATTTCTGGTAATTATGCATAAACTTTGCACTTATCAGTTCTCCATATCTAGGCTATTTGCATCTGGGCTTGATGGGGCAGTCTACATGTGGGATAGGCGGCTAAGTAAGACACACTGTATTGAGCTTACAGCACTCCCCGAATCTCAGTTTACCAGTGTCAAGCTAAATATGGATAATAGGGTATGCTAATTCTCATGTTATGTATTTGTTGTTCTATAAAAATCAGTATGTATCCTAATTGTCAAGGTAAGAACATGATGTTCTAGAACAATAGTTCTTTAGAATTGTTAATGCTATCCTCTTATACACCAAGTCACCAACCTATATTTCAGACTGTCTTGCTTTTTAAATACCAGCGATTATATTGTACTGTACTTAGCCTGATGATTTGTTGTTTGTATTACTTAACTGTAATATCCTGTCTAGGTGCAACTACTGTATGATCAATAAAAACATGGTCTTGTGCTTGTCCGAACTTGATGTTACATAAGAGGGCAATCTAGTAATTTTTTCTATTGATGCAGCTTACATTTTCTGTTAACTTTAATAGTTCATCTGATTTACACTTTATGTTAACTTCAGCAATTGGTTTACTCTAGCCATAAACATTGCACCACTCACCTATAGGAACTTATTGTTTATCTTTTCAGACAGTGTTTGGTGCAACTAGAAATGGCACAATTCATGCTTGGGATACCCGTGGAGGGAGAGCTTCCGCTGCTTTCCAAAGCCATAATGAGGTACATTCAGCAGATAAATATCTTGCTAGTTCTGCTTCTTTTCATTTGATCCAAGGTCATGCAACATAATTCCACATGATGATTTCAGTGTTTCGAGAATAATTAAAAAAAACTTCTGTTTCTGAACTTTATATATGCTGTACCAACAAATTTCTACAGTTTTTCCTATGCACTGTCTGGTACAGCTAGTCAGCTAGTTTACAAGTAGTGCAGGCTAGTTCTCTCTGACTGTAAATGCACACTTTTTACTAAAATATTTTCAAATGATATCCCATAAGTTGCTTTTATCCTTCCATCTTTATATACTTGTAAACTGGGATAACTGGTTTCCAGGTGGCAAGAAAATAAAAAATGGAGAAATTCTCAGAGTAAGGATACATGCGCCTCATCCAGGGAAGTATGGAACCTTAGTGATAAATCATAACTGTGGGACTTAATCTGGAACCTATTAATACTTAAAATATGCTAAAGAACCCTAAATTGCTGAAACCACTTTTGTCAAGATATCATGTTAAATAGCTGAGGAAGTTGGAAATAGGTAGTGTACGGCTATGAAGTGCAATTGAGAGGGATACTCTATCTGATTTTATATTAATTTTGTATTTCATGCCATGACCCGTGTCAATGCTAGTGCCTTTTTATATGACAGAGAAAGTAGTATACAAAGAATGGACGTTTATTGTGAACCTTTTTACTCAGCAATGTCATAGCTGTCTTTGCAAAATTAGTAGTAGTGTTTTTTGCCTTGGTCCTAGGTTGACAAAACTTTTTTCCAGGTTCAACCATTATCATCAGTCAAGATATCAACGTTGTTGGGCAAAATTGCATCGCTGAAGGTACAGAAAGATAAATACTATATAATTGGCATTTATGCTAAAGAAAACTCATGTATCTCTCCCCATTCTTGTGACCCATATTGACGCCTCACATACAGTATTAATGACATGATTCTATGTCAAAGCCGTCCACATGAACTATCAACTAGTTCGACTGCGGAACAGTGGAAGCATCCAAATTGTTAGAATTATTATACGAATATCGGCATATGGTGACTCATATGAAAAAAATTAGTCTAGTCCACTGAACCAACATATCTATTTTTTAGACACCAAACAGTATTATATGCATCATTTTATGTTTGAAATGCATAATTACATGTTTGATTAAATGATATATAAAAAATGAGAGTTTCTTTTCTTGTCCTGATATAAGGCACATAAAGTAAGACTAGGAATCAGCTCCAGAGCATATCATCTGTGGTGAAGGCACTATTATGTTCACATAACTTATTTAAACATTTTTTTCACCTTGTCTACTATTTCCAGGAACAATCAAACATTGTTTCAAGTGAAATTCTGTCTATAGACTTTAACCCTAGTTGCTCATACCAGTTGGCCTTCCATCTTGATGATGGCTGGTAAGTATCTCAGATTTCACTGCCATTATCTAATCATAAGAATTAAGGGGTTACTTGTTTCAGATCTCAATACTCTTCCATCTGCATCCATTGTTAGGTCTGGAGTCCTCAATGTTAACACCCTCAGTGTGAGTCATCTGCACTGCCCTCCTCCTTCTTGGTTGTAAGTGTTGATCTACAGATTTCTTCAAACTTGGATCGCATTACAAAAATTTCTTATTAAACATTACAAATATGACCAAATTGTTTTGTGGTTCTCTGCTATTTCCTATATTAGGGAGGGTGTGGACTCTGTGTTGCATAAGCGGAAAGCAACCTGGCTGTCAACATCTTCAGTAAGAAAATATTTTAGGGCACCTTTAATCTTAGCACATGAAGGATTTTCTTAAAATTGTACCTGTAAGAAATCAGGTTGAGGTGAATAAATGTTCACGGATGCTATAAGATGATCCTGCATACCATGTTTGCCATACTTTCTTTTATTATAATTCTTGACATAAAATATAGTGAAAAACATCAAGGAATTTGATGCATGTCATATGGTTAAATTGTACAGATTTATGCAGTTGGATCTTCCTCTAATAATGGAATGTATGTACTTGATTTTCATCCACATACAAGCTCTGCATGCCATGTGGACTACAAGTGAGCTGTCTTTCCTCTCTTTTCTCCTGGTTTTCTCACAACCAACTAACATGCCATTCTGATCTTCTAGTTGTTTTTGGGAACATATGTAGAGAAGTTTCACAGTTTCAGCAATTCATTGATTAACATTTTCTGTCACATTGTTTTCTTAAAAGGTCCCTTGGAAATAAACTCTTGGTATTCTATGTTTCAGCGAGGAAACAAAAGGCTTCGAAGAAAACCAACCTGCAGAAAACAAGTTTATTCCTTTATCAGAAGGGGTCCTTTCGTGTGCAGCCCATCCACTCAGCCATAACATAATTGCTGGTACTGAGGTTCGTTTGCTTATCTGATCCAAGTGACGAGCCATACTCGCTACATGTATATGCCGAATGGCTTTGGTTCTTACCTTGCGTGTAGAACTGAAAATCATCAGATTTACAAATCAAATTCGAGTCAGGTGGCAAAAGATGTAACTAGTCACTATTGTCTGCAGTTCTCGTCATTGCTTATGGTATCACAAAAGCATGAGACCATCAGAGATCCAGAGTAGTGCCAAGGCGCATCAGGAGCTTCCTCCAAGCACAAGCAATACCCCCGATTGCAACATTCACATGCTGCTTATTAGCTCATGGCCGACCTGCACGTAAGAAAGATCTGTAGCATGGGGACCTTGATGGGGCCATACAAGCTTTGACTTTGGCTGGCAGGTCGGTCTATCATGGAAGTTCTTCAGCCATGAAAAGATTCAGCATGCGGCCAATACACTTCTTTTACAGAAAACCAACAGACATCGTCGTTGCTGACATCCATACGAGTGCAATGAAGCTGTTGTACTCGATTTTCAAAGTGTAGACCTGTGCAAGGCATGCTTCCAGGGAATGGGTTCATTGTAATTATAATTTTTTTCTTTTGTTATTCTTGACCTGGTAGTAATCAGAAAGTGTTGTAAGTGTTTGGGGTTTAGGGTATATGTAGTGTTCTGTACGTGAGCTGTTTGCTATCAGTAATTTTTGTTCTGTACATGAGCTGTTTGGTATTGCCGTATTTGTAATATGTGTTCTGTGCACGAACCTTGTTGATTAGCATGCTTTAAGATGGTATCGAGATTTCAGCATGCTGAGTTGCGCATGCATCATCATCCAGCGGCGTTTCTGTTCGTGGTTCCTTGTTCTGAAGGGACACTGCATGCGCTGTTCCCTGGTAAGGTACTTTGGCCCAAAAGAAAAACAAAGGAAATTTGAGAAGCTAGAAGACGGCTTGAAATGGAGGGTGGTCGATGCAACTAGAATCTCCAACAAATGTGAGATCACCAGACATTGTTTGATGCTTCAAACATGCCTGTTGTAGAGTGCTGCAAGATCATGTTGTTCAAGTGCATTGACAATTCCATCAAGACTGTATTGGCAGCAATATCAAGTTCTGCAGTTGACTACAACTCCCAAACAGCAAATCGCTGTTGCCCTGCAACACATTCTGAAGAACAGAACGTCCATAGCATGCAGAACTGGGACAAACCACTCAATCTTTAGAATTCATGTAAAGCCGTAAATCTCCAACATGACAACCATAAACTAATGCTGATATCTGCTCAGAATCTAGAATAAAGCCAATAACCTCGATCCACAAGTTACACAACTAGAAGAAATCTAAGAAGGCAGGCATGTCTAGAACCAACAAGATGTTATGTTACCCCACAATGCAGCTACAAACTATTTTTAGACCAGTCTTACTCCTATTTATTACTCTCTCCATTCCGAATTATAAGATGTTCTTGTTTTTTTCTGAATTGTATGTATCTAGACACATTTCAGTCTACTTTCAGTGTGTCCGTCACTCGTTTCAATTCATACGTAGTCTACATTGAAATATCCAAAACATCTTGTAGTACAGAGGAATAGCTAATTTCACAAACAAGGAGGCACTGCAACAGTGGTTCATGTGCCAAATACAGTATTGAACATCGAATTACACGCAAGAACAAGTTCAACTGAATGAGAAAACACACACAGCCAAATCTTAAAGCAGTAGCTAACAGCTAATCCTACATACGCCCTCAAGCAGAGAGCCCCTAAACCTCCCAATAATCCCAGGTCCTCAAGCAGAGAACCATGAACCCCCATACCCCCAGGTCCTCAAGCAGAGAACCATGAACACAAGACCAAAGCGAAAACCGTGCACTACTGACGAGAGATGCGCAGCCTCTGGTTAGGACTGGCGGCTGAAAGCAGCAGATAAGAGGGAACCTGCAGCTCATCGCATAGACATCAGGTTGCGCCTCTGCACAGCCGGGGTCTTGGAAGGCCGAGCAGCCTTGGGATCAACTCGCTTCAGGTTCTGGCGCACCATCTTCTCAATCTGTTCTATGGAGTTGGCCAGCTGCTGCTCCACGACACAAGCGGGAGCCGGGGGGTCACACGGTCTGGATGGAGTCTGCAAGGAGCAGCCATCAGATACCCCAAGTGTGCCCTCGGCCAAGCAGGCTGCTGACGATGTCGTTGCAACAGCTTCAGCTGAGGCAGCAGGGCCAGAGGCGACGACAGCCAGAGTCTCATCTGTTGGTGGTGCCCTTTGCTGAAAACCCTGGTCTGTTTGTGCTGCATCACCAGACTGCGAGGTGGAGTCCTCATCCCACTGGAGCTGCCGAGCCGCAGCATCTCGCAGGCGATTTTTCCTCTCAATAGCCTGCAGAACGTTCAGTTAGTATTGCACCAGATTGCCATGGAGACATAACTAGATGCATGAAATGAGTAAATTACGCACAAAAATCTAGTCAGTATAGCAAAATATGGCAATGGAAGCATATCTAGAGGAATGAGATTAGACACAAAAAAACAAGGGATAAACTGCATTTTCACCTATAGTGGAACAAACACATGTTCAACACTTAAACAGTACTATGAGCAGGAATAAAAGGCATGAACAGCTAACTGCACACAATTACCTATTTAGAGAAATGTTGCATGCCTTTTCTGTTGCATACAAGGGAAGTACTGAAGCAATATTTTTCGTAATTTCTAGATTTTCTGTTGCACACAATTAACCATTGAGATCTGAAAAATAGGGTTATGGGTAGATGACTGAACATGGGAGTAAAGCTTGACACACAAACACATTGCCGACAGAGAGCAGCAAGGTTCTTCTAAAATTGCATACTCGGTAAAAATAATATCCATTATAAGTAAGGCTGGACGAACGGGCCGAGTTTTTAGCTCGGCTCGAGCTTTTCATGGCTCGGCCCGAGTTGAGCTCGGCCCGCGAAAATGTCACACCGAGCCGAGCCCAATTTTCTGGACCGTCGCGGGCTTTTGGCTCGTCAGGCTCGGCTCGGGCTGGCCCGAAAGCTCGCCGTTTTTTTTTCTTACGAAATCAGAGAAGGTCAAAGTGGATAGTGGGCTGATTCCTGGCCCGTTAGGAGAGGGAAGCGAGGGGGCAGGTCATAGAACGGTGCTCAGTATTCCATCGTGACCTTCTCCTCCTCACCGCATAGAGCTCCAAGCGCCGCCGCCCCTGATGTCGCCGCCGCCCCTGATGTCGCCACGGCCGGCCGGCTAGCCGCCGGCCTCGCGCCTCACCGTATCGCGCGGCCTCTCCGCCGCGGAAGCCCGCTGTGGCCGTGCCCTCTCTGCCACGGAACCCGCTGTGTACACGCCCCATCGTCCACGGTGAAGAAGACCAGCGCCTCGACGGCTCCCTGCCCACATCGCCGATGCCGCCCGCATGGTGGAACGTCACAGATCGTCCTCGTCAAGGCCATCAGCACCGCTGGTGGTGAGTAAATTGATGCAAATTATTGATCCCTATGAAAAGAATGGATAAGATTTGTGAGATTACTTTTAATTTTTGAAATTTTTAGTGAAATAGATTCATCCCTATGTAAATTTATGTGCTCTGCATTTTTCTTGGGCAAATATGAATACATACATGCTTACTTTGATGTCTAAAAGCTTTTGAAAGTTGCAAAACTGCTCTCTGTACTGCTAGTTTTTCTCTATCGTTGTTCTTGATGATTGGCTCGCGAGCCAGCTCGAGCTAGACCGAGCCAGAGGCGAGCTCGAGCCGAGCCACTTTTTCAGGCTCGTGAGACAAACGAGCCAGCTCGAGCCGAGCCAATTTAGAGCGAACTAAACTCAGGCTCGCACCGAGCCCAGCTCGAGCTGGCTCGTGTCCAGCCTTAATTATAAGCAATGCATCACAGAACAAACTGGAGTATCAAAATATAAACAAAATGGTTAGATACTTATATGACTGATCATGGATTAAAATTCGACACAGAAAAATCTTGCTGCAAGAGAACACACTTGCAAAGTAACCGAAATTACTGCCCAAAAACTAAACTATTGGTGTGCAAAGTTCGGTACGTGCTCAGGTTACATTGATCTCAGCAATGTCCAACTAACAATCCAACCTAAGCTAGACAAGAATGCTGCTAGTAAGGTTATCTGTACAGACAACAAGGTACAGGTAAATTCACATAGATCATGTAATGCAAAACTGTCATGGTTCATGAAGGAACAGACCCAATGAGGAAATGGTTGTCACCTTGATGACTGATGTGATGTCGCGGAGTGGAGTCCTCGGGTACCACTCAGGCAGAGCGCTCCTCCTCTTCGGCGCAGTCCACGCTGCCCATGCTGGCGGCACGTTCTCCTTGTTGCTAGACGACAATGGATCCCGTCGAGCCAGCGGCTTGACGCCGCCCTTCTCCACCACAGCTCCGGGAGAGACCAGCCTCCTGATAAAGAATCCACCACTAGAGCGATCTGCTACAGTCGTCCTGCTGGCAATCCTCACTTCGGCCATCTTGGCTGCGAGAAAGTTATGGCAGGTCAGCATAACCCAAGAAATTCATCGAAGATGGAGACGTAGTCCTAGAAATCACATTTTTTGCACACCTTTTGCTCGTCTCTAGTTGCGATTCTTGTACTCCCTGCTACGGCCTCAAGATACCTGCAAAAACGCGGATGAGAACCCAAGAAAATCAGCCGTAACATCAAGAAATGGACTCGAAACACAAAGACGCGTCTATTCTCCGATCCTTTCTACTCTGAATCCAACCGAAATCCTTTAACTCCCAAAGATTCGCAACCAAAAGGGCCCGAGAAACGGATCCGGAAAAAGCAAGAATGCCATCTGGGGCGGGCGGGAGGCAACCAAAACTATCAAGACTTCAAACTGCTCACCTCAGATTCCTGCCGCTCCGAATCCGCACGCCAATTCTTACCCTTCCGCAGATCTGCGAGGACGGAAACAACAGAAACGCATCAAGAAATTGCTCGGGAAAAGGCAAGAACACAACCCCCAAGAAACTGTAAAATTTCTCACGATTCCTGCCGATTCGAACCTCGCGATGGCCAACTTCCCTAAGGTACAGCCCTAACCGAGCCCTGATTGATTCCTAGGGTTTGGGCTTGAAGGTGGCTCTGGTTTTCGGGAGTATTGAAGGTGGCTATCTATCTAACGGGAGGGGGGATGAGGAGCGCGATCTGATCGTGTTTTCAAATGCCGTGCCCAAAACGGGCAGAGTTGTTCCGGTGTATGGACCTAGTGTATGGTCCATAAAATTCGACCGTTCATTGTTCTGGTCTTTTTTTTTAAATGAATTGATTAGGAAATATATGCCCTGCATTGCTACGGGTTAATATTTATTTTATCATCCCTCGTTTCTTTTAGTATTTATCGCGTAGAATATTTCACACCAAAATCGATCGACCGACATAACCCTACCTTTACTTCACCTTTTCATCGCTGTCCACAATCAGTGGCGTACTCTAGCAACTTGGTGAGTACCATGTTGTTGTAGCATACTAACACCGGTCACACCATAGCCTAGACGCCACCATGAAGAAGGATACATGTTGGTGCGGGGTGAGGCAGCGACACCGCTTGATAAAAAAAACGGGATTTTTGACTGCCACATGTGAAATGTATTTAATCTATAGGGTTTGTTTAGTTGATTTTTCTATCGAGTACCTAAAATCTGGTAAGTAGTGTGTATGACATAAAGAAAAGCGCTTACAAATTCTTGGTTCGGACAAAGCAAACACGAAGATAGATCAATTTGCTCAGTGGTGACGTCAGCAATGATGTAATCGCATGCTGCACAGTTCCTATCTCCATATAAGGGGAGTTTGGTTTACTAGGCTTATTTTCGCTTTGTCATGCGGACAAGCTCTATGTAGAAGGCATGTTTGAAAAGGCGTATTGGGCCAAAAACTAGATGTTGTTTGGTTACTTCCGATGCCATTTTCTACATTGGAAAGAGAAGACAGGTCTCATTGTTTGGTTGGTCGCATGCTTTTTCTAGCCTCACCTATATGGCAACATGGTAACCTTACTTCACCCATCACAAGATCGGCACCACGAAGCTAGCCACCACCATGGCACCGCCGTTCACGCCGGTCACAAGAATCACCACGTTGCCGACCACGAAGCTGAACACCACCATGACACCACCGGTCACGCCGTTCACAAGCTTCGGCACGTCGGTGATCATGAAGCTAGACACCACCATGGCACCGTCGTTCACACCGGTCACAAGCATCACCATGTCGCCGACCACGAAGACGAACACCAACATGACACCATTAGTCAAGCCGATCACAAGCACCACTACATCGCCGACCACGAAGACGAACACCACCATGACACCGTTGTTCACACCTTTCACAAGCATCACCATGTCGTCGACCACAAAGACGAAGAAACCCATGGCACTGCCGGTCACGTCGCCGACGACGAAGACGAAGACCACCATGACACCGCCGTTCATGCCCGTCACAAGCATCACCATGTCACCGATCACGAAGCTGAATACCAACATGACACCGCCGGTCACGCCGGTCACAAGCATCACCGTGTCGCCGACCACGAAAACGAACATCACCATGCCGCCACCACCATGGATTATCACCTCTCACTTCTCACATATCATCACCACGTCGCCATCCATGATAATGGCAAGCGAGAAGTTGAGCAAGAATACTCCAAACTATATTCACACATACTTACACATTACAGTATACTAGCGAGTCATTTATCTATCCGTGTATGTATACTGAAACAAAAACCTGTCAACTTGAAAGTCATGCGGAATGGTGAGGTGGACCTACTCCTCAAAGGAAGTTTCAAACGGTTGAGCGTGTGCGACGAATTTGACAAAAATTGCTTAAAACTTCATACACGAAATTAACGATTTACGACTGACGAAACTCGAAACCGATTGTTGATGTCTACGCACGCTTCTATTTCTGTAGACAGTGTTGGGCCTCCAAGAGCAGAGGTTCGTAGAACAGCAGCAAGTTTTCCTTAAGTGAATCACCCAAGGTTTATCGAACTCAGGGAGGTAGAGGTCAAAGGTATCCCTCTCAAGCAACCCCAATTAAGATACAAGAAGTCTCTTGTGTCTCCAACACACCTAATACACTTGTCAGATGTATAGGTGTACTAGTTCGGAGAAGAGATAGTGAAATATAAGTAATATGGATGATTATAAGTAGCAATTGCAATCTGAAATAAAAATGGCAGCAAGCGAACATGTAGCAGAACTTGTTGGAAACGGTGTTTCATTGCTTAGAAATAAGGCCTAGCGATCATACTTTCAATAGTGGACACTATCAACAACGCGCATGGGGACCTTGACGGGGCCATACAAGCTTTGACTTTGGCTGGCAGGTCGGTCTATCAGGGAAGTTCTTCAGCCATGAAAAGATTCAGCATGCGGCCAATACTCTTCTTTACAGAAAACCAACAGACATCGTCGTTGCTGACATCCATACGAGTGCAATGAAGCTGTTGTACTCGATTTTCAAAGTGTACACCTGTACAAGGCATGCTCCCAGGGAATGGGTTCATTGTAAATATCATTTTTTTTCTTTTGTTATTCTTGACCTGGTAGTAATCAGAAAGTGTTGTCCGTGTTTGGGGTTTAGGGTATATGTAGTGTTCTGTACGTGAGCTGTTTGCTATCAGTAATTTTTGTTCTCTACATGAGCTGTTTGGTATTGCCGTATTGGTAATATGTGTTCTGTGCATGAACCTTGTTGATTAGCATGCTTTAAGATGGTATCGAGATTTCAGCATGCTGAGTTGCGCATGCATCATCATCCAGCGGTGTTTCTGTTTGTGGTTCCTTGTTCTGAAGGGACACTGGACACTGCAAGCGCTGTTCCCTGGTAAGGTACTTTGGCCCAAAAGAAAAACAAAGGAAATTTGAGAAGCTAGAAGACGGCTTGAAATGGAGGGTGGTCGATGCAAGTAGAATCTCCAACAAATGTGAGATCACCAGACATTGTTTGATGCTTCAAACATGCCTGTTGTAGAGTGCTGCAAGATCATGTTGTTCAAGTGCATTGACAATTCCATCAAGACTGTATTGGCAGCAATATCAAGTTCTGCAGTTGACTACAACTCCCAAACAGCAAATCGCTGTTGCCCTGCAACACATTCTGAAGAACAGAACGTCCATAGCATGCAGAACTGGGACAAACCACTTTTTAAAGAGAAGGCTTTGCAGCCCAGCTTAAAATTAATTAAGCCACACACGGCAGAAGTACAAGGGTGCTGATCACAGCTTACAGAAACGGAAACAGGAAAGAAACAGGACAGGCCTAAAACTAAGCAGCGAAGAACAGGAAAGCTAGCCAGAGCTCAGCTGCCAACGATCTTCAAGACTTCGCTAAGGAACTGCCCCAGACGGAGAAAGCCACCTGCTTCCAAGATGGGACGAACTGGAGATGCAAAGGAGTAGCACCGATCCGGGATCCGAGACGAAGGAGCAGCCCACACGCAGGAAGGGGAAGAAGAGCCGGGCCTTGACGTCTCTGAAGCCAGGAATGCTTCCGGAGGGGAACCCTATCCCCTCGCCCAGGCTCGTGGGCGCCGGACCGCCGGCAAGCAGCGCCGTCATGAGCAGCACGCCAAGGAACCACCAAAAAGGGTGCCTGCAGAAACGAGCCCAAGAACTTCCTCGGAGGCCAAGATCAAGCACCACACCAAGCGCCGCCGAGCAACACACGACCAACTTGCCAAACACACGGAGCACCTCGTCCCAAGGCAGCGGCTTCAAGAAGCTCACGGCACCGAGGCGCCGCCGCTGCCCGGCCCGGGGGACCTAGGGTTTTCACCCGGGACGCTACCTGATGATGGAGACCTCCACGGAGGACCGCGGCGCCCGTAGGCGTCGCCGTCGTCAGGCTGGACAAGCCAGCCAGGGCTTTCGCCCGGATCCACAGGTGGGCGGAACCCATGCGCGCTGGATCCCTAGCCACAGATCGGGCGGCCGGAGACCGACCCCACCCAGATCTGGCGGAGAGACAGCGGCAGAGAGGAGACCAAGTCGCCGGCCTCCAGATCTGACGCCAGGGCGCCGAAGCCATCCACTCGCCGCCCCTGCGGCCAAGCAGAGGGTACAGCACCCGCGAGCGCCGCCCGCCGTCGAGCCAGCCTCGCCGCCACCACCCAGGGCCGCCGCCCTGGAGCCCAGGGCCCCCACCGGGGAAGCACTGGAGGGCGCCACCCCTGGACCACGGCCACTCCAGAGAAGCAGCGCGGAGCAGAAGGAGCCCGCCCAACGTCTTCGTCGGCAGCGGCAAGCCCGGCGCGGAGGTCCTCCACCTATCACCGCACGGGGAGCCGAGGACCCAGATCCCCGCCGCCCCCTTCACCGGCGCCGCTAGCTTCGCCTGGCAGCACCTCTAGGGGCGACGAGGCGGGGGGAGAGGAGGGGGAGGGACGGTGGCGGCGCGATTTAGGGTTACTCTCCCCCGGTCGCCTGGGACAAACCACTCAATCTTTAGAATTCATGTAAAGCCGTAAATCTCCAACATGACAACCATAAACTAATGCTGATATCTGCTCAGAATCTAGAATAAAGCCAATAACCTCGATCCACAAGTTACACAACTAGAAGAAATCTAAGAAGGCAGGCATGTCTAGAACCAACAAGATGTTATGTTACCCCACAATGCAGCTACAAACTATTTTTAGACCAGTCTTACTCCTATTTATTACTCTCTCCATTCCGAATTATAAGATGTTCTTGTTTTTTTCTGAATTGTATGTATCTAGACACATTTCAGTCTACTTTCAGTGTGTCCGTCACTCGTTTCAATTCATACGTAGTCTACATTGAAATATCCAAAACATCTTGTAGTACAGAGGAATAGCTAATTTCACAAACAAGGAGGCACTGCAACAGTGGTTCATGTGCCAAATACAGTATTGAACATCGAATTACACGCAAGAACAAGTTCAACTGAATGAGAAAACACACACAGCCAAATCTTAAAGCAGTAGCTAACAGCTAATCCTACATACGCCCTCAAGCAGAGAGCCCCTAAACCTCCCAATAATCCCAGGTCCTCAAGCAGAGAACCATGAACCCCCATACCCCCAGGTCCTCAAGCAGAGAACCATGAACACAAGACCAAAGCGAAAACCGTGCACTACTGACGAGAGATGCGCAGCCTCTGGTTAGGACTGGCGGCTGAAAGCAGCAGATAAGAGGGAACCTGCAGCTCATCGCATAGACATCAGGTTGCGCCTCTGCACAGCCGGGGTCTTGGAAGGCCGAGCAGCCTTGGGATCAACTCGCTTCAGGTTCTGGCGCACCATCTTCTCAATCTGTTCTATGGAGTTGGCCAGCTGCTGCTCCACGACACAAGCGGGAGCCGGGGGGTCACACGGTCTGGATGGAGTCTGCAAGGAGCAGCCATCAGATACCCCAAGTGTGCCCTCGGCCAAGCAGGCTGCTGACGATGTCGTTGCAACAGCTTCAGCTGAGGCAGCAGGGCCAGAGGCGACGACAGCCAGAGTCTCATCTGTTGGTGGTGCCCTTTGCTGAAAACCCTGGTCTGTTTGTGCTGCATCACCAGACTGCGAGGTGGAGTCCTCATCCCACTGGAGCTGCCGAGCCGCAGCATCTCGCAGGCGATTTTTCCTCTCAATAGCCTGCAGAACGTTCAGTTAGTATTGCACCAGATTGCCATGGAGACATAACTAGATGCATGAAATGAGTAAATTACGCACAAAAATCTAGTCAGTATAGCAAAATATGGCAATGGAAGCATATCTAGAGGAATGAGATTAGACACAAAAAAACAAGGGATAAACTGCATTTTCACCTATAGTGGAACAAACACATGTTCAACACTTAAACAGTACTATGAGCAGGAATAAAAGGCATGAACAGCTAACTGCACACAATTACCTATTTAGAGAAATGTTGCATGCCTTTTCTGTTGCATACAAGGGAAGTACTGAAGCAATATTTTTCGTAATTTCTAGATTTTCTGTTGCACACAATTAACCATTGAGATCTGAAAATAGGGTTATGGGTAGATGACTGAACATGGGAGTAAAGCTTGACACACAAACACATTGCCGACAGAGAGCAGCAAGGTTCTTCTAAAATTGCATACTCGGTAAAAATAATATCCATTATAAGCAATGCATCACAGAACAAACTGGAGTATCAAAATATAAACAAAATGGTTAGATACTTATATGACTGATCATGGATTAAAATTCGACACAGAAAAATCTTGCTGCAAGAGAACACACTTGCAAAGTAACCGAAATTACTGCCCAAAAACTAAACTATTGGTGTGCAAAGTTCGGTACGTGCTCAGGTTACATTGATCTCAGCAATGTCCAACTAACAATCCAACCTAAGCTAGACAAGAATGCTGCTAGTAAGGTTATCTGTACAGACAACAAGGTACAGGTAAATTCACATAGATCATGTAATGCAAAACTGTCATGGTTCATGAAGGAACAGACCCAATGAGGAAATGGTTGTCACCTTGATGACTGATGTGATGTCGCGGAGTGGAGTCCTCGGGTACCACTCAGGCAGAGCGCTCCTCCTCTTCGGCGCAGTCCACGCTGCCCATGCTGGCGGCACGTTCTCCTTGTTGCTAGACGACAATGGATCCCGTCGAGCCAGCGGCTTGACGCCGCCCTTCTCCACCACAGCTCCGGGAGAGACCAGCCTCCTGATAAAGAATCCACCACTAGAGCGATCTGCTACAGTCGTCCTGCTGGCAATCCTCACTTCGGCCATCTTGGCTGCGAGAAAGTTATGGCAGGTCAGCATAACCCAAGAAATTCATCGAAGATGGAGACGTAGTCCTAGAAATCACATTTTTTGCACACCTTTTGCTCGTCTCTAGTTGCGATTCTTGTACTCCCTGCTACGGCCTCAAGATACCTGCAAAAACGCGGATGAGAACCCAAGAAAATCAGCCGTAACATCAAGAAATGGACTCGAAACACAAAGACGCGTCTATTCTCCGATCCTTTCTACTCTGAATCCAACCGAAATCCTTTAACTCCCAAAGATTCGCAACCAAAAGGGCCCGAGAAACGGATCCGGAAAAAGCAAGAATGCCATCTGGGGCGGGCGGGAGGCAACCAAAACTATCAAGATTTCAAACTGCTCACCTCAGATTCCTGCCGCTCCGAATCCGCACGCCAATTCTTACCCTTCCGCAGATCTGCGAGGACGGAAACAACAGAAACGCATCAAGAAATTGCTCGGGAAACGGCAAGAACACAACCCCCCAAGAAACTGCAAAATTTCTCACGATTTGCTCGGATCTTCCTCGATTCCTGCCGATTCGAACCTCGCGATGGCCAACTTCCCTAAGGTACAGCCCTAACCGAGCCCTGATTGATTCCTAGGGTTTGGGCTTGAAGGTGGCTCTGGTTTTCGGGAGTATTGAAGGTGGCTACTGGCTATCTATCTAACGGGAGGGAGGGGGGATGAGGAGCGCGATCTGATGGTGTTTTCAAATGCCGTGCCCAAAACGGGCAGAGTTGTTCCGGTGTATGGACCTAGTGTATGGTCCATAAAATTCGACCGCTCATTGTTCTGGTCTTTTTAAAAAAAAATGAATTGATTAGGAAATATGCCCTGCATTGCTACGGGTTAATATTTATTTTATCATCCCTCGTTTCTTGTAGTAGTTATCGCGTAGAATATTTTACACCAAAATCGATCGACCGACATAACCCTACATGTACTTCACACTTTCGTCGTTGTCCACAATCAGTGGCGTACTCTAGCAACTTGGTGAGTACCATGTTGTTGTAGCATACCAACACCGGTCACCCCATAGCCTAGACGCCACCATGAAGAAGGATACATGTTGGTGTGGGGTGAGGCAGCGACACCGCTTGATAAAAAACAGGGTTTTTAACTGCCACATGTGAAATGTATTTAAACTATAGGGTTTGTTTAATTGATTTTTCGATAAAATCTGGTAAGTGGCTGTGTATGACATAAAGAGAAGCGCTTACCAATTCTTGGTTCGGACAAAGCAAACACAAAGACAGATTAATTTGCTCAGTGGTGACGTCAGCAATGACGTAATCGCATGCTGCACAATTCCTATCTCCATATAGGGGGGGGGGGGGGTTGGTTTACTAGGCTTATTTTCGCTTTGCCACGCGGACAAGCTCTATGGAGAAGGCCTATTTGAAAAGGCGCATTGGGCCAAAAACTAGAAGTTGTTTGGTTGCTTCCGAAGCCATTTTCTACATTGGAAAGAGAAGACAGGTCTCATTGTTTGCTTGGTCGCATGCTTTTTCTAGCCTCACCTATATGGCAACATGGTAACCTTACCTCACCCATCACAAGATCGGCACCACGAAGCTAGCCACCACCATGGCACCGCCGTTCACGCCGGTCACAAGAATCACCACGTTGCCGACCACGAAGCTGAACACCACCATGACACCACCGGTCACGCCGTTCACAAGCTTCGGCACGTCGGTGATCATGAAGCTAGACACCACCATGGCACCGTCGTTCACACCGGTCACAAGCATCACCATGTCGCCGACCACGAAGACAAACACCAACATGACACCATTAGTCAAGCCGATCACAAGCACCACTACATCGCCGACCACGAAGACGAACACCACCATGACACCGTTGTTCACACCTGTCACAAGCATCACCATGTCGTCGACCACAAGGACGAAGAACCCCATGGCACTGCCGGTCACGTCGCCGACGACGAAGACGAAGACCACCATGACACCGCCGTTCATGCCCGTCACAAGCATTACCATGTCACCGATCACGAAGCTGAATACCAACATGACACCGCTAGTCACGCCGGTCACAAGCATCACCGTGTCACCGACCACGAAAACGAACATCACCATGCCGCCACCACCATGGATTATCACCTCTCACTTCTCACATATCATCACCACGTCGCCATCCATGATAATGGCAAGCGAGAAGTTGAGCAAGAATACTCCAAACTATATTCACACATACTTACACATTACAGTATACTAGCGAGTCATTTATCTATCCGTGTATGTACACCGAAACAAACACCTGTCAACTTGAAAGTCATGCGGAATGGTGAGGTGGACCTACTCCTCAAAGGAAGTTTCAAACGGTTGAGCGTGTGAGACGAATTTGACAAAATTTGCTTAAAACTTCATACACGAAATTAACGATTTACGACTGACGAAACTCGAAACCGATTGTCATATCTTCGACACACATCTTTTTCATGTACAAATTATTTTGATTCGAACTATGTTTGTGTTGATTTGAAGAGAGGGTGTGTGGAGTAGTGTAAGAAAAAGTGAGCGTAACAAGAGCATGTGCAATCGTTGCATCTGTCCAGCAAAGGAGTCACGTCAATGGGGCAAGCCGGCTAGAAACGGCCGATTCAGGCGTTGTTCCAGGCCTAGCCGGAGGGTGCTTTGAGAAGCGGTTCGGCCACAACACGAAGGCCTTCCAGGAAGCCATACAGGTCAAAAATTGTTGGCCTTATTCGAGCCAAGGTGAGGCCAGGTAACCAAACACGCCCTAGATTGGCTTTCCAACTGCCTGTTGTTCCTACTGGCTATTGCTCGTCGCCTGTCCGCAACACCCGAGGCCATCTATTCTCGTTCTCCAACGTTGGGCGGACAAGCATCGGTTGATAGCAAAACTCATCAACCAAGCCCTGTCCGTGGCATTCTTCCTGGCAGGCCCGAGCTGGGCCCACGACCCTGTCCTATGCGCACATGAACCAGGCGAGTGGGCTGTCGTAGGTACCCTAGCGGCTAGCGATCATGGGGCTCCTTCCCTCAGCAACCGCATATATGTTCGCTGCACCAGGAAGTTGAATACTGAGGAAGAAAGCACCAGGATGGCGCTGCTGAGGAAAAATTCCGACCGGAAACACCGAAATCCTATATCGGAGAGTTCTCGGGGGAATAAATAAAGGGGCGTGCTGAGCGTCCCCCAGGGATCAAATTGCTCGATCCCCCGGGTGGGCAGCCGTACGATGGAGGCAATCATAACCATCCACCTCTCACCTCTAGGGTCAACATTTCCCGCAAAGCAAAATAGAAAGAAAAAACACACCCACGAAGTGGATTTGATAGTGTCTTCGTCCCATGACCCCTACCTCCCGCACAACACGGATGCCAATGGTCCATACGCTGTGGTGCCGTCAGATTCACCGAAGAAGCCATCGCGGCGTCGTCGGAGAACCCATCATGGCCCCACCGATGCAGCAACCCTCGTCACCGCGCTGCCTCCCCATCCGTGCACGGCGGCATCGCTCCTCCGCCAACATGGTGGGTGATTGTAGCATCCTCGATGCGCCATTGTAGCAGCCTCGATGCGCCTTTGTAGTAGCCCTGATGAGCCTTTGTAGCAATGCCAGTTGTCGCTGGCACCGACGCCCTCGCGCAATAGCAGCAGCGCATGCCGTCCTTTGTAGCAACTCCGGTGGCGGCTTGCAGCAACGCCGCCACCATGACATTGTAGCAACACCGACTGGCCGCCATGTCCCATAGCAAGTCCGGCGGTGGCTTGCAGCAATGCCACCATGACATTGTTGCAGCGCAGGTCGCCATTTGTAGCAACGCCACCCAGCCACTGTGCCCCATGTAGCAAGTCCAACTGCCCAAGTGACCAAGGCCGGCCGCGCCTTGTAGCACGACCGGCCTCCGCTCGCTCCAACTCTTCCAGTACTCGCAACAACTCCCGCCCCGCCGCTTGTTGCTAACCCTTCCGCCGCTCCCGGCAACGCCCACCCCTGCAGCAAACTCCATGGTGTTGACGACCTTTGCGAGTTGCAAGTGTGGGGCTGGTGAGCCCGGAGATGATCGCGCAACAACGGAGATGGAGAAAGTAGCAACTACCAGGTCTTTGTCACTGGCCCCATGCGCCGACCACACCATCTCGGGGAGCCCAGGGTCGAGGCAGGGCGAGCAGGTGGGCAAGCTCCGGGAGGGAGGAGGTTGAGGGCGGCGCATGGGGTCGACCTAGGGCTGAGGCTACGTGGTAGGTGTGCGTGGGCGCATCAACAGAAGTGAAATCAGGGGAGGAGGAAGAAGGGGATCTTCGGCCAACACCTCGATAGTGAAGGAGTCCGTGAAGGAAGAATAGGTGAGATCAAGTGGTTTAGTTTTGGGCAGTGGGTGGGTCCCACGACGACGCGTGTCGAGAGGAGGATCCAGGTGACAAAGGATTAATTTGTCAATGCCTACAAATCGTAGACTAGGGTTTTGTTAGAAGTAGAGGGCAAGTAGATCTCGAAGGTTTCAGCCGAAAAGTACTCGACGATTGTGAAAGCTAAGGTTGTGTTGACAATAGATTCGATCCTTTCTTCGTCCCTCGACTCCCCCTTATATAGAGGGTGGAGCCGAGGGTTTCGTAATACACAAGTTACAGAGTTCGGGAGGGTTTCGTACCCAACCCGTAAGATTACAAATCTCTATCTTTCCTAATACAAACTATCTTTCCTTAACACTAAATGGGCTTAGAGTCTTCTTATTCTTCGAGTTCTGGGCCTTTAGTAAACCCCGGGTACCATCTTTGGCAGGCCCATTGGGGATGCCTATGTCAGTAGCCCCCCGAGATTTTTCTTGAATCGAAGAATCATGGAAAATCTCCAACTTTACTCATTACATAATCTTTCGATATGAAAATATTATTTTGTACAGGGATAACGGTAGTTGGGGCTAGTTCATCTGACGGATACTAGTTAACTGCTCTAGTGGCAATCCGCAAAAACCTACTTCAAGATCACGTCCCTGGACATGATCTCGGGATACTGGTGTAAACTTCGACGGGTGCCGCTTAAGGTCTTACCATTCGTCGAGTCTCAGTCATATTTTATCGGGTACCTAACGCGTCCGTTAGGATTTTCTTCGTATCGTTGATACGGAAAAAGTGATCCGCCGTCAGAGACGGTGCCACGCCACTCGAAACGGATCTGGGGTCTTACCTTCGCAAAGTTTTGCGGCATTCAGAGATTTATTCGCGACTTTTAGCGCTCGAGAATATATTGTCGAGTGCTTTTCGGCTGTTGGAATAGCACATTTTATCGAGTCATATTTGATGACTTATTTTGTCTTCCCGATGGGAGTATATGTAGAGTTATCTGTGTAACTCGGAATATGCTCACTTCTTTTTCTTTATTTTAATCAAGATTCATCGGGTACGCGAACAGCGTTCCCGATGGGAGTAGCCCCCGAGGCTATAGCCAAGAACTTGTGCTTGGGTGTAGGCTCCATAGATTTATACCCTCTGCTGCTATATGTGTAATCCTTCTCGATATTTTCATATCTATCGGGTGCGCGACTAGCGCTCCCGATGGGAGTAGCCCCCGAGGCTATGAACAAATGCTTGCATTTGGTCATAGGCTCTCACCATTTCTATCTTGTCATACTCGAAATTTTCTATTTTTCCAAAGTAGCCCCCGAGCGTTTGGGCAAATACTTGTATTTGATCAGAGGCTCTCGAAATAATCTTACGTTGTCGATATTCTCGCCCGGCTTCCTAGTCGAATTTTTCTGTTACCACCATGACGTCATTGCTGATGGTAGCCACGATTTCTATATTGGAAGCATACGAAAACCGCTCCGCTCACTGCCATGTGGGTCCAAATTCCTCATCCGATTGACACGTCGTGCAAGTGGGGGACACACGTTCTCCAGTTTTTCTGGCGCACGTTCCGTAACTTCTCCAGTGTTAAAATACTTTTTTACCCTTGTGTCTACGTGGTTATCATCTACCGCACCTCTTTTCCATCCAACGGTCCAACGCTTCGCCGCACCTCTATATAATATCTCCTTCTTCTTCCTCGAGCACTTCTGCTCGCGCCGTTCTCCTACTCTCCTCTGCAAAATCTTCTCCTGTGCTCCACAACTCCTTAAGCTCATCTTCTCCAAGCTGTACTCCTGCGCCATTGTTGATGCCACCGCGTCGGTTGATCAAGCACAACACGCCTGAATCATCAATGGCTGCCGTAGATCTGGGGACCGCGGAATGGGAAAGGTCCAAGATTACCAACAAGGACATCAATCTCCTGAAGAAGCTGGGGATTAGCAAGAAACCCAAGGCTGTGTGCTTCCCTAGTGAAGAAAGCTACCCAACCCCTCCAATGGGGTCGGGGTAAGTTTCGTCGATCATCTCATCCGCGGTCTTTCCGCCCCCATTCATCCTTTTCTCCGTGGATTGCTTTTTGTTTACGGTCTTCAACTTCACCACCTTACGCCCAACTCAATCCTCCATATCTCCATTTTCATCACCCTCTGTGAGGCCTTCCTTGGTGTCCAGCCTAACTGGGCATTATGGAAGCGCATTTTCTTTGTCGCCGCAATGGCTCTCCCAATGTCGCCTATAATATAGGCGGCGTTGTTATTCTGTTCGCCCGTCAATTACTTCGACGTCAAACTTCCGACTCGGTTCAAGGGTGGCGCAATAAGTGGTTGTACATTCGGGAGGAGAACCATGGATGTCAAGACAACATCCCTCCTTTTGATGGTGCCGAGAAAATCCTTCGCCGCCGTTCTTGGGATGCAGAGGCTACCGAAGAAGAAAAAACTTCGACAGAGGCCTTGATGACTCGCATCCATGAATTGCAAAATACTCGCGGCAAAGAGTTGTCGGTATCCAAATTACAGCGTATTTCCTTAGAGCAGTGCAACCTCTTCGGGCTCGCAAAAACCCTCTACGGAATTATGCTTTGACGAGGACACGGATCGGTTGTCGACGAATTTGGAGGTCAAGGACTTGGAAAAGCTTGTCCGAAAAATCTCCTCTCTCAGCAAAAAAGATTCTGTCCCTTCCTCTTGTCGTGTAAAACCATACAGCGCCACCAATGCGCTTCCCAAGGTATACTTTGCCGTTTGATTTGTTATTGCCTTGCTAACTTTTTGTAACTCCTTTATTGACATCTTCCCTTGTCTTTATATAGAACCATCCAAATCTTGTCTCGTTTCCTCCCATTCCTGAAGGTGGGGAGGTCGAGGAAAGGGCCGTTATCTCTGACGATAACCAAGATGCCCCCTTTTTTGTGAATGAACCCGTAGATTCTCGAAAATCTGCGGGATCTTATGAAAAGGAGGCTGCCTCTGAAGCCACTGCATCGGCACAATCTCCTCCTCCTGCTGTTTCTCCAAAAACAAAAGGAAACGGAATGATGTCGAGGATTCCGGCACCTCCAAACCCGAAGAAGCTGTTCCTTCACGCCGAGAAGGCAGCTTATGATCCATATCTCAAGACCCTCATCAGTTCGTAAGTCCCCTCTCTTTTTATTGCACTTGAAGATTTTTGTCTATCTTGCTTTTTATGCTGTCAACATTTACTCGTAGTGATGATGAGGAAGGAGTACCAGCTTCTGATGTGGCGGCTCGAACGAGCACGTCACATACTCTAGTTGCCTCGGAGACGCCAGTTTAAGGAGAGGAATCCTCGCCTCCTCAACAAAACGTCGGCGCTGCTACTCCTCCTTCAAGCCCCCTTGTCCCTTCACCAAAAAGGGCAAGGATTGAAACAATTCCGGAGCCTACCCTCCAATTGAGTAGCTCCTCTAACCCTCTCTTGGATGATGTAAGTTCTTAACTTTCTTGTCATTGTTTATATTTCCTCTGTTTACTTCTGTGTGCCATCATTTTTTCCATACCGACGTTTTCTTTCTTTGTCCTTCCTTGATAGCCTATGATCAAAGAGCTTCTTCGCATTGGTGCCCAATTCATTGTGTACCGTGATTATGCCAGTAAGACTGAAGGTAATGCCTGGCTGCTTCTTTTTGCTTCTGCTTTCTTACTCCTTTGTTGTCGATGTTTTTAACTAAATTTAACTTTCTTTGCAGAAAAACTGGCAGAAGTCAACGAGCGTGCCAATACACTTGCTCAAAAATTAGAGCAGAGTGAAGAGGCTCGTAAGAAGGCTGAATCAGATGCCGTTCAAGCTAGACGAGAGGCTGACAAGGCCAAGACCGACGCTGCTGGTGTCGAAGATCTTAAGAAGAAACTTCACGATGCCGAGATTTCGCTAAGCGAGCATATAACTGCACAATCTGCTCGTGAGGAAGAGATCCTTAAGCGTCTAAGGTCACAAAATCGTCGCTTTGTCAGTCAGTATCTGAACCACTTCATGTTTTTTGGACTTTCTTTCTTGCACTCGTTTCTTGATCAATAAGTTTTTATCTTGACAGGTAAGACCTCTCAAGAATTTGAGCTTGAAGATCCCGACAATGATCCTCTTCTTGACGCTGTTTCATTCCTTGAGTTTCATGGGACAGAAGCACGCGAGGGCATTGATCAAGCCAAAGCAGGGCTGTCGCGGCTCTTCCCCTACTTCTTCCCGAAGAAAGAGGAACCCGCGACTTTCCTTGCTCTTGCCAAGTGCTTTAATCCACCCGAAGATCTTGGGCTGAAGATGCGCCATGAAAATATGAAGGTCGCTGTTGAAAGCACTGTTGCCTTGGTCGCTGATAGTCAACAGACTATCGACTGGGCGAAAGTAGGCGACACGGAACAAATAGAGCAGGCAAAATGGCGATCGTTGATCAAGGCAGCAAAGCTCAACATGAAGAAAATCTTGTCTTATCTCGGGATCAAGCCATCTTCAACTCCTAGCTCATCAAGGCCGGAGGTCTAGTTGAATGCCCCTTTGCTTTTTTTCTTCTTCTTAGTTTACCTCCTTCTTTTGGTACTGCCGCCATAGTGCTCCTGGCGATGATTGCTTAGGTCTTCTAAAGGTCCTTCTTTTGAGACATGTATATATTATGAGAATGAGAAATCTATCTTTTTCTCAATGATTGATGTCGAAATTTCTTTTTCAGTTAATTTTTGACAACTATACGTCAACTCCTGGTCCTTCCGAAGTTTTCCCTTCGTTCCTTCCGAAGAAAACCCCTGTCGTTGTTAAATTTGTTGAAGATTCTGTAGTGACCTCAGGGTCCGATCCCTGTGCTTTATTGTGCTAGTCCCTGGATCAATCGCTAGCACACAGTTTAAGATGTAATACCAAGAAACAAAGGTCTTTATTACATCGCATGATCCATATATACATAATGATTTACAAATTGCATAGAACAAGGCTAGCATTACATCAGAGTTTTACAACGAACAAACATATAGCATGGAGTCCTTCATCTTCATGTGCCACAGGCGAGCATGTTGAGGATAGACCCGTAACCCTAATCATCGTATCTCACTCGTCTATCAAAATATCTGCAACAGGTAAAGTTACAGCCAAAAACATTTGGTCAATACTTTGAATGTATTGGCAAGATGTCACTATTTAGTGGACACAAATGGCACCTAATACCTACATGTATATTTGGCTGGTGGAGTTTAGGCTCTTTGCAGAAAAGCGAGCATTTTCCCTACCTTTTGTAAACATCATTTGTCTTTGAAAATATAACCCTAAAAGCATGAACTCAAGTTCTCATCACGCTGGCTCACCAGGGATAGACACTAGAGTCCAGCTTAATGCTACCCAAGTTTACCCATCATGTTTTATTATGAAATTGGGATGAGAGAGATCTTCCAACAGCTCCAGGTCCAGTTGCTCAAAGTTGTCCGTAACCGGGGACACGGCTAAGTACTTAGTTTTTACACTCTGCAGAGGTTTGTACACTTTACCCGCATGACTTAGTCAGCCCCTTTTCCACCATGATGCTCATTTTGCTCAAATGGTTGGGAGAAGACTAAGACGAGACTATTTTCGGGAGTAAGGCCCTGAGCCCTCTGGACGGACCCGTTCCAACCTACACAACTACATCTGCTGGTCACGTCGGGACAGAACCCTACAACCTACTTAGTCAAGACAGAGCCCATATGACATGCGGCTGTACAAGAAGCTACTAAACATGAAACATGTCCAATCTCTTTTGTTCCTGGGCGGCGGACCCCACCAATTTTCACCGTGCAGACGCTCCACTCGCACCAATCCGCCCAGGTGTTTCATTTATCAAGTTGTTTTCATTTATAACAAAAATATATTTTCTTCATCTCATCTCATCTCATCATGACATCCTAACCACGTATCTACTAGCATGGCTAAGCAAAACTACTTACGATGGCAACTTAAGAGAAACTAGAGGAATCCTAAGACTATAGGATTAGCATAGCATAGCATATACTTTGAAAACATCCTACACATGCAATATCTACTAAGTAAAAACTACATGCATAGAAAACATTAGGACATGAGTGACACTTGCCTTTTAGTAGTTGATGATCATACACTTCTCACAATCTCAAGCGTTGCACTCCGTACAATCTATACGATAGAAAAGTACACAATAAACATACACACCAAAATCAAGCAAGCCAAAGCAAACAAATGAAAAGGTTGATATTCATTTTAACTTAGTCTTCATTGTTCTTATGACATAAAGAGGTATAGTGTTGATGTGGCTTTGAGAGACACGGGTCAAATACTTAGAAAGAAAAGTTGGATCATCCAAGATAGAGTTGATAGTTTTATACTAAGACATAGATGCGTTTTATTTGCAAAAGGAGTAAATTGGACAGGGTTTATAGATTTCTAGATATAGCTAGAATATGTTTCAAATTCATATTTTTATTTTGCGATTTTTGAGAATTTGATAATTAATAAAACTGGTATCACCGGATAGGGAATTTAATTATGAATTCAACACAAGAAAAATCACATAAAAAGGAGTTGTGGATCAGAGGATATGAATTTTTGAAGTTGTGACATGAGCTAGTATACAATATAGGAACTGGTCGATCGATCAAACTGCACCGTGACACTTGTAAAGCTGGTAGCGGTTCTGTTGCATGAAAAACAATATAGGTGGCAGATCTTGAGACATGATAAAAATGTCTAAATGGTTTTTGTAGATAGGTATGATTATAGGGATCATTTGGCAATAGGAATTGTAGCAGAATCTTTGATATGGCAAAATTATTCAAATAAACCATTCGAAATGTGAGTAATTTAAACTATGCCAAAGTGGGAAACTAATGATGGATCTGTGTTCTATGTATTCTAAAGATTCCAGTGATATAAGTTTTGTTAAACTCGGACAAACAGATCAAAGATGTGGTTTTTTGGAAGTTGTTGGTAGTTTCTATCCAAGATGACGAGAATGTAGAATTTAGAAATTCTCAAGACCTCGCGGTAGTGTGTTTTTATTTATCAGAGTACCGTACCTGTTCAATGTACATACAAACTGGATACATTATAGCAGATCGCCTACATCAGGAGTGTAAAAAGAAGTGAATGGCTAAGTGGGAATGACCATACGTCCAAACTATTGTACAGTACGTGAATACAACCTTTGCTGAAAGTCTGAAACAAGTGCAGCTCACCTACGACTTGACAGTGCAGAGGTTGTGCACGGCGGCAGAGAACGGCGTCGTCTACGACTCTACGTGGATGTCACCAGGGCCTAGGGGTAGACGAAAGCGCTCCTTCTTGCACAACGAAGACGACGAGGCTCTCGGAAATCCTCGGAGAAGCTCCTGGAGATGGTGACGGACAGCTGCAGCGGCAGTGGCGTCGGGTGCTCGTCGTGGGCGACCTCCGGCTACGAATTAGATCAAACAGAGGCATCAGAGATGCACAGTGTCTAGGGAGAAAGAAAGGAAGAACAATCAGGGCCAGAGTCCCTCAATACCCGACGAAAACAACAACGCCATCGCTGTTGCCGGTGGAACAACGGCAACACAACCAATATCGACAATATGATGCAGCGCCATTGCGGCGCCTATCTGGGACGCCGCACAGGAGAGGGATTCATTGGGCCGGCCCATCACCAGCGATATGGGCTTTTTCCGGGTTTTCGTGCATTCTAGTTAGACGTGACTGTTTCCTGGTTCTTCTCTGGTTTTCCTTTTTCTGTTTAGTTTTCTTCTCGGTTTATTTTTTTTTCTTCTGTTTTTCCACTTTTCTATGAACCGTTTCAAAATCTTAACAACTTTTGAAATTCAAATCGAATTCAAACATGTTTAAAATTTGAACGTTTTTTAAACTGAACAATTTTCAAATTTGAACTTTTTCAAAACCTAAATATTTATAAAAACTAAAAAGTTTTCTAGGTTGAACATTTTTCGAATTTAAACATTTTTCAGATGTGAACTATTTTCTAGTTTGAACTTTTCAAAATTGGAACAATTTTTTTATATGTGAACAGTTTTCAAAATTAAACATTTTTTATGTATTCTGGTTTCTTTCTTCTCTTTATTTTATTTTATTTTATTTTTATTAATTAATAAAAAATAGTTCACATTTTTCTAAGAAAAATCATAGACTGTTCGCATGTTTGAAAAAATGTTCACATATTAAAAAAAACATAGATTCAAAGTAACTTGTCGTTCCAAAAATTGCACAATGGGTTAAAACATGTCCACGTGGTTTAACATAATTTGTCGATCGAAAAATTGTTTGTCGAATTCAAACAATCTTCAAATGGTTCAAAATAATTTTCCGATCTAAAAATTGTTCATCGGCATAAAAACTGTTCACGTGCTTCAAAATAATTCACCGACCAAAAAATTGTTCGTCGGATCAAAAATATGTTCAAATGGTTCGAAATAATTTTCCGATCCAAAAATTTGTTGACCGGCATAAAACTGTTTACGTGGTTCAAAATAATTCGACAACCAAAATTTGCTCGATGGGCTAAAAATGTTTATGTGGTTTGAAATAATTCGTTGATCGAAAAATTGTTCGTCGGATTAAAAAATGTACAAATGGTTCAAAATAATTTGCCGATGCAAGAAAATTTCATCAACATAAAAACTATTCACGTGGTTCAACATAATTCGGCGACCAAAAATTGCTCGCCGGGTTAAAAAAAATATTCACGTGATTTAAAATAATTCGCCGATCGAAAAATTGTTCATCAGATTAAGAAATGTTCAAATGATTTAATATAGTTTGCCAATCCAAAAATTGTTCGTCATGTTAAAAAAATGTTCACGTTCTTTTAAATCTTCATGTTTAAAACAATCATATTAAAAAATGTTTATCTGTAAAAATATTCTTGTTGAAAAAAATTACACAATGTTGAAAAAATAAAAAAATAGGTTCAAAAAATACGTTCATGGATTGAAAAATCAATGGTTCTGAAAAAAATTGTTCATGTATTTGGAAAATATTCACTAGTTCAAAAACTATTAATTTTACAAAACAAAGTTCCTGCTCTTAACAAAAAATTAGTCAAGATGGCTCATAAAATGTTCGTGGGTTTGAATAAGACATGCTCACGAATACCAGAAACTATTCACTGGTTTGAAAAATGTCAAACATATCCATTTAATATACATATTAATTTCTAGATTTATTTAAAATGAAATAATGATGAGAAACTGCACATGTTACACATTTTCTACTCCGTACTTTTAAGCTTAGAGACAAAGAACATACGAAAACAGAAGAAAGAAACTGGCCGAACTTCCGAATGTACCGTGCGCGCGGGGTGGGCCGCAGCCCAGCCAAGGCAGCGTGCTTACCGTGTGTGCGGCGCCTTTGTTCGGGGCCGCTTAAGGCGGTGTAAAGGAGCGCCCGTGTACGTGCTCAAGGAAGAAGATGAGCGACACGCTCCGCTCGATTATCTCGGTTGGGCTGGCATTAGTTGGATCGGTCTGGATGGACCAGAATATTTTGGTCGGCCCACTTGGGTCGGTTTTCAATTTTTTTTTCTCTTCTAACTTCTCTTTAAGGCTTCAAATGTATTCAAACAGATTTCTAAAAATTTGTAAAACTCAAAATAATGTTTTAGAACATCAAGGAACATATTTATTGTCCATAGTAAAAATAAATAAATAATTTTATGCACTTTGGCCTATATGGTTACTTAGGCAATATTTTGCAAGTAGAACTTCAAGGGTTTTGTTTTCTCAAATAAAAATCCATTAAAGAATTTGAAAACCTTAAAAATTAAAATATGTTTCATTTGAAAATACTTTGAAACCATAAGTCTTTGAAAACACCATTTTGGAAATTACTTTTAAATAAATTCAAAAAGTTTTAAATCCTTGTGAATTATCAATCAAATTCAAACAATTAAGCATTAAATTTATTTTTATTTTACATTCCAAAATTTCGAAATTTTGGGATGTTACATTCTGCGAGTAAGAATTCGGCAGAAGATTTGGAAGAACTTCGACGACAACTCCAATCCACGAAGAAGCAATCACTTATGCTCATGGAACAATCTCGAAAATCTTCGGAAAGGGAAAAGGTTGCGCTCCAACAAGCTCAAGATGCCATAACTGAAAAGGACGCCGCCGTTGCTCTGCAGCTACAGCGAAAATTTTATGCTTCAACTGCTGACAGATGCTAGCTTGGATATGGCAGGTGTGCTTCATTATCATTGTTGTGCTTTTTCTTTTCTTTTTTGCTTGTCTTCTTATTGCTCACTGGTTCTTGTAAAAAATAGGTTCTTTTTTGGATGCAACTACTGAAGATGAGCGTGTCGAAGCTCGATCCAATGTACTTCTTCGTCTTGCCAAAGATCATGGTTCAAGTTTTTGGGCACACCGAACGAACTCGCATTGTCAGGTTTCAAGATCGCGCACTCCAGGTTCGCGATTATCTCGACTTACAAGGACTCTGTCTCTGGTCTATGGCACCATGTTTCCTCGGAACAAGATGCCAGAGACTCTTCCTGCTTTAATGGATAAGTTTCGGGATGCTCCTCGAATCCACGGCTTTGTGCGGGCCCAATTGGCTGCCGGCGCAAGATTTGCTATGATTATGATAAAGATCTGCTACCCGAAGTTAGATGTGGGCAGATTGTTCCAAAGTGCTTGGCCAAGATGTCGAAGAGGAAGAAAACTTCGGCAAATATGATGATATTGTTACTGTTGCCGAAGATATGATGGATGAACTTCTTCGGATGGACGCCGAATTCTTCGTGAAGGGCAGCTATGCTGAGCACTCGTGCTGTAAATAATGAGCGCTTAACAATAGACAATATATTGGGAAATCCTTGAAGATAAACTTGTTCCGAAGATTGTTTCTTGTGTATATGATCTGTATTGTAAAGTCACTATATTTTTATTTTTACCGCCAAGCCCCCGGGCGTTTTGATTGCAGTATTTTTGTTTTTATAGTGCGAGGTTGTCCCAAGGAAAAATAAATTATACTGTGTACTATTTTTGCGGGTACGAGCCCCCGAGCTTTATGTTGACCGCTATTTTGTCGATATTTTTATTTTGGCGAGGTAATTTATACCAAGGCGAGATATTTTTTGCGAGTTGTATTTGTCGACACTGTGTATATATATATATTGTAGCGTCTAGGAGGAAGCCCCCGAGCCTGTCGAGAAAAGATATATAATTCCACTATCTTTATTATATTGCAGCACCGCGAGCCCGCCTCATTAAAAACCTTTTCCGGCCCCACTCGGTGCCCCGAAAAAGGAAAAGAGCGCGTCTGAAAACTCGCGGGCGTTTCAGTACATTGTATGTTTACAAAGGAGACTATATTTCGGCATCTAAGCGTAAAACGCCGAGCTGCGCCACGTTCCAAGGATTTTGCTCGGCAATCCCCGTCTTCTTGTCCTTGATTCGTATGCTCCTCCTTCGATTACTTCGTGACGATGTAGGGTCCAAGCCATGGTGATTCGAGTTTTTCATGACTTTTTTGATTGAGTCGCAAAACCAAATCACCAACTTGGAAGGATCTTGGCCGCAATCGTCGACTGTGGTAGTTTTTCAGTCTGTTGATATTTGGCGACTCGTGACGGGACTTCGTCTCGAGCTTCATCAAGTGCGTCGACATCATCCTCCAAAGCTTTTCTCGAAGTTTCTTCATCATATTTTGTAACTCTTGGAGAATCATGCTCTATTTCTATCGGCAGGACTGCCTCGGCTCCATGGACCAGAAAGAACGGCGTTTCCTGCGTTGCCGTATTTGGTGTTGTTCGAATACTCCACACACTTGGCAGCTCCTCTGGCCAAGTATGCCGAGCTTTTTCTGGTCCCAACAAACGCTTCTTGATAACGTTGCGATGATGCCATTAGCTTTCTCGACTTGACCATTGGTGTGGATGTGCGACAGACGCGAAACTCGTTTGATGCCCACTTCGCGCAATATGCCTTGAACTCCTTGGACGTAAATTACTGCCGTTGTGACAATGCTGTGAGGGACTCCAAATCGAAAAACGATGCTTTTCACGAACTTAATCGCCGACGCGCCGTCCGGTGAATTTATCGGCTTTGCTTCTATCCACTTTGTAAATTTATCGACAGCGACAAGCATATACTCCATATCCTCCTGGCGAAGCTTTGTGTAGTTTTCCCACCATGTCGAGACCCCATTGAGCAAAAGGCCACGACAGCGGGATTGGCATCAGTTCTGCTGCAGGAGAGTGAGGCTTGGCGGCAAATCTTTGGAACGTCGCAAGTTCGCACTATTTCCTTCGCGTCCTCGATTGTTAACCAACCAATAATCCTCTGAAAACTTTAGCCGCGATAGCTCGACTGCTCGCGTGGTGCCCGCATATTCCTTCGTGTATATCTTTCAGGATGATTCTTCCTTCTTCGGGTGTGACACATCTCTGTAGCATGCCCGAAATACTTCGTTTGTACAACTCCCCTTTTACCACAGTAAAAGCTTTAGATCGCCTGATTATTCGCCTTGCTTCAACTGCATCTTCGGGTATTGTTTTCCTTAGCATGTATGATATGTAAGCCTGTGTTGGAGATATGCCCAAGAGGCAATAATAAAAGTGGTTATTATATATCTTTATGTTTATGATAAATGTTTATATACCATGCTATAATTGTATTAACTGAAACATTGATACATGTGTGTTATGTAAACAAACAAAGAGTCCCTAGTAAGCCTCTTAACTAGCTTGTTGATTAATAGATGATTAGTTTCATAATCATGAACATTGGATGTTATTAATAACAAGGTTATATCATTGTATGAATGATGTAATGGACACACCCAATTAAGCGTAGCATAAGATCACGTCATTAAGTTATTTGCTATAAGCTTTCGATACATAGTTACCTAGTCCTTATGACCATGAGATCATGTAAATCACTTATACCGGAAAGGTACTTTGATTACATCAAACGCCACTGCGTAAATGGGTGGTTATAAAGGTGGGATTAAGTATCCGGAAAGTATGAGTTGAGGCATATGGATCAACAGTGGGATTTGTCCATCCCGATGACGGATAGATATACTCTGGGCCCTCTCGGTGGAATGTCGTCTAAATGTCTTGCAAGCATATGAATAAGTTCATAAGAGACCACATACCACGGTACGAGTAAAGAGTACTTGTCAGAGACGAGGTTAAACAAGGTATAGTGTGATACCGATGATCAAACCTCGGACAAGTAAAATATCGCGTGACAAAGGGAATTGGTATCGTATGTGAATGGTTCATTCGATCACTAAAGTCATCGTTGAATATGTGGGAGCCATTATGGATCTCCAGATCCCGCTATTGGTTATTGGTCGGAGTGAGTACTCAACCATGTCCGCATAGTTCGCGAACCGTAGGGTGACACACTTAAAGTTGGATGTTGAAATGGTAGAACTTGAATATGGAATGGAGTTGGAATATTTGTTCGGAGTCCCGGATGTGATCCCGGACATCACGAGGAGTTCCGAATGGTCCGGAGAATAAGATTCATATATAGGATGTCATTTTATGTGAATAAAATGTCGCGGAAGGTTCTATGGAAGGTTCTAGAAGGTTCTAGAAAAGTCCGGAAGAAACCACCAAGGAAGGTGGAGTCCACAAGGGACTCCACCTCCATGGCCGGCCAGCCCTAGATGGGGTGGAGTCCCAAGTGGACTCCACCATGGGGGCCGGCCACCCCCCACATGGGAGGTGGAAATCCCACCTTTGGGTGGGAGTCCTAGTTGGGCTAGGTTTCCTCCTATGGAAGGTTTTTGTTTCGGGTTCGAAGACTTGGACACCACCTCTTGGGGTTCCACCTATATAATGAGGGCCAAGGGGAGGGCCGGCCACCCAAGAACCACCAAGGTGGCCGCACCCCATAGTGGCCGGCCCCCTATCCCCAAACCCTAGCCGCCCCGCTCCTCCACATCCCGCATAGCTTAGCGAAGCTCCGCCGAACTTCTACACCGCCACCGACACCACGCCGTCGTGCTGTCGGATTCAAGAGGAGCTACTACTTCCGCTGCCCGCTGGAACGGGGAGGTGGACGTCGTCTTCATCAACAACCGAACGTGTGACCGAGTACGGAGGTGCTGCCCGTTCGTGGCGCCGGAACCGATCGTGATCAAGATCTTCTACGCGCTTTTGCAAGCGGCAAGTGAACGTCTACCACAGCAACAAGAGCCTCCTCTTGTAGGCTTTGGAATCTCTTCAAGGGTGAGACTCGATAATCCCCTCGTTGCTACCGTCTTCTAGATTGCATCTTGGCTTGGATTTCGTGTTCGCGGTAGGAAATTTTTGTTTTCTATGCAACGTTATCCTACAGTGGTATCAGAGCCGTGTCTATGCATAGATGGTTGCACGAGTAGAACACAATGGTTTGTGGGCGTTGATGCTCTTGTTATCTTTAGTTGAGTACTTTGCATCTTTGTGGCATAGTGGGATGAAGCGGCTCGGGCTAACTTTACATGACCGCGTTCATGAGATTTGCTCCACGCTCGACATGCAACTTGTATTGCATAAGTGGCTTTGCGGGTGTCTGTCTCTCCTACTATAGTGAAGATTCAATTTACTCTTCTATTGACAACACTAGTATCACCGTTGTGGTTCATGTTCGTAGGTAGATTGGATCTTACTCGAAAACCCTAAACCACGTAAAATATGCAAACCAAATTAGAGAACGTCTAACTTGTTTTTGCAGGGTTTGGTGATGTGATATGGCCATATTGTGATGATGAATATGTATGAGATGATCATTATTGTATTGTGGCAACCGGCAGGAGCCTTATGGTTGTCTTTAAATTTCATGTTGAGTAGTATTTCAAAGTAGTTGTAATAGTTGCTACATGGAGGACGATCATGAAGACGGCGCCATTGACCTTGGTGCTTCGCCGACGATGATGGAGATCATGCCCGTTGATGATGGAGATCATGTCCGTACTTTGGAGATGAAGATCAAAGGCGCAAAGACAAAAGGGCCATATCATATCACATATGAATGCATGTGATGTTAATCCTTTTATGCATCTTATTTTGCTTAGATCGCGACGGTAGCATTATAAGATGATCCCTCTCACTAAAATCTCAAGATAATAAAGTGTTCATCCTTAGTAGCACCGTTATCAAGTCTTATCGTTTCGAAGCATCTCGTGATGATCGGGTGTGATAGATTCGATAAGTACATACAACGGGTGCAAGACAGTTTTGCACATGCGGATACTAAGGTGGCCTTGACGAGCCTAGCATGTACAGACATGGTCTCGGAACACGTGATACCGAAAGGTAGAGCATGAATCATATGATTGATATGATGAACACTTTGAATGTTCGCCATTGAAATTACACCTTTTCTCGTGATGATCGATTTGAGGTGCGATGGATTTGGTTCATGTGTTCACTAAGACAATGCGAGGGATATTGTTTTGAGTGGGAGTTCACCTAGATTTTTAATTATGTTGAATTAAAATTTGAACTCAATTTGTCATAAACTTAGTCTAAACTATTGCAAATATGTTGTAGATATGGCGTCCCCAATCAATTTTAACCAGTTCCTAGAGAAAGAAAAGCTTAAGAGCAATGGTAGCAACTTCACCGACTGGTTCCGTCATGTGAGGATCTTCCTCAATGGCGGAAATCTGCAATATGTGCTTGATGCACCGCTAGGTGACCCTCCAGCAGAAACTGAAACCGATGAAGTAAAGAATGTTTACGCGACTCGGAAAACTCGGTACTCTCAAGTTCAGTGTGCCATCTTATGCAGTCTGGAATCCGATCTTCAAAAACGTTTTGAGCACCACGATCCTCATGAGTTGATGAAAGAGTTGAAGACTATTTTTGAGACTCATGCGGCCGTGGAATGCTATGAAGCATCGAAACATTTTTTCAGCTGTATGATGGAAGAAGGCAGCTCCATTAGTGAGCACATGCTCGTCATGACCGGGCATGCGAAGAAACTCAGTGACTTGGGAATAGTGATTCCTAACAGACTGGGGATTAATCGTGTCCTTCAATCACTGCCACCAAGTTACAAGAACTTTGTGATGAACTACAATATGCAGAACATGAACAAGGAGTTTCCTGAACTCTTTGGCATGCTAAAAGCTGCTGAGATTGAGATCAAGAAAGAGCACCAAGTGTTGATGGTCAACAAGACCACCAGTTTCAAGAAACAGGGCAAGTCTAAGGGAAAATTCAAGAAGGGTGGCAAGAAAGCTGCCACGCCTCCTATGAAACCTAAGAACGGCCCTAAGCCTGATGCTGAGTGCTATTACTGCAAGGAGAAGGGACACTGGAAGCGTAATTGCTCCAAGTATTTGGCAGATCGAAGAGCGGCCTTGTCAAGAAGAAGAAAGAAGGTATATCGATATACATGTTATAGATGTTTATCTCACTAGTTCTCGTTCTAGTACCTGGGTATTTGATACTGGTTCGGTTGCTCATATTTGTAACTCGAAACAGGAACTAAAGAATAAACGACAACTGCTGAAAGATGAAGTGACGATGCGCGTTGGAAACGGATCCAAGGTCAATGTGATCGCAGTCGGGACACTTCCTCTACATCTACCTTTGGGATTAGTTTTAAGCCTAAATAATTGTTATTATGTACCTGCGTTGAGCATGAACATTATATCTGGATCTTGTTTAATGCAAGACGGTTATTCATTCAAGTCTAAGAATAATGGTTGTTCTATTTTTATGAATAATATCTTTTATGGTCGAGCACCACAAAAGAATGGCTTATTTCTGTTAGATCTCGATAGTAGTGATACGCATATACATAACATTGATGCTAAGCGAATTAAATTGAATGATAATTCTACTTATATGTGGCACTGTCGTCTTGGTCATATTGGAGTGAAACGCATGAAGAAACTCCATACGATGGATTACTTGAATCACTTGACTTTGAGTCACTTGATAGATGTGAAGCATGTCTAATGGGAAAAATGACTAAGACTCCATTTTCTGGTATTATGGAGCGAGCTACAGACTTATTGGAAATCATACATACCGATGTATGCGGACCAATGAGTGTAGCCTCGCGCGGTGGTTATCGTTATGTTCTAACCTTCACAGATGATTTGAGTAGATATGGGTATATCTATTTAATGAAACATAAATCCGAAACTTTCGAGAAGTTTAAGGAATTTCAAAGTGAAGTAGAAAATCAACGTAACAAGAAGATTAAATTTCTACGATCAGATCGTGGAGGTGAATATCTGAGTTCACTACAAGAAAAGTTGCCATGGCCGACGAAGTTGAAGTCGCGCCGTGGTTGCTGGTGTACCATGGCCGACGATTTTGGTCCCTCCGTGGTGCATGTCAAAACTTTTTTTTTTTTGAGGCCACCTAGCCCGACGAAAGCGGCCAAAACGTGGCGTATGGTGGCCCGGGACGTGGTGCATCTCGAAATCTCGGGTTTGCCGGCCGAGTCAACGCAAATCCGCACCGCCGAGGGATGTAGGGCCCAGAGCCTGGCATTGTTTTTTTCTAGATCGCGCCATCTCGTTCAACGTTCTCCGATCGAGCCGTTTACGATGCAGGATCATGGGTCCCGCATGTCATCCTCTATGAACCAAAATTCTTTCTATTCTTGGATTTTTTGACCCCCTGATTTGGCTACTTCCTTTTCTTTTGATCCCTTGCCGCCTTGGAAACGTTGAGACCGCTGCTGCTAAATGGGACCCGCATGTCATCCTCTATGTGCAATCAACTTTCTTTTCTTGGAGTTTTTTTGGCCCCTCAACTTTGGTCACTTGCCTTTTTCTTTCGATCCAGCCTCTCAAACGGTGATACCGCTTGCTAATGGGACCCGCATGTCATCCTCTATGTACTATAAAACTTTCTTTTCTGGATTATTTTTGGCACCTCAAATTTGGTCACTTACCTTTTTTTCGATCCCCTGCCGCCTCTCAAACGGTGATACCGCTGCTAACGGGACCCGCATGTCATCCTCTATGTACTATAAAACTTTCTTTTCTTGAATTATTTTTGGCACCTCATATTTGGTCACTTACCTTTTTCTTTCGATCCCCTGCCGCCTCTCAAACGGTGATACCGCTGCTGCTAAATGGGACCCGCATGTCATCCTCTATGTACTATAAAACTTTCTTTTCTTGGATTTTTTGGCACCTCATATTTGGTCACTTGACTTTTTCTTTCGATCACCTGGCCTCTCAAACGGTGATAGCTGCTAAATGGGACCCGCATGTCATCCTCTATGTACTATAAAACTTTCTTTTCTTGGATTTTTTGGCACCTCATATTTGGTCACTTGACTTTTTCTTTCGATCCCCTGCGCCTCTCAGTGATACCATTGCTGCTAAATGGGACCCGCATGTCATCCTCTATGTAAATCATGTTTCTTTTCTTGAATTATTTTTGGCTCTGATATTTGGTCACTTGCCTTTTTCTTTCGATCTCATGCCGCCTTTGAAACGTTGAGTAAGCTGCTGGCTCATGGGTCCCGCATGTCATCCTCTATGTACTATAAAAGTTCTTTTTCTTGGTTTTTTTCACCATCTGATTTTTGGCAATTTCTTTTTTCTTTTGATCCCCTGCCACCTCTCAAACGCTGATACCGCTGCTGCTAAATGGGACCCGCATGTCATCCTCTATGTACTATAAAACTTTCTTTTCTTGAATTATTTTTGGCTCCTCATATTTGGGCACTTGCCTTTTTCTTTCGATCTCATGCCACGTTTGAAACGTTGAGGAACCTGCTGGCTCATGGGACCCGCATGTCATCCTCTATGTGCTATAAAAGTTTCCTTTGTTGGATTTTTTCACCCTCGATTTTTGGCTTGCCTTTTTCTTTTGATCCCTGCCCCCTTTGAAACGTTGAGTAAGTGTTGGCTCAAGGGACCCGCATGTCATCCTCTATGTCCATCAACTTTCCTTTCTTGGATTTTTTTCACCCCTAATTACTAGCTACTTTCTTTTCTTTTGATCTCAAGCCGCATTACAAACATTGAGACCGCTGCTGCAAAATGGGACCCACATGTCATCCTCTATGTACAATAAAGTTTCTTTTCTTGGATTATCTTTTGCTCGATATTTTGTCACTTGCCTTTTTCTTTCGATCTCATGCCGCCTTTGAAACGTTGAGTAAGCTGCTGGCTCATGGGTCCCGCATGTCATCCTCTACGAACAATAAAAGTTTCCTTTCTTGGAGTTATTTTTGAAATTTCGGCTATTTGCCTTTTTCTTTGGATCTCCTGCCCCTTTGAAACGATGAGGACGCTGTTGGCAGGTCGGTCCCACAAGTCATCCTCTATGAACAATAAAAGTTTCCTTTGATGGATTTTTTTGAACCCCTAATTAATTTCTGGATATTTCCTTTTTTTCTTTGATCCCCTGCCGCCTTGGAATCGTTGAGGATGTTTGCCTCATGGGTCCCGCATGTCATCCTCTCGGAACGGTAAATGTTTCTTTTCTTGGATATTGTTTACCAAATGATTTTTGGCTTATTTTTCTTTCGATATCCTGCCGCCTTTAAAACGTTGAGGACGCTGCTGGCTCACGGGTCCCACATGTCAGCCTCTATGAACAATAAGCGCCGGACGCTGCTGCCTCATGGGTCCCGCATGTCATCCTCTCAAAACGAAAATGTTTCTTTTCTTGGATTTTTTACCAACAGATTTTTGGTTTATTTTTTCTTTCCATCCCCTGCCGCCTTTAAAACGACGCTGCTGGCTCATGGGTCCACGATGTCAGCCTCCCGTACAAGAAACATGTGATATCTTGATTATTTTGCAGACAATAAACAGTGTATTGCGCTCTGAGCTATTGCAAACGGATAAATTAAATCTTTATTTTTACAACATATATCTTGAATCTCCTTGTTTTTTGTTTTGGCGAAGCATAGGACTTTCCGTTTTTTTTTTGAGAAAAATCCGAACTATCATGTTCTGGAGTGGGCTGAAATTGTACGTGTCAAAAGGCCCAGAAGGATAGTTCGAAGGCCCAGATGTCTAGATGCAGCCCAATTGAAATCTTTCTTTTCTTGGATTTTTTCACCCCTGATTTCTCGCTACTTCATTTTTCTTTTGGTCTGTGCCGCCTTGGAAACGTTCGGACCGCTGCTGCAAAATGGGACCCGCATGTCATCCTCTATGTACAATAAAGTTTCTTTTCTTGGATTATTTTTGGCTCGATATTTGGTCACTTGCCTTTTCTTTCGATCTCATGCCACGTTTGAAACGTTGAGGAATGCTGGCTCATGGGACCCGCATGTCATCCTCTATGTACAATAAAAGTTTGATTTCTTGGATTTTTTTTCACCCTCTGATTTTTGGCTATTTCCTTTTTCTTTTGATCCCCCGCCTTTGAAACGTTCAGCTGCTGGCTCATAGGTCCCACATGTCGGCCTGTATGAACGATAAAGCTTTCCTTTCTTGGAGTTTTTTTGACCCCCTAATTTCTGGCTACTTTCTTTTTCTTTTGATCTCAAGCCGCATTTGAAACGTTGGGACCGCTGCAAAATGGGACCCGCATGTCATCCTCTATGTACAATAAAGTTTCTTTTCTTGGATTATTTTTGGCTCCGATATTTGGTCACTTGCCTTTTTCCTTCGATCCCATGCCACGTTTGAAACGTTGAGGAACCCGGCTCATGGGACCCGCATGTCATCCTCTATGTACTACAAAAGTTTATTTTCTTGGGTTTTTTTCACTCTCTGATTTTTGGCTATTTCCTTTTTCTTTTGATCCTGCCGCCTTGGAAACGTTGAGTAAGGCAAACTCGTGGGACCCATGTCATCCTCTATGTACAATCAATTTTCTTTTCTTGGAGTTTTTTACCCCTAATTTCTGGCTACTTTCTTTTTCTTTTGATCTCAAACCGCATTTGAAACGTTGGGACATCATGTCATCCTCTATGTACAATAAAAGTTTCTTTTTTTGGATTATTTTTCACCCTCTGATTTTTGGTCACTTGCCTTTTTCTTTCGATCTCATGCCGCCCTTGAAAACGTTGAGGAACCTGCTGGCCCATGGGACCCACATGTCATCCTCTATGTACTATAAAAGTTTCTTTTCTTTGATTTTTTTCACCCTCTGATCTTTGGCTATTTCCTTTTTCTTTTCATCCCCTGCCGCCTTGGAAACGTTAGTAAGCTGCTGACTGGTGGGACCCGCATGTCATCCTCTATGTACAATCAAGTCTCTTTTCTTGGATTTTTTTTACCCCCTTATTTTTGGTCACTTGCCTTTTTCTTTCGATCTCATGCAGCCTCTGAAACGTTGAGAAGCTGCTGGCTCATGGGACCCACATGTCATCCTCGATACTATAAAAGTTTCTTTTCTTGGATTTTTTTCACCCTCTTATTTTTGGCTGTTTCCTTTTTCTTTTGATCCCCTGCCGCCTTGGAAACATTGATTAAGCTGCTGACACAAGGGGCCCGCATGTCATCCTCTATGTACAATCAACTTGCAAGATCTTGGGGCGGAAGAGCTTGTATAAGTGGGACCCATATGTCATCCTCTATGTACAATAAAAGTTTATTTTTCTTGGATTATTTTTTGCTCCTGGTATTTGGTCTCTTTCCTTTTTCTTTCGATCTCATGCCGCCTCTGAAACGTTGAGTAAGGTGCTGGGTCATGGGACCCGCATGCCATCCTCTATGTACAATCAACTTTCTTTTCTGGGAGTTTTTTTACCCCTAATTTCTGGCTACTCTTTTTCTTTTGATCTCAAGCCGCATTTGAAACGTTGACACCGCTGCTGCAAAATGGGACCCGCATGTCATCTTTTATGTACAATAAAGTTTCTTTTCTTGGATTATTTTTGGCTCCTGATATTTGGTCACTTGTCTTTTTCTTTCGATCTCATGCCCCCTTTGAAACGTTGAGGGCTGCTAGCGCATGGGTCCCGCATGTCATACTCTATGAACAATAAAAGTTTCCTTCCTTGGAGTTATTGTTTACCGCTAATTTCTGGCTACTTCCTTTTTCTTTTGATCCCCTGCCGCCTTGGAAACGTTGAGTAAGCTGCTGACACAAGGGGCCCGCATGTCATCCTCTATGTACAATTAACTTGCAAGATCTTCGAGCGAAAGAGCTTGTATAAGTGGGACCCATATGTCATCATCTATGTACAATAAAAGTTTCTTTTCTTGGATTATTTTTTGCTCCTGATATTTGGTCACTTTCCTTTTTCTTTCTATCTCATGCCGCCACTGAAACGTTGAGTAAGGTGCTGGCTCATGGGACTGTACAATAAAGTTTCATTTCTTAGATTTTTTTTACCCACTGATTTTTGCTAACTTGCCTTTTTCTTTTCGATCATATGCCGCCTTTGAAATTGAGGTCGCCGCTGGCTCATGGGTCCCACAAGTCAGCCTCTATGAACAATAAACCTTTCCTTTGTTGTATTTTTTACCCCTAATTTCTGGCTATTTGCCTTTTTCTTTTGATCCCCTGCGGCCTTTGAAACGATGAGGACGCTGCTGGCAGGTCGGTCCCACATGTCATCCTCTATGAAGAATATAAGTTTCCTTTTTGGATTTATTTTTGACCCCTAATTTCTGGCTATTTGCCTTTTGTTCGATCCTGCCGACTTCGAAATGATGAGGATGCAGCTGGCAGATCGGTCCCACATGTCAGCCTCTATGAACTATAAATGTTTCCTTTGTAGGATTTATTTTTTACCCCTATTTTCGGGCTACTTGCCTTTTTCTTTGAAACGTTGAGGACGGTACTGTCTCATGGGTCCCACATGGCATCCTCTCTGAACGATAAACCTTCATTTCTTGTTAACGACAGGTTTATCAGTATTATTTTCGCAGACTAATACAAGCTCTTTGGCTCCAAGATCTTGCAAGTTGATAGATTAAATCAAGGAATTATTAGGATATGTTTTAAATTTCAAATCCACTTAATGAATTTTTAAAAATACCGTTATCCATGTGGGTATGGAGCGATCAAGGATTTTCATATTGGGCATGAGCAGTTTCAAAAATTGGAACCCTATAATTCAAAATAAATAAAAATAACTTTTATGTAGAATCTCCGTGTATTTTTTTTTTTGCCAATCATAGGATCTGTGTTTCATTAGAAAAGGGCCGAAATTGCATGAGCAGAAAGGCCCATTTGAAGTTATTGGGCTTCGACGGCCGGAGCAAGTAGACCGATAACAATTACCATGTAGATGTTCCTTGGCAACCCAAAAGTGAAATATTGGGCCCAACAGGGGAAGGTTGAACAGTACTTTTTCTATTGGGAAGGTGGTACATGGGGTTATCCTGACAAAAAAAAACATGGGTTACTGAAGGTTGCCCATTTGTGCCTAATATGTTTGTCAGCAGGAGCTTTACCTTCCGCCGCCGCCGCTCCGCTTCCGCCGCCGCCGCCATGCCTCGTCGCGGGTCGAGCTACCGGTACGGCGGCGTCTCGAGCTCGGGGTACCGCAGCGTCCGCGCGCGCCCCAAATTAAGGTACTTCCTCCTCGGGACGGCACCTACGATAGGCTCGGCTGGCCTTGGGGCATTTACCCCTAGCCTCTTCCATGCTCAAGTTTTTGAAATGTTTCTGGCTCTGTTCAACACTGGATCAAATTTGTCAACATGACCATTCTTATGGAGTAGCAACGAGTTGAATCTCTCAAAACTCTTTAAGTTCTGCAATATAACGACTAATTGGTACTACCTTATACAAAATGATTACATATCCTTATTTTGGAAGCAAGCAATCACACACTTATAGTTTGCTAGTCAGCTGCACGTAACGTTAAAAATCGGCAATTATAATGAATAAACCTGTAATTTTCACTTAAAATGCATTAAGGAGCATCAAATTTGACAAATCAAACCATGTCGTACTGAAAATTGACATGTCTTTCTCATGCAGAAATGTAAAATTATCCATGCATGTGCGTTTATACAGGTTAAGTTTTGCACGTATTATTTTTTGTAACTTTTCTGACTACCTTCAAAGCTCCAATCCTTCTTCATCATCTTTGTTGTACCGCACTGATGCAAGTGAATGCGAGCTGCTCGCCAGACGCGACTTCGTGTCCGATATGTGTACTATGCCTTCTCCATCTAGTGCTAGTTACGCCTCTGTGCTAATTAATTCAGCACAAACCTCTGTCATTGCAGCTGTGACTCACCTCGACCATTGGAGCCCAATCACAAGAGCGAGCTCAGTCTCAACCAGAGAGGCATGTGTCTCATGGTTAGCTATCTACAACTTGCTGTCTTACTAAAACCGTGCCTATCATATAGAGATCACCTCGCTGGTGTAGCAATGGCTGCAAGTAGCTGCTAGCATGAGCGAAGGGGATAAGGAAGAAAAGATTAAAAAAATGGGGTGGGGCCAACAAGCAGGAAAGCTATCTACTGTACTAGCTTTATGGATGTTTCTGGAATTGGGTAGAAAATAGTACTCGATGACACTGTAGCAGCGAATCCCAGAGACCAAAGGCCGTTGGATGATGTCTAATGAACGGCAGAACAAAATCGGCGAAATTAGCTTGAATTTTGATAATAAATCTTGGGCATTTTCCCTCGAACATGATTTATCAACTTTGGGTAGTCTCTGGACTAGTCTCCCTCGTCCACCAATTATTATCATAAACTACTGCGGAAAGTTGAGGGCAGTCCCTAGTCCCGAGCACTTCGCCCACTTCCCCTGGCCTCATCCCAGAGATCTCACACCAACCACCTCACCGTCGACTAGCCGCCAGTCTACAGCCCTCCGAAGAATCCCCAATGGCGGCGACGCCCCTACTAGAGCGCTCCTCACGCGAGCGCATCATCGAGTCTGGCCCACATGTCTTCCGTGCCTGCCGTGTGTCGGCAAGCACGACCGACTTCTCCGTCGGCGAGCCGCCGGCCGTGGGCGAGGGCGAGGCGTCCCCGTACACTATGACAGTGCACATCTTCTTCTCGAGGACGTACGAGCTCAGGAGGATGGCCGGCCCCCTCCCTGCCCCACTGGATGAGGACGATATCACCACTACACCCTGCGAAGAGGTGGTGCTGGATCTTAGCTTGCCTCCGAGGAAGCTGCGTAGTGGGGGCAATGTCGTGCGAACTATGCGCGAGATTCTTGCCCGTGTATGGCTGCTCAAGAACCTGAACCTCACGGAGGAGGAGTGGGACATCATCATGCCTTACGATGTTATGCACCTGATGTGGCAGCAGGCGTGTCGTCGGCTCGGTGGCCTCCACTTCGACCTCACCCTTAGGGTGGACCACCGGCTCATCGTCAACTTGCCGGCGCTGCAGGACAGTTGGGTCCTAGTTGCGCCGGAGGACGGCCACTGCAGCATATGCATGCTGGGGCTGTCGCAGCGCACAACGGTGCGTCTCCGGGGATGCAAACACCCGTTCCATAGGAAGTGCATCTTCTCCTGGTTTGTAACGAACGCCAGCTGCCCTATCTGCCGCGATAAAGTGCTGACCCATCTTATTTTCGATTTGTAGCATAGTATGAATAAAAACCCTGTATGATAGGGATGCCATGCCAACTTGAATCCTATGTCAAGAGAAATTCTATTTGATTGTGGTTATAAGATATTCTGCATTAGTTTGATCTATTATCATTCTATTTTCCTATGGGATATGACCCTATGAATCAAACAGCATGTGATTACTTCCACACAATTAAGTTTGACCAACTTTTAGTAGGACAACAAACATAAATAATTAGTCATCATGGGATTACAATCCAACAGATAATTGTCTTCAGGACTCATACATTTTCCAAATAGAAAAATCAAAACAAATCATGGTTCTTCATCTCACAGCATGATACAGAGACAAGAGTCTAATCATCATCATCATCATCATCATCATCATCATCATCATCATCATCACCTCCGTCTTCATTCTGATATTCGTGCATGGTCTCATCCTGCTCGTCCTGTCCATTCTCCTCCTGAGATTCACCAGGTAGCTTCAGTTTATCCATCTCTTTGTCGACTATGCTAACCTCAACAGTGAAATCTACTTCTCCATCATGTGCAGGGATACCTGTATCCAACGAGGTTTCATCAATGTCAGCAACTTTAGTTTGCATACAACCAGCGAAATCATCTTGCTGGGCACCAATTATTGGATCCGCATTCTCATCCAAATCATATATGTTCCTTGCCACAAACTTTTGCACATACTGCCATCCTTTTCTAGATCTGTCTTCCAAGAAAAGTACCTTGGCCGCTTGAGGTACCAAAATATAAGGATCATCCTTGTACCACTGAGCAGTAGTATCGACTGATATGAAATACCCATCATTTCTGGCACCTTTGCCCTTGTTTGGATCTTGGTTGTACCAATAACACTTAAATAGAACCACAGATCGGACAGTAACCTTATCACTATAGAACAACTGAATAACCTCTTCTATGTGACCATAATGGTCAAATGACTCTGATCTCTTTTTTCTGGTTGTCAAGTGATCTCCACTGGTTGTGATGCCACTATTTCGTGTCTTCAAATGTTGTTCACGCTCATAGGAGCTGTAATGGACACCATTGGCATTGCAAGCTGCAGCTACCAACACCCTCTTATCTGGACCACGTGATAGGACAAGGAGATCAGCACTAACAGCGCCTGGATTCTCCGCATGGAGTTTCGAGATCTACGATTACAAAATAGACAAGAGGTCATCTCATGTGAAAACACATAGACAAGTCAGAGTGCAATTGAACATCTTACATATTTCTCAAACCAGTCCTGAAACCCACTCCCACGTGCCGATAGCTTTCCATTCGTTTCCATGTACAACCTGCAAAACATAGCCAAGTCAGCTGAATATATTTCATTTTGATACAAGTTCATAGTATATGCGAGGAACTGAGTAGTTCGTGTGCATAGTACTCACTTAACATATTCATCAGCCTCTGTAGCATTATTCAGCACATACCAAGACAGCTGTTCAAATTCAGACTGCTCTAATGTTTTTTCGGTCCTCTTTCCTATTAGCTCAACACCATGTTTAAAAACAGATCCTCCAACTTCCAAAATTCTGCGACCCCGATTGAATCTGGTCTCAATATCAGGAATATATCTTGAGGCAAATGTATATGCTTCAGCAGCAATATACGCCACTGCAATGCAAGCCTCCGGTCTAGCTTTGTTCCTAACTGTATTCTTGAAAGTGCACAGTCGACGTTCTATAGGGTACATCCATCCATACTGTACCGGACCTCTTAAAAGTGCCTCATCAGGTAGATGAACAGCCAAATGCACCATCACATCAAAGAAGGCTGGAGGATATATCAGCTCCAGCTTGCACAGGATTACTGCTATGTCCACCTTAAGACGTTCTACAACAGCTCTGCTTAGAGTTTTACTACATATTTCCCTAAAGAACCTTCCCAACTCTGCAATCACGTTGTACATATTTGGCTTCACTAAATCTTTAATGCCAATAGCTAAAAGCCTTTGCAGCAGGATGTGACAATCGTGAGTTTTCAACCCTTGGAGCTTGTTTCCTTCAGCATTGAGACAATTTGCAATGTTGGAAGCAAATCCGAACGGGAACATCACACCTCGGAGGTACTCACAAAATAATCTCCTTTTAGGCATCGGCAATGTGAATTCCGCGCCTCGAAATTTATAATGTTTTTCCTTGCCTTTGTTCACTTTGTCATTACGATCCAGTTGCAAGTGCCTGTTAACATTCAATGTTGCACAATCAATCCTAGCATTTGAGCTATCTTTTGTCTTGGATGGAATGTTGAGTAATGTGCCGACAATGCTGTCACATATATTCTTCTCCATGTGCATGATATCAATATTATGCCGAAGCTTCTTACCAGCCCAATACGGCAAGTCCCAAAGAGTGGTCCTGCGCTTATAAAATATTCTCGGTCTATCATTTTCCATTTCCTTCCTCTTGGTACGTGCTGCTATTTCACCTCCCATCTTCCTTTTGGTAGCTGCTAGACTCAGTTCATCTCGTCTCTTCTTCCTTTTTCTATCTGCTACTACTGCTGCTGCATCTTCTGTATTCTTCTCTGCTGTACCTGCTGTGGCGGCTGGTGGTTTTCCTGGTTTAACATTTCTGACCGCTTCTAGGTGCGCCTCCAACTCGTGACTCTTAAAGTGCTGCGGTTTAGTCTTTTTACAGGCCTGATCACCAATAAATTGCAATTTTTTTCTATTTTTTCGGAAACTGTGATCTAATGGAAGGAAACGGCGATGGCCCATATAGCATATCTTGTTTATTATCCTCACTGCCAGCTGATCAGTATCACAGTGAACACATGCATTATAACCTGATGTTACTCTGCCTGACATAGTGCCCAAAGCTGGATAATCATGGGTGCAATACAGTACAGCAGCACGTAATAGAAAATTTTGTTCTTTAGGTTGACACACATCCCGTGTAGGGACACCCTCCCATAATGTTTGCAAGTCTCTAATAAGAGGCTGCATGAACACATCAAAATCCTTCCCAGGAGATTTGGGACCTGGGATGAGTAAGGCCATCATACAGTTCGACTGATCGGTGCATGTCCAGGGAGCCTGGTTGTAAGGTGTAACTAGTACTGGCCACATGCTATACGAGTTGCTCATGTTGCCAAATGGGTTGAATCCATCTGTAGCAAGGCCAAGTCTCAGGTTCCTTGGATCTGCAGCAAAATCTGGATGATCCAGGTCGAATTGCTTCCATTCATCGCCATCAGCAGGATGCCTCAGTAAATCAGGGTCGGGCGTGAGAATCTCTTTGTGCCATCTTGTTTCCCGAGATGTTTGTTCTGAAGCAAACAACCTCTGCAATCTTTGTACAAGTGGAAAGTATCTCAGAACCTTCCAAGGAATCTTTTTCTTACCACCAGCTCCATCATGTTTCCATCTTGATTCCTTACATACTGGACATTCATCGAGGTCATTATACTCCATCCAAAACAGTGCACAGTTATTTTTGCAAAAATCAATCTTCTCATATCCAAGTCCCAGTACCTTGATGTACTGCTTCACCTCATAAAAGGATTTTGGCAGTCCAGCCCCAGGGAGTGCATCGCTGTATGTCTTCGCAACTGCATTGAACGCTTTATTGGTAATCCCCTGGTATGACTTGTCATGAAGTAATTTCACAATTAATTCGAATCTTGACACAACAGAACCAGGGGCCACTAAGCGCTTAGCATCTTCTATCAGGTCATGGAAAAGAGGCTTTTTGTGATAACCATGGGGCTGTTGGCTTGCATATGGATACAGATCCCGTAACAAATTAGCAGTAGCCTCATCCTGGACGAGATCTTCAGGCTGATAACCATCAGAATAAAGAGGATCAATAATGTCAGGCTGATCATAGTGTTCACCATGGTTAATCCACCTGATATATGTCTGGTCCATCCCATAAACGAATAAATGATCTGAGACTACATGTTGAGGCTTGGACCCAATATTCAAACATACGCGGCATGGACAAATCACTTCCTTTGTCTTGTCGCCGTCAGTAAAATCACTAACGTGCTTCATGAAGTCTTCAATACCACTCAAATATGTTGGTGTGGTTAATGAGTCAAATAATATCCAAGTTCTGTCCATCTGTTGAGGAGATAGATGGTCAGAGAAGCGATAAGCTATTTCAACAAACAGGTCACCTACGAATGTAAGCAAGCATACCTGAGCAAACAGGTCGAATATAAAACTATAAATGCTACATTATTTGAGCCGATTTCAGCAAACAAACTGAGTGCAAAACTACGGCTACCTAGCGAACAGATTTTTTTAGGCTGACCACTGGGTTTCCCCACTTATTATTTTTTTATTAATAAAAAGAGGGAAATATGTACAAAAGTTGCTGGAGAGCAGCAACTAAAAGGATCATAGATCCCAAGCAGCAAAATATATATATAATGTTCTACCCATGATATGATTTCCTCTTTGCCTTATGAACAAGGAGAGCAATTTCATCCTTGAATCTCTTGTGCCATCTATAAATGCTTGGGGGGAGGGGCGAACAGATCTATCGAAAGCAATACAATACCAACACATTCTTTCTTCTTTTTTGCCGTAATTCCGCCGATCTATTAGCAGTGCAAAGAAGCCAAAAGTAATAAGATTACATACAGGTTCATAGACCACCAGGGCCGTACCTGAGAATACGGAGGGCCTGAGCAAAACAAGAAATAGAGGCCCTCAACATGATCATTGGCAACTAAAATGATTTTATATATACTACTCACTCCATTTCAATAAACAATGCACCCTTGTTTTTCGTATTTTATCTTCGAAAAAATATTAATCTATATCTCTCTATTTAAAAATGATGTTTCAATTTTATGTAGATATACATGTATTTAGATGAGTTTAGTTTGCAGATACATGCAAGTTTTGATGAAGTTGAAACATATTTTTCAGGATGAAGTATATAAAAAAATTGATATAAAACTGGTATCATTAGAAAGTATTTTCCAACACGATTCTAACAATGCTGCTTATGTATTATATGATCGTGATATTGTTGTCCTATTTATTTGGTCAAGGTTCACATTGAAATGTGGTAAAATAAATTAAAAGAAGTGCATCGTGTGAAAAGGCAATCTAAGAATTCAAAAGTGCTAATTGTTAGTTGAAACATGACATCATTGAGACAAAATATTAATATTCATTGGAAGACTAACTGAATTAGCTGCACTCGCGATGAAAGAGAAAGAGAAGATACGGGTAAGAGCAAGTACAATAAGGTACAGTCTTTTTTTTGTTTGTTTGGGTTGCTCATCAAGCTTATCGCTCGATACAATAAGGTACAGTCAGCGGGAGTGGTGTTTGGAACATGGGTGCATAGTGGGTGGTATCATAGAGTACTATCATAGATATGCTATATTTATTATAGTGGAGTATTGAGGGAAAATCGGCTAAATCAATTTGAAGAAAATCGACAAAGTCAAATTAGAGGAAATTCTTCATCGATGATCAGATTTCTTACATAGAAGAGCTGATTGCCCTCAAAAGGAAGAATCTATCCATCTTCATTGATTTAAAAGGGGATTTCTTACAAGGAGAAGCTGATTGCTCAACAAAAGGGGAACAGATTGCTACGGCTAGTCTTATGCTAGTAAATCCCTACTCTAAGGGCTGTTGCCGTCTTCGTCGTCGCTGGGGTAGCTGCCGTCATTGCTACTGTCGACGAATTCCTCGTCGCTGCTACTGTGACCTTCAGCGGAGGCCTCTTCCTCTTCATCATCATCCTCCTCATCGGACCAGGCCCAGCCACGGATGCGCTTTGGTGGCGGTTCATCGGAGGAGGTGTCGTCCTCTGGTTCCTTCTTCGTGTCGGAGGAGATGTCTTCGTCTTCGTCGTCCTCTTCTTCTTCTTCTTCTTCTTCTTTGGTGGAGGAAGTGAATTTACCCCGGAAGAGAGGGTCGTCGTCGTCGCTCTCCGCCTCCAGTTCTCCGTCAATCAGGAATCGGAGGTCATCTTCCCCGTCAGTCAGGGGCATGTCGCCATCCGACCAGACGAGGTCCTCGGGTCGACCCTCTGGTACGAAGTCGAAGTCGAACTCTTGCTCGTCCCAATGCTTGGGAGCGCGCCTATTGTACGCTTCCATCTGGCTGACCTCTGGCTCCAGCTCACTCGAGGAAAAGGATTGGGAGGAGGAAGAGGAAGACATGGTTACAGAGGAGGAGGGTTTTTGGGCCGATGGCTGGTTTGAAGCAGGAGGATGAAGAAGTGAACTGTTCGATGCGGTTAAATAAAAAGAGACATGTGGTGGTCATGTGGCAAATAATAGACACTTTTAAGAAAAGTGTGGCAAATCATAAAATATTCAAAACTGTCAAATCGTGCAGAGAAGTTGAGAAGGCAAGGCGTCATGATGAAGAATACTGCGACGGTTCTGCTCTGCCACGACATGACCCCTCGAAGGAAAAACAGATGGTTTTGATATTATCATTACCAAAACCAGGGGGGCATGTGTTATCACCGGATTTTGGCCAAATCAATCGGATGTCTAATCAATCGGTTACATGCACTAGCTCAGTGTTCGCATGGCTGCACGCCACATGTATTAGCACCGCATGTATACATATACATCACTCATCTTGATTAATTGCTCAGCTCATTAAACTATCAACCGCTCATCATACAAGGACTCTTCAGATCTAAACGGCTGTGAATGCACGGATTCGTCACCCATCCTTCCCTTGGACTGGCGATGCTGAAAGCCTGAAACACTGGAACCCTCTAGATACTTCGGGATACCTCACTGCCCCACATTATTAGACAGGCCTTTTCCGACACGGGAAGTCAAAAGTTGGGGGCTCCATGCAGTACATATGAATACTCGCTAGCTGCATGGTCTAGAAGCAGACTAGAGTAAATCATCAATTCGTCAAATCAATTGGTGTATAATTTTTTTTAGGAGCTAAGACGCCTGCATGAACCATTTTATCAACTTGAATGCTTACTACATGACATAAGAAGACTATGTACTTTGGTTTTTCATTTTTCTGATTTTTTAAATTTTGTGCCCATTGAATCTTGGTCAAATCCTAGGTTTGACCAAGATTAAACAAGTTTAAAACATGAAAATGAAAAGGTAATCATGGATCCTTCTTAGTCACTCTAAAATGAAGCTTTTGGGATGTTCTTGAAATTTCCATGTTTGAAACCCAAAACGACTTCTCTTCATGCTTGACTTCATAAGACAGAGTTTAGGGTTTAGGGGGTAGATACATGATTTGTCTAGTTTGCATATGTCTAGACCTTTTTTGTCAACTTTAATGCTTACTATATGACATAAGAAGATTATGTGCTTTGGTTTTTCATTTTTCTATTTTTTTGAATTTTATGCCCATATATTTGAATCTTTGTCAAATCCTAGGTTTGACCAGGATTTAAACAAGTTTAAAACATGAAAATGAAAAGGTAAGCCTGGATCCTTCTTAGTCACTCTAAAATGAAGCTTTTGGGAGGTTCTTGAAATTTCCATGTTTGAAACCCAAAACTCAAGCTAGTTGATAAACAAAGTCTAGACATATTCAAACCAGAAAAATCATGTATCTACCCCTAACCCTAAACTTTGTCTTAATTATGAAGTCAAGCACGAAGAGAAGTCGTTTTGGGTTTCAAACATGGACATTTCAAAAACCCTCCCAAAAGCATTGTGGTGTGACGTACTAAGAAGGATACATGCTTACATTTTCAACAACCCCCCTAAAAGCTTCATTATAGAGTGACTAAGAAGGATCCAGTCTGGCGGGCTTACCTTTTATTTTCTTGTTTTAAACTTGTTCAAATCTCGGTCAAACCTAGGATTTGACCAAGATTCAAAATGTGCATCAAAATTTAAAAAAAATAAAAACCAAATTAAAGCACATAGTGTTCTTATGTCATATAGTAAGCATTAAAGTTGATAAACAAGGTCTAGACACATATTCAAACAAGACAAATCATGTATCTATACCCCTAACCCCTAAACTCTATCTTATGAAGTCAACAACATGAAGAGAAGTGGTTTTGGGTTTCAAACATGGAAATTTCAAAAACCTCCCAAAAGCTTCATTTTAGAGTGACTAATATATATAAGAAGGATCCATGCCTGCTTACCACCTTTTCATTTTCATATTTTAAACTTGTTTAAATCCGTGTCAAATTAAACCAAGGATTTGACCAAAAGATTCAAATGGGCATAAAATTTTAAAAAATCAGAAAAATGAAAAACAAAAGCATATAGACTTCTTATGTCATATAGTAAGCATTCAAGTTGATAAACAAGGTTTGGACATGCATATTCAAACAAGAAAAATCATGTATATATCTACCCCTAACCCTAAACTCTGTCTTATGTAGTCAAGCATGAAGAAAAGTGGTTTTGGGTTTCAAACTTGGAAATTTCAAGAACCCCCCAAAAGCTTCATTTTAGAGTGACTAAAGGATCCAGGTTGGGCTTACCTTTTATTTTCATGTTTTAAAATTGTTCAAATCTTGGTCAAACCGTACCTAGGATTTGATCAAGATTCAAATGGGCATAAAATTTCAAAAAAAAATGAAAAACCAAAGCATATAGCCTTCTTATGTCATATAGTAAGCACTCAAGTTGGTAAACAAGGTCTAGACATATTCAAACCAGAAAAATCATGTTTCTACCCCTAGCCCTAAACAAGGTCTAAACATGGAAATTTCAAAAACCTTCCCAAAAGCTTCATTTTGGAGTGACTAAGAAGGATACAGGCTTACCTTTTCATTTTCATGTTTTAAACTTGTTTAAATATTGGTTAAGCCTAGGATTTGACCAAGATCAAATGGGCATAAAAATTCAGAAAAAATCAAAAAAATGAAAACCAAAGCACATAGTATTATTATGTCATATAGTAAGCATTATATTCAAGTTGATAAACAAGGTCTAAACAACAAACTAGACAAATCATGTATCTACCCCCTAACCCTAAACTCTGTCTTATGAAGTCAAGCATGAAGAGAAGTGGTTTTGGGTTTGAAACATGGAAATTTCAAAAAACTCCCAAAAGCTTCTCATTTTTGAGTGACTAAGAAGGATTCAGGCTTACCTTTTCATTTTCATGTTTTAAACTTGTTCAAATCTTGGTCAAACTTAGGATTTGACCAAGATTCAAATGGCATAAAAATTGGGAGGAAGGGTATGAATTACAATTCAAAAAAACAAGGTAACTTAAATACTTGGATGCCCCAAAGATGTGTGGAAGCCCAGAACAATGGCAAAACATGTGCGCACGCTGCATCCAATTCAAGTAGAACACATAGTAGGCATCGATAGTTTGACCTAAATTTGAAATCAAAGAGAAGGTGGTTAGAAAAAATCGAAATTGGCAAAGCAAAGCATGAAATCATAAATTTGTGATGCACTATAGCTATGAAAAGTATCAAACAATGCATACCAAAATGATTTTTTAGAGGAATACTAGTTCAACTTATTTTAATTTTATATTAGTAGCCCAAAATCGAACTAGTAGTTGGATATTTTTGAACTTGATCTGTAGTAGTGGGCAAAACCCTAGTTTAACCTATTTAATCATAGATTCGTAGGTCGATTTTTCTACTTTTTTATTATTACTATGCAGCACATGTGTGTTTGCCCGTCGAGTGAAACTCGGAGGAAGAGGGATCACTCGGAAGGAGAGAAGAAGGGAGAGAATTATGGTGTCTCCCCTTTTTCGGGTGATGATGTTGACTTTTGTGCAGGGTTTGTCAGTGAGCAGGAGGTGCGAGCGAGCGAGCGAGCGAGCGAGTCGAGCGAGGCCGAGAATGAGAGAGATTTGTTTTTTTTGTGAGAGGGACAACCGAAGGATCCAGAAGGACCCACATACTTCCAATACGCATCCTGATGCGTCTTTTCTTGACAAAGAAAATGGCTGGGAGTTTGCGTACCTATTGCACGTGACTTGTGCTCACTGAAGTGTGGGACCTCACGCATGGGCACCACACGTAAGTGACAGACCTGTTGATGTAAAAACTCGGTTGATTATTATACTACTACATTTATACAAAGTTTCCTATGGATTCAAGGGTACGAAAGCCAAGTTAAATCATTTACATGACATTATTTTTTCCATGAAGCCAAGTTAACTCATTTATCAATTGGTACATTTTGGAGTGACTAAGAAGGATCCAGGCTTACCTTTTCATTTTCATGTTTTAAACATGTTTAAATCTTGGTCAAACCTATGACTTGACCAAGATTCAAATGGGCATAAAAATTCAAAAAAAAGAAAAACAAAAGCACACCGTCTTCCTATGTCATATATCAAGGTGATAAACAAGGTCTGACATATTCAAACCACAAAAATCATGTATCTACCCCCTAACCCTAAACAAGGATCCAGGCTTACCCTTTTCATTTTCATGTTTTTAAACTTGTTCAAATCTTGGTCAAACTTAGGATTTGACGAAGATTCAAATGGGCGTAAAAATACTTAGAAAAATCATGTACGTATCTACCCCAAACCCTAAACTCTATCTTACGAAGCCAAGCATGAAGAGAAGTGGTTTTGGGTTTCAAACATGGAAATTTCAAAAACCTCAAACTATAGGCCGGGTTAGCATCTAGTGCAGTATGTGTGAGAATGTATGCACTATGTGTGCTATAACTTGTGTGTCTTTCAAATTTGAACCAAATTTGAATAAGTTTGAAATATTTGAAATGGGGCTTTTGGCTTAAACGTTTGAAACCCAAAACGACTTCTCCTCATGCTAGACTTCATAAGACCGAGTTTAGGGTTAGGGGGTAGATACATGATTTGTCTGGTTTGAATATGTCTAAACCTTGTTTATCAACTTGAATGCTTACTATATGACATAAGAAGACCATGTGCTTTTGTTTTTCATTTTTCTATTTTTTTTAAGAATTTTATGCACATTTGATTCTGGTCAAATCCTAGGTTCAACCAAGATTTAAACAAGTTTCAAGCATGAAAATGAAAACGTAAGCCAAGATCCTTCTTAATTAGTCACTCTAAAATATATGAAGCTTTTGGGACGTACTTGAAATTTCCATGTTTGAAACCCAAAACCAATTCTCTTCATGATTGACTTCATAAGACAGAGTTTAGGGTTAGGGGTAGATATACACATGATTTTTCTGGTTTGAATATGTCTAGACCTAGCTTGTTTATCAACTTGAGTGTTTACTATATGACATAATTAAGAAGGCTATGTGCTTTGGTTTTTCATTCTTTAGATTTTTTGTCTGAATTTTTATGCCCATTTGAATCTTGGTCAAATCCTAGCTAGGTTTGACCAAGATTTAAATAAGTTTAAAACATGGAAATGAAAAGGTAAGCATCGATCCTTCTTAGTCGCTCTAAAATGAAGCTGAATTTTGGGAGGTTTTTGAAATTTCCATGTTTGAAACCCAAAACCACTTCTCTTCATGCTTGACTTCATAAGACGAAGTTTAGGGTCGATAGGGGGTAGATACATGATTTGTCTTGTTTGAATATGTCTAGACCTTGTTTATCAACACTTGAATGCTTACTTTATGACTTATAAGAGGACTATGTGCATTGGTATTTCATTTTTTGATTTTTATGCCCATTTGAGAATCTTGGTAAAATCCTAGGTTTGTTGAGCAAGATTTAAACAAGTTTAACATGTGAAAATGATAAGGTAATTAAGTCTGGATCTTTCTCTTAGTAACTCTAAAATGAAGCTTTTGGGAGGTTCTTGAATTTACCATGTTTGAAACCCAAAACCACCGTACTTCTGTTCATGCTTGACTTCATAAGACAGAGTTTAGGGTTAGGGGTAGATACATGATTTTTCTGGTTTGAATATGTCTAGACCATGTTTATCAATTTGAATGCTTACTATATGACATAAGAAGGCTATGTGCTTTTGTTTTTCATTCTTTCGATTTTTTTCTGAATTGTTATGCCCATTTGAATCTTGGTCAAATCCTAGGTTCGACCAAGATTTAAACAAGTTTAAAACATGACAATGAAAAGGTAATTAATCATGGATCCTTCTTAATTAACCAGCCGGTCTAATTAAAATGAAGCTTTTTGGGAGGTTTTTGAAATTTCCATGTTTGAAACCCAAAACCACACTTCTCTGCTTCATGCTTGACTTCATATATAATTAAGACAAAGTTTAGGGTTAGGGGGTACATGATTTGTCTGGTTTGAATATGTCTAGACCTTGTTTATGAACTTTTGAATGCTTACTATATGACATAAGAAGAATATGTGCTTTGGTTTTTTATTTTATCTTTTTTTTATTTTATGCCCATTTGAATATTGGTCAAATCCTAGGTTTGACCAAGATTTAAACAAGTTTAAAACATGAAAATGAAAAGGTAAGCCTGGATCCTTCTTAACTAGTCACTCTAAAATGAAGCTTTTTTGGGAGGTTTTTGAAATTTCCATGTTTGAAACCAAAAACCACTTCTCTTCATGCTTGACTTCATAAGACAGAGTTATTTATGGTTTTAGAGGGGTAGATACATGATTTGTCTTATTTGAATATGTCTAGCTAGACCTTGTTTATCAACTTTTGAATGCTTACTATATATATGTATGTGACATAAGAAAACTATGTGCTTTGGTTTTTCGTTTTTCTGATTTTTTATGGAATTTTGATGCACATTTGAATCTTGGTCAAATCCTAGGTTTGACCAAGATTTAAACAAGTATAGATCATGAAAATGAAAATGGAAGCCTGTATCCTTCTTAGTCACCCTAAAATGAAGTTTTTGGGAGGTTTTTGAAATTTCCATGTTTGAAACCCAAAACCACTTATCTTCATGCTTGACTTCGTCATAAGACAGAGTTTAGGGGTTAGGGGGTAGATACATGATTTGTCTAGCTAGTTTGAATATGTCCAGACCTTGTTTATCAACTTTAATGCTTACTATATGACATATAAGAAGACTATGTGCGCTTTGGTTTTTCATTTTTCTGTTTTTTTGAATTTTCTGCCAATTTTGTTTGACCAAGATTTAGACAAGTTTTACACGTGAAAACGAATAAGTAAGCCTGGATCCTTCTTAGTCACTCCAAAATGTACCAATTGATAGGTGCGTTAACTTTGCTTCATGGAAAAAATAATGTCATGTAAATGAGTTAACTTGGATTTCCTACCCTTGAATCCATAGGAAACTTTGTTCTAATGCACTATAATAATCAACCGAGTTTTTACACCAACAGGTCTGTCACTTACGTGTGGTGCCCATGCGTGAGGTCCCACACTTCAGTGAGCACAAGTCACGTGCAATAGGTACGCAAACTCCCGGACATTTTCTTTGTCAAGAGAAGACGCATCAGGATGCGTATTGGAAGTCTGTGGGTCCTTCTGGATCCTTCGGTCGTCCCTCTCAAAAAAAAATCTCTCTCATTCTCGGCCTCGCTCGACTCGCTCGCTCGCACCTCCTGCTCACTGACAAACCCTGCACAAAAGTCAACATCATCACCCGAAAAAGGGGAGACACCATAGTTCTCTCCCTTCTTCTCCCTTCCGAGTGATCCCTCTTCCTCCGAGTTTCACTCGACGGGCAAACACACATGTGCTGCATAGTAATAATAAAAAGGTAGAAAAATCGACCTACGAATCTATAATTAAATAGGTTAAACTAGGGCTTTGCCCAGTACTACAGATCAAGGTTCAAAAAATCCAACTACGGGGTTCGAACAACCCCATTTCTAATCCAAGATTTTTTTCGACCTCATCCAATGGCCTCAAACTATAGGCCGGGTTAGCATCTAGTGCAGTATGTGTGAGAATGTATGCACTATGTGTGCTATAACTTGTGTGTCTTTCAAATTTGAATAAGTTTGAAATATTTGAAATGGGGCTTTTGGCTTAAACGTTTGAAACCCAAAACGACTTCTCCTCATGCTAGACTTCATAAGACCGAGTTTAGGGTTAGGGGGTAGATACATGATTTGTCTGGTTTGAATATGTCTAAACCTTGTTTATCAACTTGAATGCTTACTATATGACATAAGAAGACCATGTGCTTTTGTTTTTCATTTTTCTATTTTTTTTAAAGAATTTTATGCACATTTGATTCTGGTCAAATCCTAGGTTCAACCAAGATTTAAACAAGTTTCAAGCATGAAAATGAAAACGTAAGCCAAGATCCTTCTTAATTAGTCACTCTAAAATATATGAAGCTTTTGGGACGTACTTGAAATTTCCATGTTTGAAACCCAAAACCAATTCTCTTCATGATTGACTTCATAAGACAGAGTTTAGGGTTAGGGGTAGATATACACATGATTTTTCTGGTTTGAATATGTCTAGACCTAGCTTGTTTATCAACTTGAGTGTTTACTATATGACATAATTAAGAAGGCTATGTGCTTTGGTTTTTCATTCTTTAGATTTTTTGTCTGAATTTTTATGCCCATTTGAATCTTGGTCAAATCCTAGCTAGGTTTGACCAAGATTTAAATAAGTTTAAAACATGGAAATGAAAAGGTAAGCATCGATCCTTCTTAGTCGCTCTAAAATGAAGCTGAATTTTGGGAGGTTTTTGAAATTTCCATGTTTGAAACCCAAAACCACTTCTCTTCATGCTTGACTTCATAAGACGAAGTTTAGGGTCGATAGGGGTAGATACATGATTTGTCTTGTTTGAATATGTCTAGACCTTGTTTATCAACTTGAATGCTTACTTTATGACTTAAGAGGACTATGTGCATTGGTATTTCATTTTTTGATTTTTATGCCCATTTGAGAATCTTGGTAAAATCCTAGGTTTGTTGAGCAAGATTTAAACAAGTTTAACATGTGAAAATGATAAGGTAATTAAGTCTGGATCTTTCTCTTAGTAACTCTAAAATGAAGCTTTTGGGAGGTTCTTGAATTTACCATGTTTGAAACCCAAAACCACCGTACTTCTGTTCATGCTTGACTTCATAAGACAGAGTTTAGGGTTAGGGGTAGATACATGATTTTTCTGGTTTGAATATGTCTAGACCATGTTTATCAATTTGAATGCTTACTATATGACATAAGAAGGCTATGTGCTTTTGTTTTTCATTCTTTCGATTTTTTTCTGAATTGTTATGCCCATTTGAATCTTGGTCAAATCCTAGGTTCGACCAAGATTTAAACATGTTTAAAACATGACAATGAAAAGGTAATTAATCATGGATCCTTCTTAATTAACCAGCCGTCTAATTAAAATGAAGCTTTTTGGGAGGTTTTTGAAATTTCCATGTTTGAAACCCAAAACCACACTTCTCTGCTTCATGCTTGACTTCATATATAATTAAGACAAAGTTTAGGGTTAGGGGGTACATGATTTGTCTGGTTTGAATATGTCTAGACCTTGTTTATGAACTTTTGAATGCTTACTATATGACATAAGAAGAATATGTGCTTTGGTTTTTTATTTTATCTATTTTTTTATTTTATGCCCATTTGAATATTGGTCAAATCCTAGGTTTGACCAAGATTTAAACAAGTTTAAAACATGAAAATGAAAAGGTAAGCCTGGATCCTTCTTAACTAGTCACTCTAAAACGAAGCTTTAATTTTGGGAGGTTTTTGAAATTTCCATGTTTGAAACCAAAAACCACTTCTCTTCATGCTTGACTTCATAAGACAGAGTTATTTATGGTTTTAGAGGGGTAGATACATGATTTGTCTTATTTGAATATGTCTAGCTAGACCTTGTTTATCAACTTTTGAATGCTTACTATATATATGTATGTGACATAAGAAAACTATGTGCTTTGGTTTTTCATTTTTCTGATTTTTTTGGAATTTTGATGCACATTTGAATCTTGGTCAAATCCTAGGTTTGACCAAGATTTAAACAAGTATAGATCATGAAAATGAAAATGGAAGCCTGTATCCTTCTTAGTCACCCTAAAATGAAGTTTTTGGGAGGTTTTTGAAATTTCCATGTTTGAAACCCAAAACCACTTATCTTCATGCTTGACTTCGTCATAAGACAGAGTTTAGGGGTTAGGGGGTAGATACATGATTTGTCTAGCTAGTTTGAATATGTCCAGACCTTGTTTATCAACTTTAATGCTTACTATATGACATATAAGAAGACTATGTGCGCTTTGGTTTTTCATTTTTCTGTTTTTTTATTTTATGCCCATTTGAATCTTTGTCAAATCCTAGAGATTGACTTCACAAGACAGAGTTTAGGGTTAGGGGTAGATATACACATGATTTTTCTGGTTTGAATATGTCTAGACCTTGTTTATCAACTTGAGTGTTTACTATATGACATAATTAAGAAGGCTATGTGCTTTGGTTTTTCATTCTTTAGATTTTTTGTCTGAATTTTTATGCCCATTTGAATCTTGGTCAAATCCTAGCTAGGTTTGACCAAGATTTAAATAAGTTTAAAACATGGAAATGAAAAGGTAAGCATCGATCCTTCTTAGTCGCTCTAAAATGAAGCTGAATTTTGGGAGGTTTTTGAAATTTCCATGTTTGAAACCCAAAACCACTTCTCTTCATGCTTGACTTCATAAGACGAAGTTTAGGGTCGATAGGGGGTAGATATATCTAGACCTTGTTTATCAACTTGAATGCTTACGATATGACATAAGAACACTATGTGCTTTTTTTTATTTTTTTGTGCCCATTTGAATCTTGGTCAAATCATAGGTTTGACCAAGATTTAAACAAGTATAGAACATGAAAATGAAAAGGGAAGCCTGTATCCTTCTTAGTCACCCTAAAATGAAGTTTTGGGAGGTTTTTGAAATTTCCATGTTTGAAACCCAAAACCACTTCTCTTCATTCTTGACTTCTTAAGACATAGTTTAGGGGTTAGCGGGTAGATACATGATTTGTATGGTTTGAATATGTCTAGACCTTGTTTATCAACTTTAATGCTTACTACATGACATAAGAAGACTATGTGCTTTGGTTTTTCATTTTTCTGTTTTTTTTTGAATTTTCTGCCAATTTTGTTTGACCAAGATTTAGACAAGTTTTACACGTGAAAACGAATAAGTAAGCCTGGATCCTTCTTAGTCACTCCAAAATGTACCAATTGATAGGTGCGTTAACTTTGCTTCATGGAAAAAATAATGTCATGTAAATGAGTTAACTTGGATTTCCTACCCTTGAATCCATAGGAAACTTTGTTCTAATGCACTATAATAATCAACCGAGTTTTTACACCAACAGGTCTGTCACTTACGTGTGGTGCCCATGCGTGAGGTCCCACACTTCAGTGAGCACAAGTCACGTGCAATAGGTACGCAAACTCCCAGACATTTTCTTTGTCAAGAGAAGACGCATCAGGATGCGTATTGGAAGTCTGTGGGTCCTTCTGGATCCTTCGGTCGTCCCTCTCAAAAAAAAATCTCTCTCATTCTCGGCCTCGCTCGACTCGCTCGCTCGCTCGCTCGCTCGCACCTCCTGCTCACTGACAAACCCTGCACAAAAGTCAACATCATCACCCGAAAAAGGGGAGACACCATAATTCTCTCCCTTCTTCTCTCCTTCCGAGTGATCCCTCTTCCTCCGAGTTTCACTCGACGGGCAAACACACATGTGCTGCATAGTAATAATAAAAAGGTAGAAAAATCGACCTACGAATCTATAATTAAATAGGTTAAACTAGGGCTTTGCCCAGTACTACAGATCAAGGTTCAAAAAATCCAACTACGGGGTTCGAACAACCCCATTTCTAATCCAAGATTTTTTTCGACCTCATCCAATGGCCTCAAACTATAGGCCGGGTTAGCATCTAGTGCAGTATGTGTGAGAATGTATGCACTATGTGTGCTATAACTTGTGTGTCTTTCAAATTTGAATAAGTTTGAAATATTTGAAATGGGGCTTTTGGCTTAAACGTTTGAAACCCAAAACGACTTCTCCTCATGCTAGACTTCATAAGACCGAGTTTAGGGTTAGGGGGTAGATACATGATTTGTCTGGTTTGAATATGTCTAAACCTTGTTTATCAACTTGAATGCTTACTATATGACATAAGAAGACCATGTGCTTTTGTTTTTCATTTTTCTATTTTTTTTAAAGAATTTTATGCACATTTGATTCTGGTCAAATCCTAGGTTCAACCAAGATTTAAACAAGTTTCAAGCATGAAAATGAAAACGTAAGCCAAGATCCTTCTTAATTAGTCACTCTAAAATATATGAAGCTTTTGGGACGTACTTGAAATTTCCATGTTTGAAACCCAAAACCAATTCTCTTCATGATTGACTTCATAAGACAGAGTTTAGGGTTAGGGGTAGATATACACATGATTTTTCTGGTTTGAATATGTCTAGACCTAGCTTGTTTATCAACTTGAGTGTTTACTATATGACATAATTAAGAAGGCTATGTGCTTTGGTTTTTCATTCTTTAGATTTTTTGTCTGAATTTTTATGCCCATTTGAATCTTGGTCAAATCCTAGCTAGGTTTGACCAAGATTTAAATAAGTTTAAAACATGGAAATGAAAAGGTAAGCATCGATCCTTCTTAGTCGCTCTAAAATGAAGCTGAATTTTGGGAGGTTTTTGAAATTTCCATGTTTGAAACCCAAAACCACTTCTCTTCATGCTTGACTTCATAAGACGAAGTTTAGGGTCGATAGGGGGTAGATACATGATTTGTCTTGTTTGAATATGTCTAGACCTTGTTTATCAACTTGAATGCTTACTTTATGACTTAAGAGGACTATGTGCATTGGTATTTCATTTTTTGATTTTTATGCCCATTTGAGAATCTTGGTAAAATCCTAGGTTTGTTGAGCAAGATTTAAACAAGTTTAACATGTGAAAATGATAAGGTAATTAAGTCTGGATCTTTCTCTTAGTAACTCTAAAATGAAGCTTTTGGGAGGTTCTTGAATTTACCATGTTTGAAACCCAAAACCACCGTACTTCTGTTCATGCTTGACTTCATAAGACAGAGTTTAGGGTTAGGGGTAGATACATGATTTTTCTAGTTTGAATATGTCTAGACCATGTTTATCAATTTGAATGCTTACTATATGACATAAGAAGGCTATGTGCTTTTGTTTTTCATTCTTTCGATTTTTTTCTGAATTGTTATGCCCATTTGAATCTTGGTCAAATCCTAGGTTCGACCAAGATTTAAACATGTTTAAAACATGACAATGAAAAGGTAATTAATCATGGATCCTTCTTAATTAACCAGCCCGTCTAATTAAAATGAAGCTTTTTGGGAGGTTTTTGAAATTTCCATGTTTGAAACCCAAAACCACACTTCTCTGCTTCATGCTTGACTTCATATATAATTAAGACAAAGTTTAGGGTTAGGGGGTACATGATTTGTCTGGTTTGAATATGTCTAGACCTTGTTCATGAACTTGAATGCTTACTATATGACATAAGAAGACTATGTGCTTTGGTTTTTTATTTTATTTATTTTTTATTTTATGCCCATTTGAATATTGGTCAAATCCTAGGTTTGAACAAGATTTAAACAAGTTTAAAACATGAAAATGAAAAGGTAAGCCTGGATCCTTCTTAACTAGTCACTCTAAAATGAAGCTTTAATTTTGGGAGGTTTTTGAAATTTCCATGTTATTTGAAACCCAAAACCACTTCTCTTCATGCTTGACTTCATAAGACGAAGTTTAGGGTCGATAGGGGGTAGATACATGATTTGTCTGGTTTGAATATGTCTAGACCATGTTTATCAAATCCTAGGTTTGACCAAGATTTAAACAAGTTTAAAACATGAAAATGAAAAGGGAAGCATGTATCCTTCTTAGTCACTCTAAAATGAAGTTTTTGGGCGGTTTTTGAAATTTTCATTTTTGAAACCCAAAACCACTTCTCTTCATGCTTGACTTCATAAGACATAGTTTAGGGGTTAGGGGTAGATACATGATTTGTATGGTTTGAATATGTCTAGACCATGTTTATCAACTTTAATGCTTACTATATGACATAAGAAGACTATGTGCTTTTGTTTTTCATTCTTTCGATTTTTTTCTGAATTGTTATGCCCATTTGAATCTTGGTCAAATCCTAGGTTCGACCAAGATTTAAACAAGTTTAAAACATGACAATGAAAAGGTAATTAATCATGGATCCTTCTTAATTAACCAGCCGGTCTAATTAAAATGAAGCTTTTTGGGAGGTTTTTGAAATTTCCATGTTTGAAACCCAAAACCACACTTCTCTGCTTCATGCTTGACTTCATATATAATTAAGACAAAGTTTAGGGTTAGGGGGTACATGATTTGTCTGGTTTGAATATGTCTAGACCTTGTTTATGAACTTTTGAATGCTTACTATATGACATAAGAAGAATATGTGCTTTGGTTTTTTATTTTATCTATTTTTTTTATTTTATGCCCATTTGAATATTGGTCAAATCCTAGGTTTGACCAAGATTTAAACAAGTTTAAAACATGAAAATGAAAAGGTAAGCCTGGATCCTTCTTAACTAGTCACTCTAAAACGAAGCTTTAATTTTGGGAGGTTTTTGAAATTTCCATGTTTGAAACCAAAAACCACTTCTCTTCATGCTTGACTTCATAAGACAGAGTTATTTATGGTTTTAGAGGGGTAGATACATGATTTGTCTTATTTGAATATGTCTAGCTAGACCTTGTTTATCAACTTTTGAATGCTTACTATATATATGTATGTGACATAAGAAAACTATGTGCTTTGGTTTTTCGTTTTTCTGATTTTTTATGGAATTTTGATGCACATTTGAATCTTGGTCAAATCCTAGGTTTGACCAAGATTTAAACAAGTATAGATCATGAAAATGAAAATGGAAGCCTGTATCCTTCTTAGTCACCCTAAAATGAAGTTTTTGGGAGGTTTTTGAAATTTCCATGTTTGAAACCCAAAACCACTTATCTTCATGCTTGACTTCGTCATAAGACAGAGTTTAGGGGTTAGGGGGTAGATACATGATTTGTCTAGCTAGTTTGAATATGTCCAGACCTTGTTTATCAACTTTAATGCTTACTATATGACATATAAGAAGACTATGTGCGCTTTGGTTTTTCATTTTTCTGTTTTTTTTAATTTTCTGCCAATTTTGTTTGACCAAGATTTAGACAAGTTTTACACGTGAAAACGAATAAGTAAGCCTGGATCCTTCTTAGTCACTCCAAAATGTACCAATTGATAGGTGCGTTAACTTTGCTTCATGGAAAAAATAATGTCATGTAAATGAGTTAACTTGGATTTCCTACCCTTGAATCCATAGGAAACTTTGTTCTAATGCACTATAATAATCAACCGAGTTTTTACACCAACAGGTCTGTCACTTACGTGTGGTGCCCATGCGTGAGGTCCCACACTTCAGTGAGCACAAGTCACGTGCAATAGGTACGCAAACTCCCAGACATTTTCTTTGTCAAGAGAAGACGCATCAGGATGCGTATTGGAAGTCTGTGGGTCCTTCTGGATCCTTCGGTCGTCCCTCTCAAAAAAAAAACAAATCTCTCTCATTCTCGGCCTCGCTCGACTCGCTCGCTCGCTCGCTCGCTCGCACCTCCTGCTCACTGACAAACCCTGCACAAAAGTCAACATCATCACCCGAAAAAGGGGAGACACCATAATTCTCTCCCTTCTTCTCTCCTTCCGAGTGATCCCTCTTCCTCCGAGTTTCACTCGACGGGCAAACACACATGTGCTGCATAGTAATAATAAAAAGGTAGAAAAATCGACCTACGAATCTATAATTAAATAGGTTAAACTAGGGCTTTGCCCAGTACTACAGATCAAGGTTCAAAAAATCCAACTACGGGGTTCGAACAACCCCATTTCTAATCCAAGATTTTTTTCGACCTCATCCAATGGCCTCAAACTATAGGCCGGGTTAGCATCTAGTGCAGTATGTGTGAGAATGTATGCACTATGTGTGCTATAACTTGTGTGTCTTTCAAATTTGAATAAGTTTGAAATATTTGAAATGGGGCTTTTGGCTTAAACGTTTGAAACCCAAAACGACTTCTCCTCATGCTAGACTTCATAAGACCGAGTTTAGGGTTAGGGGGTAGATACATGATTTGTCTGGTTTGAATATGTCTAAACCTTGTTTATCAACTTGAATGCTTACTATATGACATAAGAAGACCATGTGCTTTTGTTTTTCATTTTTCTATTTTTTTTAAGAATTTTATGCACATTTGATTCTGGTCAAATCCTAGGTTCAACCAAGATTTAAACAAGTTTCAAGCATGAAAATGAAAACGTAAGCCAAGATCCTTCTTAATTAGTCACTCTAAAATATATGAAGCTTTTGGGACGTACTTGAAATTTCCATGTTTGAAACCCAAAACCAATTCTCTTCATGATTGACTTCATAAGACAGAGTTTAGGGTTAGGGGTAGATATACACATGATTTTTCTGGTTTGAATATGTCTAGACCTAGCTTGTTTATCAACTTGAGTGTTTACTATATGACATAATTAAGAAGGCTATGTGCTTTGGTTTTTCATTCTTTAGATTTTTTGTCTGAATTTTTATGCCCATTTGAATCTTGGTCAAATCCTAGCTAGGTTTGACCAAGATTTAAATAAGTTTAAAACATGGAAATGAAAAGGTAAGCATCGATCCTTCTTAGTCGCTCTAAAATGAAGCTGAATTTTGGGAGGTTTTTGAAATTTCCATGTTTGAAACCCAAAACCACTTCTCTTCATGCTTGACTTCATAAGACGAAGTTTAGGGTCGATAGGGGGTAGATACATGATTTGTCTTGTTTGAATATGTCTAGACCTTGTTTATCAACTTGAATGCTTACTTTATGACTTAAGAGGACTATGTGCATTGGTATTTCATTTTTTGATTTTTATGCCCATTTGAGAATCTTGGTAAAATCCTAGGTTTGTTGAGCAAGATTTAAACAAGTTTAACATGTGAAAATGATAAGGTAATTAAGTCTGGATCTTTCTCTTAGTAACTCTAAAATGAAGCTTTTGGGAGGTTCTTGAATTTACCATGTTTGAAACCCAAAACCACCGTACTTCTGTTCATGCTTGACTTCATAAGACAGAGTTTAGGGTTAGGGGTAGATACATGATTTTTCTGGTTTGAATATGTCTAGACCATGTTTATCAATTTGAATGCTTACTATATGACATAAGAAGGCTATGTGCTTTTGTTTTTCATTCTTTCGATTTTTTTCTGAATTGTTATGCCCATTTGAATCTTGGTCAAATCCTAGGTTCGACCAAGATTTAAACAAGTTTAAAACATGACAATGAAAAGGTAATTAATCATGGATCCTTCTTAATTAACCAGCCAGTCTAATTAAAATGAAGCTTTTTGGGAGGTTTTTGAAATTTCCATGTTTGAAACCCAAAACCACACTTCTCTGCTTCATGCTTGACTTCATATATAATTAAGACAAAGTTTAGGGTTAGGGGGTACATGATTTGTCTGGTTTGAATATGTCTAGACCTTGTTTATGAACTTTTGAATGCTTACTATATGACATAAGAAGAATATGTGCTTTGGTTTTTTATTTTATCTATTTTTTTATTTTATGCCCATTTGAATATTGGTCAAATCCTAGGTTTGACCAAGATTTAAACAAGTTTAAAACATGAAAATGAAAAGGTAAGCCTGGATCCTTCTTAACTAGTCACTCTAAAACGAAGCTTTAATTTTGGGAGGTTTTTGAAATTTCCATGTTTGAAACCAAAAACCACTTCTCTTCATGCTTGACTTCATAAGACAGAGTTATTTATGGTTTTAGAGGGGTAGATACATGATTTGTCTTATTTGAATATGTCTAGCTAGACCTTGTTTATCAACTTTTGAATGCTTACTATATATATGTATGTGACATAAGAAAACTATGTGCTTTGGTTTTTCATTTTTCTGATTTTTTTGGAATTTTGATGCACATTTGAATCTTGGTCAAATCCTAGGTTTGACCAAGATTTAAACAAGTATAGATCATGAAAATGAAAATGGAAGCCTGTATCCTTCTTAGTCACCCTAAAATGAAGTTTTTGGGAGGTTTTTGAAATTTCCATGTTTGAAACCCAAAACCACTTATCTTCATGCTTGACTTCGTCATAAGACAGAGTTTAGGGGTTAGGGGGTAGATACATGATTTGTCTAGCTAGTTTGAATATGTCCAGACCTTGTTTATCAACTTTAATGCTTACTATATGACATATAAGAAGACTATGTGCGCTTTGGTTTTTCATTTTTCTGTTTTTTTATTTTATGCCCATTTGAATCTTGGTCAAATCCTAGAGATTGACTTCACAAGACAGAGTTTAGGGTTAGGGGTAGATATACACATGATTTTTCTGGTTTGAATATGTCTAGACCTTGTTTATCAACTTGAGTGTTTACTATATGACATAATTAAGAAGGCTATGTGCTTTGGTTTTTCATTCTTTAGATTTTTTGTCTGAATTTTTATGCCCATTTGAATCTTGGTCAAATCCTAGCTAGGTTTGACCAAGATTTAAATAAGTTTAAAACATGGAAATGAAAAGGTAAGCATCGATCCTTCTTAGTCGCTCTAAAATGAAGCTGAATTTTGGGAGGTTTTTGAAATTTCCATGTTTGAAACCCAAAACCACTTCTCTTCATGCTTGACTTCATAAGACGAAGTTTAGGGTCGATAGGGGGTAGATATATCTAGACCTTGTTTATCAACTTGAATGCTTACGATATGACATAAGAACACTATGTGCTTTTTTTATTTTTTTGTGCCCATTTGAATCTTGGTCAAATCATAGGTTTGACCAAGATTTAAACAAGTATAGAACATGAAAATGAAAAGGGAAGCCTGTATCCTTCTTAGTCACCCTAAAATGAAGTTTTGGGAGGTTTTTGAAATTTCCATGTTTGAAACCCAAAACCACTTCTCTGCTTCATGCTTGACTTCATATATAATTAAGACAAAGTTTAGGGTTAGGGGGTACATGATTTGTCTGGTTTGAATATGTCTAGACCTTGTTCATGAACTTGAATGCTTACTATATGACATAAGAAGACTATGTGCTTTGGTTTTTTATTTTATTTATTTTTTATTTTATGCCCATTTGAATATTGGTCAAATCCTAGGTTTGAACAAGATTTAAACAAGTTTAAAACATGAAAATGAAAAGGTAAGCCTGGATCCTTCTTAACTAGTCACTCTAAAATGAAGCTTTAATTTTGGGAGGTTTTTGAAATTTCCATGTTTGAAACCCAAAACCACTTCTCTTCATGCTTGACTTCATAAGACGAAGTTTAGGGTCGATAGGGGGTAGATACATGATTTGTCTGGTTTGAATATGTCTAGACCATGTTTATCAAATCCTAGGTTTGACCAAGATTTAAACAAGTTTAAAACATGAAAATGAAAAGGGAAGCATGTATCCTTCTTAGTCACTCTAAAATGAAGTTTTTGGGCGGTTTTTGAAATTTTCATGTTTGAAACCCAAAACCACTTCTCTTCATGCTTGACTTCATAAGACATAGTTTAGGGGTTAGGGGTAGATACATGATTTGTATGGTTTGAATATGTCTAGACCATGTTTATCAACTTTAATGCTTACTATATGACATAAGAAGACTATGTGCTTTGGTTTTTCATTTTTCTGATTTTTTTAGAATTTTGATGCACATTTGAATCTTGGTCAAATCCTAGGTTTGACCAAGATTTAAACAAGTATATATAGAACATGAAAATGAAAAGGGAAGCCTGTATCCTTCTTAGTCACCCTAAAATGAAGTTTTTGGGAGGTTTTTGAAATTTCCATGTTTGAAACCCAAAACCACTTATCTTCATGCTTGAGCAAGATTTGACCAAGATTTAAACAAGTTTAAATCATGAAAATGGAAAGGTAAGCCTCGATCCTTCTTAGTCGCTCTAAAATGAAGCTTTTGGGATGTTCTTGAAATTTCCATGTTTGAAACCCGGCCAAAACGACTTTTCTTCATGCTAGACTTCATAAGATCGACACGGGGTACATATATACATGATTTGTCTGGTTTGGATATATCTAGACCTTGTTTATCAACTTGAATGCTTACGATATGACATAAGAACACTATGTGCTTTTTGTTTTTCATTTTTTGTGCCTATTTGTATCTTGGTCAAATCCTAGGTTTGACCAAGATTTAAACAAGTTTAAAACATGAAAATGAAAAGGGAAACATGTATCCTTCTTAGTCACTCTAAAATGAAGTTTTTGGGAGGTTTTTGAAATTTCCATGTTTGAAACCTAAAACCACTTCTCTTCATGCTTGACTTCATAAGACAGAGTTTAGGGTTAGAGGGGTAGATACATGATTTGTCTTATTTGAATATGTCTAGCTAGACCTTGTTTATCAACTTTTGAATGCTTACTATATATATATGTGACATAAGAAGACTATGTGCTTTTGTTTTTCATTTTTCCGATTTTTTAATTTTATGCCCATTTAAATCTTGGTCAAATCCTAGGTTTGACAATGATTTAAACAAGTTTCAAATATGAAAATGAAAAGGCAAGCATGGATCCTTCTTAGTCACTCTAAAATGAAGCTTTTGATAGGTTTTTGAAATTTCCATATTTGAAACCCAAAACCACTTCTCTTCATGCTTGACTACATAAGACAAAGTTTAGGGTTAGGGGGTAGATACATGATTTTTCTTGTTTGAATATGTCTAGACCCTTGTTTATCAACTTTAATGCTTACTATATGACATAAGAAAACTATGTGCTTTGGTTTTTCATTTTTCTGATTTTTTTGGAATTTTGATGCACATTTGAATCTTGGTCAAATCCTAGGTTTGACCAAGATTTAAACAAGTATAGAACATGAAAATGAAAAGGGAAGCCTGTATCCTTCTTAGTCACCCTAAAATGAAGTTTTTGGGAGGTTTTCAAAATTTCCATGTTTGAAACCCAAAACCACTTAATCTTCATGCTTGACTTCGTCATAAGATAGAGTTTAGGGGTTAGGGGGTAGATACATGATTTGTCTAGTTTGAATATGTCTAGACCTTGTTTACCAACTTTAATGCTTACTATATGACATATAAGAAGACTATGTGCGCTTTGGTTTTTCATTTTTTCATTTTTTTATTTTATGCCCATTTGAATCTTGGTCAAATCTAGGATTTGACCAAGATTTAAACAAGTTTAAAACATGAAAATGGAAAGGTAAGCCTGGATCCTTCTTAGTCGCTCTAAAATGAAGCTTTTGGGATGATTTTGAAATTTCCATGTTTGAAACCCAAAACCAATTCTCTTCATGCATGCTTGACTTCATAAGACAGAGTTTAGGGTTAGGGGGTTAGATACATTATTTGTCTAGTTTGAATATGTCTAGACTTTGTATATCAACTTGAATATATTATTGTACCATGTCTCCACACAGCCCAAAATGCACATATTTTCAAAAGTTTTCATGCATGAGTACTTGTAACTAGTAAAAATAGAAAGTAAAAATAGGAACCCCATGTATGAAGGATACTAAAAAGAACTCTTTCACATTTTTTTGGTATAGATTATGAGTTTGCTTGGCTTCATACACAAGTGAGTACATGTCATGCAAAAATTAACACGAAATTTAGTTATCATGACCCATTTTTGGCAGGCATTGTGCATATCGCCTTGAGAAACATCTTTGCGAGCTAGTGTATTAAACGTTTATTCACATATAATGGATTTTTTACTTTATTAGTGCACACAATGACAGAATCGGCCAAATGTGTATGATTTTTGTGAAGGTGCTAGAAAAACAAGATGCACTACGATGAAGCATGAAAGGAGGCAAGGGGAGGGATAGTGAAGAGGTGGGAGAGACCGAGAGATGAACCGCAAGGTAATTAAAAAATTGGGGCCAAAACGATTCCAACTTCCTAGGCATTGACCAACTTTGCCCCTCTTAACCCAACGTGGCAGTGAACCCGTATAAGCAACAACTTCCTCTTACTCCGCTTCTCCGAAATGGTAAGAGAACCTCTCTCAGCTTAAGTGACCAATCGACATATCTATGGCCTTCCGACTTGGCTCTGGTCGCCGCGCGCGTAGTCCTACCACCGACGAGGAAGCGGAGCATCAGCGCCGCCTTCGCTTCGTCCATCGCGCACCAAGGCATAACCCGCCCGCTCTGCACTGGCCGGTTGTTCAGCCCGCGGCGGCGGCGCTGGCCGTGGAGCCCCTCGCCAGCCGCTTCCCGTGCGGGCCGATGGATGCAGAGGCAGGGATCTCCCACGCAACCCCGCATGCGACGCCCGCTCGGCCCTGGCCGGCTTTTCCGCCCGCGCATGCCGCATGGTTTTCTTTGCCAGCAGGTGAGATCCCCTTCCCGGCCGGCGCGAACGATGCGGAGGCAGGGAGCTCCCGTGGCCAGCCGCCTAATCCGACCGCACTTCAGGCGGTGCCGGCCGTGGAGCCAGGCCGTTCTTTCGAAGCGCATCACGGCGACGCCCTTTGCAGGAGCAACACCGCCAAGGAGCTCGTATATAACGTGATGTTCCCGGCACTCTATAGATGCCGGGATGCTCTGCAAGCTTTCGTGCAGGCTAAGAATGCGGCGGCTGCAAATCCCAGGGACGCAGCATTGCAGCGGCGCGCCGATGAGGCTAAGGTGGCGCACGCTTTCCACCAGGCGTGCCTCGACAGGCTTAACATCCAGCACGGCTTCGTGCAACCGCCAAACGCCGCTCCAGCTAAGATCCAAAAATACTCCGGTGAGCATATCACTCCGGAGTAGAACAATCCAATTTCTAGTACTGTAGGAGTACTTTATTAGTGCACAAACCTGGCGAAATTAAAGGTGTGTTCTTTGTGTGTGATGTAAATCTAAAAATTTGAAGGTTCTAGCAAAAACATTTCTTCAGAAATATTCGATGTGTTTGCTTGGCCTTATCTATATATCCGGTGAGCATATATGGATGCCAAATCCTTTACAAACTTTATATTTTTTAAGTGATCGATGTGCATGCATCTATCTCGCCATGGTAAATTAATGAAACAAGTTGCATATTTGCCAGAATTCCAAACTTCGTGAGCAGTATAGAGATCGAGACCTTAATTAATTATTATGAGTAGGATGCATGCATGCATGTCCATTTTCTAGGGTTTTAAAGGATACTAGAGCTTTTCTAGGTTAATTTGCAACTATATGTATATTTGTTTTCTAGTTCTGGGCTGATCATTAAACTCAACGTTGAGTTGTAGATTATGTGAAATTAGTACATGCCATAAAATATAGTATAATTTTTTATGTACCCTACGAGGCAGTACGTGTGGTGTACCCTTAATTATTAATTGGTAGACATGTACCGTTGGCATGTTTGAAGAAAATTTGAATTTGGAAGAAGTTTTTAAAGTAAAATTAACGCAAGCACAAAATCATGTGTGATGGTGAAATTTCTTGAACAAATTAATACAAACCTAGTAATATGAGTTTGTTTGGCTTTCTGCCCACAAGTGAGTATTGTGCGCATGTACTTTGATGCAAAATCCCGCCATACAAAACTTTTTAGTTATCATATGACCTCAAGTTTGGAAGAGATCGTATTTTAAGCAACTTCACAAACAAGAGATTCTAACAATTATATGCATGCATGAAAGAATGATTTCCCTTTTTTATTACTGTACAAAAATGGCTAGATGTGTGTTAATTGTGAAGGAGGGCTACCAAATTTTAACAGTTGCACATTATTGTCATAATTCCACCTTTTGGAAGCAGTAGGGTAGACATGCTTTCCGCTTGGTAGGATGTGTTAGTGCCATCAATTTTGTAGATATAGGTTCAAGGATTTGTTCATCTTAATCTGGAACTATATATGGATTTTTAAGCTTTTGCCTAGTAATTAAACTCATAATTGAAATAATGTAGGTTATTTAACTACATACATGCCATAAATTCTGACAGGAAATACTTGGACGTGCCTTGCGAGGGTGGTAACAAACAAGAACACAATGACCAAACTTCAAATGCCAATCCACCCACCAAGCTATACGATTGGCATGTACAATCGATCGACTCCTTCTAATCAAATTTGAATACAATAGAAGAAGTTTTAAAAAATTTCAAAATGAGATCAACTTGTGCATTGAGTCATCCTTTGTTATTTATTTGCTTGTAAAAATAGAAACATAGGCATATGAATGTATTCGAAACACTTCACTTTTCAACGGGGAAGGGACCCGAAGGTCCCAGAAAAACAAAAAAAAGATTACAATAGTAGTACTCCTTTGAGAAGGCAGTAGAAGAAGGATCCTCGAAGAGCCAAATGCTTTTATTATCCACAGCTGTTCGGCTCTTTTCCTTCTCGTGTAAGCTATCGCGCAATGATTATACTAGGCTGCTCGATTATACTAATGGTCGGATGGTAGTACAACCATTTTCGCAAACTTCTGCGCCCTTCGTCATGTCAGCATCGTATCCCAGTGTGCAAGCAGTCTGCTCGAATGAAATACTCCTAAGTACGTACGGTATTCCCTCCAAAGACACACCACACGGTATTCCCTCCAAAGACGCACCGTCGCCCCGATCTGCTCGAATGAAATACTCCAAAATACTTCTGCGCCCTTCGTCATGTCAGCATCGTATCCCAGTGTGCAAGCAGTCTCCTATGAAATGGAGACGACATTTTGTTGAAAAGTGTCGGTGCATGCTATATATACCACACTAGTATGAGAGTTTTTACAGCATTATTCCGATTTCCACAGAATGCATTAAATTTGGAAGCGATGCCACACTGACAAGAGTGGTTTAAACAAGGCCATTATTTTTATTATGTTATATTACTACAATACTCCAAGGTAGCACTAGTAGCCTTCGGTTGTACTCTGCCGGTCGCGCTGCCTCATTCGACCAGACTTTATTCTTCTTCTCATATATATATACAAAATACTGTCTGCCGAGGTTCGATGACCGCACCGTCGCCCCTCTCCGCGCCGCCGTCTTGGGCCGCGCCACCATTCTCCCCGCCGAGTTCTCCCCCGTCCCCGACGCACCACCGTCAAGCACCACCGGACCGATCTTCGCAGGTATGTACATCTCCAACCTCCGGCGAGTACAGAGGTTCATCGGTCATTGTGTTCGATATAACCTTAATTTGGGGATTGCAATGTGAGTAACTTACTGGGTTTTCTAGGAAATGAAAACGGCGTCGCTCGATGCCTACACTGCGTCGGCGGATACATGGAAAGCGGAGACGGATGCTCTGCATGCATCGGCGGAGACATGTAAAGCGGATGCGGAGGCAAAGGCGAAGGCGGTGGCTAGGACGGGCCCGGGCGCTGTGGCGCTGGCAAATGCTCGTATCGAAGCTGCATTTTGTTGGAAAGTCTTGGCGCGTGCTTCGAGAGTTTTGGCGGCGCAGCCGGGAGAACCGTCGGAGGCTTCGAAGCTGGCTGCTTTGAACGCGTCGAGAGCTTGGATGGTGACTTCATCTAAGGCGGCGCTTGTTGCATATGATCGTGACTCGTCAACCCCTTTGTAAGTTCTACCTTCCCCAACTGCAATGAGGTTAGATCTGGTGGATTGGGTTTTTTGCCCAAACCAGACGTGATGATGCATTGAGATGTTTTTGTATTTTTGATGATGCATTCTGCTTCTTTTGTAATTTGGGTGATTCATTATGCTTTTTAGGTAGTAATTTTTCTGATGCACTCACCTCTTCAGGAATTTTTCATGGTTTTTTTTGTTTTTGTTTTTCTGTCAACCTAGCTAATGCTCTCTGCTGTTTAGCCAAAAGTTGGATGATGCATTGTACTGTTTACATATATTTTACTCTGATGATGCATTTTGCTCTTTTAGCCTTTTAGGTAATTTTTCTGATTCCTTGAACAGTGTGGGAAATTTCGATGAAGAATTTTGCTGTCAACTTAGATGATGTATTGTGCTGTTTACATTTTATTACCTATATCAAAGCTAACCCCATCTGATGTTACCACAGCGTTTTGGGTCCTGTAGAGGTCTCTTTTTCCTCCAATCGTGTTGACACGTTAGCAATTATTACTGTATATGCGAGATTGCCTTCCGTTGGTGCGTCCTATTTTTGTGGTGTTTTTTTTTTGCAAATTAAGGGCTTCATTGATTATGCAACAGGATTACAATTGCATTGTCCTGTTTACAATATTTTGATTTTGCTGATGCATTGTGCTGTTCACATTATTTTGATTTTGCTGATGCATTGTCCTGTTTACATTATTTTGATTTTGCTGATGCATTGTGCTGTTTACACTATTTTGATTTTGCTGATGCACCGTGCAGTTTAGGAAACTTTGATGATGAATTAGATGATGCATTTTGCTGCTTAGTCAAATTAGATGTTGCATTTTGTTTTAAAAAATAGATGATGCAGTGTGCTGTTTACATAATTTTGACGATGCATCGTGCGATTTGCATAATCCTACCAGCTTCAGTCGAAGGACACCCACAACAATCAACGATCTGCCTGGAGATGTAGTCTCTCAGATTCTTGTCAGGCTTCCTCCCCATCCAACCTGCTTACTAGCTGCATCAGGCACCAAGAAAGCATGGAGGCAATGTATGGGAAGCAATTATTTCAGAAAGCTAACTGTGTCACACAACGGAGGAAACCCGTTGCTAGGGTTTTTCACCAACAACTCCGAGGACAATCGATTCATCACAGAGCATGATCTTCACCCGGCCATCTTGAAGATGCTGGCAATCCCGTCTCAAGTGAACGGTCCCAAAATCTATGTCCTGGGATGCCGCGATGGTATGGTGCTACTCCATTCTAATGTATCCAGAGGGTATATATCAGTCTGGGATCCAATTAGGCAAGTTCTCACAGCGATACCAGAACCACCATTGTGGCGCAATCACACAATTGAAAGCAGCGGCTCAATTCTCTGTTCGAGAAACAACTCTGAACCGTTTACACATTGTGGCAAGTTCTCGGTTGTTTGGATAACAACTAAACGTTACGATGCACAGGCTCATATCTACTCACCAGATTCAAAAGAATGGGAGTTTCTAGCTCGATCAACTCCGATGCTGTCAGAGATTGACCGTAGACCGGCAACTCTCATAGGGGGTATTTTGTACTGGCCAACGAAGTCTAGATATATCATTGAGCTTGACCATGCAAAGAAGACTCTGAAATATATTCAGTGCCCTCATGAGACGCATGATATATTCATGCTTAACATTCACATCTTCAAGGGACATAATGGAGATGTTGCCCTTGCTGTTATAAGAGACTTCACCCTACAAACATGGACCAGTACAAGATCATCAACAGGCGATCACGAGTCATGGACATGTCATATAAATTTTGAATTGGATACTTTTTTTGGCCTTGACACATCATTTCCATACAATTGGAAACATCCAGTAAGGTTACTCTGCGTATTTGAGGACAAAAATGAGCTGGTTGTACGGGCAAAGGAGGGAGTATTCCAATTAGATATGAGCAACTGGCAGTGGAGAAAGTACAATTCTGCTAGACGTTGGTGCACTTTACATCCCTACTCAGTTAGACCGGGTTAGTCATTCATATGTAACCTTTGCATTCATTTACATATGACTTTTGCTGATCAATTTGTTCATTTCCTGACAGTAACCGACCTGATCCAGAGTGCAACATCAAGGACACGAAAAAGAACGCGCTGTCAGGAACCCATCTAATTCAAAGTTCAACATCCATAAGAGAAAAGGAAGTCGCATATGAAGGAGCAAGGCTTGTTTGGGCAAGAAGTGATAGCCCAGCTTTTGTTTGGTCTGATGTCTTTTAGTTTTCGTTCTGGTGGAAATGTCGCTGCACCATTTGTTTGTACTGCAGCTCCATAGTGCTAGCTGCTAGTACGTTGGCGCTGTCCTACGTCTGCTTGTTTTGGGGGCATAAATATGCCACGAAACCTTTGTTTTATGTGATCAAACGGTCATTTCTGCATGTATATGTTCGGGTTCTGATGAAACCTTTTTTGTGATCTGTACATATATTTGAGTCAGTCTGTGTTTTGTTTTATGATGGGCAGGAGTATTTGTTTTACTACACCATTGTTTATCCGAATTGTATTACTCACTCTATTCAAAAAGTTAGCGGCTCACCTTTTTCCTTCAAGATACGGATGTATCTACACACTAAAAACATATATAGATGAAACATCTTCAGACAAAGTTTAGTCACTTATGTATGGACGGGGGTAGTATTATTTATGTTGTGCTCCCAAACAAGCAGACATCGGACAGCGCCTGTTTAAAGTTCATATGTGTAATCTTATTCCCTTTGGAAGTTAAGCATTAAACTCTACTAGTACAACCGTGGTGGTCTTGTGATGTAGTACTCTTTTGATGCATTTGTGATGTAGTAGTACAGTACTTTTTTTTGAACTGGTATAGTACTATCTAAGAAGAGTACTCCCTCCGATTCACATTCATTTTACACCAATAAATATGGATCGGAGCGAGGGAGTAAATTAAACATGGCATCTCGTGCATGAAGCTTGACAGATCGATCAGGTTGGCTAGAATGGCAATACAATGCTCCTCATTAGGCAAATGCATGCCATGTACGATAGTATACATCCAGTAAAGAAGTCTATACTGACATAAAAAAGACTACATTGGGGATGAGAGTCAATTGGGGAATCTACAATACATAAAATCTTGCTCGTAGCTGATTTTGGCTAAGAGGGTTTTACTCACATTACACGTGCCACTTTCCTTGTCTGCAAAACAAGTTCCAATAAAGGAAGAGGAAAGAAGAGGACATTGTGGGCGAGATTGAACACCTTTTTATGTGTTAAGCTGAGGCCTTGTTTAGCTGAGGATTTCGACTTAGGCCTAACAGCTCAGCACACCCAGAAATAAATTTCCTTGCGCGCACCACTGTCAGCAAAAATAACAAAATTGGCACGCAAGATTAAGAACGAAGTGAATTTAAGTAACTTGGTTAGCTTTTCAAGCAATATATTCAGAGAAAGAGCACACATGTCCGGCAAATAATCGTAAGAGAAGAACAATAAATCTAAGGCATTCCACTTCATATGCAGAAGGGACGCGACAGCGCATGGATTCATACCTTGAGTCGACTCTGGCTCGTAGAAGGGCGGTCGCGCCTCGAGGATGCCGGCGACGTCTCCACCTCGATCTCACATATGACTGCTTCTCGGTGGGCGGTGCGCCACGCCATGTAGAAGATCTATCAAAAGAGGAGAGCCCGATGACGCTACCGACGCCTCAACCTTGATAGCACCGGCTTGTTGCTCCGCACCGAGATGCGCCACGTGCAAGATTTAGCGGATGCGCCAATTTTAGAGATATGTCATGATCGTTGTAACAAATTTCAACATGATGATGATTTGATCCTGCACTCGGCCTTGAACATAAGTACTAGTACAGTCTCACAATTTTTTTATCATTATACTTTGCGAGATTTAGCGGATGCGCCAAATTCAGAGATAGATCATGATCATGGTAACACAATTTTCAATGTAATGATGATTTGATGTTGCACTAGACCTTGAACATAAGTACTAGTACGGTCTCACAATTTTGTATCATTATACTTTGCAAGTTTTAGCGGATGCGCCTATTTTCAGAGGATCATGGTAACAAATTTTCAACGTGATGATGATTTGATGTTGCACTCGACCTTGAACAGAAGTACTACTACTGTCTTACAATTTCTTTATCATTATACTTTGCAAGATTTAGCAGATGCGCCAAATTCAGAGATAGATCATGATCATGGTAACAAATTTTCAACGTGATGATGATTTGATGTTGCACTCGAACTTGAATAGAAGTACTAGTACAATCTCACAATTTTTTTATCATTATACTTTGCGAGATTTAGCGGATGCGCCAAATTCAGAGATAGATCGTGATCATGGTAACACACTTTTCAATGTAATGATGATTTGATGTTGCACTCGACCTTGAACATAAGTACTAGTACGGTCTCACAATTTTGTATCATTATACTTTGCAAGTTTTAGCGGATGCGCCCATTTTCAGAGGTAGATCATGATCATGGTAACAAATTTTCAACGTGATGATGATTTAATGTTGCACTCGAACTTGAACAGAAGTACTAGTATGGTCTCACAATTTTTATTACTCGTATAATTATACTTTGAAAGATATAGCGGATGCGCCAATTTCAGAGATAGATCATGATCATGGTAACAAATTTTTAACGTGATGATGATTTGATGTTGCACTCGGCCTAGAATAGAAGTACTAGTACGGTCTCACAATTTTTTTTATCATTATACTTTGATATAGCGGATACGCTAATTTCAGAGATAGATCATGACCATGGTAGTGACCAATATTCAAGATGATGATGATTTGATTTTGCACTCGGCCTTGAACAGAGGTACTAGTACGGTCTCACAATTTTTTATCATTATACTTGGACCTTAGCGAAATTCAAAATCTCATAGCGGCAAAACTTCCCGCCTACAAAATACAAAAATTTCGTACGCTTCCAAATTCCCATTCTACCCCTGTGGAGATGACAGCAAAGTCGGTTGGTGGGGGGGTCTGCCCGTCATTTTTTGGATCACCACCTCCCTAGCCCGGAAACCCTCCCAAAAAAATTCATTTCCCTCAGACCACCCACCGGAACTTCCCAAGTCCCTCTCTCCCACCTCCACGACCACCGCACCGGAACATCCCCGCCGGACTTCCCTGGCCTACCCGAGCCCTCGCGATCCTCGTCATCCGGCTGCCTGCCGGAGCCGCTTCATCGACGCCGTCATCAACCGGACCGGATCATCCCCGCCGAACCTCGAAACCATATGCTCATCCAGCAGTCTACCGCAGTCGCTTCAGCTGCGGTATCGTCCACCCCACCGGAGCCGCTTCGCCGGATCCGTCGTCCACCGCATCGTATCTTGCTCACCGACACCGCTGTGCATGAACCGGATCTGCTTCACCGGCGCCGTGCATGATCTAAACTCTTCTACTGTCGCTTTTCTATTGCTTGCCTGCAAGTTCTTGTTTAATCTTGGGGGAACCTGTTTGTGCTAACGACGCGCCGTTACGTTTTTGCAGATGAGATGAGTAACCATGAAGTGTAATGGCCGTCTCTCCAACCCCAAGTAGCACATGTAGCGTACTTCATCACCGGATCTATCAACCCCAGGAAGATCTGCTGTGACTCCCACAGAGTGCTTCTCCTAATGTAAGTCCCTTGTTTTAGCGCCATGTTCTGGGTTCAGATGCTTGTTTGTCTGAAGCTCTTTTAGTTCATTCCTAGCTATGACCGTAACACGTTGCTATTTTCTACTTCATTGCTAACTTTAAGCGATTGAACATTTTGGTTTGCATTCCCTGCTCTGTAGATGTAGCCATCATAACTTCTATCTTGCTCAGTCGTTGTTACAAAAATTATACTGTAGGTATTATAGTAACATCCTGCTATTATTTAGTTCATGGCCAATTTTAAGTAATTGCACATGTTGGTTCGCATTCCCTGCTCTATAGCTTTTGGCATCGTAACTTCTATATTTGGTTTACATTCCCTGCTCTGTAGATCTAGCCATCATAACTTTATCTTGCTCAGTCGTTGTTACAAAAATTATGGCCTGCTACTATGTTGTTTGTGCCAATTTTTTACTCCATGAACATGTTGGCTTGCATTCCCTGTACTACAGGTGATGCCATTGTTTTGTATCTAGTTCATTGTAAGCTAACAAAGTAAGGACTTAGTTTGGCATGCTATCACTCTGCTATCTAGCCTGTAGTACAAATAAACTTGTCATACTACTAGATAATAATTTTGCGTGCCATCTTGTTCTTCAAAAGCTGCATTATTGACTTGTTTCTCTGACTTGGCATGACGCTCACATATGGAAAGCTGAACATATTGGTTTGCATTCCCTCTTATACAAGTTCACAGGTGATCCCACTATATTCTGTATCTGGTCCATCCTAAGCTCCAGCATTAACTATCCTCCATGTGTTGCTCATTACAAGTTTATATCCCGAAACATCTTGATTTGCATCCCCTTCACTATAAGTTCAGGAGTATTATTTAGTTCACGGCCAAAATGAAGTAATTGCACTTGGCACATGTTGGTTCACATTCCCTCCTCTTTAGCTTTTGCCATCGTAACTTCTATTTTTGGTTTACATTCCCTGCTCTGTAGATGTAGCCATCATAACTTCATCTTGCTCAGTCGTTGTTACAAAATTTATAGCCTGCTACTATGTTGTTCATGCCAATTTTGTACTCCCTGAACATGTTGGTTTGCATGGGACTCGACAGTAGTAAGTCTGCTGTTTCATTCTAACATGCTCTGTTATATTGGCTGTTGGTATGCGGCATGCACTCTTTGTTTGCTTATTGTGCGCATTACAATGATCTTGTTATAATGACGAAATGATGAGTTCCAAATTCTTTGCCAAACAATATTGTAGTGTCTTTGCCTTTCCATTGTTGCTGTCTTAACTTGTAATGTCTTTGTTTCAGATATAGGTGCTGCATGGACAACTTAAAAGATTGCCGGATCGCTTCATTGTATTGCTAGGTTTAATTACCATTCAATTTCTCTGGGTTCTGTAATATTTTTTTCAATGCCTTGCAGCTGATGTAATATTTAGTTAGTTTTTATAGTTCTTTCGCGCATTTTTTCTTTGGTGCTTGTGGTAAGTGAGGCTATCCGACAGAAATCAATGCTGCGTAAATATTCTCAGTATCTAAATCACGAATTCCCATCCCTTAAACGGCCCAATTAAGCGAAATCACATATGTGCCTGCCCGCAAAATCCTAAAGCGCATATTATGCCGGCATATAAACAGCAACTAAACGGGCTGGCCCACTTACTTCTTGGGCCAGCCCATTTGATTTACGGTGGACCCCACACTAATTGGGCTGGCCCACTTGCTTTAAGGTGGACCCCACCAACTACTGGGCCGGCCCACTAATTAGTTGGGCCAGCCCATTTGCTTTTTGGTGGACCCCACAAAATAAATGGGCCGGCCCTTTAAGAGGAAAGTGGGACCCACCTGTTTTTTGGCCCGGCCACTATCTTGTTGGGCCTTGCTATATGGTGGACCCCACATACTAGTTGGGCCGGCCTTTAACGGAAAGTGGGACCCACATGTGTTTTTGGCCCGGCCCACTATCGTGTTGGGGCCCACTTGCTATATGGTGGTCCCACATACTAAATGGGCGGCCCTTTAAGAGGAAAGTGGGACCCACGTGTTTTTGGCCGGCCCACTATCTTGTTGGGCCGGCCCGCTATATGGTGGACCCCACATACTAATTGGGCGGCCCTTTAACAGGAAGGGGACCCACCTGTGTTTTTGGCCGGCCCACTATCTTGCCGGCCACTTGCTATATGGTGGACCCCACATACTAAATGGGCCGGCCCTTTAACGGGAAAGTGGGACCCACTGTGTTTTGGCCCGGCCCACTATTTTGTTGGGCCGGCCCACTTGCTGTATGGTGGACCCCACAAACGAAATGGGCCGACCCTTTACGGAAAGTGGGACCCACCTGTGTTTTTGGCCGGCCACTAGCTTGTTGGGCCGGCCCACTTGCTATACGGTGGACCCCACACACTAAATGGGCCGGCCCTTTAACGGGAAAGTGGGACCCACTGTGTTTTGGCCGGCCCACTTGCTTCTTGGGCGGCCCATTCTGTAAGGTGGACCCCACATGTTAAATGGGCCGGCCCATTTAAGTTTTGACCAGTCAACCTTAGAGGTTAGGCCCGGCCCACGTAACTAATGGACCGGCCCAGCTATATAGTTGACCGGTCAAACTATGTCATCTGGCCCGGCCCGCTTAAGACGTGGCAGGCCTCGTGTGGGCCTACCATCTACCACGGGGTTTCAGCCGGTTAACGCCGTTAACTGGCAGTTAACGGCGTCTGCCACGTGTCAGTTTGCATGACGTCAGCAGTCAACGGGCTCCCGAAAACACTTCCGCAACGGTCCGATTTTCCGTGGCGGAAGGGCGCCCAAGCGCGACGGACCGAAAAAATCGTCGTTGGACTTTGCCTGACGCAGTTTCCACAACGGAACCCATATCGTCGGGTTAGGCCCATAGGCGACGAAAAATGCCCCTTAGTTGACGATTTTGGGACGTTGTCTATCAGAACTTTTCTGAGTTATGAGTTTGGCATGCATTTAAAGAAATGCGGAATACTTTCACAATTGACACCGCCGGGAACACCACAACGAAACGGTGTGTCCGAACGTCGTAATCGAACTCTCTTAGATATGGTTCGTTCTATGATGTCTCTTACTGATTTGCCGTTATCATTTTGGAGTTATGCATTAGAGACAGCCGCATTCACTTTAAATAGAGCACCATCAAAATCCGTTGAAACGACGCCGTATGAATTATGGTTTAATAAGAAACCTAAGCTGTCGTTCCTAAAAGTTTGGGGTTGCGAAGCCTATGTAAAAAAGTTACAACCGGACAAGCTAGAACCCAAAGCGGAGAAATGCGTCTTCATAGGATACCCTAAGGAAACTATAGGGTACACTTTCTATCACAGATCCGAAGGCAAGATCTTTGTTGCTAAGAACGGAACCTTTCTTGAGAAAGAATTTCTCACTAAAGAAGTGACTGGAAGAAAAGTAGAACTCGATGAGATTGAAGAATCTCTACTCGTTGATCAGAGTAGCGCAGTACCGGAAAATGTTCCTGTACCACCTACACCGACAACAGAGGAAGCTAATGATAATGATCATGAAACTTCAAATGAGACAGCTACTGAACCTCGCAGATCGACAAGGGATCGTGCCACTCCAGATTGGTATGATCCTTGTCTAAATGTCATGATTGTGGATAACAATGATGAAGACCCTGCGACGTATGAAGAAGCGATGATGAGCCCAGATTCCAACAAATGGCAAGAAGCCATGAAATCCGAAATGGGATCCATGTATGATAACAAAGTATGGACTTTGGTAGACTTACCTGATAGCCGCAAGGCTGTCGAGAATAAATGGATCTTCAAAAGAAAAACAGATGCTGATGGTAATATTACTGTCTATAAAGCTCGACTTGTCGCAAAGGGTTTCCGACAAATTCAAGGTGTTGACTACGATGAGACTTTCTCACCTGTAGCGAAGCTAAAATCTGTGAGGATTTTGTTAGCAATAGCTGCATTTTTCGATTATGAGATTTGGCAGATGGATGTCAAAACGGCGTTCCTTAATGGAGACATTGAGGAAGAGTTGTATATGGTACAACCCAAAGGTTTTGTCGATCCTAAAAATGCTGACAAAGTATGCAAACTTCAGCGTTCAATCTATGGACTGAAGCAAGCATCGAGAAGTTGGAACCGACGTTTTGATAAGGTGATCAAAGACTTCGGGTTTATACAGTGTCATGGAGAGGCCTGTATTTACAAGAAAGTGAGTGGGAGCTCTGTAGCATTCCTGATATTATATGTAGATGACATATTATTGATTGGGAATGATATAGAACTATTAAGCAGTGTAAAGGGTTATTTGAATAATAGTTTTTCAATGAAAGACCTTGGTGAAGCATCATACATATTAGGCATCAAGATTTATAGAGATAGATCAAGACGTCTAATAGGGCTATCACAGAGTACATACCTGGACAAGATTCTGAAGAAGTTTAGAATGGACGAAAGTAAGAAAGGATTCTTACCTATGTTACCAGGCAAGGTCTTGAGTAAGACTCAAGGACCGGCTACGGCAGAAGAAAGAGAAAGGATGAGTCAGATCCCCTATGCCTCGGCAGTAGGCTCTATCATGTATGCCATGCTATGTACAAGACCGGATATAGCACATGCTGTTAGTTTGACTAGCAGATATCAAAGTGATCCAGGAATGGAACACTGGACAGCGGTCAAGAATATCCTGAAGTACTTGAAAAGAACTAAGGATATGTTTCTTTGTTATGGAGGTGACCAAGAGCTCGTTGTAACAAGTTACACCGATGCAAGTTGGAACACTGATCCTGATGACTCTAAGTCACAATCTGGGTACGTGTTTATATTGAATGGTGCTGCAGTAAGCTGGGCAAGCTCGAAGCAGTGCACGGTGGCGAAATCCTCAACAGAATCGGAGTACATAGCGGCTTCAGAGGCTTCATCAGAAGCGGTATGGATGAAGAGGTTCATTGTAGAGCTCGGTGTGGTTCCTAGTGCATTGGACCCACTAGTCATCTATTGTGACAACATGGGTGCCATCGCCAATGCACAAGAACCAAGGTCACACAAGAGGCTGAAGCATATCAAGCTGCGTTACCACTCGATTCGCGAGTACATCGAAGATGGAGAAGTAAAGATTTGCAAAGTACACACTGATCTGAATGTAGCAGATCCGTTGACTAAAGCTCTCCCTAGGGCAAAGCATGACCAACACCAGAATGCCATGGGTGTTAGGTACCTTACAATGTAATCTAGATTATTGACTCTAGTGCAAGTGGGAGACTGTTGGAGATATGCCCAAGAGGCAATAATAAAAGTGGTTATTATATATCTTTATGTTTATGATAAATGTTTATATACCATGCTATAATTGTATTAACCGAAACATTGATACATGTGTGTTATGTAAACAAACAAAGAGTCCCTAGTAAGCCTCTTAACTAGCTTGTTGATTAATAGATGATTAGTTTCATAATCATGAACATTGGATGTTATTAATAACAAGGTTATATCATTGTATGAATGATGTAATGGACACACCCAATTAAGCGTAGCATAAGATCACGTCATTAAGTTATTTGCTATAAGCTTTCGATACATAGTTACCTAGTCCTTATGACCATGAGATCATGTAAATCACTTATACCGGAAAGGTACTTTGATTACATCAAACGCCACTGCGTAAATGGGTGGTTATAAAGGTGGGATTAAGTATCCGGAAAGTATGAGTTGAGGCATATGGATCAACAGTGGGATTTGTCCATCCCGATGACGGATAGATATACTCTGGGCCCTCTCGGTGGAATGTCGTCTAATGTCTTGCAAGCATATGAATAAGTTCATAAGAGACCACATACCACGGTACGAGTAAAGAGTACTTGTCAGGAGACGAGGTTAAACAAGGTATAGTGTGATACCGATGATCAAACCTCGGACAAGTAAAATATCGCGTGACAAAGGGAATTGGTATCGTATGTGAATGGTTCATTCGATCACTAAAGTCATCGTTGAATATGTGGGAGCCATTATGGATCTCCAGATCCCGCTATTGGTTATTGGTCGGAGTGAGTACTCAACCATGTCCGCATAGTTCGCGAACCGTAGGGTGACACACTTAAAGTTGGATGTTGAAATGGTAGAACTTGAATATGGAATGGAGTTGGAATATTTGTTCGGAGTCCCGGATGTGATCCCGGACATCACGAGGAGTTCCGGAATGGTCCGGAGAATAAGATTCATATATAGGATGTCATTTTATGTGAATAAAATGTCGCGGAAGGTTCTATGGAAGGTTCTAGAAGGTTCTAGAAAAGTCCGGAAGAAACCACCAAGGAAGGTGGAGTCCACAAGGGACTCCACCTCCATGGCCGGCCAGCCCTAGATGGGGTGGAGTCCCAAGTGGACTCCACCATAGGGGGCCGGCCACCCCCCACATGGGAGGTGGAAATCCCACCTTTGGGTGGGAGTCCTAGTTGGGCTAGGTTTCCCCCTCCTATGGAAGGTTTTTGGTTCGGGTCTTATTCGAAGACTTGGACACCACCTCTTGGGGTTCCACCTATATAATGAGGGGCCAAGGGGAGGGGGCCGGCCACCCAAGAACCACCAAGGTGGCCGCACCCCATAGTGGCCGGCGCCCCCCTCTCCCCAAACCCTAGCCGCCCGCTCCTCCACATCCCGCATAGCTTAGCGAAGCTCCGCCGGACTTCTACACCGCCACCGACACCACGCCGTCGTGCTGTCGGATTCAAGAGGAGCTACTACTTCCGCTGCCCGCTGGAACGGGGAGGTGGACGTCGTCTTCATCAACAACCGAACGTGTGACCGAGTACGGAGGTGCTGCCCGTTCGTGGCGCCGGAACCGATCGTGATCAAGATCTTCTACGCGCTTTTGCAAGCGGCAAGTGAACGTCTACCGCAGCAACAAGAGCCTCCTCTTGTAGGCTTTGGAATCTCTTCAAGGGTGAGACTCGATAATCCCCTCGTTGCTACCGTCTTCTAGATTGCATCTTGGCTTGGATTTCGTGTTCGCGGTAGGAAATTTTTTGTTTTCTATGCAACGTTATCCTACAGCCTGCATCCACGGAATTTGCACCATCATTACCAGCTCCTGTTCCTCTTCTTCTTCCACTAAGTCTTTGGTGGTACCCAAAGATTTCTCTTCTTTCTCCTTCTTCTTTATTTTCACTGGCTTTGTTGATCTCTCGCTTATTTCTTCCCAAAACACGCCTGGAGGGATCGCGAGACATTGTGACCCGATGTTTGCAAGAACATCGGCTTCATCGTTACTCAGCCTGCTGATGTGGTTTACCTCGCATCCATCAAACAATTTTTCCAGCTCATTGTACACCTCCTTGTATGCTATCATACTTTCGTTGACTGCATCGCATTGGTTCATGACTTGCTGTGCCACCAACTGCGAGTCGCCAAAAAATTTCAGTCGGGTTGCACCGCAAGCCTTCGCCATCTTCATCCCGTGTATGAGAGCTTCATATTCTGCTTCGTTGTTGGACGCGTTTGGGAACGTCATCCGTAAAACATACTTCAACTTGTCACCTTCAGGTGATACCAATATCACGCCTGCTCCAGCGCCTTCCAACCTTTTGGACCCGTCGAAGTTCATAGTCCAAGTTCTCGATAAATCTGGAGGCCCCGTGTTTTGTAGCTCCATCCACTCTGCAATGAAATCTGGTAAAACCTGCGATTTTATTGCCTTTCTTTTTTCATACGTGATGTCCCGAGGGGAAAGTTCTATTCCCCAAAGGGAGACACGACCCGTAGCTTCTGGGTTGTTCAATATGTTTGACAAAGGAGCTTCATTGACCACTATTATCGGGTGCGCCGAAAAATAGTGTCGCAATTTTCTTGCTGTCGTAAATACTCCATACGCCAGTTTCTGGTATTGCGGGTACCGCTGTTTTGAAGGCGACAGTACTTCGCTGATGAAATATACTGGCCTCTGAACTCCATGAAGCTTTCCTTCTTCTTCTCTCTCGACTACTAGAACCGTGCTAACCACTTGAGGTGTGGCTGCAATGTATAAGAGGAGAGGTTCTTTCTCTTTAGGCGCCACCAAGATTGGTGGTGTCGAAATTGTCCGCTTGAGGTTCTCGAAGGCCCTATCTGCTTCCTCGTTCCATTGAAATTTTTCCCCCTGTTTGATCAATGCATAGAACGGCAACGCCTTTTCTCCTAGCCTGGCGACGAATCTGCTTAAAGCTGCGACTCGCCCCGTTGTTGTATTTCTTTCAACTTTGTTGGCTTCTCATAGTGACGATGGCCTGTATTTTTTCGGGATTAGCTTCAATCCCCCTTGCTGATACTAAGAACCCGAGAAGTTCTCCTGCAGGAACTCCAAAAGAGCACTTTGTCGGGTTCAGCTTGAGGCAGAACTTATCGAGGTTGTCGAAGGTTTCCTTCAAATCTTCGATCAATGTTGACCCCTTCTTTGATGTTATCACGACATCGTCAATGTAGACTTGCACATTTTTTCCAATCTGTGTTGCTGCATCATCCGCTGATATGTTGCTCCCGCGTTTTTCAAACCAAAGGGCATTGTTTTGTAGCAAAACACGCCATAAGGTGTTATGAACGCTGTCTTGGCTTCATCTTCTTCTTTTAGTCTGATCTGGTTATAACCAGAGTATGCGTCCAAGAAGGAAAGACGTTCGCATCCTGCCGTGGAGTCGATGATTTGATCGATCCTTGGGAGGGGAAAGTGATCCTTAGGACAATGTTTATTGAGACACGTAAAGTCGACACACATGCGAAGGACTTTCGTGTGTTTCTTCGGCACCATCACTGGGTTAGCTACCCACGTGGCTTCTGTAGATATTTCTTTGATAAAACCAGCATCTTTGAGTCGATCTATTTCTGATAACATAGCTTTGCGGTTGGGTTCCGAAAAACGCCGCAAAGGTTGCTTGATTGGTCTCGCGAGAGGATCCAAGTTGAGGTGGTGCTCGGCAAGTTCCCTGGGTACTCCTGGCATGTCAGCTGGACACCATGCGAAGATTTTCCAGTGCTCACGGAGGAACTCGACGAGCGCGCTTTCCTATGCGATATCCATGTTTGTTGGCAATGGATGTCGTTTTCTTTGGATCTGTCGGGTGGATCTGTACCTCTTTTGAATCCTTGGTTGTGTTGAAAGTTGGCTCCTTAGAAGATCTCCCTACCTCTGGCAGCACATCATAATCAGTGAGCCTTGGCACCATATATTCTGCTTGCATCCCGAAAGTTTCGACAGTCGATGAAAATCCTTGTCGCACTTATCGTGCAAACTTCTTAATTGTGATAGGTCCCGGCTCTGATACCACTGTAGGATAACGTTGCATAGAAAACAAAAATTTTCCTATCGCGAACACGCAATCCAAGCCAAGATGCAATCTAGAAGACGGTAGCAACGAGGGGATGATCAAGACTAACCCTTGAAGAGATTCCAAAGCCTATAAGAGTAGGCTCTTATTGCTGCGGTAGACGATCACTTGCCGCTTGCAAAAGCGCGTAGAAGATCTTGATCACGATCGGTTCCGGCGCCACGAACGGGCAGCACCTCCGTACTCGGTCACACGTTCGGTTGTTGATGAAGACGACGTCCACCTCCCCGTTCCAGCGGGCAGCGGAAGTAGTAGCTCCTCTTGAATCCGACAGCACGACGGCGTGGTGTCGGTGGTGGTGGAGAAATCCGGCGGAGCTTCGCTTAAGCGTGCGGGATGTGGTGGAGGAGAGAGACCGCTAGGGTTTGGGGAGAGAGGGGGAGGCTAGGGCGCCGGCCAAGGGCAGCCCTAGGTGGTGCGGCCAAGAGTGGGCAGCCCCCTCCCTCTCCTCCTCATTATATAGGTGGAAATCCCCAAGTGTTGGTATCCAAGTCTTCGAATAAGACCCCAACAATGAAACCTCCCATATGTAGGGAAACCTACCCAAGGTGGGAATCCCACTTGGGGTGGGATTCCCCCTTCCATGAGGCCGGCCACCCTAGGGGAGTCCACCTTGGACTCCTCCCCTTTAGGGTTGGCTGGCCATGCAAGGTGGAGTCCCTCCGGGACTCTACTTTCCATGGTGATTTCTTCCGGACTTTTCTAGAACCTTCTAGAACCTGCCATAAATGCACCGGATCATTTCCAAACTTGGAATATGACTTCCTATATATGAATCTTATTCTCCGGACCATTCCGGAACTCCTCGTGATGTCCGGGATCTCATCCGGGACTCCGAACAAATATTCGAACTCCATTCCATATTCAAGTACTACCATTTCAACATCCAACTTTAAGTGTGTCACCCTACGGTTCGTGAACTATGCGGACATGGTTGAGTACTCACTCCGACCAATAACCAATAGCGGGATCTGGAGATCCATAATGGCTCCCACATATTCAACGATGACTTTAGTGATCGAATGAACCATTCACATACGATACCAATTCCCTTTGTCACGCGATATTTTTACTTGTCCGAGGTTTGATCATCGGTATCACTCTATACCTTGTTCAACCTCGTCTCCTGACAAGTACTCTTTACTCGTACCGTGGTATGTGGTCTCTTATGAACTTATTCATATGCTTGCAAGACATTAGACGACATTCCACCGAGAGGGCCCAGAGTATATCTATCCGTCATCGGGATGGACAAATCCCACTGTTGATCCATATGCCTCAACTCATACTTTCCGGATACTTAATCCCACCTTTATAACCACCCATTTACGCAGTGGCGTTTGATGTAATCAAAGTACCTTTCCGATATAAGTGATTTACATGATCTCATGGTCATAAGGACTAGGTAACTATGTATCGAAAGCTTATAGCAAATAACTTAATGACGAGATCTTATGCTACGCTTAATTGGGTGTGTCCATTATATCATTCATATAATGATATAACCTTGTTATTAATAACATCCAATGTTCATGATTATGAAACTAATCATCCATTAATCAACAAGCTAGTTTAAGAGGCATACTAGGGACTTCTTGTTGTCTACATATCACACATGTACTAATGTTTCGGTTAATACAATTATAGCATGATATATAAACATTTATCATAAACATAAAGATATAAATAATAACCACTTTATTATTGCCTCTAGGGCATATCTCCTTCAGTCTCCCACTTGCACTAGAGTCAATAATCTAGTTTACATTTGTAAAGATATAACACCTTGGCCTTCTGGTGTTTTATCATGTTTTGCTCACGGGAGAGGTTTTAGTCAACGGTTCTGACATGCTCAGAAACGTATGTATTTTGCAATTCATATGCGTCTCAGCGCATCACTCATTTTCCAAATGAGTCGGCATATATGCTTAGTCCTCTGGTGGAACCTTAATTCCGCGGTCTGAAATATGTCACTAATATTGTCACACACAATATAGCTTCAAAGTTCTGACTTTGTCGGAACTACACCAAGTTCTCAAAGAACCTCCTGACTTAACATCCTTTGTCATTGTCAAAACAATGACATATTCTGCCTTCTTTTGTAGAATCCATCACAATATTTAGAACTCTTCTAAATCTAGCATAGACAACTTCTAGCTCATTGTGCTACCTTTTAAACAACACTTAGTCTAATTTGAGATTTGAAATTATATTTTATATGTGACAAAACCAATATCGGTGTAACACCTTACAGCGATTTGTTTGTCATTTCTTCATACAAAAATATATATATCCTTAGTTCTTCTAAAGTACTCAAGGATATTCTTACTGTCGTTCAATGATCATCATATGAATCATTCTGGTATATGCTCATAACACTTTATAGCACATGATATCTGATTGTGTACATGTTATTCGTGATCTATAATCACTCATGTGTTTTTACTCATTGAGTGTCAGATACACTCAAGTCTTGTTAAACCTTCACATGACAAGAACATTTTCTTAATATTTCTATATTGAACTACTTCAATATCCATCATATGTACTTTGACTTAAACTTATTTATGTGTTTCAATCTATCTTCATAGATCTTGACACTAAATTTGTTTTAGTCCATATCCTTTCATTGAAGTTAATTCTCAATGAAACCTTTTAATCAAGTATATAATTACATCATTTATAACCAACTATATGTCACCTACATAAAGTATTATAAATGTGTCTTAGCGCTCCCACTTAATTTCTTGCAAATGCAAGCCTCTTCATCGTCTCTGATGAAATCAAAAACTCTTTGACTATTTCATCTGGTGAAGATTCTAACTCCGTGATACTTACTTCATCCAATTGAAGTTCGTATACCTATCTAGTATTCCACGGACCAGCAAAACTCTTGGTTGTATCTTGTATACACCTTTAATACACACTTCTGTTAAGTAGTGTATTTTGCCATCCTACTAGCATATCTCATAAAAGAAATATGTAGTGATTACTAGAATAATCCACATAGACTATAAGCATTGCTACGGAAGATCTAATCTTATCGTAGTCAACTCTTTGAACTTTGTCGTAAACAATTTTTCGATAAGTCAAGCTTTCTTCAAGGATATTTCATCCAAGTCTATCAATTTCATAGATCCATTTACTTTCATAAAGTATTCATCTATCTTGGATTTCATGGCGCATGGCCATTTTAACGGAGTCAGGGCCCATCATAACTTCTTTGTTTGTAGTTGGTTTATCATTGTTCAAAATCAATCCTTTGTTCACAAATCATTTATTTGATCACAAAGTAAACCATACCTACAAGGTTCAATATGTACTTCGATCTCCATGGCTAAAACACTTTGTAGTCATGGGAGTCATGATCGTCGTGGCCGCTTCCGAAACAAATTCCGATGCTGCGCTACTCTGATCATTATGCTCAGGTTCATAAACCTTATCAAATTATATTGTCCTCCCACTCAAATACTTCACTAGAAACAATTTCTTGGAAATAAGAAACATTGACAAACACTTTTGTCTTTGTCTTGTGGAAAGAATTCCCAATCAAATCTCTGGGATAACCAACAAAGACATTCATCCGATTTTGGTTGTAAACTTATTTACTTATGCTATGCATACCAAAATTTAAGAAAAGACTATCAGGGTTTATACCCATGCCATAACTCGTATGGTGTCATTTCAACGGATCATGATGATGCTCTATTCAGTGTAAAAGCGGTAGTCACTAAAGCATAATCCACAAAAATATAATGGCGTTAATATCTTATCTCATCATTGATCCAACAAGGTTTGGATACATCTCTTGGATACTTCATCATCACTATGATACTCCAAGAAACGTGAGTTGTAGAACAATTTCATAACTCTCTTAGATGTTCGCTAAAACTCGTAATTCAAATATTTCCACCATGATCCAATCATAGATATTTGATTTTTCTATTACGATGATTTCCACTTCATGCTGAAATTTATTTGAATCCATTCAAATGTTTCAAACTTCTTCCTTATTGAATATATCCACATATATATACTCAATTCATTGTTGAAAGTTTTCATGAAGTAGAAGAATCTCCCGCACACAACTATGCCCAGTGAACCATATACATCATCATGTATTTTTCACTAAGTTAGTTGCCCGTTCAACTCTTGGCCTATGAACGGTATTTTAATCATTCTCTTTAGAAAAGATTTGCAAGCGTCAAATGATTCAAAAATCAAGTGACTCCAAAAATCCATTTGCATGGAGTTCCTTCATGCGTTCCTTTCTAACATGACCTAAATGGCGGTTCCACAGATAAGCGGAATTCAAATCATTTGCCTTATGGCATTTTAGCGTCAGTTTTATGTATATGTGTTTCACCATTAAGATTTATAATAACTTATCCATCGTACATGGAGTAATGTCATAATTTGAACAACTCATTGTTTTCATTTGACCAGAGCAAAATAACAATTATTAAGTTCTTTATTATAAATTCTAATGGCTAGATAGAATGCCAACGACGAACATAATAGCACTTTATTTTGTTCCAGACGTGTATTCCTATCATATTCCTTGTCAGTCACTTAGGCCATTGTATTCTTGTATTGTGTTGTTTTGTATGACACTTCATACCAACCAATATAGCACTAATACCCAAGAATTTCATTGTGTGACTAAACTAGGAATACATCCATAACATGTATATCATTTATATACACCTGAGCTAGACTTTCTAGTCTTTTCTTTATTTCTGCCAGAATATCTTTTGCAGTTTCTCTTTTAGCTTTCCTCATTATTCAGAAAAACACTTCAACATCAATAACTTCTAGGTTTGTTGGTCAAATACCAATAACCTTGAGGTTTTTACTTTGAAGTTGATCATCATATGACAAGTGTTCTAGATTTCACTTATTAGTAACTTTGTAATATGATGAACAATTTCACTCATAATTTTATCCATCATATCATGACGACTTTCCGAGACCATGTCTGTACATGCTAGGCTCGTAAAGTTTAACCTTAGTATTCGCATGTGCAAATCTAGCTTGCACCCGTTGTATGCACACGTAGAATCGATAACACCCGATCATCACGAGATGCTTCGAAACGACGAGTCTTAGCAACGGTGCATACTAAGGATGATAACTTCATGGATACGCGAATATTATTAGTGCCCCAATAGTTGGAGGATTGTGACGCCTGGCGTCTTCAACCTTCATACATTCCCATAAAACTTATGAGTTTATGTAGTCTCACCAAATTATATTCTATCATCTTGCAATAAGGTCTTAGATATCACATATATCTTATACCTTGATTATTTCTGAAAACTAAATTTTCAGCTCCTTACTTTTCAAACAGATTTGAACTTCAAGTTTCACGGAGACAAGATGACTTTAGGTACTAATTGAAACCATAGCTCTTTGAATCAACAATGTGAGGTTTACTAAAAGTTTGCAATAGGACTTAATCATTTCTTGATTCTTTAACAATACGGTACCAGTCCGTAAAGTTTCTTGTCAGACTTAACAGTATTTCTATCTCAATTACAAGACTAGCGCATGGTAGAAAAACGGATGCCAATACTACAAATTAATTCAAAATACTACTCAGACTATGTTTATGATAATTAGTTCATGTTTTAATCTAATTACTAATGAACTCCCACTTAATACAACATCCCTCATAGTTGTTAAGTGGTACACGATCCAGATCCACTACACCAAAACCGATCATCACGTGAGATGATGTAGCTTCAATGGTGAACATCAACATGTTGATCATATCATCCATATGACTCGTGTTCAACCTTTCGGTTTCCGTTGTCCCGAGGCCATGTCTGTACATGCTAGGCTCGTCAAGCAAACCCAAGTATTCCGCGTGTGCAACATGGCTTACACCCGTTGTATGTCGAGTTTATCACACCCGATCATCACGAGATGCTTCAAAACGTCGAACAATGCAACGGTGCATACGAGGGAAGAACACTTTATTATCTTGATATTAATGTGAGGGATCATCTTATAATGCTACCGTCGCGATCTAAGCAAAATAAGATGCATAAAGGATTAACATCACATGCAGTTCATATGTGATATGATATGGCCCTTTTGTCTTTGCGCCTTCTTCATCTCCAAAGCACGGACATGATCTCCATCATCAACGGGCATGATCTCCATCATCATCGGCGTAGCGTCAAGGTCCATGGCGCCGTCTTCATGGTTGTTCACCTCATGTAGCAACTATTACAACTACTTTGAAAAACTACTCAACATGAAATATAAAGACAACCATAAGGCTCCTGCCGGTTGCCACAATACAATAATGATCATCTCATACATATTCATCATCACATTATGGCCATATCACATCACCAAACCCTGCAAAAACAAGTTAGACGTCTCTAATTTGGTTTGCATATTTTACGTGGTTTAGGGTTTTCGAGTAAGATCTAATCCACCTACGAACATGAACCACAACGGTGATACTAGTGTTGTCAATAGAAGAGTAAATTGAATCTTCACTATAGTAGGAGAGACAGACACCCGCAAAGCCTCTTATGCAATACAAGTTGCATGTCGAACGAGGAACAAGTCTCATGAACGCGGTCATGTAAAGTTAGTCCGAGCCGCTTCATCCCACTATGCCACAAAGATGCAAAGTACTCAAACTAAAGATAACAAGAGCATCAACGCCCACAAAACCATTGTGTTCTACTCGTGCAACCATCTATGCATAGACACGGCTCTGATACCACTGTAGGATAACGTTGCATAGAAAACAAAAATTTTCCTATCGCGAACACGCAATCCAAGCCAAGATGCAATCTAGAAGACGGTAGCAACGAGGGGATGATCAAGACTAACCCTTGAAGAGATTCCAAAGCCTATAAGAGTAGGCTCTTATTGCTGCGGTAGACGATCACTTGCCGCTTGCAAAAGCGCGTAGAAGATCTTGATCACGATCGGTTCCGGCGCCACGAACGGGCAGCACCTCCGTACTCGGTCACACGTTCGGTTGTTGATGAAGACGACGTCCACCTCCCCGTTCCAGCGGGCAGCGGAAGTAGTAGCTCCTCTTGAATCCGACAGCACGACGGCGTGGTGTCGGTGGTGGTGGAGAAATCCGGCGGAGCTTCGCTTAAGCGTGCGGGATGTGGTGGAGGAGAGAGACCGCTAGGGTTTGGGGAGAGAGGGGGAGGCTAGGGCGCCGGCCAAGGGCAGCCCTAGGTGGTGCGGCCAAGAGTGGGCAGCCCCCTCCCTCTCCTCCTCATTATATAGGTGGAAATCCCCAAGTGTTGGTATCCAAGTCTTCGAATAAGACCCCAACAATGAAACCTCCCATATGTAGGGAAACCTACCCAAGGTGGGAATCCCACTTGGGGTGGGATTCCCCCTTTCCATGAGGGGGTTTGGCCGGCCACCCTAGGGGAGTCCACCTTGGACTCCTCCCCTTTAGGGTTGGCTGGCCATGCAAGGTGGAGTCCCTCCGGGACTCTACTTTCCATGGTGATTTCTTCCGGACTTTTCTAGAACCTTCTAGAACCTGCCATAAATGCACCGGATCATTTCCAAACTTGGAATATGACTTCCTATATATGAATCTTATTCTCCGGACCATTCCGGAACTCCTCGTGATGTCCGGGATCTCATCCGGGACTCCGAACAAATATTCGAACTCCATTCCATATTCAAGTACTACCATTTCAACATCCAACTTTAAGTGTGTCACCCTACGGTTCGTGAACTATGCGGACATGGTTGAGTACTCACTCCGACCAATAACCAATAGCGGGATCTGGAGATCCATAATGGCTCCCACATATTCAACGATGACTTAGTGATCGAATGAACCATTCACATACGATACCAATTCCCTTTGTCACGCGATATTTTTCCTGTCCGAGGTTTGATCATCGGTATCACTCTATACCTTGTTCAACCTCGTCTCCTGACAAGTACTCTTTACTCGTACCATGGTATGTGGTCTCTTATGAACTTATTCATATGCTTGCAAGACATTAGACGACATTCCACCGAGAGGGCCCAGAGTATATCTATCCGTCATCGGGATGGACAAATCCCACTGTTGATCCATATGCCTCAACTCATACTTTCCGGATACTTAATCCCACCTTTATAACCACCCATTTATGCAGTGGCGTTTGATGTAATCAAAGTACCTTTCCGATATAAGTGATTTACATGATCTCATGGTCATAAGGACTAGGTAACTATGTATCGAAAGCTTATAGCAAATAACTTAATGACGAGATCTTATGCTACGCTTAATTGGGTGTGTCCATTATATCATTCATATAATGATATAACCTTGTTATTAATAACATCCAATGTTCATGATTATGAAACTAATCATCCATTAATCAACAAGCTAGTTTAAGAGGCATACTAGGGACTTCTTGTTGTCTACATATCACACATGTACTAATGTTTCGGTTAATACAATTATAGCATGATATATAAACATTTATCATAAACATAAAGATATAAATAATAACCACTTTATTATTGCCTCTAGGGCATATCTCCTTCAACCTCCACAACAGGTACGTGTAGTGTGGTACCGCCATAAATCTGGCATATGCTGGTGATGTCTACGGGTGCTTCTATTCTTGTAGACAGTGTTGGGCCTCCAAGAGCAGAGGTTTGTAGAACAGCAGCAAGTTTCCCTTAAGTGGATTACCCAAGGTTTATCGAACTCAGGGAGGAAGAGGTCAAAGATATCCCTCTCAAGCAACCCTGCAACCACAAAGCAAGAAGTCTCTTGTGTCCCCAACACACCAAATAGGTGCACTAGTTCGGCGAAGAGATAGTGAAATACAAGTGGTATGAATAAGTATGAGCAGTAGTACGGCGCCAGAAAATAGCTTGCTGCGTGCAGTTGATGGTAGTAATATTGTAGGAAGTAAACAAGCAGTAGTAACGCAGCAGTAGTAATTCAGTAAAACAGTAAGAAGCGATAGCAGTATTTAGGAACAAGGCCTAGGGATCATACTTTCACTAGTGGACACTCTCAACATTGATCGCATAATAAATAACTCTTTCTCATATGTGCTACATACACTCTTGTTTGATAATGAACATCATTCGTTGCGTAGGATTACACGAACCCTCAATGCCGGAGTTAACAAGCTCCACAACATTCGATATTCATGTTTAAGTAACCTTAGAGCATAATAGATCATTGCAAAATAAACCAAGAACTAACATAGCGCACACGCTGTCCACATTACACTATGAAGGAGGAATAGATCACATCAATACTATCATAATGACAATTAACTCCACGATCTACAAGAGATCATGATCATAGCCTACGACAAGAACCACACGGTGCACACACTAATCACCTTTACACCATGCAGGAGGAATAGACTACTTTAATAACATCACATGAGTAGCACACAACTAGTAGCGATACAAAGCTCATCATATGGATCTCAATCATGTAAAGCAGCTCATGAGATCATTGTATTGAAGTACATAGGAGAGAGATTAACCACATAGCTACCGGTACAGCCCCGAGCCTCGATGGAGAACTACTCCCTCTTCATGGGAGCAGCAGCGGTGATGAAGATGGCGGTGGAGATGGCAGCGGTGTCGATGGAGAAGCCTTCCGGGGCACTTCCCCGCTCCGGCAGGGTGCCGGAACAGAGACTCCTGTCCCCCAGATCTTGGCTTCGCGATGGCGGCGGCTCTGGAAGGTTTTGCGTATCGTGGCTTCCTCCGTAAGGGTTTTCGATGCAGGGGCTTTAAATAGGCGAAGAGGCGGCGCAGGAGGGTCGAAGGGGCGACCACACCATAGGGTGGCGCGGGCCCAGCCCTGGCCGCGCCACCATGTCATCTGGGCCCACAGGGACCCCCTCTGGCGGCTCTCGGGTGTTCTGGATGCTTCCGGGCAAAATAGGAACCTGGGCGTTGATTTCGTCCAATTCCGAGAATATTTCGTTACTAGGATTTCTGAAACCAAAAACAGCAGAAAAGAGGAACTGGCACTTCGGCATCTTGTTAATAGGTTAGTTCCGGAAAATGCACGAATATGACATAAAGTGTGCATAAAACATGTAGGTATCATCAATAAAGTAGCATGGAACATAAGAAATTATCGATACGTTGGAGACGTATCAGCATCCCCAAGCTTAGTTCTGCTCGTCCCGAGCAGGTAAAACGATAACAAAGATAATTTCTGAAGTGACATGCCATCATAACCTTGATCATACTATTGTAAGCATATGTAATGAATGCAGCGATCAAAACAATGGTAATGACATGAGTAAACAAGTGAATCATAAAGCAAAGACTTTTCATGAATAGTACTTCAAGACAAGCATCAATAAGTCTTGCATAAGAGTTAACTCATAAAGCAATAAATCAAAGTAAAGGTATTGAAGCAACACAAAGGAAGATTAAGTTTCAGCGGTTGCTTTCAACTTATAACATGTATATCTCATGGATAGTTGTCAATGCAAAGTAATATAATAAGTGCAATATGCAAGTATGTAGGAATCAATGCACAGTTCACACAAGTGTTTGCTTCTTAAGGTGGAGAGAGATAGGTAAACTGACTCAACAATAAAAGTAAAAGAAAGGTCCTTCAAAGAGGAAAGCATCGATTGCTGTATTTGTGCTAGAGCTTTTATTTTGAAAACATCAAGAGAGTATAAAAGTAAAGTTTTGAGAGGTGTTTGTTGTTGTCAACGAATGGTAGTGGGCACTCTAACTACCTTGCCAGACAAACTTTCAAAGAGCGGCTCCCATTTTATTTTATTTTTGGGTGGCACTCCTTCCAACCTTTCTTTCACAAACCATGGCTAACCGAATCCTCGGGTGCCTGCCAACAATCTCATACCATGAAGGAGTGCCTTTTTATTTTAGTTTTATTATGATGACACTCCTCCCCACCTTTGCTTTCTCAAGCCATGGCTAACCGAATCCTTCGGGTGCCGTCCAACAATCACATACCATGGAGGAGTGTCTATTTTTGTTAATTAATTTGGGACTGGGAATCCCATTGCCAACTCTTTTTGCAAAATTATTGGATAAGCGGATGAAGCCACTAGTCCATTGGTGAAAGTTGCCCAACAAGATTGAAAGATAAACACCACATACTTCCTCATGAGCTATAAAACATTGACACAAATAAGAGGTAATAACTTTTGAATTGTTTAAAGGTAGCACTCAAGCAATTTACTTTGGAATGGCGGAGAAATACCATGTAGTAGGTAGGTATGGTGGACACAAATGGCATAGTGGTTGGCTCAAGGATTTGGATGCATGAGAAGTATTCCCTCTCGATACAAGGCTTAGGCTAGCAAGGTTATTTGAAACAAACACAAGTATGAAGCGGTGCAGCAAAACTCACATAAAAGACATATTGTAAACATTATAAGACTCTACACCGTCTTCCTTGTTGTTCAAAACTCAATACTAGAAATTATCTAGACTTTAGAGAGACCAATTATGCAAACCAAATTTTAGCAAGCTCTATGTATTTCTTCATTAATAGGTGCAAAGTATATGATGCAAGAGCTTAAACATGAGCACAACAATTGCCAAGTATCACATTATCCAAGACATTTTACCAATTACTACATGTAGCATTTTTCCAATTCCAACCATATAACAATTTAACGAAGAGGAAACTTCGCCATGAATATTATGAGCTAAGAACACATGTGTTCATACGAACCAGCGGAGCGTGTCTCTCTCCCACACAAGGATGAACTTATTCAGAGAACTAAGATAACAAAACAAAAACAAAAATAAAAGCACACAGACGCTCCAAGTAAAGAACATAAGATGTGACCGAATAAAAATATAGTTTCAAGAGAAGGAACCTGATACTTTGTCGATGAAGAAGGGGATGCCTTGGGCATCCCCAAGCTTAGATGCTTGAGTCTTCTTAAAATATGCAGGGATGAACCACCGGGGCATCCCCAAGCTTAGACCTTTCACTCTTCTCGATCACATTATATCACCCTCTTCTATTGATCCTTGAAAACTTCCTTCACACCAAACTTCAAGCAAACTCATTAGAGGGTTAGTGCATAATCAAAAATTCACATGTTCAGAGGTGACACAAACATTCTTTTCACTTCTGGACATTGCATAAAGCTACTGGACATTAATGGATCAAAGAAATAAATCCAACATAGCAAAAGAGGCAATGCGAAATAAAAGGCAGAATCTGTCAAAAACAGAACAGTCCGTAAAGACGAATTTAAAGATGGCACCAGACTTGCTCAAATGGAAAAACTCAAAACTAATGAAAGTTGCGTACATATCTGAGGATCACGCTCGTAAATTGGCAGATTTTTTTGAATTTTCTACAGAGAACTGTGCCCAGATTCGTGACAGACAGCAATGCTGTTTCTGCGCAGCGATCCCAAATATAACATCAACTTTAACATAGAAACTTTACTTGGCACAAAAACATGATAAGGAGAGGTTGCTACAGTAGTAAACAACTTCCAAGACTCAACAAAACAAAAATTGCTGTAGTAAAATAAACACATGGGTTATCTCCCAAGAAGTTCTTTCTTTATAGCCATTAAGATGGGCTCAGCAGTTTTAATGATGCACTCGCAAGAAATAGTATTTGAAGCAAAAGAGAGCATCAAGAGGCAAATTCAAAACACATTTAAGTCTAACATGCTTCCTATGCATAGGAATCTTGTAAATAAACAAGTTCATGAAGAGCAAAGTAACAAGCATAGGAAGATAAAACAAGTGTAGCTTCAAAAATTTCAGCACATAGAGAGGTGTTTTAGTAACATGAAAATTTTTACAACCATATTTTCCTCTCTCATAATAACTTTCAGTAGCAACATGAGCAAACTCAACAATATAACTATCACATAAAGCATTCTTATCATGAGTCTCATGCATAAAATAATTACTACTCCCAACATAAGCATAGTCATTCTTATTAATTGTAGTGGGAGCAAATTCAACAAAGTAGCTATCAAATATAGGAGGTATATTGTAATCATAATCAAATTTATCCTCCATAACAGGTGGTAACAAAAGACTACTATCATTATAATCATCATAAATGGGAGGCAAAGTATCATCAAAGTAAATTTTCTCCTCAATGCTTGGGGGACTAAAAATATCATGCTCATCAAAGCCAGCTTCCCCAAGCTTAGAATTTTCCATAGCATTAGCAACAATAGTGTTCAAAGCATTCATATTAATATGTTCCATGGGTTTTTTAATTTTCGCATCAAACCATCCATGTCTTAAATCAGGAAATAGAATAAGAAGCTCATTGTTGTCCATTATGCCTAACTAGTGTAAACAAGAAACCAAATGTCGCAATTGCAGAGTCTAAAGGAAATAGCTTCGAGCACACACACAATGGCGCCAGAAAAGTACTGTTACCTGGAACCGGAGTATGAGTGCCTTTTACCTTTCCTCCCCGGCAACGGCGCCAGAAAAGTGCTTGATGTCTACGGGTGCTTCTATTCTTGTAGACAGTGTTGGGCCTCCAAGAGCAGAGGTTTGTAGAACAGCAAGTTTCCCTTAAGTGGATTACCCAAGGTTTATCGAACTCAGGGAGGAAGAGGTCAAAGATATCCCTCTCAAGCAACCCTGCAACCACAAAGCAAGAAGTCTCTTGTGTCCCCAACACACCAAATAGGTGCACTAGTTCGGCGAAGAGATAGTGAAATACAAGTGGTATGAATAAGTATGAGCAGTAGTACGGCGCCAGAAAATAGCTTGGGCGTGCAGTTGATGGTAGTAATATTGTAGGAAGTAAACAAGCAGTAGTAACGCAGCAGTAGTAATTCAGTAAAACAGTAACAAGCAGCGATAGCAGTATTTAGGAACAAGGCCTAGGGATCATACTTTCACTAGTGGACACTCTCAACATTGATCGCATAATAAATAACTCTTTCTCATATGTGCTACATACACTCTTGTTTGATAATGAACATCATTCGTTGCGTAGGATTACACGAACCCTCAATGCCGGAGTTAACAAGCTCCACAACATTCGATATTCATGTTTAAGTAACCTTAGAGCATAATAGATCATTGCAAAATAAACCAAGAACTAACATAGCGCACACGCTGTCCATATTACACTATGAAGGAGGAATAGATCACATCAATACTATCATAATGACAATTAACTCCACGATCTACAAGAGATCATGATCATAGCCTACGACAAGAACCACACGGTGCACACACTAATCACCTTTACACCATGCAGGAGGAATAGACTACTTTAATAACATCACATGAGTAGCACACAACTAGTAGTGATACAAAGCTCATCATATGGATCTCAATCATGTAAAGCAGCTCATGAGATCATTGTATTGAAGTACATAGGAGAGAGATTAACCACATAGCTACCGGTACAGCCCCGAGCCTCGATGGAGAACTACTCCCTCTTCATGGGAGCAGCAGCGGTGATGAAGATGGCGGTGGAGATGGCAGCGGTGTCGATGGAGAAGCCTTCCGGGGGCACTTCCCCGCTCCGGCAGGGTGCCGGAACAGAGACTCCTGTCCCCCAGATCTTGGCTTCGCGATGGCGGCGGCTCTGGAAGGTTTTGCGTATCGTGGCTTCCTCCGTAAGGGTTTTCGATGCAGGGGCTTTAAATAGGCGAAGAGGCGGCGCAGGAGGGTCGAAGGGGCGACCACGCCATAGGGTGGCGCGGGCCCAGCCCTGGCCGCGCCACCATGTCATCTAGGGCCCACATGACCCCCCTCTGGCGGCTCTCGGGTGTTCTGGATGCTTCCGGGCAAATAGGAACCTGGGCGTTGATTTCGTCCAATTCCGAGAATATTTCGTTACTAGGATTTCTGAAACCAAAAACAGCAGAAAACAGGAACTGGCACTACGGCATCTTGTTAATAGGTTAGTTCCAGAAAATGCACGAATATGACATAAAGTGTGCATAAAACATGTAGGTATCATCAATAAAGTAGCATGGAACATAAGAAATTATCGATACGTTGGAGACGTATGCTGGTCGTCCCAACAAGGCGTGATATTGCGACGGGAAATCCACAACTTCAAACTCCAGATTCTCTATCCTGTAGTTTTCTCGGGTTCCAAACTGAACGTCGAGATTGATCTTGCCCAACGGATAACTTGGCTTCTCTGGTGTGATCCCATGGAAACGTGTATCAGTTGGTTTCAAGTTTGCCAGGGATATGTTCATCTTCCTCAATGTATCTGCATACATAAGGTTTAAGCTGCTGCCGCCATCTATGAAAACTCTCGACACGTCAAAACCAGCAATTACTGCGGGTAAGATGAGTGCTGATTGTCCTGGTCGAGGAACTTGCTGCGGATGATCCGCGATTGTGAAGCCAATGTCTTGCCCCGACCAATTTAAGTACTCAACTGTTGGTGGAGGCATCTTCTCTGCCATGAACACTTGTCGTGAGATTACCTTCTGCGCCCTGTTGGATGGCCTAGCTTTCTGAATCATCGAGACCGCACCGTTGGAATTAGGATCAACATATGGAGGTGGATGTGGTGCTGCCGCTATTCTGAGCTGGTGCCGATTTTCGTCCGTGATTGCGGGAGGAGGTGGAAGGTGGATCTCACTCCTTGGCCCCTGGGGGTTTCTGTTCATTGCTTGGGCATTTGCAATTCCTGCGGCTCGCAACATTGCCTGAAAATTTCGGCAGTCTTTCTGGAGATGTCCTGACTGCCTCTTTCCGTTGTTGTCGAGATAAAAGTGCATTTGACACGGACCGTTCATCATCTCCTCGGGGGACACATAAGGTCTTTGAAACCTTGGTCCACTATTTTGCCTGTTGCCGCGAGAATCACCTCTATTGTCGCCTTGTTGCTCATTACTCCTTTGATAGTCATCTCGACTATTTCCTCCAGGATTTCCTCGAAAACCAGCCGATATATGGCCAGGAGCGTCGTTGTTGTAGAACTGGCGAGAAAATCGCCTTCTATTTTGAAAATTTCGACCGCGATCCTCTTCTGGCGACCTGTGTTGTTTATTATATATTGCGTCTTCTCCATCTGCCCACTTGTTGGCTATCTCCATCAGTGCTGATATTGTTTTAGGGTTAGTTCTCCCTAAGTCCTCGACGAAATCTCCCCGCCGAATTCCTGCTACGAACGCGTCTATTACTCTCTCGTCAGATATATCTTCTGAGTTTTTGATGATATTCCACCTCTGTATATATTTTCTCATCGACTCGTCGTGTTTCTGTCGACATGCCCTCAACTCTTCCAATGATGCAGGTTTCTTGCAGGTGGATCGGAAATTTCTCACGAAGAATCCTCGAAATTATCCCAGCTGTCGATGGAGCATGGGGGAAGTTTCTTTATCCAAGATCTTGCGGCACCACTCAAGTGAACTTGGATACTTTGCATAGCTGTTGCTCTGGTTCCTCCTACCAGTTTCACCATCTCGAGATAATCAACGAGCCAATCCTCGGGATCCTGCAGGCCGTCGAATTTCTTGAAATTCTCGGGTAACTTGAACCCTTTTGGGACTCGAGTCTTTCGAACTCTTCTCGTAAAGCACGGGAGTCCATGATACGTCTCCAACGTATCGATAATTTCTTATGTTCCATGCTACATTATTGATGATATCTACATGTTTTATGCACATTATATGTCATATTTACGCATTTTCTGGAACTAACCTATTAACAAGATGCCGAAGAGCCGTTGCTTTTCTGCTGTTTTTGGTTTCAGAAATCCTAGTAACGAAATATTCTCGGAATTGGACGAAATCAACGCCCAGGGGTCCTATTTTTGCACGAAGCTTCCAGAAGACCGAAGAGGAGTCGAATTGGGGCCACGAGGTGGCGACACCACGGGCGGTGCGGCCCAGGCCCTGGCCGCACCGACCTATGGTGTGGGCCCCTCGTGCCGCCTTGACCTGCCCTTCCGCCTACAAATAGCCTCCGTCGCGAAACCCCCAGAGAGCCACGATACGGAAATCCTTCCAGACGCCGCCGCGAATCCCATCTCGGGATTCGGGAGATCGCCTTCGGCACCTGCCGGAGAGGGGATTCATCTCCCGGAGGACTCTACACCGCCATGGTCGCCTCCGGAGTGATGAGTGAGTAGTTCACCCCTGGACTATGGGTCCATAGCAGTAGCTAGATGGTCGTCTTCTCCTTGTTGTGCTTCATTGTTGGATCTTGTGAGCTGCCTAACATGATCAAGATCATCTATCTGTAATACTATATGTTGTGTTTGTCGGGATCCGATGGATAGAGAATACTATGTTATGGTGATTATCAATCTATTGTTTATGTGTTGTTTATGATCTTGCATGCTCTCCGTTATTAGTAGAGGCTCTGGCCAAGTTTTTGCTCTTAACTCCAAGAGGGAGTATTTATGCTCGATAGTGGGTTCATGCCTTCATTGACACCTGGGACAGTGACAGAAAGTTCTAAGGTTGTGATGTGCTGTTGCCACTAGGGATAAAACATTGATGCTATGTCTAAGGATGTAGTTGTCGATTACATTACGCACCATACTTAATGCAATTGTCTGTTGCTTTGCAACTTAATACTGAATGGGGTTCGGATGATAACCTGAAGGTGGACTTTTTAGGCATAGATGCAGTTGGATGGCGGTCTATGTACTTTGTCGTAATGCCCAATTAAATCTCACTATATTTATCATATCATGTATATGCATTGTTATGCCCTTTTCTATTTGTCAATTGCCCGACTGTAATTTGTTCACCCAACATGCTTTTATCTTATGGGAGAGACACCTCTAGTGAACTGTGGACCCCGGTCCTATTCTTTACATCGCATACAATCTACTGCAATTGTTCTTTACTGTTTTCTTGCAAACAATCATCTTCCACACAATACGGTTAATCCTTTGTTACAGCAAGCCGGTGAGATTGACAACCTCACTGTTTCGTTGGGGCAAAGTACTTTGGTTGTGTTGTGCAGGTTCCACGTTGGCGCCGGAATCCCTGGTGTTGCGCATATTTCGCCACCATCAACCTTCAACGTGCTTCTTGGCTCCTCCTGGTTCGATTAAACCTTGGTTTCTTTCTGAGGGAAAACTTGCTGTGTGCGCATCATACCTTCCTCTTGGGGTTCCCAACGAACGTGTGAGTTACACGCCATCAAGCTCTTTTTCTGGCGCCGTTGCCGGGGAGATCAAGACACGCTGCAAGGGGAGTCTCCACTTCTCAATCTCTTTACTTTGTTTTGTCTTGCTTTATTTTATTTACTACTTTGTTTGCTGCACCTAAACAAAACACACAAAAATTAGTTGCTAGTTTTACTTTATTTACTGTCTTGCTCTCTATATCAAAAACACAAAAAAATTAGTTACTTGTCTTTACTTTATTTGCCTAGTTTACTTTTTGCTTATTTCATCATGCTTAATCCTAAGTTTACTTTGGAAAAGATACCGGTAGGGCGTGGGTGTATCATTGGAAGAGATAATATAGAAGAATTTTTCACCCATGTTAGTATGGATGAAGATTTTAAAGATATACCATTATTAAAAACTGCCCCTACTTATGAAAGTGCTGCTGCCTGTTTAATACACATGTTGGAAACTAGATTTGTTAATCTCAATCCCATAATACAACATATGTTTCTTACACTTACGGATATAGAGATGGGAGAAAAGAGAAATTTTGTTTTAAAAGTCCTTGTTAGAGAATTTGAAGATATAGCTAAAGAAGCTAGAAAAGTTTTTATCAAGCATAAGAGGCTTGGTTTCTTTCCTGATTTTAAACAAATACTTGAAAAGATGGATATGGATAGAATTAAGTATACTAGTAATGTTAATGATGGTAGGGAAATTAAAGCGCCAATACCTAGTAAGCTACTAGGGATGCATGAAGCTTTGGAAAATAATTATGCTTGGCTTGTTCCTGAAAATTTGTTTGATGAGAATAGTAAGCCTAGGAGCAATGAGAGAGGAGTTACTTATATAGACCAGATACAATGCATTGTTGAGAAAACTCCCAACTCTCAAGGTAATAATGTTGATGCTTCTTCGTTTGAAAATACTTGATTTGCACTTTCTGCGCCTAGCTGAAAGGCGTTAAAGAAAAGCGCTTATGGGAGACAACCCATGTTTTTACTACAGCACTTTGTTTTATATTTGAGTCTTGGAAGTTGTTTACTACTGTAGCAACCTCTCCTTATCATGTTTTTGTGCCAAGTAAAGTTTCTATGTTAAAGTTGATGTTATATTTGGGATCGCTGCGCAGAAACAGCATTGCTGTCTGTCACGAATCTGGGCACAAGTCTCTGTAGAAAATTCGAACAAATCTGCCAATTTACGAGCGTGATCCTCAGATATGTACGCAACTTTCATTAGTTTTGAGTTTTTCCATTTGAGCAAGTCTGGTGCCACTTTAAAATTCGTCTTTACGAACTGTTCTGTTTTGACAGATTCTCTTTTATTTCGCATTGCCTCTTTTGCTATGTTGGATGAATTTCTTTGATCCATTAATGTCCAGTAGCTTTATGCAATGTCCAGAAGTGAAAAGAATGTTTGTGTCACCTCTGAATATGTGAATTATTAATTGTGCACTAACCCTCTAATGAGTTTGCTTGAAGTTTGGTGTGAAGGAAGTTTTCAAGGGTCAAGAGAGGAGTATGATATACTATGATCAAGAGGAGTGAAAGCTCTAAGCTTGGGGATGCCCCCGTGGTTCATCCCTGCATATTTTAAGAAGACTCAAGCGTCTAAGCTTGGGGATGCCCAAGGCATCCCCTTCTTCATCGACAACATCATCAGGTTCCTCCCCTGAAACTATATTTTTATTCAGTCACATCTTGTGTTCTTTACTTGGAGCGTCGGTTTGTTTTTGTTTTTGTTTTTGTTTGAATAAAATGGATCCTAGCATTCACTTTGTGGGAGAGAGACACGCTCCGCTGTTGCATATGGACAAATATGTCCTTAGGCTTTACTCATAATGTTCTTGGCGAAGTTTCTTCTTCGTTAAATTGTTATATGGTTGGAATTGGAAAATGCTACATGTAGTAATTCTAAAATGTCTTGGATAATGTGATACTTGGCAATTGTTGTGCTCATGTTTAAGCTCTTGCATCATATGCTTTGCACCCATTAATGAAGAAATACATAGAGCTTGCTAAAATTTGATTTGCATATTTGGTCTCTCTAAGGTCTAGATAATATCTAGTATTGAGTTTTGAACAACAAGGAAGACGGTGTAGAGTCTTATAATGTTTAAAATATGTCTTTTATGTGAGTTTTGCTGCACCGGTTCATCCTTGAGTTTGCTTCAAATAACCTTGCTAGCCTAAACCTTGTATCGAGAGGAATACTTCTCATGCATCCAAAATCCTTGAGCCAATTACTATGCCATTTGTGTCCACCATACCTACCTACTACATGGTATTTCTCCGCCATTCCAAAGTAAATTGCTTGAGTGCTACCTTTAAAATTCCATCATTCACCTTTGCAATATATAGCTCATGGGACAAAATAGCCTTAAAAACTATCGTAGTATTGAATATGTACTTATGCACTTTATCTCTTATTAAGTTGCTTGTTGTGCGATAACCATGCTTCTGGGGACGCCATCAATTACTCTTTATTGAATATCATGTGAGTTGCTATGCATGTCCGTCTTGTCTGAAGGATCTACCACCTTAATGATTGGAGCATGCATATTGTTAGAGAAGAACATTGGGCCGCTAACTAAAGCCATGAATCATGGTGGAAGTTTCAGTTTGGACATATATCCTCAATCTCATATGAGAATAATAATTATTGCCACATGCTTATGCATTAAAGAGGAGTCCATTATCTGTTGTCCATGTTGTCCCGGTATGGATGTCTAAGTTGAGAATAATCAAAAGCGAGAAATCCAAAATGCGAGCTTTCTCCTTAGACCTTTGTACAGGCGGCATGGAGGTACCCCTTTGTGACACTTGGTTGAAACATGGCATTGCAAAGATCCGGTAGTCCAAGCTAAGTAGGACAAGGTGCGGGCACTATTAGTACACTATGCATGAGGCTTGCAACTTGTAAGATATAATTTACATAACTCATATGCTTTATTACTACCGTTGACAAAATTGTTTCATGTTTTCAAAATAAAAGCTCTAGCACAAATACAGCAATCGATGCTTTCCTCTTTGAAGGACCATTCTTTTACTTTTATTGTTGAGTCAGTTTACCTATCTCTCTCCACCTTAAGAAGCAAACACTTGTGTGAACTGTGCATTGATTCCTACATACTTGCATATTGCACTTGTTATATTACTTTATGTTGACAATATCCATGAGATATACATGTTATAAGTTGAAAGCAACCGCTGAAACTTAATCTTCCTTTGTGTTGCTTCAATACCTTTACTTTGATTTATTGCTTTATGAGTTAACTCTTATGCAAGACTTATTGATGCTTGTCTTGAAGTACTATTCATGAAAAGTCTTTGCTTTATGATTCAGTTGTTTACTCATGTCATTACCATTGTTTTGATCGCTGCATTCATTACATATGTTTACAAATAGTATGATCAAGATTATGATGGCATGTCACTTCAGAAATTATCTTTGTTATCGTTTTACCTGCTCGGGACGAGCAGAACTAAGCTTGGGGATGCTGATACGTCTCCAACGTATCGATAATTTCTTATGTTCCATGCTACATTATTGATGATATCTACATGTTTTATGCACATTATATGTCATATTTACGCATTTTGGAACTAACCTATTAACAAGATGCCGAAGAGCCAGTTCCTGTTTTTGTTTTTGGTTTCAGAAATCCTAGTAATGAAATATTCTCGGAATTGGACGAAATCAACGCCCAGGGTCCTATTTTTGCACGAAGCTTCCAGAAGACCGAAGGGGAGTCGAAGTGGGGCCACGAGGTGGCGACACCCAGGGCGGCGCGGCCCAGGCCCTGGCCGCGCCGACCTATGGTGTGGGCCCCTCGTGCCGCCTCTTGACCTGCCCTTCCGCCTACAAATAGCCTCCGTCGCGAAACCCCCAGTACCGAGAGCCACGATACGGAAAACCTTCCAGAGACGCCGCCGCCGCGAATCCCATCTCGGGGGATTCAGGAGATCGCCTCCGGCACCCTGCCGGAGAGGGGATTCATCTCCCGGAGGACTCTACACCGCCATGGTCGCCTCCGGAGTGATGAGTGAGTAGTTCACCCCTGGACTATGGGTCCATAGCAGTAGCTAGATGGTCGTCTTCTCCTTGTTGTGCTTCATTGTTGGATCTTGTGAGCTGCCTAACATGATCAAGATCATCTATCTGTAATACTATATGTTGTGTTTGTCGGGATCCGATGGATAGAGAATACTATGTTATGGTGATTATCAATCTATTGTTTATGTGTTGTTTATGATCTTGCATGCTCTCCGTTATTAGTAGAGGCTCTGGCCAAGTTTTTGCTCTTAACTCCAAGAGGGAGTATTTATGCTCGATAGTGGGTTCATGCCTTCATTGACACCTGGGACAGTGACATAAAGTTCTAAGGTTGTGATGTGTTGTTGCCACTAGGGATAAAACATTGATGCTATGTCTAAGGATGTAGTTGTCGATTACATTACGCACCATACTTAATGCAATTGTCTGTTGCTTTGCAACTTAATACTGAATGGGGTTCGGATGATAACCTGAAGGTGGACTTTTTAGGCATAGATGCAGTTGGATGGCGGTCTATGTACTTTGTCGTAATGCCCAATTAAATCTCACTATATTTATCATATCATGTATATGCATTGTTATGCCCTTTTCTATTTGTCAATTGCCCGACTGTAATTTGTTCACCCAACATGCTTTTATCTTATGGGAGAGACACCTCTAGTGAACTGTGGACCCCGGTCCTATTCTTTACATCGCATACAATCTACTGCAATTGTTCTTTACTGTTTTCTTGCAAACAATCATCTTCCACACAATACGGTTAATCCTTTATTACAGCAAGCCGGTGAGATTGACAACCTCACTGTTTCGTTGGGGCAAAGTACTTTGGTTGTGTTGTGCAGGTTCCACGTTGGCGCCGGAATCCCTGGTGTTGTGCCGCATCACATCTCGCCACCATCAACCTTCAACGTGCTTCTTGGCTCCTCCTGGTTCGATTAAACCTTGGTTTCTTTCTGAGGGAAAACTTGCTGCTGTGAGCATCATACCTTCCTCTTGGGGTTCCCAACGAACGTGTGAGTTACACGCCATCAGTCCATACATATCTTCGTCGGCAACTTCTGGTGAATGCTGACGTTCTCTTCTTTCTTGTCTCGCTCTGTCCACCCTTACTTGAACTGCTGTGTCTCTTGCTCCGCTTGTTCTTGGTGGGTCTTGCACCGTTGTGGTGGGTCGTGGACTATTTTGCCTAGGATTTTCTTCGGGAGGCGTGGCTGCGAACGCTGTTCCCATAACTCCTACTCCAGCCATTGCCATATTAAACAATGGTTCTCTCGGGTCCCCAGGAGGTGGTCTGGACGCGAGGATGTAAGCTTGCGTTGCCATGTAACCTGCTTCTGGTGTTTTGGGATGATATTTCCCCTTGTATCAATCGACATGAAGGACATGTCGAGATTTTGAATTATGTTTCCTCTCTCTTCTTCGGTATGTTTTGCAGCCGGGATCTCATTCTCCTTCGAGCCTCTCTATGGCTATCTGAAGTTGTTGTCGCGAGCTGCTCGGCGCACTTGACGCAAAGCTTCTTTTCTCCTATTCAAGGATGTTGTCTGTTTTTCCAGCTTTCTACTTACCCGAGCAAGTCTATATTGGTATGCTTGTAGTTCTTGTACAGTAGCAGTGGTGGTCATTGGTTCTGAACCATCCATGGCTTTTGCGGCCCTATCCCATGCTGCTGCGGGAGTTGAACTCTTGCGCGAGTTGAAGACCCAGCATATTTAGTGCCTAAGCCTTTTCTGAGATCAGCGGGATCGATGTATGGATTTCCCAAATCATCGAAAGCCTCTGACGTTTCTGGTTCTGATCGGCCTGCCTCTTCTATCGCATAGATCTGATGATATTTTGAGCATTGATTTTTATCAGGATTGGTGACACCATCATATAGAGTGGTGAAGACCTTTCCGATGGCAGCAGACTTGTCGATGAAGTTGAAGCTGTCGACGCTGTCGGAGTCGCTGCTTATAACGGAGTCCGCAGACGACTCGAAAGATGTGTTGCTGAAGATCTTGGCGAGCTTTCCGCTTGCCTTGCTGTCGACGAAGCGTGGCGACGAAAACTCCTCGTCACTCGACGAAAAGTTAGAATCGACCGCTGAAAATTCCGACGAGATCGGAACTTCGAGACGGTAGGATCCTTCCTTGTTGACGCCAAATCGGAATTCTCCGAACGTCATGACGATGGGCTCCTCCAGATAGGCACATGCATCCACACGGGAGGGCGGGTGAGGAATAAAATCGACTAGATCAGTTTTTTCCCGTTTACCTCGATCCATCGCATTGCTGCCACCGACGAAGTCGACGATTCTGGACGTGCCATCGAGATCAGCTCCTTGCAACCTCTAATTCCCACAGACGGCGCCAATTGACAAAGGATTAATTTGTCAATGCCTACAGATTGTAGACTAGGGTTTTGTTAGAAGTAGAGGGCAAGTAGATCTCGAAGGTTTCAGCCGAAAAGTACTCGCTGATTGTGAAAACTAGGGTTCTGTTGACAATAGATTCGATCCTTTCTTTGTCCCTCGACTCCCCCTTATATAGAGGGTGGAGCCGAGGGTTTCGTAATACACAAGTTACAGAGTTCGGGAGGGTTTCGTACCCAACCCGTAAGATTACAAATCTCTATCTTTCCTAATACAAACTATCTTTCCTTAACACTAAATGGGCTTCCAAGTCTTCTTATTCTTCGAGTCCTGGGCCTTTAGTAAACCCCGGGTACCATCTTTGGCAGGCCCATTGGGGATGCCTATGTCAGTAGCCCCCGAGATGTTTCTTGAATCGAAGAATCATCTAAAATGCTCCATACTTGTTTTACTCCAATTGCATATATTTTCGATATGCAAACACTATTTTGTACCTATTGATAAGATAGTTGGGGCTTGTTTTCTCACGGATTTTGTACTAGTTAAATATTCTAGTGGCAAACCGCAAAAGTTCCTATTTCAAGAAGACGTCCCCGGACATGAGGAGGGAGACTGGGTGGCCAAACCTATCCTAGGCGCGGTCTGGACCTGGCCCGCGCCTAGGGGTGATCTGGGGCCACCAGGCCTCCACCGACCTCGCCCTTTCGCCTATATAAAGCTCCGACGCAAAAACCCTAAAGATACAATCCTCCGTCCATGAAAAGTTCCGTAGCTCCGCCACCATTGCAGACAAGATTCGGGGACAAAAGTCTCTGTTCCGGCACCCTGTCGGGACAGGGAAGTGCCCCCGCAGCCATCTCCATCGAGTCCACCACCATCTCTATCGCCGTTGCTGACTCCCATGATGAGGAGGGAGTGGTTCTCCCATGGGGTTGAGGGCTCTACCAGTAGCTATGTGGTGTATCTCTCTCTCCCATGGTGTGATCTTTATGTGACCATGAGCTTTGTAATCTAGATGTCGTTATGCTATTCAAGTGGATTTTACTTATGTGATCTCCGGAGACTCCTTGTCCCACGTGTGTAAAGGTGACAGTGTGTGCACCGTGTGGGTCTCTTAGGCTATATTTCACAGAATACTTGTTCACTGAATTATGATTTGAGTTGGATGTCTCTATGAAATTGTGGTGTGTTAGTACCTCCTATGAATGCTCAAAGTGACAGCGTGGGGTGTTCATTAGTACTTGGGAATACATCTTTAAGGTTTGCTTTTGCAGCCCTACATGGTGAATTAGTGTTCGTTATCCAACCGAGAGTTGGTTGGGAGGAAATTGTATCTCTCTTTTACTCTAAATTTTATCCTCCTCATGAAGTGCATATTGATAGGAATTATATTTATAATTTTATCCTCATGATGGAGAGAGTATTGCCCAAGCATGGGGGAGATTGAAGTCGCTAATGCTCAAATGTCCCACTCATGAGCTCCCCATTAATATTATTATTAATAATTTTATGCAAGGCTTTTAGGACAATACAAGGACTATCTGGATGCTTGTTTGGAAGGATCTTTCACAAGTAAGGAGGTTGAAGCTAAGTGGGATCTTCTTGAAGCAATTCACGACAATAGAAGATTGGGATAACGACCAAGGTAAAGAATCATCTATAAACAATGAGTATGATTGAGTTAAGTCTTTCGCTGAAACTGTTGGTTTTCAAGAGCTTAGTGCTAAATATGGTCTTGATCCTCAAATTATGGTCGATTGCTATAGAGCCTTTGCTTCTCATATTAATGTTCCTAAAGAAAATTGGTACATGTATCATGAACCTTTTAAAGACACTTGCATGGAAAATGAAATTGTTATTAATGATTGCAATAAGCATGCTCAAACTCCTAAGAATGCTATTTCTTATAAGCATGTTAATTTTTGTGGAGTTCATAGACCTTGTGAAAAGAATAAAATTGAAGAAGAATATTGTATCCATCATAGGAATGAAAAAACTAGAAAGTGGTCTAGGGCTCTAGATGATCTTGGTAAAAAAGTTTGTGCCCTCTATCCTTTTATTTGTGAACTTTGCCATAGAGTGGGTCATTTTAATTTTCAATGCTCCTCCAATGATAATAGCGAACCCTATGAGTGCTGCAAATTTGTATTGTGATGATGAAATTACTCCTAATCAGCATGATGAACTTACTTTATTTTTGAAGTGTGAAGAGTTATCAAGAAAAATTTCTTTGTTAGATATTAACGATCTTGATATTGATGATGTCCTGCATGGGTGTCTTTCTTATTGCATTGATAATTGCCACACAAATACTTACATACAAAATATTTTAGAAGATGACACTTTGCCAAAATATGATAGGACTAATTTGTGTTTCGCTCTTATTAATGAAAAGGAGGGATTCTCCAAAGTTTCTTCTATTGTTTCTCACCGTAAACCAGGGTATGTGGAGAAGCTCCTGATACGTCTCCAACGTATCGATAATTTCTTATGTTCCATGCTACTTTATTGATGATACCTACATGTTTTATGCACATTATATGTCATATTTATGCATTTTCTGGAACTAACCTATTAACAAGATGCCGAAGAGCCAGTTGCTGTTTTCTGCTGTTTTGGTTTCAGAAATCCTAGTAAGGAAATATTCTCGGAATTGGACGAAACTTTCGCCCAGGGTCCTATTTTTGCACGAAGCTTCCAGAAGACCGAAGAGATAACGAAGTGGGGCCACGAGGCAGCCAGGAGCTAGGGCGGCGCGGCCCAAGCCCTGGCCGCGCCACCCCCCCTGGGCCCCTCGTGTGGCCCCCGCGTTGACCTTCCGCCTACTTAAAGCCTCCGTCGCGAAACCCCCGCACCGAGAGCCACGATACGGAAAACCTTCCGAGACGCCGCCGCGCGTCCCATCTCGGGGGATTCAGGAGATCGCCTCCGGCACCCTGCCGGAGAGGGGATTCATCTCCCGGAGGACTCTACACCGCCATGGTCGCCTCCGGAGTGATGAGTGAGTAGTTCACCCCTGGACCATGGGTCCATAGTAGTAGCTAGATGGTCGTCTTCTCCTTGTTGTGCTTCATTGTTGGATCTTGTGAGCTGCCTAACATGATCAAGATCATCTATCTGTAATTCTATATGTTGTGTTTGTCGGGATCCGATGGATAGAGAATACTATGTTATGGTGATTATCAATCTATTGTTTATGTGTTGTTTATGATCTTGCATGCTCTCCGTTATTAGTAGAGGCTCTGGCCAAGTTTGTACTCTTAACTCCAAGAGGGAGTATTTATGCTCGATAGTGGGTTCATGCCTTCATTGACACCTGGGACAGTGACAGAAAGTTCTAAGGTTGTGATGTGCTGTTGCCACTACTATAAAACATTGCCATGGACGAAGTTGAAGTCGCGCCGTGGTTGCTGGTGTACCATGGCCGACGATTTTGGTCCCTCCGTGGTGCATGTCAAAACTTTTTTTTCTCGTTTTTGAGGCCACCTAGCCCGACGAAAGCGGCCAAAACGTGGCGTATGGTGGCCCGGGACGTGGTGCATCTCGAAATCTCGGGTTCGCCGGCCGAGTCAACGCAAATCCGCACCGCCGAGGGATGTAGGGCCCAGATGGCAGCCTCTCTGGCATTGTTTTTTTTCTACATCGCGCCATCTCGTTCAACGAGCCGTTTACGATGCAGGATCATGGGTCCCGCATGTCATCCTCTATGAACCAAAATTCTTTCTATTCTTGGATTTTTTTGACCCCCTGATTTCTGGCTACTTCCTTTTTCTTTTGATCCCTTGCCGCCTTGGAAACGTTGAGACCGCTGCTGCTAAATGGGACCCGCATGTCATCCTCTATGTGCAATCAACTTTCTTTTCTTGGAGTTTTTTTGGCACCTCAAATTTGGTCACTTGCCTTTTTCTTTCGATCCCCTGCCGCCTCTCAAACGGTGATACCGCTGCTGCTAAAGGACCCGCATGTCATCCTCTATGTACTATAAAACTTTCTTTTCTTGAATTATTTTTGGCACCTCATATTTGGTCACTTACCTTTTTCTTTCGATCCCCCGCCTCTCAAACGGTGATACCGCTGCTAAATGGGACCCGCATGTCATCCTCAATGTACTATAAAACTTTCTTTTCCTGGATTATTTTTGGCACCTCAAATTTGGTCACTTGCCTTTTTCTTTCGATCCCCTGCCGCCTCTCAAACGGTGATACCGCTGCTGCTAACTGGGACCCGCATGTCATCCTCAATGTACTATAAAACTTTCTTTTCCTGGATTATTTTTGGCACCTCAAATTTGGTCACTTGCCTTTTTCTTTCGATCTCATGCCGCCTCTCGGTGATACCGCTGCTGCTAAATGGGACCCGCATGTCATCCTCTATGTACTATAAAACTTTCTTTTCTTGAATTATTTTTGGCACCTCATATTTGGTCACTTACCTTTTTCTTTCGATCCCCTGCCGCCTCTCAAACGGTGATACCGCTGCTGCTAAATGGGACCCGCATGTCATCCTCTATGTACTATAAAACTTTCTTTTCTTGGATTTTTTGGCACCTCATATTTCGTCACTTGACTTTTTCTTTCGATCACCTGCTGCCTCTCAAACGGTGATACCGCTGCTGCTAAATGGGACCCGCATGTCATCCTCTATGTACTATAAAATTTTCTTTTCTTGGTTTTTGGCACCTCATATTTGGTCACTTGACTTTTTCTTTCGATCTCTCAAACAGTGATACCGCTGCTGCTAAATGGGACCCGCATGTCATCCTCTATGTACTATAAAACTTTCTTTTCTTGGATTTTTTTGGCACCTCATATTTGGTCACTTGACTTTTTCTTTCGATCCCCTGCTGCCTCTCAAACAGTGATACCGCTGCTGCTAAATGGGACCCGCATGTCATCCTCTATGTACTATAAAACTTTCTTTTCTTGAATTATTTTTGGCTCCTCATATTTGGGCACTTGCCTTTTTCTTTCGATCTCATGCCACGTTTGAAACGTTGAGGAACCTGCTGGCTCATGGGACCCGCATGTCATCCTCTATGTGCTATAAAAGTTTCCTTTGTTGGATTTTTTTTCACCCTCTGATTTTTGGCTTGCCTTTTTCTTTTGATCCCCTGCCCCCTTTGAAACGTTGAGTAAGCTGTTGGCTCAAGGGACCCGCATGTCATCCTCTATGTCCATCAACTTTCTTTTCTTGGATTTTTTTCACCCCCTAATTACTAGCTACTTTCTTTTTCTTTTGATCTCAAGCCGCATTACAAACATTGAGACCGCTGCTGCAAAATGGGACCCACATGTCATCCTCTATGTACAATAAATCTTGGATTATTTTTGGCTCCTGATATTTGGTCACTTGCCTTTTTCTTTCGATCTCATGCCGCCTTTGAAACGTTGAGTAAGCTGCTGGCTCATGGGTCCCGCATGTCATCCTCTACGAACAATAAAAGTTTCCTTTCTTGGAGTTATTTTTTACCCCTAATTTCTGGCTATTTGCCTTTTTCTTTTGATCCCCTGCCCCCGTTGAAACGATGAGGACGCTGTTGGCAGGTCGGTCCCACATGTCATCCTCTATGAACAATAAAAGTTTCCTTTGGTGGATTTATTTTTGACCCCTAATTAATTTCTGGCTATTTCCTTTATTTTTTTTTGATCCCCCCGCCTTGGAATTGTTGAGAATGCTGCTTCATTTTTCTTTTGGTCCTGTGCCGCCTTGGAAACGTTGAGACCGCTGCTACAAAATGGGACCCGCATGTCATCCTCTATGTACAATAAAGTTTCTTTTCTTGGATTATTTTTGGCTCCTGATATTATGTCACTTGCCTTTTTCTTTCGATCTCATGCCGACTTTGAAACGTTGAGGATGCTGCTGCCTCATGGGTCCCGCATGTCATCCTCTCAGAACGATAAATGTTTTCTTTTCTTGTATTTTTTTACCAACTGATTTTTGGCTTTTTTTATTTTCGATCCCCTGCCGCCTTTGAAACGTTGACTCCGCTGCTGGCTCATGGGTCCCCGATGTCAGCCTCCCCGTACAAGAAACATGTGATATTTTATTTTGCAGACAATAAACGTTGTATTTCGCTCTGAGCTATTGCAAACGGATAAATTAAATCTTTATATCTACATAAACAAACTTATATGTTGAATCTCCTTGTTTTTTGTTTTTGCGAAGCATAGGACTTTCCTGTTTTTTTTTTTGAGAAAAATCCGACCTTTCCTGTTTTGGAGTGGGCTGAAATTGTACGAGTCAAAAGGCCCAGCAGTATAGTTCGAAGGCCCAGATGTCCAGATACAGCCCAATTAAAATCTTTCTTTTCTTGGATTTTTTTCACACCCTGATTTCTGGCTACTTCATTTTTCTTTCGGTCCTGTGCCGCCTTGGAAGCGTTGAGACCGCTGCTACAAAATGGGACCCGCATGTCATCCTCTATGTACAATAAAGTTTCTTTTCTTGGATTATTTTTGGCTCCTGATATTATGTCACTTGACTTTTTCTTTCAATCTCATGCCGACTTTGAAACGTTGAGGAAGCTGCTGGCTCATGGGTCCCGCATGTCATCCTCTATGAACAATAAAAGTTTTCTTTGTTGGATTTATTTTTTTCCCCTAATTTCTGGCTATTTGTCTTTTTCTTTTGATCCCCTGCCCCCTTTGAAACGATGACGACGCAGCTGGCAAGTCGGTCCCACATGTCATCCTCTATGAACAATAAAAGTTTCCTTTGATGGATTTATTTTTTACCCTAATTAATTTCTGGCTATTTCCTTTTTTATTTTGATCCCCTGCCGCCTTGAAATAGTTGAGGATGCTGCTGCCTCATGGGTCCCGCATGTCATACTCTCAGAAAGGTAAATGTTTCTTTTCTTGAATTTGTTTACCAACTGATTTTTGGCTTATTTTTTCTTTCGATCTCCTGCCACCTTTAAAACGTTGACGACGCTGCTGGCTCATGGGTCCCCAATGTCAGCCTCCCCATACTGCAAATCCTCTTTCTGCAAAGGTTGTATTTCTAGATAGATAAGGTGGATTCGAATCTGCCATGGTTCAGGCAGCTCAGGTAAGCCTTCTTGCACTAATTAATGGAAGTAGTGTATCGCAAGGTCAAGACATGTGGCTCGGTGTAATGAATCTATATGAATCATGTTGTGGGTTCAATCTGATAGTTCTCTAACAGGTCAGCCAAAATAGAAATTAAGTTTTTTTCTAAAAGGGAAATGCAAATTAAGATGAACACAAACATTAGTTATCATAATAGCTGATCATACATACATACTTGCTAAGAGCAAAAGCTTGCCAGAGTTTTACCACCCATACAATTAATTAGCAGTTCAGATAAGATAACCTTATATAAGTATAACTACAAATGCATTTGCTAAGGGCTCATGGGACAACAGAACTAGACAACCGCGAACTTTATGACCAGCATGTCACAGCGGCATCGAAAGATCTTGACCTTCAACTTTGATCCAATGCGAAGTTTGGCACCGTCAATGAACTTTTTCCACCTGGAAGTAACAGCCAAGCGGCCATCTGTGGGACTGACAGAGTACCGTCCCTCCACGGTGAGACCTTCACTCTCCATGACGAGGGATATCTTGCCCCTTCGGCCAGCATTGAGATCCTTGGAGATACTTTTAGGCAATTTCTGATTCAAAGCAAGAGATACCACCAAAAATTAGTCAATGGCACCAATGCACTGAACCATGTGAGACTTTGAGCAGAGAAGACATCAAGATAAGAGCAGTTATGCTGTCATATACTCACGAACATAGCCTTCAGATGCGTCCTGGTCACCACACGGGTGGCCACAGCAATGAGCTGAGACCTCGGTGATCTGGCTGGGGCAGGTGCATGAGCCTGGGCTGGTACACGAGCTGGTGCTGATGCAGGAGACTGCTGGGCAGGTGCAGTAAACGGTGCCTCTAGAGGAACCGGTGCTGATGCAGGAGACTGTTGGGCAGGTGCAGTAAACGGTGCAGCTAGAGGAACCAGTGCTGATGCAGGAGCCTGCTGGGCATGTGTAGTATATGGGGCCTCTACAGGAACCAATGCTGATGTAGGGGACTGCTGGGTAGATGCAGTAAACGGAGCTGGTACAGGAACCGGTGCTGATGCAGGAGAGTGGGAAGCCGGTGCCGGTGCTGGTGTGGTTGCCCTTTGTGACATCCGCTCCTGTTCCGTCAGGGGATCTGCAGCTTTGATCATGTTAAACCCAGCAAGCTAGAACAGAGGGAATGGTTTAGAACAACTGCTCAGAATGCAGTTATCAAAAGATATGAGTAGAAAAAAGTTACATATTATATATTTGGAAGTGTCTCCAACTCTGTAAGCAGTTACGTATATCTGCCCGTTTGAGTTTCTGATCCTCAGCTCGTCGCCCTTCTTCAGACCGTAGTCAAAAGCAAACTTTCTCCAATCATGTCCATACAAATATGTGATGGCCTGCGTCTTGTAGACATACACCTCATAGACCGTGTAGGTGTTCATCAATTTGCCATTGCCATGCATAGTGAAAGATCCTTCATGCGGACACATCTGGTTAATCATTGGACGAAGTTCACAAGGTACAGTCTGCATGTGAAAATTGATACAAATGTAAGAAGCAGGAAGACTAAAAACAAGACTTTACTATATGCCAATTCATGCTAAACCACTGAGAATACATACCTGTAACTCTGTGAAGGAGCTACTAGAAAGGTAGATAGAGCCATAGGAGGTGTTATATGCGGGGTATGTACATGGGCCCGCCATATTCCCGCAAGCTCGGCATCGGGATGGTGAAGGAAACATGGGAGGTACTACTGGTGCGTAGCGCTGAACGTAAGTGGAAGAATTAGGTTGTGTAAAGTGCATAGTTCAGAGCAATGCAAATGTTGACAAGCAAGTGCATAACACTATGTTACAAACTGAACAGTGAAAAATTAGTGTATGATGAATATAAGCATGCTAATTTGGTGTTTCCGAATTCCAAAAAGCATTAGACAGAGCCAGTGATAATATCAGACATAAATCATGGCATGTATATGTGGCTTAAGAAAATATACCCGAACCCTTGGATGGTTACGGCCCGGCTGATCCTTGGACTTGAGCTTATATAAGCATCCAGAAGGTGGGGCTGACAGTAACTTGGTGGCAGCCTCTGCAGATGCCTCATCAGCAGCAGTTGCAATCCTTTTGACCAATGAAGGCTTAGCAGTTTCAGTCTGCATATAAAAATTGAAGAGCAACAGACATCAGCAGTGATATATAAAATGAATCTATGAGACACTGATGCATATAGTGCTGGATGTAAGTGGAAGAATAGGTGTGTGTGTTTCTGAACTATTGGTAAGCATTAGACAAAGCCGGCAATAAACAGACAAAAATCAAATCATGTATGAGGATTAAGAAAATATACCTGCTTACTGAAAAGGGTACCACCCAGCTGGCCCGTGGCCTTGTGCTTGAGGAGGTTTTCAGAAGATGGTGGCAGCACCATCGTCTTCACAGCAGCCTCATCAGGATCATTTTTTATCCATTTGAGTAGAGGAACAGAAGTTTCATCCTGCATATGAATAGCAACAGAACTCATCATTGATATTTAATAAATCTATGAGATAGACTGATGCAAATAGTGCGGGTGTAAGTGGAAGAATAGGGTTGTGCATAGAGAACAGTTGACAACAATGCAAATGATTACAAAAGAAGCCAATGGAAATCAACAGTTTATATACTGGATGAGACAGACTGAAAAGTGAAAAATTAGTGTATGATGATTGTAAGCAAACGCAGTGTTTCTGAACTTTTGGTAAGCATTAGACAAAGCCAACAGTAATTAAACAGATAATAATGAAATCATGTATGTGGATTAAGAAAATATACCAGATTCATTAAAAGGTCACCACCCAGCTGGCCCATGGCCTCGTGCTTGTAGAGGTTTTCGGAAGATGGTGCCGGCACCATCGTCCTCACAGCAGCCTCATTAGCCCCATTTTGCATCCACTTGAGTAAAGGCGCAGCAGTTTCAGCCTGCATAAGAATGGGAACAGATCTCAGCAGTGATATTGAATGACTCTGAGACAGACTGATGCATATAGTGCTAGATGTAAGTGGAAGGGTATGGCCGTGTATGGACAACAGTTCACAACAATGCAAGGGTGTGTTCGGTTCTGAAACAGCGTGGAATGGAATGGAATGGTTCCATTTCAGAGGAATGGAATGGTTACATTTTTGTTCGGTTGGGAAAAATGGAGAGCAGAAGAGATCGAGGTTAAACTAACCAATTGTCTCAAAATTGTAATTAACAATTGCAAATGACATTTTAATCTCAAAGTCGTAATTAACAGCGCCTAATGGTGCTCTTTTAATCTAAAAATCGAAATTAACATCATTTTATGTTGGGTTAGGGGAACTGGAGTAGATGAACATTACTGTATGATGATTGTAAGCAAACGAATTTGGTGTTTCTAAACTTTTGGCTTCGAGATCTTATGGGTTTCAACTCTAGCCTACCCCAACTTGTTTGGGACTGAAAGGCTTGGTTGTTGTTGTTGTTGTTGTAAACTTTTGGCAAGCATAGAAAAAACCGACAATAAACAGAGAAAAATCAAGGCATGTTTTGTGGATTAAGAAAATATACCATATTCATTAAAAGATCACCACCCAGCTGGTGCGTGGCCTTGTGCTTGTAGAGGCATTTAGAAGATGGGGGCGGCATCAACATACTGGCAGCCTGATCAGCCGCAGTTTTGATCTTCCTTTTGAGTAAAGGCCCTAAAGTTTCAGTCTGCATATGAATAGCAAAACAAAAGGCAGACCTCAGCAGTGATATTGAATTACTGTATGAGATAGACTGATGCATATAGTGGATGCTCTTAGCCTTTTGCAGCGTGAACACTAGCTATGGACAGACAAAAAAACTAGTTAACTCAGCTTTGTCTAGATATGAATGTACTACCACCATCCAAAAGCTTAAGCCTTATTTATTTTTGAGAAATCAAAACAAGCAAAGTTTGACCAAAATTTTAGAACATTCTATCAACAAATATAATACTGTGTAGATACCGTAGGAAAATATATTTTATTATCTATTTAATGATATTAATTTTGTATTTTGCATGTTACTGATTTTTGGTAAAAGCTTAGTCAAACATGGTATAGTTTGACTTTCTAAAAATAATATAAGCCCAAAGCTTTGGGATGGAGGCAGTAGTATCTAGAGCTAAAACACATCTAGATACATCCGTATCTACAGATAGTTGAGTCAATTAATTTGGATCTGAGGGAGTATCAGATTCAGACTACATCATGGTAAGTTGGTTAAAAAAATTACCCCTGGGCGGTCCCTGCCCAGCTCGGCAGTGGCATTTCGCTTCTTGTGCTGCAGATCGGGCCATGCTCCTGCAGCAGGTGGGGCGCTATTCTCGTTCCCCATAGCCTCAGCACGGAACCTGGAGGTACCAACCTGATACAGAGAATATAGAGCATGGTGTCACAGAGGCTTTACGCACAAACAGCTGAAGACATGTGCTACTTTAAGCATATTCCAGAACAGGAACAGATTGAGGATGCAGAGACCAGAGAGACACTTAAAAGGTAAAGAGTGGATAAGCAAACGGAGTACCTGCTTCGCGGGGCTGGGGACGCAGCTCAGGCTCAGCCAACTGCCCACATGCGTGGTGGCCTTACGCTCCATTGCCCCCACCGCCGAGGTCTTGCCTTTCCTGTACAAGCTGACAAAAGATACAGTGAGGATCAGCAGAAACTACAAAGGTTGCAAATGTCGACAAATAAAGGAAGAACACCCCAATCCAAGCAAAGGTAGCCCCCGCCCCCACCCCCATCAATCACTCCCAGCTCGAGGGTGACCAGAAAGACACCCCTTTGCCCAGAATAGGAAAGAGATGCGCAAGATATCGAGGAGAGGAAAAAAGAACCGATCTCGAGAAAGGAGAGAACATTACTAGTCCTACCTAATCCGCTTGGGCTAGATGCAGCTTGCCCCTCCAAGCTGGATGCCTGGACGGTGGAGGCGAAAGGAGGGGATCGAGCTAGCGGCTTGCATCCGTCGGCAATCGGCACTCGATCGGGAGAGAAGGGGTGCTACATAAAGGGGAGGGGTAACATATTTTATTACACAGTGAACTTACTGATGTGACTAGTCATTACATGTCTCACTGAAACTAGGGCCCATAGTGTGGCACCCCAAATTTACTTGAAGCTGCCCGGCGGGACGCATTGGCGCGTCAAGAAACCCCCGAATTGTAGCGGGGAAATGAAACATTTCACAAAAATTCGAAATTCAAGCACACCGCCACGCGCCAAGCACGCGGCTGTTCCTTCCTCTTCCTCGGTTCCTCCTCCCCTATCCGAAAAAACCCCAAATCCCAAGCTCAAACCAAAAAAAAAACAAAAAACAAATCCCCTGGCCGCCATGCATGTCCTCGTTAACCCGCTGGAGATCGTTCCCGGACGATGCGGACCACCCGCCCTGAGATCCAGAATTCCGTCCACCTCGAGGCACTGCGTGCTGTCTCGCAGCAGCGGCTTGAGGGCGCTGAAGAGGAAGTTCCGCCGGAAAGTGCTCATGGCAACCGTGCAAGCTCACCGGCGTGCTGTATCCCGAGAGGAACTGGTCAAAGCTTTGCTATTCGCCACACACAAAAAATTGCGGGCCAAGATCTGGTCAAAGCTTCGTCGATGGCTTGCCGCGAGAGGCTTGGAGTCCAGAGTCAATAAACTAGCTGCTCGAGGACTTGGGCGGTTTACACGGATTCATATTAACTGACTCAAGTTTGTTAGTCTAGTTAACAAATGCATCTAGATACATCCATATCTAGACAGAATTGAGTCCATTAATATGAATCAGAGGGGAGTACCTGAAAGTGTTTCATGCTACCAACTAATGCGCTGGCAGGAATCGCTGTAGAAGTAATTGTGCTACTACTTGTACGATGAACTGATTGTGTGGGTGTCGAATTTTGCAACGCGATCATCCACTGAATGCTTAATCTAGCGCCAAAGGCGTACAAATCATAACATACTACAGCACCAGAACATAAGAGTACGAATCATAAAGTAGCTCAACATTTTGCATCAGGGCTGGGTGGTCCTGAGACTACCGGGACGCCCCTGATGATCTCCGGGTGTGCATCCTCTTCAACGCAAAGCTGTGTACTCGGTCCACGGCCTCCTTCTGTAGGCTGGATAATCTCAGGTGCAGGACCTTCGTCTATGAGAGGCTCGTCATCAGTACCATCCACAGGTGCATCAGGGCTGGGTGGTCTTGAGACTACCCGGACGCCCGTGATGATCTCCGGGCGTGCATCCACTTCAACGCAAAGCTGTGTACTCGGTCCACGGCCTCCTTCTGTAGACTGGATAATCTCAGGTGCAGGACCTTCGTCTATGAAAGGCTCGTCATCAGTACCATCCACAGGTGCATCAAACTGAGATTCATCTTCAAATCTCCCATCAAACTGAGAGACCTCTTTAACTCTATGCTTCTGCAATTAGTACATCAACCGATTAGACAAACATCTAAGGGATGCAACCTGAACAAATGCCGTTTTACATATTTACCTTCTCATCTGGCACAGCACATGTCCCAGAGCTGAAACCCGTTTCCTGAAGCAAGCGCTTTTTCTCTCCTTCCCGTCCATCCATCTGCAACAAGTTAAATTTGAGTACAGAACCTTGCACAGCAATGCAAACTATTGATTGAAACAGCGGCAGCATCAATATAAATAATTAACTACATATGCCAGCACACATACAGTGTGAGCAAGATCTGCTTCTCCTGCTAAAGGATCATTATATGGTTCACCATGCTAAACCCGCCTAACATATGTGCGGTCCATCCCAAAAATGTGTAAATGATCTGCCACTACAGGGTGAGGCCTCTTCTCACCATTCATACATGTGCAGCGCGGGCAATACACGTCCAGGTTGTGACCATCATGAGCTCTAATAAACCCCATAAAGGGTTGAACACCATTTATATATGAAGGGGAACATAAGTGTCCATGCAGTTTCCAAGTTCTGTCCATCTGTTTAATTATGAGATACAGTGGTTGGTGATTAATTTAAGGCGAAGTAGGAAATGTATATCCATCGAGTACAAAACTATACTACATGATTATGCATTTCAGCAATCATGTCGAGTACAAAACAAAAAATGCCCATCGACATTTTAGCAAACAGATCGTGTACAAAACTCTGCCATGGCATTTCAGCAAATTAACGGATCGAGTGCAGAACTGACTCTATATGCCCACGCAAATGAACAAATTGATCGATGACAAATCGAGCGGAAAACTATAAAGTGCCAATTAGTTCGAGCATACTGACGAATTTTTTTAGCAGCATCAAGAAAATATAAATCGTTAGGCTGTCTTGCCCGATACATGATTGAGCTAGAGATAGCAGCCCTACCGTGGATCAACTTGACCGCCGGTGCGTCTCGAGAAGAACGACGGGGAGGAGAAGCTTCTTCTTCGCACGGACGGGACGGGGAGGGGAAGCTCTTCGCACGGACGGGGATAAGTTGTGTACGGGTGGGTGGGGGGTCATGCGGCCGGGCCGCCGGGGTGATAATTAAGGTTGGTAGGTGGCGTTTAATGGAGTTGCGTGTGTAATTTGCCGTGCACAAGGTTGAGGAATAGGCGGTTCCCTTTGCCGCGCGCACAATTCAAACTATCCCGCCCATGTAGTTTAAATTCGCCATATTTTCGTTAAATCGACATAAAGTCATGTGAGTGGGGGAAAATTAGCAAAGTTGCTTGAAAAATAGTAAAACTCTGGAATTATCCTTTAAATATGCTCTACTTCGTGTGAAAATCGGGGTGTGGAAGCATGTTGAGCTGTTTTATTTGTACTTTCTTCATTAAAACTCCCATTTTATGCACTTTGGATGGAAAGAAATCATTTGTACATAAATTTTGACAACGCCATTTGCAAACACTAATTGTTTACATGCCAAGATGCACCCATCCACCAAATATATATGTGGCAAAAGTTTATCACAATCTAGCAGATATGCATAATTAGTGAGGGACCCCTTTTGATTTTGTGCAATTTCCACTAATTAGGTAGAGATCGAGAAGGGTTAATTAATTAGGCCATGTTAGGGGTTATGTGTTTTAATAGGTTGTGTGGATTCAAATACAACTTCTTTATTTGTGTGCTATGATTAATCAAAACTAGATCGATCGACTGCGCACACATTATTAGAGGCGCATGCCTTTGCGCACAAAGTGCATGTGTGTGTTGTTGGCCACCAACGAGAGAGAGAGAGAGAGAGAGAGAGAGAGAGAGAGAGAGAGAGATAGAGGTAGAGAGAGCTACATACGAGAGAGCGATTGAAATCCCCAAATTAAACACATATATATGCATGGCACATTTAATTTAATTAGAGGACCGCGAGGCACCCCTGGCCTGCTTGATGCATAATTAAGTGTCATTGGCCTATATATATAGGGTTTAATTAGGGTTTAGGGTTTAGGGTTAGGAGGTTAGGGTTTAGGGTTTAATGTTTATGGTGTTTAGGGTTTAGGGATTAGGGATTAGGGTTTATTTAGGGTTTAAGGTTTAGGGATCATCGATCGAGTGCGCACACACACATTATTAGAGGCACACGCGCCTTTGCGCATAAAGTGCATGCGTATATGTGTGTGTTTTTTGGCCACCAACGACATATAGATGATCGAGAGAGAGAGATTGAAATCCCCCAAGAATATGTTCAAATATATATTAAAATATATGCACGAATTAATGCATGCATGGTAGGCCATGCATGCACACTAATTATATATATATTATGAGGAAACTTAATCAAATGTGTTTTCATTCGAGAGAACTTGTCAAAATTCAAGTTAATTAATTTATCATCGATAATTATATAATTAATTAATGAATCTCAGGGAGATGTTATACAACATATGATCGATATATAGGCCATGTATATATTAATTGGTTTTAATCTACCGTTTTTGCTAGCTAGCTGCATGCTATATATAGAGCATGTTTTTATTAGATCGGGTTATAGCTAGTATAGTTTAGGGTTATGTGTTTTAATTAACTAGGGTTTGATTAGCTAGGGGTTAGTTATATATATATGGTTTAGGGTTAATGCATGTCACATTTAATTTAACTAGAGGACCGCGAGGCACCCCTGGCCTGCTTGATGCACAATTAAGTGTCGTTGGCCTATATATATAGGGTTTAATTAGGGTTTAGGGTTAGCTAGCTGGGTTTAGGGTTTAGTGTTTTGGGTGTTTAGCTAGGGTCTAGGGTTTAGGGTTTAGTGTTTACTGTGTTTAGAGGGTCTAGGGTTTAGTGTTTAGGGTGTTTAGGGTCTAGGGTTTAGGGTCTAGTGTTTAGGGTCTATGGTTTAGGGTTTAATTAGTGTTTAGGGTGTTTAGGGTTTAGGGTTTAGTGTTTACGGTGTTTAGGGTCTAGGGTTTAGGGTTTAGTGTTTAGGGTCTAGGGTTTAGGGTTTAATTAGTGTTTAGGGTGTTTATAGGGTTTAGGGTTTAGGGTTTAGGGTTTTAGGGTTTAGGGTTTAGGGTTTAGGGTTTAGGGTTTATGGTTTAGGGTTTACGGTGTTTAGGGTCTAGGGTTTAGGGTTTAGTGTTTAGGGTGTTTAGGGTCTAGGGTTTAGTGTGTTTAGGGTGTTTAGGGTTTAGGGGATTAGGGATTAGGGTTTTAGGGTTGTTTAAGGTTTAGGGATCATCGATCGAGTGCGCACACACATTATTAGAGGCACACGCGCCTTTGCGCATAAAGTGCATGCGTATATGTGTGTGTTTTTTGGCCACCAACGACATATAGATGATCGAGAGAGAGAGATTGAAATCCCCCAAGAATATGTTCAAATATATATTAAAATATATGCACGAATTAATGCATGCATGGTAGGCCATGCATGCACACTAATTATATATATATTATGAGGAAACTTAATCAAATGTGTTTTCATTCGAGAGAACTTGTCAAAATTCAAGTTAATTAATTTATCATCGATAATTATATAATTAATTAATGAATCTCAGGGAGATGTTATACAACATATGATCGATATATAGGCCATGTATATATTAATTGGTTTTAATCTACCGTTTTTGCTAGCTAGCTGCATGCTATATATAGAGCATGTTTTTATTAGATCGGGTTATAGCTAGTATAGTTTAGGGTTATGTGTTTTAATTAACTAGGGTTTGATTAGCTAGGGGTTAGTTATATATATATGGTTTAGGGTTAATGCATGTCACATTTAATTTAACTAGAGGACCGCGAGGCACCCCTGGCCTGCTTGATGCACAATTAAGTGTCGTTGGCCTATATATATAGGGTTTAATTAGGGTTTAGGGTTAGCTAGCTGGGTTTAGGGTTTAGTGTTTTGGGTGTTTAGCTAGGGTCTAGGGTTTAGGGTTTAGTGTTTACTGTGTTTAGAGGGTCTAGGGTTTAGTGTTTAGGGTGTTTAGGGTCTAGGGTTTAGGGTCTAGTGTTTAGGGTCTATGGTTTAGGGTTTAATTAGTGTTTAGGGTGTTTAGGGTTTAGGGTTTAGTGTTTACGGTGTTTAGGGTCTAGGGTTTAGGGTTTAGTGTTTAGGGTCTAGGGTTTAGGTTTTAATTAGTGTTTAGGGTGTTTATAGGGTTTAGGGTTTAGTGTTTAGGGTTTAGGGTTTAGGGTTTAGGGTTTAGGGTTTAGGGTTTAGGGTTTAGGGTTTAGGGTTTAGGTTTAGGGTTTACGGTGTTTAGGGTCTAGGGTTTAGGGTTTAGTGTTTAGGGTGTTTAGGGTCTAGGGTTTAGTGTGTTTAGGGTGTTTAGGGTTTAGGGATTAGGGATTAGGGTTTTAGGGTTGTTTAAGGTTTAGGGATCATCGATCGAGTGCGCACACACATTATTAGAGGCACCCGCGCCTTTACGCATCAAGTGCATGCGTATATATGTGTGTTTTTTGGGCCACCAACGATATATAGATGATCGAGAGAGAGAGAGAGATCGATTGAAATCCCCAAGAATATGTTCAAATATACATTAAAATATATGCACGAATGCATTGTAGGCCATGCATGCACACTAATTATATATATATTATGAGGCAACTTAATCAAATGTGTTTTCATTCGAGAGAACTTGTCAAAGTTCAAGTTAATTAATTTATCACGATAATTATATAATTAATTAATGATTCTCAGGGATATGTTATACAACATGATCGATATAGGCCATGTATATTTTAATTGGTGTTAATCTACGGTTTGCTAGCTAGCTAGCTATATATAGAGCATGTTTTTATTAGATCGGGTTATAGCTAGCTAGTATAGTTTAGGGTTATGTGTGTTAATTAAGTAGGGTTGATTAGCTAGGGTTAGTTACATATATATGGTTTAGGGTTAATGCATGGCACATTTAATTTTATTAGAGGATCACGAGGCACCCATGACCCACTCGATCGATGCACAATTAAGTGTCGTTGGCCTATACATAGGGTTTAATTGGGGTTTAGGATTAGCTAGGGTTTAGGGTTAGGGTTAGGGTACGTTTAGGGTCTAGGGTTTAGGGTTTAGTGTTTAGGGTTTAGGGATTAGGGATTTAAGGTTTTAGGGTTGTTTAAGGTTTAGGGATCATCGATCGAGTGCGCACACACATTATTAGAGGCACCCGCGCCTTTACGCATAAATTGCATGCATATATATGTGTGTTTTTTGGGCCACCAACGATATATAGATGATCGAGAGAGAGAGATCGATTGAAATCCCCAAGAATATGTTCAAATATACATTAAAATATATGCACGAATGCATTGTAGGCCATGCATGCACACTAATTATATATATATTATGAGGCAACTTAATCAAATGTGTTTTCATTCGAGAGAACTTGTCAAAGTTCAAGTTAATTAATTTATCACGATAATTATATAATTAATTAATGAATCTCAGGGATATGTTATGCAACATGATCGATATAGGCCATGTATATTTTAATTGGTGTTAATCTACGGTTTGCTAGCTAGCTGCTATATATAGAGCATGTTTTTATTAGATCGGGTTATAGCTAGCTAGTATAGTTTAGGGTTATGTGTTTTAATTAAGTAGGGTTGATTAGCTAGGGTTAGTTACATATATATGGTTTAGGGTTAATGCACGGCACATTTAATTTTATTAGAGGATCACGAGGCACCCATGACCCGCTCGATCGATGCACAATTAAGTGTCGTTGGCCTATACAGAGGGTTTAATTGGGGTTTAGGATTAGCTAGGGTTTAGGGTTAGGGTTAGGGTTAGGGTTAGGGTATGTTTAGGGTCTAGGGTTTAGGGTTTAGTGTTTAGGGTGTTTAGGGTTTAGGGATTAGGGATTTTAAGGTTTTAGGGTTGTTTAAGGTTTAGGGATCATCGATCGAGTGCGCACACACATTATATTATTAGAGGCACCCGCGCCTTTACGCATAAATTGCATGCATATATATGTGTGTTTTTTGGGCCACCAACGATATATAGATGATCGAGAGAGAGAGAGAGAGATTGAAATCCCCAAGAATATGTTCAAATATACATTAAAATATATGCACGAATGCATTGTAGGCCATGCATGCACACTAATTATATATATATATTATGAGGCAACTTAATCAAATGTGTTTTCATTCGAGAGAACTTGTCAAAGTTCAAGTTAATTAATTTATCACGATAATTATATAATTAATTAATGAATCTCAGGGATATGTTATACAACATGATCGATATAGGCCATGTATATTTTAATTGGTGTTAATCTACGGTTTGCTAGCTAGCTGCTATATATAGAGCATGTTTTTATTAGATCGGGTTATATCTAGTATAGTTTAGGGTTATGTGTTTTAATTAAGTAGGGTTGATTAGCTAGGGTTAGTTACATATATATGGTTTATGGTTAATGCATGGCACATTTAATTTTATTAGAGGATCGCGAGGCACCCATGACCCGCTCGATCGATGCACAATTAAGTGTCGTTGGCATATACATAGGGTTTAATTGGGGTTTAGGATTAGCTAGGGTTTAGGGTTAGGGTTAGGGTTAGGGTTAGGGTTACGTTTAGGGTCTAGGGTTTAGGGTTTAGTGTTTAGGGTGTTTAGGGTTTAGGGATTAGGGATTTAGGGTTTTAGGGTTGTTTAAGGTTTAGGGATCATCGATCGAGTGCGCACACACATTATTAGAGGCACCCGCGCCTTTACGCATAAATTGCATGCATATATATATATGTGTGTTTTTTGGCCACCAACGATATATAGATGATCGAGAGAGAGAGATTGAAATCCCCAAGAATATGTTCAAATATACATTAAAATATATGCACGAATGCATGGTAGGCCATGCATGCACACTAATTATATATATATATTATGAGGCAACTTAATCAAATGTGTTTTCATTCGAGAGAACTTGTCAAAATTAAAGTTAATTAATTTATCACGATAATTATATAATTAATTAATGAATCTCAGGGATATGTTATACAACATGATCGATATAGGCCATGTATATATTAATTGGTGTTAATCTACGGTTTGCTAGCTAGCTGCTATATATAGAGCATGTTTTTATTAGATCGGGTTATAGCTAGTATAGTTTAGGGTTATGTGTTTTAATTAAGTAGGGTTGATTAGCTATGGTTAGTTACATATATATGGTTTAGGGTTAATGCATGGCACATTTAATTTAATTAGAGGACCGCGAGGCACCCCTGGCCTGCTTGATGCACAATTAAGTGTCGTTGGCCTATATATAGGGTTTAATTAGGGTTTAGGGTTAGGGTTAGGGTTTAGGGTTTAGTGTTTAGGGTGTTTAGGGTTTAGGGATTAGGGATTAGGGTTTCAGGGTTGTATAAGGTTTAGGGATCATCGATCGAGTGCGCACACACATTATTAGAGGCACCCGCGCCTTTGCGCATAAAGTGCATGCGTATAGTTTAGGGTTATTTGTTTTAATTAAGTAGGGTTTGATCAGCTAGGGTTAGTTACATATATATGGTTTAGGGTTAATGCATGGCACATTACATATAGTTTAAATCTCAAGAATGTTTATACATGATAGGCCATATGTGCAAAGGAATTTTTTTCCTCGTGAACTTGTCAAAATTCAAGTTTATCAGTGCCAATGGAAACTAGTCCAAAAAATTACATAGAGGACCAAAAGTACTAGACAATAACTAATAGAACCTGCAACTTTACAAAAAGGACCCCAAAACATATAGAAGAAAATCAATCGAGTCCTTCTCGACCGCACATCAGATCTCTGCTCCGCATCCTTTCCAGCAACTCCGTCGCCGGGGACGCACCACTTGGGACGGTGTCGCCGGTAGTCGCCAGGACGAAGGAGAAGAAGGGCCTCAGCAACGGCATATTGGCTCTGAGAAGGGTCGCTGAAAGTCCAAGATGTGCACGGGCAAGACGGATGACGCCGTCGTATGCCCCGAGCTTGTGAACTTTAGCAGCTTGACTTCCCCATTGGCCAGATCTGAAGCACTGACCAAAGCAAGCCTCACCGTTAGCGCCATCACATTGATGGCACCAGATCGGGGTTTGGCCGGCAAGATCCGCCAGATTCACCATAGGCCAGATCTGAAGCCGATGACGAGATCCCCGACTCCATTGCGCCATTCTGCTCATGGGAAACACTGGATCTAAGCTTACAACAACACTAACTCCCTCGGATCCAAATTAGCTGACTCAACTTTGCTTATCTAAATATGGATGTATCCACACATGTTTTTACTCTAGATACATACACGTCTAAGGAAAGTTGAATCAATTAATTTAGTTCGGAGGGTGTACAATATACAGAGAGAAGTCGGCCTCGTCTCCGGCCGGCGAGGCCGCCGGAGAGAAGGGGGAGAGGAGCCGGGGGAGTGGGAGAGACTCGAGAGAGAAAGAGAAGAGGAAGAAATGAGAGCTCCCTGGGGAAGAACATTATTTTTGTCGTTCTGCTCGTACTGTAGCTTGAAACTGAAAATTTCGGCCACGCGCCAAATCATCCCGCCGCATCCATTCGAAAATCCCGTGACCAGTTTTACCCTTTTAACCCTGGTCCGGAAGCTACAACCCACCGACCATGGAGGGCTCATTCGGTAACAATGAAATATCTTGCCTAGATCCCGAACCCTCCCCACAGGCCCACACCCACCCACCAACCATTCGCCCCATTAGCTCAAAAATACTCTCACACGCCAAAGCTCTGACTCTCTACAGTACTAGATCTGCTTCGCCGCCGGCATACTCCTCCACAGCGTAGCCTTGATCGTGTTGGCTGTCCACCCACCTGATCCGCTCCCCCGCCGCCCTCGTCACCGACGGATCTGCTTCACCGCCGACCTCGCCACCGACGGATCTGCTTCACCGCCGACCTCGCCACCGACGGATCTGCTTCACCGCCGACCTCGCCACCGACTACCTCGCCGCAGCGGCTGTATCAACTTCACCGAATACCTTGCCAGCCAACCAGATCTGCTTCACTAACGCCCGCTTCTACTGAAACATGGTCGATTCATCGTCTCCCGCGTTCGCCGCCGCTGGAATGCAAGTTGCCGCCCCCGTCCACCCCGCCGCAGCTTGGTTAGTACGCTGGCCCGTTAGATCGCGGTGTTTCTTTAGCCATGTTTTGTGTAGTTATTTGCAGATCTCATATGCCGTTAACTTTCTTGATGTGTTGCTTCGCATGAAGTTTGTTTAAATGTTGTACAGTACAAAAGCATTATCCGGTCGCTACCATCCTGTTCATTCTACTGACACCTGTGTGCATCCACATATTTATAGCCTTGTACCCATTCATTTGCTGCCAACTGTTTTTGTACTGCATGCTATTGTCGCACTGCTTTTATAGTCGTGCTATGGGCATTTCCAATCTGCTTGTTCTTATACCACGTCATTAGCTCACCGCTAGCTGTTTTCTCGTGTCTGCTATTCTCACACTGCTTTTATAATCATGCTATGTGCATTTCCAATCTGCTTGCTCTTATACCTCGTCTTTAGCTTATATAGTTATTGCTGCGTGCATGTCTGGTCTTTGTATTATCGTAGACTGACTTGTCAATGTTATTTTTCCTTGGGATTGATCATGCGAACCACTTATTAGAACATCCAACATTAACAGCGGGGACGCTAGGTAAGGTTGGAATCTGAGTTCGTGGTTGGTAATTTTGGCAGTTTACTTCCGTTATTATCTATAACCTATATGCATTGTTCCTTATGCAAGAGATTAACACTTGGAACCCTGCCATAGCAATGCCATTCATGCTTTACTATGTTTCTGCCTATTTGATATGCTTGTCTTGGAGAAACTTCGAGGGTGATTTGAACCTGACATTTGGTCATTCTTAATGCCAGTTTACTTTATGTGTAAAACCTTGGCATTACCCTACTCTAAATCTGAATGTCTGAAATTCGTATCTCATGCAAAGCAACATCTAGTTGGTTTTAATTTGATATCTGGTAACTATTGGCTTATTCATTTGGCAGCTCAAGTTTTTTGTTATTTGAAACCAGCTGACTTGGTCTTAAATGTGATATCTAAACACAGATTAAGGACAATGGAGCAGGAGGATTAGCATTTCACTTGATGGCTGAACCTAAAATGATAGGCATGTTGACCACGACTAGTGCACGCAAGAGAAGGACCTGCAGTGAGCCAGTATGTGCTTAGTACATGCATCTTATCTTATCTTGTGCTTATTTCTGCTACATGCTGTTATCTGATCTCTACATTGCGTAATACATGTTTGAATAGTTAATTGTTGTAACTATGTTTACAATGTTACCAGAATGCAGTTTTAATGAAGCAGTCATCATTAGAAGATAGTCGCCAAAAAAGGATCTGTAGCGACCCTGTGCAACATTATGATGTAAGTTTGTGCTTAGTACAAGTTCCATACATGTCTTATTTATGCAACTTGTTATTATCTTATATCTACATTGCATAATAAATGTTTGCATAGTTCATCGTTTAACTCTTTTTGCATTATTATCAGAATGCAGTTGTGATGAAGCAATCTTCATTACCAGTGAGGCCCACAAAAAGTTCTGATCTTTCTTCTGATGCATCTTCTCATAGCCGTCAACCTAGACCATTTCTTTCATCAGACAGTAAATATCTCAAGGCTGTACTTTATAAAAGACATGGTATTGCTGCTTTAAGATCTGTAGCTGATATGTTGACAAAGAGTACACAAGATTCAATCAAGGCGATTGCCAAATGTCAACCTGTTATTGATGATGCTAATAGAAGTCCTCAATGATTCTATGTAATTTTTTTATTTGGGCACATTAATTGCCTTGTAATTTTCCTATTTGTTTTATTTGTGTATGTAATTGTGTGTATCATTGAAATCAGATTTTAGGCTCATGAAATTTAATGCAAGTTGACTAGTCAAACAAGTAGGGCCCTACAACAGATTGGGCCGGCCCACTTACAGTAGTGTGGGACCCACTTTCATTTTGGGCCGGCCCACTTCTTTAGTAGGCCGGCCCGGTTACACGATAATGGGCTCCACATGCTTATTGGGCCGGCCCACTTGCTCTATGGTGGTCCCACATGGTAAATGGGCCGGCCCTTTAATAGGAAGGTGGGACCCACCTGTGTTTTGACCCGGCCCACTATCTTGTTGGGCCGGCCCACTTTCTAGATGGTGGACCCCACATACCAAATGGGCCGGCCCACTTTCTATATGGTGGACCCCACACACCAAATGGGCCGGCCCTTTAATAGGATGGTGGGACCCACCTGTGTTTTGGCCCGGCCCACTATCTCGTTGGGCCGGCCCACTTTCTACATGGTGGACCCCACATACCAAATGGGCCGGCCCATTAACAGGAATGTGGGACCCACATGTGTTTTTGGCCCGGCCCACTATCTTGGTGGGCCAGCCCACTTGCTATATTGTGGACCCCACATACTAAATGGGCCGGCCCTTTAACAGGAAGATGGGTCCCACCTGTGTTTTTGGCCCGGCCCACTATCTTGTTGGGCCGGCCCACTTGATATATGGTGGACCCCACACACTAAATGGGCCGGCCCTTTAACAGGAAAGTGGGACCCACCTGTGTTTTTGGCCCACTAGCTTGTTGGGCCGGCCCACTATACGGTGGACCCCACACTAAATGGGCCGGCCTTTTAACAGGAAAGTGGGACCCACGTGTTTTTGGCCCGGCCCACTTGCTTCTTGGGCCGGCCCATTGCTGTAAGGTGGACCCCACATGTTAAATGGGCCGGCCCATTTAACTTTTGACCAGTCAACATTAGAGGTTAGGCCCGGCCCACGTAACTAATGGACCGGCCCAGCTATATAGTTGACCGGTCAAACTATGTCATCTGGCCCGGCCCGCTTAAGACGTGGCAGGCCTCGTGTGGGCCTACCATCTACCACGGGGTTTCAGCCGGTTAACGCCGTTAACTGGCAGTTAACGGCGTCTGCCACGTGTCAGTTTGCATGACGTCAGCAGTCAACGGGCTCCCGAAAACACTTCCGCAACGGTCCGATTTTCCGTGGCGGAAGGGCGCCCAAGCGCGACGGACCGAAAAAATCGTCGTTGGACTTTGCCTGACGCAGTTTCCACAACGGAACCCATATCGTCGGGTTAGGCCCATAGGCGACGAAAAATACCCCTTAGCGGACGATTTTGAGACGTTGTCTATCAGAACTTTTCTTGTAGTGACTAGGGATAAAACATTGATTCTATGTCTAAGGATGTAGTTGTCGATTACATTACGCACCATACTTAATGCAATTGTCTGTTGCTTAGCAACTTAATACTGAATGGGGTTCGGATGATAACCTGAAGGTGGACTTTTTAGGCATAGATGCAGTTGGATGGCGGTCTATGTATTTTGTCGTAATGCCCAATTAAATCTCACTATATTTATCATATCATGTATATGCATTGTTATGCCTTTCTCTATTTGTCAATTGCCCGACTGTAATTTGTTCACCCAACATGCTTTTATCTTATGGGAGAGACACCTCTAGTGAACTGTGGACCCCGGTCCTATTCTTTACATAGCATACAATCTACTTGTGTTTTACTGTTTTCTTTGCAAACATCTTCCACTCGATACGTTTAATCCTTTGTTACAGCAAGCCGGTGAGATTGACAACCTCACGTTTCGTTGGGGCAAAGTACTTTGGTTTTGTTGTGCAGATTCCACGTTGGCGCAGGAATCCCTGGTGTTGCGCCGCATCACATTTCGCGACCATCAACCTTCAACGTGCTTCTTGGCTCCTACTGGTTCGATTAAACCTTGGTTTCTTTCTGAGGGAAAACTTGCTGTGTGCGCATCATACCTTCCTCTTGGGGTTCCCAACGAACGTGTGAGTTACACGCCATCAAGCTCTTTTTCTGGCGCCGTTGCCGGGGAGATCAAGACACGCTGCAAGGGGAGTCTCCACTTCTCAATCTCTTTACTTTGTTTTTGTCTTGCTTTATTTTATTTACTACTTTGTTTGCTGCACTAAATCAAAATACAAAAAAATTAGTTGCTAGTTTTACTTTATTTACTGTCTTGCTCTCTATATCAAAAACACAAAAAATTAGTTACTTGCATTTACTTTATCTAGTTTGTTTTATTTACTGTTGCTAAAATGAATACTCCTGAAAATACTAAGTTGTGTGACTTCACAAATGCAAATAATAATGATTTCCTATGCACACCTATTGCTCCACCTGCTACTACAGCAGAATTCTTTGAAATTAAACCTGCTTTACTGAATTTGGTTATGAGAGAACAATTTTCTGGTGTTAGTTCTGATGATGCTGCTGCCCATCTCAATAATTTTGTTGAACTTTGTGAAATGCAAAAGTATAAAGATGTAGATGGTGATATTATTAAATTGAAAGTGTTTCCTTTCTCATTAAGAGGAAGAGCTAAAGATTGGTTTCTATCTTTGCCTAAGAATAGTATTGATTCATGGACTAAATGCAAGGATGCTTTTATTGGTAGATATTATCCTCCTGCTAAAATTATATCTTTGAGAAGTAGCATAATGAATTTTAAGCAATTAGATACTGAACATGTTGCTCAAGCATGGGAGAGAATGAAAACTTTGGTAAAGAATTGCCCAACCCATGGACTGACTACTTGGATGATCATCCAAACCTTCTATGCAGGACTAAATTTTTCTTCGCGGAATTTATTGGATTCAGCTGCTGGAGGTACCTTTATGTCCATTACATTGGGGGCGGCTACAAAACTTCTTGATGATATGATGATAAATTACTCTGAATGGCACACGGAAAGAGCTCCACAAGGTAAGAAGGTAAATTCTGTTGAAGAAACCTCTTCCTTGAGTGATAAGATTGATGTGATTATGTCTATGCTTATGAATGGTAGATCTAATGTTGATCCAAATAATGTTCCTTTAGCCTCATTGGTTGCTCAAGAAGAAAATGTTGATGTGAATTTCATTAAAAACAATAATTTCAACAACAATGCTTATAGGAACAACTCTGGTAATAACTATAGGCCATATCCTTCTGCTAATGGTAATGGTTATGGTAATTCTTATGGGAATTCTTACAACAATAATAGGAATATACCCTCTGGTCTTGAAGCTATGCTTAAAGAATTTATTAGTACACAAATTGCTTTTAACAAATCTGTTGAGGAAAAGCTTGATAAAATTGATACTATTGCTTCTAGAGTTGATAGACTTGCCTCTGATGTTAATCTTTTAAAATTGAAAGTTATGCCTAATAATGATATTGATAATAAGATTACTACTACAGCAAATGGCATCCAAGTTAGAATTAATGAGAATATAAGATTAATGGCTGAATTGCGTGCTAGGTGGGATAGAGAAGAAAATGAAAAACTAGCTAAAGAGAATAATGTAGCTAAAGTTTGGACTATTACCACCACTAGTAATGCTAATTCTTCACATGTTGCTGCACCTCCTACTATCAATGGTAAAATAATTGGTGTTGGCAATGTTTCTACTCCTAGTGCAAAGCGTACAAAACTGCCTGAAATTGCTAAAACTGCTGAAACTGCTTGTGATAAAACTGCTGAAATTTTTTCCAACCTTGGGAACAATGATCCCATTGCTGTAGCTCATAATGATTTAGATTTTGATGATTGCCACATCTCTAAAGTTATAAAGTTCTTACAAAAACTTGCTAAAAGTCCTAATGCTAGTGCTATAAATTTAGCCTTTACAAAACATATTACAAATGCTCTCATAAAAGCTAGAGAAGAGAAACTAAAACTTGAAACTTCTATTCCTAGAAAGTTAGAAGATGGTTGGGAGCCCATCATTAAAATAAAATTCAATGACTTTGAATGTAATGCTTTATGTGATCTTGGTGCAAGTATTTCTGTTATGCCTAAAAAGATTTATGATATGCTTGACTTGCCACCATTGAAGAATTGTTATTTGGATGTTAATCTTGCCGATAATGTTAAAAAGAAACCTTTGGGGAGGATTGATAATGTGCACATTACGGTTAACAATAACCTTGTCCCCGTTGATTTTGTTGTCTTGGATATCGAATGCAATGCATCTTGTCCTATTGTGTTGGGAAGACCTTTTCTTCGAACTGTTGGTGCTGTTATTGATATGAGGGAAGGTAATATTAAATATCAATTTCCTCTCAAGAAAGGTATGGAACACTTCCCTAGAAAGAGAATGAAGTTTCCTTTTGATTCTATTATTAGAACAAGCTATGATGTTGATGCTTCTACTCTCGATGTTACTTGATTTGCACTTTCTGCGCCTAGCTGAAAGGCGTTAAAGAAAAGCGCTTATGGGAGACAACCCATGTTTTTACCTACAGCAATTTTTTGTTTTGTTGAGTCTTGGAAGTTGTTTACTACTGTAGCAACCTCTCCTTATCATGTTTTTGTGCCAAGTAAAGTTTCTATGTCAAAGTTGATGTTATATTTAGGATCGCTGCGCAGAAACAGCATTGCTGTCTGTCACGAATCTGGGCACAGTCCTCTGTAGAAAATTCGAAAAAATCTGCCAATTTACGAGCGTGATCCTCAGATATGTACGCAACTTTCATTAGTTTTGAGTTTTTCCATTTGAGCAAGTCTGGTGCCAGCTTTAAATTCGTCTTTACGGACTGTTCTGTTTTTGACAGATTCTGCCTTTTATTTCGCATTGCCTCTTTTGCTATGTTGGATTTATTTCTTTGATCCATTAATGTCCAGTAGCATTATGCAATGTCCAGAAGTGAAAATAATGATTGTGTCACCTCTGAATGTGTGAATTATTAATTGTGCACTAACCCTCTAATGAGTTTGCTTGAAGTTTGGTGTGAAGGAAGTTTTCAAGGGTCAAGAGAGGAGAATGATATACTATGATCAAGAGGAGTGAAAGCTCTAAGCTTGGGGATGCCCCCGTGGTTCACCCCTGCATATTTTAAGAAGACTCAAGCGTCTAAGCTTGGGGATGCCCAAGGCATCCCCTTCTTCATCGACAACATCATCAGGTTCCTCCCCTGAAACTATATTTTTATTCAATCACATCTTGTGTTCTTTACTTGGAGCGTCGGTTTGTTTTTGTTTTTGAATAAAATGGATCCTAGCATTCACTTTGTGGGAGAGAGACACGCTTGCATATGGACACATGTGTCCTTAGGCTTTACTCATAATGTTCATGGCGAAGTTTCTTCTTCGTTAAATTGTTATATGGTTGGAATTGAAAAATGCTACATGTAGTAAATCTAAAATGTCTTGGATAATGTGATACTTGGCAATTGTTGTGCTCATGTTTAAGCTCTTGCATCATATGCTTTGCACCCATTAATGAAGAAATACATAGAGCTTGCTAAAATTTGATTTGCATATTTGGTTTCTCTAAGGTCTAGATAATATCTAGTATTGAGTTTTGAACAACAAGGAAGACGGTGTAGAGTCTTATAATGTTTACAATATGTCTTTTATGTGAGTTTTGCTGCACCTGTTCATCCTTGAGTTTGCTTCAAATAACCTTGCTAGCCTAAACCTTGTATCGAGAGGGAATACTTCTCATGCGTCCAAAATCCTTGAGCCAACTACTATGCCATTTGTGTCCACCATACCTACCTACTACATGGTATTTCTCCGCCATTCCAAAGTAAATTCCTTGAGTGCTACCTTTAAAATTCCATCATTCACCTTTGCAATATATAGCTCATGGGACAAAATAGCCTTAAAAACTATCGTAGTATTGAATATGTACTTATGCACTTTATCTTTTATTAAGTTGCTTGTTGTGCGATAACCATGCTTCTGGGGAACGCCATCAACTATTGTTGAATATCATGTGAGTTGCTATGCATGTCCGTCTTGTCTGAAGGATCTATCATTTTAGTGGTTGGAGCATGCAAAATTGTTAGAGAAGAACATTGGGCCGCTAACTAAAGCCATGAATCATGGTTGAAGTTTCAGTTTTGGACATATATCCTCAATCTCATATGAGAATAATAATTGTTGCTACATGCTTATGCATTTAAGAGGAGTCCATTATCTGTTGTCCATGTTGTCCCGGTATGGATGTCTAAGTTGAGAATAATCAAAAGCGAGAAATCCAAAATGCGAGCTTTCTCCTTAGACCTTTGTACAGGCGGCATGGAGGTACCCCTTTGTGACACTTGGTTGAAACATGGCATGCAAAGATCCGGTAGTCCAAGCTAAGTAGGACGAGGTGCGGACACTATTAGTATACTATGCATGAGGCTTGCAACTTGTAAGATATAATTTACATAACTCATATGCTTTATTACTACCGTTGACAAAATTGTTTCATGTTTTCAAAATAAAAGCTCTAGCACAAATACAGCAATCGATGCTTTCCTCTTTGAAGGACCATTCTTTTACTTTTATTGTTGAGTCAGTTTACCTATCTCCTTCCACCTTAAGAAGCAAACACTTGTGTGAACTGTGCATTGATTCCTACATACTTGCATATTGCACTTGTTATACTACTTTATGTTGACAATATTCATGAGATATACATGTTATAAGTTGAAAGCAACCGCTGAAACTTAATCTTCCTTTGTGTTGTTTCAACACCTTTACTTTGATTTATTGCTTTATGAGTTAACTCTTATGCAAGACTTATTGATGCTTGTCTTGAAGTACTATTCATGAAAAGTCTTTGCTATATGATTCACTTGTTTACTCATGTCATTACCTTTGTTTTGATCGCTGCATTCATTACATATGTTTACAAATAGTATGATCAAGATTATGATGGCATGTCACTTCAGAAATTATCTTTGTTATCGTTTTACCTGCTCGGGACGAGCAGAACTAAGCTTGGGGATGCTGATACGTCTCCAACGTATCGATAATTTCTTATGTTCCATGCTACTTTATTGATGATACCTACATGTTTTATGCACATTATATGTCATATTTATGCATTTTCTGGAACTAACCTATTAACAAGATGCCGAAGAGCCAGTTGCTGTTTTCTGCTGTTTTTGGTTTCAGAAATCCTAGTAAGGAAATATTCTCGGAATTGGACGAAACTTTCGCCCAGGGTCCTATTTTTGCACGAAGCTTCCAGAAGACCGAAGAGATAACGAAGTGGGGCCACGAGGCAGCCAGGGAGCTAGGGCGGCGCGGCCCAAGCCCTGGCCGCGCCACCCTGCCCCCTGGGCCCCTCGTGTGGCCCCCGCGTTGACCTTCCGCCTACTTAAAGCCTCCGTCGCGAAACCCCCAGTACCGAGAGCCACGATACGGAAAACCTTCCAGAGACGCCGCCGCCGCGAATCCCATCTCGGGGGATTCAGGAGATCGCCTCCGGCACCCTGCCGGAGAGGGATTCATCTCCCGGAGGACTCTACACCGCCATGGTCGCCTCCGGAGTGATGAGTGAGTAGTTCACCCTGGACCATGGGTCCATAGCAGTAGCTAGATGGTCGTCTTCTCCTTGTTGTGCTTCATTGTTGGATCTTGTGAGCTGCCTAACATGATCAAGATCATCTATCTGTAATTCTATATGTTGTGTTTGTCGGGATCCGATGGATAGAGAATACTATGTTATGGTGATTATCAATCTATTGTTTATGTGTTGTTTATGATCTTGCATGCTCTCCGTTATTAGTAGAGGCTCTGGCCAAGTTTGTACTCTTAACTCCAAGAGGGAGTATTTATGCTCGATAGTGGGTTCATGCCTTCATTGACACCTGGGACAGTGACAGAAAGTTCTAAGGTTGTGATGTGTTGTTGCCACTAGGGATAAAACATTGATTCTATGTCTAAGGATGTAGTTGTCGATTACATTACGCACCATACTTAATGCAATTGTCTGTTGCTTAGCAACTTAATACTGAATGGGGTTCGGATGATAACCTGAAGGTGGACTTTTTAGGCATAGATGCAGTTGGATGGCGGTCTATGTATTTTGTCGTAATGCTCAATTAAATCTCACTATATTTATCATATCATGTATATGCATTGTTATGCCTTTCTCTATTTGTCAATTGCCCGACTGTAATTTGTTCACCCAACATGCTTTTATCTTATGGGAGAGACACCTCTAGTGAACTGTGGACCCCGGTCCTATTCTTTACATAGCATACAATCTGCAATTGTGTTTACTGTTTTCTTTGCAAACATCTTCCACTTGATACGTTTAATCCTTTGTTACAGCAAGCCGGTGAGATTGACAACCTCACTTTTTCGTTGGGGCAAAGTACTTTGGTTTTGTTGTGTTCCACGTTGGCGCAGGAATCCCTGGTGTTGCGCCGCATCACATTTCGCGACCATCAACCTTCAACGTGCTTCTTGGCTCCTCTTCGATTCGCCTGGTTTCTTTCTGAGGGAAAACTTGCTACTGTGCGCATCATACCTTCCTCTTGGGGTTCCCAACGAACGTGTGAGTTACACGCCATCAGCTCCCTTTCAAGCCTCTCCCTCCTAAAGAGAAGAAGAAGAAGAAGAATAAGAAGAAGAAGAAGAAGAAGTAGAAGTGGAGAAGTAAAAGGAAAGAGGAAACAATATTTTCCCCTAAACATGTTGCTCCTATTATAGTTTTTGATGAGTCTGAACTCGATGATGTTCCTATGCCTGTTACCTATAGTAGTGATCATGATTGGGAAAAGCACACTATTTTTGATATTGAAAATCTCTTTGGTACCAATTCTGAAAATGATGACGTTAATAATTTTTGTACTATTAGTACTGTTCATATTCCTTCCAATGATGATATATTTACAAATGAGAACACTTTGGAAGATAACTACTCTATTGCTTATAACGATACTATATCTCCGATATATGATGATTACAATGATGAATATGATATTTTCAGTCCACCTACTATCGAGGAGAAAATTAATTATGATTACAATATGCCTCCTATATTTGATGATTATGGTGATGAGAATAATAATGATAACTATTTTGTTGAATTTGCTCCCACTACAATTAATAGGAATGACCATGCTTGTGTGGGGAGTAATAATTTTATGCATGTGGCTCATGATAAGAATGTTTTGGATGATTGTTATATTGTTAATTTTATTCATGATGCTACTGAAAGTCATTATGAGAGAGTGATAGGGCAAAAGTGTCCGATCTTTCGATGCGATGTGGATAATTCGATTTGATGGTGGAGTTCATGCTTGACGATCCGACTACACGTGCAAAGCTCGTGCGCCAATGCAATCGCTAGGACAATCTCCGGGAGTTACTGATCTTGCGGGAGCACGATCAGCCTGACCAGCAAGGGTCTTAATTCCTACCTGAAATCGAGAACAAGTAAGAACTAAAGATGCAATCAGAATATTGCGAATAGAGATGAAAGCTTGATTGATAATGGTGGGATTCCGAATAGTCGGTCTTGTTCTGGGCGTTGGCCTCAAAAGAAGTACACGTAGTTGCAGCAATTGGCTAACTTTTAATCTAATCAAAATCCAAGTTCTAATGACGGCTACGGAGGGATATATATGGGGGAAGTGAAGGGATTTTCGTCCAACCAGCTAGGGTTGTACACGTAGTTGCAGCAATTGGCTAACTTTTAATCTAATCAAAATCCAAGTTCTAATGACGGCTACGGAGGGATATATATGGGGGAAGTGAAGGGATTTTCGTCCAACCAGCTAGGGTTGGCCAAAAACACCCCTAAATGGGCCTTCCTCCACTTATATGGCCTCTTAAAATCCCCTAAAATACCTAATCCAAAAATACATGGGCCTGGCCCATTAAATAAGGTGACGCAGCACCAAAAATTCCTAAATAATATAAATACATTTGATTTAGGCAGCATCATATTCTCATATATATTAGGAAGGATTCCTAGTAACGAAGGTACCTGAGATGTGGTTGTAGGAGTATTGGTTGTATCTATCATAGCGATGTCCTCATCATCCTCCCCAACTTGAATTGAAGTCGTCCTCGACGTAGTCTCATCTTTTGCACCAAAATATGCCTTCAAATCGCAGGTAATCATGTCCTCATCATCCTCCCTTTCTTGAAAGAAAAGCCGTCCTCGGCGATGTTTATTCTGTAAACATGCTAACAAAAGAGACAAGGTATATGCATGGTATATGTATATGTCATCCGTTTTAACAGATCTCTCATGTTTCCCATTTAAGTTTGTACATATTCCAGTATTGTAGTAGCGTAGAAGCTTATTAGTCCCCATTAAACATTTATCACAACTCAATTTGCAGATATAAGTGAAGCACATATTAACTCCTTTCAAATTATAATGCTCATCATTAAACCATCCCAAAGTTGGTAAACCAAAATGTAAGGTCTCAAATTTACTAGCCACACAATGTTGAATTAAACAATTTTGCAGCAAGTTATTTGGCATAGAATGAATACCAACATTGGAGGTCATATCAAAATGAGAAAGCATATACACAAATTCAGTTTTATTGGAACTATTAGAATCCTCACACATGATGCAAATCCTATGTACCATAAAAACATTGGTGCTGACATACTCCCCAACCAAATGAAAAGTAACATCAGGGGCGTAGACACTCTTTAAACAAGGAAGTTCATCAATTTTATGTCTAGCATGTGACAAAGATATAGGTGGATCCATCACAACAGAAAACAAAGAATTAGCATGAGAAATCTTAGCCAACACTTCATTGTTCATAACCAGTTTTATATGATCCATACTAGAGTCATCTTTCAAATCACAAGGTGCATTATCAGGAGCAAGAATTTCAGTTTGTGCACTCATAGACATGGAAGAATTAGCTTGTACAGTAGGTGTACTCAACATAGTTGGTATATCATTTACACAAGTTCCTAACACATGGTCATCATTGGAAACAAAATTCTCCGTTGGTACACTCATATCAATAGAGGAACGAAAAACAGCACATGGTACACACAAATCTGTAGGTTTGTCATAACTAGAGTCAACCAAAAGATTGCTAGTCATATCAATGATAATTTCAGTGGGTGCACTAATATTCCAAGACAGATTAAAGTGATCAATTGGTACACCCAACCCAAAATCTCTCTTAGCATGTAACTCATTTGGGGCACTCGAATTGATAGATGCATGAATGTCCGCAAAAGAAGCACCCAAAACATTTGGTATTGTAGCATGCAATTCAGTGGGTGTACTTAAATCAATAGAAGAATCCATTTCAGCATTAACAATTTCAGTGGACGCACACATAGTCAAAGAAGAACTGAAAACATGACTAATTGCGCTCACAACAACATCAATCTCAGTGGTATGATCACATGGTACTTGCAACTCAGTAGTATGATCCTCTAATATAGGTGGTGTGACCAAATTATTTTCTACCTCATCACATGGTATATTAATATCAACATTGCATTCATCAATTTCAAGTTCATGAACAAAACTAGGAAGCATCTCCATTGTTATATCAGAAGATTGTTTCAAAGTGACAACTCTATCCTCAATCAACTCAATAGACAAATCATCACATGACATATGTAGATCATCATGGAATTCATCAGTCACATGTGGAAGGACAAAATCAGTACCTTCAGTTTTACCTTGGGACTCCAACGTAGAAGATGTTCGCAGCGACGTGTCACAAGTCTGTGGCTGGGCAACTCGCACAACAATATTCATGCGTGGAACGTTGGAAGAAACAACCGGTGCTAGTGTGCATGACTTGAAGGAGTTGGAATGGTCCAACGTTTTCTCCTGTATGTGTTTCTCAAAAGCACAAGCTCGAACATATATACCAATAGTAGAACGAGGAATATACTTAAACATAACCTTAATATCAGGGTTCAAGCCGTTGAAAAACATGTTTCTAGTACTTTCCTCAAATTCATTTATATCACAACGGTACATGTAAAATTTAAATTCCTGATAGTAAACATGCACGGTGTTACTACCTTGTTCTAATCGTTCAAGTTTGCGGAGCATTTCACGTTGATGATAAAGAGGCACAAATCTACGTCTCAAAACAGATTTTAAATCTACCCAAGTAGTAGGTTTATTATCAACATTTTCTTTATAATTCCAGTCCCACCAAACGGAAGCAAGATCAATAAAAGTTTGGGCGGCAATTCTTACTTTCTCATGTTCAGTAAAATCATGGCATCCAAAAATATTGTCGACTTCAAACTCCCAATCAAAATAAGCATCTGTATTATATCTACCCTCATAAACTGGTAAAGAAATAACCTGATCATGATCTCTTGTAAATGGTCGCACATGCATCTTCATAGTCGTCATGGTATTCGGGTCGATGGATTGGTCCTCAATTCCTGTCATGGTTAGTACCCGAAAATCACAAGTGTATATGCCTACAAGCTACGCAAATATGGTGGTATCACGCGCAATTCGTCAAGCAAAATACAAAGCTCTTACAAGTTCTTACCAAACAGGAGGAAGGCGATATGGCAACCAACAAAGATCAGCTTCTCCCCAAGTTTGCACAAAGCGATTACCAGGTGTCGACACAAAGCACGTGGAGAAATCTGTGGAGCTCTGGGAAGGCAAAGTATAGTGATATGGTGGCACAATAATCAAATCAGCGATGCAAATTGAGTAAACGCTCAAAGACGGTACTGTGCTGGTCCTAGGCTAGATCGTATTAGAGACGCGAGCCTAAATCACCAACGAGGTCACAACGCGGCACAAGATGCAAGAGGCAGCGAAACTAGCGCTGGAGAATAGAGGCACCTACGGGAAGGCGCCCAGTTTTTTTTTTTCTTTTGGACTCAACTTGGCGCAAGACCCTAGAGGTCTCTATGGGAGGACACCCAGTTTTTTTTGGACTCAACTTCGCGCAAGACGTCCCTAGAGGTGTCTATGGTAGGGCGCCCAGAATTTTTTTTTTGCGGAATCTACCTTGGCGCTAGACCATAGAGGTTTCTATGGTCGGGCGCCCAGAATTTTTTTTATTTTTTGCAGCTAGACTGCTATCAGGATTCCGACGGAAAACGCGAAATTGACCAAGAAAACGGATCTAAAATCCGAAAAAACTCTAAAACGAAGATCAAGAAAGACCCTACTATGATGGGAAGAAAAGGGGCACAACAAGGAGTTGATGGCAGATGTGGCGGAAGTGTATGGTGGCGGTGATATGGCGAGGACTGCAAGCGGAGATGGTGCGGCGGCGACGTGACTACTATGACCAGAACTCGAAACTCTAACGACTCTAGACGCTAAGACCAGCACGCGACACGACGATTGCAGACGAAGACTCAAAAAGCAAAAACTGAAAAGATCATGCAATGGCTTGGCAGGGGCTATGGGACGGATGATCTAATCTAACTTCTTTTTGTGGGGCTTTTTCTGGGTTATAGGTAAAAACAAATCTACACTAGGAAAACTGTAAATCTCACCGAGCAACCTGAAATCTGATACCACTTGATAGGGCAAAGGTGTCCGATCTTTCGATGAGATGTGGATAATTCAATTTGTTGGTGGAGTTCGTGCTTGACGATCCGACTACACGTGCAAAGCTCGTGCGCCAATGCAATCGCTAGGACAATCTCCGGGAGTTACTGATCTTGCGGGAGCACGATCAGCCTGACCAGCAAGGGTCTTAATTCCTACCTGAAATCGAGAACAAGTAAGAACTAAAGATGCAATCAGAATATTGCGAATAGAGATGAAAGCTTGATTGATAATGGTGGGATTCCGAATAGTCGGTCTTGTTCTGGGCGTTGGCCTCAAAAGAAGTACACGTAGTTGCAGCAATTGGCTAACTTTTAATCTAATCAAAATCCAAGTTCTAATGACGGCTACAGAGGGATATATATGGGGGAAGTGAAGGGATTTTCGTCCAACCAGCTAGGGTTGGCCAAAAACACCCCTAAATGGGCCTTCCTCCACTTATATGGCCTCTTAAAATCCCCTAAAATACCTAATCCGAAAATACATGGGCCTGGCCCATTAAATAAGGTGACGCAGCACCAAAAATAACTCTTTGGACGAATTTTATGATGGAGTAACTTGTATAATTCATCCAAGCATCGTTGCTTCACTATGGTGGCTTCAATGTTCTGAAATCCTCGCTTGCAACGCCATCCTGAATCCTTGCAGGTCTGCTGCCATCTCCATGCATGTTCCTAATCTTGGCGTCCATGCTAGATCCATTCCTAAATAATATAAATACATTTGATTTAGGCAGCATCATATTCTCATATATATTAGGAAGGATTCCTAGTAACGAAGGTACCTGAGATGTGGTTGTAGGAGTATTGGTTGTATCTATCATAGCGATGTCCTCATCATCCTCCCCAACTTGAATTGAAGTCGTCCTCGACGTAGTCTCATCTTTTGCACCAAAATATGCCTTCAAATCGCAGGTAATCATGTCCTCATCAGAGAGGGAAACATGGTTCTATGTATCTCAATAATATTAAGTTTCACCTCTTTATGTTGAAAACTTTAAAGTTGCACTTTTTTTGCTTTCCTATGCTTGTTGCGTTGGGATTCCATGACTTGATTCTTTACAAGCTTATTTTTCATAGTAAGTGGATTAGATTTATTTTTTTTATATTTGCTTCTTGATGCTCTCTTTTACTTCAATTCATATTTCTTATGTGAGCATCTTCTCAAATTACTGAGCCTAGCTGAAAGGCGTTAAAGAAAACACTCTTGGAAGATAACTCATGTTTTATTTCTGTAATTTCTTATTTTGTTGAGTCTTGGAATTTATTACCCCTGTAATAATCTCTCCTTATCATTTTTATTTCGTTTTTGTGCTAAGAATGACCTCTAATAGGAAAAAAGTAAGATTTGGGGAAGTTGTTGTCCTGAAAATGGATTCTGTGCTGTCACCATAAAAATTCGTAAAAATAGTCAATGCGCAATTTTGAGCTACTGTTTTTTATGCATATGCTCCAAGTTATTATCTAACATTCGTTAGTTGACCACTTTTCGAGATGAGCAACATAAAATTTTCTAAAAAATCAATCTTTACCTGTTGTTCTGTTTTGACAGATTTCTGCACTATTTGCATTTGCCTCTTAAATTTGTTTCTTTTTGAGTTTTTTTGATCAAAGAGCTTTTTGAAGAGTTGCTACAGTAGCTAACTCTTTAATAGATGCTTGATATATGTTAGTACTAAACCCAAGTGGATTTTTTTATTTTAATTGTACTAATAATAAATATATGTGTGAATTTTTGTATGAAGGAAGTTTTCAAGTGTAGGGAGAGAATAATGATGCAATGGGATGAAGTATGGACAAAAGATCAAGCTTGGGGATGCCCCTGCACCCCAAGAAATAATCAAGAGGTACAAGCGTCAAAGCTTGGGGATACCCAAGGCATCCTCTCTTCATCAACAAAGCTACAGGTCATTTCTCTATACGCTATATTTTTATTGCTTCATACGCTATGTGTTGTTCTTGGTGCGTCTTTTTTTGTGTTTTGTTTTGTTTTCTGTAGAATATGGTTGGATCCTAGCATTCTTGTGTGGGGGAGAGACATGCTCCATTTTAATTGCATAGAACGTTCTAGTTTTTGTTGTTATTGTTCTGCGAGTGTTCTAGTTTGCTAGTACTGCGTTTAGGTCTTGTTCTTTCACTTGAATTTTGTTCAGAGCTTGTTAGTATTCTTTATTTGTCTATGATTAGCTCTCTGGTCCATAATGTATTTCATCTCTGAGAGTTATTTCAAAGGGATTTCTATTTTCGTGCCCCTGCTTCGTTAGTTTTACTCAGTTTTCCCCAGCTCGTTAGTTTTTCCTCAGTTTTCCCCTCCCTCTAGTTTGAAACCCATCGAAGACGCGGGTTGCCGTCAGGTCAGAGGCCTTACCGTTACCGTGAGGTCAGTTCCTCGCTGACCGTCTCGTGCTGACGGGTGGATCCATCTACCGCTGACGCGTGGGCCGTTTTATTTACTGATTGTATACGCGGTGCTGCCAATGACAAATGGGGCCGCTCTATGGGGCTGCCGCAGCCAATGACCAGTGGGTCGTCTATTTATTTATAGAAAATTATATAGGGATCCCAATTATATATTGCCGCTCTGTGGGGCCTCCGCAGTCAATGACCGCTGTGGTCGTCTATTTTATTTAGAGAATATAATATAGAGCCGCTCTGTAGGGGCCGCCTCAGCCCATGGCAGGTGACTATTTTCGCAGCTTAATCTAAAGTGACTTTTGTGCTAAACATTGTGCATCCCGGCGTTGACCTAGCAGTGGCGGCGAGGATGTGGTGCTCGAATAATAGTGGAAATGCGATATTATTTTTTACATGCATAATATATAGAAAATAGCTAGATCTCTAAATCGATGCATATGAAGCTACATATATATTCTTGGTCATGATCCCCTTAATTATCTAAAGGGGATGGATGCATGGCTTCACGTCGTCGTCGCTTTCATCATCAGTATCTTCGTCGTCTGAGTAGTAGTACCTCCTGCACATTGTTCCGTCAAACACCTTCACTGTGAGCACATCATCGCCTTCATATTTGAAGTGTACGAACCAGCCGAAATCCACACCGTGCGCGATGGCGAATTTCTCCCAGCCCTTGTCGAGGTACATCCGGCCTTGTCCGTCAAATAGGACCTCCACGGTCCAGAGACGAGGACCGCAGTCAGCTGCTCGCAGATACACCTTAGCTGGCTCCTTGCCGTCAAGATAGTCCGCAAATTTTTTTGGGAGTTCCTGCAAAGAGATCGAGCGCCGATCGTTTGAAATTAGGGAACCCTTGAAATTAAAGGTTTTTTAGAACATGCCCATAATTAATCACATGCATCATATATGTGGGAACGCGTACGTACCTTCTTGACCAAAGGGTCTTCATAGACGACGATGAAGAACTCCTCTATGATCAATGGCAGTGTTGACGGTGGTGGTGGCAATGATGATGATCCACTTCCCATTCCCCTTCCCCTTCCCCTTCCCCTTCCCCTTCCGGTCCGCGTCCGAGATGTGGAAGCCATGGCAATGGATAAAGTGTATGTGAACGAAGAAGAGAGAGGCAGAACCTATTGACACAAGGGATGGCCGTGTGGGTGTTTATAAGGGAGAGATGACCGTTGTAGGGGTTTACACAATAAAATAAGGAGGAGATGACCGTTGTGGGGGTTTATACACAATAAATTAAGGAGGAGACGACCGTTGTGGGGGTATATATCTCAACAAAAAAAGTAATGCGGACTATGTTGACTAGTTTATCATTTTACGGTGAAAAGTAATGCCTAAGACTACTCATAGTGGGAGTAACTTGGGTAGTAACATAGAGCTATGTTACCATAACATCACATTTTCCAAGATTATATGAGTCTACAACCTAATTAATATGGCTTTGCATGACACTACACATATGTTACTTCCCACTATGTAATGGGTCCAAGAAATGGGTGATGGTGTATCATTTTTTGCGTCATAAGTAATGGGTCCAAGAAATGGGTGATGGTGTATCATATTTTTGCGTGATAAGTAATGGCTACAACAAAATCGGTGATGGTTTATCGTTTTTTGCGTTGAAAGTAATGGCTACAAGAAATGGGTGATGGTGTATCATTTTTTGCGTGAAAAGTAATGGCTACAACAAAATCGGTGATGGTTATCATTTTTTGCGTGAAAAGTAATGGCTACAAGAAATGGGTGATGGTGTATCATTGTTTGCGTGAAAAGTAATGGCTACAACAAATCGGTGATGGTTTATCATTTTTTGCGTGAAAAGTAATGCCTAAAAAGAGTTTATAATTTAGCTCGTGAAAAATAATGCAGAAAACCAAACTTTAGCGTACTAGGTAACCGCCCTTTCGCATACATAGAGTGTGGAAGCTAACCGACGACAGAGAGAGAGAGGGTGGTGGCCCCGACCAGAGAGAGAGATAGGGGTTATCCTGCCCGTTAGATCATACGATCAACGGTCGGCGGGCAAGATCCGCGTGACATGGGCTAGACCAATCAGGGCAATGTTGGGCGTCTGTGAGAGTTTGTGAAGGGAGAGGGCAAAACTGAGTAGTATCAAGAAACCAAGGGCAAGTGAGTAGTAAACAGACTAAGGGATTCAAATATGAGATTTAAAAAATGGAAAATGCGTGTTTTGTACAATGAAACCCATCTTGGCCTACCTCAAACTATTTGCAATACCAATATACATCAGTGTGAGAATTGTGGCCTCATTTAGACAAAGTATGTTTTGGGGAAAGCTGTTTTGGGTAGGGCTTATTATGGAAAACCATGCACCTTCATAGCTACTAGGTGATTTGAGAAGTGGCAATTTGTGGTGAAACTTGATTTATCTATGATTTATCTATGATTTGAGAAGTGGCAATTTGTGGTAAAGACTCCATGAGTAAGTGCCACTCTTTTTCGGATTTTTTTGCACATTAAATAACTCATTTAACTAGTTAATCCCATTTGTTGACTCTCTGTTGACCAGCCACTTGAGGGTAAAACTGAGTATATTGCACTAGCCAGTATTAGCACTCGAGGAGAAAACTGAGCACACAAAAAATGCTAGTATATGACTCGAGGGTATACCTGAGTATATCTAAATTTCCAGGGTTAGACTCGAGGACGCGTGTTGCGGTGCAGAAGTGGAAGACGTGCCATTGTTGACGCGTGTCGCGGTGCAGACGTGCAAATAGTGGACGCGTAGGACGCGGGTCGCATTTAGGACGCGTAAGCCCCTCCCTCCCTCCCTCTGCACACAGTCGTCTCATTCTCGCTCACGCACGAAACCACCCCTCTCACGTCCCATCAACTTCTCCAAATCGAAAAAACCCCAACCGCCGTACGCACGCTACCCTGCCGGCGATGGAGAAGAAGAATGCGCCGGCGGCCGTCGCCTCCGAGCCCGTCGCCTCCGAGCCCGTCGCCGCCGCGCCCGTCGCGCCGAGCCGCCGCCGCGAGCCCGTCGCCGCCGAGCCAGTCGCCGCCGAGCCCGTCGCCGCCGAGCCAGTCGCCGCCGAGCGCGTCGCCTCCGAGGGCGGCGCATCCAAGCGCGGCTCCTCCGTGAACTGGGCCTCTCTCTCGGCTGATGGACCACTTCACCAGATCGGCGAATGCTTGCTGGCGAACGAGGAGTACGCCGACACGTACTCTGCCATGAGGCAAGTCTGTAGAAATTGGCGCTCAGGTTTGCCTGAGCCCGACGTGCACCTGGACGAATGGATCATGCTACACCACGCCCTTCCACACGTCGCTGAGTTCACCTTCCTCCAACTCGGCACATCACGCTACGTCACCATAGATCTATCCGAAGTTCATACAAGGTTCAACTTCCTCCATATCTACCTCTTTATTTTCAATCTTAAACATCTTAATTAGTGCTGAATGTTATCGTGCTTGCCCAGATACTACTTCGTCGGATTTTGCCGTGGCGTCATCGTGCTTGCCCAGAAGAACCCGCCGCACAAGATACGGCTTCTGAACCCACTCACAAAGAAATACACTATGTTTGAGGCGCAGATGCCATCTATTTTCCTGAAATCAGTCGCTGTGATCAAATCCCCGACTATGGTCTTCGTTACCGCACATTACCCGTCGGAAATTGGTTGGGTCGATGAGAGCACTCCAACTAAGGATATAGATAAAGATTGGGAAAACAGATTTTCGATCAAGAACCATTGTCTGCGTTGCATTACACCGTTCAATGGTGAACTGTATGCACTAGCTGTGGACAATTTAGAGCACGGAAGAATAGTGTGCACCAATGTACAGTTGCAGCAGCGCACGAGCACTGTCAAGATGGAGACACTAATTTCATTTCCAGAACTTGGACATCAGAAGTTCTACCTCGTGAAGTCGGATGGTGATCTGCTGCTTGTGTTGTTGGTCAGCGTGGCTTTGGCGGGCAGACCATTGGTGTACCGTGTGGACACTCAGAGCCGCTCTCTCCATCCGGTCAGTAACATTGGCAGTAATGCCTTCTTCGTGAATTATATCCGGTGTATCTCCGTCGACACCAGAGTGTACCCGACACTTCGACCTGGCTGCATCTACTACACGGATTTGGGTTATATCAGAGAGTACTCTCATGATACAAAGGCCTGGGAGGAGTGGCCAGAACGTGTGGATAGAATAGGAAACTACGGTATGAGAAATGAATACAAGCCATACCGTTTGGAGGATGTATTGGCCGCACACTGCAGACGGAGGGAGTTCAATCAATATTTCCTTGGGGTAATGCACGGCTGGAGCAACGACGAAATATATGAGGAGGAATGAAGAACAAATTCATTCATCCTAATCTTCTTGTTGTCCATACATTGCGTGCGTCTTGTATATTACAACGTTATTGGCTGCTTTTGGCTGCTGTATGCAGTTTCCCTATGTATTATACTTAGCTTTCTGATTATGCAGTTGTCAATTTATCATATACTAGCTTCTACATTTGGTACTAGATTTGCTGCCATATTGGGCAAAAAACGAGGGCCAAAAGGCATAAATAACCCCAGAGATTTGCTACTAGATTTGCTGCCATATTGAAGAAAGACAGAAATAGAAGCTTCTCTAGATTTGATACTAATTTGGTGAAAAAGACAGAGAGAGAAAGAGGGGAAAAGGTGCTCTTCAAAATGCCAATTTGGGCCGAGAGAGACAAAACCCAGCTCCTGCTCACGTGCAACCAAACGCTTCTCGTCCTGTCCCACGCGGTCCCTTTCTACCAGCCCCACGCGACGCGGCCCCACACGTCGCGGCCCCACAGACGACGCGGCGCAACACGCCAGCACAGAACGTCCAAATAAACGGATTCCTTCCGTCTGAGCTCGTTCTGCGGGTTTCAAACTAGAGGGAGGGGAAAACTGAGGAAAAACTAAGGGGCTGGGGAAAACTGAGTACAACTAACGACCCGAGGGCACGAAAATAGAAATCCCTATTTCAAATAAGTTGATTGATGTTGGATACGAGTAAAATGTTTCATGACTATAGTGATGCAAAAGGAAGCTTGTCTAGACTTTGGCATGTCATGTTGGATGTTATTCTTGTCATATGCTTAGTATTTATTGTTGTAGCATGACTTGTATCAAATATCTGAGAGTGCTTAATATGTCATTCAAAGAATCATGTGTTGTTTTCATCATAAAAGTATAATATTGTGGTATTCTCCTTTGATGCTTTATTGGGTTGACTTGGCGCATGCTTATACCATGTTATGACTACAACCAGTCAACTAAAGCCTTTTATGATCATTTAGTTTTTTACTTGTAATATCACTTTATGATTTGATTGATAATGTTTTGTCGCTATGCATGATTATAACCATTACTGCTCTCTTAGTTGGTCGCTCTCAGTCTTTTGCTAGCCTTCGCCTGTGCTGAGTATGAACTTTGAAGGTGTCCTAGCATTTATGTTTTGGTACTTAATAAAGCACATGCTGAGTACCACTTTGCTACGTTTTATCTATGCTCATAAACAAATAGTTGTTTTCAATGCACTATTATTCATGATCCTTTGTTTGAGTTGCTCTTCATGTTATAACATAGTTGCTAAGTTCTATTGAATTATATCTATCATGCCTATGTTAGAGTACTTAGATCCCAGCTCACAATGCTTTACATGCTTGATCAAGATTGTGTTGGCTTCATGTCACCTCAAATATTATTTTGTTATCACTTACCTACTCGAGGACGAGCAGGAGTTAAGCTTGGGGATGTTGATACATTGCAAACGTATCTATTATTTTTGATGCTCCATGCTTGTTTTAAACCAATTGTATATATGATTTTCTTACACTTCATTGCACTTTTACATGATTTCCGGCACTAACCTATTGACAAGATGCCACAGTGTCAGTTCCCTGTTTTCTGTTGTTTTTGTATTTCAGAAAAGTTGTACATGAAATATTCTCGGAATTGGACGAAACAAAAGACGAAGTTCCTATTTTCCCAGAGAGAAGACGGAGTCCAGAGCAGAGACGGAGGAGGGCCACAGGGTGGCCATAACTACCCTAGGCGCGGCTTGGACCTGGCCTGCGCCTAGGGGTGGTCTCGGGCCACCAGGCCTCCACTGACCTCGCCCTTCCGCCTATATAAAATCCCGACGCAAAAACCCTAAAGATACAATCCTCCGTCCATGAAAAGTTCTGTAGCTGCGCCGCCGTCATAGACAAGTTTCATGGGACAAAAGTCTTTGTTCCGGCACCCTGCCGGGACGGGGAATTGCCCCAAGAGCCAGCTCAATCGACTCCACCACCATCTCCATTGCCGTTGCTGACTCCCATGATGAGGAGGGAATAGTTCTCCCCCGGGGCCGAGGGCTCTACCGGTTGCTATTTGGTCTATCTCTCTCTCCCATGGCAGTGGCGAAGGACGAAAAAAATTTGAGGTCGGGCGAACTTTATAACATAAAAAAGTTGACGCAAAAAAATAAAGGGATTTCTATTTTCGTGCCCTCAGTTCCTTAGTTGTACTCAGTTTTCCCCAGCTCCTAGTCCTCGGTTTTACCCAAACGTTTGTCCGAAACCCGTGAAGCAGCTCAGACGGCAGGATTCCCGCTTAGTTGACCGTTCTGTCACGTGTGGGGCCGCGTCGTGTGGGGCCGCGTCGCGTGGGGCTGGTAGAAAGGGACCGCGTGGGACAGGACGAGAAGCGTTTGGTTGCACGTGAGCAGGAGCTGGGTTCTGTCTCTCTCGGCCCAAAATTGGCATTATTAAGTGCACCTTTTTCCCCTCTTTCTCTCTGTCCTTTTCACCAAATTAGTATAAAATCTAGAGAAGCTTGCATTTCTGACTTTCTTCAATTATTTGTGCCTTTTGGCCCTCGTTGTTTGCCCAATATGGCAGCAAATCTAGTACTCCCTCTGGTCCATATGTATGTAGTTAAATCTAGAAGCAAATCTCCAGGATAATGTACGATAAATTCACAGTCATAGTAAATCAAGAAAACTAAGTACGGCCAACAAAATATAGTAGACTAGGGATAGATAATCCCTAGATAATATGGATAGATAATAGGCTGCATACACAGCAGCCAACATAGTAACAGGTTCTTCACAGCACCATCATACTAACATAACAACAAGGGATCCCTAGCTAACAACAAAGGGATCCCAACAACAAACTAGGAGGCAGCAGCAGCAGCATCACACGTCAAGGACTCCGCCTACCCCATCTGGCTCTGCCTCCACTTGTTGCTCTTGCTCCCCTTGGGAGCCTTGGGCTTGAGCGGAGGCATGCGCCCGGCGGCGATCTCCACCCGCTGCAAGCTGCGGAGGTGCATGCTGACAAAGGATTAACTTGTCAATGCCTACAGATTGTAGACTAGGGTTTTGTTAGAAGTAGAGGGCAAGTAGATCTCGAAGGTTTCAGCCGAAAAGTACTCGACGATTATGAAAACTAGGGTTATGTTGACAGAGATTCGATCCTTTCTTTGTCCCTCGACTCCCCTTTATATAGAAGGCGGAGCCGAGGGTTTCGTGGTACACAAGTTACAGAGTTCGGGAGGGTTTCGTACCCAACCCGTAAGATTACAAATCTCTATCTTTCCTCAACCGCTGTATATATTTCCTCATCGACTCGTCGTGTTTCTGTCGACACGCCCTCAACTCTCCCAATGACGCAGGTTTCTTGCAGGTGGATCGGAAGTTTTTCACGAAGATGTCCTCAAAGTTATCCCAGCTGTCGATGGAATTTGGGGGGAGTTTCTTTATCCAAGATCTCGCGGCACCGCTCAAGTGAACTTGGATACTTTGCATAGCTGTTGCTCTGGTTCCTCCTACCAGCTTCACCATCTCGAGATAATCCACGAGCCAATCCTCGGGATCTTGCAGGCCGTCAAATTTCTTGAAATTTTCGGGTAGCTTGAACCCTTTTGGGACTCGAGTCTTTCGAACTCTTCTCGTGAAACATGGGAGCCCACACATATCTTCGTCGGCAACTTCTGGTGAGTGCTGACGCTCCCTTCTTTCTTGTCGCGCTCTGTCCACCCTTACTTGGACTGCTGTGTCTCTTGCTCCACTTGTTCTTGGGGGTCTTGAACTGCTGCGGTGGGTCTTGGACTATTTTGCCTAGGGTTTTCTTCGGGAGGCGTTGTTGCAAACGCTGTTCCCATTACTCCTACTCCAGCCATCGCCATATTGAACAATGGTTCTCTCGGGTCCCCAGGAGGTGGTCTGGATGCCAGGATGTAAGTTTGTGTTGCCATGTAACCTGCTTCTGGCGTTTTTGGGATGATATTTCCCCTTTCATCAATCGACATAAAAGACATGTCGAGATTTTGGATTATGTTTCCTCTTTCTGCTTCGGGTATGTTTTGCAGCCGAGACATTGCTCTCCTCCGAGCTTCTCTGTGGCTATCTCCCGAAGTTCCTGAATGGCGACTTAACTCTGCTCGGCGTCGCTTGACGCAAGCTGCTTCTCTTCTCCTATTCAGGGATGCTGTCTGTTTTTCCAACTCTCTGCTCACCCGAGCAAGTCTATATTGATATGCTTGAAGTTCTTGTACAGTAGCAGTGGTGGTCATAGGTTCTGAACCATCCATGGCTTTTGCAGCCCTATCCCACGCTTCTTGCGGGAGCTGTACTCTTTCTCGAGGTGAAGACCCGACGTATTTAGTGCCTAGGCCATGTCTGAGATCAGCGGGATCGACGTATGGATTTCCCAAATCGTCGAAAGCCTCTGACGTTTCTGGCTCTGATCGGCCTGCCCCTTCTATCGCATAAATCTGATGATATTTTGCGCATTGATTTTTGTCAGGATTGGTGACACCATCATATAGAGTGGTGAAGACCTTTCCGATGGCAGCAGATTTGTCGATGAAGTTGAAGCTGTCGACGCTGTCGGAGTCGCTGCTTATAAAGGAGTCCGCAGACGACTCGAAGGATGTGTTGCTGAAGATCTTGGCGAGCTTTCCGCTTGCCTTGCTGTCGACGAAGCGTGTCGACGAAAACTCCTCGTCACTCGACGAAAAGTTAGAATCGACCGCTGAAAATTCCGACGAGATCGGAACTTCGAGACGGTAGGATCCTTCCTTGTTGACGCCAAATCGGAATTCTCCGAACGTCATGATGATGGGATCCTCCAGATAGGCACATGCATCCATACGGGAGGGCGGGTGAGGAATAAAATTGACTAGATCAGTTTTTCCTTGTTACCTCGATCCATCGCATTGCTTGCCACCGACGCAGTCGACGATCTTGAACGTGCCATCGAGATCAGCTCCTTGCAACCTCTAGTTCCCACAGACGGTGCCAATTGACAAAGGATTAACTTGTCAATGCCTACAGATTGTAGACTAGGGTTTTGTTAGAAGTAGAGGGCAAGTAGATCTCGAAGGTTTCAGCCGAAAAGTACTCGACGATTATGAAAACTAGGGTTATGTTGACAGAGATTCGATCCTTTCTTTGTCCCTTGACTCCCCTTATATAGAAGGCGGAGCCGAGGGTTTCGTGCACAAGTTACAGAGTTCGGGAGGGTTTCGTACCCAACCCGTAAGATTACAAATCTCTATCTTTCCTAATACAAACTATCTTTCCTAATCACTAAATGGGCTTCCGAGTCTTCTTATTCTTCGAGTTCTGGGCCTTCAGTAAACCCCGGGTACCATCTTTGGCAGGCCCATTGGGGATGCCTATGTCACATGCCGAGCGCCCTGTGCTTGGCGCGGAAGGAGTGGACGTTCACCGTCGTGCCGATGTTGGGGAAGGTGTTGCTGATGTTCTCAGCATGCGTGACGAGGCAGTTGAAGTCCGTGGCGCCGAGTCTCCCGGTGCGAAGGGGCACCGTACACCTCCTTGGCGAAGTAGGAGATGTACTGGCCGACCTGCAGCCTCGCAAAGACGAGTCTTGACGTCCTCCTCCTCTTCGTCGCCGCGACGTCGCTGCCACATCCGATCCATATCAAACAAAACTAGTGAATGAGTTGCAACGATGACTAACGTACATGATAACAAAGTTAAGAAAAACAGAGTCAGCCTCAGTTAGAGTGGACATGATTATATATCTACAGGGAAGGTGTTAGCGAACTAAAGCTCATGCACAACAGATTTGTACACAGCAATGGTTCGCTGAACCCTCCCTGTAAAAATTTGTGCCCAACCATTCATCATAGGCAAAGAAACAGATTCTAGATCTGAACTAGATCTAAACTTGAACACATTTGAGATTATTTGCAAAATTAAACGGTTGATATCTTTTGATTAGTGCATAAAATAACTGATTGAGATCCCATGATTACTTGCATAAATTAACTGATTGAGATCCAATATTATTTGCATAAATTAACCGAACAGCCGAACCCCAAATCTTAAACGAAATCAAGAAGTGATCAAAACAAAATGGAATAAAATCGGCACAAATATTAGCCCAATACTCATCCATCTACAGATCCATCTACACCAGCAAAAATAGGGTTCAAAAAGGAATGGGGAACAAAATAGGAAGCAAACCGTAGTTACCTCGTTCCATGGGTCCTCCAGGGAGGTGTCGTTCGGGGGCGGGACGTACGGCACGGGGTCGTAGGGGTCCCATCCCGCCGGGATCTGATCCACCGGCGGCAGCAGCCTCCGATGCACCGGCGACGGCGGCGGCGGCGGCGTCATCCGTAGAGGGGACGGCGCCGAAGATGGAGGCGTCGCGCTTTGAGCCAACCTCGACGATGGGATTGGCATTCTCCTTGTCCATCTCTCCGGCGGAGGAAGAGGAAGAGGGAGAGGGAGAGGTTTTTCGCTGGAGAAGATGATTGGACGTGAGAGAGTTGGCGATGCGTGAGCGAGTGGGAGTGATAGAGAGAGTGCGAGGAGGCGTCTATAAAGGCGAGGGGTGGTTAATGCGACCCGCGTCCTACGCGTGCACAGTGCACGTCTGCACGTCTTGGACTTCTGCAACGCGACACGCGTCCACGATTGCACGTCTCGACTTCTCCACCGCGACCCGCGTCTACGCGTCAACAATTGCACGTGTCCTCGAGTCTAACCCTGGAAATTTAGATATACTCAGGTATACCCTCGAGTCTTATAATAGCATTTTTTGTGTGCTCAATTTTCCCCTCGAGTGCTAATACTGGCTAGTGCAATATACTCAGTTTTACCTCAAGTGGCTAGTCAACAGAGAGTCAACAAATGGGATTAACTAGTTAAATGAGTCATTTAATGTGCAAAAAAATCCTAAAAAGAGTGGCACTTACTCATGGAGTCTTTACCACAAATTGCCACTTCTCAAATCATAGATAAATCATAGATAAATCAAGTTTTACCACAAATTGCCACTTCTCAAATCACCTAGTAGCTATGAAGGTGCATGGTTTTCCACAATAAACCCTTCCCAAAACAGCTTCCCCCAAATCATACTTTGTCTAAATGAGGCCACAATTCTCACACTGATGTATATTGGTATTGCAAATAGTTTGAGGTAGGCCAAGATGGGTTTCATTGTACAAAAAACGCATTTTCCATTTTTTAAATCTCATATTTGAATCCTTTAGTCTATTTACTACTCAGTGCCCTTGGTTTCTTGATATTACTCGTTTTGCCTCTCTCTCTTCACAAATTCTCGCAGACGTGCATGCGATTGGTCTAGCCCATGTCACGCGGATCATGCCCGCCGACCGTTAATCGTATGATATAGGGAACGGGCAGGATAACCCCTCTCTCTCTCTCTGTTGGCATTATTTTTCACGCAAAAAATGATAAACCATCACCGATTTATTGTTACCATTACTTTTCACGCAAAAAATGATAAACCATCACCGATTTGTTGTTGCCATTACTTTTCACGCAAAAAAATGATAAACCATTGTTGTAGCCATTACTTTTCACGCAAAAAAATGATAAACCATCAACAATTTGTTGTAGCCATTACTTTTGACGCAAAAAAAATGATAAACCATCACCGATTTGTTGTTGCCATTACTTTTCACGCAAAAAATGATAAACCATCAACAATTTGTTGTAGCCATTACTTTTCACGCAAAAAATGATAAACCATCAACAATTTGTTATAGCCATTACTTTTCACGCAAAAATGATAAACCATCAACAATTTGTTGTTGCCATTACTTTTCACGCAAAAAATATGATAAACCATGCATCACCGATTTGTTGTTGCCATTACTTTTCACGCAAAAAAATGATAAACCATCAACAATTTGTTGTAGCCATTACTTTTCACGCAAAAAATGATAAACCATCTATCTTTGTATAGAATGATAAACCTATCACGTATGATTTTTGAGGTCATTTAGAGAAGGCAGAAAAACCTAATTTGTTACAAAAGCTGGTTTCAGTGAGACCTAACCAAGTTTGGCATACATGATGGCATACCTATAACAACAAGGAATATCTAAAAGGGAAAGTTTAGAAAATTTGAAATTTAGGGTCAAAATGATGCCATACATGATGCTGTTTTTCGAGGTTTTGACCTGAAAATCAATTGGGTATTATAAAGGGAAATAAAAAGTTCGAAAAATGTAAAAACGAAACAATCTATCTATCTATGTATAGAAGATCAGCTGTATGAAATTTGAGGTTATTTAGAGAAGGTAGAAAAAATCACCTTGTTAGAAAAGCTGGTTTCAGCGAGACGAAACGGCATGCGCTTAAGCAAAGTGATTTTTTCGAACATCTCCAAATGACCCCAAATTTTCCATACATGATGCCATACGTGTAACAACAAGGAACCCTATCTAAAAAGTGTCAAAAAAGTTTGCCCAACCGTATAGCTCTATCAAAAAGAACCTCACCATGGCGCTAGTATAATTTTGGGATAGTTACAAACTTTCGTTACCTAACCTTCAACATGAAACTTGTTTCAAATTCATTTTGGCCTACAAGAAACAAATCCCAACTTGATTCGAGCACCACAGCCTCCAAACGATGCCGATGCCGATATCGGCATGGTCAGAACGGCTATGCTCGCCGCCACTGCTAGGTCAACGTCGGGATGCACCCTCAATCCCGTCCCCTCATTCGATCACTGACACACCAGAGATACCGCCGAGGCCAATGCCGAAAGTACATGCTGATGCCAATGCCGAACATGCATGCACGCCGCTGTGGGCACGACCACGCCGACCCGCTATGCTGGACGCCATAGACCGCCGCGAGGTCTTTCCCTTCGCCACCACACTCTCCTAGCACCCACCTATACACGCCAGAAAGGAGAGACACTAGTTTTCTCTACATTGCTCGCGTTCGTGTCCGACACGGTCAGTCAAAGTTTTGAGGTGGTCGTCGATGTCGTCAACCATTTCTTCTCTTCTTTGCATGGTTAAACGCGTCTAGTTCATATCTATCTAATGCGTCTGGTCTCGCCTCATGCAGTTCTTTGTGGACGTCGATCTCATCTCGGCACCCCGCATGCCACCTCCTCCGTGCCATCGCTATAGAGCTCCGTTTAAAAATCTAATCCTACCCGTGTATTGCCCCTTGTATCAGCGTCATGGCCCCACTTTTCATTTGATATACCGAAGCCCCACTCGTTCGCGTTTTGGTCAGGGATACAGCGATGCTTACGGTCAAACAAAGATGGATGGTCTGACGTGTCTTTGCAGGCTCTACATGGCCCCACTAGTCAGAAGATAACGGTCAACCGTCGGGCAACCGGCCGTTACATCACGTGTGATGGTTTCAGACAAACGTTTGGGTAAAACCGAGGAAAAACTAAGGAGCTGGGGAAAACTGAGCACAACTAAGGACCCGAGGGCACGAAAATAGAAATCCCAAAAATAAAATGGTCTTGACACAATAATATTTAATATGATGTTAAGCATAGTCAATGGTACTCCGGAACGGAAGTCCGGATGCCGGCTTGGCCTGAGCGTTGGCCGCCGCTCCGTTCTCTGCAGTAGGCAGCAATAGTCCTCGCCTGGTGGCCGAGGCGCCGTTTTCGGTGGAAAAAGAGTTCCCGACAGTGTCGGCGCGTGGCGAACAGGAGGTCCGATCGGCGACGAGAGATCAGGGACTAGCCTACGATGTACGATCGCGGAGAACGGCAGGAAACTGAACCAGCGATGGTGGCTTTCACAGCCTTGTGCACTCGCCTAGTCGTGGCCCCCCCCGTGAGCGGCCCATCTGGCCCAGTTCGGCCGAGGCAATTGGAAACCAGCCCAGTTTATGGATTTCTCTTCGTTTATTTCTAGGAACGAGCTGAAACTGCTGTATCTCGAATATACACTGACAAATGGCTATACATATGTAGTTTTTTGCTAAAAATCAAGGTAGGGCGGCCGCCCTACCTTTCCCTACTGGGAGCTCCGCCCCTGTACCATGGTGTGATCTTTATGTGACCATGAGCTTTGTAATCTAGATGTCATTATGCTATTCAAGTGGATTTTACATATGTGATCTCCGGAGACTCCTTGTCGCACGTGTGTAAAGGTGGAGCGTGTGCACCGTGTGAGTCTCTTAGGCTATATTTCACAGAATACTTGTTCACTGAATTATGATTTGAGTTGGATGTCTCTATGAAATTGTGGTGTGTTAGTACCGCCTATGAATGCTCAAAATGAAGCGCGGGGTGTTCATTAGTACTTGGGAATACATCTTTAAGGTTTGCTTTTGCAGCCCTACACGGTGAATTAGTGTTCGTTATCCAACCGGAGAGTAGTTCAGAGTAGCATAGTGAAGTGCTTATATTCATATTTCTTTATGATATCATTGTTGAGAGTGACCACTAGTGAAAGTATGATCCCTAGACCTTGTTTCCAAGCATCGAATCACCGTTTATTTACTGCATGTTTACTTGCTGCCATATTTATTTGAGATTGTTATTACCACTCATATTCATCCATATCACTTGCATTTTACTATCTCTTCGTCGAACTAGTGCACCTATACATCTGACAAGTGTATTGGATGTGTTGGGGACACAAGAGACTTCTTGTATCTTAATTGCAGGGTTGCTTGAGAGGGATATCTTTGAACTCTACCTCCCTGAGTTCGATAAACCTTAGGTGATCCACTTAAGGGAAACTTGATGCTTTCTACAAACCTCTGCACTTGGAGACCCAACACTTTTTACAAGAATAGAAGTGCCATAAATAAACCACCAGTTCTTATGTCGACCGGATCGCAATTAGCCATGGAGTATGAATAGGACACGGGTACCACTAGCTAGGGACCGACCTTCGCGAAGGGAAACTTCGTTCCGCACCACGTACGTACGGTTGACACGTGTCTGATGGGATTCGTAGCATAGAAAACAAAAATTTTCCTACCGCAAGAACGAAACACAAGCCAAGATCTAATCTAGTAGACGGTAGCAACGAGGAGATAAAGAGACTAACCCTCGAAGATTCGCAAAGCTTAACGAGATTAGATCTCAGGGTGGATGTAGACGATCACTTGCCGCTTGCAAAAGCGTAGAAGATCTTGATCTTGACGGTGCCACAATCGGGCAGCACCTCCGTGCTCGGTCACACGTTCGGTGTTGATGAAGACGACGTCCTTCTCCTCGTTCCAGCGGGCAGCGGAAGTAGTAGATCCTCCTCGGAATCCCGGCAGCACGACTGCGTGGTGGCGGTGGTGGTGGAGAACTCCGGCAGGGCTTCGTCTATGCGCTGCGGGGGTTGTGGTGGAGAAGGAGGCGGCTAGGGTTTGGGGAGAGGGGGCTAGGGCGCCGGCCTCAAGGGGGCTTTGGTGGTGCGGCCAAGGTGTGGCCGGCCCCTCCCCTATGCCCCTCATTATATAGGTGGAAGTCCCCAAGAGTTGTAGTACAAGTCTTCGAATAAGACCCCAACAACAAAACCTACTAAAGGTGGGAAACCTACTAAAGGGGGAGTCCTACTCAAGGTGGGACTCCCACCTTTTGAGGTGGTGGCGGCCACCCTTGGTGGAGTCCAGGACTCCCCCTTTGGCCGTAGCATGTGGAGTCCCTCCGGGACTCCACCTTCCATGTATAGTGCCTTTCTTCCGGACTTTTCTAGAACCTTCTAGAACCTTCCATAAATGCACCGGATCATTTCCAAACTTGGAATATGACTTCCTATATATGAATATTATTCTACGGACCATTCCGGAACTCCTCGTGATGTCCTGGATCCCATCCGAGACTCCGAACAAAACTTCAAACTCCATTCCATATTCCATATCTACTCAAACGACATCAAGCCTTAAGTGTGTCACCCTACGGTTCGCGAACTATGCGTACATGGTTGAGACTTCTCTCCGACCAATAACCAATAGCGGGATCCGAGATCCATAATGGCTCCCACATATTCAACGATGACTTAGTGATCGATTGAACCATTTACATACGTTACCGATTCCCTTTGTCACGTGATATATTACTTGTCTGAGGTTTGATCATCGGTATCACGATACCTTGTTCAACCTCGACTCCTGACAAGTACTCTTTACTCGTATCGTGGTATGTGGTCTCTTATGAACCATTCATATGCTTGCAAGCCATTTATACGACATTCCATCGAGAGGGCCCAGAGTATATCTATCCGTCATCTGGATGGACAAATCCCACTGTTGATCCATATGCCTCAACTCATACTTTCCGGATACCTAATCCCATCTTTATAACCACCCATTTACGCAGTGGCATTTGATGTAATCAAAATACCCTTCCAGCATAAGTGATTTACATGATCTCATGGTCGAAAGGACTAGGCAACTATGTATCGAAAGCTTATAGCAAATGAACTTAATGATGTGATCTTATGCTACGCTTAATTGGGTGTGTCCATTACATCATTCACATAATGATATAACCTTGTCATTAATAACATCCAATGTTCATGATCACGAAACGATGATCATCTATTAATCAACAAGCTAGTTATACAAGAGGCTTACTAGGGACTTCTTGTTGTTTACATAACACACATGTATCAATGTTTCGGTTAATACAATTATATCATGGTATATAAACATTTATCATAACACAAAGAACCAATTTATTATTGCCTCTTGGGCATATCTCCAACAGTGTCAGCCCCGCGTGATACGCCCGTACGTCCGGTTGTGCGCGTACAACCGTGCACACACATGCCGCGCGCACGAGCAAGTACATGTACAGAAGTACAGTTGTGCACATGAGCAAGTACATGTACAGTCGCGCCAACGAGCAAGTACATGTACAGAAGTACAGTCGCGCACACGAGCAAGTACATGTACAGAAGTACAGTCGCGCACATGAGCAAGTACAAGAGCAGAAGTACATTCACACACACGAGGAAGTGCAGGTACAAAAGTACAATCACGCATGAAAAAGTACATAAGTACAGTCGCGCACACGAGCAAGTACAAGTACAGAAATACAATCGCGCACACGAGCAAGTACAGGTACAGAAGTATAGTCACGCATACGAGCAAGTACTGGTACAAAAATACAGTCGCGCACACAAGCAAGTACAAGTACAGAAGCACATGTACAATAGCGCACACGAGCAAGTACATTTACCGAGTAAAAAGATAAACTGCATCAAATACACTAAGAACAGAAGTACTCACCACACGAGTATAGTTAGGTACACGCCACGAGTATAACCATACTAGTATTGGAAGTACAGAAAAAAGTATCCCAAAACTTATCAACATATGATCTAATTTTAAAGATCTCGACGCGATGATCTCAAAAGTGAAAACGGATCGTCATTTGGACTTACGGTTCTAAAGATATTTTATTTTGGAAAAACGAATCTAGAAAATAAAGAGAAATGTGACACAACCCAGCCCCCCTCCGTCTTCTCTCTCCTCCCTCATCCCCACCTTGTTTTCCCTTGCGATACGTGGCGAACAGGGAGATCACTTCCGAGGATTTTCTGGCACGACAGCGCGCCACTTGTCGCATGCGGAGCGAGTTGTTTTCCCTTCGTGAAGGCCGACCTTTTTCTAACTATTTCAATAGGACACACGCTTACCTTGGCCGGGACAGAAGAAATAATTGGGCTTGGTTTTGTTGGTTGGATACACAACGTACGCGATATAATTTTCCTAAATCTTTTCTCACTTACCGGTGGCATTGATGGTAATATGTATTTTAGTGGGAGGGCAAATCGACCTAAAAAGTGTTGGATCGCAAGAAACCTTATTTTCTTTATTATTAATATAATATATAATATAAGGTATAGATATGAGGTCTTTCTTTTGAACTGAAACCGGGTCGCAAAAGTGTAATAATGGGTTGGCCACACAAGAAAGGAAATACCTACACAAGCCATCAAGAAAAAAAACCCCAAACAAGGCCATAAATGTGCAATCCCTCTAGACAAACAATGGTGATTAAAATGGTGCAATCCTTGTGTGTGTTGTACGATCTCTTGTTTGTGCTCTGCCATGGGGCTTTATTAATTTATAAAGCCAGGTTCTTCTCGAGCGTTCTATATCATAAAATGGTGATTAGGATCGAAAGTGGCTAGAGTATCAATATAGTTTAAATTTTTTTACATTTCTCAATAAAAAGGTTGATGAAGTCTATTTGAGCAAGTTTCACAACCATAACTATTGGGTTATGGTCAAAACCACAATCCAAGGATTACTTTTGGAAAACCACAACTTTAAGATTTATCTTCTATTCATTGCAGCAAAGGGAGCCCTAAATCCTCAGGATAGGGAATAAAAGTCATTTTGCAAGTCCCAAATGAACCTTTGGCAGAGAAATATTTGGGCATGCAAAGTGAAGTTGAGACTTCAAAAAATGGGTATTATATATTTAAGAGATCTCACATGGAAGAATATTTCGAGATGGATGGAAGAAACTTTATCCTTAGGAGGAAAAGATGTTCTACTACAATCGGTTGCCCACCTATGCCGACCTTCTCCATGTCCTTCTTTAAGTTGCGGAGGGGACTATGTCAGTACATTGATAGTCCATTTCTCTAGCCTTTTGCAAGTTATCTTTATGTCTACAAGCTAGCTAGTTTGATCATGGTCCTCTTGCTATAGCTGATAGCGGGATATAATGGAGTTGGATGTCTGTCAGTATCATGATCAAGACGATTCAAATCGCAAAATCGCAAGTCACATACAGGTCTGGATGAGTCTAGAACGCATCTATACTCATAGATGTAACTCTGTATTCAAACTGCAAAGCCTCATATCATGTTTCATGGAAAGGAGGGGGTATAATTATTGGTTTGTTTTCTCTAAGCTTCTGTTGGTTCAGGTTGGTATAACTTGTGTTTGACATTGCGGTGAATTGTGATAATGCCTTCCAACCTGCTCTCTTATTTCAGTGTTGATTTGACTAGAAGATCATGCCTACTTCTAGCTTGAGCATGGCACTCCTACATGGTATCTCGACTCAGACAACTCACTTGTTTGCCAAAGTGCATGTACAATGCCGCAACCAGGGTTTAAGTCATCAATAATCATAGGCAAGAATCGTGTTACTTGTTCTTTAAATAAAACGCTAGCGTGAGTGCCTTTTTTTCGATAAACTAGCGTGAGTGCCTATCCTTGTATTTCCTTTAAAATGTTGTTAGAACAACGGTAAACTGAATCACTATGTTAGTAGTTGACTAAAACTAGCTAGTACTTCGACTAAAACGGTGACAGAAGTCGGCGAAGCCTTAATCGCATCCATGGGATGGACATCTCACAATGACTTTTTCAGTCACGTAGGACCAGACGGTCAGTCAGTGGCGGACCTAGAATTTTATCATAGGGTATGCCCTAAGAAAATTTTGACTGGCATTTTAATTCAATCCATTTACCAAATCTGCAAATAACTTAAAAATTTGCAACACGAATCGGTATATATGCAATAAAGAACATGTAATTGATGATTAAGTTGGAAAACAATGTAAGCACGATAGCCAGCTAGAGGGATGATTATCGTGCAGTCTTCTAGCATTGATATCAGACTAACCAACCCCCCGTACCCCCATGCGTCGTCTCCTCTGGGCGACCGTGGGGCGAACCCTAACCTCGCCGCCGCCGCCTCTTCCCCCACCTCCCCTCCCTCTCCTCGTTGCCCCTTGAGGCTGCTGCCGGCGAAGCCCCGCAGAGCCGATGAAGGGGGCGGCGGGGATCTACGCGCGGGCTCCCCTGGCGCGGTGGCACGGAGGCTGGCTGCCGTGTGAGGGGGGCATGGCCTCCGCCGCTGGCTGCTCGGCAGCCCTCCTTCCCCCGTCCTCCTCTCCGGCTCGGCCTCGTTGGTGCTGGACATTGGTGGCCGGCGGCTAGGGTGTTGCCCGTCGCGGCTTTGGCTGGGGCCATGGATCTGGGTGGCGGCCCTTCTGGCGTGGCGATGACGTGCTCGCGGCAGGCGTCGTCGCGGGTGGCTCTAGCAGTCTGCCTCGTCCTCTCGGGAGGTGCGACCGCGGCGGGCGGTGGCTTCGGCTTGGAGGTCTTCCTCCTCGTCAAATCTGGTGCATGTCTCCCCGTCCGGATCTCTCTCCTCCACCGGTTTGGTTGAGGGCGGCGGTTGCTCCCTGTCCTTGAACATGGTGGGTGTTGGTGGTTTGCTTGGGACAGGAGAAGCCCTAGGTCGGCTGGCTCGGCCCAACGGCAGCAACGCTTTCAGGTGTCGTTCTTCCTCCTTGGATGTGTGGCTGAGGTCCCCTATTTACAACGTGACCTACCTCCCGAGCGAAAGCCCAAAATCCTGCGGATTGGACGACGTCGTCGTGCTGCACGCCGTGTCCTTGTTGGAGGCGTCGCCTGGGGAGTGTGGTGCTCAGTGAGAAGAGTTGAAGGCGGGAGCTTTGACCTGTGCAGTTGCTTCCGGTGGCTTTCCTGCCTCTCTCAGGTTCTCCAAGGTCGGCAATGGTTTGGCGGATGTGGTGTGCTCCCTTCCTTCGGTGGTCGTGGTTTGGGGCTGTCCCAGGGCTCGAGTCCAACCCCTCTCCAGCTCTCGGGTGAGCTGATCTCATGTTCGATGGTTCGACGCCTTCGAGCCAAGGCTAGAGGGTAGGGACCCTCTTCGGCCTGAGAACAGGAGGGTGTCTGATGCTTGCAGACCAGGGTGTCTTCCTCGAGCACAATCTCTATCCTGCTTCATGGCAGTGCCTCGTCGTGCCTTCCGTTCTTGATGTCTTGGTGTCGGAGCGTGGTAGTCTTCACCTTGCAAGTTCCTTCGGTGCTTGCGTGTAGTGTTAAGTTGTAAGCTGTTCAGGGAGCTCCCTTGTATCGTTCGGCCGTTGTGGTGTGTGGTGTGTGGTGTTGTGTTGTGGGTGGGTGGCCTTGTGTAATCCCTGACCGGTTAATGGCTTTGTTAATTCAAAATCGGGCTCCTCAGAGGCTATTGTTTAAAAAAGGCGCCATCTAGTTCCTCTCCTAGCTAGACGACGTGTCTATAACTCCAGATGAATCAAGGTTCTGAGTGAGCCGAGAACAAAGTTGAATTGGCAAAACGAACAAGTTGAGATTCTGGTTTTTATCTGAAGAAACAAGACGTTTTTAGTATCAGTCTTGATTAGGTTGGCCAATTAGTGTACATGCAAGAGTACCCGTCCGAGTGATGTTTGAGCAATATCAGAACTTGCATAGCTGAGTGCTAGTCCTATCTAGTTGGAGCCAAAAACACTAATTACTACTCCCTCCGTTCTCTTTTACTTGACTCAGATTTAGTACAACTTTATAATAAATTTGAGTCAATTAAAAAAGAACAGAGGAAGTACATGAGGTAGCTCCGATGCGACTAGTGCTAGATCGATGCTAGAAAATATTACTAGCTAGCTCTGTCTGTCGCTCACACTAGTACTAGTCCTATTTAGTATGAGCCAAATACTCCATGAGCTAGCAAATTAGAGCTAGTGTACTTGATACAACGTGTCCTACATAAGCTAGCACAGGCAACTGAGCTGTATAGGGCATACCCCGTAGGGGTCTGTTCGGTTCTGGGATGGACTAGAATGGAATGGAACCGTTCCATTCCACTGTCATGGAACCGTTCCATCCCTATGTTTGGTTTGGACAAAAAAATTGTCATGAAACGGTTCCATCCCTGTGTTCGGTTTTGGAATGGGACGAGAATGGAATGGAATGGGTGAGAAAGTCACCCGATTAATTATTCTAAACTCGATTAATTATTTGCTAAACTTGATTAAATAGTGCTAAACTTGATTAATTATTGCTAAACTTGGTTAATTATTGCTAAACTTAATTAATCACCGTGTGATAGTCACCCGTTCCACTTGGTCCGGCCGAATCGGCCGGACGGGTTGGTTCCGCATCTGGAGGGAATATGTCATTCCGAGGAACCGTTCCATTCCATTTCATCCCCAAACCGAACGCAAGAATGGGTTCTAGGAATGGAACGGTTCCATTCCATTCTAGTCCATCTCAGAACCGAACAGACCCAATGCTCCATTAATTGATGTGTGCCGACGCGCGGCACACTACAGATTCACAGAGAACATGGTCCAATGCTTGCCTAAGCTTCCGGTACCTAAGACCTCACCTCACTCTAAAATTGACACGGATGCTCTTCGACAGATTTCACACATAGAGCTCTTGTCTGCTTGGTGAAACCATTATTCCTGACGTCTCTCGTTCCTATAAGTACTAGAGGGTATGGTTTACATCGAATGGCTCTTTGTGTACATGCGAAATACATCACACGGCCGAGAGAAGTGCTCTCTCTACTCTCGTGTCTCCCAATCCTGCCTTAAAATTTCACAAGCGCCCTGCTTCTGCTACAGTCCGTGTGGTAGAGCAAAGTGAAGAAAGGAGATGCGGCTTATTTCGAGGATGTGCTTTATAAAGGACTTGGCGTTCGCTGCGTAGGCATTCAATAGCTGAATAAATAGTGAAGTGAAACTGCTGGCAGGAAAACCAGAAAGCTAAAATGTACTTGATTGTAGAGTACATTAGAATTATTTAAGGTAAACATGATTCAGACTTGCACACCACATAGAATTGAAGACGGGGCCACGAACGGTGCGTGTGAAGACAAAGGCAGATCCTATTTTTAGTGAGACAAAGGTAGATATTCTGGTGGATGATGGAGTTTTGTGGGGCTCAGAGTATGTGTGGTTTGCAGCATACTACATCAAACGGATCCAACGGCCGTTCACACACGTGCCATCGGGCTGGTTGGACCGCGTCACTTTTTCTAATTTTTATTTCTGCTAGAGGAGAGCTGCGCCGATGCCACGATCAGATGCGTTCGTCTCTATCTCAGGTAAAGCTCGGCAAAGCTAGCACCGCCGCTGTGATCAAGGCTTGTTTCATTCAGCGCTGGGAAAGCTTCCTTTTCCAAATATGTTCATGCAAACACTGCTTCGTCCTTTCGTAGTAAATCTATAAGAGCATCTCTATCTGATTCCCTATAATTTAGAGAAGCAAATGGCAGAGCAAAGTATAGGGCTAAAATTTTGCTCATCTACCGCTGACCGGACTTAACCGATCCCTCATATTTAACTCCTCGAACAAAATAACTTCATACGAAAGTCTGAAGTCTGAAGTCTCTACAGTTTCTTCTTCCTTCTAATCCTATGTGCACGCAAACCGTGCAAGTTCTGTTCACGCCGTCTCGGTAGTTTTCATTCCTCTGTTTTTGCCGGGTGTTCGCTGTTGCTGAAGCCTAGACCCCGACGGGAATTAACTCGAAGCTTTGCAATAGCCGTTCGAAAGAAACGAAAAGAAGCACCTCTATTTGCGATCAGCTGTCTCTTGCAGCAGTCCATCGACTCCATCCAGAAGCAGAATCAGGTTCCTCTTCCAATCGCTTGATGCGACAGTGGGCTCTCCATCGCGATGATAATGGTGATTCGTACTTTCGGCTCTTCATCGGCAACGACAAAGCTAGTCGGTTGTTATTCCTTGACATATTGATGTTGGTACTTTTGCTGATGTTGAATGACTGTTTTAATGGTTGCGTGCGTGCATGCAACCTTGGCATTGCGGCTCAAAAAATTATGGGAGAACTTTCGTCGGTATTTACAGGTTTATGGTTCGTTATCTATCTTTAGCTGCCTTCAGAAGAGTACAAGATTGGGTTCCGGAAGAAGAAAGAATTTGAAGACCTCGAAAATTTGTTACTATCTTTTAGACTTATTTTGTAATCGTTGGAGTCAGTTCATGTATCTCTACCATGTACTATTTTTTACTATGAATATATGTGGTATTGATTGTCAAAAAAATAGTTCGATATATATTAAAAACGATTTATAGAAAGACACACAGATCATACACATAGTTCCTTTAAATATTGAGAAGATCAACATGGCTATTGTAGCCAACTAGCTCCCAATAACTCCAGCCATCTCGAAACCCAGGCGAGCGTCTAGAGCGATATAGCGCACTTGCTCATAGCTCAATGGAACATTTAACCACCTAAAAATCAGTTCATCTTTGTTTTCTTCCATGGCATCCTTCTTATTGTACTTCTTCCTCTTCTTCTCAAGATTTGTCCCAATGATAGATTTGCCAGATTATATAGACTCGGAATGGGATTTTTGGTGGGGTTCGAAAGTATCTTCTAGAGGTCGAACGCAGAAGTAATATCAATACCGTAGGGACTCAGTATTTCCACATCCTTGCCGATAGCCGCGCCGTAGGATATGATGGCCTTGTCCTGCAAGAACTCCTTGAGAACTTGTGGCACTTCATCAGCCCAACAAATCTGGAATTCCAAATTCCCGATCGCCACCGAGAGTTGAAGGACGGCGGCGCGCCTGATCACCCTCGCGAGGGTTGGTGAACTCGCAATCCAAGCCGACGCAATTGATTGGTGCGGTGTCGAGATAGTCCCTCTTGATGGCGCGGATCCACTTCTCCACCCTTGATACACGGAGAGTGACCGTGATCTTGAAAGACATCCCTTCGGCCATGAGGTGGTGTATCCGAGATCGAGGAGTCGGGTCGCGCGCAAGGTGCTCCATTAGGGCCGGAACGTCAATGGAGAGAGAGGTTTTTGGTAGAGAATGATGGAGATGTGAAGAATGTGTGTGGCAATGGTGTGGAGGAGATGAGCATATAAAGGTAAGGAAGATGAAGATGAACAGGCCAGCCACCGGGTGATCAATTCCCGTGGCTGGCCGCTGGCGCCGGCGACCCAGATTCCCGTGGCCGCGCAACGTGTGATGCTCGATTTCGACGGCAGTAATGGCGACACGACGACCGGCTTCCGCGGGAACGAACCGTTTGACTTTAAGTCCCGGCTCGTGGCACCAGCCGAGACTAAAGAGGGTACCGCGGACGTAGCGGGCCCAAAACCCTTTAGTCCCGATTTGGGATACAAACCGGGACAAATGGTTCCTAACGAACCGGAACCAATGTGTGTTGTACACTTAGGCAGATTCGGGGTGACATGTCCCGGCCCAGGACACGGCCGGGACTAAATAGGCCTGACGAAAGGCATGTTTTCTACTAGTGGTTGAAACACTTCACCGGCTTTTTTGATTGAAACATGTGAATTTGGCACAATGTTAATTAACACTATTAAAATATGATACAACGACTATACTTTGATGTGGACATGAATACCCCGGATACGACCATATGCAGTACAAGAAAATGTATTTCTCAGGTGATTTCTAGTAATAATTCTGAGTTATATTTTTATGTTATATAGAATAAGAATACAACACCATCTTTAATAATGCGCAGGAAAATAGAGTATATGTATAAGCCACGCGTCAAGATACGAATTGGCAGCCAGCATGTTACAGCAAGTCCTGAAGATATAAAGTCGTATCCTGAAGGCATACTAGAAGGCCAAACATTTATACGTTCATGTGCGTGCTTGTCCATGCAAGTTGGTCATGTGCAATGCCCAAAGTATATGTCCCAGCATGAGCGACGTAAATGGTCGCTGAGCGACCGTTTTCGTCCGCTGTGACCGGAAATGCGTCTAGGTCCTGCTCCAGCGGGACGACGCAAAGTGACCGGCCCGTTCGCGGAGACGCAAACCTGATCCAAATATGTGCCAGGTTGGGTTCTTCGCGGACGCTGCGCGGATACGCCGAGCGTCCTCCATTTCTTACCCGGTCCCGCAAGTCAGGGACAGCGAAATCGACCGCTTTGACTTGTTTCTTTTTCCCCTTCGTTGTTGCCCTAGTGCAACGCCCACCCGCCGCGCCCTTGGCAGCGGATTGCTGCCGGCTCGTTGTCGCCAGAGAGCATCGACTCGGGGTTGGCTCGGCGCGAACCGCCGGCTGTTTTCGGGCCAAACGTTGCGGTTGCGCCGCCCTTCCACGCCGCCCATGACCTGTTCGATCAATTGCGCCGGTAGGTTCCTTCTCCTTTTTTCGGCGCGATTTGTGCGCGGCCATTGATCAACAGTTCGTACCCACGCAGATGAACGCGTGGCATATGGTGGAGAAGTTCCACGCGGAGATCGTCAACTCCTCTTCCGACAACGAGTCCGATCAGTCGGTGCAGACATTGGCAACTACTGCGGCCTCCATGATCCACGAGTTCACCTCAAACCCGGCCGCAGACCGGGCTGTGAAGGGGCGCTCCAAAACTCGCGCAACGAGTGGCATGCCCGCCTCCACAAGGACTACTTCCACCTCACCAATCCGCTCTTCCCGGAAAAACTGTTCCGGCGCCGATACAGATGTCAAGGGACCTGTTTTTGGTCATTCCACGGGCGTCGAAACTACGACCCCCTTCCAATGCAGGCCCGATGCAACAGGTGCGCTAGGCTTCACCTCCTACCAAAAATGCTCCGCGGCTATTCGCATGCTCTCATATGGAATGGCTGCTGATATATTCGATGAGTATCATAATTCACTTTGTTTATATTAATAAAGGTTTCATCTATATGCGCAATATCTTTATTGCATTATTAGTTCTTACTTGTTCTCGATTTCAGGTAGGAATTAAGACCCTCGCTTGTCAGGCTGATCGTGCATCCGCAAGATCAGTAACTCCCGGAGATTGTCCTAGCGATTGCATTGACGCACGAGTTTTGCATGTGTAGTCGAATCGTCAAGCACGAACTCTACCAACAAATCGAATTATCCTCGTCTCATCGAAAGACCGAACACCTTTGCTCTATCATACTTTTATTTAAAACATCATATAGAGATACAATGATGGTCATCATACACTGCTTCGTGGCTAAGAATTGAGAAATGGTCATCATACATGGTGGCGCTTGGAGCAGAAGCGATGTGCCTTGGTAGCAACTCCGGTGGCCGCCGGCAGCAACACCGCCAGCTCCATGTAGGAAGCGGAGGCCACCCCTTGTGGCAACTCCTGTCACCCATGGTAGCAACTCCGGCGGCCTCCGGCAGCAACGCTGCTAGCGCCATGTAGCAACGCAGGTCACCCATGGTAGCAACTCTGGTGGCTGCCGGCAGCAACGTCGGTAGCTCCACGTAGCAAAGCCCGTCGCCCATGGTAGCAACTCCGGTGGCCGCCGGTAGCAACGCCCGTCGCCCATGGTAGCAACCGAGTCTCTTGCAGGCAACTGCCCTTGCAGCCACCGCTCCACATCTGCAGATTTTCCCATGGCGGCAACGGCCTCCACGAGCAGTGCGCGGAAGGTGGGGAGCGCGGCAGCGACCTGGTCCCCGTCGCCGGCCTCGCGCGCCGGCCGCACCATCTCGCGCCACCACGGGGCGCTCCGCGTCGTGTGCTGCGGGAAGCCAGGGTCGAGGCGGGAGAGCTCCTAGCTGGGATGCGGGCAAGCTCTGGCGCGGGGAACATCCATCTCATCGGCGAGGCGGGGCCACCTCCCGGAGATGGAGGTGGAGTGTGTTGCTGGGTGGAGGAGCGGACGCATCGGAGGTAAAGGTCGTCGGTGGAGAACGCCAGGAAAAGAGATAAGGCCGTGGTGGGACCCATACACGTGGACGCGTGGCACGTTGGCAGCCCGGAGAACGCGAGCGCGCGATCCCCCGGGGGGAAGGGAGCGTTTTCCTTTTGTAATTCAGAGTGGATGATAGCCTGTCCGTGGACCTTGTTCGTAATTCAGTTACAGGCTTAAACAGGATGTGGCCGTTTTGTTTCGAACCGAGTAAGCGGAGCACGTAGCGGAGGCCCATCCAATCCAACACCACAGGAAAAACGCCCAGCCAAGCGATTCCCTCGCTCTCTCCCCGCGCAGAAGACTCGACCGAGATAATTAGAGCATCTCCACTCGTCCCCCCGAACAGCCCAGCTTTACATCCGGACGGCGAATCGGCCACCGCGCCCCCTTCCTCGTTGTCCGGATTTCATCCATCCGGCGAGCCCACGCGTCCCCGGTCCCCCGGGACTCCGGATGAAACGTTTTGGCGAAACACCGTGTGGACCCGCGTAGTCGGCGACAGGAAAACCAAATCCTGTCGATTTTCCCTCCATTCCAATTTGCTTGCATATCCCCATTCTCTCCGCCGAATTTCTCCATTCCCTCCATTCCCTCCATTCCCTCGTCTTCGAGTTCCAGGCGGCGCCTCTCCTCCACCACCGCTCTCCTCCTCATCTTCTCGTCCACCACAATGCCGCCGAAGGACGACGAGGAAGCCGCGGCGAGGAAGAGCGCGGCATGACGAACGCACTGGGCGGCGGACGAGAAACGGCGACATCGAAACAAGTGCAGGGCGGCGAGTGAAAAAGCCGCCGCTAAGAGGGCGGCGGAGGCGGCCCAGGAGGAGCAAGCGAGGATGGCATGGCCTTCGGCGGCGGCGGCGGCGGCTCCATGTTCCCGGCCAATGGCCGGCGCAAGGTACCAGCCCCCGTCGTCCTTCTCCCCTACGATGTACTCGCGTCGACGACGCCATGTTCCAAGAGGGCACCTACGTCCGCCGTCCAGTTCACGCCGTCGCGCCCGAGCTTGACATCGACGGCGGCGCGGCTCGAGGGCACCTCGCCGGTCATGCGACGAGCCGCTCCCGTTCGGTGCCCCGTTCGGTGCGACGCCGGCGCCGAACGATGAGGCGATCCACGAGATGATCACCCCGGCCCGCCGCGCCGCGAGCCCGAGGTTCTTCATGGACGCGCCGCCGCGAGCCCGGGTTCTTCACGCAAGAGGAGGCGAGGCGACGTGGCGACGGCAGGATCAAGTGGAGGATGTTGCCGACGGAAGCCAAGCCGTCGACGAACAAGAAGACGAAGAACCTGGAGAGACAACTCAAGCCGACGTCAACCCGTCGAAGGGGAAGAAGAAGAGGAAGAAGGACTCGCCGCCTACCGAACCGCGTATCAAATGGACGTCGAAGGAAGAGGAGTGCCTCGCCGAAGCTTGGATGACCGTGTCCATGAACGGCATAACGGTGCCAATCAGTCGTTCGACACCTATTGGCTTCGAGTGAAGCAGGCGTACGAGGAACGCAAACTCGTCGTCCCTACTTCAAGAAGACGAACATGAACGTGTACCGGGGAGACAAGGCAATGGCCACCCATTGGGGATCATGCAGACGGCGTGCAGCAAATGGCACGGCGTACAGGAGGAGATCGCGAAGTGCCGATCAGCGGCCATGACTTGGAGCAAAAGGTATGCTCCGTCGACCCCGCATCACCGAAGTATATCGTCGTTAGCGACCCGTTTCTTTGCGCCGAGCTTTGGACATGTACACGGACGACACCGGCCTGCAGTTCACGTTCCTCAACGTCTACGCCCGCCTCGAGCACCGCGAGAAGTGGAGCGAAGTTCGCACAACCCTCTCGAAGAGCAAGACCGAGCAGACAACCCCGACGCGCCGGCGGCGCGTCGGAAGGCGCCCGAACTCGGCCAGAAGAAGCTGAAAGAGCTCAAACGGACGGACAGTCCCGCCGACAAGATGCAGGCGTCGATCGACAAGTGCTTGGCCGACTTGAGGTCGCACGCCGACGGAAGGCGACAAGTTCGACGGCAGGTGGCGGGAGATGCTCGCCAACCAGGGCGCCCGGATCGCTGAAGACGACGGCGGCGGCGAAGAAGAGGAATACGGACTTGGCGTTCCTGATGGGCGGCGACATGGAACCGATGGACGAGAGACGAGGAATTGGTACCCGGGCACCGCAGACATCCTCGAGCCCCTCCGGCCGGTCCTTCGTCGTCTCCACCGGCTCCTACCTCCTCTACCTCCCATCTACCTCGACCGCGGCCGCGTCTGCCAGCGTCGCTTCGGGCCGCCGCCCGGCACCGGACGTGGTCCGTCGGCACCGCCGTGCCGGCCGGGCGACAGCTCCGAATTTCCCGATCGCGATCCGTGGCTCGTCCTTTTGCCGTCAACTCCGTGCTTAGCGCGGGACGGCTATTTGTTTGAATCTAAACTCTATCCGCCGAACTCGGGTGGACGACTGGAAATACGGCACTCCCCACGACTTAATTTCATCCAATCCGGCGGTAGTTTCGTCCGGATTTGGGCGTGGGGAGCCCCAACGGCTGGGGATGCTCTTAGTCCCACCTCGCTAACGGAGGAACGCTTACACCAGCTTAAATACGCAGCTCCCGACGACCGCACCAGCCGAGCGTGGCAGCGCGCGTTCGTCACTCCAGCTATGGGAGGGCTAAAGAGTTGGTTTGGTGCGGTGGTGAGCTCTGCAGCCCATGTCACGCCAGATGAAAGGCCCCCGTCTCCCTCTTTCCGTCGGCGCATCGCAGGCGGCCCACGGTTTGGCGGAAACTGCCCAGGAGGAAGGCCCGGCCCGAAGAGAGGCTGCGTCGCTCTGTCGAGCAGTAGAGTGGGGCCGGGTGCTTCGGAGAGTGGCAGGCCCACCGGTTTGGGCGCTGAGGAGTGCGCGCGCGCGCAGGATGACGACGTGAAATAGAGATGTAGAGCGGGATCTGGCCTGGCCCCAGGCTGCCGGCTTAGAGCTGGCGGGGGTAGCTGTGCTTGGGGAAGTAATTCCTCGGCCAAACGCCCGGATACGATGCCTGGGGCTTACACGGATACGGCCGAGCGCCGTGGCATCAAAAGCACAAGTGTTGTGCAGGGTGGATGCTCATGGCTTCGTCTCGATACGGTAGCCAGTTCGTGTAGCTTGGGCTCGCTCACTAACCAACCAGACCAACTCTTTTTATTTTTCTTTCCAAGTGCATTGTTCACAGAGACACTCAGTTTCTTAGCCGCCAGCTAGAATAGGTAATTTTATAGGGAGTGATGTTTTGGAACATGGGAGCATATGCTCCCTTTAGTTTAACATTCTTACACATATTTTGAATTTCAAAAAAATTGAAACGAAAAATTCACACGTACATCTTGACGTGCTACACGCTTACAAAGTTGTTTCATAAAAAATCGACTTTTCATGTGACGTGTGTAAAAAAGACAAAACTCAGTGTTAGAAATAATGCTTTTTACAAGATCAAATTTCTCTTTTTTACATAGTCCACAAAAAATGTTGGTTTTTCTTGAAACTTGACGAACACACATATATTATGAAGATGTACATGTAGAATTTTTTGTCAAATTTTTTTGACACTTCGAAATAAGATTTTTTGGTAGACGGAGCATACGCACCCGGGAGCCGAATTGAATTTCCCATTTTATAGGCAAACTAGTAGTGGGGCTGTTCATTTAAACACATTGCATTGTTTTTTTTTTGCGGAAACACTCAATATTAGGCATTATAGGGCATATTACTGAAGTACATTGACGGACCCTGGTTAAAACTTGAGAAAAATTGTGATTCAATATGGTTATGATGCTTCCTTTTTTTGTTTACACTTCGTAAAAAGGCATTAGATATCGGTGGCATCATGCTTGCCTTTCAACGGAAGTCCATTAAGGGTGGGAGATCATATGTAGTAGATGGTGTAAATAGAGGATGCAGTAAAAGATACATCTCTTCGAGCTGACAAGCAGGAGTTGAAGTTAAATAACTTGACCGGTCAAAATACAAATGCATTCAGTAACATATGCTTAGAGGCATTGAACACACATTAACAAATCAACTTGAACACATAAAAAAGCACACTGAAGTGGAGTAACTTTTGTATAAATTTTTTAAATAATGAAAGAAAAAGATTTTGTTGGTGACAAACTTAAAGAGAGCATTGATGATACTAAGCTTGCACATTAGCAATATGTCGATTGGTAACCGCTAGAATTGTGTTAAAAATACGTAGATGACCAATTCAAAAAGACACAGACCCATGCATATACGAGTGCTAATTTCAGGCGAAAAGGGGTATATTGGAATCCAAATATTGATACTGTTTTTTCAAGCATCATACCCTCACAACTAATCTGCATCAATCATTGAGAGTTGTTTTTATTAGTAAGGTAACACAAAGATAACAAAGTAAACAAGGTATAACTTCAGATAGGCTGGAGAAAGTGATGTAGTTGGCAGGAACTCCTAGCTCTGGATGAGTGCACCCACTCCCGCGTGTTGGAATCAGGGCGACCAGGGCGTGTAGGCTCATCGGGGTGGCACCGTTGATATAATGTTCATGCTTAGGATTTATAGGTTTTGACATATTACTGAAGTATAATAACGGACCCAGAACTGGTCATAAGCTTGAGAAAGTTGCAGTTCAATCCGTTTATGAGGCTTTGTTTATTTGTACACTTCCTCAAGAACACTTGATGTATGGTGTTGCGTCATCGGTCCGGCATCATGCTTGCTTGATGAAGTCTTGTGGTTGCTCCTCCATAATCTGCTATAGGAGAGCTTCTTATTCGATGCATTTTCACATATCCATGATCATCATATGGATGGCAAGCTTCAAGCAAATGATCTTTTTGAGTTGACTCATCTTGAACTTGCACTTCACTTCTTCATTCTTCATCATGTTGATGTCTTAAAGTTAAATTTGAGGGCTCACTTCATCTTCATCTTCGAGACATATTTGACACTTGATGTTTTCATTAATTTCTTCTTATTGCAACTTTGAAGCCAATATACGCTTCAAGCATTGCACGTGGACAACTCCTACAAATATAACTCGATGTAAATATTAATCCATATGGATTGTCATCAATTATCAAAACCACACATGGGGGCTCCATGCACTTTCAGTCGCGAGGTTTTGTAGATCTGTTTGAGACTTTTTTTTCGTGTCAAAACTGTAAATAATGATTATTTTAAAGTTTCATCTGTTAGATATAATCTTAATCTTAGGTATCTATACTTCTTATAAAGCAAACCCCACAGTCTATCTCTACATGCAAGCCATCCACATCATCTATTCCATTAGCCAATCAAATGGCCATCTCATCCGCACTAACATCCCTTATTGATGTATCCTTGCATGCAAGCTATACATGTCACTATTTTTTGATTAAAATGTCCACATAGCTAATTTATAGCCATCAAATATGAAAAATAATTGAATTAAATTTAGCATCTCAACTATTTTGACCAATTTAATATTGCATACTTCTATAGACAATTCATGTTACATATGTATTGTACCATTTCATTTAGACAATATAATTTCTTAGAAGATTCCCGCTGCAACACGTGGGATATCGTTCTAGTTATAGATATATCACCACCCTAATAATGCACGCTCTAACTAATTCTCCATTTCAGCCGCACACTCACACTTGTAGATGTTATCTACTAACTTTTGCAACAGCACCTGAATGAAATAGAAAATAGGGATGCTCATTTCTCCCCCTTTCCGCTCTCGCTCTCTCCCAGGGTTTGAGGGTCGGCAGCGTCCTTGCGGGGCATCTCCCCTTCTTCACCGGTGGATCTGTCGGCTGGAGTGGAGGGGGAGAGGCTACCGGTGTGTACATGGTAGGCTTAGGTGTTTTGGCTGTTTGCCGGTAGGATGGAGTAGGGTGTCGGTCTCTCTTGGCCATATTTGGCGCAACCTTATGTTGGTGCTGCTCTGCGTCGTGCTCCGACGGCCGGAGTCGCGGCTGACGGCTTCTGCCCAGGTATCTTCGAAAATAAGACCATGGTTACCGCTTGTGGCTTCTTCCTGCTCCGTGTTGCTTCTTGGTGGTGTCTTCTCTTCCCGATCGGGCGTGGAGGCGAGGGGGGCAGAAGTTCAACTCGGCGGCAGGTGGATCTAGAGGTAGCTGGATTTCTCCTCCCACTTTGGTGCACTAGCACGACACCAGGCGGTCGCCGAAGTAGTTCTACGTCCTTCTTCAATGGTGGAAGTAGCATGAGCTCATGCTAGAGGCGAGACTCCTCAATCAGTGCCGCTTGCGCCTCTCTTGTCATGTTCGAGCTCTCTGCGTTCTCTCGGCCGTCCGTGGCGGAGAGGGGGAGAACGGAGCTGGCTCGATGGAGGACGGCGTTTGCCGATGGCTTCATGAGCTCTTGGAGTTTCTGCTCCCTGCGGTGGATCCCAGGCGGCTGCGCTCTTCTACCGTCGCTATCTGTGGTTAGGGGGCCGACCCCGCCTTTGCCGGCAGTAGCTGCTGTGTGTGCTTCTTCTTCCTTTACTGGAAGATCTTCTACAGCCTCGGTGCAACCGATCCAGCTTCTTCTCGACCAAGTGGCCATGTCCTCGGTTCGAGCAGAAGTGGCTGCTCCTGGAGGCTGTTTGTCGTCGGCGAGTTCAAAGGTCTTGATTGCGTTTCTGCAATCACTTTAAGGGTGTGCTATGTAAAATTGCAAGACATTGCTGTAATTTTCCAGTTCTCTTTGGTCCTTACTGTATTTGTACACCCGCTGCCATTGAAATAGAAACTCCAAGCCCTTTGCGGTCTTATCTGTTCAAGAAAAAACTTTTGCAACAATGAGTTTCAATGTGAACTCACAGAACAACTTGCTTGGTATCAATCTGTTTAGTAAAGTAAGATGTTTTAGCAATCTAACGAGACCGTGATGTTTAACTTAGCCAAAATACCACTAGCTAAAACTAAAAGTATTAAAATGCTAGTACTAGTCAGAACTAGTGCAAAACTACTTTTGTTTTCTCATAACAGATCTGTTAGTCCAACTTTCAGTTTTGTATTCAAAACTGCCCTTGTTTTCATGTAAGGAAAAGGAAAAGAAAAAAAAAATCATTCTACTGTTGAGAAAATAGATCTGGTCTCATAGGATTATTTTTTTCTCCTGTAGCCATTCATCCTCTTCTACAGTGGAACCATGGCGGCGCCGGCGGTATGTCCCGCCCTCTCTGCCGTTAGCTCCCCCGCATCGCTGTCACTCCCCCACCATGCCCCGCCCGCCACTCCGCCGCGCCCCGCTGCTGATAGCCCCGACCGGCCGCCTCTCACTGGTCGCTCCACACGCGCCGACGCTTCCTCGCCTCGCCTCGCCCCGCGTCTTCGCTCCCCTCCCTCTCGTCTTGCTCCAATTCCTCAAGCTCGCCTGCCCCCGCTGCAAGGAAATGAAAACGAAAGCTACGCCCTCCTTCTGCCCCGGTGCTCCGGCTCTGCCTCCATCGACATGTCAAGCACGGGGCCACACGGGGTGTCTATTTCTCTGAAGATGCAACAGCGAGACAACATCTTCAGTTACGTGTTCACAACAGCCAAACTAAAGGCATTTGTGTCTTTCTTTGACAATCTTAGTCTCAGTTAGTCACTAGTGATATTTTGGCATGGAAAACCGAAATTAAGTGGTATCTTCGCATTTTGGTTTTCACTAGTGATATTTTGCCACTTTCGGTTTTAAATAGTGATATTTTGGCTATATTCTCTCCTGCATGATTGCTTGCCAGCCAGCCATTTGGTCACTAGCCCAAATGCCCACTGATATGCTTGTCGATAGGCACTTTTCACACAAAATGGAAATTTATTCCATCGCCACTCGTGTCATTTTCATTCCAGCACCAAGACGACTTTTGTTCTTCCCACTAATTTTCCACCACCAGTCCACCCGATGCTTATCATCTATAGCTTCCCTCTTGCAATATATACATACATATCTCGTCCTAAGAAACACAACTCAACTCCTGGGCAGGTGGACGACACCCCTCACCGACGATCACCTCCAACTCCAACCGGAAGCCATGTAGGTACCCGCTTGCTTGCTACAACTTTAGACACATAACTAATTTTCTCCCTAGTATCGTATTATACGCTGCTATGTACTTGCCGCATGTTAAAAAATGTATTCCTCTTGATTCCTGGATGGAGATTGCAGGTCATCAATTATGCACTTCACGTGGTGAGGTTGCTACATCGGCGCAACTTAGGAGAGGATGAACGCCCTTGTCAGCACGACGCTATGGGTGGTGGGCAAAGCGCTGGCCCCTGTAGTCAATGGAGTGTTGGGGCATTGGGACGCAAGCAAGAACCTAGGCCTCAACGTTGAGGCCGTGGGGATGGAACTGCTGCTTGTGCAGGCCACCCTAGAATCTGCCAGTCGCAAACACATCAGCGGCAAGGCCACGGAGGAGCTGCTACGCAAGCTGCAGGACTCGGCACGATGTGCCGAGGACTTGTTGGATGAGCTTGACTACTTCCGTATCCACGACCAGCTCCACGGTACGTACGACGCTGCTGACCATCATGCCAAGGGTGGAGTCCACGACCTTGTCCTCAATGCTCGTCACACTGCCAGTGATGCGCTTGGTTTTTCCTCTGCTGCCACCCCTGCTGAATCTCAACGAGTAGCAGAAGATGAAAGGCAACGGATCGGCTGCTGTGTTTGGTCACGTGCTAGATGGTGGTCACGAGGCAATTCCTCGTCAACACCAAACGCCAACAAGCCTGACCAGGAGGAGGTCAGCAGATGTATGCCCCAGCTCGGTAAACTCCTCCCTCGCTCATCTTCCCCAAATGTTCAGGATGACAATTCTGGTAGCCAGTCAACTGATTGTGGTGCGCCTCAGAGAGAGCATCCAGAAAAATCAACAATGTTGGGGTTTAATAGGGTTGTTTTCTCTGAGAGAATGAAACACATTGTAGAGCAACTACAACCTTTGCGTAGAGACTTCACCACCATCATGCAGTTTTGTGACCCTATCACTGTCCCAGATATTGCCCAGAGTCGTCCCATCACCACCGGTCAAAGTATAGAGCCAAAATTGTATGGGAGGGACGATATCGTGAATAGCATCATACATGATATGACCAAGGGTAAATATCACAACAATGATCTGAATGTGCTTCCGATTGTCGGACCAGCGGGAATAGGGAAGACCACTATGATACAACACATATATCACAATGAAGAAGTTCAAAAACATTTTCATGTACTGATTTGGGTATGTGTATCCTTCAAGTTTAATCTGAATAAGCTGCTTGAAGATATAAAAGAAGAAATCCCTCTCGTTGAAGGAGAAAAGGGGTATAGACCACAAGACCTGATTGAACAAAGATTAAAATCCAAAAGGTTCTTACTTGTATTGGATGATATATGGGAGTGTGGTAATGAGGATGACTGGGAAAGGTTATTGCTGCCACTCAAAACATCACAAGAAAAGGGTAGCATGGTTCTAGTCACAACTCGTTTTCCAGCTGTATCAGCAATGGTTGGAACAACTAGCCATTCCATAGAATTGGAAGGTTTAGAAGCGGAATATTTTAGGGAGTTATTCCATGCATTTGTCTTTGGTGATGACCGATGTAGAAGGGATCATTTTTTTTTGCTTGAGACTGGAGATGAGATCATGGAAAAACTTAAGGGATCCCCACTTGCAGCAAAAACTGTTGGTAGATTACTGAGAAGAGACCTTAGTTTACGTCATTGGAGAAGGGTCTTAGAAAGTAAAGAATGGGAGATGCAGACAGGTGTCAATGACATTATGCCTGCCTTGAAGCTTAGCTATGACAATCTCCCTTTCCACCAGCAACAATGTTTTTCCTCTTCTGCATTGTTTCCTGAGGATCACATGTACAGAACCACGGAACTAATAAATTTGTGGATAGGACTAGATATTTTACAACCTGATGGTCGGAACCAAACATTGGAAGATATAGGTTTGAGCTATTTGAATGATCTGGTCGCACATGGATTTTTCAGAGAATACATAACCTGGGCTGGCCCGCGTTATGTAATGCATGACCTACTACATGATTTAGCATTGAAGGTTGCATCTCATGATTATGTTAGTTTACATCACTCCAATGTGGGGTCAGTAAAATTTCAGCCATCCATCCGTCACTTATCTATAATCATAGATGATGATGATACAATGTCTGTTGAAATTTTTAAGAGTCAATTGAGGAACCTAAAGACAAGATTGAAGGTTAAACAACTGCATACTTTGATGATATTTGGAGTAATGAGTAAAAGCTTTGCCAAGATTTTTGGTGATTTGATTAGGGAAGCAAATGCTCTTCGTGTTCTTCATTTGGTTCACATATCATCTTCAGTGGAATCCATCCTACATACTTTTTCAGAACTTGTCCACCTACGGTACCTATGTTTGGGGACATTGCATGAGATTGCAAGCCAGGTGCATTTACCACTTACCATTTCTAGATTTTATCATTTAAGGATTCTGGATCTAGGCTCGTGGTATGGTTGTCGTGATTTACCGAAAGACTTGAGCAACCTTGAAAAATTGTGTCGTTTTTATTCACAAAGTGATTCTAATATTCATAATGTGGGAAAACTTAAACTTTTAGAAGAGTTAACCGTATTTAGAGTCAATAAAGAAAGTGAAGGGTTTGAACCAAAGCAACTAGAGAATTTGACTGAACTAAGGGAGCTTGGCATCTATAACCTTGAGAATATACACACGAAAGAAGATGCGGCCAAAGCAAAACTTATAGAGAAAAACTATTTGAAGAGGTTAACATTAGATTGGGATAGTGAGCGGTCTAATATTGACCCTGATGTTGAAGCAGTCATCCTTGAGAGCCTTCAACCACCTAGATATCTTGAAGGATTGCGCATTGGAGGGCACGGAGGCCCTTCCTGTCCAACATGGCTGGGCGATAATCTCACTCTTGAAGCTCTTAAATCTCTTCATCTCATTGGTGTTTCTTGGAAATGCCTCCCTTCTTTACGGAAGATCTGGGGTCTTGAAACATTAATACTGAAGCATATTGCAGCAATGAAGGAGTTTGCTATAGAGCAAAGGTTTTGCAGGCTAATAAAGCTTAAACTTGTTGGCTTGGGAAGTTTTGAAAAATGGGGGCCATCACAGGACACCGGTATGTTTCCTCTTTTGCAAGTACTGATTATCAGAGACTGCCCTAGAATCTCTGGGTTCCCATTTTCAAACCCAAATGAAGACTGGAAAGTTGACTGGTTCCCCAAACTGCAAGAGCTTGAGATAGTGAGCTGTCCAGGATTCTTATTAGTGCCTCGTATCCCCTGGACCGAAACACTACGCCATGTCCATATAATTGATGTAAAGCTACTAGAGAAGTTTGAGTACAACTCAAAATCTCTTTATTTGTATATTAAAGGGAAGGATGATCTGCAGAGGTTAGATCAGGTGTTAGCATTCAGTAACCTGGCAGGTCTTGAGCAGCTGGCACTCGAGAAGTGCCCACCTATGGAGTGTAAGCACTTTCTGATGCTGACCTCACTGAAGAAATTGGCTGTAGATGGTTCAGATGGTCTGGTTGGGTCATTAGGTGGCGGTGATGATGTCCAATGGCAGCACCCTGTCGAGCATCTTGTGGTATATGGATTAGGTGGTGCTAATGTGAAGAAATTGACAGAGCTTCTCTCCCACCTCCCAGGGCTCTCCGAGTTGTGTATCACAAAGTGTCAAAATGTAACACAGCTGGCAGTGGGGATGGATATGCAGCAAACAACGTCAACAGCTGCACCAGAGGTGGAAAAAGAAGAAGAGGGGTTGCTGCTCTTCCCGGCCGATCACTCTGGCTCACTACGGGTGTTGTACATCTCTGAATGCCCAGAGCTGTTCCTCTCTCCTTCCTGCATTTTTCCGTCCTCTCTGCTAGACCTCAATCTTAAGGGCGTGGAAGGCTTGGGGACATTGGAGCCCCTCTCAAACCTCACTTCTCTCACCCGTTTGGCTTTGTTATACTGCGGAGAGGATCTAAGATGCAAGGGTCTGGGGCCTCTCCTTGCCGGCCGGGGACAGCTCAAGGAATTAGTGGTCTATGGCAGCTGTAGGTTCTTTGCGGGATGGGATCTCAATCTCAGGCAGGTGCTGCTGCAGCAGGATGAAGGAGAAGATCAGCAGCTTGTTTCCCCCCCTGAAGCTTGTTCATCAAAACTTCAGGTGCTCCGTTCGGATGATACCATGGGACTCCTTGCTACACCCATCTGCAGCTTCCTGTCTTCCTCCCTCACCAAGCTGAAACTTCGTTCGATCAACAAGATCAAGATGGAGCGCTTCAGCAAGGAGCAAGAGGACGCCCTTCACCTCCTCACCTCCCTCCAGCAACTCAAGTTTTCGAATTTCACAGAACTTCAGCACCTCCCTACAGGGCTGCACAAGCTTACCAACCTCCAGCGATTAGAGATTGACTACTGTCCAGCAGTCCGGTCGCTGCCAAAGGATGGCCTCCCCAAATCCCTGCAAGAATTATATGCCCACAACTGCTTCAACGAGGAGCTAAAACAGCAGTGCAGAGGGTTCCATCCCAAAGATCAGAACTGAATACGGACCAAGGTAACGACAATAGCTTTCCTTGTTTGTCTTCCCAGATCACACCATTACCCTTGCCCTTTTTTCCTGCATAATAATCTGACCACTGTTTGTTTATATCTACTATGCAGGCATCTGCCTTGAAGATCCCTTGTACATTGTTTTAGCCTTGTATAGCTCACCTCCACCTCAGGTGTACTGTGTACACTTCCCTTGCCACATGTATGACATGGGAGTCTTGTACATTAATCTGGTAAGTACATATAAACCGGGACCACCATATCGCCTGTACAACATTTGTGAGAATAATTCGACAACATTACTTATGATTTGTTTCCCCGTGCCCCTTGTCTTTTCACAAGTTGAGAAAACCTACTATGCGAAAAAAAATCACGAAATCTGCTTTATATTCACTCTGTATTTTTTTTCCGTTGTGCAGGTATTTGTTTGTCGTTTCTTTTTGGCTTCCTCACTTGGCTACTTGGGGTGTGAGTATCAGAAACCATGGCAGAGTTCAGGATTAATTAGACTTCCGTGGCACGCTACAGTTATTATTGTCATCTTCCTATGCATCGATGCCAACTACATGTAAGTATGTAACTGAAACTTTACTCCTGCTGCACCATATATCAGTTAACAAGTTCCACTCGTACTAGATTTCCATTATTCTCACCAAGGGCAACGAAAGTGGTTTTCCTACGAAACAATTATTTAGTTTTTTTTCTCCAGGATCCTTGTCTTACTCACAATTTGAGAAAATCATGAAATTTGTCAAATGCTCACCTGTTTTAGTTTTTTGTGCAGGTGTTCTTATGTTTGTTCTCGTAGGCTTCTACACAGTTTGCTTGTTACATGCATGACATTTGGGATCATGTGGACACCTTCTTCCTTCCTGTACATAAATATGGCAAGTACATTAAAACTGGAACTTTCCTCTTGATATACCATATCAATTATTTAATGTGTATTATGCACTTCACTTTTCTTCCCACTCGCATGTTGAGAAGATCACTGCAATTATCATTTAATGCCTTTGGAAGTTTATTGTTTTTATTTATGGACAAGAATCATAAATTCGGTCATGTATTCACCAGTTGCTTTTGTTTTCTGCGTAGGTGTTCTTATGCTTCATTGCTTTGTGCATTTACATTTGGGTATTCATTACTCGTCAAAGACTCGGTGATTTATTTGGCTAGTTTGGGTGTGAGAATCAAAATATCAGCATGTTATAATTCACGAGTAAAATAGAATTTGTTCCTGCACTACTGAGATTATGGACATCTTCGTCCTTTGTGTACATAAATCTGGTGAGCGCATCTAACTGGACTTTACTCATGCTGTACCACACATCAGATACATTTTTCTTCGCTAGGAAGTGAAAATGGCTCTCCCACAAAGCCATTATAATAGTTGTTTCTCCACGCATCTGTCTTGTCTTCTTACTCACAAGATGAGAAAATCACCACCATTATCAGTGCATAACTCATGAAGACTAGGTGGTGTACCTGGCTAATTCGATCAAATTAGCACCACAGAATGATTGTGGAATGATTCCGAATTCGCTGTTGTGCTACTGATGTAAGATTTGCAATTTTCTGACCCGCTGCTACATTGCTATTCTTACCACTTACCAGGCGTTCTTGCATTTCAACGAACGGAAGTTATCAGTTTAGTGCTTAGCAAGGTACTGAACTGACAAAACTTCAGAGTTACATACTGTACCACTTTTTTGAGAAGGGGTCATATCCTTAATGACTTGTTCTTCATTCTATGCTCCCTAGGCTGCAGCAAGCGGAACCCATCTGAATTGCGCTCAGGCCCGTGAAGCCCCTCCATCGGGCCATGTCAATGTCTGACCGACAGTTTTGTGTTCCAATTCTCATCAGGCCAGTAGACTCTAGACTGTTTGATGCCGCCGAAGATGATCTGACAAGCGAAAGAGGTTCAACTCCTTTTCTTCCAACAAGTCATTAAAATGTTTCCAGTTCTTCATGATAGATGGAAAACTCACACTACCTGTAAATCCATGTCTTGATGCAGGCACTTGAGCCGCATGTGTAGGCCAGGTGCCGCGGTTGGGCATGGGCTCGTAGGCACCTCTACTCGTCACCCACCAGGTTTGGGTGGTCCACAAAGGATGCCCAGAACCTTCACTTCAGTCATCGATTGACTCGTTGCCGCATTCGCCGGAGAGGAAGAAGTGCAGGATCAGAGATGCTGATGGAGCCGATGACGTCATCAGGGCTGTACACGATGTCACGGTGCTCTAGGAACATGTGTACAGTCAAAAGGGGGAGGATGAAGACGAGGAGAGCGTGAATGCAATGGGAGGCGACATGGCCCCCTTTGTCGGAGTGGCAATACAAGGGATCGAACGTGTTGATCATATTACTCCTGATGACTAACCATATATCACTTGTCTTCTATTGGAGTTGTTGCCCTAAACAACAACTATATCATGCGAGCTCCCATTGTCTTTGCATATCGTTGACGTGTATCTGAATTTCCATCTAGAGAACAAACATATAACTATTCTCAAACCCTTTCTGAACTTCCGGGTGTTTCCTAGTGAACTTCTCGACGGAATACCAGAATTACATGTTCATGCGGATAGTATTTTCATGATGCTTTTCAAACCGTTTATCGGATTGATACGTATAATATACCGTTGGATTCGCACGGAAATTTCGCAACTTTTTCATGTTCATTGTTTTCCCAAATTCTATATTTATTAAAACTAATTTTAAATATACGAAACAACGTTTTCGCGGATTTCTCTAATTTTGTGCAGTTTTTGGCGTCTAGTTTTCAAACCGTTTATCGGATTCATGTGTATGATATGCCGTTGGAAAGCTGATGACTAGGCGCACCTTTTTCATGAAGAACATTTTTCTAAATTCCTTACAGTTTAAGAGCAGATTTCAAAATACGTGATTCCACTTTTTGAACTTCTCGGTTTTTTCGTACTGTTTTTGGGGGCTTATTTCCGAACCACTCGTCGGAATGTTCCAAATGATATTGCATTGAAAAGATATTGGTTAGGCGCAGCTTTTTTATATTGAACATTTTTCCAAATTCTAAATATTTTAAGTTTAATTTCAGAAATATGCAAAATCGGAGATAATGCCGACACGAGAACATTTCGATATTGGCTCATCTAGATTGATTAGTTGTGGCATTGCGGTGTGTTGTAGTATCAATAGAGTTATATTAGTGCTAATTGTACGCTGCATCGGTCGATTTACGCAATCGGAGGCCGTACGGACCATTTCTATGTGTATGATTTCCGCCCAGAAAAAACAGAGTACATGAGCTGCTTGAAAATGGAAGTGAACTTCCCCATATCTGTTAGTGAACTTCCAGTCGCGGTATAAAACTTGCAGGCATGCTCAAAATGTACTTCCTACATGGGTCAAAGTGAACTTCGCGCTGGTACAAAGTGAAGTTCGACAAAAGAAATTTTCCGGCATGTTCATGGTGAACATCCTCCGCATTCAAATTTAATATTGACAAATATAAATTTTGAACTTCCTATGCGTTCAAAGGTAATATTGACAAAAAATAAATTTTCGCTTGGTTAAAGTGAACTCTCGCGCGGTACCAAGTAAACTTCGCCCTACCAAAGTGAATTTCGGTCAAAGGTGAACTTCCACACGACACAAGGTGAACTTCCGTTCTGACAAAAGTTATTTTCTATCTTGACCAAAGTTAATTTTGACAAAAAAAAATTCCGTCTTGCATAAAGTGAACTCCATTAATCAGAAGATGTGAACTTCACATATACCACGTCGAGCTCAATCCTCGTGATGTTCCAAGGACATCGGTGGCTATGTTTAGACCAGCGCAAAACAATGATTTTTATCCACCGCCCAATATTTGTGTATCTTGTCTTTTTCCTACACAAATTCCATCCAAAGAACACCATGAGAGGCATTACAACAGTTGCAGCTGGTACAGTCAACGAAATCCCAGGATGATGAAAGTAGATTCTCGTGGAGGACAGGGGTGACCTCCCGTGTTCCCAGCTTTAATATCTTTGTTTAATGCCTAAGTCATACGAGCAATCCTTCACATATCAAATATGTGTACTTTCATTTTTTTTTTGCACGGTTCAAGCCCACAGAGTGTACTTCCTGGAATGAAGACAATTAGTGCACTTCTGAATATACAAGTGAGTTCACCGTCCATGTACTGCAACACAGCTCACACAATTTTTACAAAGCAGTGCAAACTAGTCACACTGCACAATAATATGCTAGCAAACAAAATTTCTAAAATAGATATCAAATAGTACACGCCGAGTAGCAGTTCCGAACTATGCACATGCTGCTCCACCTGGAAGCAGTTCTGGGCTTGCACCACGTCCAAAATCAGCAATTGATATAGGGAAGCTAGCTTCTCACCAGTAGCAGAATTGCTCCATAACACCTTCCTGCTCTGATGGTTTCGATCGCCAACACCTTTTGCATGGGATTCAGTGTGAGAATCCAACACAAAGCATCGCGCTCAACTCTGGTGACTTGTTGCCTGCACGGTGGGCTTCAGGCCGCAACAGTCTGAACTTCCCCAAAATCAGTATTGAGCTTCATGGCACATGACGGACTGGAGTCTCACAAGAACAATTCACCTCACAGCACCGAAACTCCCCCTTCACTATAACTAGTGGGTACCCTCCAAGAAAATCCAGAGCGCCATTTTGCGTGGGAGAGATGGTACCTGTCGGAGGAGCACGCACCCGCTCACAGAAGGTATCGGCCAGGGAATCAGCGGCACAGGGCCCCGTTCAATAATTTTAGGACATGACCGCCACCAGCGCGACATGCTACTGCAGAAATCTGCCACGCCAACAAATGGAAGAAAATAGGTTCATCAGTTTGTATCAAAGGAAGAAAATAAGAGAAGAGAATCTAGATGTATTATATAGAGAAGCTACAGCGAACATGCATGGGAGCTAGAATGGAGCACAAAATACACAACAACTTGTTAATGGCCAAATCAAATATAAGCTCACAGCCGCAGGCATTCCGAACCAATTAAACAACAGCCTGTTAATGCATCAGCCTATGTTGGACTAACTGAACTTCTCCAATGTATAAAAGTGAACTTATGCAATGTATATAAAGTGAATTTACAGCAATCAACAAATGTTTTAGTTCAAATCAATAATACATTACTTTCAAATAAAATGAACTTGGCGAGAAAATGAACTTGGCCATGTAAACAATATGAACTTTTTTCCTTCTACATCGCAAATCATTGTACCTTTTTAAAATATAAGATATCATGCATAGCAATAATCTTTGTATGCAACAATATGAACGGACTTCAGTATATTTATATATGACAAACTTCTGGTGTACAAAGAGCGATTTTCGTATGTTTCTCTGTTATTGTATAAAGTGAACATGCTAGCAGCGGAGATCGACGGAGCTTGTGTAATGAACTTCCTGCACTCACATAATGAACTATGAACTTCTTATATTCACATTCTTGCTCATGAAATGAATCACACAACAAACTAGCATCCAAACTATCTGGTTTTTTTTCTATACTGGTAGTTTAGAAGGAACAATACAGGTTTAGCTTCATGTCATTCAAAATTAGCAACAGATACGAACTTCCGGATATGAAAATAGTGAATTTCATGAAAAATAAACTTGTAGAATTAACTTCCTACAATTTTGAGTGCTGGCAGAGAAGGCTTAGTCTATGATACAAAAGAAAAGTATGTCAAGAACTGCCATTACCTATTAACCATAATAGTATAATACAACTGCAATGTTTCATTCCTGTGTTTTATCCAAACTCCGCTGCTTTTCCACCTCTCCCAGATCTTATAGGCTTACAAATAGCAAAAATGGAGTATCCAAAAGCATTCCGAAAATGTATTTTGTGAAGATACACCTGCACATCAGCGATGCAAGGAAGTAATTTCTTGAAATCGGAAAGTGAAATTCAGAAATGACTGTTGTGTGCTGCAATTATCCAAACTTTGCCTAACCAGAATGCTACTACTCCCTACACATAAGGTAAAAAATCTAACACAATTCATAGACATCATTATTAGTTCATGTAGCATCAGCATACCAATGTGGACGAAATAGGAAAGATAGCGTAGAGATGAGTTAAGATATTTAAATTTCAGACCACTCAGTGAAAGATCAAAATAAACCTTGAAATTAAACACGGACGGAAAACACTCACTGACTATATAAAGCTGAACTTTCACACCGAGAGAAAGTGAACTTCCATTGTGGTTTGGCCGACAAAATAGTTGATGAGGCAACTCCCGTGAGAAAGTAGACAAACTTCCCCATGGAGTATTACCGGATATAGCATAGTAGGCTTGATCAAGTGGTGTACCTTACATATAACAAAAAAGGTAGCATAAGGATACTAGTAGACAGTGGTAGATGGTCAAGAGCAAATGAAATACTAGATAATGCTTTTATACATCAAAACAAGATTGAGCTCCTCAACAATATGCATTTTGGTTCAAATGAACTTCATTTTATTTTGCGGAGTGAACTTCACTTTTACAGAAGTGAACTCACCATTACCATTTAGTTTGTTTCATAGAAAAATGAAATGAATTTTCACGGTGTGCAAATTGAGCTTCCCATTATGTCCGAAGTGAACTATCCAACAAAAGTGAAGATGGTTCGATTATATTTGAACCCCAATGCAGCAGCTAGGTGCTCGGTCAGCCCCAAGAAAACCTACACTGATCTGCTACGGAATGAAGTGTGAACTTCTAGAAATGAAGATAAATTATCACGAATATTGAACATAAATATCAAATTGATCCATCTGCACTTCCCGAATGCAAATAATGCACTTCCAAGAAAGAAAATAAAAATATGGAGGACGAGACCAACAAAAGACTAGTAATAATCAATAAACTAACATTTGATTGCCTTCAGGTTCTAGCACAGAAACTCGGTAGCAACTTCTTAGAAACTCTGTCACAACTATACCTATTTGTGTCCAGACTGCAGGTATGAGCAAGTGCAATGATTTACTTTAACATTCTAAAATTTTACAACACAGAGTGAACTGCCCGGGATGTATGGAGTGCACTTCCCTGATGTATATGATGCACATGTAATGGACTCCCGCAAAATAAAAAGAGTGAACTTGCCATTTTGAACAAAGTGAACTGTGAGTAGATCTGGAGCGAAACCAACTTACGAATTTAAAAAGAAATTTCACAATAAGGTGAATTGGACCAACAGAACTTCCAAAAATTAAATGTGAACTTCGCAATGGGTTTAACCCAACTCGTTAACCAAATGTAAATATTTTTACTACCTCACATGAAATACTAAACTTGGCGGGAGCAGAAGTAGACTTTCTACGCGGAATAATTATGAACCGAACTTTCTAACAAAATAGATATGAACTTCCAAAAGAAAAACCAACCAGTCTTTTGAAATACACTCCCAAATAAATCAAGTTTTGTTTTACTGAAAGTGGACTACCCAGAATCAAGTTTATTTTGTCTTGCAAAAGTTTTACCTTTTTGCTGTAGAATTAAATTGTACAGAGAGCTCTGGGCAGCATATAGACCTTTCTTAACGTTAAGAAGTAAACACATAAGAATAGGTACCTCGAATGTAATCCTGAATGCAAGTATAAATTGTTCACTAGTTAATTACCTTAAGTGTAGTGTTGAAATACCCGGAGAGTATTACCATAGCACCATTCCATGTCTTAGATATAGCATATGCTCGATCAAGTACCTACACAGAAAAAGGGGTGCGTAAGGATACTAGTGGACATTGGCAAATAGTCAAGAACGAAAATAATTAGGTTTCAGAACCATTCATATACAAGTTCAGATCATTTTTTTCTAATTTGAAAAAAAATCTCCAACTGTGAACGAATTGAACATTACTAGCACGCTGGAGGTATGGCGGCGCAGAGGTAGATCACAGAATGAACTTTTTTATGTCTTATAGAAATGAAGAAAACCAACAATATTACTCTATCGGAAACCAAACAATATTACTAGTGAAAGAAATGCTTACTTCCAAGACAAATTAAAGTAAACTTCATTACCAACTGAACTTTCGAGACATTACAAGTGGACTTCGGGTTAGGCATTTCTGGTGGCCTTTTAAGATAGCGAATTTGTGTTTTTCATTTTTCTAATGTTGTGAACTGGTTTTCGACTGAAGAGTGAACTTCTATTGGCAGTGAACAAGATTTCCGAGACCAAATAATATCACCATGTAGTTGAAATAGAAGAGCATTCCTTGTGGATATTCCATCAAACATGTGTGGTGCAACTTGATGTAAGTACAAACGTCTCTAGCCTATCCAATAATAATCTAACTGAATATACAAAAGCATGAAAGAGATCATGAGAAAACAAGAACATCATACCACTCAAAATGTACCTAGCTTGCAGGAGCAGAATAGCGAGGAAAACATGAACAACTAAATTATTAGCATAGCTTGCAGGTAAAATATAGCTTGAATACAAACTGAACTTCTGATAGAGTTTTTCTGGAAAAAAGAAGTGAACGTCTACTAGACAGAGTTCAAACTTCCATACAAAAAAGATTAGACTTCCCACGGAACTAGGCATCAAACTAGTGAACTTTCCTGGCCAAAATATTTTCTGTTCATAAACAAGTGAACTTCAGAAGAAACACTAAGCTGAACTTCACCTACTCTTAAATCACAAACAGGTTGCATCCGAAAGGACAAGACTTTGAATCTAAATTAAAATATTCAAAAGAGTGCTATGGTCATGACCTGGAACTGAATTTCAGAAGAAACACTGGACAAAACTTCAGAAGAATATAAAACTAAACCTCATTAAAGCACATGGTCATGACCTTGAACTGAATTTCCGAAGAAACACTGAATAGAACTTTGTCAGAATACAAAACTGAACCTCCAGAAAGACTTCTCTTGTTCCTAGATAGCAAACTCAGCAGCTCACTGAGTAAAGGTTTTACTAGCTATAAGCAGACTGGAGTTCTAACTTTTAATGCAGAGAACCACGAAAGTATGAAGAGTGAACTACCATTTTCCCTGTTTTCACATGATCCAGAACTGCCATTTTATCGAACCTAATATGAACTTCAAAAGAGTAAAGAACTGAACCTTAGAAAAGCACTAATATGAACTTCAAAAGGTGTGTGACATACATGGCCATGGCATGGTAGGTTGACAAAGGAATCAGCGCCCAGGAGACACCTTACCGTTGCTTCCTCTTTGTCACTCAAACCATCGCCTAAATTTGTATTGCCAATGCCTACCGAATGTTCTGCCTAAATTAAACTTGTGGAGTGAATTGATGGGTCCAATGCAAAGAAGATAAAAGAGGAACCGTCAATTGCTTGTGGAGTGAACTACGACCATTTTTGTTCTTATTTTGCGAACTGAACTGCCTATGTCCAATGTAGTGCCCTGCTTGAAATAATCGAGTGAACTCCTATTTTTAATTAGTCATGAGTGAGTTAGTAAGAGTGCGATAGGCGAACTACCCTAAATCAAATGGGTGAACTACAGATATCCAGAGCATACTCTACAGTATGTCAAATCCTTCTTCAGCCAAATTGAACTGCCTAAACACTGAATTTCCCACATACTGAATATAGATGAATCATCCATACCTCATCACCTGTATCAAAAATAACCTTCACGAATTTGGAAAGTGCAACAGCACAAACCTGGTGAGCCTTGTGCGCACAGTAGCTCCCTGGCCTTGAGGAGCTCCTCCCAGCGCTGCGGTCTCCCCGACCAAATGACAGCCTCGCCGCATGATAGCACTGGGAGGCTCTCCACCACCACCAGCACGACCTATAGGTACTGGCCAGGAGCCGACTCTCCATCAATGTTTGCGCATGTGCAGCTGAATGAACCAGCAACAACAGTTCAGTATTGAACCAGCGATGGTTCACGACTGAAGCAGAGGCGGCTCGGTTGTGGACTCCCAAGGTCGGGCGGGTGGATTCCCAAGCCTGCGCGGGGTGGAATCTGTGGGGCGCCGCCGGGGAGAGGTGGGGATCCGCGGTAGGGGGGAGGAGGTGGGGCTCCGCGGCTAAAGGAGGTAGGGCACCGTGGGAAGGAGCTGGACGCCGCCATGGGGATGGAGCAGGCGCGCCCCCGGGGAAAGAAGGTGGGCGCCGCCGGGGCGAAGGAGGACGGCGGCAAGCGGTGCGAAGGGGGATAGGGGAGGGAGGCTGCCGACAGCGTGAAGGAGGTTAGGGGAGGGAGGCTGCCGGCGGCGCAGGAGGTGTCACAAGGGAGGGGTTCGGGTGGCCGATCGATCCAGAACGGTGGAAGATGGTTGGGGACTGGCGACGGGGAAGAAGGTGGGGCGGAGGGTGGCGCCGGCGGCCGGGGAAGGAGGCGGGGCAGGGAGGGGCGGCGCCGGCGGCCGGGAGGCGGGCAGGGAGGGGCGGCGCCGGCGGCCGGGGAAGGAGGCGGAGATAGAGGGTTCGTGTTGCAGTTCACATCGGGTTGATGCGGGAGGCAAATTGTTCGTTCGGCTCGGTTTGGTATTGGTGGTTTTTTTTTTTAGCTCGGGTTGGTCTAGGGGTTCGAGAATAGCTATTCTAGAACCCCTCTTAAGGGGGTTCGAGAATAGTTGGGCTATATATACACATATCTCTACTATTAAGAGCAAACTGGTGAATGCCTGGTGTCACATTTTCAGGATGGACAATAATACCCCCACGTCCTCAATTCATATTTCCTCCCTCAAACCACCCGGTCCGCACTCCTCAAAAATAGCTAACCATCTTATCTTATCTTATCTTATCTTATCTTATCTTATCTTATCTTATCTTATCTTGTTAATAGGAACAACTACCTTGATGGAGTTATCACAGTTTGACTCAATTTACAACACGCATATCATCATGGCAACCCATCGTTTCCGACTGGTGGCGTGGCATCGCCGCACCGATGGGTGGGACTGCCACGCGGAAGGTGTAGCAGTGCGAGTCGGCTTTCCCATGGTGCGTGCACGTCGCGGCCGCCGGTAGCTCTGACGACTGAAATTTTTCGGCTCTTTGGATGGAGGAGGGAGGGAGTAGATCGAGGGTTAAGCAGCGACCATGGCGTGTGGTCTACCGCGTACGCCTCATTTGCCGTGGGCAAGATAAATTGAGAAAAGAGATGAGAATAGCTGGAGACATAGATTTGGCTTGTGTGTTTACTGCTGCTGCCGCTAGCGCGCGTGTTTGCCTGCCAATTGCAAAGGTGTGTTTCCGCTTCGTCTTATTTTATCTCAGAATGAGCGTGTGTGCTTTCTTGTGTATGCCGCGGCTGATAATTGCTATTGATGCTGCTTGCTAGCACGTACAGGAGTGTTAGATATCGCTCGATCGCTGTAAAACTTTTGTTTCCCAGCGCCTGCCGCAACCAGGGCCACGCCTCCATCCAACGGCACCGCATTCAGGTTTTTTGACATACGAAGTGGTGATCCTATTACTGCTTTGTTGACTTCTGTCTTTGGAAACTTCACCGTTCAGATCATGTGGTGGTCTTGCTTAGCTTATGTAAGTAATTAGTCTGAGATGTTTGATTTATTGAGATTGCAGATCCGATATTTTTTTCTCTCCCCGAAGTCTCCGATCTGTTTATTTGTTCTATAATTGCTTTTGGATTCTGTATTTTCCTGTTTTTATTACCGATGTATTCATGGATCTTGGATCCCCCAAAATCTGTTTTGCTTGTTTGTTAATATATGCAGAATCTATGATATATTCATGATAACCTGTGACCGTGGAACATGATTGTAGCCTGATGTAAATTTCTGACGTGGAGAGGGCTCACGTTGGTCCATGCATCTTATTTATCTACTTCATGTTGCAGAAAATTCTTGTTCATATACTCCATTATATTTATTGAGCCAATCGTTCTTGTTCAAACAGATTTTTTTTGTTGAAGGGAATCTCAAGAACAAATGCTTCAGATCTAAATGTCAATGGATGGTTTGTTCTGAATAAAACTTTTGTTTAATCTCCATATGTGTAAATCGTGTTGGAATTATGTACCATTTTTTATGGGTAATATCAGAAATTAATTTCGTATCATATAAAAAATATGGCAATGTCAGAAATAAATTTCTATCATATGATTTTTTTGTTGTGCCATGAGAATGGGAAAGAGCGGAGAAAAATGAACGGTAAAGTTTGTGTATTATAAACCAATTTTACGGTTCAAACTGATCTATTGAATGATTCTGGTTCATGCCATATTAATTTCCCATTCTATCCTGGACAGAACTACATCGAGGTCGACCTTGTTTTTGCTTATAGTCAGGTCACCGAAACTATCCATTTGTGGTAAAGGAATATTTCCAAAAATAGTAATAGTGGGCCCGCGTGGGAACCAAAGGAAAGCACGGGAAACTCTTCAACGGCGGAGTAACAACCGTGCGGCTGATGAAGGAGTGGTTTAGCTCCGAGGGCGGGGAGGTCGGCAGCTGAATCGTCCGCCGAATGGAGGCCGGCAGCCGAAACCGTGCGCCGGGGGTGTGGAGGCCGACGGTGAGTGGCTCGGTGCCGGAGGATGGGATGGACGTGAGAGAGCTAGTCGTGGACGGGCGCCAAACAGCGAGTGACCTTGGCGGCGTGTGTGGCCACAGGCGGCATGAGTAACCCATGCGATGGTGTCGGGAGAATGTGAAATTGGGAAAAGTTTGTTATTTTAAAATTAAAATTGGGGAAATTTGGGTGGGGAAGAAAGCAGGATTGTCCGACTTTTCTCGGTACTCCAATACCAACAAGCACTGACATGTGGTTTTCTGTGGTTATCATTACAAAAAAAGTATTATCGTCCTAATGACCAAGAGATAATAATATTTTCCATTTATTTGCAAAAAATTGTTTGGTTACTTAGTATTTTATTTTATGCTTTCATGCGATAAATGATTTGTTCATCCAATTTGCATCGGGAGTACTTTATGTTCACATTCTTATATTTTTATGAAAATAAAACTTCATGCTAACTCGATACATTGATTGTGCAGGATGGCTACGAGTTGACAAAGAGATTTTTGATACACATACTAAAGTACCTTGCTAATGACATTGAAAATAACATACAGGATGTTGTGCGAGCATATGTTATTCACGATCAAGAGAGCATGGATTTAATAAATAATATAAGAAATAATATGTCGGTCTCGTTGCCTTTTATAATTATTACACTAAATTATGTGATATGATCTTATGATATTTTAAATATTATGTGGTTATTTTTATGTACTTAAATGTTTTTGCGCATCATTTACACTTGTAATATTTGTGAAACTACATAAAATAGAGATCCATGTAATATTGTGACTGGCATAACGTAGGGAGCCGTGGTGAAGCACGGGCATTCCACTAGTATATATAATAACTACTATACTAAACGTGAACAACTTCAATTTTTCTCCTAATTTTGATTTTTCTTTCAGGTTAATATCCTGGTGACAAGTACTCCTTTTACTGGTTTGCTTTTCATCGGCATTTTTATGTGTGCAATTCGGGTGTTCTTTGCTACTTTCCAGAGGGTGGGATTTGCTGGCTGCCGACACCTTCCAACGTGTTTTGTTTCCTGGGCTTCCCTGGTGTTTGTGGGGTGTGTGTGGCTGTAGTTAATTATGGTGGATCCATATACTTAATTACTGCACCACCGCTTTGACCAGCGATCTAGAAAAATCTTTCCCCGCTAGAGCCTCCTCCACTCACCACGACGCCGTCCCTGTCCTGCGCCCACGGCTTGCAGCAGGCGGTTGTAGTCGTCGAGGGTGCGCGCAGCGCGCCGGAGAGGAGGCGGGCCTAGCTGGAGAGGGGGTGGGCGGCGGCGAGAGGCTGCTGCCTGAGCCGTCTGTCGATTCCGACCCATCTGATCTCATCTTCATGGCCGTCGCGAGGCTGGAGGTTGCGCCATTCCCTCTCGCCGCCTTCCTCGCTCGTGGCTCGCCGGCGCGGCTAGCCTTCGGCCCGTCCTGCGCATGGCGTCTGACGGCAGGGCCAACGCCGCGGAGGTGAATGAGACGGACGAGCCGATGGTGGCGGCACGAACGACTATGACGATGGGCAAGGCGAGGAAGGAGACCGCGCGGCGGACGTACCTGGTGGTCGCGGTGATGTCCAGCCTCGGGATCACCTCCATGGCCGCCGCCGCCGTCTACTACCGCTTCGTCTGGCAGTGGCAAATGGAGGTATGCCTGTCTCTCTCCATCTTGGCAATTCACCTGGTTGATTTTCCTTCAAAATTTCAGTTCATCTAACTTTTGTGGATCTGTTCCTACTGCTATGTCTTTGCCAGGGGGGCGAGATTTCGGCGATGGAAATGCCGCGGTGAGCACACCTGAGGCACGCACCAGCAGACTCGATGTGCATTTTGGGTTAATATTTGCTAATTTGTGGGGATGGCTTGCGCAGGCTGGGATGGAGTAAATAAATGTGCGGGAGGCTGAAGCTCTGCCCCTGTTAAGATTGGATATGTTTTCAGGTTATTAGGAATGACTTCGCCAAAACATGTTGATTTTTGTACCTTTGCCCTCTTTATTCTTGCTGTGTTTGGACTGCTTAGTCTAGATAGATTTTGAAGAGTCGCAGTAGTAGCTGGCTCTGCTCGATGTGTAAGTCGTGCTTGGTTCCTGGCCTGCTCCTTCTACTTCCCTTTGAGCCCTTGGGGCGTCATTGCTGAAGATGACTCAGTGGTATAGCCATGGTTGATCTCCTTCTTTATTTTCATCTTTCTGTTCAGCACTTGTTTCTACGCTTTGCTGCTGCAGAAAAATGCTTTTTAGGCTTCAGATGTTTCAGTAACAAGGGACTGATAATATTAATCTTGAGATTCTGGGATGCTCCTAATGGAGTTTCGTTTTTTGTGGGGGAACAGAGTTCAAAGTTTAGTTGATGTGATTATTAGAAAATTTAGTCAATTCATTGGTTTTGACCATCTGGTCTACAAGCCTTTACCTGTACATATTGTTTTGATTGCTAAACTCAAAGTGCTTCTTTGTACTTACCTAGAAGACCCTTTTGGCAGCAAATGAAAATCATTTAACATGTATAAATAAATTTTGGTTTGCTAAATGCCTTCATATTGTCGTTACTAAATTTAACATATATAAAGCAATTTTGATTTGCTAAATGTCTTCATAGACAATCATTTAGAGCAATCTCAGTGTTAGACCTCTATTTATTTGCCGGTTACGAAGGATTTGGTTGGATCAGTTTTAGCTCTGCCACGATCAGTTCAAATAAATCATGAAAGATCCTTGGTTTTTCCTTTTTAATGCATGTTGATTAGGATTATGTATATTAGGTTAGATGTACGCATGTTAGGTTCTTGGTTTTAGTTGTCCCCTGCTGCACTGGTATGTTTACGCTTCATATTATTGTAGCTTTCTACAGATCATGATAAGTAATAGGGCTCATTCTTAACTCTCGGCTCATTCTTTAACTCTTGGCTACCAGGCTCATTCTATTAATATGAGATACCAAATACATGATAAGATTCCGTGCTCTTTGAGATTAATGCTGAGTTATTCCCTATAAATTAGGTTGATTTATTTTGATGCTGATGTGCATGGTCACTCTCTTTTCTGATATAATTTGCGTCCCACTGTTTTGCCATTATTTTCTGCAATCTGCTACATGGATATTTTTCCATGTACGGGTACAACTATTATTACATAAGCTGTCTTGTTATATGTACAAATTACCAATTTTTGGCGATGTGTGCAAGCTCTGTTTTGGATAGGATTTGAAATGGGAGGCATGTTCACAATACTTTGAGAAGCTAAAATGGGATGTCCATAACTTATTTAGGACAACAATGTACTCCAGTTGATAGATATATAACAACATTACTACCGAGAGCGATGTTGAGGGGTATTTCCTTCGCAGACTCTGAATATTTCTTTCCATGACTGAATATGTGAGAGTATGATGTTCTTCCTCTTCTTTTCGCTACACGATCTTTTATGATGTACTGCAATAATGCATGTTGAACTCACTCATCTAGGATTAATGCATGTTGCAAGCTAAGATTGATTCCCGAAGTGTAAGATTATTTAAGATGCCAGTGGATGCATGTTTTAGCTAGCCTACAAGATTTTCTTTCTTCCAAATTAACCATGGATTTGGGCTGCCTTAATCAGATATGTCTGCTGAGAGCTGATTTTGGCCAAACCTTTTCTTTTCTTAGTTTTGTTACACCTTAGTCATCTTAATGTGTTTTCCTTTTCACTAATAATATTTACCTGGAATCAAATAGAATTAGTCTCCCTGTAAGTGTCCTGACTTTATTTAGCTGATTTCAGAAACAATCTTCATCTTTCTATCATCTGGATTCAGAGTACTTTGTGGGTTTCATATGCATGAATCTTCCCCTTTGTGCATCTCCCTTGTTTCTTATTCTCTCATGGACAAATTTATTACCAAGAAACTGTTTTACAAGGGGAGCCTTGACGCAGTGTTAAGAGCTGCTGCCTTGCAAAAATTGTGGTGCCACGGGTTCAAGTCGTGGAAACAGCCTCTTGCAAAAATTGCAAGGAAAGGCTGCATACAATGACCCAATGTAGTCCGACCCCTCCCCGGACCCCGCGCAAAGCGGGAGCTTCATGCACAGGGCTGCCCTTTTTTAAAAAACTGTTTCTGTCGACTTTCTGTTTGTATCACGATGCTTAATATATTTGCCTTCCTTCTCATGATGCTTCTCTTGTGTCATTTCTTTCTTTGCATAATCCACAACAAAACGGTGCAGCACCTCACCCTTGATGGTAGCTACTTGACGGATGTCCGCAAGAAAATCTTCAATCTTCAGCTGGAACGGTGTGCTCGGAGCTCCACCACCACTTCACATCTTCTGCAGTATGAGGCATCAACTCATGAAATCCTAATTAATCAGTAGCCATAAAAAACAGTAAACTGAAAAATGGTTCATGTGGATTTCACACGCAAACCAGAACTTAAAGATGTTGTGTACGATTTGGAATATCTCTGCATGAGGTATGCTAAGGCCACTCCATTGCAAATTTTCTCACTGTTTGTGAATAGAAAAGTGGCAAACCAGTGAGCTTCACACTTGATGTGCATTCTGTCTTTTGATGTATCTTATTGTCTCAGAAGTTGTGCAAGGAGATTAAATAAAACTGTTTGTCACGAGTATGTTTTAGTAGATGGGATTGGAATGGTGGCCTGTTTTCCGTAGTCTATCATTGCGTACTCGAAGAGATAGAATTGTGCATGCAACCTATCTCCCTTTTCAGGACTATATTAACTTTAGGACTTCATGTTCCGTAAGTCTGATGCTTTTGTGTTTTAATCGAGATGTCTGGCTCCAGCAGGATATAAAATAAGGCAGTGTTAGGCATGATATTTGAGTTCTCATTGTTTAGTTCTCACTGGTCTACTGGATTCTGTTAATTCTGTAGGCAAAACCTGATGGCCAAGGAGATAAAAGAGAGCATATCATGAGAGGAGTGTTGTTTGGGATGGCCTCCATCCAGAGATGCCACTCCCTTTCCTGCCATGCCAGATGCTAATGATGAAATGGTAGGTTTGGTTTAATGGTTTCTACTCCTGTTTGATTGACACATTTACATAACTTGAGAGCTAAAGTCAGTTATCCATCTCTATTAATTCATGCAGAACATGGTAATATGTTGGGATGCTGCATTGGATACTGAATATGCTAGGATGCTGTGAAGGGGTATGGTGGGGTCACATAATTGCACCATGATATGTGAAAAAAAACAAGCTAGGAGTACACCAACAGTAGTTTCAAATCTCAGTACAAACACGTGTACTCCTGGGAACAAGGTATGTCTTCAAAATACACATAATCGAATGTATTTTATTGTTCCTGCATATAACTTGAATAGTGAGGGATGCTTGCCAAAAACTCTTAACATGCCACATTATAATCTTATTAGTATACCTAGAAAAAATACTCCTGGTAACATTAATCTCTGAAACATATACACTGTCACTGGCGCCGTCAAAGTCACATTTCCAGTTTCCTTCTTGTGTTCATCAGTTTTGAGTCAGGAACAACGCACCACACTTACAAGACAGTCCACGCCAAAGCATCCACTTGCAATATTTTGATGTGCATCATTACATTTAGATTTTACTTCTGTATTTCAGAGGAAGTGACAGCCATAGTTGTACCTGCAGGTTGAAGTGGTGCCTCTGGTGGCCATCAAGATGGAGCTGCAGGCAACAGCTGCAACACATGCATTTGAGATCCTGTAATCCGTTACATACACTCCTGGGGACCGTTGTGCAAGGATAAAAAGACAAGTCGCTACTGCATCGTAGCCTACACCTACTGGAGCGGGCATAATTACTTCCAAGTTGGTTCCTTCTTCCTTGAGCCTCTGTGATGCCCTGTAATAAACTAGAGGATGAAAACTGCTTTAATCTCGCATTTGCCTCATAAAGCTTGAACTATCACCTTGTTACTTTGTGGTTTCATGCCTGCAATTAAATCTGGGGGACCCTTTGATCTCTTAATAAAATCCAGTTCGTGTGGCGGTGATCATGCACCTAAAACCAGATACTTTACAGACCTCTAGCATGTTTGTTGATTTTATTGAAGAAAATGTGCAAGTCCATTTTTGAGTAAAGCTACCAAGTCACAGTGCATATATGTTGCATTTTCCCCTAGATTACCCTACTATCGGTATCGTTCGACCAGTGGATTCATCACGGGGAAATAGAACTGATAGTGACACCTGAATAGACTTCACTTGGCTATGTTGTCACTGAGATTGTTCAACTTGGGGTAAATGACCTACCTTGCGCATCGAGTATAACTCGGTTCTTTTTTTAGTTGCTGAAGGCTCACAGTACATGAACAAATGATAACGACAATCTTGGCAACAAAATCACCACATGTTAGTGCACTGCACCGTGCATTGGCATCAAGATTGTACCAACTTTCTCATGCATTGAAGTGTTACCATTTCATCTTACAGAATTAACTCAAGTCTCCACGGAGGACTACCAGTGTTCAGTACTTGATTTATTTATCCATTAAAGCTCATACACTACCTGACGGGGTCGGTACCCATTGCTGGGACCAAATGGTAGGGTGATTTATCACCTTCTCTTAACTCTGTTATTCCTTATAGCTGTAATCAGGTTAGTTCCTACATAGTCAGTATGAATAAAACTGTTCTAAAAGCATAAGTGAGAAACTCTTCATCTTGAAGATCTGTCCCTTTTGTTTAATAATTATTTAGAATTATGTCCAGTGCAACGATTCCTTTCTAGGGAGCCAAAATTTTCCATCTACACAGAAGGATAGGTCGACAACACTACTGTTCCCGCTCGAATTTCAGTCTTTTATGTTTGTTCAAATACATAGATGTTCCTTCCAACCACCTCATGGGCGCGGCGTGCCGCCGCGCCAAGCCTTGCTAGTAACTATACTAAACCTTAACAAGTTCCTTTTTTCTCAGATTTTTGGATTTTTTTTGGACTATGTCATTAGCTGACACGTGTTATAGTGTGCATCACTCTGGCTCCGTGTATAATTCTGGGGGTACCTTGCTCTTTCTTCTATTTTAGCTTCCTATAGTTTTCCATGTGGTGTGTACTTCTGGGTGCATGTAGTCTTTTCATATGCCTATACCACTGTTGCGTCGTGGGCCCCGAGTACTTCGCAGGTGGTGGTTACACCGCTTTGACTCAGTTTTAGTCTGTTTACCGATGACGCGTGGCCTTCTAGAATAGAACTCCTCCACCTCTTTCTTTCCTCATCTCATATCGCTCAACCTTCGGCGGCAAGGACAGAAATTTTTGTAGCCCCAGCCACACGGAGGTGCCTTAGATCCCCTCCTCATAGACCCAGCTCCATGGGGCGACCGCTCCCTGGCGGCGCGGCGACGTGCGGGTGGGGCGGGCGGGCGCAGCCGACGCGCGGCGGGGCGCGGCGCGGAGCCGCGGACGGCCAACGCGCGGTGGGAACCGCTCGCGGGCGGCGCGGCGACGCGCGGGCAGGCGGGCGACGGCGCGGCCACGCGCGCCGGGCTGGCGGCGTGAACGGCGAGCGGCCAGTGGCGGCGGGCCGCGAGCGGCCATGGGCTGAGGACGGCTAGCGGCGACGCGCGGTGGGGAGGAGGGTGCCGGAGTCCAACTCGCCCTCTTGAGGAAGCGCATCCATGGGCGCCCTCTTCTCCCTCCCTCTCTGCTCCCTCCCTGGCAGCTCTGGTGCGGGCGGCGTGTTCTTCTCTCCCTCCCGAGTTAGCTGGTGGCGTAGGGGACGAGTTCGGCATCCTACTCTCCTTCCTAAGGCAGCTAGCATCAGGGAGGAGGGCACCGGCGTCCAACTCGCCCTCCCGAGGAAGCGCAGCCATGGGAGGATTCCAAGGCTGGTGCTCTCTTCGGGATGCCTCTACGCCCGGTACATCATCGTCCCCATGGTGATCCCCCCGCCCTCCCCCCATTACCATTAGTACTGATTGTGTCTTCTATTTTTTTACATATGTGTGCTGCTGCTGTCCGCAACAATCAGAACTTTATTTACTTTTCTTTGTCAGCAGTAATCTATTGCAGCTGATTCAATTGTACGGATTGACAATTGACGGTAGATGTCTTTGAAGGAAAATGATAATATTCGTCTCTTCAATCAACTGCAATCAAGCTGAACAGTACTTTCTATAGTCATCGATGTTCTCCTCTGATGTATATTCAGATGGTAATAAACTGCCTGATAGGCTGATATTGCAGGGAGCTCCTGAATCTTCGACCAATTCAATGTATACTCTACCTGGTGTCATTGTAACCTCTCGGTACGTTCTAATTATCTCCTGTTCATTGATATTTCTGATGAGAAGCTAATTAGCCTATAAATTCTTTTGGAGGTCCGTAGAACAAAAAATCCTAGAGAAGGTCATTGTGCTAAGTCTAAGCAGTTCTTTCATCAAATAGCACATCCATTCATTTTGCTCATCATGTGGTGGATCCTTTCAATTTTCCACAGGTGTTGACTCTTTTACAACTTTTTCGAATCTGGTTATTCTATTATGCAGTCAGATCAGGTTGGCGTTACCAGAGATAAAATTTGTACACTTGGTTAAAGCAAGCTATTTGGCTATTGGTCTTTTAACCGTGATTCAAGGATTCATGTACATCTCAAGATAAAATATGAAGCTATAACTCTTATGCATGCTCAGGTTTGGTGTAAGTGCTTACGTAAGTCACTATCTTCTTTTACCATGTGACAATATTTTGTACATCGAGTGTCAATGCTAAGGGAAATAGACTTAAGTTTACTTAACCCGGTTAAATGATAAAAAAAAGTTGTTTCTTCGATGTAAATGTAGGACCGAGAACACTCTTTTTTTTTCAATCAGATTGCGCAACTGAGGACCTTAGAAATTTATTAGGAGGCTTTCCTTTGAGGAGTATCTGTTTGTTTTATTACATCTGCACCGATTTGTTGGTCTGATGGTCAGCTTGAACTAACTAAAAGAGTTAGGAGTAATTTAGTTGGCAGGAAAAATATTAAGTTTTCTGTTATGTTGAAAAGATTGCAAACATGCTGTTCTACGTATTGATCTGTGGTTCTTGATTTCCCACTAAGAACAGGCTTTCATTTTTTATTACGTATTGGAAAACATACCGAGAAGTTCCTTCTAGGATATTTCCTCCCAAACATAAACCAATCAGTACCTAAGGTTGCACACAGAGCTAAACCTAACAGTAGCTAAGGTTTCACATAGAGCTAAACTTAGTACTACCTAAGATTTCCCATAGAGCTAAGCAATTACGAAACCCAACAAAAAACACAATCAAAAGAACTCTTTTTTTTGTTCTGTTGTTACCATTTTTGAAGCTTGGAGCCAGTATTTATGATTATCACATTTACTTTCAACAGTGGTCTGTAATATTTTCCTGAAGTTCAGCTATTTGGTTCAAAATAACCGATTCACATGCAGAAACGTATTTAAAGAGTAGAATTTGCAACTTCTTTTAAGTAATGCTATGTAAGAATGTCAGGTTCAACTTCTCAACGAGTTAACATCTTGGAAGAAAATTATGAAGAATCAAAAAAAAGCTAGCGCATGTACATGTGATTCTTTAAATTGATTCCTTTGAGCTGTTAGCTGCTTGATCATGTCGTCGTGATTTTTCCTCAGGTTTCAGCAGCTCAGTCATCTTTTGACAAAGAGATCACGCAAGGAAAAGAGAAGCAAACTCACCACAATTCCAGTAAACATGCAGAATTGAAGGATGAGATAAAGAGAAGAAAAAACCTGTCGGTTTCTCTTCCTCACTCCACACAACGGGTGGACCTGCGGCCATGGAGTCTGGATGTCGCTGCGGCTCCATTGACCCTGTGGTCGACTTCGCCGAACAGCCACAGTACGAACAGGGTCGCGGCTACCTTCCCCAAGATTGTGCATCCAGCCCCAGTTCCGGTTCCCCAGGATGGCGCATCCAGCTCCAGTTCCGGAGCTTCACTGCTGCCGGCAGGGTGCATCTCCCTTCTAAGAAAATATATGCATATATTGCAGGAGGTTGAGTACATGTTATTTTGTTCAGTTAGCTCTGAGAGAATGAACTGAGAGAAGGCTTTTTTTGCAAGGTGTTCATCTTCTTATTTGGTAAATAGTTCTTCAGTTGCGTGAACGTTCCTCAGTTTCGGCTCCAAGAAAAGGAGAAGGTATGTATACAATTTCTATGCTGTGCTCTTACTCATTACATGTACCATTCCCTTTTTCTCTTTCAATCAGCTACTCTATTTTCCAGATCCTTTCATTGGGTTAGAAAATAATAATGTAGTGTGAGATTCAGACTATTGAGTAAGCAGTATTAAGTTGAGTAGATATGGCATCCGGCACTGGTGGTGGTACCATAGAAGAGTGAGCGACGCGGCTCCTTTTTTTCTGGCTTTCTCATTGTCTAAAAAAGAGGTTTGGGTTGTTCTTTAGATACAGAGAAAATACCACAGTTTTAGGAATACTGCAGTATAAATAATGTAGTTTTAGTTGACAGGCAAAAAGTTCACAATATTTCATGCTTCAGTTTTTTTTAAAACTGTAGTATTCTCAGAATGCATTAAAAATGCATAGCTGCCAAACAGGGCCTAAGTTTGTAGACAGACTGGTTTGCTTCTCTTGATTTTGAAATTTGTACAATCTGTTTTTTAAGTTTGTAGGTAGACCTGGTTTGCTTATCTTCCTTCTGAAATCTGTGAAATCTGTGAAATCAGATCTGAGTCAATCCAATGTGTTGCAACAAACCAGTCAGAGCTCTTTTTCGTAGCACGTGCTTCGCAACACGACTGTTCAGATAATGTCATAGTAATGCGCCTGATGCAATAGTTTAAACTCTTTGTAGACTCATTTATGTTTCACTTATGACCAATAGTAATATTCCGGTGTAAATTTTCATGCCAGAAAAATTCTTTCCCTAGAAAAACAGTTTCCTTTGCCACACACAAGAATCATTTCCTGAAACTGAATGTATTAAAATGCTTCCCAGAAGTACTGTTGTTAATTGGACTATATATTTGAATAACTTCTACTCAGATGATTTTCATTTTCAGTACCAGCAGAGCACTTCCCCGTAAGTTCAGAGTTCCTCCATGTTTTTGTTTCGTTCGTCGCCAACAGGTAGCCACGTGTTGTGTTTTTCTCAAGTTCGTGTTGAACTACTTACTTTTCTCGCTGTCTGTACAAATAGCAGACTGAAGATTTGTAGAATTCCAATAGATCAACGTTATCAGATGTTGCAAACTGATCTTATGTTTTTCTTTTTCTTTTTGAATGGTCAGTTTTCAATTCCATGTCTTGCAGTCCGTAAGAGGATTTAGACTTACCAGAACAGCAAGAACTGCAACAGCGAGCGTAAATGCCAAAGGTGCCCTGATTTCTTTAACTACATCCTCTAGAACAATAGGGGAAAATGTCGAATGTATGAATACCCATGTTATGACATGGCGAGCTTTCACATTGCAAAAGCCTTGATGTTTACGGAAACGGTAATGGATTAGTTGATATTCTATCGTCTATGGGACTACAAACTGTCAATTTGAGCTTACTACTTGATTATTTTGATTCTTCTGTGGGAGAAACAAAAACAATCTTTTTTACAGATTAGTATTATTTTTCCTGGCCTGCTAGCCTCTTTCATTGTAACTTGATTTCGATGTGATAATTTTGGGGGAAAAAAACTGTTGGTCATATGTTGTTCCTTTCGTGCGCTTCTGCAGGTTTTTGGCGCTTGGCGGCGGTGAGGCGTGCCCCCTTCTGGTTCGTCGTTTCCGGCGTCGAGGTATGCGTGTTTCTCTGCTTCTCTGTCTGCTTGATTCTATTTTCTTTTATTTCTGGACAGATTTGGTGTGGATTTTTTTACTTTGCTTTTGAGGCAGAAGGACGGGATGTCAATGATGGGAGACGAGATTGACTACATGAAGGAGCCACTGCAGCGGAAGATGCAGTTGGTTTTCTGATTTCAGAACTGGAGAATGTTGGTATACATGCAAGTCTGGCTTCTTCCATTCCGGCAGTTGGATCTGGGTAGCCACGCGGTCAGCCGGCCATCATCAACAAAAGGCGAGACAAGATTGTTGTTGTTTTGTGCTGCTTGAGCTCTCCGACGTGTCTGCCAAATTGTTGACCTCAGCGGTGGTATTGCATCTTCGTCCATTGCGATTAAATACCTACACGCTCTATATGTCACGGGTGCGGCTTTTATTTCATCAGTTCAATATCTCTAGCAGTATGACATAGATGGAGTTTCAGGATTGTGGCAATTTAGTGCTCCTGTAACTCTATCAAGTTATCCAAGAAGTAGAATTTTCTTCTAAATTCAGTAGCAACTTCTGGTACTCAGGTAAGATTGAACTGGAGTCTAAGGTCTCACATCAGGTGTGCAATAAAATATTCATTCCAGACCAGGATGTCACCACTGATGAAGAACCATAGTCTTGGACAGGAGAAGAAACAGATTACCCTTGGGTAGAAGATGATGCAACAACGCCTCCCTGTCTCAAAGGAAGAGCTGATACCGGGCGAGGACAACAATGCCGGCTGCAGATACCTTAAAGACAGAAGAACACCCGCGGCACCTATCTTACCATGCTATCCACTAATTAATTAACAATGTATATTAGTACCACTAGCTAATCGGCAAACTATGTACTGGAGTATTAAGCAACAATGCAAGATATCACCAGTAACTAATCTTCCTGTTATGTGATGTAATCCTATCAACTATGTAATCCTGTAGTAAGATGTATCATTATAAGTGACTATAGTTAAGTAACAATGTATATTAGTACCACTAGCTAATCGACAAGCTCTATGTACTGGAGTACTATTTATTAAGCAACAATGTAAGTTGGTACCAGTAACTAATCTTCCGGTTAGTTGATGTAATCCTGGAGGAAGATATATCAGTATAAGTGACTAGTATATATATATGTCTAGAGGTCGTGGAAAATCATGTGAAAAACCAGTGATGATTGCTGCGTCTATTCTTTCCCTTCACTTCTATCACATGATGATGCAGATATGCAGCATTTCGATCACGTCCGTACACTACGCACGCGTCTACCTGAACCCTAAAATAAGAAATCGGCATATGGTTATTCATCCTCACTATCTCACGTCAAGATTATCGAACTTTGCTTGCACTGCCTTTGGAACTAAACTCTAATTTACCATGATAAATGGTATCAGTAGAGCCGGGGCCTAAAACCTTTCTATGCAAATCCTTGGAATCATATAGGTCCTCCTATCTTTCTATATCTTTGGGGAGTGCACGTGCAGTGTACGGTGCGAGTGCGAGTTTTTTCTTTTACGAAAATTCCACCGATCTACATCAACAACAGTATAAAGATGTTTTTTTAAGTAATAAAAATTACAATTAGGTCATTGGACCACCTAGCGAAGTCTATGCTTTAGAATCTCCAAAACTAAATGAAAAAGGGTAAGTTTCGCTGTCCGGAAGAAGCTCAACAAGCACTTAAAATAGCCAAAACTAACTTGACTAAAGCTCAGGATACAACACGTGTCCATCCAAATGGCCTTTTTGAACTGGGTCATTGGATCAGCTTTGTTATGCATTAAAATCCCACTTGGGGAATATTTTTTTTGCTTATCAATGGCATTTTATTTTCACACAACTAACTGATAGATTCTTCAAACTCATAATCAATTGATAGCTTTGAAGACCGCGCCTCCGGAGAAGGGAGGTCGACTAACTCCCTCCTTCTCAAAATGTGTTGCATATATATTTTAGCTGAAATCAAACTTTGTCGAGTTTGACCATATATAAAGAGAGAAACATACTAAAATTTACAATATTTAATGCATGCCCTCACGAAAATATATTTCATGGTGGTTCTTGTAATATACTTTCATATTGTAAATTTTGATATTTTCTCATATGTAATTGGTTAACCTTTAATTTTTTTTGACTTAGACTCAAAATTATATGCAACATAATTTGAAACGGAGGGAGTATTTTTAGTCAGGCCACGAGTGCAGTTAGGACGGCGGTTGTTCGAGTCTTTTGTTCGTGGGGTTGTTTTGTTGGAACCCAACATTACCAAAACCTTCATTTCAAAACAAAAGCATTATCATAACAGATTTGCTATTTCTCAGTCGCCTGAGAAAAGTCCAGTTCTCAGTCGATTTTTTTAGCCGTTCGATTTTTCTTTGAGATTCGTGCACCCGTTTTGTCTGTGCGTTGCCGTTTTGCCCGTTACCCGTTTATTTTGGCCCGTGTCTTTTTCTCCTTATCTGTCCGTTTGCCTGTCGCCGTTTCATTTCTTCGAGAGAGAGGGGAACGAGCCCGCGAGGTGGTCGGCGAGTTCGCCGCCGCCGTCGTCGTCGCCGAGCGCTCGCCGCCGTCGTCGTCGCCGAGCCTTGGAGAGTTCCTCTCCGAAGCGGAGGTTTCAAGGCTGTCGGCGAGGTCGCCTGCGTCGTCGTCCTCGCCGGGAGAGGGGAACGAGCCCGCGAGGTGGTCGGCGAGTTCGCCACCGCCGTCGTCGTCGCCTAGCCTTGGAGAGTTCCTCTCCGAAGCGGAGGTTTCAAGGCGGTCGGCGAGCTCGCTTCCGTCGTCGTCCTCGCTCTGCTGGTGTAGTAGATCTCAAGGAGGTCGAGGAGCTCGCGCGTCGTCCCCGTGCGTCAGCAGCAGGCCCAATTTCACCAGGTTTTTCTCGAATCAACTATCCTATTCTCCTATTTCTGCAGTTTTATGTTACGAAAATCGGTTGTGTGTTCTTAATTTTGCTTGTGTTGATTCTATGTCTTCATGTATGTTCGGCGAATTTGAATGCCCTCGCGTGTTAGGGTTGCCTGATTCAAATACTGTGCGCCGTTTTTTAGTGTTTGATTTGAGCTAAGTTGCAGTGTAGAGGAGATCTAAGAGGTTATTTGTGTGCCTGTAGGCTATTGTTGAGGTAAGTTGCAGCGTATGGACATCTATGGACATCAGTAGATGGGCTTCCTTTCTACTTGATGTCATTTGCTTGCTGTTGTCCCTTGTTTGTAGAGAATCTCAAGTATTTTTTGATGATTTTGTCCTGTTTGTCCTGTTTCAATTTTACTGTCATCTGCCTATATCTTGTTTTTGCTTTTCACTACCAATGCAAAGTTTGTTGTTAGCTAGTAAGGGTGTTTTCATATGTACGTGTGACCAAATCATAACCATTTGAAGCAAATATAGAAGTACATAATGACCGTGATCGAGATAATCTGAATATGTACTACTGCTTTACACTAATTTTTTTACTAGCAATTATGTATGGCTTCCTTGAACATATGATATGCATGTCTAGCAATTATGTTAGAATTTTCATATGAAATGTTTCGGTACTCATGATTTTTTGTCGCCGAGTAATATGACAATGAAATGTTCTCTGATAAGAAGTTGTAGGACAACATGTAGATAGCAGCCTTAGACATTTTTACAGTAGTGTTTTTCCACGAGTAGTGAACTGGCAAATGTTTCTTTTATGTCTTGCATGAATTTTTTATGTACTGCAATGTTTGCCTTTTGCTACAATTCTAAAGAGTATTAGTCAATATAGTTGGTGGAGTCCAGTGGATGTTCTGATTTAATTTTTAGTTTTGTTCTGCAATGCACTTCTGAATCTACATTGTATTTGGTTGGCTTTTTTTGAGTAACCAACTTTGTACTTTTGATAAATGCATGTTTTCCCGCAGTTATAAATTTCGCAAGCTTAGCTATGAACTGTGAAATTTTCTCCTCTTATATCTGTGTGGTCTTTTCAGTATGCTTGAAACTATGTATGTTTATATGTTCTGGTGTGTTATCCTTTTGTCTCTCATAGATTTGTGCCCTAACTTGCATTTTACTTTTTCATTTTTTGACTAGACCAGTGGAAAAATCTACGGAACAAGTGCATAGTGTCATCAATATGAACGACAGAGATTTTCCGCAGAAAAACCATAACTCTGACAGTAGTGAGGAGGTAAACAAGTGCTTAGTGTCATCAATTTCTGAACTCTGCTTTTTGTGTCTCTGCCTTTTGTTTATTTGCTCATGACTTTCTATATTCTTTTATTTTTGGCTTTGTCAGGATTTCTGTAATTCCGAAGAAGAAACAATTGTCCTGGAGGCGGTTAGTTCAATTGTAAGTATGGGTACACTTTTTTTTGTTGATGTTAATTGAGGGGAACAGTAATGTATTTGCTCATGTTAATAAATCTTTGTTCAGATAAAAAGAAGTCTGGAACATAAACGCAGACCTAGCAACATTCAGAAACAAAAGAGAACGGTGAGTTCTCAATATATACTAAACCTTTTTTCATCACAGTACATTTCTTGTTTTTAGATTCATTTGGATGATTTGATCTTATAGGTTTTTGTGTCTTGTTTTTCTTATTATTAGAAAATTGTTCGAGATAGAAGGCAAGGAAGGCATCTTGTTGACAAAGATGTTGTATCAGCTAAAAGTAGATACAATGTCAGTTCACTGGTTCAGAAATTGCAAGAATTGGATGAAAACCAGAAACAGTATCTAAGGGACATAGATTTTGGTTCCATACTAGATCTCACTAGTGGTACTGTTCCATGGTCTTTTGTTCAATGGCTAGCCGATCATGTCGACATAAAGAACGAAGGATTTGCTTTTCAACAGAAGTTTATTCCTATCAGTTCAGAATCTTTTGCCCATGTCCTTGGTGTTCCAGCTATAGGAGTTCCTGTCCCTAATGAGTCCAAGATCACAACAGCTGAATTCCTGCAATATTTTGGATTATCAGAAATGCCAACAATCAAGTTCTTCCGTGACAAGATAAAGAAAGGGCAAGAGAAGGTTGAGTTCTTAAGGTGCTTCATGATTGTAGCTCTTTCATCCTTTTACTTTCCAACCTCAAGTACAAAACCAAGCACAGCTTATCTTGGTGCCCTTATCAATATTGAAAACATCAAGAGCTACAATTGGGCTAAATTCTTTCAAGAATGGAATTTATGGTATATCAAGAAGTACCAGAACTCTACATCAACCTTAGCTGTATGCAACTACTACATTGCGGTTAGTCTCTTAACTTGAACGTGTACTATTTTATCTTTAATTTCTTCATTTTTCAGTTATTCTATTTTGTTTTGTAACATAAGTAAGTTTGCTTTCTTCAGGTTCGCTATCTTGATTTCTTAGACTTTGGATCAGTCCAAATTCATTCTTCCCTCCCAAGAATATCAGTGTGGAAAGGAGATATGATCAAAGAATATATCAAGTTGGACATGGATGACGACAACTTTTATGGCAAGCTGGAAGTAAGTAATTATTTCTATACTGTGAGATACATCATTTTCTTTTTGTGTGGTCATTTTCGTTTGTCTGCGAAGATGATCTTCAGTTACTGCTGTTGGACAGTAAAGTAACCTATTATTACCTTCTTTTTTTGTTAAAACAGATAAAGGATATTAAGGATACATGTTATGGACAAGCAGCATCAGACACTGCTGCTAACAGTGGCTTCAATATTGAGAGTTTCAGATTGTCTCTCGATTCTTTTCAGCAGGGCACTTTGAGTGAAAAGGTTACTTACTCTTTTGTTCCACTTTTTTTCCAGTTCTCTTTGTCATGTTTTTTTACTTAGTTTGTTATGTTGTTGATGCACTTACATTTTTTCTGTTGTCTATTTTCAAAGCAGGTTAAAGACAGTATCTCCTCAATGTTTCAAGACTTCGCTGTTAATGAAACAGACTCAATTTCTTCCAAAGTGCAATGTCTGCTCATAAATGTTCTACAATGCCTAGTACAAAATAACTGCTTATCTTCACAAAGCACCGAGAAACTGAATTGCTCTTCACAAGATGAAAACATATCAGTCGGTACTAATATGGAGTCTGGCGACACTTTGAAATTGCCCTCAACCGATAAAAGCAAACACCTGGAAGGAAACCAAGGTTGTTTTTTTGCACATTGATTTCACCTTATTTAATTTTTAGTCTGATAAATAAATCTTTTTCATTTTTAATTATTTGATTTTTTATGAGAAGAATATATTTTTATGCCTGATCATGTATGTTTTTTATGACAGGGAACTCAATAAGATGTTCTGGCAGCCAACAGTCCAACAATTCAGTTAATGCAACTAATAACAACAAGCATGACCAACAACAACTACAAGGGAGCAACCAACATCAAAAAGATCAAACGATTGCGTCAACAGATCAGGTTATTTAACTTGTATACCACTATATGTCTATTTTAAAAAAAATTCATTCCACCAGCTATTTTTAAAATATATTCTCCTTTTTCTAAATAATATCAACAGATAATTGCACGACTTGTAGAGCCTGAAAAACTCGTCAAAACTACTGATGAACCTATGCACTATGTCAATAGTGCATTGTGTAACCTACAATTAAAAGACAGAGAGTTACCAGAACATGACAGAAATGTAAGAAGAACATCTCTTCTTTTATGTCTTTTTTCTGGATAATTCTTTTTATGTTCCTTTTTGCATTTTTGATTTTTTCTTTTTACTATCGTAAGGATGAAAGGAAAGGAAAATTTGTTGCTGAACAATCATACGGTTGTAGCGCAAGCTTGGATCACATGTTGAACAATGAAAAAGAAGCTGTAGGCTTAAATTGTGAGACCCACACATCCAGAGGTATTTTTCATCTGGCAAACCATTTCTTTTTTCGCCCCACAGTTTTTTTTCTGCTACTCTAGACTGATTAGTTTATCTATTTTACATGTTCTTTTCCAGTTCACACAGATCATGACTTATCACACAAGAAGAAAGAAACGGAAAAACCTATCAACTCAGAGTTTACCACTCCACAGAAGCTTCATGCAATGTTTTCAGGAATCAATAACATGGGTAAGAACTAGCATGAAGTTACACACACTACTCTAAGCAAGAAAATAGTTGATTGATTTTTTACCTATATACTTGATTGAATTTGATCACATTTTTCAAAATTTATTATATCTAACTATTTATTTTTTGTTTTTAAAATAGGAAAAGAGAACTCAACAACATTGTTAGACAACTCATCTGGTTGCAAGAGCAGTTCAATTCAATGTGGTCAAAGAACTCATAATTCTGAAAATCAATTATCATCAGGCAGAAATATTAACAACATATTACCTACAACAACAACAACTCCAGAATTAAGTTCAGAATCAAGGATTCAAAGTTTCTCAAGTCATGATTATGATGGTTTTGAGAAGATCGGTGCTGATGATTTTGAGGTATCATATCTTGTTCATTTCTGTTCTAATTCTGTTTTTCAAACAAAGTGTAGAGTAGCTACATTTTTATTTTTGAACAAATGTGCAACTAGAACAGGCGTAGCACTTATTCAATAACATGCAACTACTATCTTTGTTAATTCTGTAAAGTCTAGAAACATGCAACTACTGTCTCTTTTCTGAAGAAACATGCAACTACTATCTTTGCTAATTCTGTAAAGTCTAGAAACATGCAACTATTGTCTTGTTCATTTCCTCTTTTGCTCATTTCTGAAGAAACATGCAACTACTGTCTTGTCCATTTCCTCACTATCGAGATATATGCAACGAAACCCAGGGTTGCACGTTTCTCCAAAAAATGCGCAACTAGTATGTATATTTGTCGAGATAAGTGCAACTTACCCACACGGGGTTGCATGTTTCTCAGACAAATGTGCAACTCTTCATGGCTTGGACCGTTTCGTCGAGAAACATGCAACTAAACACGGGGTTCTCCCAAGTCATGTTCATTTTGCACTTTTCTTCAAGAAATTCTGTGAACTAGTAATATCTAGTATAACTCTATCAACTAATGTCCAATTGCAACTAGTGTCTACTTTTTTTAATATGAGGTATATCTTTTATTTTCTTGGTTGCCTCTTTTCTTCTTGGTTTTACCCACACGGGGGTTGCATGTTTCCCAAAGAAATATGCAACTCGACATGGCTTGCAGCTTTTTCATCAAGAAACCTCCATGGGTTGCATGTTTCTTCAAGAAATATGCAATTCAAACGTGTTAGAATTTTTTGTCAAAGAGCCAGAAAATGTGCAACTAGTGTCTAGTTTTTAAATTGAGTCGTATCTTTTTTCTTCTTTTGGTTGCACCTCTCTGTCGAGATACGTGCAACTTACCCAACTGGTGTTGCATGTTTCTCAAAGAAATGTGCAACTCGACATGGCTTGCACCTTTTAGTCGAGAAACATGCAAATATAACTCATGTCCATTTTGTAACTTTAAAACCCCCATGAGTTGCATGTTTCTTCGAGAAAAGTGCAACTCAAAACGTGTTAGAAATTTTGTCAAAGAGGCATATCTAGTATAACTCTATCAACTAATGTCCACTTTCACATTTCTACGAGAAATGTGCAACTAGTGTCTAGTTTGTAAAATGAAGTGCATCTTTTCTTCTTTTTGGTTGCATCTATTTTGTCGAGATACATGCAACTTAGCCATCCGGGGTTGCATGTTTCTCAAAGAAATGTGCAACTCGACATGGCTTGCACATTTTTCGTCGAGAAACACACAACTATAACTCATGTCCATTTTGCACGTTTTTAAAACCACCATGAGTTGCATGTTTCTTCAAGAAATGTGCAATTCAAACGTGTTAGAAATTTTCTCAAAGAGGCATACCTAGTATAACTCTATCAACTAATGTCCACTTGCACATTTCTTCGAGAAATGTGCAACTAGTGTCTAGTTTTGTAAAATGAGGTGCATCTTTTTCTTTTTTTTTTGGTTGCACCTCTTTTGTCAAGATACGTGCAACTTACCCATCCGGGGTTGCATGTTTCTCATAGAAATGTGCAACTATAACTCTATCAAATAATGTCCACTTGCACATTTCTTCGAGAAATATGCAACTAGTACCTAGTTTGTAAAATGAGGAACATCTTTTCCTATAGGGTTGCATGTTTCTCAAAGAAATGTGCAACTCAACATGGGTTGCACCTTTTAGTCGAGAAACATGCAAATATAACTCATGTCCATTTTGTAACTTTAAACCCCCCATGAGTTGCATGTTTCTTCGAGAAAAGTGCAACTCAAAACGTGTTAGAAATTTTATCAAAGAGGCATATCTAGTATAACTCTATCCAAAAGAAGCCTGGTAACCGGGTGTATACCTGAGCACGCACCCAGAAAGTGACATGTGTCAAACGGCATCCATTCCTCCGTGAGCTGATGTACTAAAAAAAATTGTTAGGAAAATCTACCGCTCTAACAACCAGCCAACCACCGCCTGCCCTCCCTCAAAAAGAAAAAATCACCGGCCAACCTTATCCCCCAAAGACACCTCCTGGCCACACAATCGCCGCTCTCTCTCGCACCGTCTCGCGTGAAGATATCCACAAAAAGCAGCGCCGCCGGCGGGGATGTCGATGAGCGCCGCGCCGGAGAGGCTTGCGAGGATAAGGCTGTTGTCGAGGAGCTCGTTTTCCCCTAAATCACGCCAACCAACACCCACTCCTCCACGGGAAGCTCGCCGACCACCAGCCACTGCCGGGCGTCCGCCACCGCGCGTCGTCCGCCGGAGACTCTCCTTGCGTGCAGTACACCTCCATCGCCGCAGTCCACCTCCGCCGCCGCAGTCCACCTACGATGTCGCGCCACCCCGTTCTGCCGCTGCGGCCCCATGCCGAACCGCATCAGCAGTTGTATCCCAGGCTCGGCACCATCGGCAGCTCCATCTGGAGATTGGGTCGGTGGTGGCTGGAGCCTCGCTCCTCCTCGACGGGTCCGTCCTCTGTGAGCTCCATCTGATAGATCTCGGCCGGCGACCTACTTCGACGGAGATCCACCCTCACATGCTTCGATTGGTTGCAGATAGCCGGAGCGGGGCTGAGATGTCCCCCTTGGGGTCGAGCATCTGCCGCCGGTGAGGTGGCTTGGCACCTCACTCCACGGGGCGAGCGACGTCGGCCCGCTTGTCCGGCCATGGAGGGGCGCATGACGGCGTGACGCAGGGGCGTCCATGGCGTCCAGCTTTGCCTGGGTTCGTGTTTTGTCCGTCCTCAAATTCAGAGTGTTTGGATCAGCTAGGGAGTATAAGATTGTTGATATAAATTCCAGTCAAGGCGTACGAGAGTAGCAGGTACAGGGCGGCAGCGAGTGATGATGACGACGGCGGAAGGCCTGCGACGGGGGAGAGAGCTGACAGCTTGCGGCGGCGGACGGTTTGCGACGGTGGGTGACAGACAGCTATCGACAGCGGCGGCTGACGGCTTGCGACAGGGGCGGCTGACGGTGGTGGACGACGCAGCGGACGGTTTGCAACGGCGGCGGCTGGCCTGCAACGAACGCGAGAGGAGAGCTTGCGGCAGCGACAACTACAGTCAACGACTTGCCACACCAACCATAGCTGGCGGCAACAACACGAATGTTATCCGATTACGATCTCCACCGGAATCAAATTTATATTGGACTGGTATATTTGATACTTAGTACCACGTTATTAGATCACGGAGGAACAGAAGCAAACACGATTTAATGGAATCAGTTTACACCGCTATCAGTTTATGCTATCAGTTTACACCGCTATCAGTTTACAAAAGGATGAACCAAACACCTCATATATGCACATCAGTGTTAGCGATGACAAACACATGTAGGACAAGAGGTAAGATCATCTGCTTTTTTATTCTCTCTCTGAAGCGGGTCCCACGCGCATGCATTCTGTAGCAGATGAAAAGTGCAAGACAACCGTGTAGTCACCGTTAGTGGACAAGGTGAGATGGGCAAGATCCAACGGTGCTGGAGAAAATCCAACGGTGCTGACCGCGTGCTCACGTATACACCTAGTCACAAAATCTAACTCTATCAACTAATGTCCACTTTCACATTTCTACGGGAAATATGCAACTAGTGTCTAGTTTGTAAAATGAAGTGCATCTTTTCTTCTTTTTGGTTGCATCTATTTTGTCGAGATACATGCAACTTAGCCATCCGGGGTTGCATGTTTCTCAAAGAAATGTGCAACTCGACATGGCTTGCACATTTATCGTCGAGAAACACACAACTATAACTCATGTCCATTTTGCACGTTTTTAAAACCACCATGAGTTGCATGTTTCTTCAAGAAATGTGCAATTCAAACGTGTTAGAAATTTTGTCAAAGAGGCATACCTAGTATAACTCTATCAACTAATGTCCACTTGCATATTTCTTCGAGAAATGTGCAACTAGTGTCTAGTTTTGTAAAATGAGGTGCATCTTTTTTTTTTTTTGGTTGCACCTCTTTTGTCAAGATACGTGCAACTTACCCATCCGGGGTTGCATGTTTCTCATAGAAATGTGCAACTATAACTCTATCAAATAATGTCCACTTGCACATTTCTTCGAGAAATATGCAACTAGTACCTAGTTTGTAAAATGAGGAACATCTTTTCCTATAGGGTTGCATGTTTCTCAAAGAAATGTGCAACTCAACATGGGTTGCACCTTTTAGTCGAGAAACATGCAACTAATTACAAGGTACTCGTAAGTCATTTCCATTTGCACTTTTCTTCAACAAATGCGCAATTCAAACATGTGTTGGATATGTTGTCAAATAGACATTTATAGACATGGCTTGCACAATTTTCATCGAGAAACATGACTTGTATTTTTTCTATAATAGATTGACGATGGTAGACCGTTATTATCTCTCGAAGAAAGTTGGCTTGCAAGTCCAAGAGCACAGGTTAGCTATTTTTTATAATCAACTATGACTTTCTTTTTCTCTGTATGTAAGCTATATAACATGCATTTTTGTTTTTAGGTGCTTAGACATGAATATATGAAAAAGTTAGCACAAAGGAAGTCTCTCTGTATAAGTAAAGAAGAATTGCAACCACAAGAAGCCTCAGTACATGCTTTTCAACCTCCTTCTCCTCAAATGGTTGATTCGTTTGGAATAAGAACATCTCCACAGAGGACAAATTATCCTTCCAACCCCAATTCCCCAGCTAGGAATGCAGGCAATGAAATAATATCAATAGTAAGTTTTATCTGTTTCTAATTTTGGCTTTCTTTTTTATCTGTATTTTTTTGTTAATTTGCCCTTCCTATCTTTTTTGTTCTATATGCTTACTGTCTACTAGAATTAATCCTGTTATTTCTTACAAAACCAGAGCTCACAAGAATCACCAGAAGTTGTGTTTCTTCGGGAAAACAGAGGCAGCCAAATGATGAACTCCCATGATTATTCTGACGATGTTTACATTGGACAACATCGACTCAGCCCAATTCGAACGAATATATCTGAAGACATTGATGCAATGTATGACAGCAACAACTTGTCTAAGCAGAAATCACAAGCCAGCTGCTCATCAATATTGCCACCAAGGCGTATAGTAATGCCTAGCAGATATGTTTCATCTCCTTACGATATCAACATATCCAGTTATGAACAAGATGAAGACCAGAAAAAATACTATGAGGCAATTGTCCGTCTAGCAAATATGGAGGGATTCAAGCAGTAAGTATATCAATTTAAATGTTTCCAACCTTATTTTGATTATATTTGATTGTTCTTCAACATTTTTTCAATTTTTCTTATATGTCTCTGTTTAACTATCTAAAACAGCAAGAAGGCAATACAAATTGGAAACTGTAAGGTCAGCCTTGATACATTCGGGAATTCTTTAAAACCAGGAGGAACAATTGAAGCTTGGGTCATAAACTTGTATTGTCGTATTCTATTCTTGTCTAACCATCCAAAGAACTCTAATAGACACACATTCTTCCATACATCAAGTGTAAGTAATTTTTACTTCTAATTTGATGTCCTGTTTGTTGCAGTAACTACACTGGATGTGTACATCTTTGTCCGTTTTCAGTCCTGAATGATATTTTATTGTCATGTTCGAAATATTACTTTAAATAGGAATATTTTCTTGAAAAATGGGAGAATGAATCAAGAAGATTATATATGAAAGATCAAGCAATTAAAGCTTTTGAAGGTGCTGGAAAAGCAAGGAAACTACACTTGACAGATTCGGTATTTTTTTAAAATATTTCATGATTTAATTTTCTTCTAGTTTTAAACCTTTTTCATATATATTTTTCATGTTCTTTTTTTCTAACAACACCACTTTCTTTGTTTCAATAGCTACACTTCCCATCCCTGTTCAACTTTCACTGGTTCCTTTTCACTGTCGACATAAGGGACAAAAAATTCATCTTTATGGACTCCCTATTTGACAAGGATTCAGATTTACACCAAGAAGTTGATAACAGAATGGTATACTATAAAATTCATTTCTATTTATCTTAATGAAATCTAGGTTGTCAGTTTGTCTTTTTATGATCTAATATTACTTGTGTGGCCAGTCTTAGTAGCATTATCTTCTTTTTGATGTATACCTGCTTCATTATTTTTTGTGTTGTTAAGCCATGTCTGAGAGTGGCTACTGTGTGTTTTTGGGGTGTGTGCATGCGGTGTTTCAAGTTTATTAGGTTAGTTAGCGAGATAGGTGGGAAAAGAGCACGTCATGGGAATACAGGTAGACCATGGTGATCATGTCAGCATGCGGTCATGTACATGAGTTGAGGCGTCTGGGAGCGTGAATAGTTAGTGCGTTTGTGTGTGCGCTAATATTTACTAGTGGTGATAGCGTGAGCTTGCGGTCATATCTCCAAAAATCAAGCAAGCCACTCTTAACTTTTGTGGTTTTAACAATTGTGTGGAATATCATTTGTCTACTTCTTACTAAACATACCACTTACATATCATTAGTGCAAACGAAACTTGCCAATGCTCATCCCCTCCTTTTTTTACTGTGGAACAGCTTGCTTTTTCATCTTTCATATCTGACAATGTACTGCAGAAACTCTGAATTGTTAAATGTCTTTTTACTGTCATATTCAGTAGCAAGCTTTTGGTGTTAACTCCCATTATGTCTAATGATTATTTGTATCATATTTTACCCTGTTTTTTATTTAACAGATTATGAACTTTGAAAGAACTTGGAATGAATGCCGATTGAAAGAAATTGACTTCCAAAATTTTGAAGTTATATACCCACCTGTACCGAAGCAAAACAATGGGTAAATTTGTTTCCAGAAACTTAAAGTTCTTTTTTCTGATTGTCTTTAATTACTGAATCTTTAATTTCTGTATCTTTTCCTGACTATAATCTGACTTTTTCAGCAAAGACTGTGGCCTACATTTGATGAAAAGTATTGAACTCTTCAAGCCAAGAACTAGTTTGATGGGCAAATTCTCGTACAAAGATATGCCAAATTATCGAATTCAATTAGCAAATGACATGATGTTCTGTGAACACAACGAGATGCATGAAATCCAAGAAGCTGTCATGACCTTTAAACCACATGTAAGATATAATGTGCCTAATTATTTGTTTAAACTTCATTTTTCATATTTGTTACAATGTCTTGCATATGTGATGTAGCTGATAATTCAATAAATCTTTTCGACAGTTCACTGAAATCTTGTGTACTATTTTTATTTTTTCAAGTGCAATAACTTGATTCATGTGGCTTTCTTTTTCCGCAGGTTCATGGAAAATATGCAAGAATGGGGTGATCAAAGAAGTCAAGTGCTCCTGTGTCTTGTAGATATGAAAGAAAAAAGCATTAGTAGTTCAAAGTCTGTTTTTGCTTTTGTGTAAACAGAGTTTTGCGTCAAAGTTAGATTTTGGGAGCCAAATGGAAGATAACAGTTAGGCTCAGTGGACAATCTGTTTCTGTTCTAGTTTTTTCTAGGTATATAAGTTGGTATTTTGTGTCTGTCTACAGATTGATATCTAGAGATTCGAACAATCGTTCGTTTTTCCAGTTGCATCTTGTTGCAGAGTTAAGTTGGATGGTTGCTGTGGTATATATGTTTGATATTATATATGTAGAGTTTTTGTTATATGTAATTATATATGTTTGTATATATGCTTCTTTTTCATTGTTAAGTGACACATCCAAGTATTAAAATTTTCGTATTTTTGCAATTTGCCAATCTAGTTTTAACTGCACTTGTTCAAAAAAGACAAGCACCATAAAGTAGACATAGCATACTTTATTTTGCAGATACTAGTTTTTGTACAAGCAAGCAAAAATTCTGGGAAAATAAACACGAGGTAAATATTACAAATATCAATTCAAATCAAACATAGTTCAAATATCTATTTTATTACAACTTATATCACTTATTCTAACTCTTCCTTTTTTCAAAATCTGAATTTTGCAGCAAAACACTACACCATGCAGAGCACTCATCCTGACAATTTGATGTAAGTCTTCTATCACTTCTCTTTTGCCTTCTTCGTCTTCTTGCTAGTTTCATCTGTAGTCTTTTTCTTCCCTAAAATATAATGAATTGACAACTAGGTAAGAAAAGTACAAATAAATACAACATGACTAAACAATATTCTTCATGCACATAGTATGTACCTCTAGGGTTTTTTTTCGCTTTCTTGTTGTTTGCAAACAATGACTCATCCAAGTGTAAACTTTGACATGTTTGAATGTTATGGTAATGTGACCCACAGTGGCTGCATGTAATCTGTTGCTTGCCCAAAAACTGTTCTGCAAATGTCATGTATCTTCTGTCTAACTTGTTCTTTCCCAAAACAGTTGGCCTCCCCTTGGACTTTACAACCTTGGGGTCGTTTAAGTAACCATATTCAGTTTCGACAACTTGCTCCTTACTTTTCTCTTTTGGATCAACTTCTTTTGCTTTGTCCTCAGCTAATGTCATTGCATCTAGTTTCTCTGCAATCTTTTTAACCTCTTGAGTGACAAACAAATATTTCTCATTACTTTTTGATCCATCAGATGCTATATTGATGCAAACTTTGGATAGCACATTGAATCTCATTTGGCTGCACTCTCCAGTCATCTCCAAAGGTACATTGTATCTCAAATCCCTTATATGTTTCTTCTCTCTAGGCATCCATCTAGCAATGAAATATTTATCTGAAATGTGCACAATGTTTAGATGGACAAGAACCTTGAGAACATGAGAACATAAAATTCCATCCTTGTTGAACTTGCAACAAATGCAATTGAAATCATCACTTGTTAAATCAACAATAACTAAGTATCTCCTTGTCCTCTAATCTCTAGCTGCAGCCAGGCCAGATTTGAACACTTCATATTTTTTGTTTGGCTCAACCTCTTGAACATGTAGATAAGCAGTAAATTTCAGCTGCTTCTGAAACCTGTAAAATATCTTGCGATTGTACTTTTTTCCAGCATGCACTTCCATATCATTTCCACACCAATAGCTAGGTGTTGTTGTCCTAGTGATGGAATCTTCATGTTTCTCATTTTCTTCTATATTTTCTGCAATCTTGTCATACTCACTCAAGAAGCTGCTGACACTGTATGTAGAGCAAACATTGTCTTTGAAAATAGCATTGGTGCCTTCACTCCTAGCTGTACTGTGAATGAAGGGGAAGAAGTTATTCTTGAAGAATACAGGTACAAACTTCGCCCTATTCTCCCACATAGTTTTCAAGTACTTGAGGTTGCTCACTCCATATTTCTCTATCATTTCTTGCCATGAAGATTCAAACTCTGCTACTGTCAATGAAAAATGAATAGTGTCCTTGAATTCATTGTGTAGATTAGGTATCTTTCCAAAGCTTCTAGGATGTTTCTCTTCAGCTTTCTTTACAACATGGAAAAGGCAATTCCTGTGTATAGCATCTAGGAAAACTGTAGGAATTGCTTTGGCCATAGCTGCATCTTGATCAGTAATTATTGTTTTCGGACACTTTCCACCCATGCATTTCAAGAAAGTTCGAAATAACCACTCAAATGTTTCTGCACTTTCATTCTGAAGGATAGCACAACCAAATAGACAGTTGTCGCCATGTCCCGTTACTCCGACAAAAGGAGCAAACAGCATGTTATATCTGTTTGTCTTGAATGTTGTGTCGAAACTGATACAATCACCATATAGATCATACATTCTTCTAGATGAAGCATCACACCAGAAAATGTTCTCCACTGTATTTGTTTTCTTGTCCACTTTGAAATCAAAGTAGAACATTGGATCATCAGTTTGCTTCTTCTTAAAATATTCAAGAGATTGCATCATGTCATTGAGCCTGCTTTCCTTTCTCATTGCAGTTCTTAAGTTGCTTACATGTTTTTTGGTATATGGAATAGCCCTTGAAAAACCTCCTCTCAAATAAGTTAGAATTGCCATGATCTTTCTTGTGGGAAGCTTCACTGAATTGAATGTCCTTATGAATAGTTTTTCTTCATTTGTCATGTGCTTGTGTGACCTCAAAAATCTGGATTCTTCTGGCGGGCTCAACTCATGGTTGTGTTCCATATTGAAACTAGTTACTGTCCATTTATCTTCTTTTAGAGTAACAATCATTTCAGCTAGACAACCTGTAATTTCCAGATTGTTACTCTTCCTCTTTTTAGGTTGATCCTTAGGTTTATCTGCTTCGGGTTCCAGAGGTTGCTGAGGTTGCAAAGGTACAGTCTCTCCTTTCTCTAGCATCTTCTTTCTCTTTGTCTCCTTCCTCTTGAGTTCTTTTTTCTTCTTCCTTTCTTCTTTTGTTTTCTCATCTAGTACTTTTCCAGAACGATTGCATTTGAAAGTACACCTAGTAACTTTATTATCCTTTCTGCAGTGATAATTTCCAGCTTTTTTTGCTGAAAAGCCGATAATATCTGAATATGAGTTGTAGAACTCAAATGCAGCCTCTTCTGTATCAAAAACTTGATTCATGTAGGGTACATGATGACTGCGGACCTCCTGACTGCATGTTTGAGCGGCTTTAACACTTTCATTCTCAAGGTATATCTCTATATCTTCCTGACACAGTTCTTGTACACCTCCATCTTCTTCTACTGACCTTACTTCACATTCACTTGCATCTGCTGCTAAATCATCTGCGTTGCCAACATTTTGATCATTTGTAATGTCAAGTTTATCTGGTTGCGAGCATTCTTGTTCATCACATGAACTTTTTCTGAAATCTGATCTGACTGCTCTGGACTGACCCATGTATCCTTGTACTTGTATGTACTATCTCCATTACCATCTGAATTCTCTTCTGGTTCAAACATATTTCGGCAGATGTCGTTGTCTCTTTGAGTATAATCTTCCTCACTATTATGAACATATTCACTTCTGCCTGTTATCATGAACATTCTGTTCTGCAAATTTGAAAACAACATAACAACATGAGTGAAACATTAATATTTTATTTCTGTAGTCATTTTTTTAAGTTCTTATAATTTTACCTCATCTCCCATTGGCCCAGTTAGCAAATCCATAAAACTGCAATTACCTTGCTGAAATAATAAACATATCAGTACAATTCCTTTCTTTTTCATGCATTTTCCCTGAATAAGTGTACGAATTAAAATTGTTTGTCTGAATTTAACCTGTGAAAAATGCATTGCATCCATGCTCTGCATCATTTGAGAATATGACATGCCACTGCCTTGTGATAAATTAACCTGCATTTTTAAAAGTTTTTTCAATCAGTTTATTTTTTCATTATTTTCAAATGTACCGTATCATTTGTTAAAGCATGGAAATTCCAAACTAACCAAAAATTCATCCATTTGTATGCTTGCAGGCTCTAGGTCTAAGTGTGATGGCGGAGGAGCCTGTACATATATGAATATCAATTATTATCAATTCTTGCTCATTACATTAGAAACTACAAGACAACAAGGTAAGTGTTACGAAAACAATTTACATTCTACATTCTGTCAACTGCTACTGCATTCTACATTACAAACTCACCTGTGTACATTCTACATTTTGCATGCCTTCAAAGAATTCAAACTGCATTATGAAAACATGTTCAACATCAGTACTAGCAAAGAAAGAAATCCAAAATAAACCATGTGCTGTAGGTTTTTACACATTTTATCTGATTTTTATTTCAATTTTATCTGTAAGATGTAAGAATGTAAGAAATCCAACATCATCAGCTTTTTCTTATCACAAGTATGCAATGTTCATCGCTATTTTTTAACTTTTCTTTCTTACCTGTGAACTAGATGAAGAGCCCATAGTAGGATTGATGAAACCAATGTTCTCTGAATTTCTTGTTGAAACATCATTCTCTTGAGGCTGCCCATTCAGAGGTATGTAATATGGAACCTGCATTGACAAGTAATCATTGAATATAGGTCATGCTATTCCATTCTGAATTTCTAACAAGCATTAAGTTTAAGAATTATCACCTGACTTCTATCTTTTAATTGTGAACTGTATGATCCATATTTTTTTTGCTTCCTCTTGATATCTGTCTTTGCCTGTAAATTTAAAGTCAAATTCATTTTTATTTAATCAACTGAAAAAGTGACTCATCCAACATAGTTTCAGTACAACTAGACTTGGCAGATTGTGCTTTGTCAATTTCTCTGCCTTATTTTTTACATGCAATGTTTTTTTGGTCATAATGCAAGTGCAAAATGCATTACCCTGTAAATCATTCCCCTTTCTTTTTCTGTAAATCATTCCCCTTTCTTTTTCTTTTCTTTTTTGAATCCTGATTTTAGTTCTTGTTTTTAGATCAAGACTTTTTACGAATCCAACGTGATGAAAGCAAAACTGATATCACCAAGCAAAGGCACAACATAGCAAGCACAAGCTCAGGTGTTTTTCCGATGTCATCACCGTATGTGCTGACTTATTGTACTAAAAAATATCAGTGACAAGTGCTTACTAGCCATCTGATGCGAAAGGTAAATCAGAAATTTTCAGAGCCTGTGATCTACCACATATGCTTTCTCTAATTGATCCTGGTTCTTGTGCTTTGTTTTTCATCAGTTTTTTAGCCTGTGATCTACCACATATGCTCTGTTTTTTATCAAATTGATCCTGGTTCATTTTTGAGTATGCAAATTATATGCTGGTAAAGCACAGCCTCTGAGAGAATGCTGTTTGCTGATATATCTTTTCTTGTCCAGCTATGATGAACTGAAAGTAAAGTGCTGGTCATGGATTACAGTGCTGGTCATGGATGAAAGAGTAAGACAAGAATAGATGTCCAATTTCTGGGAAGAACTGATATGAGAGAAATTGCACAGAGAAGATCTGGGAGGAGCAGGAATTGCACAGAGAAGATCTGGGAGGAGCAGAAATTTCATACCAAGGTAAGATCCTGATCCATACTCCATATTCAGCAAGATTCCTGTCCAGGGAGGGGTAGAGGGAGGGGGAGAACAGAGCAGATCTTCCTTTTTCTATCTTTTTCTGGGATTTTTTCGTGGGAGATGCTGTTTTCCTCTTAGGGTTTGCTCCACTCTCTTTCCCCCATGGCCACGATTGTGAGGACGACGAATGGGGAAGAACAGAGCAGATCTCACGAGAAGCTCGTGTCTTCTTTTCTTGCAGAAGGGGTTTATGCTGGTTGACAGCTGAGAGGAGCCCACGAACAGATCAGGTGACAGGAAGACAAGAAAAAGCCCAGGTGACAGGAAGACAAGAGGAAGCCCAGGTGACAGGCCACATTAATGTCAGGTGACAGCCCACATAAGCCCAGACAGAGACAGACTTTTTCTTGATCGATCGACTGAGACATACTTTTGTTCTCAGTCGACTGCCTGGCTGCGTGTTACTAAGGCGTCGACTGAGACGTAGAAATTTCTCAGTCGACTGAGACTGAGACGTAGGCATTATCATAACCTTTTTCTTTTCATGCATCTTGTAAGCTCTGTGTATTGCTACAACCCTTTCGGGGATTTATTTGTAGTGCTGGGCTAAATGCATCCTTAAAAGAAGGAGAATCGTCTTCGCTATATGTCTACCTTTGACAAATCATTTGACCAATAGCAAGTCAACGAACAGCTATCACGCGGCCAACCGCGCCAGGGCCTCGCCAGCATGCTCCCCTGTGGACTGCCGAAGCCGGCGGTAGTCGTCGTAGCCGAAAGTCCTGAACCGGCGGTGCCGCCCGGCGGTGACGAACGCGTCCGGCGCGCGCACCATGTCGTCCTTGGGCGCCAGCAGGAAGAGCGCGATGGAGACGCGCGGCACCGCCGCCACGCACTGCACGCGGTGCCTCACGTTGTGGAGCTCCCCGTTGCTCCACGCCTGCACAACACACGACGCGACGCGATCGATCGATCAAACGAAGAAGACACATGGAGAATTCGGTGGCTAGCTGCTGTGCTGTCGTACTGTACCGTGGCGACGTCTCCGAGGTTGACGAGGAAGGTGCCCGGGAGGGGATCCACGGGCGCGAACTCGCCGGTGTCCGGGTCCGCCACCTCGAGGCCGCCGACGCGGTCGTCCTCGTGGAGCACGGTGAGGAAGCCGGAGTCCGTGTGGACCTGCACGCCGGCCTTCCCCACGGCGTCCGGCGTGTAGTTGTACCTGTTGATGCGGAACTGGCACGGCCAGTCCTGGAACGAGCGGCCGGCTTCCTCCTCCAGGCCCAGGCTCGCGGCCAGCTTCGCCGCGACGTCCATGAGCAGCTCGTGCGTCTTCTCGGCGTACCTCCTAATGGTCTCCCTGCACACAGGAAATTAAGCTCGGGGGGAACCGACACCGAGAAATTGGTCCGCTGTGGTGCACGCCCAAGTTCCAACCTGATGTGCGGTGGCGCGTCGAGGGAAGCGCAGAAATTGTCGACGTCGGCGGGGGACGCGGCGTCGTAGAGCCCGAACGCCTCGTACAGCGGGTTGGTCTCGCTCGGCGCGACGTAGCCGCTGCCGGAGATGACGTCGGCGTTGCGGCGCTTGGCGTCGTCGGGGAGGTCGAACAGGGCGCGCACGGCGGCCTTCATGTCGTCCTGGAGAGCGCGCGGCACGCCGTGGCCGGTCACCCGGAAGCAGCCCAGGCGCCGGGCCGCGTCCCGCAGCCGCGCGGCCTCCTCCGGCGACGCCAGCCGCAGGTCGATCATCGGGATCTCCGTCATCTTTGCTGCCGCTGCCTTGGATTGGACCGTGTGGCGCGCCCGGTTTTATGCACGAGATTTGTGTGTGTACGCCATGGCGGGCGGGGACAGTGTACTGACTTCACGCTCGGTTTTGTCGGGAGCAAAACAACGGATATCGTGAAGGGAACGTTTGATCGCACATGTAACATGTTGAAACGTTCGCGATGACGACCATAGAGCGATCAGTGAGGTACGATGTCTGGTCTTTGTCTTCGCAACGGACGAGCGAGGGTCAAGAACAAGAACTCCTTTCGATCAGGAAGACTCCGACGGCAACAAGTCTACCAGGTACACCCATCCCATCATCATCATCATTCATCAGTATCAACCAAAGAAAAGAAAAAAGGCACAAAAATGCAGGACATATCCATTCATCATCAACCAAATGAATTTCCATGAGACAACTTCCCCAAGATACTAGACAAAAATTCGTTGTATCCACGTTACAAGTATCCAGTAAACGCTGCACATCATGCAATATTTACATTGAAATATCATAGTGGTCCTTAGCCCGTGAACATCCCTGGTCAGTGTCTAATTCAGTTTTTCAAACTGTAGTCAGACCGAAATCCTCTGTACTGCGAAGCTATGCCACCTTGTACTTAGTGACCATATAAGTGGCTGACAAGCAGCCGATTCCGAGCAGCACCACAGCTACGACAAAAACTGCAGATAACATATGAAATCCATGGTAAGACATCCAACTAGATAGGTGTTGTTGTGCAAGGAAAAAGTGAGACACTGGTTTGCAATGTGTGAATAGCGTACCAGCAATGGTGCCAAAGAACAGGAGAGCAAGGCGGCGCCGTACCAACCATGGAAGCTCCGTTTCGAGATTACAATGGCGTTCAAAAGAATGCCCGTGTGTTTTGTTCAAATGCCCATCCGATGGCTTCAGTTCGGATATAGGGAACTCCACACCAGCAACAGAATTACCCTGTAAATCTTTTAGTTCAACTTTAATCTTGGGAGGTACTGCACCCCAATCTATCTCAATTGCTCCAAAATTTGGTTGACCTGATAGATACAGCAACACAACACCAACCCATAAAGGAGTTCAAACACAAACCAAAGAAAAACAGAAAATTAATAAGATAGGGGGTGAAACTTCATAGTACTGAGTTCACATGATTCATGGTAAAGTTTTAGCATTAAACTGCAGCTTTTGGAAGGAAAAAAAAACTAGTGAAGATACCAGTACTAAATATGCAAATCGGGCAAACAAAGGAACGTAATCCTGTTACAGCAGTAACTGAATAGAACCTTTGTATCGTCATATCATCATAAGCAAGGAAATTCATGTAAGACAAAATTCTAGAACACATCCTACAGTAACTGATTCTTAGGGGGACATGCCAACGTGATATTCTAAGGAAATGAAAGCTTACCATACGAGCATGATTTGTGACGGCAATTAGGGTTGAAGACTCGCATGGGGGTTGGTGTTAGCCAAGCCAGGAGTCTCATAACAGACTGAAATATTGCTGGAACGGAATTCTCGACGGATTGGGTAAGACCACTTGAGGTAATATCATACAATGGATATTGAGCGCCACAGTCAAAACGAGCGATTTCTCCAAAATGAACATCACCGCTGATAAATAATACACCATTTCTCTGCATATAGTCAGCACAAGTTCCTTAACAAGTAATAAACAGTAAGACCAACGTTCATTTTAGATGACATTGTAGAATCTTAGAAAAAAACCACCACCTATTCATAGGAGGAGGAAGTTTAAAGCTTTACAATGTACTACAATGACATCTGTCATCAAACTGGGCAACATTTTTTTCTACTATCAGAATACTTCACATAAGTCATAAATAAAAAACTGTGAAATATGACAGCCACTTAATTTAGTAAATACGCCAAACATGGATTGTTTTTAAGTAAAGTAATAGTAAGCAACCTTACTGCTATCGATCAGTCGAAACAGACGTTCTCTCTCCCTTGGAAAGCGCGCCCAGGACTCCACATAGAATAAAGGTCCAGTTGTGGCAGAAAGATTGGACACTACCTGCATTATAATTACGTTATTTACGACTATTTCGATTAAAACTGAAACATATAACATAAGTGACTAGGAATAGGATCTTCTACAGTCATTCAGCAGCTGCCAAACAGGTGAAAGATCATAATCTTCAAATTCTCTAAACAAAGCAATCATAAATGCCGGTAGCTTTTGCTTGTATGCTATCACCTGCCATAAAATTTTGTTAAGATGTCTACAAAGATTACTCCTTGTACCTCACTAAGTTTATGTATGTTTCTAATGCTTTTATACACATCAAAAGTTGGCAACATGGTTTCACTATGGCAAGTCATGATCCTAGGCCAGATTTGCATTTAGCAATACGCTATATCCACTTCTATCGGAAGAAGATCATCATACACAGCCACCAGAATTTACTCTTGTGTCTATTTTAGGACCGGGGAGAGAATATATACCTGAATTGAAGATCCAATGATGGTGATCTCTGACGGAGGACCGTGCAGCTCCCTCTCCAACCACTGCCACTGAGGATCTCCAAGTATAGTTCCATCACTTAAGAGTGGATCTCTGTGATATCTAGTGTCTAACATAATTACCTGTAATAAAGTATTATTGTATGAACATCTAGTGCACGTAAAATTAATGATGAAACAGAATTTGCAAATACAGTGGTTCAGTTTGGTGATTTTGACTGATAGATGGCCATATTAGAGCACATACCAGCTGTCAACAACTCAAAATTTATGTGTGTTGCTCATAACATCTGCTAGGTTGCTACTTTATACTGGTTGTGAACTCAATAGGTGCAGTGTGTTTAACTGTGTGGTGAGCTGGTGAACTTAACAACAACAAACATATAGCTATATGTAAACCAAAAGAAACATCAAACAAATCAGAATTTACACAGTACCAAGTTGTTACCCTACTGTGAATTCACAATTTGGTACAAACCTTGGACATCATTTACTACAAAATCATCAAGTACAAAGGGGCACATGGTACAGACTGGAAAGGTCACCAACACCTTTATGTACATGGTACACCTATGGAGGGATAATATTTGAACAATTTGACGCATACAAATCTAAAAAATTGCAGAGAAAGTTGCACATGGTATAATAGGCTCTACCTTCACCCGTTTTCCTTCAGGACCATACATGTATGAGGCATAAACACCAGCTTGTTTCCTCCTAAATAAACAAGAGAGATGGAGTACTATCAGGTTTTTGATGGCCTACAACTGTAGGTGTGAAGATCATGAAACCTACGCAGGAATGTTTAGTCAAAGAAGATCTGAATATTCTACGAGAAAACAGATTACCAAGATACATCATAAAGAATAAACAAAAAAGAACGCATACTAGAGTAGCATAATTTATAAAGCAATGACCTCATGGTGAAAGAACATCAAGAATTCATAATTAACTCAAGTATCCGTGCATTTATACCGTGAACTATCTTCAGCTTCATCCAAGAAATCTAACATAAGCCTTTGACTAAATACTTTCCCACTGTATTCCTTTCCTGCATCATTCAATCCGTAATCATGGTCATCCCATGTTCCAATCACCTGCAAATTATAGCGAATAATAGTGAGACCAGGTTCTCAATATTGCAAGAATCTTCATGTGCTCAGCAGGTACGAATACTGTCAACATAGCATCGAGCAGTAAAATGAAAGGACTATTCTGTGTCGTCCTACTGGCTACTAGCATCGAGCAGTAAGATGAGCAAGTACTATTCTGTCTCGTCCTACTGGCTACCGCTCAGTTGTAGCATAAAATCGACTCCTCCCCAGCCATGAAATGCTATCAACATATCTGCATTTCATGATATTGGACAATGCCAGTGCGGCAGTGCACATGTTGGATTTTGTGATAATGATAATACACCCACAAACCCCCAAGGAACCCCCCACCCAGCTCCAACAACCATTTTGGACTTCTTGACACAGAGATCAAACAAAACAGTGGACGATTAAACCCTCTAGACAAACAAAATCTCACAAGTCAGTAAAGTCAAGTCACTACCAACAAAAGATGCTGCCATCAAGAAACAGAGCAGACAGGAACTGATCCGACCCTAAAGAAAGAAAAGCTACTACCAATATCGACGACCTACTAACGAGTACACAGGCAATCGACTACGGAGCACACAAGCAATTGACTACAGCTACCAATTCAAGGCAGCAAACGACCGGGAGCTCACCTGGGCCGTCTCCCTCAGCTTGGCGTACCCCGGAACGGCCTTGCCCAGCTCGTACTTCCTCCGCAGCTCCTCCTCGGTCGCCGGGTAGAACCGCGGCAGGTTCCTCCATGGCCCCACCGTCCGCTCCCTCCCGAACACCCGGGACGGGCGCTTGTTGTCCCCGTAGACGTTGTCCCCGAGCCAGATGAAGACCTGCGGGTCGAACCCCAAGATAGGTTCCCACACGGGCTGCAAAGCAAGAAAAGCAAGCAAACCCCCCATCAGCTCCACTCAAGCAAAGCCAAGAAGGCGGTGCGGTGGGCGTTCCGTCGAGCACCTGGGGCGCGCTCTGGTTCGCGCAGGAGCCGAATGCGATCCTGGACACCACGGCCGTGGCGTTGGGCGGCGCGCCGAGGGAGGGGACGACGAGGATGAGAACGAGGAGCGGGACGAGCCGGGAGCTGGCCATTGGTGCGAGCGAGCGAGCTTGAGGTGGAGAGCGGAGAAGAAATGGTGGGAGGAGAGGTGGAGATATTCCAATTCCCAAGGCGGAATTTTTCTTTTTCTTTTTGTGAGCGGAAGATCGACGGATCCTTCCTGGTGATACGTGTGGCGTGGTAAAGGGCGCTGGTGGCAGCCGGAGGAAGAAACAGCTCGATGACCATGACTTCCCTCCATTTGTTTTCTTTGTTTGAGAACATGTCCTCTCAATTTGGTTTTAAGGTGTAGAAATGTATATTTGTAACATAATCAATGAAGCTCCGTTTGATCGCAAAAAAAAAAAGTATATTTGTAACATTTCACTGAATCAGGAAACATGCACGCACAAATCATCACGTCTTCGCACATTAATTATTGTACTTTCTCCGATCTAAATTGATTAATTTAAATTTGTTTAGATATATCCGTATCTAGTTATTTTTAACTCTAGACACATGCATATCTAGATAAAGTTAAGTCAATTAATTTGAGTCAAAGAAAGTATTATACTTATCTTACTGTATATAAAAGATGAGCAGGTTTGCTAGCCTCTCAGCGCTTCGATATACTGTTCATTTCAGCGCAATGGGCAATGAACAACGCGTGATGAGCAACAGTAATTTTAACGATGAACGGTACCCTCGTGCTATAGTAATTTCTGATGGTAATTACCATTTCTGGCGGTAATTACTTGATAATTCTTTTAACATTAAAATGTTGGCATAATTCTTCATTTACGCGATAATAATTACTCAGCAGTAATTTTCAAATGGTAATATTTTGAAACAAACTTTTAGCAGTATTTTTCGATACTAATTACCGCAAGGTAGCTATTTGACGAGGCCTAATTCTTCAACATTTTTTTACGGTGCATTAAACACCAATTTTTCAACCACAACTCATTTACTATCCCAATAACTATTCAACAATAATTTTATAGCGGTAATATTTTGATTGTAAATCTTGGGTACAATTGTTTACCAAGGTAGTAATTGTCTAACAATATTTTGTCATCGTAATATTTTGATTGTGGTACAATTCTTCAGCAGTAGTTCTCTGGCAATAATTATCATACGTAATTCTTCAATGATGCGTGATTCTTTGACGGGTACTCTTCGACGGTGCATGTCAAGTAGCTTTTCAGTAGATTTTTTACCGCAACTCTTCAAAGGGAACTTCCTCATTCTGCAGCAGCCAGCGGTAATTCTCTTATTGCAATTATCGTACGGTCATTTTTCAACGGTGCATATTTTCTGGCAGTAATTCTTGAACAAAAATTATTCGTTTGTAAACTATTATTTTGCAACGATAGTTTTTACATAGTAATTCATCAGCAGTTCATGAATAGAAATTTTCACCGGTAATTCTTCCGCATCAATTCTTAACGGTAACTGCCTTCTTCCGCAATAACTTTAGGGTTTTCATACTTTAAATTTGAAAATACTTTTCTTTTATCCTCCAGCTTAAAAGGTAGATACATAGTGGCTCGAGAAAAAAACTTCAAAAAACTTCAGGATTTTTCTACTGTAACTTTGAGAAGACTTTCCCTTCAAGCATAACCACTCAAAAGGTAGATACACAATGTCCCAAGAAATACACTCCAAAGAACTTCATGGTATGGGATTGATGCACTAGCCAAGGAGGCTAGAAATTTTCACCAGTAATTCTTCGGCATCGATTCTTAACGGTAACTGCCTTCTTCCGCAATAACTTTAGGGTTTTCATACTTTAAATTTGAAAATACTTTTCTTTTAACCTTCAGCTTAAAATGGTAGATACATAGTGGCTTGATAAAAAAAACTTCAAAAAACTTCAGGATTTTTCTTCTTTTGAGAAGACTTTCCCTTCAAGCATAACCACTTAAAAGGTAGATACACAACAACCCAAGAAATACACTCCAAAGAACTTCATGGTATGGGATTGATCCACTAGCCAAATTTTCTAAAAGACCGATGTGATGAAAGGAGGCTAGGCACTATATTTATATTCAACACTCTCCCTCACGTCGAGGCTATTTTAGTTCTTAGCGTGGGTTCGGTGCACAGGCCGCAGATTTTTTTTGTTTTTTATACTGCGCGAGCAGGGTCTTTAACTCAAGACCTCTTGGCTCTGATACCATATGAGTTTGATGCACTAGCCAAGTTTTCCAAAAGACCGATCTGATGGAAGGAGACTAGGCACTATATTTATATTTAACACATGGTTCTCCATCGGTATCTTTGATAACTTTTCTTTTTATTTTTTATACTGCACGAGCAGGGTCTTGAACTCAAGACCTCTTGGCTCTGATACCATATGGAATTGATACACTAGCCAAGGTTTCCAGAAGACCGATATGATGAAAGGAGGGTAGGCACTATATTTATATTTAACACATGATTCTCCACCTGTATCTTTGATAACTTTTCTTCTAAGATTCAGCACTTCAAAGATAGTTACACAAGGGTGTGTCTATGTTTCAGTCAACTGAGAATTTCTTAAGTCTCAGTCACCTCAGAAAAGTGCAACTGCAGTTCAAAAAAAAGTGCAACTCGGATCAGTTGCACTTTTTGACAGAAAAGTGCAACTCAAGTGCATTTTTGTGATTGACTGAGACTTAAGAAATTCTCAGTTGAGTGAGACATAGCAAAACCGGTTACACAATGGCTTAGAAAACACACTCCAAAGAACGTTTAAGATTCGCCACTTAAAAGATACATCTGCTCAGTGGCGAAGTACGGAAAAAATTGAGATCGGGCGAAATTTTAAACGTAAAAAGAATGACGCAAAAGAATAAACTGTCTCAACATATTAATAGTTTATATGACGGTAAGAATAGTCACTCTGTACTATGGTAATAGCAACATGTTCAAATATAAGTATAACCTACAAACGTACCGATAATGAAACTTTAATGCCGTCTGGAAGTTCCAGGCAATGGTAAAGCTCTACCTTCCTTTTGAAAATCCTTTTTAAGCCTTTTCCTTGTCCACACTATATTCCAACCAATCATATTGCTTATACCATTTTGGTAGAAAGGATCTCTTATCTCTATTTAGGGGAAAATTATGCTGAGATGGTTGTGTTAGACCATTCTTTAGATAAGCAAATCTAACATCTTCTCTAACATTAGGAGAAAATTCATCAACTTGAATGCAAAGTCTAGGATCAACTTTTATATACTCTAGAAAATCAGTTATACCTCCAGCTTCTAGAACCACATGCTTCGAAGTCCCCTGACCTCCTTCCACTTCTTGCTCTTGTTCTTTATGTGGTACATAATTTGCACTTTCATGGGTGCTCGGTTTAGGTTGTAGGCGTATACGCTCGCTAGTTCGCTCCCTTGCACGTCTGACCGATCGATTCAGCCCAGCTAGGTACGTAGCAGCCCAGTTCGGTCCATTCGGCCCAATTCTTCTTTTCCCTTCTCATTTTTCTTCAGAAACAGACAGAACTTGTACAAAACTGATTGTATATCTATAGATGACAAGGTATTAACTTATCAATGCCTACGTATTGTAGACTAGGGTTTAGTTGGAAGTAGAGGGCAAGTAGATCTCGAAGGTTTCAGCCGAAAAGTACTCGACGATTATGAAACTAGGGTTATGTTGACAATGATTTCGATCCTCTCTTTGTCCCTCGACTCCCCCTTATATAGGAGGTGGAGCCGAGGGATTCATAATACACAGATTACAGGGAGGGTTTCTAACCCGTCCCGTACAATTACAAGTCTATATATTTCCTAATACAACTCTAACCTTCCTGGACATTAACTGGGCTTAACTTCATATTCTTCGATTTGTGGGCCTTCAAACCCCGGGTACCATCTTGAGGCCCATTGGGGATGCCTATGTCATAGCCAGATTTTACTTGAATCGAAGAATCAGGGAAAATCTCTAACTTTATAATCATCCAATAATTTTATTGAATTTACCACATATCCTCAGATACGCAATTATATGTTTGTACAGGGATAATGGTAATTGGGGCTAGTTCATCTGACGGATCAGGTACTAGTTAACTGCTCTAGTGGCAATCCGCAAAAACCTACTTCAAGATCACGTCCCTTGACATGATCTCGGGATACTGGTGTAAACTTCGACAGGTGCCGCTTAAGGTCTTACCATTTTGTCGAGTCTCAGTCATGTTTTATCGGGTACCTAACGCGTCCGTTAGGATTTTTCTTCGTATCTGTGATACGGAAAAAGTAGCAAACGACGTCGAGACGGTGCCACGCGCTCGAACGGATGGGGTCTTACCTTCGCAAAGTTTTGCGGCATTCAGAGATTATTCGCGACTTTAGCGCTCTGAGAATATATTGTCGAGTGCTTTTTTGTTGGAATAGCACATTTTATTGAGTCAACGGATGACTTATCTTGACCTCCCGATGGGAGTATATGTAGAGTTATTTGTATAACTCGAAATATACTCACTTCTTCTTCATTTTCTTTTTTTTTTTTTCTTTCTTCTTCTTTTCTCTTTTTTTTTATAATTTCATCGGGCACGCGAACAGAGTTCCCGATGGGAGTAGCCCCCGAGGCTACAGCCAATGACTTGTACTTGGTTGTAGGCTCAACAAATTAGTACCTCATGTCGCTATATTGTTATTCCTTCTCGAGCTTTGCATATCTATCGGGTGCGCGACCAGCGCTCCCGATGGGAGTAGCCCCCGAGGCTATGAACAAATGCTTGTATTTGATCCTAGGCTCTCGCCATTTCTATTTTGCCACACCCGCAATTTCCTTTTTCAAAAGTAGCCCCCGAGCATTTGATCAAAAACTTTGTATTTGATCAAAAGCTCTCGAGATAACCAATAGTCTTCTTGTCACCACCGTTCATATGACCAAAGCCGATTTTTTCCATTGATAAAGTGACATTACTGTTGACGATAGCCACGACCATTGTATCGGGAAGACGCGAGGAACGCTCTGTCTCTGTTTTGCAGGCCCAAAACCCTCATCAATTTGACACATCGTGCAAGTGGGGGACACACGTCCTCCGCTTTTTCTGGCGCACGCACTCTAGCGCCTGTTCTGTTCCGTCATAGTAAAAATACATTTTTACCCTTTAGCTACGTGGACAGCATCCATCCCACAATTATTCCATCCAACGGTGCGCCGTTCCGCCTATTCTCTATATAAGGTCGTCTTCTTCCTCCGGTCAATCTTTCGCTTGCGCCGCACCTATGCTTTCCTCTGCAAAAATCCCCCACTACAACCAACACTTTCCTAGCTCTGCCACACTCGCACATCCCGCCTGCACCATTGTTGATGCCACCACGCGCGCGACTCACCAGGCACAACACTCCTGAATCCAAGATGGCGACCGCGGATCTGGGGAGCACTGAGTGGGAGAGATCCAAAATCTCCACTCAGGATATCAACTTGTTGAAGAAGCTTGGGATCAGCAAGAAGCAGGACTCGCTGCGCTTCCCCAAGGAGGAAAGCTATCCATCCCCTCCTATGGAATATCGGGTCAGTTTCGTTGATCACCTCATCCGCGGCCTTTCTTCCCCCATTCACGATTTTCTGCGTGGGTTGCTTTTTGTGTACGGATTGCAACTTCACCATCTTACTCCCAACTCCATCCTCCACATCTCGATCTTTATCACTCTTTGCGAATCTTTCCTTGGAGTCCAGCCTAACTGGGCTTTATGGAAGAGAATTTTTCTCCTTCGCCGTAATGGCTCTTGCAACGTTGCCTATAACATAGGCGGCGTTGTTATCTGCGTCCGCCCTGATGTCGAGTACTTCGACGTCCAATTTCCTGACTCAGTTCAAGGGTGGCGCAAAAAATGGTTGTACATCCACGAAGAAAACCATGAATCAGCGGAACACAACATTCCACCTTTCGATGGCAATGAAAAAATCTGTCGCCACCGGTCCTGGGACGCAGAAGCTAGCGACGAAGAAAAAGCGGCGACAGATGCGCTGATGTCACGTATCCATGAGCTTCAAAATACCCGTGGACAAGAATTGTCGGGTATCCAAATCATGGCATACTTCCTTAGGATTAGGGTGCAGTCTTTGCAAGCTCGCAAAAATCCCCTTTGGATGTATGCTGGCGACGAAGATGTGGATCGCCTGTCGATAGATTTACCGGTCAAGGACTTGGAAAAACTTGTCCGGAAAATCTCGTCGCTTAGCAAGAAAGACACCGTCCCATCATCCTGCGGTGTGACACCATATAGCGCCACCAACGCACTCCCGCAGGTAATATATTTTTATCATCTGCCTGTTCATACACTCTCTTCGTCTTTTTTGTACTACTATTTCTTCGACTGCTGTTATTGATACAATCTTCTGTCGATACTTTTTCTATCTTGTCCAGAACCACAAAACTGCGTCGCCTCTTCCTCCCCTTCCCGAAGGTGGAGAATTCGAAGAACGGGCTGTTGTCACCGATGACAACCAGGGTACTTCTCGCCCTGAGAGTGAAGTCGCGGGTTCGCATAAATCCGCGGCATCCTCTGAAAAAGAAGTTGAGTCCGAGCCTACCGCCTCGGCACACTCTCCGCCCTCAGCTGCTTCTCCAAGGAACAAGAGAAAAAGAGACGAAGTTGCCGATTCTGGCACTTCGAAAGCCGGCGCATCGATTGCCGAAGAAATTGTTCCTGATGCTGAAAAGAAGACTTTCAATCCTTATGAAGATGCTCTTGACAGCTCGGAAGTTCTCGTTGATTTTTATTGCTTGCTCCCGTTGTTTTGTATACGTTGCTTCTTATATTGTCGCGTTACTTATTGCAGTGGTGACGAGGATGAGATTCCCCCTATAGACGCGACTGCTCGAACGAGTACGTCTCGCACTTTAGTTATCTCTGAAGCTCATCCTGATGGGGATGAAACCTCGCCTCCTCAGCAAGACACGCAGCACCATACTCCAGTTGCGAGCCCCCGAGCCTCTTCACCAAAGAGAGCTAGGACATAGCCAAGCAAGGAGTCTGCCATGTTAATTGGTTGTTCCACGACTCCTTTAATGGAGGAAGTAAGTTGTTTCCTTTTTCCTATACTGATTTCAATGCTTTGAACTCCCCTCTGTTTTTTGCTTGGTGCTGTCGAGCTTTCGCTATATTGATTTTTTTTTCTATGGTCTTCTCTTCAGCCTTTAATGAAGGAATTTATCCGCCTCGGTACCCAATTTATCGGGTATCGTGATTATGCCGCCAAGCTTGAAGGTGCTATTTTTATCTGCCTCTTCTTCTGAATATACTCTTTCAGTATGTTGTCATGATATTTTACTGTCGTTTATTATGCCAGAAACTCTTGCGGAATCCAACAAACGCGCTGACACTCTTGCTATCAAGTTAGAGCAAAGCGAAAAAGCTCGCAAGAAAGCTGAAGCAGATGCTGCCGCCGTCGAAGAACTTCGAAAAAGACTTCATGACGCGGAAACTTCTCTAAGCGACAACATAACTCACTAGTCTGCTCGCGAGAAAGAAATCCTTACTCGCTTGGAGTCGCAGAGTCGACGTTTTGTTAGTAAGTACTCAAATCCTTGTTGTTTCTTCGGGTCATTATGTTTGTCCTTGATCCCTTTTTCTTGACAAGCATCTTTGTGCTCATTTAGGAAAAACGCAACAAGATTATGATCTGGAAACTCCTGAAGGTGATCGCCTTCTTGACGTGCTTTCCCTCCTTGAGATTCATGGAGATGAGGCGCGCGAAGGCCTTGTCGAAGCCAGGACAGGTCTGTCGCGGCTTTTTCCCTACTTCTTTCCGAAGAAGGAGGAACCCGCGACTTTTACTGCTCTTGCTAAGTGCTTCAATTCTCAAGAAGATCTTTGGCTTAAACTTTGCCAAGAAGGTTTGGAAGTTGGTGTTGAAGGTACTATCGCCTTGGTCGCTGACAGCCAACAAGATGTCGACTGGGCAAGAGTTGGCGACACGAAGGAGATGGAAACGAAGAAGTGGCAGTCGTTGATTAAGGCTGACTAGCCGAACTCAAAGAAAATCCGCGCCTACCTTGGATACAAACCAACTCCCGCTCCCAGTTCATCGAAGCCGGAGGTCAAGTAGACCACCTTGTCTTCTCTTTTGCTTTATCTCTTTTGATGCTATCACCATAGTAGTTTTGGCGACAACATAGCTTCAGTAGTTCATTAAGGACCTTCCTTCTATAATATCTATGTAAACACTTTGAATCTCAATGGAAATCTATTTTTACTTGATGATTGATGTCGAAACTTTTGTTTCCAGTTGATTTTTGATAACTACACTTCAACTCCTCGTCCTTCCGATGCTTTTCCTGCTTCATCCCATTCGAAGAAAACGCCACTTAATGATGAATTCATTGAAGATTCCTCGGGTGCGGGTCCATTACGAGACTTGGAAGATCTTCGTCAGCAACTTCAATCCATGAAGAAACAGGCACTCTTGGTAATGGAGCAGTCCCGAAAAGCAACCGAAAGGGAACAAATTGCGCGTCGGCAAGCTCAAGAAGCTATGGCTGCCAAAGAATCTGCAATTGCTGAGGCTAACCAAGCCACTTCTCGAGAGAATTCCATGCTTCAACTAATGAATGACTCCAGCTTAGATATGACTGGTACACTTTGTTACTTGATCGCACTTGATTTTTATCCCTGGTATTTTTCCTTCCTTGCTGATTCCTCCATTTAAACAGGTTCTTTTTTGGATACCGCTGCCGAAGATCAACATGTTGAAGCTCGATCAAATGCGCTTCTCAAACTTGCATTGGAGTATGGTTCTAATTTTTGGGCGACGCCTGAACGTACCCGCCAAATCGTCAGATTTCAAGATCGCGCGAGTCAGGTCCGCGATTTTCTCGACTTCTGCATGAGGACATTGTCCTTAGTTTATAGCACCATGTTCATGCGCAATAAAATGCCAGAAACCCTTCCTGCTCTGATGGAGAAGTTTCGGGATGCCCCTCGAATCCATGGCTTTGTGCGAGCTCAATTGTCTGTCGGCGCAAGGTTTGCTATGATAATGATACAAATCTGCTATCCGAAGTTATACATGAGCCGAATTGTTGCTAAGTGCCTGGCCAAGATGTCGAAGAGAAAGAGGAATGTTGACAAAATTGATGATGTTGTGACCCCTGTAGCAGAAGAGATGATGGATGAACTGCTTCAGATGGATGCTGAATTCTTCGTGAAGGGTAGCTATGCTGAACATAGTACTCGTGCTGCAAACAATGAACGAGTAAACATAGATGATATACTAGGCATCAATTGAGAGTTTCTCTCTTGTTTTGTCGAATCTATCTCGATGATTTCATCTTGTATGTTGCAAACACAATCTATATTGTAAAGTCGTTGGATATGTTCTTTATTTTTTCTCGTCAAGCCCCCGAGTGTTTCGGTAGCTAATGTCTATATTAGTGTTTATGTTTCGCGAGGTTTTTAAACCAAGGCAAATAAACTTTTATTGAGTGTATATTGTATTTGCGAGTGATAGCCCCCAAGCGTATCGCTGATCTGTGGTTATCTTTTTCTTGTTGAACTATCTTTATGCACAGATGAACCACTGTATTGTTCAGGGGAGTTATATATTTTGTTTACGAGCCTTCTGGCCTGTCGAAGAGGGAAATATAGGTCATCAATATCTTTATTATATTGCAGCACCGCGAGCCCGCGTCATTAAAAACCTTTTCAGCCCCACTCGGTGCCCTGAAAAGGAAAAGAGTGCGTTTGGAAAATCGCGGGCGTTTCAGTACATTGTATGTTTACAAGGAGGACTATATTTCGACTCTAGGCATAGAAACGCCTAAGTTGCGCCACGTTCCAAGGATTTGGCTCGGCGACTCCTGTCTTCTTATCCTTGATTTTGTATGCTCCTCCTTCGATTACTTTTGTGACGATGTAAGGGCCAAGCCACGGCGACTCGAGTTTTTCATGGCTTTTTTGAGTTAGCCGAAGAACTAAGTCGCCTACCTGGAAGGATCTTGGTCGCCGTCGACTGTGGTAATTTTTCAAGTCCTGCTGGTACTTGGTGACTCGTGACAGTACTTCGTCGCGAGCTTCATCGAGTGCATCGACATCGTCCTCCAAAGCTTTTCTTGAAGCTTCTTCCTCATATTCCGCTACTCTTGGAGAGTTATGCTCTATTTCTATCAGCAGCACGGCCTCAACTCCATGGACCAGAAAGAACGGAGTTTCTTGTGTCGCTGTATTTGGTGTTGTTCGAATACTCCATAACACGCTAGGAAACTCCTCTGGCCAGGTATGTCGAGCTTTCTCCAATGATGCTAGCAGACGTTTCTTGATACCGTTGCATATGGTACCGTTTGCTTTCTCGACTTGACCGTTGGTCTGCGGGTGCGCAACGGAGGCAAAGTGTAGTTTTATGCCTACCTCTACACAATATGCCTTGAATTCATTGGATGTGAAATTACTGCCATTGTCCGTGACGATGCTGTTAGGGACGCCAAACCGAAAAACGATACTTTTCACGAACTTGACTGCTGATGCCGCATCTGGTGAATTTATCGGCTTTGATTCTATCCACTTCGTGAACTTGTCGACAGCCACAAGCATATACTCGTATCCTCCTGGCGAAGCCTTGTGCAATTTTCCCACCATATCAAGGGCCCATTGAGTAAAAGGCCATGATAGCGGTATCGACATTAATTCTGCTGCCGGAGAATGAGGTGGCGGCAAACCTTTGGCACGCGTCACAAGTGCATACTATGTCCTTGGCATCTTCAATTGCCGTTAACCAATAGAACCCTGCTCTGAAGACCTTGGCTGCTATAGCTCGACTGCTTGCGTGGTGTCCACACACTCCTTCGTGTACATCCTTCAGAATTAACCTCCCTTGCTCAGGTGTGACACATCGTTGTAATACTCCCGAGATACTTCGTTTATACAGCTCTCCTTTTACCACAGTAAAGGCTTTGGGTCGCCTGATAACTCGCCTTGATTCAACTGGATCATCGGGTAGTTCCTTTCTCAAAATATATGCTATGTACGCCTGCATCCATGGAATCTGTATCATCATTACTACTTCAGGTTCATCATCTTCTTCTGATGATATTTCTTTAGCCCCCGAGGGATTCTTTTCCTTCTCCTTCTTCTGTTGTTTCTTCGGCTTGGTGGATCTCTCAGATATCTCTTCCCAAAACACACCAGGTGGTATTGATGACCCACAACTATAGGGGATCGCAACAGTCTTCGAGGGAAGTAAAACCCAATTTATTGATTCGACACAAGGGAGACAAAGAATACTTGTAAGCCTTAACGGAGTTGTCAATTCAGCTGCACCACAGACTTGCTCGCAAGAGTTTATCAGCAACAATTTTATAGCATAGGAGTAGTGAAATAACAGCAGCGGTGAAATAAAGACAGCGTAGTGATTATAGTAAACAGCAGGATTAAAATACTTTAGGCACAGGGATGGATGAACGGGCGTTGCATGAATGAGAGAATTCATATAACAATCAAGGTAGGGCATTTGCAGATAATAATAAAGCGGTATCCAAGTACTAATCAATCCATAGGCATGTGTTCCGTATATAGTCGTACGTGCTCGCAATGAGAAACTTGCACAACATCTTTTGTCCTACCAGCCGGTGGCAGCCGGGCCTCTAGGGAAACTACTTTAAGGTACTCCTTTTAATAGAGTACCGGAGCAAAGCATTAACACTCCGTGAACACATGTGATCCTCACATCACCGCCTTCCCCTCCGGTTGTCCCAATTTCTGTCACTTTGGGGCCTCGGGTTCCGGACAACAACATGTGTATACAACTTGCAGGTAAGATCATAAAACAATGAATATCTTCATGAATCAATAACATGTTCAGATCTGAAATCATGGCACTCGGGCCCTAGTGACAAGCATTAAGCATAACAAGTTGCAACAATATCATAAAAGTAACATCTACGGATACTAGGCACCATGCCCTAACAATCTTATGACTATTACATGATCAATCTCATCCAATCCCTACCATCCCCTTCAGCCTACAGCGGGGGAATTACTCACATGGATGGAAACATGGCTGGTTGATGGAGAGGCGTCGGTGGTGATGGCGGCGATGATCCCCTACAATTCCCCGTCCTAGCGGAGTGCCGAAACGGAGTTTCGGTCCCGAGACGGAGTTTCGACGGTGGCGGCGTCGGATGGTTTGGTGACTTCGACTTCCCGTCTCGCGTTTTTAGATCGAAACCCTTAAGTAGTCCGGAGGGGCGTCGGAGGCTGGCCGAGGCGGCCACACGCTAGGCGGCCCCCCCCCTGGCCGCGCCGGCCTGGTGTGCAGGGCTGGGCCCCAGGCCTGCCCTTCTGCTCCGTGATTTTCGGAAAAATAAGCCATTCGACATAAATTTCGAGGATTTTCCAGAAAGTTGAATTTCTGCACAAAAACGAGACACCAGAGCAATTCTGCTGAAAACAGCGTTAGTCCGTGTTAGTTGTATCCAAAATACACAAATTAGAGGCAAAACAATAGCAAAAGTGTTCGGGAAAGTAGATACATTTTGGACGTATCAACTCCCCCAAGCTTAGCTTATTGCTTGTCCTCAAGCAATTCAGTTAACAACTGAGTGCGATAAAAGAACTTTCACGAACACATTTGTTCATATGATGTAAATATTCTCATGATATGGCAAGTGCTTAGGCAATTCATAATAAGATACATGCAAATAAAGTCATCTAATAGCTGCGTCAATCATGAAAGAGATACCAACAAACTAATAACAAGCATCATGAAACACTTCCATAAGCAGGATTGCAATGTTCATAGAAAGATATGATAAAGCGGTATCTCGCTTGCCTGTATTTATACAGCAAAACATAAATGCCCAGGCACCTCTGAAGTTCATAGAAAGACTAGAAGTAAAAATTGTCAAAGATAAAAGCATCAAAGTTATACCACAGCTGATCATATTTTGGGACAAACATATTATACTAAGAATGACAGTTATGCTCTCAAGAAGGTGCTCAAAGAAAGGATGGTGACCCAACATAAAAGTAAAAGATTGACCCTTCGCAGAGGGAAGCAGGGATTAACATGTGCTAGAGCTTTTCATTTTTTTCAAAGACAGAAGTAAAATTATTTTGAGAGGTGTTTGTTGTTGTCAACGAATGATAGTGGGTACTCTAACCACCTCGCCAACCAGACTCTCAAGAGCGGCTCCCATGAAGGACGTCATCTCTACCAGCAAGGTAGATCATCCCTCTTCTCTTTTGTTTACACATGCATTTTAGTTTCATTATGGATGACACTCCCCCAACCTTTGCTTACACAAGCCATGGATAACCGAATCCTCGGGTGCCTTCCAACATTCACATACCATGGGGGTATCTATTTGCAGGTTAAGTTGCTTACTGATTAATCAGAGCAAAACACGTGAAGAGAATTATTAATGAAGGTTAATTAATTGGGGCTGGGAATCCCGTTGCCAGCTCTTTTAGCAAAATTATTGGATAAGCGGATGTGCCACTAGTCCATTGGTGAAAGTCTGTCAGGAGTAAATGACAAGGTTGAAAGATAAAACACTACATACTTCCTCATGAGCTATAAAACATTGACACAAATTGAGAAGTAGTTTGAAGGTTTAAAGGTAGCACATGAGAATTTACTTGGAATGGTTTGAAATGCCATGCATAGGTATTTATGGTGGACACTTTGGAAAAACTTGGCTTTAAGGTATTTGGAAGCACGAGCAGCATTCTCGCTCAGTACAAGTGAAGGCTAGCAATAGACTGGAAGCGACAATCAAGAGAGCAATAACTGTCATAATCATGCTTGCGACAAAATAAAATTAACGGAGGCATAAAAGTGATACAAGAACTCTGAAGCAAAGTAAATCATCGAGGCTTAATTGACTTTTGTTTAGTCATATGCATGCGTGAGCATGTGCCAAGTCGATTCAAGTGAATTATTCAGAGGAGGATACCACAATGTCATACCGATCTATGAATAAAGCAATGCAAGCAAATATTCATGTCATGCTACTCATTATTAATAGATTGGAACTAATCATGAGAGATCATAAACTACTAGAATTTCATTAAATGACATATACCTCACATGAACCAACCAAGCATGCTCACATGGATGAGTATATGTACAAAAATGAAAACAAATAGAGTTCATACCAGCCTCTCACCACAGTCAAGTTGCCGTAGATCGTCATTATTGCCTTTCACTTGTGCAGCTTGAATAATAATATGGAAAGAAACCAAGCTCCAACCACCGAAGACCGCTGAACTCCCTAATAAACTTTAAAAAACAAAGAAGAACAACAAATATTTTTGGTGTTTTCGGGTTAGAAACAAGAACAAAAGGAAACAAGCAAACAAGGCAAAATCTTTTTGGATTTTCTCATAGCAAACTAACGATAGCAAATAAGGTAAAATAGGAACAAAGAACCAAGTAAACAAATGGTGAAGAGAAACAACAGAAATATTTTTGGTATTTTTGTGTTTTAGGAAAGAAACAAAGCAAAAACAAGAGAATGAAAACTAACAGAAACACAGAAAAGCAGGATGGCAGAAATCTGCCAAAACCTGACAGCAGTACAGAAATCGATTTTTACAAAAATCTTCCGTTGCTCATTTCGAAAAGTGTTCAACTAATAAAAGTTAGATAACAACCTGGGGAACATGCACAAAAATTTGCAACTCAAAATAACGTTCTGGCTGTGCGCACGAATTTTTTTAGTAACAGCCTAGAATCTGTTTTTAGACAGCACTTCCCCAAATATCATCTCCTCTCATTAGAAACCACTTTAAGAAGCTAAACAAGTATATACAAGTATCCAGCAATTGTAATATGCAATGAATGAGTGATGCCGGCATACCTCCCCCAAGCTTAGGCTTTTGGCCTAAGTGGAGATCAACCCCAGCGAGGGTCAGGGTTCCACGCCGGTGGATCGTACATGGCGTGATCATAATAAGGTCCCTGTGCAGAAGAATAGCGTGGAGGCTCCACATGACCATAATGTTGACGTGATGAGCTCGCTGCATCGGATGACGGGTCGAGGTGTTCCTCGGCCTCTTCTGTGCCGTCCCATGCATGATGGCCTTCTCCTTCTATGTATGCATTTAGCTCATTTTCTGTGACCGACCAACTTTTCCTGGAATCAAGGTTAAACAAAGCAGGTGCAGGCAATCGTACTAGCTTTTCAGTTTTCTTAGTTGTTCTCCAATTTTTCTTATAGAATGTTATCTTATAAGACAGGTTGCTCAAATTAGACGTATCCGAAACAAAGTCATGTTTAATCATGGAAACAACATCAAATTTCTCTATGGAGAGCTGAATATCAAGATGGTGAGGTTCTACACCATGCATAGCTAATAAACGAGAGGCGATGAGACCTCCAAAAATTCCTCCTTCTCACGGTTAGTAGCAAGTCTACAAGCTATCAAAGCACCCAAATTATAAGTCCTATCACGTTGCAATGCAGCAGCTAAGAAAGCCATATCTTGGATAGACAACTTACTTGCATTCCTTCTAGCAAGAACGCACTTTGTGATGAAATACGCAAAGTAGCGAATAGCTGGGAGTTGAATACTACTGATTTTACCACTATCATCGGAGAAGCTTCTCCCTTGACAAATCATCGTGTATAGACTCAAGAGCTCCTGCAGCAGTCCCCTAACCTTCTCGCATGATCCCCATCGTGGCACTCTAATTGCTGCACAAAAATCATCAAAGGGCAAGTTGACAATTTTATTATAAATTTTGTATCGAACCATGGGGTTAGTTTGGGACCGATTGAATTCAAAATCCTGCACCACTGACATGGTTAGTTTTTCATATTGGTAAGGTTCACCAACAATGAAACTTTCCAACCCTGCATTGGAAATCGGTTTTTGAACATCTTGCAAGATTCCTGCATTCCGCATAAAATCAGTGCATGGGTAGTAGGAGGGTTATACTCCCTCTTCACGGTGAACTCTCATGACTTCTTGTACCTCCAATTCTTGTTGATTTAGTTGGTGCCTATTCCACTCCATTTTCTGAAACTTTTCAACAATCATTATAAAATTTGATTTCAAGGTATATCATTGAGGGAAACTACTATAGGAACTTGCTAGAGTACTAAACATGCATCAAAACTAATTTTTACAACTTAGAACAAGCATGCAAGCTCACTAAACATGTTACCTACAACAGCAAAATATTCAATATATACTCAACCAAACAAAATTATAATTGGATAATCAAAGGAGTCACATACCGGAGAGCAAATGTGCCAAATTTCAGACAATCTGGGCTGAGCAAAGAGATCGAGAAATCTTGAGCTCTTGAGCAGAAACGCGAGTGAGAGAAAGTGAGTACGAGTTTTTTCGGGAGAGAGAGTGATATGGGAGAAAGAGATGAGTGAGTGGGGCAAGGAGGGGCCCATACCACAGGGTGGCGCGCCCTCCTTGCTGGCCGCGCCGGCCCATGGGGTCCATCCCCTGGGTGCCCCACTGGTCAGCCCCAGGTGCTCCCAGGCAGCCCTTCGAAAAATAAGACTAACAGTATACTTTTTGTAAATTTTTGAGAACTTCGAAAAATGCACATTTCTGGTGTTAAAGTAATTATTACAGCGCAGGAAAATGATTTCCAAAATCTTAAACAACTAAAGCATCTTGCAAGACAAAAAGTGCTAGAGCAAGTAAAACAAGTGGAGGAAGAAAGAAGTGTTGTTTAGCTCTTTTATGTATTTAAAATATACATGTTAACAAGGTTGACCAAGTCTTGCTACCAAATAAATTTTATATGACATGAGAAGAAATAAACCTCAAATCAATCATGTTACCTTATATTGAATTGATATGGATCCAATCACAAGAGTTTGATATTCTTCTTTAGGCTCATATATAGGACAATCAAATGATCCCACCTTGATAGTTTTCAAATTAAAAATTGTATTAACTCCATATACTTTATCAATCCTCTTGGGAAAATAGACAGTATGTTCCTTATCTTCAACATTGAAAGTAACTTTTCCTTTATTGCAATCAATAACAGCCCCTGCAGTATTAAGAAAGGGTCTTCCAAGAATAATATACATATTATCATCTTCAGGCATCTCCAACACAACAAAATCAGTTAATATTAAGCAATTTTGAGTAACTTGAACAGGAACATCTTCACATACACCAACAGGAACAGCAGTAGATTTATCAGCCATTTGCAAATATATATCAGTTGGTATCAACTTATCTAAATCAAGTCTCTTGTAAAGAGAAAAAGGCATCACACTAACTCCTGCTCCCAAATCACATAGAGCAGTTCTAACATAATTATTCTTGATGGAACAAGGAATAGTCGGTATACCTGGGTCTCCTAGCTTCTTTGGAACCTTGCCATTGAAAGAGTAATTAGCGAGCATAGTGGAAATCTCCTCATTAGGAATTTTCTTTTTGTTAGAGACAATATCTTTCATGTACTTTGAATAAGGAGGCAATTTAATAGCATCAGTCAAAGGGATTTGCAAAAATAAAGGTTTCATCCAATCACAAAATTTGTTATAATGTTCCTCCTCCTTTGATTTTAGTTTCTTAGCAGGAAAAGGCATTTGCTTTTGAACCCAAGGTTCTCTTTCATTACCATGTTTCTTTGTAATAAAATCTTCTTTAGTGTACTTTTTATTTTTAGCATGCTTTTCAGGTTCTTTTTCAATTTCTTCTTTATCAGGAGTATCATTCTTATCATTATCTTCATCATGTTCATTACCACTTTCAGTTTCAGCATCAGAAATAGAAATACTATTAGGATCATTAATAGGTTCAGAGGATTCTACAACAGTTTTATGTTTCTTCTTCTTTTTCTTAGAAGGACTACTAGTTTCTTTAGTTCGTTGAGAATCTTGTTCAATTCTTTTGGGGTGCCCTTCAGGATATAGAGGATCCTGGGTAGAAACACCGCCTCTAGTTGTTACTTCATAAGCATGTTTTTCTTCATGAGTATTTTTTAACAAGTCATTTTGCACTTTAGTAAGTTGATCAATTTGAGTTTGAATCATATTAAAATGTTTAACAAGCATCTTAACATCATTGGAGGTTCTCTCCACAATATCATGCAATTTACTAATAGCTTGAGAATTTTCCATTAGATGATTGATACGTCTCCAACGTACCTATAATTTCTGTCGTTCCATGCTTGTTTTATGACAATACTTACATGTTTTGCTTGCACTTTATGATGTTTTTATGCGTTTTCCGGAACTAACCTATTAACAAGATGCCACAGCCAGTTCCTTTTCTGCTGTTTTTGGTTCCAGAAAGGCTGTTCGGGTAATATTCTCGGAATTCGACGAAACGAAGACCAAACCTCCTATTTTTCCCGGAAGGCTCCAGAACACCGAAGAAGAGTCGGAGAGGGCCAGAGGGCCACCACACCATAGGGCGGCGCGGCCTGGGCCCGCGCCGGCCTGTGGTGGGGAGCCCCAGTGCCCCCTGCGCCGCCTCTTCGCCTATAAAATCCCTTTCGACCTAAAAACACCGGACCACTTGACGAAACTCCAGAAAGACTCGGGCGCCGCATCGAAACTCCAATTCGGGGGACAGTCTCTGTCCCGGCACCCTGGGACGGGGAAGTGCCCCGAAGCCATCTCCATCAACGCCATCGCCTCCATCATGCTCCGTGAGTAGTTCCCCCATGGACTACGGGTTCTAGCTGTAGCTAGTTGGTATACTCTCCCCATGTACTTCAATACAATGATCTCATGAGCTGCCTTACATGATTGAGATTCATCTGATGTAATCTGTGTTGTGTTTGTTGGGATCCGATGGATTGTTACGTTATGATTGTCTATCTACAAAGTTTGTGAAGTTATTGTTGCTGCAATCTTGTTGTGTTTAATGCTTTTCACTAGGGCCCGAGTGGCATGATCTTAGATTTGAGCTCTATAATTATTGCTTAGATTGTATCTACAAGTTGTATGCACATGTCACTGTCCGGAACCAAAGGCCCCAGAAATCGGGACAACCGGAGGGGATGGCGGTGATGTGAGGGACACATGTTTTCACGGAGTGTTAATGCTTTGCTCCGGTGCTCTATTAAAATGAGTACCTTAATATCCAGTAGATTCCCTTGAGGCCCGGCTGCCACCGGCTGGTAGGACAATAGATGTTGTGCAAGTTTCTCATTGCGAGCACGTACGACTATAATTGGAAAACATGCCTACATGATTAATGAATTGATGTTCTTTCTTAATGCCTTATCAATCCTATCAATTGCCCAACTGTAATTTGTTCACCCAACACTTGTCACTTGTTATTGGAGAGTTACCACTAGTGTAGATAGCTGGGAACCCCGGTCCATCTCGCATCATCATATACTCGTTCTACATGTCATTGGAAGTAGTATCAACTATTTTCTGGTGCCATTGCTCTCATATTATTATTACTGCTGCTGTGTTACTGTTACTATTCTTATCTTTTACATCACCCCTGTTACTAGTGCTTTTCCAGTGCAGCTGAATTGACAACTCAGTTGTTAAGGCTTATAAGTATTCTTTACCTCCCCTTGTGTCGAATCAATAAATTTGGGTTTTACTTCCCTCGAAGACTGTTGCGATCCCCTATACTTGTGGGTCATCAAGACTATTTTCTGGCGCCGTTGCCGGGGAGGCATAGCTCTACTCATAAGTTCACCTGGGGAGTACACTCTACATCTCTCTCTGCATTTATTTTATTTTGTCTTGCTAGTTTATTTCTGTCTAGTTTATTTGTGCTTAGTTTATTTCTGTCTAGCTTTATTTTGCTTAGTTTACTTTGGTCTAGTTTATTTTTGTCTTGTTTTATTTTCCCTATATACCCGAAAATCCATAAAAATTTGAAAAACCTAAAAATTAAAAACTGCTGTTATGGGAGAACCTACAACCTACTTGGAGCTTATAGAATGTTATAATAATTATAGAGAATCAAGAGCTGGTAAAATAATGAGTGCTATGATAGAAAAATTGAATACAATTGCTGAAATCTTGCTTGAACGCCATAATATAAACTGTTGCTCTCAACAGGATACTAAACATCTTAAATTTCAATGTGGCTTTAGTGAGGAATTTTTAATTAAGAACTATAATCGGAATTGCTATATTCATTATGGGTTCGAAGAGGTAGAACAATTTGTCTTATTTATGGGAGCCTCCGAGATAGAATCCTTCATGGTTGAGAATTATGAAACTTGTGTTGTTTGTAAGGGCCTTAAAGATTATGTCTCTACTATCCTTAATTCTTGCATAGAATGCCACAGTGATAATCCTTATATCATTGATTATAAAGAGAGACTCATTAATGCACAAGAATGCACTCACAATTTGCAGGAACCGGTGGAAGAAGAAATTGATGAACCTGAAAGCTCATTGGATGAAAAAGAGGAGGAAATTGATGAACCTGAAAGCTCATTGGATGAAAAAGAAGAGGAGAGTGATGAACAAAAGGAGGAAGAATGGATTAGCTACCCATGCCAACCTTCTAATGAGAGTAACTCTTTATCTCTTACACTATTTGATTGTCCTCCATGCTTACCGAAAGAGGTTGAATGTTATGTTCCTGTGGATTCTCTTGAAATATTTCCTATAAGTAAAACTTGTGAGAATAATTATGCTACTGTTATATATGATAATCCATGCTACTTTGATAAATCTTATGATAATGCTTTGTTTGTGCCTGATGTCGAAATGCATGGTACTAAAGAATTTTGCTTAGCAAATGTTTATGATAAAGCTCTAGATGATGGTCCTATGTTACTTGATAATATTAATTGTACTACTAATGAAAATGGGATTGGAGAGTTCTTGACATTATCTATGTGTCCCATATCTCTTGAGATTGATCATTCATCTTGCTATATTATTGATAAAAGTGTGTTCGAAAGTTTTAATCCCACTATTTTTGAGCTTGATAAAAATTATATGTTTGTGGATCATGAAAAGTATGCTGCATGTGATAGTTATATTGTTGAGTTTATTCATGAAGCTACTGAAAATTATTATGAGAGAGGAAAATATGGTTGTAGAAATTTGCATGGTACTAAAACACCTCTCTATATGCTTAAAATTTTGAAGTTACACTTGTTTTATCTTCCTATGCTTGTTACTTTGCTTTTCATGAACTTGTTTATTTACAAGATTCCTTTACATAGGAAGCATGTTAGACTTAAATGTGTTTTGGATTTGCTTTTTGATGCTCTCTTTTACCTCTACTCTTATTTCTTGCGAGTGCATCATTTAAAACTGCTGAGCCCATCTTGATGGCTATAAAGAAAGAACTTCTTGGGAGATAACCCATGTGTTATTTTGCTACAGTAATTTGTTTTATATTTGTGTCTTGGAAGTTGTTTACTACTGTAGCAACCTCTCCTTATCTTAGTTTTGTGTTTTGTTGTTGCAAGTGAAGCCTCTAATCGAAGGTTGATACTAGATTTGGATTTCTGCGCAGAAACAGATTTCTATCTGTCACGAATCTGGGCTTATTTCTCTGTAGGAAACTCAGAAAAATCTGCCAATTTACGTGCGTGATCCTCAGATATGTACGCAACTTTCATTAGTTTTGAGTTTTCTTATTTGAGCAACGGAAGTACCATTTTAAAATTCGTGTTTACTGGCTGTTCTGTTTTGGCAGATTCTGTCTCTGTTTTTTGCATTGTCTCTTGTGGACTTTATGTGAGGCTTTCTAGACGTGGAGAGCTGTAGCTAATGTTTTATTGAGTTCTTGCAATGTGTCACTACAGGACCAAGGTGGATTCAAGTTTTTTGAGTACTAACCCCTCTAATGAAGTTTATGAGAAGTTTAGTGTGAAGGAAGTTTTCAAGGGTCAAGAGAGGAGGATGATATATGATCAAGAAGAGTGAAAAGTCTAAGCTTGGGGATGCCCCGTGGTTCATCCCTGCATATTTCAAGAAGACTCAAGCGTCTAAGCTTGGGGATGCCCAAGGCATCCCCTTCTTCATCAACTTATCAGGTTTTTTCTATTGAAACTATATTTTTATTCGGTCACATCATATGTGCTTTACTTGGAGCGTCTGTGTGTTTTTATTTTTGTTTGTGTTTGAATAAAGATGGATCCTAGCAATCCTTGTTTGGGAGAGAGACACGCTCCGCTTTTTCATATGAACACTTGTTCTTCGTTTTACTTTTAATGTTCAATGATAAAAGTTGGAAGCTACAATACTTATTGGTATTTGGTTGGAAATAGAAAATGCCTCATAATGTCTTGAATAATTTGACACTTGGCAATTGTTTTGAGATCTCAAGTAGATCATCATTAAGTTTTTTCATGTAGTTTAAACCTATTAGTGGAGAACTACCGTAGAGCTTGTTAAAATTGGTTTGCATGATTGGTCTCTCTTAAGGTCTAGATATTTTCTGGTAAAAGTGTTTGAGCAACAAGGAAGACAGTGTAGAGTATTATAATGCTTGCAATATGTTCTTATGTAAGTTTTTTGTACCGGTTCATACTTGTGTTTGCTTCAAATAACCTTGCTAGCCTAAGCCTTGTATCGAGAGGGAATACTTCTCATGCATCCAAAATCCTTGAGCCAACCACTATGCCATTTGTGTCCACCATATCTACCTACTATGTGGTATTTCCTGCCATTCCAAAGTAAATTGCTTGAGTGCTACCTTTAAACAATTCAAAATTTATCACCTCTGATTTGTGTCAATGTTTTATAGCTCATGAGGAAGTATATGGTGTTTATCTTTCAATCTTGTTGGGCAACTTTCACCAATGGACTAGTGGCTTCATCCGCTTATCCAATAATTTTGCAAAAAGAGCTGGCAATGGGATTCCCAGTCCCAAATTAATTAACAAAAATAGACACTCCTCCATGGTATGTGATTGTTGGACGGCACCCGAAGGATTCGGTTAGCCATGGCTTGAGAAAGCAAAGGTGGGGAGGAGTGTCATCATAATAAAACTAAAATAAAAAGGCACTCATTCATGGTATGAGATTGTTGGCAGGCACCCGAGGATTCGGTTAGCCATGGTTTGTGAAAGAAAGGTTGGAAGGAGTGCCACCCAAAAATAAAATAAAATGGGAGCCGCTCTTTGAAGGTTTGTCTAGCAAGGGGGTTAGAGTGCCCACTACCATTCGTTGACAACAACAAACACCTCTCAAAACTTTACTTTTATGCTCTCTTTATGTTTTCAAAACCAAAGCTCTAGCACAAATATAGCAATCGATGCTTCCCTCTTTGAAGGGCCTTTCTTCTACCTTTATGTTGAGTCAGTTTACCTACTTCCTTCCATCTTAGAAGCAAACACTTGTGTTAACTGTGCATTGATTCTTACATACTTGCTTATTTGCATTCATCATATTACTTTGTGTTGACAATTATCCATGATATATGCATGTTGAAAGTTGAAAGCAACCGCTGAAACTTAAATCTTCCTTTGTGTTGCTTCGATGCCTTTACTTTGAATCTATTGCTTTATGAGTTAACTCTTGTGCAAGGCTTTTGATGCTTGTCTTGAAAGTATTCTTCATGAAAAGTTTTGCTATATGTTATCTATTTGTTAGCAACTATAGATCATTGCCTTGAGTCACTTCATTCATTTCATATGCTTTGTAATAGTATGATCAAGGTTATGTAAGTAGCATGTCACTACAGAAATTACTCTTTTTATCGTTTACCTACTCGAGGACGAGCAGGAACTAAGTTTGGAGATGCTTGATACGTCTCCAACGTACCTATAATTTCTGTCGTTCCATGCTTGTTTTATGACAATACTTACATGTTTTGCTTGCACTTTATGATGTTTTTATGCGTTTTATGGAACTAACCTATTAACAAGATGCCACAGTGCCAGTTCTTTTTGTTGTTTTTGGTTCAGAAAGGCTGTTCGGGCAATATTCTCGGAATTCGACGAAACGAAGACCAAACCTCCTATTTTTCCCGGAAGGCTCCAGAACACCGAAGAAGAGTCGGAGAGGGGCCAGAGGGCCACCACACCATAGGGTGGCGCGGCCTGGCCTGGGCCCGCGCCGGCCTGTGGTGGGGAGCCCCCAGGTGCCCCCTGCGCCGCCTCTTCGCCTATAAAATCCCTTTCGACCTAAAAACACCGGACCACTTGACGAAACTCCAGAAAGACTACGGGCGCCGCCGCCATCGCGAAACTCAATTCGGGGACGAAGTCTCTGTCCCGGCACCCTGCCGGGACGGGGGTGCCCCCGAAGCCATCTCCATCAACGCCATCGCCTCCATCATGCTCCGTGAGTAGTTCCCCCATGGACTACGGGTTCTAGCTGTAGCTAGTTGGTATACTCTCCCCCATGTACTTCAATACAATGATCTCATGAGCTGCCTTACATGATTGAGATTCATCTGATGTAATCGGTGTTGTGTTTGTTGGGATCCGATGGATTGTTACGTTATGATTGTCTATCTACAAAGTTTGTGAAGTTATTGTTGCTGCAATCTTGTTGTGTTTAATGCTTGTCACTAGGGCCCGAGTGGCATGATCTTAGATTTGAGCTCTATAATTATTGCTTAGATTGTATCTACAAGTTGTATGCACATGTCACTGTCCGGAACCAAAGGCCCCGAAGTGACAGAAATCGGGACAACCGGAGGGGATGGCGGTGATGTGAGGGACACATGTTTTCACGGAGTGTTAATGCTTTGCTCCGGTGCTCTATTAAAAGGAGTACCTTAATATCCAGTAGATTCCCTTGAGGCCCGGCTGCCACCGGCTGGTAGGACAATAGATGTTGTGCAAGTTTCTCATTGCGAGCACGTACGACTATAATTGGAAAACATGCCTACATGATTAATGAATTGATGTTCTTTCTTAATGCCTTATCAATCCTATCAATTGCCCAACTGTAATTTGTTCACCCAACACTTGTCACTTGTTATTGGAGAGTTACCACTAGTGTAGATAGCTGGGAACCCCGGTCCATCTCGCATCATCATATACTCGTTCTACATGTCATTGGAAGTAGTATCAACTATTTTCTGGTGCCATTGCTCTCATATTACTATTACTGCTGCTGTGTTACTGTTACTCTCATATTACTGCTACTTTCACATCACCCCTGTTACTAGTGCTTTTCCAGGTGCAGCTGAATTGACAACTCAGTTGTTAAGGCTTATAAGTATTCTTTACCTCCCCTTGTGTCGAATCAATAAATTTGGGTTTTACTTCCCTCGAAGACTGTTGCGATCCCCTATACTTGTGGGTCATCAATGATTCTCTACTCTCATATTAAAATTATTTTGCTTAACAATATAATTATCAAATTCATCTAAACATTGATCAGGAGGTTTTGAATAAGGGATATCTCCTCTATCAAAGCGTTGAAGAGAATGTACCTCAATTGTGGATGAAGGGGGAATTATCTTACATAGGTCTTCTATAGGAGGTAAATTCTTCACATCTTCAGATTTAATACCTTTCTCCATAAGAGATTTCTTGGCTTCCCTCATATCTTCATCATTTAATTCAATCATACCCCTCTTCTTCAATATTGGTGTTGGGGTTGGTTCAGGTGTAGACCAATCATCATGATTTTTGCTTATTTTAGCCAATAATTCTTCAGCTTCGTCCGGAGTTCTTTTCCTGAAAACACAATCAGCACAACTATCCAGGTATGCCCTAGACTCAATGGTTAGTCCACTATAAAATATATCAAGTAAATCATGCTTCTCCAAATCATGTCCAGGCCGAGCTCTAATAAGAGAGCAAAATCTTGCCCAAGCTTCAGGCAATTTCTCTCCATCTTCTTGATCAAAACTATAAATTCTCTGCAGAGCAATATGTTGAGCACTAGCGGGAAAGTATTTCCGAAAGAAAACATCAAGCAAACAACTTGGACTATCAATAGAATCAGGAGGAAAATTATTATACCAAATCTTAGCATCATCCTTTAATGAGAAAGGGAAAATCTTAGCAACAAAATAAGTACGCATCTTAACATCATCAGAAAACAAGCTACTTAAAGTAGAAAGCTCATTCATGTGCTCTACAGCACTTTCTTTTTCAGTACCACAGAAAGGTGTTTTCTCAACAATAGATATATGAGACAAATCAAGAGAAAAATCATAATCTTTATCCTTAATGTTTATAGGAGATGTGGCAAATTTAGGATCAGGAGACAGTTTATATCTAACAGCATGTTGTGCAATAAGCTTTTTAAGGTTACTTGTACTAGTAGTAGCATTGCATTTATCAATAAAATCATCATCAAGTTCCACATAATCTTCATCAAGATCATCAGACTCAGGTGAATTAACAGGTGTAACAATATTTTCATTAGGAGTTTCAGTATTTTCAATTTGTCTAGACCTAGCAATTGTAGCATCTAGAAAAGGACCTAATGAACCAGTATTATCAAGCACAGTAGAAGCATCATCAAAGGATTTTCAGAATTTTCAGATTCAACACGTACTTGTGGTGGTGAAACAAGTTGACTTATCACAGATGGTGAATCAAGAGCAGCAGAGGTACTCAGAGTTGTACCTTTTCTTGTAGTGGATGGTGATACGTCCATTTTGCATCACTATTTTATATCATAATTTGCTGTTATTCATTGATATATTTCATATTTAGAGATGATACTTATGTTATTTCACCTATTTTGCATGTTTCATGATTATTGGAGAATTATTCACCGGAGTCAGGATTCTGCTGGAAAAAGCACCGTCAGGACACCATATTTCGGAAGATCAACAATTGACGGAAATTATATGAAAAATCCTATTTTTCCAGAAGACGAAGGGAGCCAGAAGGAGGAGCCGAGGAGGGCCGCCATGGCCCCCCCATAGGCCGGCGCGGGCCTGCCCTGGCCGCGCCGCCATGTGGGGAGGGGCCACAACCCTCGGCCTCCTCTCGTTCGCGTACATCTTCACCCGAAAAAAGGCACGGGGAGTTACGGAGAATTGAGAGCCGCCTCTGCGGGGCGGAGAGACACCAGAGAGAAAGAGCTCTCCGGCGGCCAGGAATCCGCCGGGAAATTCCCTCCCGGAGGGGGAAATCGACGCCATCGCCACCGTCATCGAGCTGGACATCATTGGGATCATCATCATCATCATCTCCACCATCTACACCGCCATCTCCACCGCTGCACCTCGTCACCGCTGTAACAATTAGGGTTGGATCTTGATTGTTTGATAGGGGAAACTCTCCCGGTATTGATTTCTACTTGTTATTGATGCTATTGAGTGAAACCATTGAACCAAGGTTTATGTTCAGATTGTTATTCATCATCATATCACCTCTGATCATGTTCCATATGATGTCTCGTGAGTAGTTCGTTTAGTTCTTGAGGACATGGGTGAAGTCTAAATGTTAGTAGTGAATTATGGTTGAGTAATATTCAATGTTATGATATTTAAGTTGTGGTGTTATTCTTCTAGTGGTGTCATGTGAACGTCGACTACATGATACTTCACCTTTATGGGCCTAGGGGAGTACATCTTGTATTCGTTTGCTAATTGTGGGGCTGCCGGAGTGACAGAAACCTAAACCCCCGTTAGTATATCGGTGCAGGAGGGATAGCAGGATCTCAGAGTTTAAGGTTGTGGTTAGATTTATCTTAATTACTTTCTTGTATTTGCGGATGCTTGCAAGGGGTATAATCACAAGTATGTATTAGTCCTAGGAAGGGCGGTGCATTAGCATAGGTTCACCCACACAACACTTATCAAAACAATGAAGATTAATCAACTATATGAAGCGAAAGCACTAGACTAAAATCCCCGTGTGTCCTCAAGAACGTTTGGTCATTATAAGTAAACAAACCGGCTTGTCCTTTGTGCTAAAAAGGATTGGGCTACTCGCTGCAATTATTTCTCTCGCATTTTATTTACTTGTACTTTATTTATCTGCTATATCAAAACCCCCTGAATACTTGTCTGTGAGCATTTACAGTGAATCCTTCATCGAAACTGCTTGTCAACACCTTCTGCTCCTCGTTGGGTTCGACACTCTTATTTATCGAAAGTACTACGATACACCCCTATACTTGTGGGTCATCAAGACTATTTTCTGGCGCCGTTGCCGGGGAGTGAAGCGCTATTGGTAAGTGGAATTGGTAAGGAAAATTTTTACTGTACGTGCTGATTTTGTTTCTGCTTGCTGCTATAAGTCATTATGGAGAGATCCTCCCTTGAATTTCTATTTGGGAAATCTACTACTACTGCAACGGTAGTGGATGAGGCGCCAGGTGAGGAAGTAATACCATATAAAATACCTATGAAAATTATTGAACGTGTTGTGGATAACCGCTATGAAGGGGATGGAACTGTTCATCCTGGAGATCATTTACTGTTTTTACATGAATTATGCGGGTTATTCAAGTGTGCAGGTATTTCAATGGATGAAGTTAGGAAGAAATTATTTGTTATGTCGCTATCTGGTAAAGCGGCGCATTGGTATAAACTGCTGAAGGATGGGCGTTCTCTTGATTGGAAGGATATTGTGCCTCTATTTTATTCCAAATTCTATCCTCCAAGTGAAATTCACAAAGACCGCAACCGTATATATAATTTCTGGCCTCATGATGGAGAGAGTATTGCCCAAGCGTGGGGGAGATTGAAGTCTTTAATGCTCAAATGCCCCATTCATGAGCTTCCTGGTAATATTATCATTGATAATTTCTATGCAAGACTTTCTTTTCAAGATAAAACCTTGCTGGATACTTCTTGTTCTGGATCATTCACGCGCAATAAAGAAGAGTTTAAATGGGACCTTCTTGATCAAATCCAAGAAAATACTGAAGGATGGGAGAATGACAAAGGTAGAGTGTCAGGTATAAATTATGATTATGAATGCATTGAAACTTTTATGGATACTGATGAATATCGTAATATAAGTGCTACATATGGTCTTGACTCTCAAGTTGTTGCAAATATTTATAAAGCCTTTTCCTCTCATTTTGAATTGCCTAGGAAGAATTTTGATAAGTATCATGAACCTTATAAAGATAAAACTGATTCACCTAAAGGTAAATGTATTGAAATTAAAACTGTTGATCATGTTCTTCCTGAAGCTTATATTGAAAAAACTCCTTTCCCTGCTAAAATGAAGGAGTATTCTGTTATAACTAGTGTAGTTAATAAAAGTGCAAAGAAACCTATAGAACCTGAAGAACAAATAAAGGTTGAACCTGCTGTTGCAATAGTTAAAGATCTTGTGACTGAAAATGTGGAAGATGGTCATATTATTTTCTGTGAAGATGCTTCTAATATTGTTTCGCATCCTAATAAGTATAGGAAAGCCAGTGTTCCTGTGCTCTCTGTTCGAATTGGTGATCATTGCTATTATGGTTTATGCGACATTGGTGCAAGTATTAGTGCCATTCCTTATGAGCTCTACACGGAAATCATGCATGAAATTGGTTCTTGTGAACTTGAAGATATTGATGTGGTTATTCGGCTAGCTAATAGAGAAACTATCTCTCCCATTGGTATTGTTCGAGATGTTGAAGTTCTATGTGGTAAGATTAAATATCCCGCTGACTTTTTGGTACTTGGTTCTGCTGCTAGTAAGTCTTGTCCTATTATTTTTGGTAGACCTTTTCTGAATACTTGTGGAGCTATTATAGATTGCAAGAAAGAGAAAATTGTTACTAAATTTGCTGGTGAATCTTATGAGTTTAACTTCTCTAAATTTGCCAAAACTCCTTATAAAGCTGATTTTCCTAATGATGATTTTAGAGTTGAACAGTGTGCATCTATTGCTCTTGCTCCTAATAATCCTTTGCAACAACATTTGGAGAATAGTGAGAGTGAAGTTTTTAGGGAAGAAAGGGATGAGCTTGATGAAATTTTCCTTCGTCAACCTATTCTTAAACATGACTTGCCGGTTGAAGATTTAGGTGTAACACCACCACCAAAGGAAGATCCTGTATTTGATTTGAAACCATTACCTGATAATTGATGCGCGTAGATGTACACGTCCATTGGGAACCCCAAGAGGAAGGTGTGATGCGCACAGCAACAAGTTTTCCCTCAGAAAGAAACCAAGGTTATCGAACCAGTAGGAGCCCAGAAGCACGTGAAGGTTGTTGGTGGAGGAGTGTAGTGCGGCGCAACACCAGTGAAACCGGCGCCAACGTGGAACCTGCACAACACAATCAAAATACTTTGCCCCGTAACGTTGAGGTTGTCAATCTCACCGGCTTGCTGAAAACAAAGGATTAAACGTATCGAGTGGAAGATGGTGTTTGTTTGCAAAGAACAGTAAAAACAGTAGAATGTATTCAGATGTAAAAGAATGGACCGGGTCCACAGTTCACTAGTGGTGTCTCTCCAATAAGATAACTAACATGCTGGGTGAACAAATTACAGGCGGGCAATTGACAAATAAAGGTTCAATACATATCAACGATGATTACTATGTGATTTAATCAGGGCATTACGACAAAGTACATAGACCGCTATCCAGCATGCATCTATGCCTAAATAATCCACCTTCAGGTTATCATCCGAACCCCTTCCAGTATTAAGTTGCAACAACAGATAATTGCATTAAGTATGGTGCGTAATGTAATCAACACAAATATCCTTAGACAAAGCATCAATGTTTTATCCCTAGTAGCAACAGCACATCCACCTTAGAACTTTCTGTCACTGTCCCAGATTCAATGGAGGCATGAACCCACTATCGAGCATAATTACTCCCTCTTGGAGTTACAAGTATCAACTTGGCCAGAGCCTCTACTAGCAACGGAGAGCATGCAAGAACATAAACAACACATATATGATAGATTGATAATCAGCTTAACATAGTATTCTCTATTCATCGGATCTCACCAAACACAACATGTAGCATTACAAATAGATGATCTTGATCATGTTAGGCAGCTCACAAGATCTAATATAATGAAAGCACAAGCGGAGAAGACAACCATCTAGCTACTGCTATGGACCCATAGTCCAAGGATGAACTACTCACGCATCAATCCGGAGGCGGGCATGATGATGTAGAGCCCCTCCGGTGATGATTCCCCTCTCCGGCAGGTGCCGGGCGATCTCCTAATCCCCCGAGATGGGATTGGCGGCGGCGCCTCTCGTAATGTTTTCCGTATCGTGGCTCTCGGTACGGGGTTTCGCGACGGAGGCTTTAAGTAGGGAAGGGTAGGTCAGGGGGCGTCACGAGGTGGCGACACAACAGGCCGCGCGGCCCACCCAGGCCCGCGCCGCCACGGTGTCCGCGCCTCGTGGCCCCACGTTTCCTCTTCGGACTTCTGGAAGCTTCGTGCAAAAATAGGCCCTGGGCGTTGATTTCGTCCAATTCCGAGAATATTTCCTTACTAGGATTTCTGAAACCAAAAACAGCAGAAAACACCACTGGCATCTTGTTAATAGGTTAGTGCCGGAAAATGTAAAATAACGCTGTAAAGTATGTGTAAAACACTCAAGTATTGTAATAAAAGTAGCATGGAACATAAGAAATTATAGATACGTTTGCGACGTATCAAGTACTTTCAAACAAGTATCAATAAGAGTTGCATAAGAGCTAACTCATAAGCAATAAATTCTAAGTAGAATGCATTGAAGCAACACAAAGGATGATTAAGTTTCAGCAGTTGCTTTCAACTTGTAACATGTATATCTCATGGATATTTGTCAACATAGAGTAATATAACAGTGCAATAAGTAAACATGTAAGAATCAATGCACACAGTTAACACAAGTGTTTGCTTCTAAGAAGAAAGAAGTGGGTAAACTGACTCAACATAAAGTAAAAGAATGGCCCTTCGCAGAGGGAAGCATGGATTACTATTTTTGTGCTAGAGCTTTTATTTTGAAAACATAGAAACAATTTTGTCAACGGTAGTAATAATTCATATATGCTATGCATAATACTTCCTACAAGTTGCATGTCTCATGCATAGAGTACTAATAGTGCTCGCACCTTGTCCTAATCAGCTCGGAAAACACGGATTATCATCGCATAACATATGTTTCAACCAAGTGTCACAAAGGGGTACCTCTATGCCGCCTGTACAAAAGTCTAAGGAGAAAGCACGCATTGGATTTCTCGCTTTTGATTATTCTCAACTTAGACATCCATACCGGGACAACATAGACAACAGATAATGGACTCCTCTTTTAATGCTTAAGCATTCAACAACAGTTAATATTCTCATAAGAGATTGAGGTTGTATGTCCAAACTGAAACTTCCACCATGATACATGGCTTTAGTTAGCGGCCCAATGTTCTTCTCTAACATATGCATACTCAAACCATTTGATCATGAAATCGCACTTACTTCAGACAAGACGAACATGCATAGCATCTCACATGATATCCAACAAAGGTAAAAAGTTGATGGCGTCCCCAGAAACATGGTTACCGCTCAACAAGCAACTTATAAGAATTAAGACACATAACTACATATTCATCACCACAATAGTTTTTAAGCTATTTGTCCCATGAGCTATATATTGTAAAGGTAAAGGAATGAAATTTTAAAGGTAGCACTCAAGTAATTTACTTTGGAATGGCAGAAAAATACCACATAGTAGGTAGATATGGTGGACACAAATGGCATGGATTTTGGCTCAAGGTGTTTGGATGCACGAGAAGCATTTCCTCTCAGTACAAGGTTTGGGCTAGCAAGGTTGTTTGAAGCAAACACAAGTATGAACAGGTACAGCAAAACTCACACAAGAACATATTGCAAGCATTATAAGACTCTACACTGTCTTCCTTGTTGTTCAAACACTTTACCCGAAATTATCTAGACTTAGAGAGACCAATCATGCAAACCAAATTAAACAAGCTCTATGGTAGTTCTTCATTAATAGATTAAACTACATGATGCAAGAGCTTAAACATGATCTATGAGAGCTCAAACAATTGCCAAGTTATTCCAAACCATATGCAGCATTTTCTGATTCCAACCAAATAGCAATTTAACGAAGCAATTTCAGCCTTCGCCATGAATATTAAAGCACAATTAAGAACACAAGTGTTCCATATGAAAAAGCGGAGCGTAATATCTCCAATATAAGAATGGTGGGATCCAACTTTATTCAAAACAAAATGAAAATAAAAGCAAACCGACGCTCCAAGTAAAGAACATAAGATGTGATGGCATAAAAATATAGTTTCACTAGAAGTGACCTGATAATGTTGTCGATGAAGAAGGGGATGCCTTGGGCATCCCCAAGCTTAGATGCTTGAGTCTTCTTAAAATATGCAGGGATGAACCACCGGGGCATCCTGATACGTCCATTTTGCATCACTATTTTATACCATAATTTGTTGTTATTCATTGATATATTTCATATTTGGACACAATACTTATGTTATTTCATCTATTTTGCATGTTTCATGATCATTGGAGAATTATTCATCGGAGTCAGGATTCTGCTGGAAAAAGCACCGTCAGGACGCCATATTTCTGAAGATCAACAATTGACGAAAATTACACGTAAATTCCTATTTTTCCAGAAGACGAAGGGAGCCAAAAGGAGGGAGGAGCCACCATGGGCCCCCCCATAGCCGGCGGGCCGGCCTGGCCACGCCGCCTTGTGGGGAGGGGGCCCACAGCCCCCTCGGCCGCCTCTCCTTCGCGTACTTCTTCGTCCCGAAAACCTAAGCCACAGGGGGTACCTCGCGAAGAGTCACAGCCGCCTCTGCGGGGCGGAGAACACCAGGGAGAAAAGAGCTCTCCGGCGGGCAGGAATCCGCCGGGGAAATTCCCTCCCGAAGGGGGAAATCGACGCCATCGCCATCGTCATCGAGCTGGACATCATCTCCATCATCATCATCATCATCATCTCCACCATCTACACCGCCATCACCACCGCTGCACCTCGTCACCGCTGTAACGATTTGGGTTGGATCTTGATTGTTTGATAGGGGAAACTCTCCCGGTGTTGATTTCTACTTGTTATTGATGCTATTGAGTGAAACCATTGAACCAAAGTTTATGTTCAGATTGTTATTCATCATCATATCACCTCTGATCATATTCCATATGATGTCTCGTGAGTAGTTCGTTTAGTTCTTGAGGACATGGGTGAAGTCTAAATGTTAGTAGTGAACTATGGTTGAGTAATATTCAATGTTATGATATTTAAGTTGTGGTGTCATTCTTCTAGTGGTGTCGTGTGAACGTCGACTACACGATACTTCACCATTTATGGGCCTAGGAGAGTGCATCTTGTATTCGGTTGCTAATTGCGGGGTTGCCGGAGTGACAGAAACCCCCGTTGGTATATCGATGCAAGAGGGATCGCAGGATCTCAGAGTTTAAGGCTGTGGTTAGATTTATCTTAATTACTTTCTTGTAGTTGTGGATGCTTGCAAGGGGTATAATCACAAGTATGTATTAGTCCTAGGAAGGGCGGTGCATTAGCATAGGTTCACCCACACAACACTTATCAAAACAATGAAGATTAATTAGCTGTATGAAGCGAAAGCACTAGACTAAAATCCCCGTGTGTCCTCAAGAACGTTTGGTCATTATAAGTAAACAAACCGGCTTGTCCTTTGTGCTAAAAAGGATTGGGCCACTCGCTGCAATTATTTCTCTCGCACTTTATTTACTCGTACTTTATTCATCTGTTACATCAAAACCCCTTGAATACTTGTCTGTGAGCATTTACAGTGAATCCTTCATCGAAACTGCTTGTCAACACCTTCTGCTCCTCGTTGGGATCGACATTCTTACTTATCGAAGATACTACGATACCCCCCTATACTTGTGGGTCATCAAGACTATTTTCTGGCGCCGTTGCCGGGGAGTGAAGCGCTATTGGTAAGTGGAATTGGTAAGGAAAACCTTTACTGTTTGTGCTGATTTTATTTCTGCCTGCTGCTATAAGTCATTATGGAGAGATCTTCTCTTCAATTTCTATTTGGGAAATCTACTACTACTGCAACGGTAGTGGATGAAGCGCCAGGTGAGGAAGTAATACCGTATAAAATACCTATGAAAATTATTGAACGTGTTATGGATAACCGCTATGAAGGGGATGGAACTGTTCATCCTGGTGATCATTTACTATTTTTACATGAATTATGCGGGTTATTCAAATGTGCAGGTATTGCTATGGATGAAGTTAGAAAGAAACTATTCTCTATATCGCTGTCTGGTAAAGCGGCGCACTGGTATAAATTGCTGAAGAATAGGGATTCTCTTGATTGGGAGGACATTGTGCCTTTATTTTATTCCAAATTCTATCCTCCAAGTGAAATTCACAAGGATCGGAACCGCATATATAATTTCTGGCCTCATGATGGAGAGAGTATTGCCCAAGCTTGGGGGAGATTGAAGTCTTTAATGCTCAAATGCCCCATTCATGAGCTTCCTGGTAATGTTATTATTGATAATTTCTATGCAAGACTTTCTTTTCAAGACAAGACCTTGCTGGATACTTCTTGTTCTGGATCATTTACACGCAACAAAGAAGAGTTTAAAAGGGACCTTCTTGATCGGATCCAGGAGAATACTGAAGGATGGGAGAACGACAAAGATAGAGAGTCAGGTATAATCTTTGATTATAAATGCATTGAAGCTTTTATGGATACTGATAAATTTCGTAATATGAGTGCTACTTATGGTCTTGATTCCCAAGTTGTTGCAAATCTTTACAAAGCTTTTGCCTCTCATTATGAATTGCCTAAGAAGAATTTTGATAAGTATCATGAACCGTATAAAGATAAAATTGATTCATCTGTAAACAAATGTGTAGTGATTGAAACTGTTGATCATGTTATTCCTGAAGCTTATATTGAAAAAACTCCTTTTCCTGCTAAAATGAAAGAGTACTCTGTTATATCTAGTGCGGTTAATAAAAGTGAAAAGAAACCTATAGAACCTGAAGAACAAATTAAGGTTGAACCTGCTGTTGCAATAGTTAAAGATCTTGTGACTGAAAATGTGGAAGATGGTCATATTATTTTCTGTGAAGATGCTTCTAATATTGTTTCGCATCCTAATAAGTCTAGAAAAACTAGTGTTCCTATGCTATCTGTCAGAATTGGGGATCATTGTTATTATGGTTTATGTGATATTGGTGCAAGTATTAGCGCTATTCCTTATGAGCTTTATACGGAGATCATGCATGAAATTGGTTCTTGTGAACTTGAAGATATTGATGTGGTTATTCGGCTTGCTAATAGAGAAACTATCTCTCCAATTGGTATTGTTCGAGATGTGGAAGTTTTATGTGGTAAGACTAAATATCCTGCTGACTTTCTGGTACTTGGTTCTGCTGCTAGTAAGTATTGTCCTATTATTTTTGGTAGACCATTTCTAAATACTTGTGGAGCTGTTATAGATTGCAAGAAGGAAAAGATTGTTACTAAATTTGCTGGTGAATCTTATGAGTTTAATTTCTCTAAATTTGCCAAAACTCCTTATAAAGCTGATTTGCCTAATAATGATTTTAGAGTTGAACAGTGTGCGTCTATTGCTCTTGCTCCTACTAATCCTTTGCAGCAACATTTGGAGAATAGTGAGAGCGAAGTCTTTAGGGAAGAAAGAAATGAACTTGATGAAATTTTCCTTCGTCAACCTATCCTTAAACATGACTTGCCAGTTGAAGATTTAGGTACAACACCACCACCAAAGGAAGATCCTGTTTTCGATTTAAAACCATTGCCTGATAATCTTAAATATGCTCATATTGATGATAAGAAAATATATCCTGTTATTATTAGTTCTAAGCTTTCAGAGATTGAGGAAGAAAGGTTATTGGAAATATTGAAGAAACACCGAGGAGCTATTGGCTACACTCTTGATGATTTGAAGGGGATTTCTCCCTCTATTTGCCAACATGCTATCAATATGGAAGATGATGCAAAGCCTGTTGTTGAACATCAACGTCGTCTAATTCCGAAAATGAAGGAGGTGGTAAGGAATGAGGTATTAAAACTTCTTGAAGCAGGTATTATATATCCTATTGCTGATAGTAGATGGGTTAGTCCTGTGCATTGTGTTCCTAAGAAAGGAGGAATGACTGTTGTGCCTAATGATAATGATGAGCTCATCCCTCAAAGAGTAGTTGTAGGGTATAGAATGTGCATTGATTTTCGAAAAGTTAATAAAGTTACTAAGAAAGATCATTACCCTTTACCCTTTATTGATCAAATGCTAGAAAGGTTGTCTAAAAATACTCACTTTTGCTTTCTTGATGGTTATTCTGGGTTTTCACAAATTGCTGTTAAAACTAAAGATCAAGAGAAAACCCACTTTCACTTGCCCTATGGAACTTATGCTTATAGGCGTATGCCTTTTGGTTTATGTAATGCTCCTGCTACTTTTCAAAGATGCATGTCTGCTATTTTTCATGGCTTTTGCGAGAGTATTGTAGAGGTGTTCATGGATGATTTTTTTGTCTATGGGAATTCTTTTGATAATTGCTTGCGAAACCTCGATAAAGTTTTGCAGAGATGTGAAGAAACTAACCTTGTTCTTAATTGGGAGAAATGCCACTTTATGGTTAATGAAGGAATTGTATTGGGACATAAAATTTCCGAGAGAGGTATTGAAGTTGATAGAGCTAAAGTTGAAGCAATTGAGAAGATGCCCTACCCGAGGGATGTTAAAGGTATTCGTAGTGTTCTTGGTCATGCTGGGTTTTATAGGAGATTTATTAAAGATTTCTCCAAGATTTCAAAGCCTCTTACTAATCTTCTTCAAAAAGATGTACCTTTTGTTTTTGATGATGATTGTAAGGAAGCTTTTGAAACTTTAAAGAAAGCCTTAACAACTGCTCCTGTAGTTGAACCTCCTGATTGGAATTTGCCTTTTGAAATTATGTGTGATGCTAGTGATTTTGCTGTAGGCGCTGTTTTTGGACAGCGAGTAGATAAAAAATTAAATGTTATTCATTATGCTAGTAAGACTCTTGATGCTGCTCAAAGAAATTATGCTACAACTGAAAAGGAATTGTTAGCTGTAGTCTTTGCTTGTGACAAGTTTAGATCCTATATTGTTGATTCAAAAGTCACGATTCATACTGATCATGCTGCAATTAGATACCTTATGACAAAGAAAGATGCTAAGCCAAGGCTTATTAGATGGGTACTTCTTTTGCAAGAATTTGATTTACATATTATAGATAGGAAAGGTGCTGATAATCATGTTGCTGATAATTTGTCTAGATTGGAAAATATTGCTTATGATCCTGTTCCTGTTAATGATAGTTTTCCAAATGAACAATTGGCTCTAATAAAGGTGAGCTCGCGAGATAGCCCTTGGTATGCCGATTATGCTAACTTTATTGTATCCAAGTACTTGCCTCCAACCTTTTCAGCTCAGCAAAGGAGGAAATTCTTTTATGACTTGAGGCATTATTTTTGGGATGACCCACACTTATATAAAGAAGGAGTGGATGGTATTATGCGAAGATGTGTTCCTGAATATGAACAACAGGAGATATTGAGTAAATGTCATGGTAGTGCTTATGGAGGACATCACGCTGGAGATAGAACCGCGCAAAAGGTTCTACAATCAGGTTTTTATTGGCCAACTGTCTTCAAAGATGCAAGGAAGTTTATTTTATCTTGTGATGAATGTCAAAGGGTTGGTAACATCTCCAGACGCAATGAAATGCCTATGAATTATACTCTTGTTATTGAACCATTCGATTGTTGGGGATTCGACTTCATGGGTCCTTTCCCTTCTTCAGAAGGTAACACTCATATACTTGTCGCTGTTGATTATGTTACTAAATGGGTAGAAGCTATACCCACAAAAAGTGATGGTGAGACCTCTTTAAAAATGCTTTTAGATATTATTTTCCTAGATTTGGAGTACCTAGATATATTATGACTGATGGAGGTTCTCATTTTATTCATGGAGGTTTTAGAAAAACTCTTGCTAAGTATGGTATTAATCATAGAATTGCTTCCGCTTATCACCCTCAAACTAGTGGTCAAGTAGAATTATCAAATAGAGAGATTAAATCTATTTTGGGAAAGATTGTTAATAAATCTAGAAAGAATTGGGCTAGCAAATTGAAGGAAGCATTGTGGGCTTATAGAACTGCTTATAAAAATCCCATGGGTATGTCACCGTATAAAATGGTTTATGGAAAAGCTTGTCATTTACCTTTAGAACTAGAGCACAAAGCTTATTGGGCTGTAAGGGAACTTAATAAAGATTTCAAACTTGCCGGTAAAAAGAGATTGCTACAATTGAGTTCTTTAGATGAATGGAGAAGTGAAGCTTATGAAAATGCTAAACTCTTTAAGGAGAAAGTTAAGAAATGGCATGATAGAAGAATTATCAAAAGAGAATTTAATGTTGGGGACAAAGTCCTATTGTATCGGTCTCGTCTCAGATTCTTTTGCAGGGAAATTACTCTCAAAATGGGAAGGACCATATGTTATTGAGGAAGTATACCGTTCAGGAGCAATAAAAATTAGCTCTTTGGAAGGTAACGCCACACAAGTAGTGAATGGACAAAGACTCAAGCATTATATTTCTGGAGATTCTTATAATGAAGATATTGATATTATCCAAGTGATAACTCCGGAAGCTTTCATCAAAGATCAAATTGACAGTTCTGCAGAGTCCGACTTTGAATAGGTAACAGTTTTAGTAATAAAAAGTCCGCGTTTAGCTTTCCGAACAATATTTTTGCTGGTTTTGGAAAATATGAAAAATTACGAGATCGAAACGGAGTGGAGGAGACGCACGAGGGCGTGCCCCCATAGGCCGGCGCGGGCCCCAGCCTGGCCGCGCCGCCCTATGAGGACACCGCCTCGTTGTCCCCCTCCGACTCTTGTTCGATCTGGTACCTTCCTTTTGTTGTAAAAATATTTGCTATATAATCCCCGGACCCCTGGAGGTCCGTATATCGTTTTCTCGTCGTGTTTTGTTTCGAGCTGTTTTCTGCCAGATTTGTTTTGATCTAGAAGCACCATGGTCTCCAACAACAAGGACAAGGGACCTTTGGAGGAAGATATTCAAGACCCTGAATTGAAGGAAGAAGTCGCGAGCGAGGATGAGGAAGAAGTGGAGGAGGTTCCGCGAGTACACCAGCGTGCCACCATTGCAAGCATTGGCGTGATATCAAATCCATCCAACACCAAGAGGAGTGCACGAATCGCTACCGGAGGAGCAGTTCCACGTCGCTTCTTAGCTCCAAGGACATCTTCTCCAGGCAATTACCACCCTTTCCGCAATCTAATCTACAATCGTCAAACTGAAAGGACCCCCAAGGTAGTGTTGCCAAGTGGTTGGGATATAGATCGTTCTAACATTGCAGGAGAGATGAAATCTGAAGCTGAAGGATGGGGAAACAACTCTAGGAGTTGGGACTCACCACCTGACATGATTATGAGCCGCGTTGAGCACAACTCAGAGCTGATTCGCAACCTCACCTATGAGATTGAGGATTTAAAGGAGCTTGTTAAGAAGCTTGTCGAGAAGAATCCATCACCATCACCACCGAAGGAGTAATTCATCATCGGTATTGGCATCCCCTTGGTTTGTTCCAAGCTTGGGGGAGTGCCGCGGTATCACATCATCACTACCTTTATCTTTTACTATCAAGTAGTGTCATATCATGAGTAGGGAAGTTATCATATGGAATAGTTTGCAATGTGGAAGTATCTCTCTTAGTTGGTTATCTATGTATCCGTTGGTGTGAGTTATCGTTATGGAATATTAATGAGAAGTCTTATCATTTACTTTTTACACACCTTATTTTAGTTTGCAATCTCTATCATATGATTGCTCTTGACATTGGTATTGATATCACTTTGGGAGCATTAAGTAAATCTATTTGGTTTTGGCAAACTTAGCATTGGTCAATAGCAACAACATCTTGATGTTTAAATAGAAGAGAGAAATACATTTAGATATATTACTCTATTATCTCTATGTTAATGAGTTTAGTATTCTGAAGTTAAAATTGCTTGTGCTTATGAGAAAGATGCATGATTGTTTCTATCATATGTATATTTGTTTGTTTCCCTCAACCTTTATGCTTGCTATCAAACCTTGCTAGCCAAAAACCTGTATTGAGAGGGAATGCTTCTCATACATCCATAACCTTAGACCAAACCCATGCCATTTGTGTCCACCATAACTACCTACTATGTGGTATTTTGCGCCACTCCAAGTAAATACTTCATGTGCTACCTTTAAATAATTCAAACCATACTACTCCTTATTTGTGTCAATGTTTTATAGCTCATGATGAAGTATGTGGTGCTTTATCTTTCAATCTTGTTGGGCGGACTTTCACCAATGGACTAGTGGCACATCCGCTTATCCAATAATTTTGCAATAAGAGCTGGCAACGGGGTTCCCAGCCCCAATTAATAACTTTCATTAATAATTCTCTTCACATGTTTTGCCCTGATTTATCAGTAAGCAACTTAATTTTGCAATAGACACTCCTCCATGGTATGTGAATGTTGGAAGGCACCCGAGGATTCGGTTAGCCATGGATTGAGAAAGCCAAGGTTGGGGGAGTGTCATCCATAATAAAACTAAAATACATGTGTAAACAAAGGAGGGGGATGATCTACCTTGCTGGTAGAGATGCCGTCCCTCATGGGAGCCGCTCTTGGAAGGTTCGTTTGGCAAGGGGGTTAGAGTGCCCGCTACCATTCGTTGACAACAACAAACACCGCTCAAAATCTTACTTTTATGCTCTTTATATGATTTCAAAACTTGAAAAGCTCTAGCACATGATGTAATCCCTGCTTCCCTCTGCGAAGGGCCTATCTTTTACTTTTATGTTGAGTCAGTAAACCTATTTCCCTCTATCTTAAGCAAGCAATTGAGTTGTTGTGAACCAACCATTTATGCTATGATTGAGCTAATCATGTCCTTTATACTTTCTTGTTTAGTACAAATTTTATCTGAATGAATATGACTTTGAAAGTTATCAATGATTATGAGGAGATTGTTATGATTGAGAATGAAAGCCCTGCTATATAAATTCTAATATGAAATCTTTGTTTAGAAGATAAGTACAATCCGTTAGTAGTTCTCTGACCAAGAACAAAGTTTGCCATAACCATTTATGATTTCCTATGCACCTTTACTTGTGATTTCTCTTTACTTATTTCAAGTTGAGTAATATGAAGAGAATGTTTACTAGAATGTCTTGTGTGAATCAATATGATGCTTCTTGTCCGTATTTTATTTATCGACTCCTCACTCCATAAACATGTGGTCTTGTTTATTGAGCTCAGTTTCGCTTGGGGACAAGCGAGGTCTAAGCTTGGGGGAGTTGATACGTCCATTTTGCATCACTATTTTATACCATAATTTGATGTTATTCATTGATATATTTCATATTTGGACACAATACTTATGTTATTTCATCTATTTTGCATGTTTCATGATCATTGGAGAATTATTCACCGGAGTCAGGATTCTGCTGGAAAAAGCACCGTCAGGACACCATATTTCCGAAGATCAACAATTGACGGATATTACACGTAAATTCCTATTTTTCCAGAAGACGAAGGGAGCCAAAAGGAGGAGCCGGGAGGAGCCACCATGGGCCCCCCCCATAGGCCGGCGCGGGCCCAGGCCTGGCCGCGCTGCCTTGTGGGGAGGGGGCCCCAGCCCCCTCGGCCGCCTCTCCTTCGCGTACTTCTTCGTCCCGAAAACCTAAGCCACGGGGTACCTCGAAGAGTCACAGCCGCCTGCGCGGGGCGGAGAACACCAGGGAGAAAAGAGCTCTCCGGCAGGCAGGAATCCGCCGGAAATTCCCTCTCGGAGGGGGAAATCGACGCCATCGCCATCGTCATCGAGCTGGACATCATCTCCATCATCATCATCATCATCTCCACCATCTACACCGCCATCACCACCGCTGCACCTCGTCACCGCTGTAACGATTTGGGTTGGATCTTGATTGTTTGATAGGGGAAACTCTCTCGGTGTTGATTTCTACTTGTTATTGATGCTATTGAGTGAAACCATTGAACCAAGGTTTATGTTCAGATTGTTATTCATCATCATATCACCTCTGATCATATTCCATATGATGTCTCGTGAGTAGTTCGTTTAGTTCTTGAGGACATGGGTGAAGTCTAAATGTTAGTAGTGAACTATGGTTGAGTAATATTCAATGTTATGATATTTAAGTTGTGGTGTCATTCTTCTAGTGGTGTCGTGTGAACATCGACTACACGATACTTCACCATTTATGGGCCTAGGAGAGTGCATCTTGTATTCGGTTGCTAATTGCGGGGTTGCCGGAGTGACAGAAACCTGAGCCCCCGTTGGTATATCGATGCAAGAGGGATCGCAGGATCTCAGAGTTTAAGGCTGTGGTTAGATTTATCTTAATTACTTTCTTGTAGTTGCGGATGCTTGCAAGGGGTATAATCACAAGTATGTATTAGTCCTAGGAAGGGCGGTGCATTAGCATAGGTTCACCCACACAACACTTATCAAAACAATGAAGATTAATTAGCCGTATGAAGCGAAAGCACTAGACTAAAATCCCCGTGTGTCCTCAAGAACGTTTGGTCATTATAAGTAAACAAACCGGCTTGTCCTTTGTGCTAAAAAGGATTGGGCCACTCGCTGCAATTATTTCTCTCGCACTTTATTTACTCGTACTTTATTCATCTGTTACACCAAAACCCCTTGAATACTTGTCTGTGAGCATTTACAATGAATCCTTCATCGAAACTGCTTGTCAACACCTTCTGCTCCTCGTTGGGATCGACATTCTTACTTATCGAAGATACTACGATACACCCCCTATACTTGTGGGTCATCACATCCCCAAGCTTAGACCTTTCACTCTTCTTGATCATAGTATATCATCCTCTTCTCTTGACCCTTGAAAACTTCCTCCACACCAAACTTCAAGCAAACTCATTAGAGGGTTAGTGCATAATTACAAATTCACATATTCAGAGGTGACACAATCATTCTTAACACTTCTGGACATTGCACAAGGCTTCTGAAAGTTAATGGAACAAATAAACTCATTCAACATAGCAAAAGCGGCAATGCGAAATAAAAGGCAGAATCTGTCAAAAACATAACAGTCCGTAAAGACGAACTGGCAGGGCACTTAACTTGCTCAAATGGAAAAACTCAAAACTAATGAAAGTTGTACATATATGAGGATCACGCTCGTAAATTTGCAGTTTTTTTTGATTTTTTACAGAGAGCTCTGCGAGAATTCGTGACAGACAGCAATGCTGTTTCTGCGCAGCAATCCAAATATAGCATCAACTTTAGCATAGAGACTTTAATTGGCACAAAACAATGATAAGGAGAGGTTGCTACAGTAGTAAACAACTTCCAAGACTCAACAATACAGTAAATAAAATAAAACATGGGTTATCTCCCAAGAAGTTCTTTTCTTTATAGCCATTCGCTAGGCAAGTGCAAATCAAGTAACATCAAGAGAAGAAGCATCAACATCATAACTTGTTCTAATAATAGAATCAAAAGGCAACTTCATTCTCTTTCTAGGGAAGTGTTCCATACCTTTCTTGAGAGGAAATTGATATTTAATATTACCTTCCCTCATATCAATAACAGCACCAACGGTTCGAAGAAAAGGTCTTCCCAACACAATGGGACAAGATGCATTGCATTCGATATCCAAGACAACAAAATCAATGGGGACAAGGTTATTGTTAACCGAACATTATGAACATTATCAATCCTCCCCAAAGGTTTCTTTTTAACATTATCAGCAAGATTAACATCTAAATAACAATTCATCAATGGTGGCAAGTCAAGCATATCATAAATTTTCTTAGGCATAACAGAAATACTTGCACCAAGATCACATAGAGCATTACACTCAAAATCATTGAATTTAATTTTAATGATGGGCTCCCAACCATCTTCTAACTTTCTAGGAATAGAAGCTTCAAGTTTTAATTTCTCTTCCCTAGCTTTAATGAGAGCATTTGTAATATGTTTTGTAAAGGCTAAATTTATAGCACTAGCATTAGGACTTCTAGCAAGTTTTTGTAAGAACTTTATAACTTCAGTAATATGACAATCATCAAAATCTAAACCATTATGTTCTACAGCAATGGAATCATTGTCACCAATATTTTGAAAAATTTCAGCAGTTTTATCACAAGGAGTAGAAACATTGCCAACACCAATTATTTTACCATTAATAGTAGGAGGTGTAGCAACATGTGAAGAATCAACATTACTAGTGGTGGTAATAGTCCATACTTTAGCTATATTATTCTCTTTAGCAAGTTTTTCTTTTTCTTCTCTATCCCACCTAGCATGCAATTCAGCCAACATTCTAATATTATCATTAATTCGAACTTGGATGGCATTTGTTTTAGCAAACCTAGCATCTTTAACTTCCTCAGGCATAACTTTCAATTTTAAAAGATCAACATCAAGAGCAAGACTATCAACCTTAGAAGCAAGAACATCAATTTTACCAAGCTTTTCTTCAACAGTTTTATTGAAAGCAGTTTGTGTACTAATAAATTCTTTAAGCATGACTTCAAGACCAGAGGGTACACTCTTATTATTGTTGTAATAATTACCATAAGAATTACCATAACCACTACCATTATTAGAAGGATATGTCCTATAGTTGTTGTTACCATAATTATTCCTATAAGCATTGTTGTTGAAATTATTATTCTTAATGAAATTCACATCAACATTTTCTTCTTGAGCAACCAATGAAGCTAAAGGAACATTATTAGGATCAATATGAGATCTACCATTTGCAAGAATAGACATAATAGCATCAATCTTATCACCCAAAGAAGAGGTTTCTTCAACAGAATTTACCTTCTTACCTTGAGGAGTTCTTTCAGTGTGCCATTCAGAGTAATTGATCATCATATCATCAAGAAGCTTTGTTGCGGCGCCCAAGGTGATGGACATAAAAGTACCTCCAGCAGCTGAATCCAATAGGTTCCTCGAGGAAAAATTCAATCCTGCATAAAAGGTTTGGATGATCATCCAAGTAGTCAGTCCATGGGTTGGGCAATTCTTTACCAAAGATTTCATTCTCTCCCATGCTTGAGCAACATGTTCATTATCAAATTGTTTAAAGTTCATTATGCTACTTCTCAAAGATATAATCTTAGCAGGAGGATAATATTTACTAATAAAAGCATCTTTACATTTAGTCCATGAATCAATACTATTTTTAGGCAAAGAAAGCAACCAATCTTTAGCTCTTCCTCTTAATGAGAAAGGGAACAATTTCAGTTTTATAATATCACCATCTATATCCTTATACTTTTGCATTTCACAAAGTTCAACAAAATTATTAAGATGGGCAGCAGCATCATCAGTACTAACACCAGAAAATTGCTCTCTCATAACAAGATTCAGTAAAGCAGGTTTAATTTCATAGAATTCTGCTGTAGTAGCAGGTGGAGCAATAGGAGTACATATAAAATCATTATTATTTGTGCTAGTGAAATCACACAACTTAGTATTTTCAGGAGTACCCATTATAACAGTAGTAAAGTAAACTAAGCAAATAAAGTAAAGACAAGTAACTAATTTTTTTGTGTTTTGATATAGAGCTAGTAAACAAGACAGAAAGTAAAGTAACTAATTTTTTTGTGTTTTTAATATGAAGCAAACAAGACAGTAAATAAAATAAAGTAAAGCAAGACAAAAACAAAGTAAAGAGATTGGAAGTGGAGACTCCCCTTGCAGCGTGTCTTGATCTCCCGGCAACGGCGCCAGAGAAAGAGCTTGATGCGCGTAGATGTACACGTCCGTTGGGAACCCCAAGAGGAAGGTGTGATGCGCACGGCAGCAAGTTTTCCCTCAGAAAGAAACCAAGGTTATCGAACCAGTAGGAGCCAAGAAGCACGTGAAGGTTGTTGGTGGAGGAGTGTAGTGCGCAACACCGGTGAAACCGGCGCCAACGTGGAACCTGCACAACACAATCAAAGTACTTTGCCCCAACGTAACTGAGGTTGTCAATCTCACCGGCTTGCTGAAAACAAAGGATTAAACGTATCGAGTGGAAGATGGTGTTTGTTTTCAAAGAACAGTAGAATGTATTCAGATGTAAAAGAATGGACCGGGTTCCATAGTTCACTAGTGGTGTCTCTCCAATAAGATAACTAACATGCTGGGTGAACAAATTACAGCGGGCAATTGACAAATAAAGATTCAATACATATCAATGATGATTACTATGTGATTTAATCAGGGCATTACGACAAAGTACATAGACCGCTATCCAGCATGCATCTATGCCTAAATAATCCACCTTCAGGTTATCATCCGAACCCCTTCCAGGTATTAAGTTGTAAACAACAGATAATTGCATTAAGTATGGTGCGTAATGTAATCAACACAAATATCCTTAGACAAAGCATCAATGTTTTATCCCTAGTAGCAACAACACATCCACAACCTTAGAACCTACTGTCACGATCCCAGATTCAATGGAGGCATGAACCCACTATCGAGCATAATTACTCCCTCTTGGAGTTACAAGTATCAACTTGGCCAGAGCCTCTACTAGCAACGGAGAGCATGCAAGAACATAAACAACACATATATGATAGATTGATAATCAACTTAACATAATATTCTATATTCATCGGATCCCGCCAAACACAACATGTAGCATTACAAATAGATGATCTTGATCATGTTAGGCAGCTCACAAGATCTATACAATGATAGCACATGCGGAGAAGACAACCATCTAGCTATTGCTATGGACCCATAGTCCAAGGATGAACTACTCACGCATCAATCCGGAGGCGGGCATGATGATGTAGAGCCCCTCCGGTGATGATTCCCCTCTCGGCAGGGTGCCGAAGCGATCTCCTGAATCCCGAGATGGGATTGGCGGCGGCGTCTCGGAAGGTTTTCTGTATCATGGCTCTCGGTATAGGGGTTTCGCGACGAAGGCTATTTGTAGGCGCAAGGGTAGGTCGGGGGAGCGAGGGCCGGACCACGGGCCGCACGGCCAGGGCCGGGCCGCACCGCCTATGTTCGGCCACCTCGTGGCCCCACTTCGTTATCCCTCCGGTTTTGGAAGCTTCATGGAAAAATAGGACCCCTGGCGTTGATTTCGTCCAATTCGAGAATATTTCCTTACTAGGATTTCTGAAAAAAAAACAACTGGCACTTCGGCATCTTGTTAATAGGTTAGTGCCGGAAAATGTATAATAATGCTGTAAAGTATGTATAAAACATTCAAGTATTGTCATAAAAGTAGCATGGAACATAAGAAATTATAGATACGTTTGAGACGTATCAATAATCTTAAGTATGCTTATATTGATGATAAGAAAACATATCCTGTTATTATTAGTGCTAAGCTTTCAGATATTGAGGAAGAAAGGTTATTGGAAATATTGAAGAAACACCGAGGAGCTATTGGCTATACTCTTGATGACTTGAAGGGGATTTCTCCCGCTATTTGCCAACATGCCATTAATATAGAAGATGGTGCAAAACCTGTTGTTGAACATCAGCGTCGTCTAATTCCCAAGATGAAGGATGTGGTAAGAAATGAGGTATTAAAACTTCTTGAAGCAGGTATTATATATCCTATTGCTGATAGTAGATGGGTTAGTCCTGTGCATTGTGTTCCTAAGAAAGGAGGAATAACTGTTGTTTCTAATGATAATGATGAGCTTATTCCTCAAAGAGTAGTTGTAGGGTATAGAATGTGCATTGATTTTCAAAAAGTTAATAAAGTTACTAAGAAAGATCATTACCCTTTACCTTTTATTGATCAAATGTTAGAAAGGTTGTCTAAAAATACTCATTTCTTTCTTTCTTGATGGATATTCTGGGTTTTCACAAATTGTTGTTAGAGCTAAAGATCAAGAGAAAACCAATTTCACTTGTCCTTATGGAACTTATGCTTATAGGCATATGCCTTTTGGTTTATGTAATGCTCCTGCTTTCCAAAGATGCATGTCTGCTATTTTTCATGGCTTTTGTGAAAAGATTGTTGAGGTATTCATGGATGATTTTTCTGTCTATGGGAATTCTTTTGATAATTGCTTGCGAAACCTTGATAAAGTTTTGCAAAGATGTGAAGAAACTAACCTTGTTCTTAATTGGGAGAAATGCCACTTTATGGTTAATGAAGGAATTGTATTGGGACATAAAATTCCGAGAGAGGTATTGAAGTTGATAGAGCTAAAGTTGAAGCAATTGAGAAGATGCCCTGTCCAAGGGATGTTAAAGGTATTCGTAGTATTCTTGGTCATGCTGGTTTTTATAGGAGGTTTATTAAAGATTTCTCTAAAATTTCAAAGCCTCTTACTAATATTCTTCAAAAAGATGTACCTTTCGTTTTTGATGATGATTGTAAGGAAGCCTTTGAAACTCTAAAGAAAGCCTTAACAACTGCTCCTGTAGTTGAACCTCCTGATTGGAATTTGCCTTTTGAAATTATGTGTGATGCTAGTGATTTTCTGTAGGTGCTGTCCTTGGACAGCGAGTAGATAAAAAATTAAATGTTATTCATTATGCTAGTAAAACTCTAGATGCTGCTCAAAGAAATTATGCTACAACTGAGAAAGAGTTATTAGCCGTAGTTTTTGCATGTGACAAGTTTAGATCCTATATTGTTGATTCAAAAGTTACAATTCATACTGATCATGCTGCGATTAGGTACCTTATGGAAAAGAAAGATGCTAAGCCAAGACTTATTAGATGGGTGCTTCTTTTGCAAGAATTTGATTTACATATTGTAGATAGGAAAGGTGCTGATAATCCTGTTGCTGATAATTTGTCTAGATTGGAAAATATTGCTTATGATCCTGTTCCTGTTAATGATAGTTTTCCAAATGAACAATTGGCTGCAATAAAGGTGAGCTCGCGAGAGAGTCCTTGGTATGCTGATTATGCTAACTTTATTGTTTCGAAGTACTTGCCTCCAACCTTTCAGCTCAGCAAAGGAGGAAATTCTTTTATGATTTGAGGCATTATTTTTGGGATGACCCACACTTATATAAAGAAGGAGTGGATGGTATTATGCGAAGATGTGTCCCAGAATATGAACAACAAGAGATATTGAGTAAATGTCATGGTAGTGTTTATGGAGGACATCACGCCGGAGATAGAACCGCGCAAAAGGTTCTACAATCAGGCTTTTATTGGCCAACACTTTTTAAAGATGCAAGGAAGTTTATCTTATCTTGTGATGAATGTCAAAGAGTTGGTAATATCTCTAGACGCAATGAAATGCCTATGAATTATACTCTTGTTATTGAACCATTTGATTGTTGGGGATTTGACTTCATGGGTCCTTTCCCTTCTTCAGAAGGTAACACTCATATACTTGTCGATGTTGATTATGTTACTAAATGGGTAGAAAAAATACAAAAAGTGCTGATGGTGAGACCTCTTTAAAAATGCTTTTAGATGTTATTTTTCCTAGATTTGGAGTACCTAGATATATTATGACTGATGGAGGTTCTCACTTTATTCATGGTGGTTTTAGGAAAACTCTTGCCAAATATGGTATTAATCATAGAATTGCTTCAGCTTATCACCCTCAAACTAGTGGGCAAGTAGAATTATCGAATAGAGAAATTAAATCTATTTTGGAAAAAACTGTTAATAAATCTAGAAAGAATTGGGCTAGTAAGTTAAAGGAAGCATTGTGGGCTTATAGAACTGCTTATAAAAATCCTATGGGAATGTCTCCTTATAAAATGGTTTATGGAAAAGCTTGTCATTTACCATTAGAATTAGAGCACAAAGCTTATTGGGCTGTAAGAGAACTTAATAAAGATTTTAAACTTGCCGGTAAGAAGAGGTTGCTACAATTGAGTTCTTTAGATGAATGGAGAAGTGAAGCTTATGAAAATGCTAAACTTTTTAAGGAGAAAGTTAAGAAGTGGCATGATAGAAGAATTATTAAAAGAGAATTTAATGTTGGAGATAAAGTCCTATTGTATCGGTCTCGTCTCAGATTTTTTGCAGGGAAATTACTCTCAAAATGGGAAGGACCATATGTCATTGAGGAGGTGTATCGTTCAGGGGCAATTAAAATTAGTTCTCTACAAGGTAATGCCACACAAGTAGTGAATGGACAAAGACTCAAGCATTATATTTCTGGAGATTCTTATAATGAAGATATTGATGTTATTCAAGTGATGACTCCGGAAGCTTTCATCAAAGATCAAATTGACAGTTCTGCAGAGTTCGACTTTGAATAGGTAACAGTTTTAGTAATAAAAAGTCCGCGTTTAACTTTCCGAACAATATTTCTGCTGTTTATGGAAAATATGAAAAATTACGAGATCGAAACGGAGGTGGAGGAGACGCACGAGGGCCCGTCACCATAGGCCGGCGCGGCCCCACCCTGCCGCGCCGCCCTATGGGGACAGCCCCTCGGCGTCCCGTTTCCACTCGTTTTCGGCCTGTAACCTTCCTTTTGTCGTAAAAATATTTGCTATATAATCCCCCGGACCCCTGGAGGTCCGTATATCATTTTCTCGTCGTGTTTTGTTTCGAGCTGTTTTCTGCCAGTATTTGTTTTGATCTAGAAGCACCATGGTCTCCAACAACAAAGACAAGGGGGCTTTGGAGGAAGATATTCAAGACCCCGAATTGAAGGAAGAAGTCAAGAGCGAGGATGAGGAAGAAGTGGAGGAAACTCCGCGAGTACACCCGCGCGCCACCATTGCAAGCATTGGCGTGATAGCAAATCCGTCCAACACCAAGAGAAGTGCACGGATCGCCACCGGAGGAGGAGTTCCGTGTTGCTTCTTAGCTCCAAGGACATCTTCTCCAGGCATTACAACCCTTTCCGCAATCTAATCTATAGTCGTCAAATTGAAAGGACTCCCAAGGTAGTATTGCCTAGTGGTTGGGATATAGATCGTTCTAACACTGCAGGAGAGATGAAACCTGAAGCTGAAGGGTGGGGAAACAACTCTAAGAGTTGGGACTCGCCGTCTGACATGCTCATGAACCGCGTTGAGCACAACTCGGAGCTGATTCGCAACCTCACTTATGAGATTGAGGACCTAAAGGAACTTGTTAAGAAGCTTGTCGAGAAGAATCCACCACCATCACCACCGAATGAGTAATTCATCATTGGTATTGGCATCCCCTTGGTTTGTTCCAAACTTGGGGGAGTGCCGCGGTATCACATCATCCCTGTCTTTATCTTTTACTATCAAGTAGTGTCATATCATGAGTAGGGAAGTTATCATATAAGATGGTTTGCAGTGTGGAAGTATCTCTCTCTTAGTTAGTTATCTATGTATCCGTTGGTGTGAGTTATCGTTATGGAATATTAATGAGAAGTCTTATCATTTACTTTTTGCACACCTTATTTTAGTTTGCAATTTCTGTTATATGATTACTCTTGACATTAGTATTGATATCACTTTGGGAGCATCAAGTAAATCTATTTGGTTTTGGCAAACTTAGCATTGGTCAATAGCAACAACACCTTGATGTTTAATTAGAAAAGGGAAATACATGTAGACATATTACTTTATTATCTTTCTGCTAATGAGTTTAGTATTCTGAAGTTAAAATTGCTTGTGCTTATGAGAAAGATGCATGATTGTTTCTATCACATGTATATTTGTTTGTTTCCCTCAACCTTTATGCTTGCTACCCAACCTTGCTAGCCAAAGACCTGTATTGAGAGGGAATGCTTCTCATACATCCAAAACCTTAGACCAAACCCATGCCATTTGTGTCCACCATAACTACCTACTATGTGGTATTTTGCGCCACTCCAAGTAAATACTTCATGTGCTACCTTTAAATAATTCAAACTATATTACTCCTTATTTGTGTCAATGTTTTATAGCTCATGAGGAAGTATGTGGTGTTTTATCTTTCAATCTTGTTGGGCGGACTTTCACCAATGGACTAGTGGCACATCCGCTTATCCAATAATTTTGCAAAAGAGCTGGCAACGGGGTTCCCAGCCCCAATTAATAACTTTCATTCTCTTCACATGTTTTGCCCTGATTTATCAGTAAGCAACTTAATTTTGCAATAGACACTCCTCCATGGTATGAGAAATGTTGGAAGGCACCCGAGGATTCGGTTAGCCATGGCTTGTGAAAGCAAAGGTTGGGGGGAGTGTCATCCATAATAAAACTAAAATACATGTGTAAACAAAAGAGAAGGGGGATGATCTACCTTGCTGGTAGAGATGACGTCCTCCATGGGAGCCGCTCTTGGAAGGTCTGTTTGGCAAGGGGTTAGAGTGCCCGCTACCATTCGTTGACAACAACAAACACCGCTCAAAGTCTTACTTTTATGCTCTTTATATGATTTCAAAACTTGCAAAGCTCTAGCACATGATTTAATCCTTGCTTCCCTCTGCGAAGGGCCTATCTTTTACTTTTATGTTGAGTCAGTAAACCTATTTCCCTCTATCTTAAGCAAGCAATTGAGTTGTTGTGAACCAACCATTTATGCTATGATTTAGTTAATCATGTCTTTTATGCTTTCTTGTTTAGTACAAATTTTATCTGAATGAATATGACTTTGAAAGTTATCAATGATTATGAGGAGATTGTTATGATTAAGGATGAGAGCCCTGCCATATAAATTCTAATATGAAAGCTTTGCTTAGAAGATAAGTACAATCCGTTAGTAGTTCTCTGACCAAGAACAAAGTTTGCCATAACCTTTATGATTTCCTATGCACCTCTATTTGTGATTTCTCTTTACTTGTTTCAAGTTGAGTTATATGAGGAGGATGTTTACTTAAATATCTTGTGTGAATCAATATGATGCTTCTTGTCCGTATTTTATTTATTGACTCTTCACTCCATAAACATGTGGTCTTGTTTATTGAGCTCAGTTTCGCTTGGGGACAAGCGAGGTCTAAGCTTGGGGGGAGTTGATACGTCCATTTTGCATCACTATTTTATTTAATTTGCTGTTATTCATTGATATATTTCATATTTAGATATGATACTTATGTTATTTCACCTATTTTGCATGTTTCATGATTATTGGAGAATTATTCACCGGAGTTCGGATTCTGCTGGAAAAAGCACCGTCAGGACACCATATTTCGGAAGATCAACAATTGACGGAAATTATATGAAAAATCCTATTTTTCCAGAGGACGAAGGGAGCCAGAAGGAGGAGCCGAGGAGGGCCGCCATGGGCCCCATAGGCCGCGGGCCCTGCCCGGCCCGCGCCGCCATGTGGGGAGGGGCCCACAGCCCCCTATGGCCTCCTCTCTTCGCGTACATCTTCACCCGAAAACCTAAGGCACAGGGAGTTACGGAGAATGTGAGCCGCCTGCCGGGCGGAGAGACACCAGAGAGAAAAGCTCTCCGTGGCCAGGAATCCGGGAAATTCCCTTCCGGAGGGGGAAATCGACGCCATCACCACCGTCATCGAGCTGGACATCATTGGGATCATCATCATCATCATCTCCACCATCTACACCGCCATCTCCACCGCTACACCTCGTCACCGCTGTAACAATTAGGGTTGGATCTTGATTGTTTGATAGGGGAAACTCTCCCGGTATTGATTTCTACTTGTTATTGATGCTATTGAGTGAAACCATTGAACCAAGGTTTATGTTCAGATTGTTATTCATCATCTTATCACCTCTGATCATGTTCCATATGATGTCTCGTGAGTAGTTCGTTTAGTTCTTGAGGACATGGGTGAAGTCTAAATGTTAGTAGTGAATTATGGTTGAGTAATATTCAATGTTATGATATTTAAGTTGTGGTGTTATTCTTCTAGTGGTGTCATGTGAACGTCGACTACATGATACTTCACCTTTATGGGCCTAGGGGAGTACATCTTGTATTCGTTTGCTAATTGTGGGGCTGCCGGAGTGACAGAAACCTAAACCCCCGTTAGTATATCGGTGCAGGAGGGATAGCAGGATCTCAGAGTTTAAGGTTGTGGTTAGACTTATCTTAATTACTTTCTTGTATTTGCGGATGCTTGCAAGGGGTATAATCACAAGTATGTATTAGTCCAAGGAAGGGCGGTGCATTAGCATAGGTTCACCCACACAACACTTATCAAAACAATGAAGATTAATCAACTATATGAAGCGAAAGCACTAGACTAAAATCCCCGTGTCCTCAAGAACGTTTGGTCATTATAAGTAAACAAACCGGCTTGTCCTTTGTGCTAAAAAGGATTGGGCTACTCGCTGCAATTATTTCTCTCGCATTTTATTTACTTGTACTTTATTTATCTGCTATATCAAAACCCCCTGAATACTTGTCTGTGAGCATTTACAGTGAATCCTTCATCGAAACTGCTTGTCAACACCTTCTGCTCCTCGTTGGGTTCGACAATCTTATTTATCGAAAGTACTACGATACACCCCTATACTTGTGGGTCATCAGATGGTAATATGGCGACTTAAGTATCGCGAGTTTTACCCATGATGGAGGATTTGCAGCGAACAATATCAATCCAAGTGAGCTTGCAAATAAAGTTATGCTCCCCGGCAACGGCGCCAGAAAATAGTCTTGATGACCCACAAGTATAGGGGATCGCACCGAGGGAAGTAAAACCCAATTTATTTATTCGACACAAGGGGAGACAAGAATACTTGTAAGCCTTAACAGCGGAGTTGTCAATTCAGCTGCACCTGGAAGCAGACTTGCTCGCAAGAGTTTATCGATAGCAACAGTTTTATAGCAGTAGGAGTAGTGAAATAACATCAGCAGTGAAATAAAGACAGCAGTAGTGATTATAGTAAACAGCAGGATTAAAATACTATAGGCACAAGGATGGATGAACGGGCGTTGCATGGATGAGAGAATTCATATAACAATCAAGGTAGGGCATTTGCAGATAATAATAGCGGTATCCAAGTACTAATCAATCCATAGGCATGTGTTCCGTATATAGTCGTACGTGTTCGCAATGAGAAACTTGCACAACATCTTTTTCCTACCAGCCGGTGGCAGCCGGGCCTCTAGGGAAACTACTGGAAATTAAGGTACTCCTTTTAATAGAGTACCGGAGAAAAGCATTAACACTCCGTGAACACATGTGATCCTCACATCACCGCCTTCCCCTCCGGTTGTCCCAATTTCTGTCACTTTGGGGCCTCGGGTTCCGGACAGCAACATGTGTATACAACTTGCGGGTAAGATCATAAAACAATGAATATCTTCATGAATCAATAACATGTTCAGATCTGAAATCATGGCACTCGGGCCCTAGTGACAAGCATTAAGCATAACAAGTTGCAACAATATCATAAAAGTAACATCTACGGATACTAGGCACCATGCCCTAACAATCTTATGACTATTACATGATCAATCTCATCCAATCCCTACCATCCCCTTCAGCCTACAGCGGAGAATTACTCACACATGGATGGGGGAAACATGGCTGGTTGATGGAGAGGCGTCGGTGGTGATGGCGGCGATGATCCCCACAATTCCCGTCTGAGCGGAGTGCCAGAACGGAGTTTCTGGTCCCGAGACGGAGTTTCGCGACGGTGGCGGCGTCCTGGATGGTTTCTGGTGACTTCGACTTCCGTCTCGCGTTTAGATCGAAACCCTTAAGTAGTCCGAAGGAGGGCGTCGAGGCTGGCCGAGGCGGCCACACGCTAGGGCGGCGCCCCACAGCCGCGCCGGCCTAGTGTGCGGGGCCTGGGCTCCCAGCCTGCCCTTCGGCTCCGTGATTTTTCTGGAAAAATAAGCCCTTCGACATAAATTTCGAGGATTTTCCAGAAAGTTGAATTTCTGCACAAAACGAGACACCAGAGCAATTCTGCAGAGTTAGTCCGTGTTAGTTGTATCCAAAATACACAAATTAGAGGCAAAACAATAGCAAAAGTGTTCGGGAAAGTAGATACGTTTTGGACGTATCAGGTATTGCGAGACATTGCGACCCGATGTTTGCAACAACATCGGCTTCATCATTACTTAGCCTGTTGATGTGATTTACCTCGCATCCATCAAACAGCTTCTCGAGCTCATTATACACCTCCTTGTATGCTATCATGCTGTCATTGACTGCGTCGCATTGATTCATGACTTGTTGGGCCACCAATTGCGAGTCGCCAAAGATTTTTAATCGAGTTGCACCACATGCCTTCGCCATCTTCATCCCATGTATAAGAGCTTCATATTCTGCCTCATTATTAGACGCGTTTGGAAACGTCATCCGCAAAACATACTTCAATGTATCGCCTTGTGGTGATATTAGTATCACGCCTGCTCCTGCTCCCTCTAATCTCTTGGATCCGTCGAAGTTCATAGTCCAGGTTCTTGATAAGTCCGGGGGTCCCGTATTTTGTAACTCCATCCACTCTGCGATGAAGTCTGGTAGAATTTGCGACTTTATTGCTTTTCTTTTTTCGTATGTGATGTCCCGAGGGGAAAGCTCTATTCCCCATAGGGAGACACGACCCGTAGCTTCTGGATTGTTTAGTATATTGGATAAGGGCGCCTCATTGACCACTACTATCGGATGCGCCGAAAAATAGTGTCGCAGTTTTCTTGCGGTTGCAAACACCCCATACACTAACTTCTGGTACTGCGGGTACCGTTGTTTGGAAGGAGATAAAACTTCGTTGACGAAATACACCGGCCGTTGCACTCCATGAAGTTTTCCTTCTTCTTCTCTTTCAACCACTAGCATCGTGCCAACCCGAGTGTGGCTGCGATATATAACAGGAGAGGCTCCTTCTCCTTTGGCGCCACCAAGATTGGTGGTGTCGAGTTGTGCGCTTGAGATCCTCGAAAGCTCTGTCCGCTTCCTCGTTCCATTGAAATTTATCGCCTTGCTTGATCAACGCGTAGAACGGTTTTCTCCTAGCCTGGCGACGAATCTGCTCAAAGCTGCGACTCACCCAGTCAACTGTTGTATTTCTTTTCAACTTTGTTGGCTTCCTCATTGTTACGATGGCTTGGATTTTCTCTGGATTGGCCTCGATCCCTCTTGCTGAAACTAAGAACCGAGAAGTTCTCCCGCAGGGACAACAAAGGAGCACTTTGTCGGGTTCAACTTAAGGCAGAACTTGTCAAGGTTGTCGAAAGTTTCCTTGAGATCCTCGATCAAGGTTGACCCCTTTTTTGTTGTTATGACAACATCGTCGATATATACTTGTACATTTTTACCAATCTGTGTTGCAAGACACTTCATCATCCGCGATATGTTGCTCCCACGTTTTAGACCAAAGGGCATTGTTCTATAGCAGAGAACACACCATAAGGTGTTATAAAAGCTGTTTTGACCTCGTCGTCTTCTTTTAGTCTGATCGGTTATAATGAGAATATGCATCCAAGAAGGAAAGACGTTCACATCCCGTGGGTTGATAATTTGATCGATCCTCGGGAGAGAGTGATCCTTTGGACAATGTTTATTTAGACACGTGAAGTCGACGCACATGCGAAGGACTTTCGTGTTTTTCTTCGGGACCAGCACTGGATTAGCTACCCATGTGGCCTCCGTGTGTATTTCTTTGATAAAGCCAGCTTCTCTGAGTCGATTGATTTCTGATAGCATAGCCTTGCGGTTTGGTTCCGAAAAACGCTGCAAAGGTTGTCTGATTGGTTTCGCCACTGGATCCAAATTAAGGTGGTGCTCGGCAAGTTCCCTGGGTACTCCTGGCATGTCAGCTGGACACCATGCAAAGATTTCCCAACGCTCACGGAGGAACTCGACGAGCGCGCTTTCCTATGCGAGATCCATGTTTGTTGCGATGGATGTCGTTTTCTTGGGATCTGTCGGGTGAATCTGGACTTCCTTAGAATCCTTAGTAGTGTCGAAGGTTGGTTCCCTGAGTGGCCTCCCTGAATCTGGCAACACATCATAATCCGTTGTTAACTTTGAAGCCGGTATCTGCATCCCGAAAGTTTCTGACAGTCGATGAAAGTCCTTGTCGCATTTATCAGCTAGCGCAAAACTTCCTCTTACTGTAATTGGTCCCTTGGGTCCAGGGAGCCTCCATAGCAGGTACGTATAATGTGGTACCGCCATAAACCCAACATGCTGGTCGCCCCAATAAAGCATGATCTTGTGACGGAAATCCACGAATTCGAATTCTAGCCTCTCAATCGTAATTTTCTCGGGTCCGACTGGACGTCGAGATTGATCTTCCCCAATGGATAACTCGGCTTGTCTGGTGTAATACCATGGAAGCGTGTATCCGTTGGTTTAAATTTGCCAGGGATATGTTCATCTTCCTCAATGTATCTGCGTACATAAGGTTTAAACTGCTGCCGCCATCTATAAAGACTCTCGACACGTCGAACCATGCAATCACTACAGGTAAGATAAGTGCAGATTGCCCTGGTCGAGGAACTTGCTGCGGGTGATCCGCTATTGTGAAGCCAATGTCATGTCCCGACCAATTCAGGTACTCAATCGTTGGTGGAGGCATCTTCTCTGCCATGAACACTTGTCGTGAGATTACTTTCTGAGCCCTATTAGATGGCCTAGCTTTCTGAATCATCGAGACCGCGCCGTTGGAGTTAGGATCAACATATGGAGGTGGGTGTGGTGCTACCGCTATTCTGAGCTGGTGTCAATTTTCGTCCGTAATCGCGGGAGGAGGTGGAAGGTGGATTTCACTCCTTGGCCCGTGAGGGTTTCTATTTGCGTGAGCGTTAGCTTGCCCTGCAAATCTCAACATTGCTTGAAAATTTCGACAGTCCTTCTGCAAATGCCCTGACTGTCTCTTCCCATTGTTATCAAGATAAAAATGCATCTGACATGGTCCATTCATCATATCCTCGGGAGACACATATGGTCTCGAAACCTTGGTCCACTATTTTGTCTATTATTACGGAAATCACCTCTGTTGTCGCCTTGCTGCTCGCTACTTCTTTGATAATCATCTCGAATGTTTCCTCCAGTGTTTCCTCGAAACCAGCCGATATTTGGCCAGGAGCATCATTACTATAGAACTGTCGAGAGAATCGTCGTCTATTTTGGAAATTTCGATTGCGGTCCTCTTCTGGTGATCTGTGTCGCTTGTTGTGTATAGCATCTTCTCCGTCTGCCCATCTGTTTGCTATTTCCATCAATGCTGATATTGCCTTTGGGTTGGTTCTCCCCAAGTCTTCGACGAAATCTGCTCGTCAAATTCCTGTCACGAACGCATCTATTGCCCTCTCGTCAGATATATTCTCTGCCGAGTTTTTGATGATATTCCACCTCTGTATGTATTTTCTCATTGACTCATCATGTTTCTGTCTACACGACCTCAACTCTTCTAATGACGCGGGTTTTTTGCAGGTGGATCGGAAATTCTTGACGAAGACATCCTCAAAACTGTCCCAACTGTCGGTGGAACCTGGGGGAAGTTTCTTTATCCAAGATCATGCGGCTCCGCTCAGGTGTGGATGCTCTGCATGGCCGTTGCCCTGGTTCCGCCTATCAACTTCACCATCTCGAGGTAATCAACTAGCCAATCCTCGGGATCCTGTAGTCCATCGAATTTTTTGAAATTTTCGGGTAACTTAAACCTTGACGGGACTCGAGTTTTTTGAACTCGTCTCGTGAAACACGGAAGTCCACACATATCTTCCTCAACAACTTCTGGTGAATGCCGATGTTCCCTTCTGTCCTGTCGCGCTCTATCCACCCTTGCTGAGCCGCCGAGGTCTCTTGCTCCACTTACTCTCGGTGGATCTTGCGCTGCGGTAGGTCGCGGACTATTTTGCCTTGCAGTTCCTTCGGGAGGTGTAGCTGCGAACGCTGTTCCCATGGCTCCAACTCCTGCCATTGCCATGTTAAACAACGCTTCTCTCGGATCCCCAGGAGGTTGTCTAGATGCGAGGATGAAAGCTTGCGTTGCCATGTACCCAGCTTCCGGTGTTCTAGGGATAATATTTCCCCTTGTGTCGATTGACATAAAAGACATGTCGAGGTTTTGAACTAAATTCTCCCTCTCTGCTTCAGGTATATTTTGCAGCCGAGATCTTGCTCTCCTTGAGCTTTTCTGTGACTATCTCCCGAAGTTCCTGACTGTCGGCTTAGATCTGCTCGTCGCCTGCTTGACGCAGAAGCTGCCTCCTTTCTTCTATTTAGTTCAGCTGTCTGTTTTTCTAGTTCTCTGCTCACACGAGCGAGTCTATATTGATAAGCTTGCAATTCCTCTGCCGTAGAAGTTGTGGTCATTGGTTATGTGCCATCCATGGCTCTTGCGGCTCTGTCCCACGCTTCTTGTGGGAGTTGGACTCTTAGACGCGGTGTAGGCCCAACGTATTTGGTACCTAAACCTCGCCTGAGATCAGCGGGATCAACATATGGGTTTCCCACATTGTCGAAAGCCTCTGACGTCTCTGGATCTGCTCGGTTTGTTTCCTCAATTGCGTAGATCTGATGATATTTTGAATTTTGATTTTTGTCAGGATTGGTGACACCATCGCATAGATTGGTGAAGACCTTTCCAATAGCAACAGATCTGTCGATGAAATTGAAGCTGTCGACGCTTTCTGAGTCGCTGCTTATATCAGAGTCCGCAGACGACTCGAAAGACATGTCGTTGAAGATCTTGGCGAGCTTTTCGCTTGCCATGGTGTTGATGAAGCGTGGCGACGAAATCTCCTCTTCGCCTGATGAAAAGTCGGAATCGATCGCTGATAATCCCGACGAGATCGGAACTTCGAGACGATACGATCCTTCTTTGTCGACGCAGAATCGGAATTCTCGAACGTCATCTCCATGGGCTCCTCCAGATACGCATATGCATCCAAACGGGAGGGCGGGTGAGGAACAAAATCGACTAGATCAGTTTCGACCTGTTTACCTCGATCCATCGCGTTGCTTGCTACCGACGAAGTCGACGATCTTGAACGTGCCATCGAGATCAGCTCCTTGTCGCCTCTAATTCCCACAGACGGCGCCAATTGACAAGGTATTAACTTATCAATGCCTACGTATTGTAGACTAGGGTTTAGTTGGAAGTAGAGGGCAAGTAGATCTCGAAGGTTTCAGCCGAAAAGTACTCGACGATTATGAAACTAGGGTTATGTTGACAATGGATTTGATCCTCTCTTTGTAGGTGGAGCCGAGGGATTCATAATACACAGATTACAGAGTCCGGGAGGGTTTCTAACCTGTCCCGTACAATTACAAGTCTCTATATTTCCTAATACAACTCTAACCTTCCTTACATTAACTGGCTTCCGAACTTCATATTCTTCGACTTGTGGGCCTTCAATAAACCCGGGTACCATCTTCGGCAGGCCATATGTATATGCATTTTTGTAAAAAATCAAGGTAGGGCAGCTGCTATACCTTGCCCAAAGGGGAGCTCCACCCTGCATACGCTATGGCTCAAACACAACTGCGAAATCGGTTCTCTTTTTTTTAGGCTTCAACACTTATTGCGATCACTCAAAAACACTCAAGAGAGATCCACAAAAGTGATCACTAACTACTTCTACTAAAAGATCCCTTCCTAGTACCTATATAAAAGTTGCAACTCTTTGCTAAAAACATAGAGTTTTGGATAATGTTCACACCCTCTCATTTCACTAGATGACCTTTGGCACTGTAGATGGAATTTATTTCTCCTTTTTCCTTGTGTGGAAAATCCGTAGTTACCATATTCTTTCCGTTCCACCCATTTAATTTATTTCAGTTATCCCTAACTATCTTATTTTTGTATATCTATAGTTTTGGGTCTCCCAGTTTACTGTGATCGTTCATTGATCATACTCGTCTTCTGTTTTGTTTTTCTTCGCGTGGTCAAAGTGGTTGTAGGACCCACCACCAACCAATTGGGGAGTTATGGGATGGATTCGTCATTCATGGGATCGAGTCGTCCCTCCTAGGGCCGTATAGTTATTCTCTCCCGATTCATCTCTCGGTTTCCCCACAATTCATGGGATCAAGATTGGCCACGAGCAAACGAGCTCCCCCATTGACCAGCTCCACACCCAATCTCCACCTCCGTTGACGTTCCCTGGGAGCTTGTAACTGGCCCATGTCCTGCCTGATGGCCTCAACAGGGACCATTGGTTCGTGACGTACACCACGGGGAACTCCGGCCCCGAGTAGTACCGCGTCTGGAGCGGCAAGCGCCCAATACTATGGCTTTGCACGGGATACGAAGAGGGCCACGATAGGCTCATGGGAAACGCCGTAGGGAGCTCATAGAGGGAGCAACTGCCTTCTGTGTATTCCACTACGGTGAGGAGAGCAGCTGCAACGCATCCTTTATCTTTTGAATGATGGTCATAGGCATGGAACATGGAAGCCTTGTTGTTGAAAACCCTGAAATTTCTCTCCTGCCACAACTCCCATGTTATCAGGGTGACAACAAATTTCATGCCCTCAGGGCAGGTTGACGACCTCGTGATGGCATGGCTATGAGTCCGACTAAGGATGGGAATGTGCAGGGTATGGGCAGGGTAGAGCAATACCATACACATACCCGTATAGTCGATGAGTACAAACTTCTACCCATACCCATGCCCATGGGTATAAAACTTTACCCATACCCATACCCGGCGTGTACCCATACCCATTGGGTACCCGGTGGGTAGGTTAAATTGTACACAAGTTTCTCGCAATTTTGCATTTATCGATAATAAATTAGATTAAAAAATGAATTATCTCAACTCAATAACAGGTAGTTGAGTACATAACAATTAAAAAATATAAAAATCTCATTCTCATATAGTAACTCATAAGTCAACAAAAGTGGTCATGTAACATAAAAATTTGACAATAAACAGGCAAGGTATGGGTATAACTGCGGGTACAAAGCTATACCCATGCTCTACCAATGACTTAACGGGTAGGGTATGGGTACTACCTATGGGCATAAAAATGTACATACCCTGCCCATGCGGGTACGGTACCCGCAGGTACCCGTACTGTGGGTAAAATTGCCATCCTTATTCACCTTAATCGCAAATATATAGGCACGATCCTGTTCTGGTGGCGCTGCTGCAAAACCCTCTTGGAGTATCTACACTCAAAAAGAATGTGTCTTGCGGTTTCCGTCTGGCATTTGCAAAGCTGGCAAGTAGGTTGATGAGGCCATCCACGGATTGCAAGGCGGTCGGAGGTCCACAACCTATTCTGGACAGCAAGCCAAGCAAAAAAATGGCATTTTGGGGGGGGCACATGCCTTCCAAACGGTGTTCATGAAGGACCAGGGAATTGATCCCATGAAATGTGCTATGTAGGCCGATTCAATGGAGTCGGAGTCACTAGGAGTGAGGGTCCATGAGATGGTGTTGTCGATTCCTGGGGTGAGGACAATGTCAAAAGCAGTCCCCAAAGGGCGACGAACTGGGACATGTGCTCCACCGTGAAGTTGTTGACGGAAATGTCTGCAATCCATTTGTCATGGTCAAGCGCATCTTGAACACATCTTTTCTTTCTTTTGGAGACCTCAAAAATTTTCGGCGCGATGGATTGGAGTGTTTTGTTTCATCATTTGGGGTTTCGAGGCCCACCCAGGGCTTCTCCGGAGCCACCCATTCGAGCCAAAGCCATCGTAGCCGCAGTGCACGCGCAAACTTGTCGAGGTCCAGGATACCCAAACCACCAAGGTTCTTGGGACGGCAGACCTTTGTCCAGCAGACTTTGCATTTCCCTCCACTGACAGATGTGTTGCAAGCCCAAAGCATCCCTCTCCTGATTTTGTCGAAGGCCTTCAGGGTGGCCTTGTCAGCCTTGAGAGCAGTTAGCAGGAAAATGGGCAGAGCCGTCAAGACAGATTTCACCAGAGCGGCACAGCCTGCGCGATTAAGGAACTTGGCTTTCCAAGGGTTGAGGCATGATGCAGCTTTGTCTATGTACGCATATAGGTCCATATGACACAGGCATAGAAGCGCCAATGGCAGCCCCAAGTACTTGATGGGTAAATGGGTGAGAATGGCGGTGAAGCCCACCATTACGTTTGCAAGGTCGAGATCGTCGCAGCGAATGGGAGCCACCAAACTTTTTGCCACATTAGTCATCAATCCCATGGCCTCAAAATTTTGAAGTACGGCCAGAGGTTAGCAACATCCTGTAAGGGTATATTGCCCCTATGTGTGGTTTTGGTAATTAATGACAACCCCTATGGACTAATGTTTTCATTGAGTTTATATTAAGGAATATTCCATAGGTACTACTTGTAGTCCATGTGTTGGATTCAAGTATGGATGCCATGAAGATAAAGATATACCTTGAGTATTGACATCAAGATCATCGATTTGAAGACATATATGTGATATGATCAAGAAGAAGAAATGAAGATGGAGTTCTTATGTGGAACTCAATATTAGCCATGCTCTAGCTTATGTGATAAGCAATGAATGATCAAGATCTTGAGTGCTTGATTCCAAGTGAAGAATTCAAGCTATGGCTCTAAGTCGGTGTCATGATAGTCTCATAAGTTGAGCTATGGTTGACTAAGATTTAGAGCATGCAAGCAAATGAAGAATTCTTTATAAACCTCAAGATAGTATGATAGAGCATGAGAAGATACAAGGTTGACCAATACAAAGAGCGAAGAATAGATTCAAGTTTGGTCAACACATGAAGCATGAAGAATGTGCCACGTGAAGTCATGTGGTATGGTAAGCCTTGTCAATTATGCTTTATGAACTAACCCATCATATATGTGCCCTTGTGTTGTCTATTTGGGTTGGGTATCTTTCCATGGGCATACATCAAAAGGGTATAGCTCATGAGAGGATGACGGCAAGTGGTGATCGTCATCAAGGTCGAGTTGGACAAGTTCAAGATGAGCATCTCAAGAGGATCACATGCTTGAAGCTTGCCGTCCATTTGGTAATAATGGACATGTGAAGATGTGCATCAATGGAGCTTTCCCATCATGGTGTATGGGGAGCATTTGTGAGTCTTCACGAAGCAACAATGATCAAGTGAGGCATTCCGGCTTGAGTGGAGCTTGAAGAGTTATCATCAAGATCAAGCGGGATGCGCAAGGCAAATGTATGGCCTTGCTAGGTTTTCCTTTTATCAGTATCAAGGTGGTTGTTGGGAGACCGGATTATAGGATAGATAGCCGCACTATCAAGAGGGGCTTTCGGTTGGGTAACTTGATCACATCGTCTTAGGGAGCTCAACCCTTTGCATACTTGCATATCCCTATTACTTCTTGGTGTTTCTCTGTGAGAGGTTCTTGAGCTTGTTGCTAGCTTTACAACAAGCCCAAGTTCATCGAAAACGGAATCCGCATGCATCTTCTATTGCGTTTTCGAGTTTGGACGTCTTCACCGTTTCTTGACGGTGGGAGACTCCCTCTCTAAAATCATCTAAAAATATCCTGTGAAGAGTCTATTGCGTTTTTGTTGGGGTTCTATTCGTCGTTATCTTTCTAACAAAATTGGTTTCACGTCAATAGGGGTCCGGACACAAAAGTTATCACAGTTTTTGTATAACATGTTTTCCTGCTGGCCCGGTTTCTCGCCCGGCGTGACCGGCCGTCCCACCGGATGGCCCGGTTCAAACCGGCCCCTGGACTGGTGCCAACCGGGCACTATCCAGTAAGGTTTCCAGCTTCGCCCGGTGCTGGTCCGGCCTGTGGTCCGGTTTGGACTGGCCGGGTCCGGCCTGTGGCCCGGTCTGACCCCCTGGACCGGACGGCCCGGCCCCTGGCCCGGTTGACCGGCCTCCTCGACTGAGCTGAAACTCACCCGACGGTTATATTTCTCCCTATACTATAAATAGGCCTTCTTCCACCTTGGGCTAGAAAAGTTTTTCCACTCTCTCTCCTCCATTGTTGACTTTGAAGAACTTGCCCTATCTCTTGATTCCCCCCATGATTCTTGCTCATTCTTGAGGGATCTAAGAGAGGAGATCTAGATCTACAATCCCCACCAATTCATTTCTCCTCTAAGTGAGGGGAACCCCTTGGATCTAGATCTTGCAGTCATTTGTTGATTTCCTCTTTGTTATTCCTCTCTAATCTCATCCTAGCATTTGTTGCTTTGGTGGGATTTGAGTGTGAAGGATTTGAACACCTCCAGTGTTCTTGCTTTGCATCATTGCATTGTGTTGAGCTCTCCACCACGATTAGTTCGAGTGAGAGACCGTGAGCTTGTTACTCTTGGAGGGAGACCTCCTAGTTGGCTTGGCGGTTGGTGCTCCGGTGATCTCTTCAAGAAGATTGTGAAGAGGCCCGGGCTTCTCCTTCGTGGAGCTTGTGAAGTGGTTTTGGAGCTTGCCATCTCCGGACTGGGGGAAAAGCTAACCATAAGGAAATGGGCCATTATCCTTCGTGGGTTTGGTTCGGAGAATAGGGTGAGCCTTCGTGGCGTTGGGGAATCCTTCGTGGGACCTCCACCCCTCCAAACGTGACGTACCTTCTTGCAAAGGAAGGGAACACGGGAATACATCCTCGTCTCCGCGTGCCTCGGTTATTTCTATACCCGAGCTCTCTTTCCTTGTGATAGCCATCGTGCTTGAAGTATATATATCTTGCTATCACTTGTGCTACATATATCTTGTGCCTATCTTGCTTAGCTCTAGTTGTTGTTGTTGCACGGTGAGCCTATCATATTTAGGATTTGTGCTTTTAAAATAAACGTTAGTTTAATTCCGCATTCTTACAAGCCAAATCCGTAAGAGTTTTTAAACGCCTATTCACCCCCCTCTAGGCGACATCTCGTCCTTTCAATCCTGAGCCTTTTGCTTCAAAAATATCACCGTCATCACTATTAGAGATATGCGGGACATGATAAATCCCGGTAAAGGTTGTAGTTGATGGCTCCCAAGTGCAGGAGATCAATTGTAGTACTTTTCAATAATAAAGGTTGTTGAACCCACGAGGAGCTGAAGGTATTGGTTAACAGATTTGACAAGCAAACACTAATAATAATGCAGTAGTTTTGGTGTTTTGAGTGTATAGTTTGCAATAAAATAAAATGCAGAAAGTAAATGCCAATATGTAAATGTTCTCAATGAGATAAAGCTCAATCCTCTATGCAGCAAGAGGACAAGCTCAAGTGTGCGTGTGCTTATATGAAATAACTGTTCCCGGCATATATTTACTAGCATTAGAGTTCTACACAACATGCATGGTAAATGTTTTGTCAAGTTTCATTCCCTTAGGGGTGGAGCCTAAATTAGATGCAGCCATAGATATGAGAAAATGCATCCCTTATGATGGGTCCTAAAGCCAGTTTCACGTGCAAGTGTAGAAATCATTAAGACATAAATGTCCCACCATAGCAATAAGATTATTAGTCCCCGACTTAAACCCCTCTAATGCAACTCAAAATATTGGAAAACGGTTTCTGTCATGAAGTACCTTCCAACCCTCATTCATTACATTAAAGTGTAGCCCTATGAGCCCATATAGGTGAAGTAATATGCAGTCGATGTTCGCATAAAACCATCATAGAACAACATAAAAGATAGAAACTTTACCAAATACTCATTGCATATCATATAGAATCATAGCCAGATCATCATATACCCTCACGAACATGGGGAACTACTCACAAATGCTAAACATGATATGGACCAGAGGCATAATGATTATAACATAATCTAAATATATAATATATCCACCAAATAATAATAAATTACCAATCACAAACATGTAACTAGCCCTTAAAACAATATCCGGTGTTCAATCAAACACAAACTATGAGGGGAATGAAGTCGATCTCGTAGATGGTGATGGTGGTGATGATGGTGCTGATGGAGATGTTGATGAAGATGCCTCCCCCTACATCAAGGAGGAGTGGTGGTGATGGTGTCAATTTCCTCCTCCAACCGGTGCAGGATCTCCCTCTCCCAGAGGAGTAGGAGAAGACTTTCGCCTCCACCGCCGCCTCAATAATAAGGAAAATGGCAAACATGGCTTAGGTGTTTGGGAGAAACGGAGCGTCTGGTTGAAAGGGGGACCCGAGATGATGCTCGAGGGGCAAAACGAGCATGGGTGGCGCGCCCTAGCAGGGTCGCGCCACCTGGTCTCTTTTGGACCTCGTGCCCCCCTCGCGTGCTTCTTTGGCCCACGATGCTTCTTCGGTGAAAAACTGATCAAGTATTTTTTTTTCAATTTTTAGGTGCCCAAAAGGTCCCTAAAGCAATAAAATACCAAAAATGATGTTTTCTGCCTCCGAGGAATTAAATACCAATGAAGGAGACTTTGTAGGAAAGTCTCGTAAATCAACTAAAAATATATAAATAATGATGTATGATGGAAAATATCAATAAAAATTAAACATATATGTAACAATATTGATGATGTAAAATGCACACATTAGTTGTAGACCGGCTTGAGCAGTCAACACAAGAATCTACGGCAGTGGCCGCATATATAGCCAGATCCTAAAGTAGGGGAGATAGAGGGTCGCCTTGCTGCAGGCCACGAGCATGCGAAATTTCATTGTCGGGGATCTCGTTGAGCAGAACTCGAGGGGTGGATGAAGAAAAAAGAAGTGCAACCCATGCACGCCATCTTGGATGAAATCTGCGCTTCTTCATTAAGTCCAAATGTAATCCCAATGGAAGGAGTCGAAAGCCTTGGCAATGTCGAGCTTGATGAGCAAGGTCAGTGAGCGTTTTTTATGGAGGCGACGAGCCACGTTCCTGACGTACATGATGTTATCATGGATGCTCTGTAACTTAATGAAGGCGCTTTGGCTAGGACAGATGATGTTGGTCATCTTTGGATGGAGCCTTAAAGCCATAGCCTTTGCCATGATCTTCGGGACAATATGAATGAGACTTATCAGCATGAAGTCGTGAAAGGAATCTGCTCCATCCTTCTTAGGAAGGAAAGTAATATTGGATTTGTTGATGACCGTGCAGATTATTGATAGAAAGCTTGGAGAAGGCATTTATGGCGTTCATGAAGTCGAGCCTGGTGATCGGCCAGCAAGCACGGAAGAAGTTAATGGTGAAAACCATCTGGCCCGGGGGCCTTGTCCGCAGGCATATCCGTAATGGCCTGCAAGATCTCATCTTCGGAGAAAGGGAGTCCGAGATCCTCAAGATCTTCGATGGTCGGATCAATGACCTCCCAATTGAAGTCCAGGGGGCGCGGAGCAATGGCTCCAAGAACCGACGAGAAGTGGTCATGGATGTGTTGCTCCTTCTCAGCATGTGACGTGACCCATCCCTCATTCCGCTTTAGCCTCTGAATAAGATTCTTCCGGCGACGAGAGTTTACGCGTAGATGGAAGAATTTTGTATTCGCGTCTCCCTCGCGAAGGTAGTTGATCCTCGAAGCTTGACGCTTGCGGGCACGTTCAAGCACAGCTAGGCCCATGACACGACGCTTGAGGGCGGCGCGAAGATTTTTCTCCTCCGGCGTTAGGGTGCGCGACTCTTGTGCCACATCAAGCTGAAGAATAACATCTAAGCCCATGATGAGTTTCTGCTTATGATTAGAGAATAATCCCTTGTTCCAAGCCCTGCGCTTCTTGTCGGTCTATTTGATCTTGTGGTTGAGCACGTGCACTGGCTGTGTGTGAGTCGTGGGCTTCGACCAAACATGACCGACCATAGCCATAAACCCTGGCATTTTTGTCCAGAAGTTCTCGAATCTAAAAGTGCCAGGCCTTCAAAGACCACTCTGGTTGGATAAGAGGATCGAGCAAAGAGCCGAGGATAAAGCATGCAGCCCATGGTTGTCGAAGGCGAGATCCCAACTAGAGTTGCAGAAAGCCCTATCCAGCCTCACCAAAGTGGGAACATCTCTCTCATTGCTCCAAGTGTACTTTTTATTCTACAGCTTGATCTCTTTGAGTTGGCAGGAAATAAGGGCGTGCCAGAATTGCCCCATGAGACGAAGGTTGAGATTCCTATTATTCTTGTCTGCAGCCTGGTAAATAAGGTTGAAGTTCCCCAGGATAAACCATTTTTCATTGTCGTCAACTGGCTTCTCGGTGATAACTTTGTCCAAGAAATTCCTTTTTTCTCCATCCGAGCTGGGCCCGTACACGGTTGTGATCTTGAAGGACGATGAGCACGGAGAACAGAGACAGAGACAAGACTTTTGTGCAGTGTAAAAGTGTATTTGTTTTTTTCTTCTATTTATTTTAGAGTACAACGAGGGTGAAGCGAGCTGATCGTGCCCCCTACTAGGTCGTGCCATCCCACGATCTGGAGCAGGTCATGCGCCTTCTAAAAAGCTGGAAGAAGTCCCTACATCACGAGCTTATCCAGAAAAACAGAAATCTGCTAAAACCCTGCTAACACCTATACCTGACGAAACTGACGGAAAACACAGACACGCCAAAACCAGCTAGTTCTTCGTTGTTGTCGCCGGTGCACCTGCAGCCGAGGTTGACGGTGCCCGCGGTGTAGCGCAGCAGACGTTTCACGGTGGCAAGGTGATCCCGGCGGCACACCTGTCTAGGCTGGGCTGTCATTGTCCATGTACTCGTAGACGAGACGAGGAGCTCGGTCTTTGTGTTGGCTTTCCGGACGTGGCCGAGGACGTTCACCTACGACTCGAACTCCCGCTCTAGGTTCTTCTCCGCCTTCCCTGCTGGTCTATAACTCCATATGCATCACGGCGACCACTGCGCCGTCGCTCCGGCTGGGGCACTCCACACGGTACACGCCTCCGCCTCTTCATGTCACAGATGATGAAGAGGGCGAGCGCTGCTATGACGACAAGCAGCGCGCGCGGCACCGGCGGCCAGGCTAGGAGGTGAGCGCGGAGGCCCGGGGATACCTTGTCGGGCGAAATCACGCCGACGACGATGAGGCCTGTCGTTGATCCAAATCGATCCTCCCCGTGAGCAACCGAAAGTGCCGACCTCTCGCGCTCCTTTGCGTCCAGCTGGTCATCTCACCGAGGCGTCCCCAATCGACGCCATGGAGCTCGTCTTCCGCCCTCCGCCGACCTCGTAGACCCTCTGATCGTCACCCGGGTTCTCCACTCCTGCTGGACCTTCTCCCGAAACGGCAGTACGTCATCAGCATGATGTCGGATCAATCGAGCGCGTTCCCGAGTTCATTTAGTCCCACACCGGTAACAGACGGGCGTTTGCACCAGTATATTAACCTAGCGATCCGTTGGCGTGTCAGCCGAGCGCGGTGGTGAGCGCTTGTAACTCCAGCCAAACATACGAGGGCAAAAGAGTTGGTACGGGCATTGGTTGGTGAGGCTTGAAGCCCATGTAAAAATTCGTCTATTCACTCCACATTGAACTTCCACCCACGCCATGTGTCCCACCCTGAATTTAAACCAACCTACCAACTTTTTTAAGACTCTTTGGCACCAAAGAAATTTGTTGTTACAATATCCGGCAACATCAAAATTGTTTGTTGCCTCACATCTCTATCTCTACCTCTAGTACTTATAGAGGCACGAAATGTCGTTGGGAAAACTAACTCTGCACCGTCCATCCATGTACATCGTACGGTTAAAATTCGTCTATTCTCCCCACCTTGAACTTCCACCCACGCCATGTGTCCCACCCTGAATTTCCCACCAACATCCAAGGCTCATGCCCAGGACGCCAGCGCTTGCCTGCCCTACCTTGGCCACGGCCACGTCAATGCGGACACCCACGACGCGACCATGTAGAAAAGCTAGATGTCAACTCACCAAACACCATCGTCACACCTCCCTCTGTTGTCGAGCCCTAACTTCGGTGTCCTCGCCGCTATTGATGTGGTGCCTCCCTCTGCCACCCAGCCCTAGCTCTGGTGGCCGTGTCGCCCTCGAGGCAGTAGCAGATGCATGGGTGAAGCTCCCTTTCCGCAAGGTATGGCAGCTGCCCTACCTTAATTTACGGCAAAAATAGCATATGTATGCATCCTTTGTGTTGCCCTGCTGGATATACAATGATACAAACAGTTTTGTACAGAACTGGGCATGATGCCTAGCTGGGCCGCGCGTGGTAGAGAGGAAAACCGCCACCGTGCGAGTCTTGGTTGGTTGGTGGATCGATCATGAGCAAGGAAAAAAAATAGCGCGCTAAATAAAATAGTGTGGTCCTTTTCTAAACGCTATGCAAGTTATAACGTGCCAATAGTACCCTGTTTTTTAAAATAGCGTTTCGCAGAAAATAGAAAATTGATAGGTATAGCAGGTATATCAAGGATTTCATCAGCTAAAAAATTGCCCATGGTAATACATGCATAACTAATTAACCAGTTTTGACTAGATTATATCAATATGTTTTCCCTTCCTCCCATAGAGACAAAACATGCAGGACGAAGACAAAAACTACATAACTGAGCTGAACTAAGAAATACAGAGCTAAACTTAACTAAGAACTATAGAGCTAAATCATGGTGTCTACAACCTAAGGCTACCACTACTGAACTACCTTCCGGTACTAGCCAAGTTAGAAGAGAACATGCAAGGATGAAACTAGATATGACTGTTGCGTGCTGTGCGAAGACCGCGTCAGATCGAGCTCCTGGTCGAGGCACACCTCCTCCTGGTGATTATGGTCGAGACATGACACACAGAGGTGGCTGGGCAGAGATGGAGGGAGTGACGTTGTACCCACCGCCGCGGAGCCTGGGGAGTCGAAAGTGGCGACCGGTTGGCTGCCGACCTAGGGTTGAGCTGAGCTAGGTTGGAATCAGGGGTTTGTCGGCTGCCGATAGTTCCATGACATTTTAGCGCGCTATAACGCTATAATGTTATAACAAATAGCGAGCTTAGTGTCCCTAATAGAGACATTAGCATCATAGCAAGCAAATTATGCATAATGTATCGAGTGATATTTATGTGTGAAAATTACCAGTGTTGGTACTAACCTATGACCGGTACCCCAAATGTGGTAGTTTTATGTAATTTACTCCAAGCTTGAGAAGGTTGCACTGTGTCGTGGACACTCCTCTTCTAAATGAACGATCAAGATGTTATATTCAAGTAAATTATGCGTTCATTTAGTTTACAGGATAATGCATGCATAAATCTTCTCTTCCTCCCAGAATATTTGTGTATTCCAAATTAATTGAGTCACTTTTGGCTATGAGTGTATCTACATAAAGGTGCAATAACAATTAAACTATTAATAGTACAGGTTCATATGCAGATATGCTCCGAATATTTAACATAAAGCGCATAGAGCTTACTGCACAGTTTCTTACGCTTAGGGGGGAATGAATGTAGTAGCTTCAGTACAAAGCAAACGAGTACCGTTATTCCAGCAGGATACTACATCACATGCACATGGTAAGTTCTACCATCCAGTCCAGGCTTCAGCATCCCAACAGAGTTCTAATTTCTAACACAAACATATCATGCAGCTAAATACAGCTATGTCTTGTTACATGCAATCAGAAACTCAATGAAATTTCAACACAAAAGAGCCTACATTACATCCTGAGTCTAGATCTTAACAACATGTTGAATGTTCAAGCACATGCATCAGTTTATGTTTCCCCAAATAGCTTGCCCGGACGTCACCTTGTTGCTCGGCCTCGCGGTCAGCTCATACAGGATCCGAGCGAATGTGTCAGAGTATTTCCCTTCCGACGTCAGGATCTCAGCAAACGTGTTCTCATGGACGAGGAGGTGCATCCTGTTTTGAGGCTCAGAGACAAGGCTCTCCAATATCACCGCTGCTTTCCTGCAAACCTCGGCAACTGGGTGTGGTGCCTTCACGATCTTGAGAAGTCTGTCGACAGCCCTGATTCAATTCGAGACATCGAAACAACATATTCAAAATAATGCTGCGGCTTCAATATTAGAATTCTATATGTGATGAAATGAAGCAGATTTTACCATCGCTCACTAGCGAGCCTCAGCCTACAATCCATATTCACTTCTGATACGTTGTAGAGTGCGCTAACAGCAGCAGCCTGTGCATCGAATGCTTGCACGCTCAACAGATCAACTAACCTCTTGTATATCTGTATCAAGTATAGCAATGTAAAGCTTCACTTAAAACCATTTATATAGCATATAGCAAACAGATAAGTCTGCTACCAAGGATTTACCTGCGAAATCACAGGAAGAAGAAACGATTCATTGTCTGGATTAACTATTAGCCGCCCAATCAATTCAGCCGCAGCACAATGCCACGCCTTCACAGAAGAGTCCAGCATGCTCATTATGGCTTGAACTGCGCTTTTCTCACTGTCTTGGCAAAAAATGAAGGAAAATATAATGAGGAACAATATAAAAGGGAAATAAGTAAGAACAGAACTTGTGGTGAACTTCTATCTCACGTAATTGGAATAAATGATGGCTTTGAAGAGCTGAAGATTCGAAGGTCCAGCACAGGTGCCAAATTGACAAGAGTCTCCAGCATATTTGTTATGAGCTCATCATCTTCTGTCAGATGATAGAAATGCACAAAAACCAGGTTGTTGGATCTTACAGTAATATTTGTTGTAAACAATGGGACTAGTGTATTATCAACACATAGTCCTAGGATAAATAACTCGTATATTAAACCAAATTAATATATTAACAAAGAAATGGCAACTTTAATGCAATTTCGCTGTATAAATCCCAACTCAAAATCAAATAGGTTAAATAAAAAGTCATATTTGGATGAAAGCACCTGCAGCTAAAATGAAGCGTGCATATATAGCTACTGTTCCAAAATAACACAAGAAAAATATTGTCACAAGTTGTATTAAAAAAACATGTTCAGTCAATTCCAAATCAATGTGTACATTTAACTAGATGAACTGAACAAACGGAACATAAGACATGCATGGGGACCAAGACCAAAACCAGGTGACGATAAATGATTCTGAGACTTTACCTGCATTTTGCTCTTCCAGGCACTGAAATACAGTCTCCAAGCAATGTCTATGTTGAACCATGGTAGTCTCGTTTTCTGGCATGAAAGAGAAATTGCGGATTATGTTGGAGGCTGCAACAGCACACTGTTGCCTCTCTGTCCGCCCTTCATCATCAATATTAAACAGACCATCTTCATCAAACAAAAATCCTGCAGATCTCTTCTTTGTGATAGTGGAGTCCTCTATCTTTGGTTGATCATTTGAAGGACTGAAATTATTATTTTGAAGAACATAAGTATGTCACATGAATCATGAAAAGTGAGATGACTACTCAAGATCTTGATGAGGTCAAGAATGACATACGTGACAGTGTCTGAGTAGACTTGTCCAACATTTTCAAGACCAAAGCCTGACAGTGTTATATTGGCACCCAAAGTTCTTGCTCTTGGTGGTTTTGTATGGTCCTTGGGCATTGCGATATCTCGCCAGTCATCAATCTGTATAAGACGATGAAATGTCAAACAGAATGCCAAGAAAAAGGCTAACAATTGTATAACCCGATAAAAGCATTACTTATTTTTTGTGAAGAACTGAAAATCAAATAAAGACATAAATGAGCAGACTGTAGAAGCTCAGGTTTTGTGGAAGAACCTTAGGAGTCAAATTAGATAAAAGATTGCTTCTGAAACCAATTGAAAAACTGTAGGCCTGTATAACAAAATGTATCTTTATAACTTTTCTTTACAGCTACAGTGGCAATGATGCCAAGTCCTAGAATTTGCATGAGTTCATCACACATTTCTTCAATGCTAATGACAAAAAAATTGCATTAAGTGATAGCTTGATTAATATTTTATGATTATGCTAGATTTTTAAATTATTTTAATGATAATGCAGATAATTACTCTGATTACAAAGGGATTGGGAACCTGGAGAATTATAAGTTTCAGATAGAACACATGATTCAGTAACACCCACATCGAACTGGAGAGAGAGAAAGGGAACTAAGGACCTACAACTTGAAGGAGAGCATCCAAGAGCCCAGGAACTTTAGCAAGAGGTGTTGCATCCCGACGGAGATCATCCTTCTCCTTAAAAGAGAGTACTGTGAGGGCATTCAATGCCCACAGTATCTCACTCTTCAACCCACTTTGCAATGCAAGGACAATTCTTTTATTATTCTGATCTGAAAAATACACCACAACAATAAAAAAAAGTTAGTTTTTTTTTTCTGCCAAGTAGTCACGCTAGTAACCATTAAGCATACTAGAAAGAAAGATCATGCATTTCAAGTTCAAGGCACAGAAGTAAGGTATCATCTGTACTGAATGGGGCAAAAAATTGCCTAGCAGGACAAAAAAACAGCCTGTCTGAGTAAAGTGGAACAATAAAGGTTATATCCTATGCATTTGTGGGAAGGGACAGAGAGATAACAGGTGTTATGACCGGCCTGGTCTACCGCCGGAGGGGGCCCACTGGCCCAACCGGCCAGGCCTAGTTAGGGGCTTAGCCCAGTTAGCAGATTAGGGTTTTGCAATTCTCTTATAAATACAAGTTGTAATAGACTATATCGATCAAGCAATAATCAATATCATTATTGCCGACTCCCAGAGGAGTCGGCCTTCTCCTGTCCGCGCCGCCCAAACCCTAGCCGCCGCCCCGCGCGCGACCGCCCGCCCGGCGCCGCCTCTTCCTCGCGCAGCACTTCCACCCCTACAATCTAAGGCCCCGTCCCGGTAGAACCCTAGATTCTACCAATTTGGTATCAGAGACCTCCGTTACGATCATGTCTTCGAGCCAGCCCACCGGCACCACCGCCGCTCCGAGACGCCGCCGGCCTCTCGCCGCCGCCTCCACGGGCGCCGCGGCGCCCTGGCAGCGCCGGCGCCGCCCCCTCTCTCGCAGCAAGAGCTCTCGACGGCCATCCGCGACCTCGCCACCGCCGTCCAGGGCATCCGCCGCCCATCGGCACGGGATGACCACGCCGCCTCGCCGCCTACCCGGCCCGGCCGCCCCCCCCGGCCAGGGCGCGCCTGCTCCGCCCCCGGCCTCACCGCCGCCGCCGCCGTGGGCGTCATGGCAGCCGGCCCCCAGCGCGGGCCCCGCCTCGCTGCCCCAGGGCGTGCCCATCCAGCGGGTCCAGTTCCGCCGTCACCCTCCCGACTTCCGGCGTGGGTGACCGCGACGGAGCCCCCGCCCGTCTACTCGGCCGCACCGGCGCCTTCCCCCGTCTACACCACCGCCGGGGACCCTCCGCGCCCATCCTTCCCGGACCCGCCGCACGCACGCTTCGCCGAGCCTTCCGCTGGTCGCGCGGAGTACCCCGCCCAGGGCGCCACCGGCCTCGCTCCCCCACGCTACGCCAAGCTGGAATTCGCCACGTATGATGGCGTCGAGGACCCCCTCAACTGGCTCAACCAGTGCGAGCAGTTCTTCCGGGGACAGCGTACCCTGGCTTCGGACCGGACGTGGCTCGCCTCGTACCACCTCCGCGGCGCCGCCCAGACGTGGTACTACTCCCTGGAGCAGACGAGGGTGGCATGCCTCCATGGGACCGGTTCCGTGAGCTCTGCCTTCTCCGCTTCGGCCCTCCAATCCGCGGCAGCCGCTTGGCGGAACTTGGGCGTTTGGCGTTCACCACCACGGTGCAGGACTTCGCCGACCGCTTCCAGGCCCTCGCATGCCATGCGCCCGGCGTGACGGGCCAACAGCGCGCCGAGCTCTTCATTGGCGGCCTCCCGGACCACATCCGCGTGGACGTCGAGCTACAGGCCCCGCAGGACCTCCAGACGGCGATGCACTACGCGCGCGCTTATGAGCGTCGCGCCCAGGCGGTTCAGCAGGCGCCCCTGGCCCGCGGCACCCGCGCCGCCCGGCCTCCTCCTACGGCCGCGGCTGCCAACCGCCCCGCCCCACCTGGACCGACCGGGCCCGCCCCGCGGCTACACGCACGTTCCGCCGCCTCACCCCGGCGGAGCAGCTCGAACGCCGCCGCCCGGACTCGCTTCAACGCGACGACACATACACGCCCGGTCACGTGTGCCCCGCCTCTTCTACCTGGAGACAGTCGACGTGGAGGAGGCGACCCGCCGACCGGGCCGGTTGCCGCGGCGCCCGAGACGGCCGGGCCGACCGACGCGGCTGCCACGGCCTTCGTCGTGTCTCTACACGCCCTCGCCGGCATCCGCCACGAGCGGACGATGCTGCTTCCGGTCACTATCCAGGGCGAGCATCTGGTGGCGCTACTGGACACGGGGTCTACGCATAACTTTCTCCCCGCCGCCACTATGCGCCGCCTCGCACTACAGCCGACAGGTGGGGATACCCTCCGCGTGACCGTGGCCAACGGTGACCGCCTCCATTGCCATGGGGTGGTCCAACACGTCCCCCTCACCATCGGCGACGAGCACTTCGTCATCACGTGCGCCGGCATCGACTTGGGCTGCTTCGACTTCATCCTTGGCGTCGACTTTCTGCGGACGCTCGGTCCCATCCTTTGGGACTTCGACGCCCTGACGATGACCTTTTGGCGCCAGGGACGCCACATTCGCTGGGAGGGCCTCGGGGGCACCTCCCCCGCACCGCAGCTGCAGCTCCTTTCCGGGGCCGACGACGCCGAGCACCCCCTCCTGACGCACCTCCTGCAGCAGCACGGCGACATCTTCGAGGAGCCGCAGGCCGCCACCCCCACGGCGTGTGACCATCGCATCCACCTGCTCCCTGGGGTCGGCGCCAGTGGCGGTGCGCCCATACCGCTACCCCCAGCTGCAGAAGGACGAGCTGGAGCGCCAGTGCGCGCTCATGTTGGCGGCGGGCATCATCAGGATCTCCACGTCCCCGTTCTCCGCGCCGGTGCTGTTGGTGCGCAAGTCGGATGGCATGTGGCGCTTCTGCATCGACTACCGCGCCCTCAACGCCCTCACGCTCAAGGACAAGTTCCCGATCCCAGTGGTCAACGAGTTGTTTGACGAGCTCCACGGCGCGCAGTTCTTCACCAAGCTCGACCTCCGCTCAGGCTATCATCAGGTGCGCATGCACCCGGAGGACATCGCCAAGACGGCGTTCCGGACACACCATGGCCACTTCGAGTTCGTGGTGATGCCTTCGGCCTCACCAATGCGCCCGCGACCTTCCAGGCCCTGATGAATGATGTCCTTCGTCCATACTTACGCCGTTTTGTGCTGGGTTTTTTTCGATGATATTTTGATCTACAGCACACCATGGGCGGAGCACCTGCAGCATGTCGCCATTGTCTTCAAGGAGCTTCGAGCGCATCGACTTCACCTCAAGCGCTCGAAGTGCTCGTTTGCGACGACCTATCTCGGTCACGTCATCTCCGCCGACGGGGTGGCGATGGATGCGGACAAGGTGGCGGCTGTCGCCGCTTGGCGACGCCGCGTTCCCCACGCGCCCTCCGCGGGTTCCCTGGGTCTCGCCGCCACTACGAAGTTCATCCGGGATTTGGCCTCATCGCCGCCACTCATGCGCCTGTTGCGCACGAGGCCTTCGCTTGGGATGACGAGGCTACCGCTGCTTCGAGGCCCTCAAGGGGGCCCGACGACGGCCCCGTCCTCCGGATGCCGACTTCGACAAGCCGTTCATCGTCGACGCGACGCCTCCGGGGCGGGGTTCGGCGCCGTCCTCCACCAGGCGTCGGGCCGCTCGCCTACTCAGCCCGTCCGTTTGCTGCACGCCACCTCAAGCTTGCGGCGTACGAGCAGAACTCATTGGCTTGGTCCAGGCCGTCCGCCACGGTGTCCCTACCTATGGGGCGCTCGTTCGCGTACGTACGACCACTACAGCCTTAAGTTCCTCTTGGACCAGCGCGACGGTGCCCCGGCACCAGTGGCTCAGCAAGCTGTTTGGCTTCGACTTCACGGTGGAGTACCGTCTGGCGCCTCAACACGGTGGCCGACGCCTTGTCCCGCCGCGACGCCGACCCCGACGCCGCTGAGGGAGTCTCGGACGGACGCCTCCTATGCATCCGCTCGGGGCCCTCCTTCGCCCTCTTCGACACATCCGCCAGCGACCGCGTCCGCGCGGACGCCCAGCTGCTGCGGCAGCAGCTCCACGCGGGCGAGCTGGACGACCCCTGGCGCTTCGTCGACGGTCTTCTCCTCCACGGCCGCCGCGTGTTCGTCCCTGACCACGATGACCTACGCCACCAAGTGCTGCTCTTGGCGCATTCCGCGGGTCATGAGGGTGTCCAAAAGACACTCCATCGTCTGCGCGCGGACTTCTACATCCCCGGCGATAAGGCCATGGTCCAGGATTGGGTACGTTCGTGTGAGACGTGCCAACGCAACAAGACGGAGACTTTGCGCCCGGCTGGTGTCTTGCAGCCGCTCGACGTTCCCTCGCAGGTGTGGGCCGACATCTCCATGGACTTCATCGAGGGCCTTCCGAAGGTGGGCGGCAAGTCTGTCATCCTCACGGTGGTTGACCACTTCTCCAACTTGAGAATCTGTTACACCATTGTTGCTCATCGTTGAAATTCAAACATGTTATTGTTTAATTGGTTTCTTGTTGAAAAATCTGCAACTCTTCACATTTACCATTGCGTCAAATTTGATTGGTTCCTTCGTTGTTGCTGACGTACATTATGGGATTACCACAACACACATCATGTGGCGTTACAGATGAAGGAAGCAGCAGCTCTTTCAGACAGCTTCAGTAGAGTCCCAACAGGGCCCCCTTAAGACATAATTAACCCAAAGCGAAGAAGACCTCAAAGTCGGTTTCCCTCTCTTTTCTATCACATGTCTTCGTTTTAATAGCAGGCACATGGTTACTCACAGCATTGCAGGCTTGCAAATGCGGCTAGAACTGAGCGTTCCTAATTTTCCCCCAACAAGTCGATTCCAGGGGTCCAGGACGCGGTTTGCAGTGTGTCCACCAAATGCCCTAAAGGCATAAAATCCTTCGCGGTCTCAATTTGACGCTAAGAAGAGGCGAAGGGGAAGCTCACCGGAGAGGGCCGTGAGGAGTTGGAGGGAGGGCCCGACGAGGGCGGCCGGCGCCGCCGGATCGCCGATGGACGCCGCCGCGGCTGCGGCTGCGGCCCCGCTTCCGGTAGTGCTTCCGAACGGGCGCCCGCGCTTCACCGACGAGGAACCGCCGCCCCCGCCGGACTTGCCCGTCTGCTTCTGCATAGCTAGGGTTTTGGAGCTTTCACTTAGCTCGAAGGTGCGGGTGTGGAGGAGGTAGAAGGGAAAGAGGCGTGCGTGTTTCTGGTTCACGACGGAAATAAAACCGCTATCACTGACAGGCGAGCCCGGCCCTATAAATTGCGACCGTGTAGGAACGTTTAAATATGTATTTTTTTTCTCAAAAATAAATAAATAAACGACTACTCTCAGTGGCAGGATTGCAAGATAAAGGATTTGTCAGAAACCTTTTTGACAGAGAACAGATCCAACGAAACAATGGAAGGATCAACCAACACGATGATGTTTGTTACAATCCAAAGTTACATTGCTCAAATGTTTACCTATCTGCCACATGAAGAGGGCAATCTACAACAGGAAGATTAGCCTAACCCAGCGCTCCAAACAATCGATCTAAAACCAATGAGTGTTTGCTTGGTAGCTTTGGCCAGCCGGCTCAAAGCACAAACCGTTGGCCAAGGTGCGAGAAACCTTCTTCCAATTTTGTAGCGCGCCAAAACAAGCCATTAACACAACCCCCAGTCAACTGAACGGCGACCAAAACGTCAACGGATCCTGCGAGGTTCCCCAAGATTGGAGATGATGCTTGTAGAAAATGAGCCGACGTGGTTGCTAGTAAAATCCTGAAGAGCGTCAATGGATGAATGCTCCTTTTGCGCAACGACCTTCTGAACACCGCTTCAATCTGTTTCTGCAAATACATGAGATATCCTTTATCAAAACAGAAGAACGGTTAATACTGGGAGTGGCAGCCATGTGCAAGTGCAAGAAGTTAATCCAGATTGTCACATTTGCACATGATACTGGCTACTAGAACCACTTGGCATTGCCATAAACCGTCATGTAAATAGACATTGCTAGAGGGTGAGCTGGTCAATCCTTTACCTTGAGATATTATAGAAGTCAGGTCTACTAGATGGCGCATCGTTGGCCTCCCGTGCGGGCAATTCCAAGGGGACCTTAGTCCTGTCAGATTTTTAAGTATCTGAAGTGCAAAAGCAAACAGGCCCACCATTGGTTAATTATTAATTAACTGTTTAAAAGTGATGCCTATTTCTAGATTGTGGTAACTACAGGAGACTGAACGGAAATCAAATACAACCATGGAAAGAAAAAAAAAACTTATTTTTCAGGAGCTTGTTTACAGAGGGTGTTCTCTAGGTCCACCGTAACCTGATTTTTTGTAATTACCTTCTTCATTTCAACTTTTGTCAGTGGATCACCAATCATGGTAGACATTCGACAAGCCCGTGAAGCCAACATAGCACGGACCCTCGAAGGGCAAACAGAATGAGTTTTATCCGTCTTGTAGGTACTAATTATTGCACATTCACCTTGACTGTCAGAAAGCATGGAGACCAGCTCCTTCACGTCTGAATCAAGGGAAACGAAAATAAGTTTAAATTTTGAGTTTTTTAGAAGCATAAATTTATGTTTCGGACATATGGGGAATAAGTATTTACCTTGAACACCAAATGTAATATTTTTACTGAAGGGGACAGCTTTCAAAATATAATGATTGCCGGGTGAAGCATGCAAATCTTCTGCTAAAACAAACCCATTTTTCCTGACATAAGATAACAAAAAAAAGAACAGGAGTTTAATCAGTCTCAAATGCTGTTAATTGAAACTTTGAACATACACTATGTTCTTGACTTCTTGTTAGTACTTGATGGAAAATAAGGCAATGCATTGAGCAATCAAACTACAACTAGTTGCTCCATTTGGAAAATTCATCATGCATCATTTGATAATTTCAAAACAAAATAAAAGAAGCAAAAAAATCCATTACTAGAAAATAGCAACCAATGAATGGAAATCGTAAGTCCCTCCAGTTCTGTATTAGCTGTAATTCCGGACATAGGTAAGGTCTAACAAATAAATTACTGATCAGATACTTAGATGCTTGAAAATCATAAGCATATATCTGTCCCAGAAGGACATTCACAATATGTAATTTTAACGGATTTCATAGAAATTAGTAGTCAAAGTTGTAGTTTGAAAACCATTTTGATGTTCCAAACAACAAACTTATAGAGAACCGGAGGGAGTGCAAACTACCAGCCGGTCAGCCCCTACTGATAATTCACTGTCCCATTCTTATGGGCAGACTGCAGACAGAAAGATCGGATTTGGAAACTGCCACCTCAAGTGAGTGCCCTTGGCGGCTAGGACACACATTGGGTACTATTTGTGGAAAGTGAAGCTTGGATGATCAAGTCATCAAGTGCATTTGTTGTCTTTCAAAAGTACTGGCAGCGAGGCAGAGAGTTGGTTATTCAATTGATCCTCTCATGCTGGCCCTTCAGAATTATCCAGCAGGGCTCGGAAGTCTGAGCTATTAAGGTGCAGTTGACAGATAAGAGGCCCTTTGATATGTTAAGGGAGAGGGAAGAGTCGTTTTGGATTCCCACCTCTTAGGAGGATTGTAAAAACCTTTTCAATGAAATGAAACGCAAAGGTCCTTTGCGTTTTCTCAAAAAAAAAAGTTAAGGGACAGGGAAGAGTCATTCCATAGTTGGGTGGGACCGTGGGAATTGTTTTGGATTTTCACTGAGAAACCATAGCATGTGAACTAAAGACTGCATGTTCTTTCAAGAATTGCGGAATGAATGTTGACTATAACAAAACATTGATCAAACAGGCAACTGATAAGTACTGCATAAAACTAGATGTTCAATATCAAGTTGTTTGATCCAACTTTTGAGCAGACAGAATTTAGGTTGTGACTCAAGCAAATGTACCTGATAGTGCTCATGTGCATAGATACGATAACTTCTTCCTCTGGTGATAGTTCAAGTCTCAGTGGCCTGCGTCAGAACACAGTCAGAAATACTCCCCAAATACAAGTGCAAAAAAAATGCTATAACAGGTACAGATTAACCTAGCGTTAACATTCTGAAGTTATTCCTTAAACCACCGATAGATTTCAAGGAGTTCCACGAATAAATAACAAATGAAAAATGCTGGGTTTTTCTTACTCACTGAAGAAGGGGCTGTATGTTTAAGGTTGTTGACTGTGATAAGCTCTCAAAGTTGTACTTCTCATCAGCAGCATGCTGACAACAAAAGAAAATAATATTCATTGATATGAGGTACCTTAAGAGGTGCTACTCATATATCCAGGAATTTTTATGAAAAAACATGTAGAGGTACCTGATCTACAATAAAAAGATCTTGGTCCAGCTTTCCAATGATAAAACCAAGATTAAACTGCCCAACAACCTAAAGATGAGATTGTTAGTGCTCTAGAGAACAACTGCATAGAACACAATATGTTTATCATTGCCACATTCAAATACATAAAAAACGAGGTCTTAACAACATGTTTGTCTTTAAAAAAAATACAGTCCATATCTTGCAAGGCACTTCTAAGTTGTAGCAGCAACATGACCTATGGTACTTGGCAGCGCCTTTCAACAGTAACAAACTACAATAGATCAAGTTCCCTCTGGATACAGCACGTGGCAAATTTTATGTAAGACCACTCCAAAAGGACAGAATGGGCATGACTACATCAGATTTCACATATCATAATAGCTAAATTTATTATGGTTCCTCCCAATCACTGAATACATCAGAATAATTTTAATACGTCATTTCAGAAAAGAGAAAATAATTTTGCTCAATCATCATTTAGGTAGCTGGAGGATTTCCATCCATAAGGCAAATGGTATATTAAATATGATGTCACTTGAAACCTTAGAAAACAAACAAGAACATTAAAGACATCGAGCCATTTTAAGAACCTCCATTTCTCCAAAATTATCTTTGCTGAAAAGCCTGTCCAACTCGTTGGTGGCTGCAGCTAAATAATTCAATTTTCCCTCGTCGTCATTTGGTACGTAATTATCCAGTGTCGCGGCTTTATAGCACCTAGGGCAAATAAACTAGTCAAACCCCCAACTCCTGATGACAACAAAACTTGCTTATAAAAATAGCAGAAGTGTTACCTTGCAGTTTTGCTGGAACAATGGACTCCGTTTTGATGTGATACCATAAACCTGTGTTTTCTCCTTCTCCTAAGCTCAGCAACTTTAAATTGCATAACCGGATATGATACTGATGTAGAACACCCTGAAGTGCCATCATCATGACAAAGAGCAACAGGTAAAGGAATATTAGACGGTCTATTTTGAAGTTCAATATCTTCCGGATATTGACCAGGAGCACCAGAAAGGCCTCGATCATTTTGTTGATCCTGCAGGGTTTGCAGCATTCATTGTACAGTCAATCCCATGAACTGATAGACAAAAGCTTTTCCAAAGAAACTACTGAACTCGTGGAAAAACACAACTTAGCTAATAAAAAATTATTCCAAAAACAGATGTCCACATATCATACACAACTGAAAAGGAGTTACCAAAAATGCAAGTAGAGTCATGATTTCAGATAAACCACAACAGTTGAGAAATTCACCTTTAACTTCTACGAAATACAATATTAATAGGCAAGGACACTTGTGAAGAATATGCCAAGAAACAATCAGTTAAGGGCAAAAAATGGAAGAGAAAAAAATGGGAAAAGAGAAAAAAAAAAACAGGACAATGGCGGTAGTCAGTCTCCTACAGAAATGTGATGGAAACAACTGTCTCACTACGAAAAAAATCTGTCTTACCACATCAGGTTTTGTATTGTGAACAGCACGTGGATCAAGGAGAGGCGCTTCAGTACTATGAGACGCAATACTTGATGGTTCTGAATGCTGCAATGGAACTTCTGCCCGCTTAGGTACAAATGATTGTGGAGAATGATGCTGGAAAAGGCTAGTTTCCTTAAGTGAGTTGGTATTCGCAATACCAGGTGCATTTGCTTCTAGGCTTGTTCGTCTCACTTGTTCTGAGTTTGTCCCCCTTCTTAGCACTGGAGCTTCGGAAATAAGGTTGCAACTGTCTTCGTGCTTCCTCTTGTTTAGTGATAGAAAGTTCATAAGAGAAGACTGAACTATACTTGATGGGGAGGATTTAGCAGCAGGGCCTGTTCTAGCATGATTTTCTCTTACTGGATGGCTACCATTGGATTTTTTTGGCTGTTCATACCAGGAGGCTGAAAGCGAAGGAGATCTACCAACCGGAGTAGCTGGGCCCCTTGGCAAGGGGCTTATGTCTCTGGATGCAGCTCCAGTGGCTAACCTTGTCATGGAAGAAGACACTTTCTGATTCTCTGGTGGATCCTTGTCATCACTATCTGTTTCATCCATGTCGTTATCATTTTCAGGAGATGAAACATTCTCCTTTTCTATTAAATCTGTGCTTTCATTAGGTTCAACAATGGCAGGGTCCTCTTCCTTTTCAGGATCTTCAATGTGATTGATGGAAAAGCTGCACTGTTGAGGGCTATACAGATTTTCAATAGCCTCCCGTAAAGATAGCAAAATGGCATGCTCGGAAGAGAAGAAAATCTTTCTCTTGTCAGGTGCGACATTCACGTCATAAGATGTGGTTGGAATGCAGAAATTGAGGACAGCAACAGGATACTGCTTAGAATTTGAGCTTCTATAGAGTTCATTAACAAGCTTGGTGACCTTTGGCATGTCCACAGGTCTGCCATTCACATAAAAGAACTGTCTATCTCCTGAATTGCGACCGCTGCCGGGTCCAGGTTTGGAAAGAAAACCTTCTACCTGGCAGTCTTCTGAGATGGTCACCTTGAAGGGCTCAAGGCATTTGAAAGTGTTCAAACCAAATACCGTAATCATGTTGTCTTTCAGTGAACTGCTTCCTTGAGTTTTGACCACCACCATTTTGGAATTCTTGCCGACGATATTTGTGCAAAGTAATCTGACCCCTTTGGCAATTAAGGCATACGCCTAAAGCAGGTAAGAATGATCGATTAGCAATGGAAGATAACAAAAAGAAATAAAATTTCAGCCTCTATCGTAGCACAGCAATCAACTCCGACAAGAAAAACACTAAAGAAATACTCCTGTTCCTAAATATAAGCCCTGTTGGGAGTTAACAGGTCTTATAGTTAGGAACAGACTGATACTACATAGGAGTATGTGTGATTACCGATTAAGCAAAAAAGCTAGGCTTCAACATGCAAAAAAATTACACAAACATATAGAAATTAAGATGCAAGACTCACATTCAGCAAGGAGATTACTTTTCCATACTCCTTCCGAATATTCCTAATGAACTCCTTGCCCCGAACCGGCAAGGTGGAGAACAATTTTTCGATCGTCACAGTGGTTCCGACTTGCCGCGCAATCTTCCTCTCGCTTGTGACCACGCCCGAGTGCTCAAACTCCAAATGTGTCCCGACCTGCTCATCTTTAGTCCTCGTTTCAACCGACAATTTCCCCAACGCACAGAGGGAACTCAATGCCTCCCCCCGGAACCCGAAGGTGGCTACGGAGTTCAGATCAGAGAAATCCGATATCTTGGAGGTGTGGTGCTTCAGGGCGAGCGCCTAGAGCAGGTCACAGGGAGCACGGTACGGTCAGCAACCACATTCAGCAAAAGTGCAGAGCAAGTGGGGTAATATCTGGCGGCGAGATTGGAAAAATGGGGGATTTTGTTTGCGCGTGCCTGGAAATTGCTGGGCGAGATGCCGACGCCGTTGTCGGCGACCTTGAACCACTCCTCGCCGTAGGCCTTGAGGCTGACCTCGACGGTGGTGGCGCCGGCGTCGAGGCTGTTCTCGACGAGCTCCTTGACGGCGGAGGAGAGGTCGAAGATGACCTGGCCGGAGCAAATCCGGTGCACCACCGACTTGCCGATCGGCTTTATCGCCGGGGAGGCTCCTCCCATCCCGACCTGGACCGGTAAACCCTACCACAGCTCCAGCTCGAGCTCGGGATGAGGGTTTTGGTTGTTTTGGCTCCTCCTCTGCCTCTCCGGCGCGGCGGTCGCCTCTGTTGCTGCGCGCTACACTGCTACAGGCAGCGGTTGCCTGGGCCACACCACCTTTCCATGGTCTGCCTTAGTTGGGCCTTGGGCGTAGGTGGGACATCGACACGAGACTAGAGCCCAGTTAGGTGAATCACAACAATATATATAGTCAAAAAAAAGTACTTGTTATTATGAGAGAAATGCTTGCCGATAATTTTATTCTTGGGTTATATTCGGGTAATAAGATTTGTTAAAAAGATATTTCATAAAAAAATATTTGTTAAAAAATTAGCAATTTTGGCCAAGAAGCAGGCCAAGACCACCCTAAAAAAATAATTATGTGGATATGATACACCTAGTAGTGATAATGATTTTTTAAAATTTTGAGATAGAAATGAAACACGAGAAAATGAATATACGCACGGTACAACCAACATTATCACATTCAGCAAAAGTCCTTGAAGAAAATTTCACAACACAGTCGTTAGATCGGAACACCATTGAAGTGAAATCCGTGGGAGGTAAAAGGCTACACCAACCCATGACAGACAATCTTAATGTGTAATCTACTAGCCATTGAAGATCATGCTGAAGAAGAAACTGGTCCTCTTTCAGATGTAGATGAGGTAAATGAACACGAGCTAGTTCAACCAGAAATATGTGATGATGAAATAGGTGAATCGCTATTGGAGGGGTTGCGATCCCGGTGGATGATGAGGTGACTAGCGAATTAGTGATAACATATGATCCAGTTTCAGCCTGTCATACGTGTAGGTACCTACTTTGCCAACATGGATGTGAATTCATGAAAGCATTTGGGAAATTTTGTATTAATGGTGAGGGTGCACATGTATTGTGGATGGTCCAAGTGACGACGGCGCTGGCACTCCGCTTCCTCGTTGGTACGAGGATTGCGCGCGCGATTGTAGCCAAATCGAAAGGCCATAGAGGAATTTGTTGCCCTAGAAATAAAAGTCCTTAAAATAAGAATGTTTGTCAATATTAAATATCTTGAATTCACTGTCATCTGGGGTTAAGGTGGGGCAAAGTTGGTCATTGCCTCACAATCTATTTGGCCACAGTGAAGGAATAAATGTTAGCTCTGTTTCCTAATCCTAGAATCTAAGTAGTTAGAGTTCAGTCATAAATTTTTTAGCAAGCCAAGTACCTATATGCATATAGAGCCAGTGATAAGTTTAATCTACAAGTTGTTCTTCTGGACCTTTAATTGCAGTTTTACCTCATTGTAAATTTAGGAGGTTGTGATGATATTTTGTAAAGCGACGGTGACATAGGCATCCCCAATGGGCCTGCCGAAGATGATACCCGGGGTTTACTGAAGGCCCATGACCCGAAGTTTATGAAGCCCGGAAGCCCAGTCAAGAGATAGTTTGGAAAGATAGAGTTGTATTAGGAATATCGACTTGTAACTATTACGGGACAGACTCAGATAGTCTCCCGGACTTTGTAACTTGTGCATCACGAAACCCTCGGCTCCACCTCCTATATAAGGGGGAGTCGAGGGACAAAGAAAGGATCGAATCATTGTTCACGCAACCCTAGTTTTCATAGCAGTCGAGTACTTTTCCGCTGAAACCTTCGAGATCTACTTGCCCTCTACTTCCAACAAAACCTAGTCTACAACTTGTAGGCATTGACAAGTTAATCCCTTGTAAATTGGTGCCGTCTGTAGGAATTAGAGGCGACAAGGATCTGATCTCGATGGCACGTTCAACATCGTCGACATCTTCGATGGAAAGTAACGCGATGGATCGAGGTAAACAGATCGAAACTGCTCTAGTCGATTTTGTACCTCACCCACCCTCCTGTATGGATGCATATGCGTATCTGGAGGAGCCCATGGACATGGCGTTCGGAAGGTTCCACTTCCGCGTCGGGAAGGAGGGGTCTCATCGTCTCGTGGTATCGGATTCGTCGAGATCGGTTGCGGCTGGTTCCGATTCCTCGGGATCGGTGTCATCGTTCGAGTCTGGCGATGAAGAGATCTCGTCGACAACCTTCACCAAGCCCGCTTCAAGCGGAAAGCTCGTCAAGATCTTCGGCAACATGTCCTTCGAGTCGTCTGCGGACTCAAATATAAGCTGCGATTCGGACAGTGTCGATACTTTTGATTTCATCGACCGATCCACTTCTATTCGGGAGGTCTTCGCCGATCTATACGACGGTGTCACCAATTCCGATGACAATCAAGTTTCAACATATCATCAAGTTTACGTAATTGGAGAGGCGAGCCGAGAGCCGGAGACGTCGAGGCTTTCGATGATTTGGGAAATCCATACGTCGATCCTGCTGATCTCATGCGAGGTTTGGGTACCAAATACATCGGTTCCGAACCAAGAGAAAAGGTGCAACTCCCGCAAGAAGCCTGGGATAGAGCGGCAAGAGCCATGGATGGCACAGAGCCGATGAATACCACTGCAACAGCCGCAGAACTGCAGGCGTACCAGTATAAATTAGCCCGTGCAGGAAGGAAACTCCAAAAAGATAGAATTGAACTCGAAAAGAGAAGAGCCGCTGCTTCTGCGTCAAGCAGGCAAAGGGATGAGTTGAGCCGACATTCAGGGACTTCGGGGACAACCATAGGGATGCCCGCAACAGGGGAAGGTCTCGACTGCAGAACATACCGGAAGCAGAAAGATAGCATTTGATCCAGAACCTCGACATGTCCTTTATGTCGATCGACACAAGGGGGAACATTATCCCCAAAACTCCGGAAGCAGGATATATGGCGACACAGGCATACATATTGCCAAGCAGGCCACCCGCTGGAGATCCAAGAGAGGCATTGTATAATATGGCCATGGCAGTTGGAGTCATGGGAACGGCGTTTGCATCAACGCCTCCCGAAGGAGCTGCAAGACAAAATAGTCCACGACCTACAGTGGCAGTGCAAGAACACCCAAGAACGTTGGCAAGAGACACAGCGGCACAGGCATGAGTCGACTGGGCGCGACATGAGAGGAGAGAACGTCGGCAGTCACCTGAAGTAGATGATGAAGATATGTGTGGACTCCCCTGTTTCACTCGACGAGTCCGCAAAACGCGAGTCCCGTCTGATTTCAAGTTGCCTGACAGTTATAAGAAATTCGACGGATTGCAAGATCCCGAGGATTGGTTGGTTGATTACTTAGAGACAGTAAAACTAACGGGTGGAACCAAGGCAACGGCTATGCAAAGCATCCAAGTGTACTTAAGTGGCGCAGCTCGATCATGGATTAAGAAGTTACCACCTGGATCTATCGATAGCTGGGAGACCTTCGAGGACTTGTTCGTAAAAAACTTTTTGTCTACATGCAAGAAACCTGCGTCAATAGAGAAATTGAGAGTCTGTCGACAGAAGTATGATGATTCAATGAGGGCGTACATCCAGAGGTGGAACATTATCAAAAACTCGACAGAAAACATATCTGACGAGAGGGCGATAGATGCTTTTGTTGCTGGGATCCGAAGATAGGATTTCATCGAGGACTTGGGAAGGACTAATCCAAAAACAATAGCAGCACTCATGGAAATAGCGAATCGCTGGGCAGATGGAGAGGATACTGTCAACAACAAGCGACATAGGTCGCCTGAGGAGGATCGCAATAGAAACATTCAAAATAGACGGTTTTGTCTCGCCAGTTTTCGGATTACGACGGTCCCGGCCACGTATCGGCCGGCTTCTGAGAAAATAATGGAGGAAACAATAGAGATGATGTTATCACCGGATTTTGGCCAAATCAGGAGATGGACCGTAAGTGAAGATGGGCTTGAAAGATACACGCGTGGAGCATCTTTGAAGCGGCCTTGCACGAAGAGTTTGGGCTTAATTGCCCGTGTATCTGTAATATAGTAGATCGTATCTTAGTTTAGATTAAAAGATAGAGTTTAACTCGTGCACGGTTAGGTGCACGCCCGTTAGAAAGTCCCTTGGACTATAAATATGTATCTAGGGTTATTGGAAAGGGAGGACAATCACGTTCACAACAAACACAAATCAGGCGCATCGCCACCCCTTCTTTCGAGGGTTTCTCCCGGGTAAGCATCATGCTGTCTAGATCGCATCTTGCGATCTAGGCAGCACAACGTTTATTCGTTTACCTTGTGTTGCTCGTGCTGAAGCGTTGTTGATGGCGAGTAGCACTATTTATCGTAGATGTTTTGGGGCTTGCATAGATGCTTTTCTTGCGCATATCTCTTAGCTGTGCCGTCCCTCAATATCTAGCTGCCCTTACACCTATCCAGGTGTAAGGGCAGCATCCTGCTTGTTTGTTACTTAGTAGATCCGATCTGTTATGGTTGCTCCTTGTTCTTCAAGGATTAGTTTAATATCTGCATGATTAGGCCCTATGCTGGGGTTGGACGATCCGGTAGTGCGTTAGGTGTTGTTTGCCGTTCCTATAAGGGATGTTCCGGGAATTGACTTGAACGTTGGTTTTTAGGCCTCTTATAGGGGTAGTTTTCATCATCTTTCGTATCTGCTAGGCTCAACTACACGTAGGATGTTCCGGTTATGCGGTGAAAACCCCAAACTGTCGTAGATTGGTTTAGCTTTGTTTTGATCAAGCAGGATCCCCATGTCATTGAAAATCCAACGTGAACCATGGGGCGATCGGCTCTTTGAGCCGATCCGCAGGGCAACCTGAGAGCCGATAGGGCTCGTATTTAATGTTTACGTGTCTGCCATGCAGGGAACTAATCGAAGCAATCCAACACCTTCCTGGCCAGGTATAGGTCAGGTGGCACGCCCTTCCAACCGCCAGGTCGTGTGCCGGAGCATTTGCGGGACGACGTCGAGGGACCAGGGCCCGCTGCCGCCTTGAAGCCTCCCGGCTCGTGTTGCTTAACCACCGCTCGCCGGTGGGTTTTGGCAGCAACACATTCGCACGCTGGGACATCGGGACAATCTTCCGCAGCAACCACGTCGACATCTGCGTCTCGATGGCGGAAGAACCGTCAAGTATGAAGATCTGCCTCCTGAGCATAAGAAGAGGTATGATGAGCTCAAGGCCATCCCAAGCCGATCTCATCGGCGCTTTTGAGAAAACCCGTTCGCACGGGATCAAGTTCAAAGGGTTTCAACCCGAAGGCGCGCTAGATGGACTAGATCTATCTCTCCCTTCGGACGAACGTACCAGAGCCCTGCGACAGGAAGTCAACTATGCCATTGCTCACTCTCTTCATCGGCATGCTGAGAGCTTGGTGAATACTCTGGAGCGTGTCGCGCTCAATGTGGTGCAAGAAGTCATGAAGCACAAGTACTCTCCGTCGGTCCTGCTCTAGGAACTCACCAAGGAGGTACCGCTCTACAAGGCCGCCACTACAACACACGTTTGCAGCTCCACAACAACAAGGTTCACCGGCGTACGTCGTCTACAAGGTTGGAGGTGATCCAGGCCTACCAATTCCTGTATGAGCCGCCCAAGGAAATTCCACATGGATACGTGTGCACATACGTGCCGGACTGCAACAACTGGATGACCCAGTTACAGCAGGAAGGACTGCCACGGCAGGAGGAGTCGCTGGAGCAGGAAGCGTTCTGGAGCAGATGCTGAGAAACAGGCGTGGCTAAATAAATATGCCACCAATACAAGTCATGAACGATCAACTTCTGCAGCTCCTACGGTGGATGAGATCACCGCAATCATGAGAGACCAGTTCGGCATCCTGCCGAAGAAGAGAATGATCGGCTATTCCAAGCCGTATCCCAACGACTACGACCTGATCCCGCTGCCACCTAAGTATCGGCTCCCTGACTTCACAAAATTTAGTGGATCAGAAGGAACCAGCTCGATCGAGCACGTGAGCCGATACTTGGCACAGTTGGGCATGGTCTCAGCTTCAGACGAGCTACGTGTGAGGTTCTTCTCGCAGTCTCTCACGGGTCCAGCCTTTGGGTGGTACACCTCATTGCTACCGATTCGGTTCGAACGTGGAAGCACTGGAAGAGCAGTTCCATGTACAATACCATTCGGAAACTACGGAAGCTAGCCTTGCCGATGTGACCCAAGTTCGGCAGAGAGAGGAGAGACGGTATCTGAGTACATCCAGAGGTTCAGGACCGTCAGAACCGATGTTATTCGGTTCGCCTATCGAGAAGGAAGTCGAGCTGGCGATAGCAGGATTATCAGCGCCGCTCAGATGTGACCTTCCAAGCAGAGTACACCCACCGGCGCACATGGTTCGGTTGACGCATATGAACAGCGCCATCCGTAATTGTACCAAGACAAATACAAGCGCGTCGCCCGATCGAGACAGACGAAGATGAAGATTCTGCAGGATCAGGAGGTCGCTAGCTGAGTGGACTCGGGGGGCAAAACCCGTGTCCTGCAAGTGGGTGAAGCAACCAGGGCCTGTGAAGGGGTTTGACTTCGATTTGAGCAAAACGGAGCAAATTTTCGATTTGCTGCTGAAGGAGAAACAGCTGAAGTTACCCGAAGGCCACAAAATCCCCACGCCACAAGAGATGAACGACAGGCCATACTGCAAATGGCATCACACGTTCACCCATGCCACCAACGACTGCAAAGTTTTGCGCGGACAGATTCAAATGGCGATAGAACAAGGCCGATTACTCTTCGGTCAGTTTGCCATGAGGGTTGACACGCAGCCGTTTCCGGAGGTCAACATGGTCGATCTCAGCCAGTGCATAACGCGAGCCAGGTTTCTCGTTTGATATCAATATGGCAGGGCTTGCAGATCGCCATGGCGAGGATAAGCCAGAGAGCAGTCGCTCTCGCGGCAAAGATAAAAAGGAGGCCGATCCACGCGACCGGCCCCAGATGATGACGGTATTTGACTGAGGAAGAGGTGATAAGCGTGCGGTATCAACGACCACTTTCCGCGCACCTCCTTAACAAATATGAACAGCAACGACCGACGTCGGCGCTACGATGTAGATGATGATAGATATCGTCGGTCTGATGCGACAACAGAAATACCGTCGATACGAAGGGTATGAGCGTCACGCCGAGGGAGGTCAAGGGAGCAAGAGGACATGGACAGCATTGGAATTGTCCTTTCTTCAAACACTGCTGGGACTCAGGAATGAGCCGATTGCCTACAATCGAGAACGCCCAGAATGTAAGCAGAAGAGGAAGGGAGCAAATGAAGTTTCAGTGTTCAAGCGTCTAGGACCTCTCCCACCTCAGAACAAACGAGCTGAGTCATCCCAAGATGAAGACTTTGAGGAGTCAGAAGAAGATAGATATCACCGACCAAGGTGGTGTCCTGATGGACTCAGCCACTCCCAAAAGCGCAGAGTGCAACGGCTCGAAACTTGGAAGAAGCCGAGGCGCAGTACCTGTACACGTTGAGGAAAGCACGGCCCGATCTGGCCGTGAAAATTCAGCAAACACTGGAGACAGAGGCTCGCCCACCAAAGAAAGTGTGGCGACCCAAGCAGACGAAAGCCGATGCAGGGACATCGGCTGATACAAACATGGTGTTCGTTCTCCCGTCAGAGTTTTGTGCTCCGAGAGATGAGGAAGTATCAGTGGCACAGTTTGATTGCGGGCCACGGCCAGTTATCTTTGAGAAGCCACGAGAAAGGAGCTATAGGCATCTGAAGGCCCTATACCTGAAGGGTTATATCAATGGGCAGCCTATTAGCAAGATGCTGGTTGACACGGGAGCAGCGGTCAACATAATGCCGTACTCCATGTTACAACGTTTGGGACGTTCCAATGACGATATGATCAAGACCAACGTCACGCTAAGCGACTTCAACGGCCAACCGTCAGAAGCCAAGGGTGTGCTGAACGTGGACTTAACTGTCGGCCGAAAGACCATCCCTACATCCTTCTTCATCGTCGACAGCAAGAGCACCTACGCTGTTCTGCTAGGAAGGGATTGGATCCATGCTAACTGTTGCATTCCGTCTACAATGCATCCGTGCATCATAAAATGGGATGGAGATGAAGTGGAGGTTGTTCATGCAGATGATTCAGTCGATATCTCTTTGGCTGCCATGAACATCTGGGAAGCAAATGACCAAGAGCCGCTCTCTGGAATCAATCTGGACGGCTGTGAGCGCATCGAAGCTACAAAAAATGGGGTGAGGCTAGTCTTATCCACTGGCCTGACAGAGTAGCAAGATCCAAGTCTATGGACGTACGTGGCAAGGCCGATCCCTGCGATCGGCCCCAAAAAATAAAAAGCAAGGATCTCACTTCAAGCATGCCACGTCGTCATAGCAGAGAACCAAGAAGTTGTAAACCCTCGTTAAACATTGCAATGGAAAAGGAGGCCGATTCTAGCAATCGGCCACAATTAGCCTCAACCTACCTTCTGCCTGTGTTCATCATTGATTTGGCAGGCGATGGAAAGCTGAGATATGGGTTTACAACAGCTGATGGACTAGAAGAGATCGACATTGGTCCTGGGGATAAGCCATGGCCAACATTTATCAGCAAATAGTCGGATCGACAACTACAAGGGAAGCCGATTCTAGCAATCGGCTAAAATTATTCCCACCACCCGTGTTTACTGATGTGCTATTTCGCATGATGAGTGGTGAGACAAGCTTGAATTGGCTGAAAAGCCGATATCTTCAATCACTTGAAGGATTCGGCTCGGGGGGCATACACACGGAGAAGGTACAAGGCCATGAAGTATGTACCCAGAGGAAGCCAATTCATCGATCGATCATAATAAAATCGAAAGCGTTGCCTAAGAAGCGATTCATCGATCGATCGAGTATGTACCCAGGAAGCCGATTCATCAGATCGATCGGCTAATAAAAAATCGAAAGTACAAAATTTTAAGCACACGATGCTTGGACATCGACTTTGGAATTACAGTTTAATGCCACTTGGTTAGGCCTCGGCGAAGGAAAATTTCTAAGGCATGAGTACACCAGACGGACGTGACCCACTTCGTATCCTCGACCAAGAGGCAACGTCACGATTGGCAAGGGCTTCAATTGCAGCGTCATCGGGACATAGGGCTGAATTTCGTCAAGGATGGTGAGCCGATCTAAGCAGCAAAGCACAAGAATTGAGCCAGGAGGAGTTAGAGAGCCATTGCATGTGAAGCTTCTTGGTTCAAAGAAGAGATTTGCTGGTCCTGCCGAGCCCTCGTGGTGCATCGACTCCTTGTGCGTAAGCTTGTACCCGGAGGTGCCCAAGTGGGAGCTTTATCAGCTGGATTGCATGTCCTCGATGATATCATCTTCGGTGGAAGTCTACAAGAGCAGGATTACTGGACTTAATAGGCTAACCAAAGCCTAGAGGGGTGTTTTCCCTTCAAAGTTTTCCTGGCAGCCACCTTCTTTGCTACTATTCTCGCCTTGACTGAGGCTCGGGGGGCAGCTGCCCCTGAAGATCCTTTGTTCTTGGGAGCCGATTTTGGTTAAAATCGGCTAGCTCTGCACCACAATTGTTATAAAACAGTGGTGAATTATTGAGGACGGGAACCACTGGAGCTGGTAAGAGGAGTTTGAAGGGGGAGCCATTATCATTGATAGGCTCTGGGCCAGGTTGTTGCTGCAAAGGAACAGAACATCACAAGGAAAGTTGTGAGCAAATGGTACCTGTTATACAGGTGTATGAGTTTCAACGTCAAGTTATTTCAGCTATGGTCCTAGAAGCTTTCCTGGAGGCGTTAATTCAGGAGTTGTGCCGTCATGTCAAACAGCACGATCGGATGATTTGAAGTCCAAGATCTAGGGGTCTCAAGGCTGTGTGCTGGACCTGTTCGATTGGAGATTTGGATCTGAATTTCAAGGATTGCAAGTTACTATCTGGGGGGATAACTGGATTGACCTGTCTTGCAATTTATTGTAAACTGATGCATTGCCATCGGCTCATTGAGCATCGACCAAGTTGACAATCGGCAAAGTCAAGATAAGGGAGAATCGGCTAAATCAATATGGAAGAAATCGACAAAGTCAAATTGGGGGAATTTCTTCATTGATAATCAGATTTCTTACATGAAAGGAGCTGATTGCTCTCAAAAGGAATTACTAGGGGATACATTGCCCCATCTACTACTCCTAGCTCTATGCTAAAGATCCTATCTAGGGGCCGTTGCTGCCCTCATCGTCGTCATCGCCGTTGTCGGCGCTGCTTCCGGCCGGCTCGTCGTCGCTTGTAGCACCGCCGGGACCCTCATTGTCCTCGTCCTCCTCGCCGCCGTCGCTGCCGTCGTCGCTGCCGGTCGCCGAGGTTGCCCGGCCAAGCGCAGGCGCTGGCGGCGGCTCGTCGGAGGAGGTGTCGTCCTCTCCTCTTCTTCTTCCTCATTCACCTCCTCGGAGGAGGTGAAATCGCCCCAGAGAAGCGATCGTCGTCGCTCTCCTCCTCTCGATTCCCCATCTGCGAGGAAACGGAGGTCGCTCTCCCCGTCGGTCGAGGACTTGTCGTCCTCCGACCAGACGGAAAAGTCGTGGCTCGACTCATCCCCGTCGGCTATGGCGCGGTGGATGTTGGCCGCGTGGGCCTCCCGCGGGTCCCACTCTGGCGTCGGCTCCCGGAGCGGGGAGGATTGGACGGAAAGGCTCGACGAAGAAGAGGAGGAAGAAGGGGAAGACATGGTGGCAGAGAGGGTTTTTGGCTGACGGATTGGTTTGGAGCAAGGGGATGAAGAGGTGAACTGCAAGAAGTGGCTAAATAAAAGGGGATATAGCAGAGATTTAATGCTTAAGCAGTTTTCGAGGATGTGGTGCCAAAACTGTCAAATCGTGCAGAGAAGTTGAGAAGGCAAGGCGTCATGATGAAGGATACTGCGACGGTTCTGCTCTGCCACGACATGACCCCTTGAAGGAAAAACAGAGTGGTTTTGAAATTATCATTACCAAAACCAGGGGGCATGTGTTATCACCGGATTTTGGCCAAATCAGGAGATGGGCCGTAAGTGAAGATGGGCTTGAAAGATACACGCGTGGAGCATCTTTGAAGCGGCCTTGCACGAAGAGTTTGGGCTTAATTGCCCGTGTATCTGTAATATAGTAGATCGTATCTTAGTTTAGATTAAAAGATAGAGTTTAACTCGTGCACGGTTAGGTGCACGTCCAGATTAGAAAGTCCCTTGGACTATAAATATGTATCTAGGGTTATTGGAAAAGGAGGACAATCACGTTCACAACAAACACAAATCAGGCGCATCGCCACCCCTTCTTTCGAGGGTTTCTCCCGGGTAAGCATCATGCTGCCTAGATCGCATCTTGCGATCTAGGCAGCACAACGTTTATTCGTTTACCTTGTGTTGCTCGTACTGAAGCGTTGTTGATGGCGAGTAACACTATTTATCGTAGATGTTTTGGGGCTTGCATAGATGCTTTTCTTGCGCATATCTGCTTAGCTGTGCCGTCCCTCAATATCTAGCTGCGTTACACCTATCCGGTGTAAGGGTTGCTCCTTGTTCTTCAAGGATTAGTTTAATATCTGCATGTTAGGCCTATGCTGGGGTTGGACGATCCGGTAGTGCGTTAGGTGTTGTTTGCCGTTCCTATAAGGGATGTTCCGGGAATTGACTTGAACGTTGGTTTTTAGGCCTCTTATAGGGGTAGTTTTCATCATCTTTCGTATCTGCTAGGCCCAACTACGCGTAGGATGTTCCGGTTATGCGGTGAAAACCCCAAACTGTCGTAGATTGGTTTAGCTTTGTTTTGATCAAGCAGGATCCCCATGTCATTGAAAATCCAACGTGAACCATGGGGCGATCGGCTCTTTGAGCCGATCCGCAGGGCAACCTGAGAGCCGATAGGGCTCGTATTTAATGTTTACGTGTCTGCCATGCAGGGAACTAATCGAAGCAATCCAACACCTTCCGGCCAGGTATAGGTCAGGTGGCACGCCCTAAACCGCCAGTCGTGTGCCGAGCATTTGCGGGACGACGTCGAGGACCAGGCCCGCTGCCGCCTTGAAGCCTCCCGGCTCTTCGTGTTGCTTAACCACTGCTCGCCGGTGGGTTTTGGCAGGCAACAGATGATTATCAAAAGAGTGGTGAACAACGCAGTGATTATAGGGACAGTCCCCGTCCTAATAGGCAAAATAATGGTCCAAGGTTCCAGAGGCCGTATATATCTCCCGAAGATATGATGAACGGACCATTCCAAATGCACTTCTACCGCGACAACAACGGGAAGAGACTGGGATATTTGCGAATGACTGTCAACTTTCCAAGTACTGCGAGGTACGCAGGGAATGTGAACGCACAAGCAGCAAATAGAAACCCCCAGGGGCCAAGGAGTGAGGTCCACCTGCCACCTCCTCCCGCAATCACGGACGAAAATCGACATCAGCTGCGAATAGCGGCAGCTCCAATGAACGGTCCTTATATCAACACCAATGGAGAGGTCTCGATGATTCAGAAGGGCAGGCCATCCAATAGAGCTCAAAGTAATTTCTCGCATGTTTTTATGGCTGAAAAAATGCCTCCTCCAACAGTTGAGTACTTGAATTGGTCGGGACAAGACATTGGCTTCACTATAGCAGACCACCCGCAGCAAGTTCCTCGACCAGGGCAGTCAGCTTTGATTTTGCCGGTGGTAATTGCGGGTTTTGACGTCTCACGGGTGTTTATAGATGGCGGCAGCAGCCTAAACCTCATGTACGCATATACATTGAGGAAAATGAACATATCCTTGGCGAATTTAACAGCAACCGACACACGGTTCCATGGTATCACACCCGATAAGCCAAGTTACCCATTGGGAAATATCAATCTCGACGTTCAGTTCGGAACCCGAGAAAATTACAGAAGAGAGAAGCTGGAGTTTGAAGTCGTGGATTTCCCATCACAGTATCATGCTTTGCTGGGGCGACCCGCATATGCCAGATTCATGGCGGTACCACACTACACGTATTTGTTGTGGAGGCTCCCTGGACCTAAGGGCCCGATCACAGTAAAAGGAAGTTTTGCGCTAGCGGATAAGTGCGACAAGGATTTTCATCGGCTGTCAGAAACTTTCGGGATGCAAGCAGAATATCTGGCGTCAAAGCTGACAACAAACTACGACGTGTTGCCAGACAGAGGGAGGCCTCTCAAGGAACCAACCTTTGATACCACCAAGAACTCGAAGGAAGTGCAGATTCACCCGACAGATCCCAAGAAGACGACAGCTATCGCCACAAACATGGACCTCGCATAGGAAAAAGCGCTCGTCAAGTTCCTCCGTGAGCGCTGGGAAATCTTCGCATGGTGTCCAGCTGACATGCCAGGAGTACCAGGGAACTTCCCGAGCACCCCCTTAACTTGGATCCATTGGCCAGGCCAATCGGACAACCTTTGCGACGTTTGAACCAAACCGTAGTTATGCTGTCGAAATTAATCAACTCAAAGAAGCTGGATTTATCAAAGAGATACATGGGCCACGTGGGTAGAAAACCCATCGGTCCCGAAGAAAACACAGAGGTCCTTCGCATGTGCGTCGAATTCACGTGTCTCAATAAACATTGTCCAAAGTATCACTTCCCCTCCCAAGGATCGATCAAATTATCGACTCCACGGCAGGTTGTGAACGCTCTTTCCTTCTTGGATTCATATTCTGGTTACAACCAGATTCGACTGAAAGAAGATGATGAGGTCAAAACAGCTTTCATAACACCCTATGACGTGTTCTGCTATAGAACAATGCCTTTCGGGTTGAAAAACGCGGGTGCAACATATGAGCGGATGATGCAAAAGTGCCTTGCCACACAGATTGGCAAGAATGTCCAAGTGTATATTGACGATGTCGTCATAACAACAAAGAAAGGGTCAACATTGATCGATGATCTCAGAGAAACCTTTGACAACCTCGACAAGTTCTGCCTCAAGCTGAATCCGTCGAAGTGTTTCTGCCCCGCGGGAGAACTTCTCGGGTTTCTGGTGTCAGCAAGAGGAATCGAGGCTAACCCGGAGAAAATTCAGGCCATCGTGACGATGCGGAAGCCAACAAAGTTAAAGGAGATACAACAGTTAACTGGGCGAGTCGCAGCTTTAAGCAGATTCGTCGCCAGGCTAGGAGAAAACACTACAAGAAAAGTTGCCATGGCCGACGAAGTTGAAGTCGCGCCGTGGTTGCTGGTGTACCATGGCCGACGATTTTGGTCCCTCCGTGGTGCATGTCAAAACTTTTTTTTCTTTTTTTTGAGGCCACCTAGCCCGACGAAAGCGGCCAAAACGTGGCGTATGGTGGCCCGGGACGTGGTGCATCTCGAAATCTCGGGTTCGCCGGCCGAGTCAACGCAAATCCGCACCGCCGAGGGATGTAGGGCCCAGATGGCAGCCTCTCTGGCATTGTTTTTTTCTAGATCGCGCCATCTCGTTCAACGTTCTCCGATCGAGCCGTTTACGATGCAGGATCATGGGTCCCGCATGTCATCCTCTATGAACCAAAATTCTTTCTATTCTTGGATTTTTTTGACCCCCTGATTTCTGGCTACTTCCTTTTTCTTTTGATCCCTTGCCGCCTTGGAAACGTTGAGACCGCTGCTGCTAAATGGGACCCGCATGTCATCCTCTATGTGCAATCAACTTTCTTTTCTTGGAGTTTTTTTGGCACCTCAAATTTGGTCACTTGCCTTTTTCTTTCGATCCCCTGCCGCCTCTCAAACGGTGATACCGCTGCTGCTAACGGGACCCGCATGTCATCCTCTATGTACTATAAAACTTTCTTTTCTTGAATTATTTTTGGCACCTCATATTTGGTCACTTACCTTTTTCTTTCGATCCCCTGCCGCCTCTCAAACGGTGATACCGCTGCTAAATGGGACCCGCATGTCATCCTCTATGTACTATAAAACTTTCTTTTCTTGGATTTTTTTGGCACCTCATATTTGGTCACTTGACTTTTTCTTTCGATCACCTGCGCCTCTCAAACAGTGATACCGCTGCTGCTAAATGGGACCCGCATGTCATCCTCTATGTACTATAAAACTTTCTTTTCTTGGATTTTTTGGCACCTCATATTTGGTCACTTGACTTTTTCTTTCGATCCCCTGCTGCCTCTCAAACAGTGATACCGCTGCTGCTAAATGGGACCCGCATGTCATCCACTATGTACTTAAAAATTTCTTTTCTTGGATTTTTTTGGCACCTCATATTTGGTAACTTGACTTTTTCTTTCGATCCCCTGCTGCCTCTCAAACAGTGATACCGCTGCTGCTAAATGGGACCCGCATGTCATCCTCTATGTACTATAAAACTTTCATTTTTTGGATTATTTTTGGCACCTCATATTTGGTCACTTGACTTTTTCTTTCGATCCCCTGCCGCCTCTCAAACGGTGAGACCGCTGCAGCTAAATGGGACCCGCATGTCATCCTCTATGAGCAATCAACTTTCTTTTCTTGGAGTTTTTTTTGGCACCTCATATTTGGTAACTTGACTTTTTCTTTCGATCTCATGCCACGTTTGAAACGTTGAGGTACCTGCTGGCTCATGGACCCGCATGTCATCCTCTGTGTGCTATAAAAGTTTCCTTTGTTGGATTTTTTTTCACCCTCTGATTTTTGGCTTGCCTTTTTCTTTTGATCCCCTGCCCCCTTTGAAACGTTGAGTAAGCTGTTGGTTCAAGGGACCCGCATGTCATCCTCTATGTCCATCAACTTTCTTTTCTTGGATTTTTTTTCACCCCCTAATTACTAGCTACTTTCTTTTTCTTTTGATCTCAAGCCGCATTACAAACATTGAGACCGCTGCTGCAAAATGGGACCCACATGTATTTTTGGCTCCTGATATTTGGTCACTTGCCTTTTTCTTTCGATCTCATGCCGCCTTTGAAACGTTGAGTAAGCTGCTGGCTCATGGGTCCCGCATGTCATCCTCTACGAACAATAAAAGTTTCCTTTCTTGGAGTTATTTTTTACCCCTAATTTCTGGCTATTTGCCTTTTTCTTTTGATCCCCTGCCCCGTTGAAACGATGAGGACGCTGTTGGTGGTCCCACATGTCATCCTCTATGAACAATAAAAGTTTCCTTTGGTGGATTTATTTTTGACCCCTAATTAATTTCTGGCTATTTCCTTTATTTTTCTTTTGATCCCCTGCCGCCTTGGAATTGTTGAGAATGCTGCTGCCTCATTTTTCTTTTGGTCCTGTGCCGCCTTGGAAACGTTGAGACCGCTGCTACAAAATGAGACCCGCATGTCATCCTCTATGTACAATAAAGTTTCTTTTCTTGGATTATTTTTGGCTCCTGATATTATGTCACTTGCCTTTTTCTTTCGATCTCATGCCGACTTTGAAACGTTGAGGATGCTGCTGCCTCATGGGTCCCGCATGTCATCCTCTCAGAACGATAAATGTTTTCTTTTCTTGTATTTTTTTACCAACTGATTTTTGGCTTTTTTTATTTTCGATCCCCTGCCGCCTTTGAAACGTTGACTCCGCTGCTGGCTCATGGGTCCCCGATGTCAGCCTCCCCGTACAAGAAACATGTGATATTTTATTTTGCAGACAATAAACGTTGTATTTCGCTCTGAGCTATTGCAAACGGATAAATTAAATCTTTATATCTACATAAACAAACTTATATGTTGAATCTCCTTGTTTTTTGTTTTTGCGAAGCATAGGACTTTCCTGTTTTTTTTTTGAGAAAAATCCGACCTTTCCTGTTTTGGAGTGGGCTGAAATTGTACGAGTCAAAAGGCCCAGCAGGATAGTTCGAAGGCCCAGATGTCCAGATACAGCCCAATTGAAATCTTTCTTTTCTTGGATTTTTTTCACACCCTGATTTCTGGCTACTTCATTTTTCTTTCGGTCCTGTGCCGCCTTGGAAGCGTTGAGACCGCTGCTACAAAATGGGACCCGCATGTCATCCTCTATGTACAATAAAGTTTCTTTTCTTGGATTATTTTTGGCTCCTGATATTATGTCACTTGACTTTTTCTTTCAATCTCATGCCGACTTTGAAACGTTGAGGAAGCTGCTGGCTCATGGGTCCCGCATGTCATCCTCTATGAACAATAAAAGTTTTCTTTGTTGGATTTATTTTTTTCCCCTAATTTCTGGCTATTTGTCTTTTTCTTTTGATCCCCTGCCCCCTTTGAAACGATGACGACGCAGCTGGCAAGTCGGTCCCACATGTCATCCTCTATGAACAATAAAAGTTTCCTTTGATGGATTTATTTTTGACCCTAATTAATTTCTGGCTATTTCCTTTTTTATTTTGATCCCCTGCCGCCTTGAAATAGTTGAGGATGCTGCTGCCTCATGGGTCCCGCATGTCATCCTCTCAGAAAGGTAAATGTTTCTTTTCTTGAATTTGTTTACCAACTGATTTTTGGCTTATTTTTTCTTTCGATCTCCTGCCACCTTTAAAACGTTGACGACGCTGCTGGCTCATGGGTCCCCAATGTCAGCCTCCCCATACTGCAAATCCTCTTTCTGCAAAGGTTGTATTTCTAGATAGATAAGGTGGATTCGAATCTGCCATGGTTCAGGCAGCTCAGGTAAGCCTTCTTGCACTAATTAATGGAAGTAGTGTATCGCAAGGTCAAGACATGTGGCTCGGTGTAATGAATCTATATGAATCATGTTGTGGGTTCAATCTGATAGTTCTCTAACAGGTCAGCCAAAATAGAAATTAAGTTTTTTTCTAAAAGGGAAATGCAAATTAAGATGAACACAAACATTAGTTATCATAATAGCTGATCATACATACATACTTGCTAAGAGCAAAAGCTTGCCAGAGTTTTACCACCCATACAATTAATTAGCAGTTCAGATAAGATAACCTTATATAAGTATAACTACAAATGCATTTGCTAAGGGCTCATGGGACAACAGAACTAGACAACCGCGAACTTTATGACCAGCATGTCACAGCGGCATCGAAAGATCTTGACCTTCAACTTTGATCCAATGCGAAGTTTGGCACCGTCAATGAACTTTTTCCACCTGGAAGTAACAGCCAAGCGGCCATCTGTGGGACTGACAGAGTACCGTCCCTCCACGGTGAGACCTTCACTCTCCATGACGAGGGATATCTTGCCCCTTCGGCCAGCATTGAGATCCTTGGAGATACTTTTAGGCAATTTCTGATTCAAAGCAAGAGATACCACCAAAAATTAGTCAATGGCACCAATGCACTGAACCATGTGAGACTTTGAGCAGAGAAGACATCAAGATAAGAGCAGTTATGCTGTCATATACTCACGAACATAGCCTTCAGATGCGTCCTGGTCACCACACGGGTGGCCACAGCAATGAGCTGAGACCTCGGTGATCTGGCTGGGGCAGGTGCATGAGCCTGGGCTGGTACACGAGCTGGTGCTGATGCAGGAGACTGCTGGGCAGGTGCAGTAAACGGTGCCTCTAGAGGAACCGGTGCTGATGCAGGAGACTGTTGGGCAGGTGCAGTAAACGGTGCAGCTAGAGGAACCAGTGCTGATGCAGGAGCCTGCTGGGCATGTGTAGTATATGGGGCCTCTACAGGAACCAATGCTGATGTAGGGGACTGCTGGGTAGATGCAGTAAACGGAGCTGGTACAGGAACCGGTGCTGATGCAGGAGAGTGGGAAGCCGGTGCCGGTGCTGGTGTGGTTGCCCTTTGTGACATCCGCTCCTGTTCCGTCAGGGGATCTGCAGCTTTGATCATGTTAAACCCAGCAAGCTAGAACAGAGGGAATGGTTTAGAACAACTGCTCAGAATGCAGTTATCAAAAGATATGAGTAGAAAAAAGTTACATATTATATATTTGGAAGTGTCTCCAACTCTGTAAGCAGTTACGTATATCTGCCCGTTTGAGTTTCTGATCCTCAGCTCGTCGCCCTTCTTCAGACCGTAGTCAAAAGCAAACTTTCTCCAATCATGTCCATACAAATATGTGATGGCCTGCGTCTTGTAGACATACACCTCATAGACCGTGTAGGTGTTCATCAATTTGCCATTGCCATGCATAGTGAAAGATCCTTCATGCGGACACATCTGGTTAATCATTGGACGAAGTTCACAAGGTACAGTCTGCATGTGAAAATTGATACAAATGTAAGAAGCAGGAAGACTAAAAACAAGACTTTACTATATGCCAATTCATGCTAAACCACTGAGAATACATACCTGTAACTCTGTGAAGGAGCTACTAGAAAGGTAGATAGAGCCATAGGAGGTGTTATATGCGGGGTATGTACATGGGCCCGCCATATTCCCGCAAGCTCGGCATCGGGATGGTGAAGGAAACATGGGAGGTACTACTGGTGCGTAGCGCTGAACGTAAGTGGAAGAATTAGGTTGTGTAAAGTGCATAGTTCAGAGCAATGCAAATGTTGACAAGCAAGTGCATAACACTATGTTACAAACTGAACAGTGAAAAATTAGTGTATGATGAATATAAGCATGCTAATTTGGTGTTTCCGAATTCCAAAAAGCATTAGACAGAGCCAGTGATAATATCAGACATAAATCATGGCATGTATATGTGGCTTAAGAAAATATACCCGAACCCTTGGATGGTTACGGCCCGGCTGATCCTTGGACTTGAGCTTATATAAGCATCCAGAAGGTGGGGCTGACAGTAACTTGGTGGCAGCCTCTGCAGATGCCTCATCAGCAGCAGTTGCAATCCTTTTGACCAATGAAGGCTTAGCAGTTTCAGTCTGCATATAAAAATTGAAGAGCAACAGACATCAGCAGTGATATATAAAATGAATCTATGAGACACTGATGCATATAGTGCTGGATGTAAGTGGAAGAATAGGTGTGTGTGTTTCTGAACTATTGGTAAGCATTAGACAAAGCCGGCAATAAACAGACAAAAATCAAATCATGTATGAGGATTAAGAAAATATACCTGCTTACTGAAAAGGGTACCACCCAGCTGGCCCGTGGCCTTGTGCTTGAGGAGGTTTTCAGAAGATGGTGGCAGCACCATCGTCTTCACAGCAGCCTCATCAGGATCATTTTTTATCCATTTGAGTAGAGGAACAGAAGTTTCATCCTGCATATGAATAGCAACAGAACTCATCATTGATATTTAATAAATCTATGAGATAGACTGATGCAAATAGTGCGGGGTGTAAGTGGAAGAATAGGGTTGTGCATAGAGAACAGTTGACAACAATGCAAATGATTACAAAAGAAGCCAATGGAAATCAACAGTTTATATACTGGATGAGACAGACTGAAAAGTGAAAAATTAGTGTATGATGATTGTAAGCAAACGCAGTGTTTCTGAACTTTTGGTAAGCATTAGACAAAGCCAACAGTAATTAAACAGATAATAATGAAATCATGTATGTGGATTAAGAAAATATACCAGATTCATTAAAAGGTCACCACCCAGCTGGCCCATGGCCTCGTGCTTGTAGAGGTTTTCGGAAGATGGTGCCGGCACCATCGTCCTCACAGCAGCCTCATTAGCCCCATTTTGCATCCACTTGAGTAAAGGCGCAGCAGTTTCAGCCTGCATAAGAATGGGAACAGATCTCAGCAGTGATATTGAATGACTCTGAGACAGACTGATGCATATAGTGCTAGATGTAAGTGGAAGGGTATGGCCGTGTATGGACAACAGTTCACAACAATGCAAGGGTGTGTTCGGTTCTGAAACAGCGTGGAATGGAATGGAATGGTTCCATTTCAGAGGAATGGAATGGTTACATTTTTGTTCGGTTGGGAAAAATGGAGAGCAGAAGAGATCGAGGTTAAACTAACCAATTGTCTCAAAATTGTAATTAACAATTGCAAATGACATTTTAATCTCAAAGTCGTAATTAACAGCGCCTAATGGTGCTCTTTTAATCTAAAAATCGAAATTAACATCATTTTATGTTGGGTTAGGGGAACTGGAGTAGATGAACATTACTGTATGATGATTGTAAGCAAACGAATTTGGTGTTTCTAAACTTTTGGCTTCGAGATCTTATGGGTTTCAACTCTAGCCTACCCCAACTTGTTTGGGACTGAAAGGCTTGGTTGTTGTTGTTGTTGTTGTAAACTTTTGGCAAGCATAGAAAAAACCGACAATAAACAGAGAAAAATCAAGGCATGTTTTGTGGATTAAGAAAATATACCATATTCATTAAAAGATCACCACCCAGCTGGTGCGTGGCCTTGTGCTTGTAGAGGCATTTAGAAGATGGGGGCGGCATCAACATACTGGCAGCCTGATCAGCCGCAGTTTTGATCTTCCTTTTGAGTAAAGGCCCTAAAGTTTCAGTCTGCATATGAATAGCAAAACAAAAGGCAGACCTCAGCAGTGATATTGAATTACTGTATGAGATAGACTGATGCATATAGTGGATGCTCTTAGCCTTTTGCAGCGTGAACACTAGCTATGGACAGACAAAAAACTAGTTAACTCAGCTTTGTCTAGATATGAATGTACTACCACCATCCAAAAGCTTAAGCCTTATTTATTTTTGAGAAATCAAAACAAGCAAAGTTTGACCAAAATTTTAGAACATTCTATCAACAAATATAATACTGTGTAGATACCGTAGGAAAATATATTTTATTATCTATTTAATGATATTAATTTTGTATTTTGCATGTTACTGATTTTTGGTAAAAGCTTAGTCAAACATGGTATAGTTTGACTTTCTAAAAATAATATAAGCCCAAAGCTTTGGGATGGAGGCAGTAGTATCTAGAGCTAAAACACATCTAGATACATCCGTATCTACAGATAGTTGAGTCAATTAATTTGGATCTGAGGGAGTATCAGATTCAGACTACATCATGGTAAGTTGGTTAAAAAAATTACCCCTGGGCGGTCCCTGCCCAGCTCGGCAGTGGCATTTCGCTTCTTGTGCTGCAGATCGGGCCATGCTCCTGCAGCAGGTGGGGCGCTATTCTCGTTCCCCATAGCCTCAGCACGGAACCTGGAGGTACCAACCTGATACAGAGAATATAGAGCATGGTGTCACAGAGGCTTTACGCACAAACAGCTGAAGACATGTGCTACTTTAAGCATATTCCAGAACAGGAACAGATTGAGGATGCAGAGACCAGAGAGACACTTAAAAGGTAAAGAGTGGATAAGCAAACGGAGTACCTGCTTCGCGGGGCTGGGGACGCAGCTCAGGCTCAGCCAACTGCCCACATGCGTGGTGGCCTTACGCTCCATTGCCCCCACCGCCGAGGTCTTACCTTTCCTGTACAAGCTGACAAAAGATACAGTGAGGATCAGCAGAAACTACAAAGGTTGCAAATGTCGACAAATAAAGGAAGAACACCCCAATCCAAGCAAAGGTAGCCCCCGCCCCCCACCCCCATCAATCACTCCCAGCTCGAGGGTGACCAGAAAGACACCCCTTGCCCAGAATAGGAAAGAGATGCGCAAGATATCGAGGAGAGGAAAAAAGAACCGATCTCGAGAAAGGAGAGAACATTACTAGTCCTACCTAATCCGCTTGGGCTAGATGCAGCTTGCCCCTCCAAGCTGGATGCCTGGACGGTGGAGGCGAAAGGAGGGGATCGAGCTAGCGGCTTGCATCCGTCGGCAATCGGCACTCGATCGGGAGAGAAGGGGTGCTACATAAAGGGGAGGGGTAACATATTTTATTACACAGTGAACTTACTGATGTGACTAGTCATTACATGTCTCACTGAAACTAGGGCCCATAGTGTGGCACCCCAAATTTACTTGAAGCTGCCCGGCGGGACGCATTGGCGCGTCAAGAAACCCCCGAATTGTAGCGGGGAAATGAAACATTTCACAAAAATTCGAAATTCAAGCACACCGCCACGCGCCAAGCACGCGGCTGTTCCTTCCTCTTCCTCGGTTCCTCCTCCCCTATCCGAAAAAACCCCAAATCCCAAGCTCAAACCAAAAAAAAAACAAAAAACAAATCCCCTGGCCGCCATGCATGTCCTCGTTAACCCGCTGGAGATCGTTCCCGGACGATGCGGACCACCCGCCCTGAGATCCAGAATTCCGTCCACCTCGAGGCACTGCGTGCTGTCTCGCAGCAGCGGCTTGAGGGCGCTGAAGAGGAAGTTCCGCCGGAAAGTGCTCATGGCAACCGTGCAAGCTCACCGGCGTGCTGTATCCCGAGAGGAACTGGTCAAAGCTTTGCTATTCGCCACACAAAAAAAATTGCGGGCCAAGATCTGGTCAAAGCTTCGTCGATGGCTTGCCGCGAGAGGCTTGGAGTCCAGAGTCAATAAACTAGCTGCTCGAGGACTTGGGCGGTTTACACGGATTCATATTAACTGACTCAAGTTTGTTAGTCTAGTTAACAAATGCATCTAGATACATCCATATCTAGACAGAATTGAGTCAATTAATATGAATCAGAGGGGAGTACCTGAAAGTGTTTCATGCTACCAACTAATGCGCTGGCAGGAATCGCTGTAGAAGTAATTGTGCTACTACTCGTACGATGAACTGATTGTGTGGGTGTCGAATTTTGCAACGCGATCATCCACTGAATGCTTAATCTAGCGCCAAAGGCGTACAAATCATAACATACTACAGCACCAGAACATAAGAGTACGAATCATAAAGTAGCTCAACATTTTGCATCAGGGCTGGGTGGTCCTGAGACTACCGGGACGCCCCTGATGATCTCCGGGTGTGCATCCTCTTCAACGCAAAGCTGTGTACTCGGTCCACGGCCTCCTTCTGTAGGCTGGATAATCTCAGGTGCAGGACCTTCGTCTATGAGAGGCTCGTCATCAGTACCATCCACAGGTGCATCAGGGCTGGGTGGTCTTGAGACTACCCGGACGCCCGTGATGATCTCCGGGCGTGCATCCACTTCAACGCAAAGCTGTGTACTCGGTCCACGGCCTCCTTCTGTAGACTGGATAATCTCAGGTGCAGGACCTTCGTCTATGAAAGGCTCGTCATCAGTACCATCCACAGGTGCATCAAACTGAGATTCATCTTCAAATCTCCCATCAAACTGAGAGACCTCTTTAACTCTATGCTTCTGCAATTAGTACATCAACCGATTAGACAAACATCTAAGGGATGCAACCTGAACAAATGCCGTTTTACATATTTACCTTCTCATCTGGCACAGCACATGTCCCAGAGCTGAAACCCGTTTCCTGAAGCAAGCGCTTTTTCTCTCCTTCCCGTCCATCCATCTGCAACAAGTTAAATTTGAGTACAGAACCTTGCACAGCAATGCAAACTATTGATTGAAACAGCGGCAGCATCAATATAAATAATTAACTACATATGCCAGCACACATACAGTGTGAGCAAGATCTGCTTCTCCTGCTAAAGGATCATTATATGGTTCACCATGCTAAACCCGCCTAACATATGTGCGGTCCATCCCAAAAATGTGTAAATGATCTGCCACTACAGGGTGAGGCCTCTTCTCACCATTCATACATGTGCAGCGCGGGCAATACACGTCCAGGTTGTGACCATCATGAGCTCTAATAAACCCCATAAAGGGTTGAACACCATTTATATATGAAGGGGAACATAAGTGTCCATGCAGTATCCAAGTTCTGTCCATCTGTTTAATTATGAGATACAGTGGTTGGTGATTAATTTAAGGCGAAGTAGGAAATGTATATCCATCGAGTACAAAACTATACTACATGATTATGCATTTCAGCAATCATGTCGAGTACAAAACAAAAAATGCCCATCGACATTTTAGCAAACAGATCGTGTACAAAACTCTGCCATGGCATTTCAGCAAATTAACGGATCGAGTGCAGAACTGACTCTATATGCCCACGCAAATGAACAAATTGATCGATGACAAATCGAGCGGAAAACTATAAAGTGCCAATTAGTTCGAGCATACTGACGAATTTTTTTAGCAGCATCAAGAAAATATAAATCGTTAGGCTGTCTTGCCCGATACATGATTGAGCTAGAGATAGCAGCCCTACCGTGGATCAACTTGACCGCCGGTGCGTCTCGAGAAGAACGACGGGGAGGGGAAGCTTCTTCTTCGCACGGACGGGACGGGGAGGGGAAGCTCTTCGCACGGACGGGGATAAGTTGTGTACGGGTGGGTGGGGGGTCATGCGGCCGGGCCGCCGGGGTGATAATTAAGGTCGGTAGGTGGCGTTTAATGGAGTTGCGTGTGTAATTTGCCGTGCACAAGGTTGAGGAATAGGCGGTTCCCTTTGCCGCGCGCACAATTCAAACTATCCCGCCCATGTAGTTTAAATTCGCCATATTTTCGTTAAATCGACATAAAGTCATGTGAGTGGGGGAAATTAGCAAAGTTGCTTGAAAAATAGTAAAACTCTGGAATTATCCTTTAAATATGCTCTACTTCGTGTGAAAATCGGGGTGTGGAAGCATGTTGAGCTGTTTTATTTGTACTTTCTTCATTAAAACTCCCATTTTATGCACTTTGGATGGAAAGAAATCATTTGTACATAAATTTTGACAACGCCATTTGCAAACACTAATTGTTTACATGCCAAGATGCACCCATCCACCAAATATATATGTGGCAAAAGTTTATCACAATCTAGCAGATATGCATAATTAGTGAGGGACCCCTTTTGATTTTGTGCAATTTCCACTAATTAGGTAGAGATCGAGAAGGGTTAATTAATTAGGCCATGTTAGGGGTTATGTGTTTTAGATTAGGTTGTGTGGATTCAAATACAACTTCTTTATTTGTGTGCTATGATTAATCAAAACTAGATCGATCGACTGCGCACACATTATTAGAGGCGCATGCCTTTGCGCACAAAGTGCATGTGTGTGTTGTTGGCCACCAACGAGAGAGAGAGAGAGAGAGAGAGAGAGAGAGTAGAGAGAGCTACATACGAGAGAGCGATTGAAATCCCCAAATTAAACACATATATATGCATGGCACATTTAATTTAATTAGAGGACCGCGAGGCACCCCTGGCCTGCTTGATGCATAATTAAGTGTCATTGGCCTATATATAGGGTTTAATTAGGGTTTAGGGTTTAGGGTTAGGAGGTTAGGGTTTAGGGTTTAATGTTTATGGTGTTTAGGGTTTAGGGATTAGGGATTAGGGTTTATTTAGGGTTTAAGGTTTAGGGATCATCGATCGAGTGCGCACACACACATTATTAGAGGCACACGCGCCTTTGCGCATAAAGTGCATGCGTATATGTGTGTGTTTTTTGGCCACCAACGACATATAGATGATCGAGAGAGAGAGATTGAAATCCCCCAAGAATATGTTCAAATATATATTAAAATATATGCACGAATTAATGCATGCATGGTAGGCCATGCATGCACACTAATTATATATATATTATGAGGAAACTTAATCAAATGTGTTTTCATTCGAGAGAACTTGTCAAAATTCAAGTTAATTAATTTATCATCGATAATTATATAATTAATTAATGAATCTCAGGGAGATGTTATACAACATATGATCGATATATAGGCCATGTATATATTAATTGGTTTTAATCTACCGTTTTTGCTAGCTAGCTGCATGCTATATATAGAGCATGTTTTTATTAGATCGGGTTATAGCTAGTATAGTTTAGGGTTATGTGTTTTAATTAACTAGGGTTTGATTAGCTAGGGGTTAGTTATATATATATGGTTTAGGGTTAATGCATGTCACATTTAATTTAACTAGAGGACCGCGAGGCACCCCTGGCCTGCTTGATGCACAATTAAGTGTCGTTGGCCTATATATATAGGGTTTAATTAGGGTTTAGGGTTAGCTAGCTGGGTTTAGGGTTTAGTGTTTTGGGTGTTTAGCTAGGGTCTAGGGTTTAGGGTTTAGTGTTTACTGTGTTTAGAGGGTCTAGGGTTTAGTGTTTAGGGTGTTTAGGGTCTAGGGTTTAGGGTCTAGTGTTTAGGGTCTATGGTTTAGGGTTTAATTAGTGTTTAGGGTGTTTAGGGTTTAGGGTTTAGTGTTTACGGTGTTTAGGGTCTAGGGTTTAGGGTTTAGTGTTTAGGGTCTAGGGTTTAGGGTTTAATTAGTGTTTAGGGTGTTTATAGGGTTTAGGGTTTAGGGTTTAGGGTTTAGGGTTTAGGGTTTAGGGTTTAGGGTTTAGGGTTTAGGGTTTAGGGTTTAGGGTTTAGGGTTTAGGGTTTACGGTGTTTAGGGTCTAGGGTTTAGGGTTTAGTGTTTAGGGTGTTTAGGGTCTAGGGTTTAGTGTGTTTAGGGTGTTTAGGGTTTAGGGGATTAGGGATTAGGGTTTTAGGGTTGTTTAAGGTTTAGGGATCATCGATCGAGTGCGCACACACATTATTAGAGGCACCCGCGCCTTTACGCATCAAGTGCATGCGTATATATGTGTGTTTTTTGGGCCACCAACGATATATAGATGATCGAGAGAGAGAGAGAGATTGAAATCCCCAAGAATATGTTCAAATATACATTAAAATATATGCACGAATGCATTGTAGGCCATGCATGCACACTAATTATATATATATATTATGAGGCAACTTAATCAAATGTGTTTTCATTCGAGAGAACTTGTCAAAGTTCAAGTTAATTAATTTATCACGATAATTATATAATTAATTAATGATTCTCAGGGATATGTTATACAACATGATCGATATAGGCCATGTATATTTTAATTGGTGTTAATCTACGGTTTGCTAGCTAGCTGCTATATATAGAGCATGTTTTTATTAGATCGGGTTATAGCTAGCTAGTATAGTTTAGGGTTATGTGTTTTAATTAAGTAGGGTTGATTAGCTAGGGTTAGTTACATATATATGGTTTAGGGTTAATGCATGGCACATTTAATTTTATTAGAGGATCACGAGGCACCCATGACCCGCTCGATCGATGCACAATTAAGTGTCGTTGGCCTATACATAGGGTTTAATTGGGGTTTAGGATTAGCTAGGGTTTAGGGTTAGGGTTAGGGTACGTTTAGGGTCTAGGGTTTAGGGTTTAGTGTTTAGGGTGTTTAGGGTTTAGGGATTAGGGATTTAAGGTTTTAGGGTTGTTTAAGGTTTAGGGATCATCGATCGAGTGCGCACACACATTATTAGAGGCACCCGCGCCGTTACGCATAAATTGCATGCATATATATGTGTGTTTTTTGGGCCACCAACGATATATAGATGATCGAGAGAGAGAGAGATTGAAATCCCCAAGAATATGTTCAAATATACATTAAAATATATGCACGAATGCATTGTAGGCCATGCATGCACACTAATTATATATATATTATGAGGCAACTTAATCAAATGTGTTTTCATTCGAGAGAACTTGTCAAAGTTCAAGTTAATTAATTTATCACGATAATTATATAATTAATTAATGAATCTCAGGGATATGTTATGCAACATGATCGATATAGGCCATGTATATTTTAATTGGTGTTAATCTACGGTTTGCTAGCTAGCTATATATAGAGCATGTTTTTATTAGATCGGGTTATAGCTAGCTAGTATAGTTTAGGGTTATGTGTTTTAATTAAGTAGGGTTGATTAGCTAGGGTTAGTTACATATATATGGTTTAGGGTTAATGCATGGCACATTTAATTTTATTAGAGGATCACGAGGCACCCATGACCCGCTCGATCGATGCACAATTAAGTGTCGTTGGCCTATACATAGGGTTTAATTGGGGTTTAGGATTAGCTAGGGTTTAGGGTTAGGGTTAGGGTTAGGGTTAGGGTACGTTTAGGGTCTAGGGTTTAGGGTTTAGTGTTTAGGGTGTTTAGGGTTTAGGGATTAGGGATTTAAGGTTTTAGGGTTGTTTAAGGTTTAGGGATCATCGATCGAGTGCGCACACACATTATTAGAGGCACCCGCGCCTTTACGCATAAATTGCATGCATATATATGTGTGTTTTTTGGGCCACCAACGATATATAGATGATCGAGAGAGAGAGAGATTGAAATCCCCAAGAATATGTTCAAATATACATTAAAATATATGCACGAATGCATTGTAGGCCATGCATGCACACTAATTATATATATATTATGAGGCAAGTTAATCAAATGTGTTTTCATTCGAGAGAACTTGTCAAAGTTCAAGTTAATTAATTTATCACGATAATTATATAATTAATTAATGAATCTCAGGGATATGTTATACAACATGATCGATATAGGCCATGTATATTTTAATTGGTGTTAATCTACGGTTTGCTAGCTAGCTGCTATATATAGAGCATGTTTTTATTAGATCGGGTTATATCTAGTATAGTTTAGGGTTATGTGTTTTAATTAAGTAGGGTTGATTAGCTAGGGTTAGTTACATATATATGGTTTAGGGTTAATGCATGGCACATTTAATTTTATTAGAGGATCGCGAGGCACCCATGACCCGCTCGATCGATGCACAATTAAGTGTCGTTGGCCTATACATAGGGTTTAATTGGGGTTTAGGATTAGCTAGGGTTTAGGGTTAGGGTTAGGGTTAGGGTTAGGGTACGTTTAGGGTTAATGCATGTCACATTTAATTTAACTAGAGGACCGCGAGGCACCCCTGGCCTGCTTGATGCACAATTAAGTGTCGTTGGCCTATATATATAGGGTTTAATTAGGGTTTAGGGTTAGCTAGCTGGGTTTAGGGTTTAGTGTTTTGGGTGTTTAGCTAGGGTTTAGGGTTTAGTGTTTACGGTGTTTAGAGGGTCTAGGGTTTAGTGTTTAGGGTGTTTAGGGTCTAGGGTTTAGGGTCTAGTGTTTAGGGTCTATGGTTTAGGGTTTAATTAGTGTTTAGGGTGTTTAGGGTTTAGGGTTTAGTGTTTACGGTGTTTAGGGTCTAGGGTTTAGGGTTTAGTGTTTAGGGTCTAGGGTTTAGGGTTTAATTAGTGTTTAGGGTGTTTATAGGGTTTAGGGTTTAGGGTTTAGGGTTTTAGGGTTTAGGGTTTAGGGTTTAGGGTTTAGGGTTTAGGGTTTAGGGTTTAGGGTTTAGGGTTTTAGGGTCTAGGGTTTAGGGTTTAGTGTTTAGGGTCTAGGGTTTAGGGTTTAGTGTTTAGGGTGTTTAGGGTTTAGGGATTAGGGATTAGGGTTTTAGGGTTGTTTAAGGTTTAGGGATCATCGATCGAGTGCGCACACACATTATTAGAGGCACCCGCGCCTTTACGCATCAAGTGCATGCGTATATATGTGTGTTTTTTGGGCCACCAACGATATATAGATGATCGAGAGAGAGAGAGAGAGATTGAAATCCCCAAGAATATGTTCAAATATACATTAAAATATATGCACGAATGCATTGTAGGCCATGCATGCACACTAATTATATATATATATATTATGAGGCAACTTAATCAAATGTGTTTTCATTCGAGAGAACTTGTCAAAGTTCAAGTTAATTAATTTATCACGATAATTATATAATTAATTAATGATTCTCAGGGATATGTTATACAACATGATCGATATAGGCCATGTATATTTTAATTGGTGTTAATCTACGGTTTGCTAGCTAGCTGCTATATATAGAGCATGTTTTTATTAGATCGGGTTATAGCTAGCTAGTATAGTTTAGGGTTATGTGTTTTAATTAAGTAGGGTTGATTAGCTAGGGTTAGTTACATATATATGGTTTAGGGTTAATGCATGGCACATTTAATTTTATTAGAGGATCACGAGGCACCCATGACCCGCTCGATCGATGCACAATTAAGTGTCGTTGGCCTATACATAGGGTTTAATTGGGGTTTAGGATTAGCTAGGGTTTAGGGTTAGGGTTAGGGTACGTTTAGGGTCTAGGGTTTAGGGTTTAGTGTTTAGGGTGTTTAGGGTTTAGGGATTAGGGATTTAAGGTTTTAGGGTTGTTTAAGGTTTAGGGATCATCGATCGAGTGCGCACACACATTATTAGAGGCACCCGCGCCTTTACGCATAAATTGCATGCATATATATGTGTGTTTTTTGGGCCACCAACGATATATAGATGATCGAGAGAGAGAGAGATTGAAATCCCCAAGAATATGTTCAAATATACATTAAAATATATGCACGAATGCATTGTAGGCCATGCATGCACACTAATTATATATATATATTATGAGGCAACTTAATCAAATGTGTTTTCATTCGAGAGAACTTGTCAAAGTTCAAGTTAATTAATTTATCACGATAATTATATAATTAATTAATGAATCTCAGGGATATGTTATGCAACATGATCGATATAGGCCATGTATATTTTAATTGGTGTTAATCTACGGTTTGCTAGCTAGCTGCTATATATAGAGCATGTTTTTATTAGATCGGGTTATAGCTAGCTAGTATAGTTTAGGGTTATGTGTTTTAATTAAGTAGGGTTGATTAGCTAGGGTTAGTTACATATATATATGGTTTAGGGTTAATGCATGGCACATTTAATTTTATTAGAGGATCACGAGGCACCCATGACCCGCTCGATCGATGCACAATTAAGTGTCGTTGGCCTATACAGAGGGTTTAATTGGGGTTTAGGATTAGCTAGGGTTTAGGGTTAGGGTTAGGGTTAGGGTTAGGGTACGTTTAGGGTCTAGGGTTTAGGGTTTAGTGTTTAGGGTTTAGGGATTAGGGATTTAAGGTTTTAGGGTTGTTTAAGGTTTAGGGATCATCGATCGAGTGCGCACACACATTATTAGAGGCACCCGCGCCTTTACGCATAAATTGCATGCATATATATGTGTGTTTTTTGGGCCACCAACGATATATAGATGATCGAGAGAGAGAGATTGAAATCCCCAAGAATATGTTCAAATATACATTAAAATATATGCACGAATGCATTGTAGGCCATGCATGCACACTAATTATATATATATTATGAGGCAACTTAATCAAATGTGTTTTCATTCGAGAGAACTTGTCAAAGTTCAAGTTAATTAATTTATCACGATAATTATATAATTAATTAATGAATCTCAGGGATATGTTATACAACATGATCGATATAGGCCATGTATATTTTAATTGGTGTTAATCTACGGTTTGCTAGCTAGCTGCTATATATAGAGCATGTTTTTATTAGATCGGGTTATATCTAGTATAGTTTAGGGTTATGTGTTTTAATTAAGTAGGGTTGATTAGCTAGGGTTAGTTACATATATATGGTTTAGGGTTAATGCATGGCACATTTAATTTTATTAGAGGATCGCGAGGCACCCATGACCCGCTCGATCGATGCACAATTAAGTGTCGTTGGCCTATACATAGGGTTTAATTGGGGTTTAGGATTAGCTAGGGTTTAGGGTTAGGGTTAGGGTACGTTTAGGGTTAATGCATGTCACATTTAATTTAACTAGAGGACCGCGAGGCACCCCTGGCCTGCTTGATGCACAATTAAGTGTCGTTGGCCTATATATAGGGTTTAATTAGGGTTTAGGGTTAGCTAGCTGGGTTTAGGGTTTAGTGTTTTGGGTGTTTAGCTAGGGTCTAGGGTTTAGGGTTTAGTGTTTACGGTGTTTAGAGGGTCTAGGGTTTAGTGTTTAGGGTGTTTAGGGTCTAGGGTTTAGGGTCTAGTGTTTAGGGTCTATGGTTTAGGGTTTAATTAGTGTTTAGGGTGTTTAGGGTTTAGGGTTTAGTGTTTACGGTGTTTAGGGTCTAGGGTTTAGGGTTTAGTGTTTAGGGTCTAGGGTTTAGGGTTTAATTAGTGTTTAGGGTGTTTATAGGGTTTAGGGTTTAGGGTTTAGGGTTTAGGGTTTAGGGTTTAGGGTTTAGGGTTTAGGTTTAGGGTTTAGGGTTTAGGGTTTAGGGTTTAGGGTTTACGGTGTTTAGGGTCTAGGGTTTAGGGTTTAGTGTTTAGGGTGTTTAGGGTCTAGGGTTTAGTGTGTTTAGGGTGTTTAGGGTTTAGGGGATTAGGGATTAGGGTTTTAGGGTTGTTTAAGGTTTAGGGATCATCGATCGAGTGCGCACACACATTATTAGAGGCACCCGCGCCTTTACGCATCAAGTGCATGCGTATATATGTGTGTTTTTTGGGCCACCAACGATATATAGATGATCGAGAGAGAGAGAGATTGAAATCCCCAAGAATATGTTCAAATATACATTAAAATATATGCACGAATGCATTGTAGGCCATGCATGCACACTAATTATATATATATATTATGAGGCAACTTAATCAAATGTGTTTTCATTCGAGAGAACTTGTCAAAGTTCAAGTTAATTAATTTATCACGATAATTATATAATTAATTAATGATTCTCAGGGATATGTTATACAACATGATCGATATAGGCCATGTATATTTTAATTGGTGTTAATCTACGGTTTGCTAGCTAGCTGCTATATATAGAGCATGTTTTTATTAGATCGGGTTATAGCTAGCTAGTATAGTTTAGGGTTATGTGTTTTAATTAAGTAGGGTTGATTAGCTAGGGTTAGTTACATATATATGGTTTAGGGTTAATGCATGGCACATTTAATTTTATTAGAGGATCACGAGGCACCCATGACCCGCTCGATCGATGCACAATTAAGTGTCGTTGGCCTATACATAGGGTTTAATTGGGGTTTAGGATTAGCTAGGGTTTAGGGTTAGGGTTAGGGTACGTTTAGGGTCTAGGGTTTAGGGTTTAGTGTTTAGGGTGTTTAGGGTTTAGGGATTAGGGATTTAAGGTTTTAGGGTTGTTTAAGGTTTAGGGATCATCGATCGAGTGCGCACACACATTATTAGAGGCACCCGCGCCTTTACGCATAAATTGCATGCATATATATGTGTGTTTTTTGGGCCACCAACGATATATAGATGATCGAGAGAGAGAGAGATTGAAATCCCCAAGAATATGTTCAAATATACATTAAAATATATGCACGAATGCATTGTAGGCCATGCATGCACACTAATTATATATATATTATGAGGCAACTTAATCAAATGTGTTTTCATTCGAGAGAACTTGTCAAAGTTCAAGTTAATTAATTTATCACGATAATTATATAATTAATTAATGAATCTCAGGGATATGTTATGCAACATGATCGATATAGGCCATGTATATTTTAATTGGTGTTAATCTACGGTTTGCTAGCTAGCTGCTATATATAGAGCATGTTTTTATTAGATCGGGTTATAGCTAGCTAGTATAGTTTAGGGTTATGTGTTTTAATTAAGTAGGGTTGATTAGCTAGGGTTAGTTACATATATATGGTTTAGGGTTAATGCACGGCACATTTAATTTTATTAGAGGATCACGAGGCACCCATGACCCGCTCGATCGATGCACAATTAAGTGTCGTTGGCCTATACAGAGGGTTTAATTGGGGTTTAGGATTAGCTAGGGTTTAGGGTTAGGGTTAGGGTTAGGGTACGTTTAGGGTCTAGGGTTTAGGGTTTAGTGTTTAGGGTGTTTAGGGTTTAGGGATTAGGGATTTAAGGTTTTAGGGTTGTTTAAGGTTTAGGGATCATCGATCGAGTGCGCACACACATTATTAGAGGCACCCGCGCCTTTACGCATAAATTGCATGCATATATATGTGTGTTTTTTGGGCCACCAACGATATATAGATGATCGAGAGAGAGAGAGATTGAAATCCCCAAGAATATGTTCAAATATACATTAAAATATATGCACGAATGCATTGTAGGCCATGCATGCACACTAATTATATATATATTATGAGGCAACTTAATCAAATGTGTTTTCATTCGAGAGAACTTGTCAAAGTTCAAGTTAATTAATTTATCACGATAATTATATAATTAATTAATGAATCTCAGGGATATGTTATACAACATGATCGATATAGGCCATGTATATTTTAATTGGTGTTAATCTACGGTTTGCTAGCTAGCTGCTATATATAGAGCATGTTTTTATTAGATCGGGTTATAGCTAGCTAGTATAGTTTAGGGTTATGTGTTTTAATTAAGTAGGGTTGATTAGCTAGGGTTAGTTACATATATATGGTTTAGGGTTAATGCATGGCACATTTAATTTTATTAGAGGATCGCGAGGCACCCATGACCCGCTCGATCGATGCACAATTAAGTGTCGTTGGCCTATACATAGGGTTTAATTGGGGTTTAGGATTAGCTAGGGTTTAGGGTTAGGGTTAGGGTTAGGGTTAGGGTACGTTTAGGGTTAATGCATGTCACATTTAATTTAACTAGAGGACCGCGAGGCACCCCTGGCCTGCTTGATGCACAATTAAGTGTCGTTGGCCTATATATATAGGGTTTAATTAGGGTTTAGGGTTAGCTAGCTGGGTTTAGGGTTTAGTGTTTTGGGTGTTTAGCTAGGGTCTAGGGTTTAGGGTTTAGTGTTTACGGTGTTTAGAGGGTCTAGGGTTTAGTGTTTAGGGTGTTTAGGGTCTAGGGTTTAGGGTCTAGTGTTTAGGGTCTATGGTTTAGGGTTTAATTAGTGTTTAGGGTGTTTAGGGTTTAGGGTTTAGTGTTTACGGTGTTTAGGGTCTAGGGTTTAGGGTTTAGTGTTTAGGGTCTAGGGTTTAGGGTTTAATTAGTGTTTAGGGTGTTTATAGGGTTTAGGGTTTAGGGTTTAGGGTTTTAGGGTTTAGGGTTTAGGGTTTAGGGTTTAGGGTTTAGGGTTTAGGGTTTAGGGTTTACGGTGTTTAGGGTCTAGGGTTTAGGGTTTAGTGTTTAGGGTGTTTAGGGTCTAGGGTTTAGTGTGTTTAGGGTGTTTAGGGTTTAGGGGATTAGGGATTAGGGTTTTAGGGTTGTTTAAGGTTTAGGGATCATCGATCGAGTGCGCACACACATTATTAGAGGCACCCGCGCCTTTACGCATCAAGTGCATGCGTATATATGTGTGTTTTTTGGGCCACCAACGATATATAGATGATCGAGAGAGAGAGAGATTGAAATCCCCAAGAATATGTTCAAATATACATTAAAATATATGCACGAATGCATTGTAGGCCATGCATGCACACTAATTATATATATATATTATGAGGCAACTTAATCAAATGTGTTTTCATTCGAGAGAACTTGTCAAAGTTCAAGTTAATTAATTTATCACGATAATTATATAATTAATTAATGATTCTCAGGGATATGTTATACAACATGATCGATATAGGCCATGTATATTTTAATTGGTGTTAATCTACGGTTTGCTAGCTAGCTGCTATATATAGAGCATGTTTTTATTAGATCGGGTTATAGCTAGCTAGTATAGTTTAGGGTTATGTGTTTTAATTAAGTAGGGTTGATTAGCTAGGGTTAGTTACATATATATGGTTTAGGGTTAATGCATGGCACATTTAATTTTATTAGAGGATCACGAGGCACCCATGACCCGCTCGATCGATGCACAATTAAGTGTCGTTGGCCTATACATAGGGTTTAATTGGGGTTTAGGATTAGCTAGGGTTTAGGGTTAGGGTTAGGGTACGTTTAGGGTCTAGGGTTTAGGGTTTAGTGTTTAGGGTGTTTAGGGTTTAGGGATTAGGGATTTAAGGTTTTAGGGTTGTTTAAGGTTTAGGGATCATCGATCGAGTGCGCACACACATTATTAGAGGCACCCGCGCCGTTACGCATAAATTGCATGCATATATATGTGTGTTTTTTGGGCCACCAACGATATATAGATGATCGAGAGAGAGAGATTGAAATCCCCAAGAATATGTTCAAATATACATTAAAATATATGCACGAATGCATTGTAGGCCATGCATGCACACTAATTATATATATATTATGAGGCAACTTAATCAAATGTGTTTTCATTCGAGAGAACTTGTCAAAGTTCAAGTTAATTAATTTATCACGATAATTATATAATTAATTAATGAATCTCAGGGATATGTTATGCAACATGATCGATATAGGCCATGTATATTTTAATTGGTGTTAATCTACGGTTTGCTAGCTAGCTGCTATATATAGAGCATGTTTTTATTAGATCGGGTTATAGCTAGCTAGTATAGTTTAGGGTTATGTGTTTTAATTAAGTAGGGTTGATTAGCTAGGGTTAGTTACATATATATGGTTTAGGGTTAATGCACGGCACATTTAATTTTATTAGAGGATCACGAGGCACCCATGACCCGCTCGATCGATGCACAATTAAGTGTCGTTGGCCTATACAGAGGGTTTAATTGGGGTTTAGGATTAGCTAGGGTTTAGGGTTAGGGTTAGGGTTAGGGTACGTTTAGGGTCTAGGGTTTAGGGTTTAGTGTTTAGGGTGTTTAGGGTTTAGGGATTAGGGATTTAAGGTTTTAGGGTTGTTTAAGGTTTAGGGATCATCGATCGAGTGCGCACACACATTATTAGAGGCACCCGCGCCTTTACGCATAAATTGCATGCATATATATGTGTGTTTTTTGGGCCACCAACGATATATAGATGATCGAGAGAGAGAGATTGAAATCCCCAAGAATATGTTCAAATATACATTAAAATATATGCACGAATGCATTGTAGGCCATGCATGCACACTAATTATATATATATTATGAGGCAACTTAATCAAATGTGTTTTCATTCGAGAGAACTTGTCAAAGTTCAAGTTAATTAATTTATCACGATAATTATATAATTAATTAATGAATCTCAGGGATATGTTATACAACATGATCGATATAGGCCATGTATATTTTAATTGGTGTTAATCTACGGTTTGCTAGCTAGCTGCTATATATAGAGCATGTTTTTATTAGATCGGGTTATATCTAGTATAGTTTAGGGTTATGTGTTTTAATTAAGTAGGGTTGATTAGCTAGGGTTAGTTACATATATATGGTTTAGGGTTAATGCATGGCACATTTAATTTTATTAGAGGATCGCGAGGCACCCATGACCCGCTCGATCGATGCACAATTAAGTGTCGTTGGCCTATACATAGGGTTTAATTGGGGTTTAGGATTAGCTAGGGTTTAGGGTTAGGGTTAGGGTTAGGGTTAGGGTACGTTTAGGGTCTAGGGTTTAGGGTTTAGTGTTTAGGGTGTTTAGGGTTTAGGGATTAGGGATTTAGGGGTTTTAGGGTTGTTTAAGGTTTAGGGATCATCGATCGAGTGCGCACACACATTATTAGAGGCACCCGCGCCTTTACGCATAAATTGCATGCATATATATATATGTGTGTTTTTTGGCCACCAACGATATATAGATGATCGAGAGAGAGATTGAAATCCCCAAGAATATGTTCAAATATACATTAAAATATATGCACGAATGCATGGTAGGCCATGCATGCACACTAATTATATATATATATTATGAGGCAACTTAATCAAATGTGTTTTCATTCGAGAGAACTTGTCAAAATTAAAGTTAATTAATTTATCACGATAATTATATAATTAATTAATGAATCTCAGGGATATGTTATACAACATGATCGATATAGGCCATGTATATATTAATTGGTGTTAATCTACGGTTTGCTAGCTAGCTGCTATATATAGAGCATGTTTTTATTAGATCGGGTTATAGCTAGTATAGTTTAGGGTTATGTGTTTTCATTAAGTAGGGTTGATTAGCTATGGTTAGTTACATATATATGGTTTAGGGTTAATGCATGGCACATTTAATTTAATTAGAGGACCGCGAGGCACCCCTGGCCTGCTTGATGCACAATTAAGTGTCGTTGGCCTATATATAGGGTTTAATTAGGGTTTAGGGTTAGGGTTAGGGTTTAGGGTCTAGGGTTTAGTGTTTAGGGTGTTTAGGGTTTAGGGATTAGGGATTAGGGTTTCAGGGTTGTATAAGGTTTAGGGATCATCGATCGAGTGCACACACACATTATTAGAGGCACCCGCGCCTTTGCGCATAAAGTGCATGCGTATAGTTTAGGGTTATTTGTTTTAATTAAGTAGGGTTTGATCAGCTAGGGTTAGTTACATATATATGGTTTAGGGTTAATGCATGGCACATTACATATAGTTTAAATCTCAAGAATGTTTATACATGATAGGCCATATGTGCAAAGGAATTTTTTTCCTCGTGAACTTGTCAAAATTCAAGTTTATCAGTGCCAATGGAAACTAGTCCAAAAAATTACATAGAGGACCAAAAGTACTAGACAATAACTAATAGAACCTGCAACTTTACAAAAAGGACCCCAAAACATATAGAAGAAAATCAATCGAGTCCTTCTCGACCGCACATCAGATCTCTGCTCCGCATCCTTTCCAGCAACTCCGTCGCCGGGGACGCACCACTTGGGACGGTGTCGCCGGTAGTCGCCAGGACGAAGGAGAAGAAGGGCCTCAGCAACGGCATATTGGCTCTGAGAAGGGTCGCTGAAAGTCCAAGATGTGCACGGGCAAGACGGATGACGCCGTCGTATGCCCCGAGCTTGTGAACTTTAGCAGCTTGACTTCCCCATTGGCCAGATCTGAAGCACTGACCAAAGCAAGCCTCACCGTTAGCGCCATCACATTGATGGCACCAGATCGGGGTTTGGCCGGCAAGATCCGCCAGATTCACCATAGGCCAGATCTGAAGCCGATGACGAGATCCCCGACTCCATTGCGCCATTCTGCTCATGGGAAACACTGGATCTAAGCTTACAACAACACTAACTCCCTCGGATCCAAATTAGCTGACTCAACTTTGCTTATCTAAATATGGATGTATCCACACATGTTTTTACTCTAGATACATACACGTCTAAGGAAAGTTGAATCAATTAATTTAGTTCGGAGGGTGTACAATATACAGAGAGAAGTCGGCCTCGTCTCCGGCCGGCGAGGCCGCCGGAGAGAAGGGGGAGAGGAGCCGGGGGAGTGGGAGAGACTCGAGAGAGAAAGAGAAGAGGAAGAAATGAGAGCTCCCTGGGGAAGAACATTATTTTTGTCGTTCTGCTCGTACTGTAGCTTGAAACTGAAAATTTCGGCCACGCGCCAAATCATCCCGCCGCATCCATTCGAAAATCCCGTGACCAGTTTTACCCTTTTAACCCTGGTCCGGAAGCTACAACCCACCGACCATGGAGGGCTCATTCGGTAACAATGAAATATCTTGCCTAGATCCCGAACCCTCCCCACAGGCCCACACCCACCCACCAACCATTCGCCCCATTAGCTCAAAAATACTCTCACACGCCAAAGCTCTGACTCTCTACAGTACTAGATCTGCTTCGCCGCCGGCATACTCCTCCACAGCGTAGCCTTGATCGTGTTGGCTGTCCACCCACCTGATCCGCTCCCCCGCCGCCCTCGTCACCGACGGATCTGCTTCACCGCCGACCTCGCCACCGACGGATCTGCTTCACCGCCGACCTCGCCACCGACGGATCTGCTTCACCGCCGACCTCGCCACCGACTACCTCGCCGCAGCGGCTGTATCAACTTCACCGAATACCTTGCCAGCCAACCAGATCTGCTTCACTAACGCCCGCTTCTACTGAAACATGGTCGATTCATCGTCTCCCGCGTTCGCCGCCGCTGGAATGCAAGTTGCCGCCCCCGTCCACCCCGCCGCAGCTTGGTTAGTACGCTGGCCCGTTAGATCGCGGTGTTTCTTTAGCCATGTTTTGTGTAGTTATTTGCAGATCTCATATGCCGTTAACTTTCTTGATGTGTTGCTTCGCATGAAGTTTGTTTAAATGTTGTACAGTACAAAAGCATTATCCGGTCGCTACCATCCTGTTCATTCTACTGACACCTGTGTGCATCCACATATTTATAGCCTTGTACCCATTCATTTGCTGCCAACTGTTTTTGTACTGCATGCTATTGTCGCACTGCTTTTATAGTCGTGCTATGGGCATTTCCAATCTGCTTGTTCTTATACCACGTCATTAGCTCACCGCTAGCTGTTTTCTCGTGTCTGCTATTCTCACACTGCTTTTATAATCATGCTATGTGCATTTCCAATCTGCTTGCTCTTATACCTCGTCTTTAGCTTATATAGTTATTGCTGCGTGCATGTCTGGTCTTTGTATTATCGTAGACTGACTTGTCAATGTTATTTTTCCTTGGGATTGATCATGCGAACCACTTATTAGAACATCCAACATTAACAGCGGGGACGCTAGGTAAGGTTGGAATCTGAGTTCGTGGTTGGTAATTTTGGCAGTTTACTTCCGTTATTATCTATAACCTATATGCATTGTTCCTTATGCAAGAGATTAACACTTGGAACCCTGCCATAGCAATGCCATTCATGCTTTACTATGTTTCTGCCTATTTGATATGCTTGTCTTGGAGAAACTTCGAGGGTGATTTGAACCTGACATTTGGTCATTCTTAATGCCAGTTTACTTTATGTGTAAAACCTTGGCATTACCCTACTCTAAATCTGAATGTCTGAAATTCGTATCTCATGCAAAGCAACATCTAGTTGGTTTTAATCTGATATCTGGTAACTATTGGCTTATTCATTTGGCAGCTCAAGTTTTTTGTTATTTGAAACCAGCTGACTTGGTCTTAAATGTGATATCTAAACACAGATTAAGGACAATGGAGCAGGAGGATTAGCATTTCACTTGATGGCTGAACCTAAAATGATAGGCATGTTGACCACGACTAGTGCACGCAAGAGAAGGACCTGCAGTGAGCCAGTATGTGCTTAGTACATGCATCTTATCTTATCTTGTGCTTATTTCTGCTACATGCTGTTATCTGATCTCTACATTGCGTAATACATGTTTGAATAGTTAATTGTTGTAACTATGTTTACAATGTTACCAGAATGCAGTTTTAATGAAGCAGTCATCATTAGAAGATAGTCGCCAAAAAAGGATCTGTAGCGACCCTGTGCAACATTATGATGTAAGTTTGTGCTTAGTACAAGTTCCATACATGTCTTATTTATGCAACTTGTTATTATCTTATATCTACATTGCATAATAAATGTTTGCATAGTTCATCGTTTAACTCTTTTTGCATTATTATCAGAATGCAGTTGTGATGAAGCAATCTTCATTACCAGTGAGGCCCACAAAAAGTTCTGATCTTTCTTCTGATGCATCTTCTCATAGCCGTCAACCTAGACCATTTCTTTCATCAGACAGTAAATATCTCAAGGCTGTACTTTATAAAAGACATGGTATTGCTGCTTTAAGATCTGTAGCTGATATGTTGACAAAGAGTACACAAGATTCAATCAAGGCGATTGCCAAATGTCAACGTGTTATTGATGATGCTAATAGAAGTCCTCAATGATTCTATGTAATTTTTTTATTTGGGCACATTAATTGCCTTGTAATTTTCCTATTTGTTTTATTTGTGTATGTACTTGTGTGTATCATTGAAATCAGATTTTAGGCTCATGAAATTTAATGCAAGTTGACTAGTCAAACAAGTAGGGCCCTACAACAGATTGGGCCGGCCCACTTACAGTAGTGTGGGACCCACTTTCATTTTGGGCCGGCCCACTTCTTTAGTAGGCCGGCCCGGTTACACGATAATGGGCTCCACATGCTTATTGGGCCGGCCCACTTGCTCTATGGTGGTCCCACATGGTAAATGGGCCGGCCCTTTAATAGGAAGGTGGGACCCACCTGTGTTTTTGGCCCGGCCCACTATCTTGTTGGGCCGGCCCACTTTCTATATGGTGGACCCCACACACCAAATGGGCCGGCCCTTTAATAGGAAGGTGGGACCCACTGTGTTTGGCCCGACTATCTTGTTGGGCCGGCCCACTTTCTATATGGTGGACCCCACATACCAAATGGGCCGCCCATTAACAGGAATGTGGGACCCACTGTGTTTTTGGCCCGCCACTATCTTGGTGGGCCACCCACTGCTATATGGTGGGCCCACACACTAAATGGGCCCTTTAACAGAAAGTGGGACCCACCTGTGTTTTTGGCCCGCCCACTATTTTGTTGGGCCGGCCCACTTGCTATATGGTGGACCCCACAAACTAAATGGGCCGACCCTTTAACTGGAAAGGACCCACTGTGTTTTGGCCCGCCCACTAGCTTGTTGGGCGGCCCACTTGCTATACGGTGGACCCACACACTAAATGGGCCGGCCTTTTAACAGGAAAGTGGGACCCACCTGTGTTTTTGGCCGGCCCACTTGCTTTTTGGCCGGCCCAGTTGCTGTAAGGTGGACCCCACATGTTAAATGGGCCGGCCCATTTAAGTTTTGACCAGTCAACCTTAGAGGTTAGGCCCGGCCCACGTAACTAATGGACCAGCCCAGCTATATAGTTGACCGGTCAAACTATGTCATCTGGCCCGGCCCGCTTAAGACGTGGCAGGCCTCGTGTGGGCCTACCATCTACCACGGGGTTTCAGCGGTTAACGCCGTTAACGCGTTAACGGCGTCTGCCACGTGTCGTTTGCATGACGTCAGCAGTCAACGGGCTCCCGAAAACACTTCCGCAACGGTCCGATTTTCCGTGGCGGAAGGGCGCCCAAGCGCGACGGACCGAAAAAATCGTCGTTGGACTTTGCCTGACGCAGTTTCGACAACGGAACCCATATCGTCGGGTTAGGCCCATAGGCGACGAAAAATGCCCCTTAGTTGACGATTTTGGGACGTTGTCTATCAGAACTTTTCTTGTAGTGAAAGGTGTTGCCGTTTTACGCCTTAATCAAACAGGGAGAAAAGTTCGAGTGGAACGAAGAAGCGGACAGAGCTTTTGAGGATCTCAAGCGCACAATCTCGATACCACCAATATTGGTGGCACCCAAAGAAAAAGAACCTCTCTTGTTATATATCGCGGCCACACCTCAGGTGGTCAGCACAACACTTGTGGTTGAGCGTGAAGAAGAAGGGAAACTCCATAGAATACAAAGGCCGGTATACTTCATCATGAAGTTTTATCGCCTTCAAAACAGCGATACCCGCATTATCGAAAGCTATAAGGTTTACAGCAAGAAAGTTGCGACACTATTTCTCGGCACATCCGATAATAGTGGTCAATGAGGCACCATTGTCAAACATACTAAATAACCCGGAAGCTACGGGCCGTGTCTCCCTTTGGGGAATAGAGCTTTCCCCTCGGGACATCACATATGAAAAAAGAAAAGCAATAAAGTCGCAGACTTTACCAGACTTCGTCGCAGAATGGATGGAGCTGCAAAATACGGGACCTCCTGATTTATCGAGAACCTGGACTATGAACTTCGACGGGTCCAAGAGGTTAGAAGGAGCTGGAGCAGGCGTAATACTAGTTTCACCCCAAGGAGACAAGCTGAAGTATGTACTGCGGATGACGTTTCCTAACGCATCTAACAACGAGGCAGAATATGAAACGCTGATACATGGGATGAAGATGGCAAAAGCTTGTGGTGCGACCCGATTAAAAATATTCGGCGACTCCCAATTGGTGGCTCAACAAGTGATGAATCAATGTGACGCAGTCAATGACAGTATGATAGCATTCAAAGAGTTGTACAATGAACTCGAGAAGCTTTTCGACGGGTGTGAGGTGAATCATGTTAGCAGACTCGGTAATGACGAAGCCGACGTTCTGGCAAATATCGGGTCAGAGTGTTTAGCAATACCACCCGGAGTATTTTGGGAGGAGATAAGTGAAAGATCGACTAAGGCGAGGAAACAACCAAAGAAAAAGGGAAAAGTCGAGAAAGGCTCGGGGGCTCCAGCAGCAATAGAGGCAAGTACATCAGGAGATGAAGAAGAGTCACATGAGGTGATGGTGGTGCAAGTCCCTTGGATGCAGGTCTATATTGCATATATCTCAAGGAAGGAAATACCCAAAGATCCAGTAGAAGCAAGGCGAGTTATTCGACGGTCCAAAGCCTTCACTGTGTTTAAGGGCGAGCTTTATAAGCGAAGTATATCGGGAGTTTTGCAGCGATGCGTCACACCACGCAAGCAGTCGAGCTATTGCGGCCAAGGTCTTCAGAGCAGGGTTCTACTGGTTAACAGCAATCGAAGATGCAAAGGACATAGTGCGTACCTGTGATGCGTGTCAAAGGTTTGCCGCAAAACCTCATTCTCCGGCAGCAGAGCTGATGCCAATACCATTGTCGTGGCCCTTTGCTCAATGGGGTCTCGATATGGTGGGAAAATTGCATAAGGCGTGGCCAGGAGGATACGAGTATATGCTCGTAGCTGTCGACAAGTTCACCAAGTGGGTCGAGGCAAAACCAATAAACTTGCCAGACGCAACATCAACAGTCAAGTTCATCAAAAGTATCGTTTTTCGGTTTGGAGTTCCTCATAGCATTGTCACGGATAATGGAAGTAATTTTACCTCCAAGGAATTCAAGGCATATTGCGCAGAGGTAGGTGATGGCGTGTAACTCACACGTTTGTTGGGAACCCCAAGAGGAAGGTATGATGCGCACAGCAGCAAGTTTTCCCTCAGAAAGAAACCAAGGTTTATCGAACCAGGAGGAGCCAAGAAGCACGTTGAAGGTTGATGGTGGCGAAATGTGATGCGGCGCAACACCAGGGATTCCGCGCCAACGTGGAACCTGCACAACACAACCAAAGTACTTTGGCCCAACGAAACAGTGAGGTTGTCAATCTCACCGGCTTGCTGTAACAAAGGATTAACCGTATTGTGTGGAAGATGATTGTTTGCAAGAAAACAATAAAACAAGTATTGCAGTAGATTGTATGCGATGTAAAGAATAGGACCGGGGTCCACAGTTCACTAGAGGTGTCTCTCCCATAAGATAAAAGCATGTTGGGTGAACAAATTACAGTCGGGCAATTGACAAATAGAAAAGGGCATAACAATGCATATACATGATATGATAAATATAGTGAGATTTAATTGGGCATTACGACAAAGTACATAGACCGCCATCCAACTGCATCTATGCCTAAAAAGTCCACCTTCAGGTTATCATCCGAACCCCTTTCAGTATTAAGTTGCAAGCAACAGACAATTGCATTAAGTATGGTGCGTAATGTAATCGACAACTACATCCTTAGACATAGAATCAATGTTTTATCCCTAGTGGCAACAACACATCACAACCTTAGAACTTTCTGTCACTGTCCCAGGTGTCAATGAAGGCATGAACCCACTATCGAGCATAAATACTCCCTCTTGGAGTTAAGAGTAAAAACTTGGCCAGAGCCTCTACTAATAACGGAGAGCATGCAAGATCATAAACAACACATAAACAATAGATTGATAATCACCATAACATAGTATTCTCTATTCATCGGATCCCGACAAACACAACATATAGAATTACAGATAGATGATCTTGATCATGTTAGGCAGCTCACAAGATCCAACAATGAAGCACAATTAGGAGAAGACGACCATCTAGCTACTGCTATGGACCCATAGTCCAGGGGTGAACTACTCACTCATCACTCCGGAGGCGATCATGGCGATGAAGAGTCCTCCGGGAGATGAATCCCCTCTCCGCAGGGTGCCGGAGGCGATCTCCGAATCCCCCGAGATGGGATTCGCGGCGGCTCTCGGGAAGGTTTTCCGTATCGTGGCTCTCGGTATGGGGGTTTCGCGACGGAGGCTATTTGTAGGCGGAAGGGAAGGTCAAAGGGCGTCATGGGGGGCCCACACACTAGGGCGGCGCGCCTGGCTCCTTGGCCGCGCCGCCACCATGTGTGGGCCCCACGTGGCCCCTCTTGGCGCTCTCTGGTGTTCTGATGCTTCCGGGCAAAATAGGAACCTGGGGTTGATTTCGTCCAATTCCGAGAATATTTCGTTACTAGGATTTCTGAAACCAAAAACAGCAGAAAACAGAACTGCACTTCGGCATCTTGTTAATAGGTTAGTTCCAGAAAATGCACGAATATGACATAAAGTGTGCATAAAACATGTAGATATCATCAATAATGTGGCATGGAACATAAGAAATTATCGATACGTCTGAGACGTATCAGCATCCCCAAGCTTAGTTCTGCTCGTCCCGAGCAGGTAAAACGATAACAAAGATAATTTCTGAAGTGACATGCCATCATAATCTTGATCATACTATTTGTAAACATATGTAATGAATGCAACGATCAAAACAATGGTAATGACATGAGTAAACAAATGAATCATAAAGCAAAGACTTTTCATGAATAGTAATTCAAGACAAGCATCAATAAGTCTTGCATAAGAGTTAACTCATAAAGCAATAAATCAAAGTAAAGGTATTGAAGCAACACAAAGGAAGATTAAGTTTCAGCGGTTGCTTTCAACTTATAACATGTATATCTCATGGATAATGTCAATGTAAAGTAATATAACAAGTGCAATATGCAAGTATGTAGGAATCAATGCACAGTTCACACAAGTGTTTGCTTCTTAAGGTGGAGAGAGATAGGTGAACTGACTCAACAATAAAAGTAAAAGAAAGGTCCTTCAAAGAGGAAAGCATCGATTGCTATATTTGTGCTAGAGCTTTTATTTTGAAAACATGAAATAATTTTGTCAACGGTAGTAATAAAGCATATGCGTTATGTAAATTATATCTTACAAGTTGCAAGCCTCATGCATAGTATACTAATAGTGCCCGCACCTTGTCCTACTTAGCTTGGACTACCGGATCTTCGCAATGCACATGTTTCAACCAAGTGTCACAAAGGGGTACCTCCATGCCGCTTGTACAAAGGTCTAAGGAGAAAGCTCGCATTTTGGATTTCTCGCTTTTGATTATTCTCAACTTAGACATCCATACCGGGACAACATGGACAACAAATAATGGACTCCTCTTTAATGCATAAGCATGTAGCAACAATTATTATTCTCATATGAGATTTGAGGATATATGTCCAAACTGAAACTTCCACCATGATTCATGGCTTTAGTTAGCGGCCCAATGTTCTTCTCTAACAATATGCATGCTCCAACCATTAAGGTGGTAGATCCCTCTTACTTCAGACAAGACGGACATGCATAGCAACTCACATGATATTCAACAAAGGGTAGTTGATGGCGTCCCCAGAAGCATGGTTATCGCACAACAAGCAACTTAATAAGAGATAAAGTGCATAAGTACATATTCAATACTACGATAGTTTTTAAGGCTATTTTGTCCCATGAGCTATATATTGCAAAGGTGAATGATGGAAATTTAAAGGTAGCACTCAAGCAATTTACTTTGGAATGGCGGAGAAATACCATGTAGTAGGTAGGTATGGTGGACACAAATGGCATAGTGGTTGGCTCAAGGATTTTGGATGCATGAGAAGTATTCCCTCTCGATACAAGGTTTAGGCTAGAAAGGTTATTTGAAGAAAACTCAAGGATGAACCGGTGCAGCAAAACTCACATAAAAGACATATTGTAAACATTATAAGACTCTACACCGTCTTCCTTGTTGTTCAAAACTCAATACTAGATATTATCTAGACCTTAGAGAGACCAAATATGCAAACCAAATTTTAGCAAGCTCTATGTATTTCTTCATTAATGGGTGCAAAGTATATGATGCAAGAGCTTAAACATGAGCACAACAATTGCCAAGTATCACATTATCCAAGACATTTTAGAATTACTACATGTAGCATTTCCCAATTCCAACCATATAACAATTTAACGAAGAAGAAACTTCGCCATGAATATTATGAGTAAAGCCTAAGGACATATTTGTCCATATGCAACAGCGGAGCGTGTCTCTCTCCCACAAAGTGAATGCTAGGATCCATTTTATTCAAACAAAAACAAAAACAAAAACAAACCGACGCTCCAAGTAAAGAACACAAGATGTGACTGAATAAAAATATAGTTTCAGGGGAGGAACCTGATGATGTTGTCGATGAAGAAGGGGATGCCTTGGGCATCCCCAAGCTTAGACGCTTGAGTCTTCTTAAAATATGCAGGGATGAACCACGGGGGCATCCCCAAGCTTAGAGCTTTCACTCCTCTTGATCATAGTATATCATACTCCTCTCTTGACCCTTGAAAACTTCCTTCACACCAAACTTCAAGCAAACTCATTAGAGGGTTAGTGCACAATTAATAATTCACATATTCAGAGGTGACACAATCATTCTTAACACTTCTGGACATTGCACAAAGCTACTGGACATTAATGGATCAAAGAAATTCATCCAACATAGCAAATACGGCAATGCGAAATAAAAGGCAGAATCTGTCAAAAACAGAACAGTCCGTAAAGACGAATTTTAAAATGGCACCAGACTTGCTCAAATGGAAAAACTCAAAACTAATGAAAGTTGCGTACATATCTGAGGATCACGCTCGTAAATTGGCAGATTTTTTAGAATTTTCTACAGAGACTTGTGCCCAGATTCGTGACAGACAGCAATGCTGTTTCTGCGCAGCGATCCCAAATATAACATCAACTTTAACATAGAAACTTTACTTGGCACAAAAACATGATAAGGAGAGGTTGCTACAGTAGTAAACAACTTCCAAGACTCAAATATAAAACAAAATACTGTAGTAAAAACATGGGTTGTCTCCCATAAGCGCTTTTCTTTAACGCCTTTCAGCTAGGCGCAGAAAGTGCAAATCAAGTAACATCAAGAGTAGAAGCATCAACATCATAACTTGTTCTAATAATAGAATCAAAAGGCAACTTCATTCTCTTTCTAGGGAAGTGTTCCATACCTTTCTTGAGAGGAAATTGATATTTAATATTACCTTCCCTCATATCAATAACAACACCAACGGTTCGAAGAAAAGGTCTTCCCAACACAATAGGACAAGATGCATTGCATTCGATATCCAAGACAACAAAATCAACGGGGACAAGGTTATTGTTAACCGTAATGCGCACATTATCAATCCTCCCCAAAGGTTTCTTTTTAACATTATCGGCAAGATTAACATCCAAATAACAATTCTTCAATGGTGGCAAGTCAAGCATATCATAAATCTTTTTAGGCATAACAGAAATACTTGCACCAAGATCACATAAAGCATTACATTCAAAGTCATTGAATTTCATTTTAATGATGGGCTCCCAACCATCTTCTAACTTTCTAGGAATAGAAGTTTCAAGTTTTAGTTTCTCTTCTCTAGCTTTTATGAGAGCATTTGTAATATGTTTTGTAAAGGCTAAATTTATAGCACTAGCATTAGGACTTTTAGCAAGTTTTTGTAAGAACTTTATAACTTCAGAGATGTGGCAATCATCAAAATCTAAATCATTATGAGCTACAGCAATGGGATCATTGTCCCCAAGATTGGAAAAAATTTCAGCAGTTTTATCACAAGCAGTTTCAGCAGTTTTAGCAATTTCAGGCAGTTTTGTACGCTTTGCACTAGGAGTAGAAACATTGCCAACACCAATTATTTTACCATTGATAGTAGGAGGTGTAGCAACATGTGAATCATTATCATTACTAATGGTGGTAATAGTCCAAACTTTAGCTACATTATTCTCTTTAGCTAGTTTTTCATTTTCTTCTCTATCCCACCTAGCACGCAATTCAGCCATTAATCTTATATTCTCATTAATTCTAACTTGGATGGCATTTGCTGTAGTAGTAATCTTATTATCAATATCATTATTAGGCATAACTTTCAATTTTAATAGATCAACATCAGAGGCAAGTCTATCAACTCTAGAAGCAAGAATATCAATTTTATCAAGTTTTTCCTCAACAGATTTGTTAAAAGCAGTTTGTGTACTAATAAATTCTTTAAGCATGGCTTCAAGACCAGAGGGTACACTCCTATTATTGTTGTAATAATTCCCATAAGAATTACCATAACCATTACCATTAGCAGAAGGATATGGCCTATAATTATTACCAGAGTTGTTCCTATAAGCATTGTTGTTGAAATTATTGTTTTTAATGAAATTCACATCAACATTTTCTTCTTGAGCAACCAATGAAGCTAAAGGAACATTATTAGGATCAACATTAGATCTACCATTCACAAGCATAGACATAATCACATCAATCTTATCACTCAAGGAAGAGGTTTCTTCAACAGAATTTACCTTCTTACCTTGTGGAGCTCTTTCCGTGTGCCATTCAGAGTAATTTATCATCATATCATCAAGAAGTTTTGTAGCCGCCCCCAATGTGATGGACATAAAGGTACCTCCAGCAGCTGAATCCAATAAATTCCGCGAAGAAAAATTTAGTCCTGCATAGAAGGTTTGGATGATCATCCAAGTAGTCAGTCCATGGGTTGGGCAATTCTTTACCAAAGTTTTCATTCTCTCCCATGCTTGAGCAACATGTTCAGTATCTAATTGCTTAAAATTCATTATGCTACTTCTCAAAGATATAATTTTAGCGGGAGGATAATATCTACCAATAAAAGCATCCTTGCATTTAGTCCATGAATCAATACTATTCTTAGGCAAAGATAGCAACCAATCTTTAGCTCTTCCTCTTAATGAGAAAGGAAACAATTTCAATTTAATAATATCACCATCTACATCCTTATACTTTTGCATTTCACATAATTCAACAAAATTATTAAGATGGGCAGCAGCATCATCAGAACTAACACCAGAAAATTGATCTCTCATAACAAGGTTCAGTAAAGCAGGTTTAATTTCAAAGAATTCTGCTGTAGTAGCAGGTGGAGCAATAGGTGTGCATAGGAAATCATTATTATTTGTGGTTGTGAAGTCACACAACTTAGTATTTTCATGGGTATTCATTTTAGCAACAGTAAATAAAGCAAACTAGATAAAGTAAATGCAAGTAACTAATTTTTTTGTGTTTTTGATATAGAGAGCAAGACAGTAAATAAAGTAAAACTAGCAACTAATTTTTTTGTGTTTTGTTTAGGTGCAGCAAACAAAGTAGTAAATAAAATAAAGCAAGACAAAAACAAAGTAAAGAGATTGAGAAGTGGAGACTCCCCTTGCAGCGTGTCTTGATCTCCCCGGCAATGGCGCCAGAAAAAGAGCTTGATGGCGTGTAACTCACACGTTCGTTGGGAACCCCAAGAGGAAGGTATGATGCGCACAGCAGCAAGTTTTCCCTCAGAAAGAAACCAAGGTTTATCGAACCAGGAGGAGCCAAGAAGCACGTTGAAGGTTGATGGTGGCGAAATGTGATGCGGCGCAACACCAGGGATTCCGGCGCCAACGTGGAACCTGCACAACACAACCAAAGTACTTTGCCCCAACGAAACAGTGAGGTTGTCAATCTCACCGGCTTGCTGTAACAAAGGATTAACCGTATTGTGTGGAAGATGATTGTTTGCAAGAAAACAGTAAAACAAGTATTGCAGTAGATTGTATGCGATGTAAAGAATAGGACCGGGGTCCACAGTTCACTAGAGGTGTCTCTCCCATAAGATAAAAGCATGTTGGGTGAACAAATTACAGTCGGGCAATTGACAAATAGAAAAGGGCATAACAATGCATATACATGATATGATAAATATAGTGAGATTTAATTGGGCATTACGACAAAGTACATAGACCGCCATCCAACTGCATCTATGCCTAAAAAGTCCACCTTCAGGTTATCATCCGAACCCCTTTCAGTATTAAGTTGCAAGCAACAGACAATTGCATTAAGTATGGTGCGTAATGTAATCGACAACTACATCCTTAGACATAGAATCAATGTTTTATCCCTAGTGGCAACAACACATCACAACCTTAGAACTTTCTGTCACTGTCCCAGGTGTCAATGAAGGCATGAACCCACTATCGAGCATAAATACTCCCTCTTGGAGTTAAGAGTAAAAACTTGGCTAGAGCCTCTACTAATAACGGAGAGCATGCAAGATCATAAACAACATATAGAATTACAGATAGATGATCTTGATCATGTTAGGCAGCTCACAAGATCCAACAATGAAGCACAATTAGGAGAAGACGACCATCTAGCTACTGCTATGGACCCATAGTCCAGGGGTGAACTACTCACTCATCACTCCGGAGGCGATCATGGCGATGAAGAGTCCTCCGGGAGATGAATCCCCTCTCGGGTGCCGGAGGCGATCTCCTGAATCCCCCGAGATGGGATTCGCGGCGGCGGCGTCTCTGGAAGGTTTTCCGTATCGTGGCTCTCGGTACTGGGGGTTTCGCGACGGAGGCTATTTGTAGGCGGAAGGGCAGGTCAAAGGGCGTCACGGGGGGCCCACACACTAGGGCGGCGCGCCCGGCTCCTTGGCCGCGCCGCCACCATGTGTGGGCCCCACGTGGCCCCTCTCTGACGGCTCTCGGGTGTTCTGGATGCTTCCGGGCAAAATAGGAACCCGGGCGTTGATTTCGTCCAATTCCGAGAATATTTCGTTACTAGGATTTCTGAAACCAAAAACAGCAGAAAACAGGAACTGGCACTTCGGCATCTTGTTAATAGGTTAGTTCCAGAAATGCACGAATATGACATAAAGTGTGCATAAAACATGTAGATATCATCAATAATGTGGCATGGAACATAAGAAATTATCGATACATCGGAGACGTATCAGTAGGCATCAAGTTACATTTTGCGTCAGTTGCGCACCCGCAAACCAATGGTCAAGTCAAGAAAGCAAATGGCATAATCTGCAACGGCATCAAGAAACGCCTGTTAGCACCATTGGAAAAATCTCGACACACTTGGCCGGAGGAGTTGCCCAATGCTATGGAGCATATGGACAACACCCAATACATCAACACGGAAACTGTTTTTTTGTTCATGGAGGTGAGGCAGCTACCGATAGAAATAGAACACAATTCCCCGAGAGTGGCGGAGTTTGATGAAGAAACCTTGAGAAAGGCACTGGAAGATGATGTGGACGCACTCGACGAAGCTCGAGACGAAGTATTGTCAGAGTCGCAAAATACCAACAAGATATGAAAAATTATCACAGTCGACGATTGCGACCAAGATCTTTCCAAGTTGGCGACTTAGTTCTTCGGCTCACGCAAGAAAGCCATGAAAAACTCGAGTCGCCATGGTTAGGCCCGTACATCGTCACCGAAGTAATTGAAGGAGGAGCGTACAGGATAAAGGACAAGAAGACAGGGATTGCCGAGCCAAATCCCTGGAACGTGGCGCAACTTAGGCGTTTCTACGCTTAAGCCAAGATATATATGTAAACATACAATGTACTGAAACGCCCGCGAGTTTTCAGACGCACTCTTTTCCTTTCAGGGCACCGAGTGGGGCTGGAAGGTTTTTAATGAGGCGGGCTCGCGGTGCTGCAATATAGTAAAGATATTGATGATATACATCTTTTTCTTCGATAGGCTCGGGGCTTATTACTCGACAAATTCATACAATATACAAATTCACAAGTCCTTTGCCTTGGTTTAAAACACCTCGCAAACTAACGAAAACAAAGACACTAGCTACCGATATACTCGGGGGCTAAGAAAAAGAAGGATGGTTATAATTTACAATATAAACAGTGTTTATAATTTACAGGGTTCTGTTGCTAAAAAAATAGCTATCGAAGAAACAGATTTTACGACCTATTAGGTCATCAATGTTTATCCTGTCTTCATCGCGATGCACCCATGAAATTAGCATAATGGCCCTCCATGAAGAAGTCAGCGTCCATCCGAAGGAGGTCATCAATCATTTCTTCGACTGATGTAACTCCATTGATCTTGTCGACGAACCTTCGTTGTTTCTTCAATTTGGCGCAGCTTCAACCACCTTGGTCATCTCCAATTTGGAGGACAGATCCAGCATACTCTGGCAACTGCGCCGCTTAATTGAGCCTTCACAAAACCATGGATTTGCCGAGAGTTCTTGAATTTGTTCATCACCAGAAGTGTTTTGGGCTGAACATTTCGGGAACATGGCATTATAAACCATGGCCGTGTCTTGGTGCAAAATTCAAGATATTGCGAACCTGGCCTGCGCGATCTTGAATCCGGCAATTCGCCGAGTTCGATCCGGGATGACCAAAACGGAATCGTTTTCCACAAGTTTAACAAGGAGATTTGACCTCGTTTAAACTCGTCGATCTTCACACAGAATCCGTAAAGGAGCCTGTCAAGGAAAAAGGAAAATGAGGAGTAGAAATTAAGGGAACATGTGTTCATCAGGAATAAAGTTCAAGAGGCACACCTGCCATATCCAAACTTGCATCACCAAGAATTGAGCATATACTCTTCGAGCAACGGCCGAGCGGCTTCGCAACAGTATCTCTCAACGCTAAAGCTTCTTTGGCCTCTTGGAGAGCTACTTTTTATCGTTCCGACGATTTGCGAAATCGGTCCATGATCATAATAGCTTGTTTCTTCATCGACTGGAGTTGTTGTCGAAGATCATTTAGTTCTTGCGACAGCTCGCATTTGAAGAATCTTCAGTAAAATCATCGATCGACGCTTTCTTCGAGAGAGGAAGCAAAAGCATCTAAGGACGAGGTTGCAGTATAGTTGTCAAATACCAACTGGAAAGAAAATCTCGACATCAATCATCAAGCAAAATAAACTTCCATTCACTCTCAAGATATTCACATGATCATTACAAAAGATTGGATCCTAGTGAACCAATGGTACGCTGCCGCAAGCTACAACTACGGCGACAACGTCAAAAGAAAGGAAAAGGAAAAGATAGACAAGATAATCTACTTGACCTCCGGTTTGGCGGAACTGGAGGAAGGAGCTGGCTTGTATCCGACGAAGGAGAGGATCTTCTTCGAGTGGGGTTTGGCAGCCCTAATCAGGGCTTGCCACTTCCCCTCGCCGCTTTCGCCGAGGCCGACGCTTGTTGGCTTTCGGCAACCAAAGCTATGGTGCCTTCAACGCCTATCTTCAAGTTTTCTTGTCGAAGAGCTAGCCCAAGATCTTCTTCGGGGACGAATGATGTCTACTCACGCTTCTATTCCTGTAGACAGTGTTGGGCCTCCAAGAGCAGAGGTTTGTAGAACAGCAGCAAGTTTCCCTTAAGTGAATCACCCAAGGTTTATCGAACTCGGGGAGGTAGAGGTCAAAGATAGTCCTCTCAAGCAACCCTGCAATTAAGATACAAGAAGTCTCTTGTGTCCCCAACACACCTAATACACTTGTCAGATGTATAGGTGCACTAGTTCGGCGAAGAGATATTAAAACACAGGTGGTATAGATGGTGGTAGATGGTAATTGCGATATGAAGTAAATATTGCAGCAAGTAAACATGCAGTAAATAAGCGGTGTTTGCAGTATTGGAAACAAGGCCTAGGGATCATACTTTCACTAGTGGACACTCTCAACATTGATCACATAATAAATAAATAACTTCTCCTCACTTGTGCTACATACACTCTTTTGTTGGATGACAAACACCATTCATTGTGTAGGGCTACAAGAGCTCCCTCAAGCCGGAGTTAACAAGCGCCACAACATTCGGCATTCATATTTAAGTAACCTTAGAGCATAATAGATCTTTGCAATTTAAACCGAGTACTAACATAGCATACACACTGTCACCATTACACTATGAAAGGGGGAATAGATCACATCAATACTATCATAGTAATAATTAACTCCATAATCTACAAGAGATTATGATCATAACCTACGCCAAGAACTACACGATGCACACACTGTCACCATTACACCATGAAGGAGGAATAGACTACTTTAATAACATCACATGAGTAGCACATAGACTAATAGCGATACAAAGCTCATCATATGGATCTCAATCATGCAAAGAAATTCATGAGATCATTGTATTGGAGTACAGAGAGAGAGATTAACCACATAGCTACCGGTACAGCCCTTAGCCTCGAGGAGAACTACTCCCTCCTCATCATGGGCAGCAGCGTTGATGGAGATGGCGGTGGTGTCGATGGAGATGCCTTCCGGGGCAATTCCCGTCCCGCGGCGTGAAGAACAGACTTCTGTCCCCGAATCTTGGCTTCGCGATGCCGGCGCTCCGGAACTTTTCTCGTATCGTGGCTTATTCTTTTAGGGTTTTCGCGACGGAGACTTTATATAGGCGAAAGGGCAGCCTCGGAAGGGGCCTGGTGGGGCCACACCATAGCCTTCCCCCCTCCCTCTGGCCGCGCCGCCATGTGGGGTGGGGCCCCCTGGCTCCCCTCTAGCGCCTCTCTGACTCTCTGGAAGCTTCCGGGGAAAATAAGATCTTGGGCGTTGATTTCGTCCAATTCCGAGAATATTTCCTTTGTAGGATTTCTGGAACCAAAAACAGCAGAAAACAGGAACTGGCGCTTTGGCATCTTGTTAATAGGTTAGTTCCGGAAAATGCATCAAAACATCATAAAGTGTGAACAAAACATGTAGGTATTGTCATAAAACTAGCATGGAACATCAGAAATTATAGATACGTTGGAGACGTATCAAGCATCCCCAAGCTTAGTTCCTACTCACCCTCGAGTAGGTAAACGATAACAACAAATAATTTCTGAAGTGACATGCTACCAACATAACCTTGATCAACATTATTGTAAAGCATATGAGATGGATGGAGTGATTCGAAGCAAAAGATTGCTAACAAAAGATGATGACTAAACAATTGAATCATATAGCAAAACTTTTCATGAATAGTACTTTCAAGACAAGCATCAACAAGACTTGCATAAGAGCTAACTCATAAAGCAATAGATTCAAAGTAGAATGCATTGAAGCAACACAAAGGATGATTAAGTTTCAGCAATTGCTTTCAACTTGTAACATGTATATCTCATGGATAATTGTCAACATAGAGTAATATAACAAGTGCAATAAGTAATCATGTAAGAATCAATGCACACAGTTAACACAAGTGTTTGCTTCTAAGATAGAAAGAAGTAGGTAAACTGACTCAACATAAAGTAAAAGAATGGCCCTTCGCAGAGGGAAGCATGGATTACTATTTTTGTGCTAGAGCTTTTGTTTTGAAAACATAGAAACAATTTTGTCAACGGTAGTAATAATTCATATGTGCTATGCATAATACTTCCTACAAGTTGCAAGCCTCATGCATAGAGTACTAATAGTGCTCGCACCTTGTCCTAATTAGCTTGGATTAACACGGATTATCATTGCATGACATATGTTTCAACCAAGTGTCACAAAGGGGTACCTCTATGCCGCCTGTACAAAGGTCCTAGGAGATCAATTGCATTTGATTTCTCGTTTTTAATAGATCTCAACTTAAGACATCCATACCGGGACAACATAGACAACAGATAATGGACTCCTCTTTTAATGCATAAGCATTCAACAACAGATAATATTCTCATAAGAGATTGAGGTTGTATGTCCAAACTGAAAACTTCCACCATGATACATGGCTTTGGTTAGCGGCCCAATGTTCTTCTCTAACATATGCATACTCAAACCATTTGATCATGAAAATCACCCTTACTTCAGACAAGACGAACATGCATAGCATCTCACATGATATCCAACAAAGGTAAAAAGTTGATGGCGTCCCCAGAAACATGGTTACCGCTCAACAAGCAACTTATAAGAACTAAGACACATAACTACATATTCATCACCACAATAGTTTTTAAGCTATTTGTCCCATGAGCTATATATTGCAAAGATAAAGGAATGAAATTTTAAAGGTAGCACTCAAGTAATTTACTTTGGAATGGCAGAAAAATACCACATAGTAGGTAGATATGGTGGACACAAATGGCATGGGTTTTGGCTCAAGGTGTTTGGATGCACGAGAAGCATTTCCTCTCAGTACAAGGCTTTGGGCTAGCAAGGTTGTTTGAAGCAAACACAAGTATGAACAGGTACAACAAAACTTACACAAGAACATATTGCAAGCATTATAAGACTCTACACTGTCTTCCTTGTTGTTCAAACACTTTACCAGAAAATATCTAGACTTAGAGAGACCAATCATGCAAACCAAATTTTAACAAGCTCTACGGTAGTTCTCCACTAATAGATTAAACTACATGATGCAAGAGCTTAAACATGATCTATGAGAGCTCAAAACAATTGCCAAGTATCAAGTTATTCCAAACCATATGAAGCATTTTCTGATTCCAACCAAATAGCAATCAACGAAGCGATTTTCAACTTTCGCCATTGAACATTAAAAGTAAAATGAAGAACACTAGTGTTCATATGAAAAAGCGGAGCGTGTCTCTCTCCCACATGAGCATGAATTTATTCAGAGAATGAAAATAACAAAACAAAAATAAAAGCACACAGACGCTCCAAGTAAAGTACATAAGATGTGATGGAATAAAAATATAGTTTCACTAGAAGTGACCTGATAAGTTGTCGATGAAGAAGGGGATGCCTTGGGCATCCCCAAGCTTAGATGCTTGAGTCTTCTTAAAATATGCAGGGATGAACCACGGGGGCATCCCCAAGCTTAGACTTTTCACTCTTCTTGATCATAGTATATCATCCTCTTCTCTTGACCCTTGAAAACTTCCTCCACGCCAAACTTAAAGCAAAATCATTAGATGGTTAGTGCATAATCAAAAATTCATATGTTCAGAGGTGACATAATCATTCTTAACACTTCTGGACATTGCACAAAGCTTCTGAAAGTTAATGGAACAAAGAAACTCATTCAACATAGCAAAAGCGGCAATGCGAAATAAAAGGCAGAATCTGTCAAAATAGAACAGTCCGTAAAGACGAATTTTACAGAGGCACTTAACTTGCTCAAACGGAAAAACTCATAACTAATGAAAGTTGAGTACATATCTGAGGATCACGCACGTAAATTGGCAGATTTTTTTGATTTTTTTACAGAGAGTTCTACGCAAATTCGTGACAGAAAATGTTTCTGCACAGTAATCCAAATCTAGTATCAACTTTACCATAGAGACTTTACTTGGCACAAAAAAAACATGATAAGGAGAGGTTGCTACAGTAGTAACAACTTCCAAGACTCAACAAAACAGTAGCAAAATAAATACATGGGTTATCTCCCAAGAAGTTCTTTCTTTATAGCCATTAAGATGGGCTCAGTAATTTTAATGATACTCTCGCAAGAAATAAGATTTAAAGCAAAAGAGAGCATCAAGAAGCAAATTCAAAACACATTTAAGCCTAACCCACTTCCTATGAAAAGGAATCTTGTACACAAATAAATTCATGAAGAACAAAGTGGCAAGCATAGAAAAGCAACACAAGTGCAATTTCAAGATTCTCAACATAAAGAGGGGAAACTTAATATTATTAAGATGCATATAACCATGTTTCCCTCTCTCATAATAACTTTCAGTAGCATCATGAACAAACTCAACAATATAACTATCACATAAAGCATTCTTGTCATGAGCTACATGCATAAAATTATTACTCTCCACATAAGCATAATCAATTTTATTAGTTGTAGTGGGAGCAAATTCAATAAAATAGCTATCATTATTATTCTCATCACCATAATCATCATATATAGGAGGCATATTGTAATCATAATTAATTTTCTCCTCAATAGTAGGTGGACTGAAAATATCATATTCATCATTGCAAGCATCATATATAGGAGGTAAAGTATCATCAAAGTAAATTTTCTCCTCCATGCTTGGGGGACTAAAAATATCACAACCAGCTTCCCCAAGCTTAAATTCTTCCATAGCTTTAGCAATAATGGTGTTCAAAGAGTTCATGCTAATAACATTGCTACAACTATTTTGTAAACAAAGTTCCATGGGTTTTTTAATTCTCTCTTCAAACACATCATGTCCTAAAGTTCTCTAATTTTGTTGTTGTTTTCCATTAAGCCTAACTAGTGAAAATAAAAACAAGAAACAAAAAGATTTAATTGCAGAATCTAAAGGAGATAGCTTCGAGCACTCACACACCGGCAACAGTGCTAGGAAATAGCTGACGCGGGATCACCTCGCCAATGCCTACGTATTGTAGACTTGGGTTTCGGGAGAGAGCGACGATGGAGATTCCGGGAGCGAGATTAGGCACACGACGTACCCAGCTTCGGGTCCCCTCGGTGGAGGATCCCTACGTGCTGCTAGCAATCCAGTATATGATCATAGATGTGTTTACAGGGTGCCGCCATAGGCGGAGCTATGTTGTCTATCTGTTAGCCTCTCCTCTATCGGGTGCCCTGGCTAGCTTTATATATGCAACCAGCCTAGGGTTTTACAAGAGTCCTAGTCGACTACTTCTTCGGGTTGCCTTGTTGGGCCTTCTCCATATTGGGTCTTCTCCATATTGGGCCGAGCCAGGTATACTAATAATGGGTACCCGAAGGGTATACCCATGTCAGTAGCCCCCGAGTGTCTAGGGAAGTCGAAGACTTGCGTAGAAACTCCAAGCATAACCATCTCCGAAGTCGAAGAAATACAAGGCGAGGTCCATGTCGTAGATCATGTGTAGCGTAGATGATGTCGACGATTCTTGAAATTATCGGGTGCGCGGCAGCGCTCCCGATGGGAGTAGCCCCCGAGTCTATGGGCAAGTGCTTGCACTTGGGCATAGACTCAAGTTGTACTACTCGATGAAGAACTTAACTATATTTCTGGAGGACTTGATGAAATCCATGGGCTCCCGATGGGAGTAGGCTCCACTCGAATCGTAGAATCGAGTTGAGTCTACAAAGCTTGATTGTCGTAGATGCTGTCGAAGTTATTTTTCTATCGGGTGCGCGACCAGCGCTCCCGATGGGAGTAGCCCCCGAGGCTACAACCAAGTGTTTGCACTTGGGTGTAGGCTCAACTTGCTTTTAATCGACTCCACAATTTTTCCTCTTTCTTGTATCTTATTGAGAGGGTGAACAATGCTCTTGATAAGAGTAGCCCCCGAGCCTATGGGCAGGTGCTTGCACCTGGGCATAGACTCAAGTTGTACTACTCAATAACGAACTTAACCATATTTCTGGGCGCAACCCCTTTTTATCGACTCCAGGCGTTGTTATTTATGTTGTTCAGGGATAATGGTAAATGGGGCTGGTTCATCTGACGGATCAGGTACTAGTTAACTGCTCTTGTGGCAATCCCGCAAGAACCTACTTCAAGATCACGTCCCTGGACATGATCTCGGGATACTGGTCACGTGCCGCTTAAGGACTTACCATGATCCGAATTCCAGTAATGTTATCGGGTCCACAGCGCGTCCGCTGGGATATTTCTTCACATCTGTTGATGTGGAAAAAAGTAGCAGAGCGCAGTCTTTGGCGATGCCACGCCACACAGGACGGATCCCGGGGTCTTACCTTCGCAGAGTTTTGCGGCATTCAGAGATTATTCGCGACTTTGGCGCTCTGAGAATATTTTGTCAAGTGCCTTGTTCGGCTGATGCAATGACCCATTTTGCGGGTTCTTCTATTTTTCTCTCGGGCTTGATGAGACAGCTGAATATATTGGTTATTCTATATTGTCGGGTACATCACCGATGCTCTTGCTCGGAACAATATGACGAGTCAATGAACCCGAAGCTTCGTTAACTTTTGGGGGGGGTTCCTCCTTGATGAAAATTTCGTCGAGTTCCTCCTTCAGGAAAATTTCTTCGGGTCCTCTTTGAGGACAATTCTTCGGGTCCTCCCTGAGGACAATTCTTCGGGTCCTCTTTGAAGATAATTCTTCGAGACCTCCTTGAAGATAATTTTTCGAGACCTCCTTGAAGATAATTTTTCGGGACCTCCTTGAAGATAATTCCTCGAGACCTCCTTGAGGCAAATTCTTCGGGTTCTTTCTTGAAGACAAATTCTTCGGGTTCTCTCAAGATTTCGTCGGGTTCCTCACCAAAGAAGATTTCGTCGGGTCCTCTCTGAGGATTTCGTCGGGTTCCTCCCTGAAGATTTCTTCGGGTTCTCCCTGAAGAAGATTTTGTCGGGTCCTCTCTAAGGATTTCGTCGGGTTCTCTCTTGAAGACAATTTTTGTAGGCACAGTTCTTCTTTTGCCAACCTGAGATGTATAGTGAAGAAATATGGCGCAGCCCCCGAGTGTGGGGTACGGCGAAAGTAAATGATAATTAACTTTATGTAAAACAAAGGAATCACTTAGCTTATTGGGCACGACGGAGTCGGCGCGATGAAGTCTTCGAGTGCGGAGAAGAAGTCGAGCCGAAGTAGAAACCACCAAATAGCGAAAATAAATGCCGCCATATTTTGTGAGGAAGAACTAGCCGAGCCCCCGAGCGTTGCTGAGGTGATGTCATGATTGTTGTGTCGCAGTCGTGACCCGAGGCGAAATCGTTGTCGAGCCCCCGAGTATTATCCGTGTCGCCGAAAGAAGGCCATTAAGGATGAAATACTGAAGATGAAGTCCGAGATGAAGTACTTGAGATGAATCCATATTAAAGATTACACCATCATATATTGAAGATGAATCCGCCGATATCATAGAGGATGAATCCATTGACCCGAAGAATCCAGTAATAACCATAAAAGATGAATCCGTTGATATCATAGAGGATGAATCCATTGAGCCGGAAAAATAGTTCCAGTAATAACCATAGAAGATGAATCCATTGACCCGAAGAATCCAGTAATAACCATAAAAGATGAATCCGTTGATATCATAGAGGATGAATCCATTGAGCCGGAGAAAATAGTTCCAGTAATAACCATAGAAGATGAATCCATTGACCCGGAAACGCGTCGGGTAATATTGTATAAGTGAACCAATAATAACCCAAAGAAAACCAATCCAATCCAAGAAATTCACCAAGTAACCAAGTATATTTGTGGTAACGAAGTAATGGCGCAGCCCCCAGTGTTTGGATGAATTTGTCGTAATAATGCAATGGCGCAGCCCCCCGAGTATTCGGGTGTGGCGAAAGTAAATAATAATTGACTCTTGGAAGAGGAAACACTTAGCTTTTTATTGAATGTGGCGGAGTAGTCGTGGAAGTAGGTCGTCCGGCAGACGGAATCGACGAAGTGGATACAACCGATGCAGTGGAGCCGTGCGGCGTTTATCCAAAAACATTCGACACGGTGGAAGTAGTCGACATGGAGGAGAGAATCGTCGAGTTCACGGCGGGCGAGCCCCCGAGTGTAGCGAATATGCTTGGCGAAGCAGTCAAAGTTTGTTCCAATCTGCAGTTATATAACGGCGCGAAAACTACACGCAAATAGCGGCTCAAGCCGAAAAATATTTGGCCAAATATATTTTGCAAGTAGTAGTTAATTAGAAATATAGCACCTGATATTTTGTATTGGATGGTTGGATCCATGTAGTAGTAGTCGATGAAGTCATGGGTCGGCGACGGGTGAACACCCGAATATATCGAGTCCGCGATGCGACAAGCGAGCCCCCGAGTGTAGCGACTATGCACGGCGAAGCAGTCGAAGCTTATTCCGATCTGCAGTTATATTACGGCGCAAAAAACTGTGCACGAATAATACGAGCTAAAAAGTATTTGCCGAAATAAATTTTGCGTCATTGAAAATATAGCACCTGGTCCATGTATCGGATGAGCGACGCAGATACGCGGGTCCTTCAACGTAGTGGATGCGCGGCCATTGAATCTGTTTTTTTTAATCCGTGAAAGTTCTGCTTCCAATACTTTTCCGAATCCTCTTTGGTCGGCGAATTTTGTGGCCAAGCCGATTCTCCTCACGGTTTGGACATGCTTCCTCTCCTTTTATTTGTAACTTGATCTTGACGTGAGGTAACAATGATGGCCTCTCCCTTTTTTTTTTAAGTCCTTCGCGTATGCTCCATGATGTTAATTGATCTGAAGTTCCCTCCACGTAATATCTTAAACCTCTGATGGGAGACGTGGTCACGTGGAGTGAACAAGAATCCATTGACATAGTACTTGAAGCCTGTCTCTTTTCCTCAGAAATTGCTTTTTTTTTCTTACCCAACATGCACGGAACCAGCAACTCTCGGCTAATTCGCTTTGCTTTCCTTTCTTAATACGATTCACGTGATTGATTTCCTGGCGCGGAACACCAAGGCCTCTACCAACGGAATTTGATCCTTAATTGCCGGTTGGTCCTCCTGATACATGCATGCAAGCTTGATGATTGCCTGCGAATAATGCGCCTGCCATCGTGCGTGCCTTTTCTTGAACAGAAGCTTCCTGGATATCCGCGAATACGACTGTCCGCGGTTCTGGCTTGAAGTTTGTCCGCCGATTGTTGCACTGCTTGCGTTCGTAGATGTGATCCGACTCGCAAGATTGGACCTTGGATCTCCTGATCTTCGATTCTCGTTGATGACGTTGACGATGAACTCGACGGATCCCGCCCAGATGACAAAATCCAGTCGTCGCAACCCCACAGACGGCGCCAATTGACGAGGGATCACCTCGCCAATGCCTACGTATTGTAGACTTGGGTTTTGGGAGAGAGCGACGATGGAGATTCCGGGAGCGAGATTAGGCACACGACGTACCCAGCTTCGGGTCCCCTCGGTGGAGGATCCCTACGTGCTGCTAGCAATCCAGTATATGATCATAGATGTGTTTACAGGGTGCCGCCATAGGCGGAGCTATGTTGTCTATCTGTTAGCCTCTCCTCTATCGGGTGCCCTGGCTAGCTTTATATATGCAACCAGCCTAGGGTTTTACAAGAGTCCTAGTCGACTACTTCTTCGGGTTGCCTTGTTGGGCCTTCTCCATATTGAGTCTTCTCCATATTGGGCCGAGCCAGGTATACTAATAATGGGTACCCGAAGGGTATACCCATGTCAATAGCTTAGTAGTCGGAAGATGTGAATACCTTTTACCTTACCTCCCCGGCAACGGCGCCAGAAAATAGCTTGATGTCTACTCACGCTTCTATTCCTGTAGACAGTGTTGGGCCTCCAAGAGCAGAGGTTTGTAGAATAGCAGCAAGTTTCCCTTAAGTGAATCACCCAAGGTTTATCGAACTCAGGGAGGTAGAGGTCAAAGATAGTCCTCTCAAGCAACCCTGCAATTAAGATACAAGAAGTCTCTTGTGTCCCCAACACACCTAATACACTTGTCAGATGTATAGGTGCACTAGTTCGGCGAAGAGATAGTAAAACACAGGTGGTATAGATGGTGGTAGATGGTAATTGCGATATGAAGTAAATATTGCAGCAAGTAAACATGCAGTAGAACAGTAAGTAAGCGGTGTTTGCAGTATTGGAAACAAGGCCTAGGGATCATACTTTCACTAGTGGACACTCTCAACATTGATCACATAATAAATAAATAACTTCTCCTCACTTGTGCTACATACACTCTTTTGTTGGATGACAAACACCATTCATTGTGTAGGGCTACAAGAGCTCCCTCAAGCCGGAGTTAACAAGCGCCACAACATTCGGCATTCATATTTAAGTAACCTTAGAGCATAATAGATCTTTGCAATTTAAACCGAGTACTAACATAGCATACACACTGTCACCATTACACTATGAAAGGGGGAATAGATCACATCAATACTATCATAGTAATAATTAACTCCATAATCTACAAGAGATTATGATCATAACCTACGCCAAGAACTACACGATGCACACACTGTCACCATTACACCATGAAGGAGGAATAGACTACTTTAATAACATCACATGAGTAGCACATAGACTAATAGCGATACAAAGCTCATCATATGGATCTCAATCATGCAAAGCAATTCATGAGATCATTGTATTGGAGTACAGAGAGAGAGATTAACCACATAGCTACCGGTACAGCCCTTAGCCTCGGGGAGAACTACTCCCTCCTCATCATGGGAGCAGCAGCGTTGATGGAGATGGTGGTGGTGTCGATGGAGATGCCTTCCGGGGGCAATTCCCCTCGCGGCGTGCCGGAACAGAGACTTCCCCCGAATCTTGGCTTCGCGATGGCGGCGGCTCTGGAAATTTTCTCGTATCGTGGCTTATTCTTTTAGGGTTTTCGAGACAGAGACTTTATATAGGCGAAAGGGCAGTGATGACCCACAAGTATAGGGGATCGCAACAGTCTTCGAGGGAAGTATTACCCAATTTATTGATTCGACACAAGGGGAGACAAAGAATACTTGTAAGCCTTAACAGCGGAGTTGTCAATTCAGCTGCACCTGGAAACAGACTTGCTCGCAAGAGTTTATCAGTAGTAACAGTTTTATGGCAGTGGAAATAGTGAAATAACAGCAGTGAAATAAAGACAGCAGTAGTGATTATAGTAAACAGCAGGATTAAAATACTGTAGGCACAGGGACGGATTTAACGGGCGTTGCATGGATGAGAGAAACTCATGTAACAATCAAAGCATGGGCATTTGCAGATAATAATAAAACGGTATCCAAGTACTAATAAATCAATAGGCATGTGTTCCATATTTAGTCGTACGTGCTCGCAATGAGAAACTTGCACAACATCTTTTGTCCTACCAGCCGGTGGCAGCCGGGCCTCTAGGGAAACTACTGGATATTAAGGTACTCCTTTTAATAGAGTACCGGAGCAAAGCATTAACACTCCGTGAACACATGTGATCCTCACATCACTACCATCCCCTCCGGTTGTCCCGATTTCTGTCACTTCGGGGCCATTGGTTCCGGACAGCGACATGTGTATACAACTTGCAGGTAAGATCATAAACAACGAATATCTTCATGAATCAATAACATGTTCAGATCTGAGATCATGGCACTCGGGCCCTAGTGACAAGCATTAAGCATAACAAGTTGCAACAATATCATAAAAGTGACATCTACGGATACTAGGCACTATGCCCTAACAATCTTATGACTATTACATGACCAATCTCATCCAATCCCTACCATCCCCTTCAGCCTACAGCGGGGGAATTACTCACACATGGATGGGGGAAACATTGCTGGTTGATGGAGAGGCGTTGGCGGTGATGGCGGTGAAGATCTCCTCCAATTCCCCGTCCCGGCGGAGTGCCAGAACGGAGACTTCTGGCTCCCGCGACGGAGTTTCGCGATGTGGCGGCTCTCTGGAGGGTTTCTGGCGATGTCGACTTCTCCCCGTGCGTTTTTAGGTCGAACCCGATAAGTAGTCCAAAGGGGGGCGTCGGAGGCCGGCCGAGGGGGCCACACCATAGGGCCGCGCGGGCCCCCCCTGGGCCGCGCCGCCTTATGGTGTGGGGCCCTCGGGCCTCCACCTCCTTCGCCCTTCTGGCTCCGTCAATATTTTGGTAAAATAGGGCCATCTGAAGAAATTCCGAGGATTTTCCCGAAAGTTGGATTTCTGCACAAAAACGAGACACCAGAGCAATTCTGCTGAAAACAGCGTTAGTCCGTGTTAGTTGTATCCAAAATACACAAATTAGAGGCAAAACAATAGCAAAAGTGTTCGGGAAAGTAGATACGTTTTGGACGTATCAACTCCCCCAAGCTTAGCTTATTGCTTGTCCTCAAGCAATTCAGTTAACAACTGAGCGATAAAAGAACTTTCACGAACACATTTGCTCATATGATGTATATATTCTCATGCTATGGCTAATACTTAAGCAGTTCATAATGAGATACATGCAAATAAGATCATCCAACAGCTATGTCAATCATGGAGAAGTACCAACAATTAATAATAAGCACCATGAATCATGTATATAAGCAAGATTGCAATGTTCATAAGAGAATATGATAAAGTGGTATCTCGCTTGCCTGTATTTGATCGGCAAAACATAAATGCCGAGGCACCTCTTGAGTTCATAGAAAGACTAGAAATAGTGATTGTCAAAGATAAAAGCATCAAAGTTATACCACAATTAATCATATTTTGAGACAAGCATATTATACTAAGAATGACAGTTGTGCTCTCAAGATAGTGCTCAAAGAAAGAATGGAGACACAACATAAAAGTAAAAGATTGACCCTTCGCAGAGGGAAGCAGGGATTAACATGCGCTAGAGCTTTTCATTTGTAAAGCAGGAGTAAAATTATTTTTGAGAGGTGTTTGTTGTTGTCAACGAATGGTAATGGGTACACTAACTACCTCATCAACCGGACTCACAAGAGCGGCTCCCATTTATTTATTTTTGGTTGGCACTCCTTCCAACCTTTCTTTCACAAACCATGGCTAACCGAATCCTCGGGTGCCTGCCAACAATCACATACCATGAAGGAGTGCCTTTTTATTTAAGTTTTATTATGATGATGACACTCCCCCAACCTTTGCTTACACAAGCCATGGCTAACCGAATCCTTCGGGTGCCGTCCAACAATCACAAACCATGGAGGAGTGTCTATTTAAATTAATTAATTCGGGACTGGGAATCCCATTGCCAGCTCTTTTTGCAAAATTATTGGATAAGCGGATGTGCCACTAGTCCATATGAGAGTCCGTCAAAAGTAAATGACAAGGTTGAAAGCTAAACACCACGTACTTCCTCATGAGCTATGAAACATTAACACAAATTGAGAAGCATTTTGAAGGTTTTAAAGGTAGCGCATGAGAATTTACTTGGAATGGTTTGAAATGCCATGCATAGGTATTTATGGTGGACACTTATGGAACAACTTGGTTTTCAGGTGTTTGGAAGCACGAGCGGCGTCACCGCTCAGTACAAGTGAAGGCTAGCAAAAGACTAGGGAGCGACAAATCAAGAGAGCAGTAACTGTCATAATCATGCTTGCGGCAAAATAAATTAACGGAGGCATAAAAGTGATGCAAGAACTCTGAAGCAATATAAATCATCGAGGCTTAATTGACTTTTTGTTCAGTCATATGCATGCGTGAGCATGTGCCAAGTCGATATAAATGAATTATTCAGAGGAGGATACCACAATGCCATACTTACTTATGAATAAAACAATGCAAGCGAACATCCATGACATGCTACTCATATTAATAGATTGGAACTAAACATGAGAGATCATGAGCTACTAGACTTTCTCAAATAACATATACCTCACATGAACCAACTAAGCATGCTCATATGGATGAGTATATGTACAAAAATGAAAGCAAATAGAGTTCATACCAGCCTCTCACCACAATCAGATTGTCGTAGATCGTCATTATTGCCTTTTCACTTGTGTAGCTTGGATAATATGAAATGAAAACCACGCTCCAGCCACCGAAGACCATTGAACTCATGATGAACTTTACAAACCAAAGAAGAACAGCAAATATTTTTGGTGTTTTCGAATTAGAAACAAGCACGAAAGAAAACAAGCAAACAAAGCAAAATCTTTTTGGGTTTTCTTATAGCAAACTAACGATAGCAAATAAAGCAAACTAAGAGCAAGGAACCAAATAAATAAATGGTGAAGAGAAACAACAGAAATATTTTTGGTCTTTTTGTGTTTTAGGAAAGAAACAAAGCGAAAACAAAAGAATGCAAACTAACAGAAACACAGAAAAGCAGGATGACAGAAATCTGCCAAATCCTGACAGCAGTACAGAAATCGAATTTAACAAAAATCTTCCATTGCTCAGACCAAAAAGTGTTCAACTAATGAAAGTTAGATAACAACCTGGGGAACCTGCTCAAAAATTGGCAACTCAAAATAACGTTCTGGCTGTGCGTACGAATTTTTTTAGTAACAGCACAGAATCTGTTTTTGGACAGCACTTCCCCAAATATCATCTCCCTCTCATTAGAAAACCACTCTAGAGACTAAACAAGTATGTACAAGTATCCAGCAATCATAATATGCAAAGAATGAGTGATGCCGGTATACCTCCCCCAAGCTTAGGCTTTTGGCCTAAGTGGAGTTCATTCCCACGGTCCCCATGAAGTGGTGTCTTCGTAATATGACGAAGAACGACCCGGTTCCATGTATGTGCTGGAGGAAACGTCGGGGTACGTGACGGTGTAGTCGTAGGAGGGCTCGGCGTTCTCGGAGTCATGTTGCTGGTGGAATTCTTGTATCTTCATATGCTCTTCCACCACCTCCTTTGTTAGCGACCATGATTGCCTGTCAATATTAAACAAACCCTGCTGGGGAAGAGGGATTTCTTTCTCGTTCCCATCAGCAAACAACATTTTATAGACAATATTATCTATGGTGGAGTTAGTAGTAACAAAATGATGGCTCTTCATAGCAGCAATATCTAGCTTCCTAGGGGTTAATGGTACATCATTAGAATCAAGAGGAATATCTAGATGTGTTAGAATGCGTGATGCAATAGTTCCTCCAAAAATAGGCCCCCTGCTAGACAAGCGGCGAGCAATAAGAGAACCAAGATGATAAGGTGTCTCTCCAGTAAGTGCAACATTCAAGAAAGCAAGATGGTAGCTAGAAATGTTACTAGTATTTTCTCTACCCAAAATGCTAGTACCAATGTAATATGCGAAATACTTAATAGCGGGGAGTTGAATGTTTCTTATCTTCCCTCGCTGGATGGTGCGGCAATCATCCCCGGTGATCCCTCGGTAGAGCTCCAACAAGTCCCGGGGGTTGTCATCAATCCTTCTTGCTGTACCTACAGGGGCAATACCCAATGCAAAACAAAATTCCTCCAATTTCATGGTAACAGGAATATCATAAATCTTGAATGCGACTGTCGGCTCATATTCCGTGTTGTGGAACTTGAAGCTCTCAACGAAAACTTTGGTGAGCCTGTAATATTGTCCCCTCTCGTCTCCCACGTAGGTGGCTAGGCCTGCCCTGTTGACGAGGGTGAAGAAGTCATCCAATAACCCTGCATTGGTTAGAAACTCATAACAAGGGAAGGATGAAGCATTAGGGGCCCCATGGTCCTCCTCGGGCGCGAAGCTAGGCGCGATGACATCCTCATTGTAGGATCGCCTAATTTGAGTGGACGCCCTTGAGGGCCTACCGGTGCTGGTTGTTGCTTTCTTGAACAACTCTCCAAACTTGAATTTCTTCATCTTCCCCTTCTGAAATTTTCAACAATCATTATAAAATTTGATTTCAAGGTGTGTAATTGAAGGGAACTACTATAGGAACTTGCTAGAGTGCTAAACATGCATCAAAACTAATTTCTACCACTTAGAACAAGCATGCAAGCTCACTAAACATGTTACATACAGCAGCAAAATATTCAAGATATACTCAACCAAATGAAATTCTAATTGGACAATCAAAGGAGTCACATACCAAGGAGTAAATGTGCCAAATTTCAGACAGAAATCTGGGCTGAGCAAGGAGATCGAAAAATCGCGAGTTCTTGAGCAGAAACACGAGTGAGAGAAACTTGGTACGAGTTTTTTCGGGAGAGAGAAGGTGCTGGGAGGAAGAGATGGTGTAGTGGGGCAAGGGGTGGCCCACACCACATGGTGGCGCGGCCCCCTTGCTGGCCGCGCCGCCCTATGGTGTGGCACCCCCTGGTGCCCCACAGGTCATCCTCTGGTGCTCCCAGGTGCCTCGTCGAAAAATAGGACCAACGGTATAATTTTTGTAATTTTTAGAGAACTTTGAAAAATGCACATTTCTGGGTATTAAATTAATGATTACTGCGCAGGAAAATGATTTCTAAAATCTTAAATGACTAAAGCATATTGCAAAATAAAAGTGCTACAGCAAGTAAAATAGGTGAAGGGAGAGAGAAAGAAAGAAGTGTTGTTTAACTCTCCTATGCAATAAAATATACTTGTTAACAAGGTTGATCAAGTCTTGCTACCAAATAAATTTTATATGACATAAGAAGAAATAAACCTCAAATCAATCATGTTACCTTATATTGAATTGATATGGATCCAATCACAAGAGTTTGATATTCTTCTTTAGGCTCATATATAGGACAATCAATGGATCCCACTTTGATAGTTTTCACATTAAAAATTGTATTGACTCCACATACTTTATCAATCCTCTTGGGAAAATAGACAGTGTGTTCCTTATCATCAACATTGAAAGTAACCATGCCTTTATTGCAATCAATAACAGCCCCTGCAGTATTAAGAAAGGGTCTTCCAAGAATAATGGACATATTATCATCTTCAGGCATTTCCAACACAACGAAATCAGTTAATATCAAGCAATGCTGAGTAACTTGAACAGGAACATTTTCACATAAACCAACAGGAATAGCAGTAGATTTATCAGCCATTTGCAAAGATATATCAGTTGGTATCAATTTATCTAAATCAAGTCTCTTATAAAGAGAAAAAGGCATCACACTCACACCTGCTCCCAAATCACATAGAGCAGTTCTAACATAATTATTCTTGATGGAACAAGGAATAGTCGGTATACCTGGGTCGCCCAACTTCTTTGGAATCTTACCATTGAAGGAGTAATTAGCGAGCATAGTAGAAATTTCCTCATTGGGGACTTTCCTTTTGTTAGTAACAATATCTTTCATATACTTTGAATAAGGAGGCAATTTAATAGCATCAGTCAACGGGATTTGCAAAAATAAAGGTTTCATCCAATCACAAAATTTATTATAATGTTCCTCCTCCTTTGATTTTAGTTTCTTAGCAGGAAAAGGCATTTGCTTTTGAACCCAAGGTTCTCTTTCATTACCATGTTTCTCAGTAATAAAATCTTCTTTAGTATACTTTTTATTTTTAGCAGGCTTTTCAGGTTCTTTTTCAATTTCTTCTTTATCAGGAGTATCATTCTTATCATTATCTTCCTCATGTTCATTACCACTTTCAGTTTCAGCATCAGAAATAGAAATACTATTAGGATCATTAACAGGTTCAGAGGATTCTACAACATTCTTATGTTTCTTTTTCTTTTTCTTAGATGGAGCACTAGTTTTAATTAGTTGAGAATCTTGTTCAATTCTTTTGGGATGCCCTTCAGGATATAGAGGATCCTGGGTAGAAGCACCACCTCTAGTTGTTACTTCACAAGCATGTTTTTCTTTAGAATTATTTCCCAACAAGTCATTTTGCACTTTAGTAAGTTGATCAATTTGAGTTTGAACCATTTGAAAATGTTTAACAAGTATCTTAACATCATTGGAGGTTCTCTCCACAATACCATGCAATTCACTAATAGCTCGGGAATTTTCCATTAAATGATTCTCTACTCTCATATTAAAGTTTTCTTGCTTAACAATATAATTATCAAACTCATCTAAGCATTGAGCAGGAGGTTTTGAATACGGAATATCTTCCCTAGTAAAGTGTTGAAGCGAGTGTACCTCAATCATGGATGAAGGGGGAATTGTCTCACATATATCTTCTATAGGAGGTAAATTCTTCACATCTTCAGGTTTAATACCTTTCTCCTTAAGAGACTTCTTGGCTTCCCTCATATCTTCATCATTCAATTTAATCATACCCCTCTTCTTCACTATCGGTGTCGGGGTTGGTTCAGGTGTAGACCAATCATCATGATTCCGGCCTATTTTAGCCAATAATTCTTCAGCGTCTTCTGGGGTTCTTTTCCTGAAAACACAACCAGCACAACTATCCAGGTATGCCCTAGACTCAATAGTTAGTCCACTATAAAATATATCAAGTAAATCATGCTTTTCCAAATCATGGTCAGGCTGAGCTCTAATAAGAGAACAAAATCTAGCCCAAGCCTCAGGCAATTTCTCTCCATCTTCCTGGTCAAAATTATAAATTCTCTGCAAAGCAGCATGTTGAGCACTAGCAGGAAAGTATTTTCGAAAGAAAACATCACGCAAATCAGTTGGACTTTTAATAGAACCAGGAGGCAAATTATTATACCAAGTTTTAGCATCATCCTTTAATGAGAACGGAAAAATTTTAGCGACAAAATAAGTACGCATCTTGACATCATCAGAAAACACGCCACTAAGAGTAGATAACTCAGTCAAGTGTTCAACAGCACTTTCTTTTTCAGTACCACAAAAGGGTGTTTTCTCAACAATAGCTATATGAGATAGATCAAGAGAAAAATCATAATCTTTATCCCTAATGTTTATAGGAGATGTGGCAAATTTAGGATCAGGAGATGGTTTATATCTAACAGCATGTTCTGCAAGCAACTTTTTAATTTTTCTTGCATCAGTAGTAGCCTTGCATTTTTCAATAAAATCATTATCAAGCTCTACATAATCTTCATCAAGATCATCACTAGAATATTCAACAGACTCAGGTGAATTAACAGGTGTAGCAGCATTAGGAGTTTCAGTATTTTCAATTTGTCTAGACTTAGCAATTGTAGCATCTAGAAAAGATCCCAATGAACCACTATCATCAAGCACAGCAGAAACATTATCAATATTATGAGAATTTTCAGATTCAGCAGAAGTACCAGCACGCGAAGCATGTGGCGGTGAAACAAGTTTATCAATCACAGATGGTGAATCAAGAGCAGCAGAGGTACTAAGAGTTGTACCTTTTCTTGTAGTGGATGGTAATATGGCGATCTTAGTATCGCGAGGTTTACCCATAATGGAGAATTTGCAGCGAACAATATCAATCCAAGTGAACTTCCAAATAAAGCTATGTTCCCCGGCAACGGCGCCAGAAAATAGTCTTGATGACCCACAAGTATAGGGGATCGCAACAGTCTTCGAGGGAAGTATTACCCAATTTATTGATTCGACACAAGGGGAGACAAAGAATACTTGTAAGCCTTAACAGCGGAGTTGTCAATTCAGCTGCACCTGGAAACAGACTTGCTCGCAAGAGTTTATCAGTAGTAACAGTTTTATGGCAGTGGAAATAGTGAAATAACAGCAGCGGTGAAATAAAGACAGCAGTAGTGATTATAGTAAACAGCAGGATTAAAATACTGTAGGCACAGGGACGGATTTAACGGGCGTTGCATGGATGAGAGAAACTCATGTAACAATCAAAGCATGGGCATTTGCAGATAATAATAAAACGGTATCCAAGTACTAATCAATCAATAGGCATGTGTTCCATATTTAGTCGTACGTGCTCGCAATGAGAAACTTGCACAACATCTTCTGTCCTACCAGCCGGTGGCAGCCGGGCCTCTAGGGAAACTACTGGATATTAAGGTACTCCTTTTAATAGAGTACCGGAGCAAAGCATTAACACTCCGTGAACACATGTGATCCTCACATCACTACCATCCCCTCCGGTTGTCCCGATTTCTGTCACTTCGGGGCCATTGGTTCCGGACAGCGACATGTGTATACAACTTGCAGGTAAGATCATAAACAACGAATATCTTCATGAATCAATAACATGTTCAGATCTGAGATCATGGCACTCGGGCCCTAGTGACAAGCATTAAGCATAACAAGTTGCAACAATATCATAAAAGTGACATCTACGGATACTAGGCACTATGCCCTAACAATCTTATGACTATTACATGACCAATCTCATCCAATCCCTACCATCCCCTTCAGCCTACAGCGGGGGAATTACTCACACATGGATGGGGGAAACATTGCTGGTTGATGGAGAGGCGTTGGCGGTGATGGCGGTGAAGATCTCCTCCAATTCCCCGTCCCGGCGGAGTGCCAGAACGGAGACTTCTGGCTCCCGCGACGGAGTTTCGCGATGTGGCGGCTCTCTGGAGGGTTTCTGGCGATGTCGACTTCTCCCCGTGCGTTTTTAGGTCGAACCCGATAAGTAGTCCAAAGGGGGGCGTCGGAGGCCGGCCGAGGGGGCCACACCATAGCCGCGCGGGCCCCCCCTGGGCCGCGCCGCCATATGGTGTGGGGCCCTCGGGCCTCCACCTCCTTCGCCCTTCTGGCTCCGTCAATATTTTGGTAAAATAGGGCCATCTGAAGAAATTCCGAGGATTTTCCCGAAAGTTGGATTTCTGCACAAAAACGAGACACCAGAGCAGTTCTGCTGAAAACAGCGTTAGTCCATGTTAGTTGTATCCAAAATACACAAATTAGAGGCAAAACAATAGCAAAAGTGTTCGGGAAAGTAGATACGTTTTGGACGTATCAACTCCCCCCAAGCTGGGCTGACACGTCTCCAACGTATCTATAATTTCTGATGTTCCATGCTTGTTTTATGACAATACCTACATGTTTTGTTCACACTTTATATCGTTTTGATGCGTTTGGAACTAATCTATTGACGAGATGCCGAAGTGCCGTTTCTGCTGTTTTTGGTTTTAGAAATCCTAGTAAGGAAATATTCTCGGAATCGGACGAAATCAACGCCCAACATCTTATTTTCCCGGGGAGCTTCCAGAACGTCAAAGAAGAGTCAGAGACGAGCTAGGGGGGCCCCACACAACCTGGCGGTGCGGCCGGGGGTGGGCGCGCCCCTATGGTCTGGTGGCCCAGGACCCTTCCGAGGCTGCCCTTCCGCCTATATAAAGCCCCTGACCTAAATCTTCGATACGAAAAAGCCACGATACGAGAAACCTTCCAGAGCCGCCGCCATCGCGAAGCCAAGATCTGGGGGACAGGAGTCTCTGTTCCGGCACGCCGCCGGACGGGGAAGTGCCCCCGGAAGGCTTCTCCATCGACACCACCGCCATCTTCACCGCCATCTTCATCAACGCTGCTGCTCCCATGATGAGGAGGGAGTAGTTCTCCCTCGAGGCTAAGGGCTGTACCGGTAGCTATGTGGTTAATCTCTCTCTCTGTACTCCAATACAATGATCTCGTGAATTGCCTTGCATGATTGAGATCCATATGATGAGCTTTGTATCGCTACTAGTTTATGTGCTACTCATGTGATGTTATTAAAGTAGTCTATTCCTCCTGCATGGTGTAAAGGTGCCAGTGTGTGCATCATGTGGTTCTTGTCGTAGGCTATGATCATGATCTCTTGTAGGTTGTGGAGTTAATTATCATTATGATAGTATTGATGTGATCTATTCCTCCTTTCATAGTGTAATGTGGACAGTGTGTATGCTATGTTAGTTCTCGGTTTATTTTGCAAAGATCTATTATGCTCTAAGGTTACTTAAATATGAATGTCGAATGTTGTGGCGCTTGTTAACTCCGGCTTGAGGGAGCTCTTGTAGCCCTACACAACGAATAGTGTTTGTCATTGATGCGCGTAAATGTACACGTCCGTTGGGAACCCCAAGAGGAAGGTATGATGCGCACAGTGGCAAGTTTTCCCTCAGAAAGAAACCAAGGTTTAATCGAACTAGGAGGAGCCAAGAAGCACGTTGAAGGTTGATGGTGGCGAAATGTGATGCGGCGCAACACCAGGGATTCCGCGCCAACGTGGAACCTGCACAACACAACCAAAGTACTTTGCCCCAACGAAACAGTGAGGTTGTCAATCTCACCGGCTTGTTGTAACAAAGGATTAGTATTGTGTGGAAGATGAATGTTTGCAAGAAAACAAAAACAAGTATTGCAGTAGATTGTATGCGATGTAAAGAATAGGACCGGGGTCCACAGTTCACTAGAGGTGTCTCTCCCATAAGATAAAAGCATGTTGGGTGAACAAATTACAGTCGGGCAATTGACAAATAGAAAAGGGCATAACAATGCATATACATGACATGATAAATATAGTGAGATTTAATTGGGCATTACGACAAAGTACATAGACCGCCATCCAGCATGCATCTATGCCTAAAAAGTCCACCTTCAGGTTATCATCCGAACCCCTTCCAGTATTAAGTTGCAAAGCAACAGACAATTGCATTAAGTATGGTGCGTAATGTAATCAACAACTACATCCTTAGACATAGAATCAATGTTTTATCCCTAGTGGCAACAGCACAACACAACCTTAGAACTTTCTGTCACTGTCCCAGGTATCAATGAAGGCATGAACCCACTATCGAGCATAAATACTCCCTCTTGGAGTTAAGAGTAAAAACTTGGCCAGAGCCTCTACTAATAACGGAGAGCATGCAAGATCATAAACAACACATAAACAATAGATTGATAATCACCATAACATAGCATTCTCTATTCATCGGATCCCGACAAACACAACATATAGAATTACAGATAGATGATCTTGATCATGTTAGGCAGCTCACAAGATCCGACAATGAAGCACATAAGGAGAAGACGACCATCTAGCTACTGCTATGGACCCATAGTCCAGGGGTGAACTACTCACTCATCACTCCGGAGGCGATCATGGCGATGAAGAGTCCTCCGGGAGATGAATCCCCTCTCCGGCAGGTGCCGGAGGCGATCTCCTGAATCCCCCGAGACACTACAAGAAAAGTTCTGATAGACAACGTCTCAAAATCGTCCGCTAAGGGGTATTTTTCGTCGCCTATGGGCCTAACCCGACGATATGGGTTCCGTTGTGGAAACTGCGTCAGGCAAAGTCCAACGACGATTTTTTCGGTCCGTCGCGCTTGGGCGCCCTTCCGCCACGGAAAATCGGACCGTTGCGGAAGTGTTTTCGGGAGCCCGTTGACTGCTGACGTCATGCAAACTGACACGTGGCAGACGCCGTTAACTGCCAGTTAACGGCGTTAACCGGCTGAAACCCCGTGGTAGATGGTAGGCCCACACGAGGCCTGCCACGTCTTAAGCGGGCCGGGCCAGATGACATAGTTTGACCGGTCAACTATATAGCTGGGCCGGTCCATTAGTTACGTGGGCCGGGCCTAACCTCTAATGTTGACTGGTCAAAAGTTAAATGGGCCGGCCCATTTAACATGTGGGGTCCACCTTACAGCAACTGGGCCGGCCCAAGAAGCAAGTGGGCCGGGCCAAAAACACAGGTGGGTCCCACTTTCCTGTTAAAAGGCCGCCCATTTAGTGTGTGGGGTCCACCGTATAGCAAGTGGGCCGGCCCAACAAGCTAGTGGGCCGGGCCAAAAACACAGGTGGGTCCCACTTTCCTGTTAAAGGGCCGGCCCATTTAGTGTGTGGGGTCCACCATATATATGGGCCGGCCCAACAAGATAGTGGGCCGGGCCAAAAACACAGGTGGGACCCATCTTCCTGTTAAAGGGCCGGCCCATTTAGTATGTGGGGTCCACAATATAGCAAGTGGGCTGGCCCACCAAGATAGTGGGCCGGGCCAAAAACACATGTGGGTCCCACATTCCTGTTAATGGGCCGGCCCATTTGGTATGTGGGGTCCACCATGTAGAAAGTGGGCCGGCCCAACGAGATAGTGGGCCGGGCCAAAACACAGGTGGGTCCCACCATCCTATTAAAGGGCCGGCCCATTTGGTGTGTGGGGTCCACCATATAGAAAGTGGGCCGGCCCATTTGGTATGTGGGGTCCACCATCTAGAAAGTGGGCCGGCCCAACAAGATAGTGGGCCGGGTCAAAACACAGGTGGGTCCCACCTTCCTATTAAAGGGCCGGCCCATTTACCATGTGGGACCACCATAGAGCAAGTGGGCCGGCCCAATAAGCATGTGGAGCCCATTATCGTGTAACCGGGCCGGCCTACTAAAGAAGTGGGCCGGCCCAAAATGAAAGTGGGTCCCACACTACTGTAAGTGGGCCGGCCCAATCTGTTGTAGGGCCCTACTTGTTTGACTAGTCAACTTGCATTAAATTTCATGAGCCTAAAATCTGATTTCAATGATACACACAATTACATACACAAATAAAACAAATAGGAAAATTACAAGGCAATTAATGTGCCCAAATAAAAAAATTACATAGAATCATTGAGGACTTCTATTAGCATCATCAATAACAGGTTGACATTTGGCAATCGCCTTGATTGAATCTTGTGTACTCTTTGTCAACATATCAGCTACAGATCTTAAAGCAGCAATACCATGTCTTTTATAAAGTACAGCCTTGAGATATTTACTGTCTGATGAAAGAAATGGTCTAGGTTGACGGCTATGAGAAGATGCATCAGAAGAAAGATCAGAACTTTTTGTGGGCCTCACTGGTAATGAAGATTGCTTCATCACAACTGCATTCTGATAATAATGCAAAAAGAGTTAAACGATGAACTATGCAAACATTTATTATGCAATGTAGATATAAGATAATAACAAGTTGCATAAATAAGACATGTATGGAACTTGTACTAAGCACAAACTTACATCATAATGTTGCACAGGGTCGCTACAGATCCTTTTTTGGCGACTATCTTCTAATGATGACTGCTTCATTAAAACAGCATTCTGGTAACATTGTAAACATAGTTACAACAATTAACTATTCAAACATGTATTACGCAATGTAGAGATCAGATAACAGCATGTAGCAGAAATAAGCACAAGATAAGATAAGATGCATGTACTAAGCACATACTGGCTCACTGCAGGTCCTTCTCTTGCGTGCACTAGTCGTGGTCAACATGCCTATCATTTTAGGTTCAGCCATCAAGTGAAATGCTAATCCTCCTGCTCCATTGTCCTTAATCTGTGTTTAGATATCACATTTAAGACCAAGTCAGCTGGTTTCAAATAACAAAAAACTTGAGCTGCCAAATGAATAAGCCAATAGTTACCAGATATCAAATTAAAACCAACTAGATGTTGCTTTGCATGAGATACGAATTTCAGACATTCAGATTTAGAGTAGGGTAATGCCAAGGTTTTACACATAAAGTAAACTGGCATTAAGAATGACCAAATGTCAGGTTCAAATCACCCTCGAAGTTTCTCCAAGACAAGCATATCAAATAGGCAGAAACATAGTAAAGCATGAATGGCATTGCTATGGCAGGGTTCCAAGTGTTAATCTCTTGCATAAGGAACAATGCATATAGGTTATAGATAATAACGGAAGTAAACTGCCAAAATTACCAACCACGAACTCAGATTCCAACCTTACCTAGCGTCCCCGCTGTTAATGTTGGATGTTCTAATAAGTGGTTCGCATGATCAATCCCAAGGAAAAATAACATTGACAAGTCAGTCTACGATAATACAAAGACCAGACATGCACGCAGCAATAACTATATAAGCTAAAGACGAGGTATAAGAGCAAGCAGATTGGAAATGCACATAGCATGATTATAAAAGCAGTGTGAGAATAGCAGACACGAGAAAACAGCTAGCGGTGAGCTAATGACGTGGTATAAGAACAAGCAGATTGGAAATGCCCATAGCACGACTATAAAAGCAGTGCGACAATAGCATGCAGTACAAAAACAGTTGGCAGCAAATGAATGGGTACAAGGCTATAAATATGTGGATGCACACAGGTGTCAGTAGAATGAACAGGATGGTAGCGACCGGATAATGCTTTTGTACTGTACAACATTTAAACAAACTTCATGCGAAGCAACACATCAAGAAAGTTAACGGCATATGAGATCTGCAAATAACTACACAAAACATGGCTAAAGAAACACCGCGATCTAACGGGCCAGCGTACTAACCAAGCTGCGGCGGGGTGGACGGGGGCGGCAACTTGCATTCCAGCGGCGGCGAACGCGGGAGACGATGAATCGACCATGTTTCAGTAGAAGCGGGCGTTAGTGAAGCAGATCTGGTTGGCTGGCAAGGTATTCGGTGAAGTTGATACAGCCGCTGCGGCGAGGTAGTCGGTGGCGAGGTCGGCGGTGAAGCAGATCCGTCGGTGGCGAGGTCGGCGGTGAAGCAGATCCGTCGGTGGCGAGGTCGGCGGTGAAGCAGATCCGTCGGTGACGAGGGCGGCGGGGGAGCGGATCAGGTGGGTGGACAGCCAACACGATCAAGGCTACGCTGTGGAGGAGTATGCCGGCGGCGAAGCAGATCTAGTACTGTAGAGAGTCAGAGCTTTGGCGTGTGAGAGTATTTTTGAGCTAATGGGGCGAATGGTTGGTGGGTGGGTGTGGGCCTGTGGGGAGGGTTCGGGATCTAGGCAAGATATTTCATTGTTACCGAATGAGCCCTCCATGGTCGGTGGGTTGTAGCTTCCGGACCAGGGTTAAAAGGGTAAAACTGGTCACGGGATTTTCGAATGGATGCGGCGGGATGATTTGGCGCGTGGCCGAAATTTTCAGTTTCAAGCTACGAGCAGAACGACAAAAATAATGTTCTTCCCCAGGGAGCTCTCATTTCTTCCTCTTCTCTTTCTCTCTCGAGTCTCTCCCACTCCCCCGGCTCCTCTCCCCCTTCTCTCCGGCGGCCTCGCCGGCCGGAGACGAGGCCGACTTCTCTCTGTATATTGTACACCCTCCGAACTAAATTAATTGATTCAACTTTCCTTAGACGTGTATGTATCTAGAGTAAAAACATGTGTGGATACATCCATATTTAGATAAGCAAAGTTGAGTCAGCTAATTTGGATCCGAGGGAGTTAGTGTTGTTGTAAGCTTAGATCCAGTGTTTCCCATGAGCAGAATGGCGCAATGGAGTCGGGGATCTCGTCATCGGCTTCAGATCTGGCCTATGGTGAATCTGGCGGATCTTGCCGGCCAAACCCCGATCTGGTGCCATCAATGTGATGGCGCTAACGGTGAGGCTTGCTTTGGTCAGTGCTTCAGATCTGGCCAATGGGGAAGTCAAGCTGCTAAAGTTCACAAGCTCGGGGCATACGACGGCGTCATCCGTCTTGCCCGTGCACATCTTGGACTTTCAGCGACCCTTCTCAGAGCCAATATGCCGTTGCTGAGGCCCTTCTTCTCCTTCGTCCTGGCGACTACCGGCGACACCGTCCCAAGTGGTGCGTCCCCGGCGACGGAGTTGCTGGAAAGGATGCGGAGCAGAGATCTGATGTGCGGTCGAGAAGGACTCGATTGATTTTCTTCTATATGTTTTGGGGTCCTTTTTGTAAAGTTGCAGGTTCTATTAGTTATTGTCTAGTACTTTTGGTCCTCTATGTAATTTTTTGGACTAGTTTCCATTGGCACTGATAAACTTGAATTTTGACAAGTTCACGAGGAAAAAAATTCCTTTGCACATATGGCCTATCATGTATAAACATTCTTGAGATTTAAACTATATGTAATGTGCCATGCATTAACCCTAAACCATATATATGTAACTAACCCTAGCTGATCAAACCCTACTTAATTAAAACAAATAACCCTAAACTATACGCATGCACTTTATGCGCAAAGGCGCGGGTGCCTCTAATAATGTGTGTGCGCACTCGATCGATGATCCCTAAACCTTATACAACCCTGAAACCCTAATCCCTAATCCCTAAACCCTAAACACCCTAAACACTAAACCCTAGACCCTAAACCCTAACCCTAACCCTAAACCCTAATTAAACCCTATATATAGGCCAACGACACTTAATTGTGCATCAAGCAGGCCAGGGGTGCCTCGCGGTCCTCTAATTAAATTAAATGTGCCATGCATTAACCCTAAACCATATATATGTAACTAACCATAGCTAATCAACCCTACTTAATGAAAACACATAACCCTAAACTATACTAGCTATAACCCGATCTAATAAAAACATGCTCTATATATAGCAGCTAGCTAGCAAACCGTAGATTAACACCAATTAATATATACATGGCCTATATCGATCATGTTGTATAACATATCCCTGAGATTCATTAATTAATTATATAATTATCGTGATAAATTAATTAACTTTAATTTTGACAAGTTCTCTCGAATGAAAACACATTTGATTAAGTTGCCTCATAATATATATATATATTAGTGTGCATGCATGGCCTACCATGCATTCGTGCATATATTTTAATGTATATTTGAACATATTCTTGGGGATTTCAATCTCTCTCTCTCGATCATCTATATATCGTTGGTGGCCAAAAAACACACATATATATATATGCATGCAATTTATGCGTAAAGGCGCGGGTGCCTCTAATAATGTGTGTGCGCACTCGATCGATGATCCCTAAACCTTAAACAACCCTAAAACCCCTAAATCCCTAATCCCTAAACCCTAAACACCCTAAACACTAAACCCTAAACCCTAGACCCTAAACGTACCCTAACCCTAACCCTAACCCTAAACCCTAGCTAATCCTAAACCCCAATTAAACCCTATGTATAGGCCAACGACACTTAATTGTGCATCGATCGAGCGGGTCATGGGTGCCTCGCGATCCTCTAATAAAATTAAATGTGCCATGCATTAACCATAAACCATATATATGTAACTAACCCTAGCTAATCAACCCTACTTAATTAAAACACATAACCCTAAACTATACTAGATATAACCCGATCTAATAAAAACATGCTCTATATATAGCAGCTAGCTAGCAAACCGTAGATTAACACCAATTAAAATATACATGGCCTATATCGATCATGTTGTATAACATATCCCTGAGATTCATTAATTAATTATATAATTATCGTGATAAATTAATTAACTTGAACTTTGACAAGTTCTCTCGAATGAAAACACATTTGATTAAGTTGCCTCATAATATATATATATAATTAGTGTGCATGCATGGCCTACAATGCATTCGTGCATATATTTTAATGTATATTTGAACATATTCTTGGGGATTTCAATCTCTCTCTCTCTCTCTCGATCATCTATATATCGTTGGTGGCCCAAAAAACACACATATATATGCATGCAATTTATGCGTAAAGGCGCGGGTGCCTCTAATAATATAATGTGTGTGCGCACTCGATCGATGATCCCTAAACCTTAAACAACCCTAAAACCTTAAAATCCCTAATCCCTAAACCCTAAACACCCTAAACACTAAACCCTAAACCCTAGACCCTAAACATACCCTAACCCTAACCCTAACCCTAACCCTAAACCCTAGCTAATCCTAAACCCCAATTAAACCCTCTGTATAGGCCAACGACACTTAATTGTGCATCGATCGAGCGGGTCATGGGTGCCTCGTGATCCTCTAATAAAATTAAATGTGCCGTGCATTAACCCTAAACCATATATATGTAACTAACCCTAGCTAATCAACCCTACTTAATTAAAACACATAACCCTAAACTATACTAGCTAGCTGCTATAACCCGATCTAATAAAAACATGCTCTATATATAGCAGCTAGCTAGCAAACCGTAGATTAACACCAATTAAAATATACATGGCCTATATCGATCATGTTGCATAACATATCCCTGAGATTCATTAATTAATTATATAATTATCGTGATAAATTAATTAACTTGAACTTTGACAAGTTCTCTCGAATGAAAACACATTTGATTAAGTTGCCTCATAATATATATATAATTAGTGTGCATGCATGGCCTACAATGCATTCGTGCATATATTTTAATGTATATTTGAACATATTCTTGGGGATTTCAATCGATCTCTCTCTCTCGATCATCTATATATCGTTGGTGGCCCAAAAAACACACATATATATGCATGCAATTTATGCGTAAAGGCGCGGGTGCCTCTAATAATGTGTGTGCGCACTCGATCGATGATCCCTAAACCTTAAACAACCCTAAAACCTTAAATCCCTAATCCCTAAACCCTAAACACTAAACCCTAAACCCTAGACCCTAAACGTACCCTAACCCTAACCCTAAACCCTAGCTAATCCTAAACCCCAATTAAACCCTATGTATAGGCCAACGACACTTAATTGTGCATCGATCGAGTGGGTCATGGGTGCCTCGTGATCCTCTAATAAAATTAAATGTGCCATGCATTAACCCTAAACCATATATATGTAACTAACCCTAGCTAATCAACCCTACTTAATTAACACACATAACCCTAAACTATACTAGCTAGCTATAACCCGATCTAATAAAAACATGCTCTATATATAGCAGCTAGCTAGCTAGCAAACCGTAGATTAACACCAATTAAAATATACATGGCCTATATCGATCATGTTGTATAACATATCCCTGAGAATCATTAATTAATTATATAATTATCGTGATAAATTAATTAACTTGAACTTTGACAAGTTCTCTCGAATGAAAACACATTTGATTAAGTTGCCTCATAATATATATATAATTAGTGTGCATGCATGGCCTACAATGCATTCGTGCATATATTTTAATGTATATTTGAACATATTCTTGGGGATTTCAATCGATCTCTCTCTCTCTCTCGATCATCTATATATCGTTGGTGGCCCAAAAAACACACATATATACGCATGCACTTGATGCGTAAAGGCGCGGGTGCCTCTAATAATGTGTGTGCGCACTCGATCGATGATCCCTAAACCTTAAACAACCCTAAAACCCTAATCCCTAATCCCCTAAACCCTAAACACCCTAAACACACTAAACCCTAGACCCTAAACACCCTAAACACTAAACCCTAAACCCTAGACCCTAAACACCGTAAACCCTAAACCATAAACCCTAAACCCTAAACCCTAAACCCTAAACCCTAAAACCCTAAACCCTAAACACTAAACCCTAAACCCTATAAACACCCTAAACACTAATTAAAACCTAAACCCTAGACCCTAAACACTAAACCCTAAACCCTAGACCCTAAACACCGTAAACACTAAACCCTAAACCCTAAACACCCTAAACACTAATTAAACCCTAAACCATAGACCCTAAACACTAGACCCTAAACCCTAGACCCTAAACACCCTAAACACTAAACCCTAGACCCTCTAAACACAGTAAACACTAAACCCTAAACCCTAGACCCTAGCTAAACACCCAAAACACTAAACCCTAAACCCAGCTAGCTAACCCTAAACCCTAATTAAACCCTATATATATAGGCCAACGACACTTAATTGTGCATCAAGCAGGCCAGGGGTGCCTCGCGGTCCTCTAGTTAAATTAAATGTGACATGCATTAACCCTAAACCATATATATATAACTAACCCCTAGCTAATCAAACCCTAGTTAATTAAAACACATAACCCTAAACTATACTAGCTATAACCCGATCTAATAAAAACATGCTCTATATATAGCATGCAGCTAGCTAGCAAAAACGGTAGATTAAAACCAATTAATATATACATGGCCTATATATCGATCATATGTTGTATAACATCTCCCTGAGATTCATTAATTAATTATATAATTATCGATGATAAATTAATTAACTTGAATTTTGACAAGTTCTCTCGAATGAAAACACATTTGATTAAGTTTCCTCATAATATATATATAATTAGTGTGCATGCATGGCCTACCATGCATGCATTAATTCGTGCATATATTTTAATATATATTTGAACATATTCTTGGGGGATTTCAATCTCTCTCTCTCGATCATCTATATGTCGTTGGTGGCCAAAAAACACACACATATACGCATGCACTTTATGCGCAAAGGCGCGTGTGCCTCTAATAATGTGTGTGTGCGCACTCGATCGATGATCCCTAAACCTTAAACAACCCTAAAACCCTAATCCCTAATCCCCTAAACCCTAAACACCCTAAACACACTAAACCCTAGACCCTAAACACCCTAAACACGTACTAAACCCTAAACCCTAGACCCTAAACACCGTAAACCCTAAACCATAAACCCTAAACCCTAAACCCTAAACCCTAAACCCTAAACCCTAAAACCCTAAACCCTAAACCCTAAACCCTATAAACACCCTAAACACTAATTAAACCCTAAACCCTAGACCCTAAACACTAAACCCTAAACCCTAGACCCTAAACACCGTAAACACTAAACCCTAAACCCTAAACACCCTAAACACTAATTAAACCCTAAACCATAGACCCTAAACACTAGACCCTAAACCCTAGACCCTAAACACCCTAAACACTAAACCCTAGACCCTCTAAACACAGTAAACACTAAACCCTAAACCCTAGACCCTAGCTAAACACCCAAAACACTAAACCCTAAACCCAGCTAGCTAACCCTAAACCCTAATTAAACCCTATATATATAGGCCAACGACACTTAATTGTGCATCAAGCAGGCCAGGGGTGCCTCGCGGTCCTCTAGTTAAATTAAATGTGACATGCATTAACCCTAAACCATATATATATAACTAACCCCTAGCTAATCAAACCCTAGTTAATTAAAACACATAACCCTAAACTATACTAGCTATAACCCGATCTAATAAAAACATGCTCTATATATAGCATGCAGCTAGCTAGCAAAAACGGTAGATTAAAACCAATTAATATATACATGGCCTATATATCGATCATATGTTGTATAACATCTCCCTGAGATTCATTAATTAATTATATAATTATCGATGATAAATTAATTAACTTGAATTTTGACAAGTTCTCTCGAATGAAAACACATTTGATTAAGTTTCCTCATAATATATATATAATTAGTGTGCATGCATGGCCTACCATGCATGCATTAATTCGTGCATATATTTTAATATATATTTGAACATATTCTTGGGGGATTTCAATCTCTCTCTCTCGATCATCTATATGTCGTTGGTGGCCAAAAAACACACACATATACGCATGCACTTTATGCGCAAAGGCGCGTGTGCCTCTAATAATGTGTGTGTGCGCACTCGATCGATGATCCCTAAACCTTAAACCCTAAATAAACCCTAATCCCTAATCCCTAAACCCTAAACACCATAAACATTAAACCCTAAACCCTAACCTCCTAACCCTAAACCCTAAACCCTAATTAAACCCTATATATATAGGCCAATGACACTTAATTATGCATCAAGCAGGCCAGGGGTGCCTCGCGGTCCTCTAATTAAATTAAATGTGCCATGCATATATATGTGTTTAATTTGGGGATTTCAATCGCTCTCTCGTATGTAGCTCTCTCTACCTCTATCTCTCTCTCTCTCTCTCTCTCTCTCTCTCTCTCTCTCTCTCTCTCTCTCGTTGGTGGCCAACAACACACACATGCACTTTGTGCGCAAAGGCATGCGCCTCTAATAATGTGTGCGCAGTCGATCGATCTAGTTTTGATTAATCATAGCACACAAATAAAGAAGTTGTATTTGAATCCACACAACCTATTAAAACACATAACCCCTAACATGGCCTAATTAATTAACCCTTCTCGATCTCTACCTAATTAGTGGAAATTGCACAAAATCAAAAGGGGTCCCTCACTAATTATGCATATCTGCTAGATTGTGATAAACTTTTGCCACATATATATTTGGTGGATGGGTGCATCTTGGCATGTAAACAATTAGTGTTTGCAAATGGCGTTGTCAAAATTTATGTACAAATGATTTCTTTCCATCCAAAGTGCATAAAATGGGAGTTTTAATGAAGAAAGTACAAATAAAACAGCTCAACATGCTTCCACACCCCGATTTTCACACGAAGTAGAGCATATTTAAAGGATAATTCCAGAGTTTTACTATTTTTCAAGCAACTTTGCTAATTTTCCCCCACTCACATGACTTTATGTCGATTTAACGAAAATATGGCGAATTTAAACTACATGGGCGGGATAGTTTGAATTGTGCGCGCGGCAAAGGGAACCGCCTATTCCTCAACCTTGTGCACGGCAAATTACACACGCAACTCCATTAAACGCCACCTACCAACCTTAATTATCACCCCGGCGGCCCGGCCGCATGACCCCCCACCCACCCGTACACAACTTATCCCCGTCCGTGCGAAGAGCTTCCCCTCCCCGTCCCGTCCGTGCGAAGAAGAAGCTTCTCCTCCCCGTCGTTCTTCTCGAGACGCACCGGCGGTCAAGTTGATCCACGGTAGGGCTGCTATCTCTAGCTCAATCATGTATCGGGCAAGACAGCCTAACGATTTATATTTTCTTGATGCTGCTAAAAAAATTCGTCAGTATGCTCGAACTAATTGGCACTTTATAGTTTTCCGCTCGATTTGTCATCGATCAATTTGTTCATTTGCGTGGGCATATAGAGTCAGTTCTGCACTCGATCCGTTAATTTGCTGAAATGCCATGGCAGAGTTTTGTACACGATCTGTTTGCTAAAATGTCGATGGGCATTTTTTGTTTTGTACTCGACATGATTGCTGAAATGCATAATCATGTAGTATAGTTTTGTACTCGATGGATATACATTTCCTACTTCGCCTTAAATTAATCACCAACCACTGTATCTCATAATTAAACAGATGGACAGAACTTGGAAACTGCATGGACACTTATGTTCCCCTTCATATATAAATGGTGTTCAACCCTTTATGGGGTTTATTAGAGCTCATGATGGTCACAACCTGGACGTGTATTGCCCGCGCTGCACATGTATGAATGGTGAGAAGAGGCCTCACCCTGTAGTGGCAGATCATTTACACATTTTTGGGATGGACCGCACATATGTTAGGCGGGTTTAGCATGGTGAACCATATAATGATCCTTTAGCAGGAGAAGCAGATCTTGCTCACACTGTATGTGTGCTGGCATATGTAGTTAATTATTTATATTGATGCTGCCGCTGTTTCAATCAATAGTTTGCATTGCTGTGCAAGGTTCTGTACTCAAATTTAACTTGTTGCAGATGGATGGACGGGAAGGAGAGAAAAAGCGCTTGCTTCAGGAAACGGGTTTCAGCTCTGGGACATGTGCTGTGCCAGATGAGAAGGTAAATATGTAAAACGGCATTTGTTCAGGTTGCATCCCTTAGATGTTTGTCTAATCGGTTGATGTACTAATTGCAGAAGCATAGAGTTAAAGAGGTCTCTCAGTTTGATGGGAGATTTGAAGATGAATCTCAGTTTGATGCACCTGTGGATGGTACTGATGACGAGCCTTTCATAGACGAAGGTCCTGCACCTGAGATTATCCAGTCTACAGAAGGAGGCCGTGGACCGAGTACACAGCTTTGCGTTGAAGTGGATGCACGCCCGGAGATCATCACGGGCGTCCGGGTAGTCTCAAGACCACCCAGCCCTGATGCACCTGTGGATGGTACTGATGACGAGCCTCTCATAGACGAAGGTCCTGCACCTGAGATTATCCAGCCTACAGAAGGAGGCCGTGGACCGAGTACACAGCTTTGCGTTGAAGAGGATGCACACCCGGAGATCATCAGGGGCGTCCCGGTAGTCTCAGGACCACCCAGCCCTGATGCAAAATGTTGAGCTACTTTATGATTCGTACTCTTATGTTCTGGTGCTGTAGTATGTTATGATTTGTACGCCTTTGGCGCTAGATTAAGCATTCAGTGGATGATCGCGTTGCAAAATTCGACACCCACACAATCAGTTCATCGTACAAGTAGTAGCACAATTACTTCTACAGCGATTCCTGCCAGCGCATTAGTTGGTAGCATGAAACACTTTCAGGTACTCCCCTCTGATTCATATTAATGGACTCAATTCTGTCTAGATATGGATGTATCTAGATGCATTTGTTAACTAGACTAACAAACTTGAGTCAGTTAATATGAATCCGTGTAAACCGCCCAAGTCCTCGAGCAGCTAGTTTATTGACTCTGGACTCCAAGCCTCTCGCGGCAAGCCATCGACGAAGCTTTGACCAGATCTTGGCCCGCAATTTTTTTGTGTGTGGCGAATAGCAAAGCTTTGACCAGTTCCTCTCGGGATACAGCACGCCGGTGAGCTTGCACGGTTGCCATGAGCACTTTCCGGCGGAACTTCCTCTTCAGCGCCCTCAAGCCGCTGCTGCGAGACAGCACGCAGTGCCTCGAGGTGGACGGAATTCTGGATCTCAGGGCGGGTGGTCCGCATCGTCCGGGAACGATCTCCAGCGGGTTAACGAGGACATGCATGGCGGCCAGGGGATTTGTTTTTTGTTTTTTTTTTGGTTTGAGCTTGGGATTTGGGGTTTTTTCGGATAGGGGAGGAGGAACCGAGGAAGAGGAAGGAACAGCCGCGTGCTTGGCGCGTGGCGGTGTGCTTGAATTTCGAATTTTTGTGAAATGTTTCATTTCCCCGCTACAATTCGGGGGTTTCTTGACGCGCCAATGCGTCCCGCCGGGCAGCTTCAAGTAAATTTGGGGTGCCACACTATGGGCCCTAGTTTCAGTGAGACATGTAATGACTAGTCACATCAGTAAGTTCACTGTGTAATAAAATATGTTACCCCTCCCCTTTATGTAGCACCCCTTCTCTCCCGATCGAGTGCCGATTGCCGACGGATGCAAGCCGCTAGCTCGATCCCCTCCTTTCGCCTCCACCGTCCAGGCATCCAGCTTGGAGGGGCAAGCTGCATCTAGCCCAAGCGGATTAGGTAGGACTAGTAATGTTCTCTCCTTTCTCGAGATCGGTTCTTTTTTCCTCTCCTCGATATCTTGCGCATCTCTTTCCTATTCTGGGCGAAGGGGTGTCTTTCTGGTCACCCTCGAGCTGGGAGTGATTGATGGGGGTGGGGGGCGGGGGCTACCTTTGCTTGGATTGGGGTGTTCTTCCTTTATTTGTCGACATTTGCAACCTTTGTAGTTTCTGCTGATCCTCACTGTATCTTTTGTCAGCTTGTACAGGAAAGGCAAGACCTCGGCGGTGGGGGCAATGGAGCGTAAGGCCACCACGCATGTGGGCAGTTGGCTGAGCCTGAGCTGCGTCCCCAGCCCCGCGAAGCAGGTACTCCGTTTGCTTATCCACTCTTTACCTTTTAAGTGTCTCTCTGGTCTCTGCATCCTCAATCTGTTCCTGTTCTGGAATATGCTTAAAGTAGCACATGTCTTCAGCTGTTTGTGCGTAAAGCCTCTGTGACACCATGCTCTATATTCTCTGTATCAGGTTGGTACCTCCAGGTTCCGTGCTGAGGCTATGGGGAACGAGAATAGCGCCCCACCTGCTGCAGGAGCATGGCCCGATCTGCAGCACAAGAAGCGAAATGCCACTGCCGAGCTGGGCAGGGACCGCCCAGGGGTAATTTTTTTAACCAACTTACCATGATGTAGTCTGAATCTGATACTCCCTCAGATCCAAATTAATTGACTCAACTATCTGTAGATACGGATGTATCTAGATGTGTTTTAGCTCTAGATACTACTGCCTCCATCCCAAAGCTTTGGGCTTATATTATTTTTAGAAAGTCAAACTATACCATGTTTGACTAAGCTTTTACCAAAAATCAGTAACATGCAAAATACAAAATTAATATCATTAAATAGATAATAAAATATATTTTCCTACGGTATCTACACAGTATTATATTTGTTGATAGAATGTTCTAAAATTTTGGTCAAACTTTGCTTGTTTTGATTTCTCAAAAATAAATAAGGCTTAAGCTTTTGGATGGTGGTAGTACATTCATATCTAGACAAAGCTGAGTTAACTAGTTTTTTGTCTGTCCATAGCTAGTGTTCACGCTGCAAAAGGCTAAGAGCATCCACTATATGCATCAGTCTATCTCATACAGTAATTCAATATCACTGCTGAGGTCTGCCTTTTGTTTTGCTATTCATATGCAGACTGAAACTTTAGGGCCTTTACTCAAAAGGAAGATCAAAACTGCGGCTGATCAGGCTGCCAGTATGTTGATGCCGCCCCCATCTTCTAAATGCCTCTACAAGCACAAGGCCACGCACCAGCTGGGTGGTGATCTTTTAATGAATATGGTATATTTTCTTAATCCACAAAACATGCCTTGATTTTTCTCTGTTTATTGTCGGTTTTTTCTATGCTTGCCAAAAGTTTACAACAACAACAACAACAACCAAGCCTTTCAGTCCCAAACAAGTTGGGGTAGGCTAGAGTTGAAACCCATAAGATCTCGAAGCCAAAAGTTTAGAAACACCAAATTCGTTTGCTTACAATCATCATACAGTAATGTTCATCTACTCCAGTTCCCCTAACCCAACATAAAATGATGTTAATTTCGATTTTTAGATTAAAAGAGCACCATTAGGCGCTGTTAATTACGACTTTGAGATTAAAATGTCATTTGCAATTGTTAATTACAATTTTGAGACAATTGGTTAGTTTAACCTCGATCTCTTCTGCTCTCCATTTTTCCCAACCGAACAAAAATGTAACCATTCCATTCCTCTGAAATGGAACCATTCCATTCCATTCCACGCTGTTTCAGAACCGAACACACCCTTGCATTGTTGTGAACTGTTGTCCATACACGGCCATACCCTTCCACTTACATCTAGCACTATATGCATCAGTCTGTCTCAGAGTCATTCAATATCACTGCTGAGATCTGTTCCCATTCTTATGCAGGCTGAAACTGCTGCGCCTTTACTCAAGTGGATGCAAAATGGGGCTAATGAGGCTGCTGTGAGGACGATGGTGCCGGCACCATCTTCCGAAAACCTCTACAAGCACGAGGCCATGGGCCAGCTGGGTGGTGACCTTTTAATGAATCTGGTATATTTTCTTAATCCACATACATGATTTCATTATTATCTGTTTAATTACTGTTGGCTTTGTCTAATGCTTACCAAAAGTTCAGAAACACTGCGTTTGCTTACAATCATCATACACTAATTTTTCACTTTTCAGTCTGTCTCATCCAGTATATAAACTGTTGATTTCCATTGGCTTCTTTTGTAATCATTTGCATTGTTGTCAACTGTTCTCTATGCACAACCCTATTCTTCCACTTACACCCCGCACTATTTGCATCAGTCTATCTCATAGATTTATTAAATATCAATGATGAGTTCTGTTGCTATTCATATGCAGGATGAAACTTCTGTTCCTCTACTCAAATGGATAAAAAATGATCCTGATGAGGCTGCTGTGAAGACGATGGTGCTGCCACCATCTTCTGAAAACCTCCTCAAGCACAAGGCCACGGGCCAGCTGGGTGGTACCCTTTTCAGTAAGCAGGTATATTTTCTTAATCCTCATACATGATTTGATTTTTGTCTGTTTATTGCCGGCTTTGTCTAATGCTTACCAATAGTTCAGAAACACACACACCTATTCTTCCACTTACATCCAGCACTATATGCATCAGTGTCTCATAGATTCATTTTATATATCACTGCTGATGTCTGTTGCTCTTCAATTTTTATATGCAGACTGAAACTGCTAAGCCTTCATTGGTCAAAAGGATTGCAACTGCTGCTGATGAGGCATCTGCAGAGGCTGCCACCAAGTTACTGTCAGCCCCACCTTCTGGATGCTTATATAAGCTCAAGTCCAAGGATCAGCCGGGCCGTAACCATCCAAGGGTTCGGGTATATTTTCTTAAGCCACATATACATGCCATGATTTATGTCTGATATTATCACTGGCTCTGTCTAATGCTTTTTGGAATTCGGAAACACCAAATTAGCATGCTTATATTCATCATACACTAATTTTTCACTGTTCAGTTTGTAACATAGTGTTATGCACTTGCTTGTCAACATTTGCATTGCTCTGAACTATGCACTTTACACAACCTAATTCTTCCACTTACGTTCAGCGCTACGCACCAGTAGTACCTCCCATGTTTCCTTCACCATCCCGATGCCGAGCTTGCGGGAATATGGCGGGCCCATGTACATACCCCGCATATAACACCTCCTATGGCTCTATCTACCTTTCTAGTAGCTCCTTCACAGAGTTACAGGTATGTATTCTCAGTGGTTTAGCATGAATTGGCATATAGTAAAGTCTTGTTTTTAGTCTTCCTGCTTCTTACATTTGTATCAATTTTCACATGCAGACTGTACCTTGTGAACTTCGTCCAATGATTAACCAGATGTGTCCGCATGAAGGATCTTTCACTATGCATGGCAATGGCAAATTGATGAACACCTACACGGTCTATGAGGTGTATGTCTACAAGACGCAGGCCATCACATATTTGTATGGACATGATTGGAGAAAGTTTGCTTTTGACTACGGTCTGAAGAAGGGCGACGAGCTGAGGATCAGAAACTCAAACGGGCAGATATACGTAACTGCTTACAGAGTTGGAGACACTTCCAAATATATAATATGTAACTTTTTTCTACTCATATCTTTTGATAACTGCATTCTGAGCAGTTGTTCTAAACCATTCCCTCTGTTCTAGCTTGCTGGGTTTAACATGATCAAAGCTGCAGATCCCCTGACGGAACAGGAGCGGATGTCACAAAGGGCAACCACACCAGCACCGGCACCGGCTTCCCACTCTCCTGCATCAGCACCGGTTCCTGTACCAGCTCCGTTTACTGCATCTACCCAGCAGTCCCCTACATCAGCATTGGTTCCTGTAGAGGCCCCATATACTACACATGCCCAGCAGGCTCCTGCATCAGCACTGGTTCCTCTAGCTGCACCGTTTACTGCACCTGCCCAACAGTCTCCTGCATCAGCACCGGTTCCTCTAGAGGCACCGTTTACTGCACCTGCCCAGCAGTCTCCTGCATCAGCACCAGCTCGTGTACCAGCCCAGGCTCATGCACCTGCCCCAGCCAGATCACCGAGGTCTCAGCTCATTGCTGTGGCCACCCGTGTGGTGACCAGGACGCATCTGAAGGCTATGTTCGTGAGTATATGACAGCATAACTGCTCTTATCTTGATGTCTTCTCTGCTCAAAGTCTCACATGGTTCAGTGCATTGGTGCCATTGACTAATTTTTGGTGGTATCTCTTGCTTTGAATCAGAAATTGCCTAAAAGTATCTCCAAGGATCTCAATGCTGGCCGAAGGGGCAAGATATCCCTCGTCATGGAGAGTGAAGGTCTCACCGTGGAGGGACGGTACTCTGTCAGTCCCACAGATGGCCGCTTGGCTGTTACTTCCAGGTGGAAAAAGTTCATTGACGGTGCCAAACTTCGCATTGGATCAAAGTTGAAGGTCAAGATCTTTCGATGCCGCTGTGACATGCTGGTCATAAAGTTCGCGGTTGTCTAGTTCTGTTGTCCCATGAGCCCTTAGCAAATGCATTTGTAGTTATACTTATATAAGGTTATCTTATCTGAACTGCTAATTAATTGTATGGGTGGTAAAACTCTGGCAAGCTTTTGCTCTTAGCAAGTATGTATGTATGATCAGCTATTATGATAACTAATGTTTGTGTTCATCTTAATTTGCATTTCCCTTTTAGAAAAAAACTTAATTTCTATTTTGGCTGACCTGTTAGAGAACTATCAGATTGAACCCACAACATGATTCATATAGATTCATTACACCGAGCCACATGTCTTGACCTTGCGATACACTACTTCCATTAATTAGTGCAAGAAGGCTTACCTGAGCTGCCTGAACCATGGCAGATTCGAATCCACCTTATCTATCTAGAAATACAACCTTTGCAGAAAGAGGATTTGCAGTATGGGGAGGCTGACATTGGGGACCCATGAGCCAGCAGCGTCGTCAACGTTTTAAAGGTGGCAGGAGATCGAAAGAAAAAATAAGCCAAAAATCAGTTGGTAAACAAATTCAAGAAAAGAAACATTTACCTTTCTGAGAGTATGACATGCGGGACCCATGAGGCAGCAGCATCCTCAACTATTTCAAGGCGGCAGGGGATCAAAATAAAAAAGGAAATAGCCAGAAATTAATTAGGGTAAAAAATAAATCCATCAAAGGAAACTTTTATTGTTCATAGAGGATGACATGTGGGACCGACTTGCCAGCTGCGTCGTCATCGTTTCAAAGGGGGCAGGGGATCAAAAGAAAAAGACAAATAGCCAGAAATTAGGGGAAAAAAATAAATCCAACAAAGAAAACTTTTATTGTTCATAGAGGATGACATGCGGGACCCATGAGCCAGCAGCTTCCTCAACGTTTCAAAGTCGGCATGAGATTGAAAGAAAAAGTCAAGTGACATAATATCAGGAGCCAAAAATAATCCAAGAAAAGAAACTTTATTGTACATAGAGGATGACATGCGGGTCCCATTTTGTAGCAGCGGTCTCAACGCTTCCAAGGCGGCACAGGACCGAAAGAAAAATGAAGTAGCCAGAAATCAGGGTGTGAAAAAAATCCAAGAAAAGAAAGATTTTAATTGGGCTGTATCTGGACATCTGGGCCTTCGAACTATCCTGCTGGGCCTTTTGACTCGTACAATTTCAGCCCACTCCAAAACAGGAAAGGTCGGATTTTTCTCAAAAAAAAAACAGGAAAGTCCTATGCTTCGCAAAAACAAAAAACAAGGAGATTCAACATATAAGTTTGTTTATGTAGATATAAAGATTTAATTTATCCGTTTGCAATAGCTCAGAGCGAAATACAACGTTTATTGTCTGCAAAATAAAATATCACATGTTTCTTGTACGGGGAGGCTGACATCGGGGACCCATGAGCCAGCAGCGGAGTCAACGTTTCAAAGGCGGCAGGGGATCGAAAATAAAAAAAGCCAAAAATCAGTTGGTAAAAAAATACAAGAAAAGAAAACATTTATCGTTCTGAGAGGATGACATGCGGGACCCATGAGGCAGCAGCATCCTCAACGTTTCAAAGTCGGCATGAGATCGAAAGAAAAAGGCAAGTGACATAATATCAGGAGCCAAAAATAATCCAAGAAAAGAAACTTTATTGTACATAGAGGATGACATGCGGGTCCCATTTTGTAGCAGCGGTCTCAACGTTTCCAAGGCGGCACAGGACCAAAAGAAAAATGAGGCAGCAGCATTCTCAACAATTCCAAGGCGGCAGGGGATCAAAAGAAAAATAAAGGAAATAGCCAGAAATTAATTAGGGGTCAAAAATAAATCCACCAAAGGAAACTTTTATTGTTCATAGAGGATGACATGTGGGACCGACCTGCCAACAGCGTCCTCATCGTTTCAACGGGGGCAGGGGATCAAAAGAAAAAGGCAAATAGCCAGAAATTAGGGGTAAAAAATAACTCCAAGAAAGGAAACTTTTATTGTTCGTAGAGGATGACATGCGGGACCCATGAGCCAGCAGCTTACTCAACGTTTCAAAGGCGGCATGAGATCGAAAGAAAAAGGCAAGTGACCAAATATCAGGAGCCAAAAATAATCCAAGATTTATTGTACATAGAGGATGACATGTGGGTCCCATTTTGCAGCAGCGGTCTCAATGTTTGTAATGCGGCTTGAGATCAAAAGAAAAAGAAAGTAGCTAGTAATTAGGGGGTGAAAAAAATCCAAGAAAAGAAAGTTGATGGACATAGAGGATGACATGCGGGTCCCTTGAGCCAACAGCTTACTCAACGTTTCAAAGGGGGCAGGGGATCAAAAGAAAAAGGCAAGCCAAAAATCAGAGGGTGAAAAAAAATCCAACAAAGGAAACTTTTATAGCACATAGAGGATGACATGCGGGTCCCATGAGCCAGCAGGTTCCTCAACGTTTCAAACGTGGCATGAGATCGAAAGAAAAAGGCAAGTGCCCAAATATGAGGAGCCAAAAATAATTCAAGAAAAGAAAGTTTTATAGTACATAGAGGATGACATGCGGGTCCCATTTAGCAGCAGCGGTATCACCGTTTGAGAGGCAGCAGGGGATCGAAAGAAAAAGTCAAGTGACCAAATATGAGGTGCCAAAAAAATCCAAGAAAAGAAAGTTTTATAGTACATAGAGGATGACATGCGGGTCCCATTTAGCAGCAGCGGTATCACCGTTTGAGAGGCAGCAGGGGATCGAAAGAAAAAGTCAAGTGACCAAATATGAGGTGCCAAAAAAATCCAAGAAAAGAAAGTTTTATAGTACATAGAGGATGACATGCGGGTCCCATTTAGCAGCAGCGGTATCACTGTTTGAGAGGCAGCAGGTGATCGAAAGAAAAAGTCAAGTGACGAAATATGAGGTGCCAAAAAAAATCCAAGAAAAGAAAGTTTTATAGTACATAGAGGATGACATGCGGGTCCCATTTAGCAGCAGCGGTATCACCGTTTGAGAGGCGGCAGGGGATCGAAAGAAAAAGGTAAGTGACCAAATATGAGGTGCCAAAAATAATTCAAGAAAAGAAAGTTTTATAGTACATAGAGGATGACATGCGGGTCCCATTTAGCAGCAGCGGTATCACCGTTTGAGAGGCGGCAGGGGATCGAAAGAAAAAGGCAAGTGACCAAATTTGAGGTGCCAAAAATAATCCAGGAAAAGAAAGTTTTATAGTACAGAGGATGACATGCGGGTCCCATTTAGCAGCAGCGGTATCACCGTTTGAGAGGCGGCAGGGGATCGAAAGAAAAAGGCAAGTGACCAAATTTGAGGTGCCAAAAATAATCCAGGAAAAGAAAGTTTTATAGTACATTGAGGATGACATGCGGGTCCCAGTTAGCAGCAGCGGTATCACCGTTTGAGAGGCGGCAGGGGATCGAAAGAAAAAGGTAAGTGACCAAATATGAGGTGCCAAAAATAATTCAAGAAAAGAAAGTTTTATAGTACATAGAGGATGACATGCGGGTCCCAGTTAGCAGCAGCGGTATCACCGTTTGAGAGGCGGCAGGGGATCGAAAGAAAAAGGCAAGTGACCAAATTTGAGGTGCCAAAAAAACTCCAAGAAAAGAAAGTTGATTGCACATAGAGGATGACATGCGGGTCCCATTTAGCAGCAGCGGTCTCAACGTTTCCAAGGCGGCAAGGGATCAAAAGAAAAAGGAAGTAGCCAGAAATCAGGGGGTCAAAAAAATCCAAGAATAGAAAGAATTTTGGTTCATAGAGGATGACATGCGGGACCCATGATCCTGCATCGTAAACGGCTCGATCGGAGAACGTTGAACGAGATGGCGCGATGTAGAAAAAAAACAATGCCAGAGAGGCTGCCATCTGGGCCCTACATCCCTCGGCGGTGCGGATTTGCGTTGACTCGGCCGGCGAACCCGAGATTTCGAGATGCACCACGTCCCGGGCCACCATACGCCACGTTTTGGCCGCTTTCGTCGGGCTAGGTGGCCTCAAAAACGAGAAAAAAAAGTTTTGACATGCACCACGGAGGGACCAAAATCGTCGGCCATGGTACACCAGCAACCACGGCGCGACTTCAACTTCGTCGGCCATGGCAACTTTTCTTGTAGTGAGATGGGATTCGCGGCGGCGGCGTCTCTGGAAGGTTTTCCGTATCGTGGCTCTCGGTACTGGGGGTTTCGCGACGGAGGCTTTAAGTAGGCGGAAGGGCAGGTCAAGAGGCGGCACGAGGGGCCCACACCATAGGTCGGCGCGGCCAGGGCCTGGGCCGCGCCGCCCTGTGGTGTCGCCACCTCGTGGCCCCACTTCGACTCTCCTTCGGTCTTCTGGAAGCTTCGTGCAAAAATAGGACCCTGGGCGTTGATTTCGTCCAATTCCGAGAATATTTCGTTACTAGGATTTCTGAAACCAAAAACAGCAGAAAACAGCAACTGGCTCTTCGGCATCTTGTTAATAGGTTAGTTCCAGAAAATGCGTAAATACGACATATAATGTGCATAAAACATGTAGATATCATCAATAATGTAGCATGGAACATAAGAAATTATCGATACGTTGGAGACGTATCAGCATCCCCAAGCTTAGTTCTGCTCGTCCCGAGCAGGTAAAACGATAACAAAGATAATTTCTGAAGTGACATGCCATCATAATCTTGATCATACTATTTGTAAACATATGTAATGAATGCAGCGATCAAAACAATGGTAATGACATGAGTAAACAAATGAATCATAAAGCAAAGACTTTTCATGAATAGTACTTCAAGACAAGCATAAATAAGTCTTGCATAAGAGTTAACTCATAAAGCAATAAATCAAAGTAAAGGTATTGAAGCAACACAAAGGAAGATTAAGTTTCAGCGGTTGCTTTCAACTTATAACATGTATATCTCATGGATATTGTCAACATAAAGTAATATAACAAGTGCAATATGCAAGTATGTAGGAATCAATGCACAGTTCACACAAGTGTTTGCTTCTTGAGGTGGAGAGAGATAGGTGAACTGACTCAACAATAAAAGTAAAAGAAAGGTCCTTCAAAGAGGAAAGCATCGATTGTTGTATTTGTGCTAGAGCTTTTATTTTGAAAACATGAAACAATTTTGTCAACGGTAGTAATAAAGCATATGAGTTATGTAAATTATATCTTACAAGTTGCAAGCCTCATGCATAGTATACTAATAGTGCCCGCACCTTGTCCTACTTAGCTTGGACTACCGGATCATCACAATGCACATGTTTCAACCAAGTGTCACAAAGGGGTACCTCCATGCCGCCTGTACAAAGGTCTAAGGAGAAAGCTCGCATTTTGGATTTCTCGCTTTTGATTATTCTCAACTTAGACATCCATACCGGGACAACATGGACAACAGATAATGGACTCCTCTTAAATGCATAAGCATGTAGCAACAATTATTATTCTCATATGAGATTGAGGATATATGTCCAAACTGAAACTTCCACCATGATTCATGGCTTTAGTTAGCGGCCCAATGTTCTTCTCTAACAATATGCATGCTCCAACCATTAAGGTGGTAGATCCCTCTTACTTCAGACAAGACGGACATGCATAGCAACTCACATGATATTCAACAAAGGGTAGTTGATGGCGTCCCCAGAAGCATGGTTATCGCACAACAAGCAACTTAATAAGAGATAAAGTGCATAAGTACATATTCAATACTACGATAGTTTTTAAGGCTATTTTGTCCCATGAGCTATATATTGCAAAGGTGAATGATGGAATTTTAAAGGTAGCACTCAAGCAATTTACTTTGGAATGGCGGAGAAATACCATGTAGTAGGTAGGTATGGTGGACACAAATGGCATAGTGGTTGGCTCAAGGATTTTGGATGCATGAGAAGTATTCCCTCTCGATACAAGGTTTAGGCTAGCAAGGTTATTTGAAGCAAACTCAAGGATGAACCGGTGCAGCAAAACTCACATAAAAGACATATTGTAAACATTATAAGACTCTACACCGTCTTCCTTGTTGTTCAAAACTCAATACTAGATATTATCTAGACCTTAGAGAGACCAAATATGCAAATCAAATTTTAGCAAGCTCTATGTATTTCTTCATTAATGGGTGCAAAGTATATGATGCAAGAGCTTAAACATGAGCACAACAATTGCCAAGTATCACATTATCCAAGACATTTTAGAATTACTACATGTAGCATTTTCCAATTCCAACCATATAACAATTTAACGAAGAAGAAACTTCGCCTTGAATATTATGAGTAAAGCCTAAGGACATATTTGTCCATATGCAACAGCGGAGCGTGTCTCTCTCCCATAAAGTGAATGCTAGGATCCATTTTATTCAAACAAAAACAAAAACAAAAACAAACCGACGCTCCAAGTAAAGAACACAAGATGTGACTGAATAAAAATATAGTTTCAGGGGAGGAACCTGATGATGTTGTCGATGAAGAAGGGGATGCCTTGGGCATCCCCAAGCTTAGACGCTTGAGTCTTCTTAGAATATGCAGGGGTGAACCACGGGGGCATCCCCAAGCTTAGAGCTTTCACTCCTCTTGATCATAGTATATCATACTCCTCTCTTGACCCTTGAAAACTTCCTTCACACCAAACTTCAAGCAAACTCATTAGAGGGTTAGTGCACAATTAATAATTCACATGTTCAGAGGTGGCACAATCATTCTTTACACTTCTGGACATTGCATAAAGCTACTGGACATTAATGGATCAAAGAAATTCATCCAACATAGCAAAAGAGGCAATGCGAAATAAAAGGCAGAATCTGTCAAAACAGAACAGTCCGTAAAGACGAATTTTAAAATGGCACCAGACTTGCTCAAATGGAAAAACTCAAAACTAATGAAAGTTGCGTACATATCTGAGGATCACGCTCGTAAATTGGCAGATTTTTTCGAATTTTCTACAGAGACTTAGGCCCAGATTCGTGACAGACAGCAATGCTGTTTCTGCGCAGCGATCCCAAATATAACATCAACTTTGACATAGAAACTTTACTTGGCACAAAAACATGATAAGGAGAGGTTGCTACAGTAGTAAACAACTTCCAAGACTCAAATATAAAACAAAGTACTGTAGTAAAAATATGGGTTGTCTCCCATAAGCGCTTTTCTTTAACGCCTTTCAGCTAGGCGCAGAAAGTGCAAATCAAGTAACATCGAGAGTAGAAGCATCAACATCATAACTTGTTCTAATAATAGAATCAAAAGGCAACTTCATTCTCTTTCTAGGGAAGTGTTCCATACCTTTCTTGAGAGGAAATTGATATTTAATATTACCTTCCCTCATATCAATAACAGCACCAACGGTTCGAAGAAAAGGTCTTCCCAACACAATAGGACAAGATGCATTGCATTCGATATCCAAGACAACAAAATCAACGGGGACAAGGTTATTGTTAACCGTAATGCGCACATTATCAATCCTCCCCAAAGGTTTCTTTTTAACATTATCGGCAAGATTAACATCCAAATAACAATTCTTCAATGGTGGCAAGTCAAGCATATCATAAATCTTTTTAGGCATAACAGAAATACTTGCACCAAGATCACATAAAGCATTACATTCAAAGTCATTGAATTTCATTTTAATGATGGGCTCCCAACCATCTTCTAACTTTCTAGGAATAGAAGTTTCAAGTTTTAGTTTCTCTTCTCTAGCTTTTATGAGAGCATTTGTAATATGTTTTGTAAAGGCCAAATTTATAGCACTAGCATTGGGACTTCTAGCAAGTTTTTGTAAGAACTTTATAACTTCAGAGATGTGACAATCATCAAAGTCTAAATCATTATGAGCTACAGCAATGGGATCATTGTCCCCAAGATTGGAAAAAATTTCAGCAGTTTTATCACAAGCAGTTTCAGCAGTTTTAGCAATTTCAGGCAGTTTTGTACGCTTTGCACTAGGAGTAGAAACATTGCCAACACCAATTATTTTACCATTGATAGTAGGAGGTGCAGCAACATGTGAATCATTATCATTACTAATGGTGGTGATAGTCCAAACTTTAGCTACATTATTCTCTTTAGCTAGTTTTTCATTTTCTTCTCTATCCCACCTAGCACGCAATTCAGCCATTAATCTTATATTCTCATTAATTCTAACTTGGATGGCATTTGCTGTAGTAGTAATCTTATTATCAATATCATTATTAGGCATAACTTTCAATTTTAATAGATCAACATCAGAGGCAAGTCTATCAACTCTAGAAGCAATAATATCAATTTTATCAAGCTTTTCCTCAACAGATTTGTTAAAAGCAGTTTGTGTACTAATAAATTCTTTAAGCATAGCTTCAAGACCAGAGGGTACACTCCTATTATTGTTGTAAGAATTCCCATAAGAATTACCATAACCATTACCATTAGCAGAAGGATATGGCCTATAGTTATTACCAGAGTTGTTCCTATAAGCATTGTTGTTGAAATTATTATTTTTAATGAAATTCACATCAACATTTTCTTCTTGAGCAACCAATGAAGCTAAAGGAACATTATTTGGATCAACATTAGATCTACCATTCACAAGCATAGACATAATCACATCAATCTTATCATTCAAGGAAGAGGTTTCTTCAACAGAATTTACCTTCTTACCTTGTGGAGCTCTTTCCGTGTGCCATTCAGAGTAATTTATCATCATATCATCAAGAAGTTTTGTAGCCGCCCCCAAAGTGATGGACATAAAGGTACCTCCAGCAGCTGAATCCAATAAATTCCGCGAAGAAAAATTTAGTCCTGCATAGAAGGTTTGGATGATCATCCAAGTAGTCAGTCCATGGGTTGGGCAATTCTTTACCAAAGTTTTCATTCTCTCCCATGCTTGAGCAACATGTTCAGTATCTAATTGCTTAAAATTCATTATGCTACTTCTCAAAGATATAATTTTAGCGGGAGGATAATATCTACCAATAAAAGCATCCTTACATTTAGTCCATGAATCAATACTATTCTTAGGCAAAGATAGCAACCAATCTTTAGCTCTTCCTCTTAATGAGAAAGGAAACAATTTCAGTTTTATAATATCACCATCTATATCCTTATACTTTTGCATTTCACATAGTTCAACAAAATTATTGAGATGGGCAGCAGCATCATCAGAACTAACACCAGAAAATTGATCTCTCATGACAAGATTTAGTAAAGCAGGTTTAATTTCAAAGAATTCTGCTGTAGTAGCAGGTGGAGCAATAGGTGTGCATAGGAAATCATTATTATTTGTGGTTGTGAAGTCACACAACTTAGTATTTTCAGGGGTATTCATTTTAGCAACAGTAAATAAAGCAAACTAGATAAAGTAAATGCAAGTAACTAATTTTTGTGTGTTTTTGATATAGAGAGCAAGACAATAAATAAAGTAAAACTAGCAACTAATTTTTTGTGTTTTGTTTAGGTGCAGCAAACAAAGTAGTAAATAAAATAAAGCAAGACAAAAACAAAGTAAAGAGATTGAGAAGTGGAGACTCCCCTTGCAGCGTGTCTTGATCTCCCCGGCAACGGCGCCAGAAAAAACTTGCTGGCGTGTAGTTGAAGTGGGAGACTCCCCTTGCAGCGTGTCTTGATCTCCCCGGCAACGGCGCCAGAAAACAGGCTTGATGCGCGTAAATGTACACGTCCGTTGGGAACCCCAAGAGGAAGGTATGATGCGCACAGTGGCAAGTTTTCCCTCAGAAAGAAACCAAGGTTTAATCGAACCAGGAGGAGCCAAGAAGCACGTTGAAGGTTGATGGTGGCGAAATGTGATGCGGCGCAACACCAGGGATTCCGGCGCCAACGTGGAACCTGCACAACACAACCAAAGTACTTTGCCCCAACGAAACAGTGAGGTTGTCAATCTCACCGGCTTGCTGTAACAAAGGATTAACCGTATTGTGTGGAAGATGATTGTTTGCAAGAAAACAGTAAAACAAGTATTGCAGTAGATTGTATGCGATGTAAAGAATAGGACCGGGGTCCACAGTTCACTAGAGGTGTCTCTCCCATAAGATAAAAGCATGTTGGGTGAACAAATTACAGTCGGGCAATTGACAAATAGAAAAGGGCATAACAATGCATATACATGACATGATAAATATAGTGAGATTTAATTGGGCATTACGACAAAGTACATAGACCGCCATCCAGCATGCATCTATGCCTAAAAAGTCCACCTTCAGGTTATCATCCGAACCCCTTCCAGTATTAAGTTGCAAAGCAACAGACAATTGCATTAAGTATGGTGCGTAATGTAATCAACAACTACATCCTTAGACATAGAATCAATGTTTTATCCCTAGTGGCAACAGCACAACACAACCTTAGAACTTTCTGTCACTGTCCCAGGTATCAATGAAGGCATGAACCCACTATCGAGCATAAATACCCCCTCTTGGAGTTAAGAGTAAAAACTTGGCCAGAGCCTCTACTAATAACGGAGAGCATGCAAGATCATAAACAACACATAAACAATAGATTGATAATCACCATAACATAGCATTCTCTATTCATCGGATCCCGACAAACACAACATATAGAATTACAGATAGATGATCTTGATCATGTTAGGTGATACGTCCAAAACGTATCTACTTTCCCAAACACTTTTGCTATTGTTTTGCCTCTAATTTGTGTATTTTGGATACAACTAACACGGACTAACGCTGTTTTCAGCAGAATTGCTCTGGTGTCTCGTTTTTGTGCAGAAATCCAACTTTCGGGAAAATCCTCGGAATTTATGCAGAAGGCCCTATTTTCCCAGAATACTGACGGAGCCAGAAGGACAAGTAAGGTGGAGGCCCGAGGGCCCCACACCATAAGGCGGCGCGGCCTAGGGGGGCCCGCGCGGCCCTATGGTGTGGCCCCCTCGGCCGGCCTCCGACGCCCTCCTTCGGACTACTTATCGGCCTCGACCTAAAAACGCACGGAGAGAAGTCGAAGTCGCCAGAAACCCTCCAGAGAGCCGCCACATCGCGAAACTCCGTCTCGGGAGCCAGAAGTCTCCGTTCTGGCACTCCGCCGGGACGGGGAATTGGAGGAGATCTTCACCGCCATCACCGCCAACGCCTCTCCATCGACCAACCATGTTTCCCCCATCCATGTGTGAGTAATTCCCCCGCTGTAGGCTGAAGGGGATGGTAGGGATTGGATGAGATTGGTCATGTAATAGTCATAAGATTGTTAGGGCATAGTGCCTAGTATCCGTAGATGTTACTTTTATGATATTGTTGCAACTTGTTATGCTTAATGCTTGTCACTAGGGCCCGAGTGCCATGATCTCAGATCTGAACATGTTATTGATTCATGAAGATATTCGTTGTTTATGATCTTACCTGCAAGTTGTATACACATGTCGCTGTCCGGAACCAATGGCCCCGAAGTGACAGAAATCGGGACAACCGGAGGGAATGGTAGCGATGTGAGGATCACATGTGTTCACGGAGTGTTAATGCTTTGCTCCGGTACTCTATTAAAAGGAGTACCTTAATTTCCAGTAGTTTCCCTAGAGGCCCGGCTGCCACCGGCTGGTAGGACAAAAGATGTTGTGCAAGTTTCTCATTGCGAGCACGTACGACTAAATATGGAACACATGCCTATTGATTGATTAGTACTTGGATACCGTTTTATTATTATCTGCAAATGCCCCTGCTTTGATTGTTATATGAGTTTCTCTCATCCATGCAACGCCCGTTAATCCGTCCCTGTGCCTACAGTATTTTAATCCTGCTGTTTACTATAATCACTACTGCTGTCTTTATTTCACTGCTGCTGTTATTTCACTATTCCTACTGCTATAAAACTGTTGCTACTGATAAACTCTTGCGAGCAAGTCTGTTTCCAGGTGCAGCTGAATTGACAACTCCGCTGTTAAGGCTTACAAGTATTCTTTGTCTCCCCTTGTGTCGAATCAATAAATTGGGTAATACTTCCCTCGAAGACTGTTGCGATCCCCTATACTTGTGGGTCATCAAGACTATTTTCTGGCGCCGTTGCCGGGGAGCATAGCTTTATTTGGAAGTTCACTTGGATTGATATTGTTCGCTGCAAATTCTCCATTATGGGTAAACCTCGCGATACTAAGATCGCCATATTACCATCCACTACAAGAAAAGGTACAACTCTTAGTACCTCTGCTGCTCTTGATTCACCATCTGTGATAAGTAAACTTGTTTCACCACCACAAGCTTCAAATGCTGGTACTTCTGCTGAATCTGAAAATTCCTCTCATAATTGTGATGATGCTTCTGCTGTGCTTGATAATGATGGTTCGTTAGGATCTTTTCTAGATGCTACAATTGCTAGGTCTAGGCAAATTGAAAATACTGAAACTCCTAATGAAAATGCTGCTACACCTGTTAATTCACCTGAGTCTGTTGAATATTCTAGTGATGATCTTGATGAAGATTATGTAGAGCTTGATGATGATTTTATTGAAAAATGCAATGCTACTACTGATGCAAGAAAAATTAAAAAGTTGCTTGCAGAACATGCTGTTAGATATAAACTGTCTCCTGATCCTAAATTTGCCACATCTCCTATAAACATTAAGGATAAAGATTATGATTTTTCTCTTGATCTATCTCATATAGCTATTGTTGAGAAAACACCCTTTTGTGGTACTGAAAAAGAAAGTGTTGTTGAACACATGACTGAGTTATCTACTCTTAGTGGCTTGTTTTCTGATGATGTTAAGATGCGTACTTATTTTGTCGCTAAAATTTTTCCTTTCTCATTAAAGGATGATGCTAAAACTTGGTATAATAATTTGCCTCCTGGTTCTATTAAAAGTCCAAAAGAATTGCTTGATGTTTTCTTCCGGAAATACTTTCCTGCTAGTGCTCAACACGCTGCTTTGCAGAGAATTTATAATTTTGACCAGGAAGATGGAGAGAAATTGCCTGAGGCTTGGGCGAGATTTTGCTCTCTTATTAGAGCTCAGCCTGACCATGATTTGGAAAAGCATGATTTACTTGATATATTTTATAGTGGACTAACTATTGAGTCTAGGGCATACCTGGATAGTTGTGCTGGTTGTGTTTTCAGGAAAAGAACTCCAGACGACGCTGAAGAATTATTGGCTAAAATAGGCCGGAATCATGATGATTGGTCTACACCTGAACCAACCCCGACACCGATAGTGAAGAAGAGGGGTATGATTAAATTAAATGATGAAGATATGAGGGAAGCCAAGAAGTCTCTTAAAGAGAAGGGTATTAAACCTGAAGATGTGAAGAATTTACCTCCTATAGAAGATTTATGTGAGATAATTCCCCCTTCATCCATGATTGAGGTACACTCTCTTCAACGCTTTACTAGGGAAGATATTCCGTATTCAAAACCTCCTGCTCAATGCTTAGATGAGTTTGATAATTATATTGTTAAGCAAGAAAACTTTAATATGAGAGTAGAGAATCATTTAATGGAAAATTCTCGAGCTATTAGTGAATTGCATGATATTGTGGAGAGAACCTCCAATGATGTTAAGATACTTGTTAAACATTTTCATATGGTTCAAACTCAAATTGATCAACTTACTAAAGTGCAAAATGACTTGTTGGGAAATAATTCTAAAGAAAAACATGCTTATGAAGTAACAACTAGAGGTGGTGTTTCTACCCAGGATCCTCTATATCCTGAAGGGCATCCCAAAAGAGTTGAACAAGATTCTCAACTAACTAAAACTAGTGCTCCATCTAAGAAAAAGAAAAAGAAACATAAGAATGTTGTAGAATCCTCTGAACCTGTTAATGATCCTAATAGTATTTCTATTTCCGATGCTGAAACTGAAAGTGGTAATGAACATGATAAAGATAATGATAAGGATGATACTCCTGATAAAGAAGAGGTTGAAAAAGAACCTGAAAAGCATGCTAAAAATAAAAAGTACACTAAAGAAGATTTTATTGCTGAGAAACATGGTAATGAAAGAGAACCTTGGGTTCAAAAGCAAATGCCTTTTCCTGCTAAGAAACTAAAATCAAAGGAGGAGGAACATTATAATAAATTTTGTGATTGGATGAAACCTTTATTTTTGCAAATCCCTTTGACTGATGCTATTAAATTGCCTCCTTATTCAAAGTATATGAAAGATATTGTCTCTAACAAAAGGAAAATTCCCAATGAGGAGATTTCCACTATGCTCGCTAATTACTCCTTCAATGGTAAGATTCCAAAGAAGCTTGGAGACCCAGGTATACCGACTATTCCTTGTTCCATCAAGAATAATTATGTTAGAACTGCTCTATGTGATTTGGGAGCGGGAGTTAGTGTAATGCCTTTTTCTCTTTATAAGAGACTTGATTTAGATAAGTTGATACCAACTGATATATCTTTGCAAATGGCTGATAAATCTACTGCTATTCCTGTTGGTGTATGTGAAAATGTTCCTGTTCAAGTTACTCAACATTGCTTGATATTAACTGATTTTGTTGTGTTGGAAATGCCTGAAGATGATAATATGTCCATTATTCTTGGAAGACCCTTTCTTAATACTGCAGGGGCTGTTATTGATTGCAATAAAGGCATGGTTACTTTCAATGTTGATGATAAGGAACATACTGTCTATTTTCCCAAGAGGATTGATAAAGTATGTGGAGTTAATACAATTTTTAATGTGAAAACTATCAAAGTGGGATCCATTGATTGTCCTATATATGAGCCTAAAGAAGAATATCAAACTCTTGTGATTGGATCCATATCAATTCAATATAAGGTAACATGATTGATTTGAGGTTTATTTCTTCTTATGTCATATAAAATTTATTTGGTAGCAAGACTTGATCAACCTTGTTAACAAGTATATTTTAATGCATAAGAGAGCTAAACAACATTTCTTTCTTTCTTTCTCCCTCCACTTATTTTACTTGCTGTAGCACTTTTTGTTTTGCAATATGCTTTAGTTGTTTAAGATTTTGGAAATCATTTTCCTGCGCAGTAATAATTAATTTAACACCCAGAAATGTGCATTTTTCGAAGTTCTCAAAAATTTACAAAAATTATACTGGTAGTCCTATTTTTCGAAGAGGCACCTGGGAGCACCTGGGGCTGACCAGTGGGGCACCCCAGGGTGGCACCCCACAGGCCGGCGCGGCCAGCAAGGGGGGCGCGCCACCCTGTTGTGGGCCCCCCTTGCCCCACTTTCCTTCCACTCCTTCTCTCTCCCGAAAAAACTCGTACCAGGTTCCTCTCACTCGCGTTTCTGCTCAAGAACTCGCGATTTCTCGATCTCCTTGCTCAGCCCAGATTTCTGTCTGAAATTTGGCACATTTGCTCCTTGGTATGTGACTCCTTTGATTGTCCAATTAGAATTTTGTTTGGTTGAGTATATCTTGAATATTTTGCTGCTGTAGATAACATGTTTAGTGAGCTTGCATGCTTGTTCTAAGTGGTAGAAATTAGTTTTGATGCATGTGTAGTACTCTAGCAAGTTCCTATAGTAGTTCCCCTCAATTATATACCTTGAAATCAAATTTTATAATGGTTGTTGAAAATTTCAGAAGAGGAAGATGAAGAAATTAAATCAACAAGAATTGGAGGTGCAACAAGTCATGAGAGTTCACCGCGAAGAGGGAGTATACCCCTCTTATTACCCATGCACGGATTTTATGCGGAATGCAGGAATCCTGCAAGATGTTCAAACACTGATTTCCAATGCAGGGTTGGAAGGTTTTACTGTTGGTGAACCTCACCAATATGCTAAACTAACGGTGTCGGTTGTGCAGGATTTCGAATTTCATCGGTCTCAAACTAACCCCATGGTCCGATACAAGATTTATAACAAAACTATCGACTTGCCTTTAGTGATTTTTGTGCAGCAATTAGAGTGCCGCGTGGGGATCCTGCGAGAAGGTCAGGGGAACGCCGCGGGAGCTCTCGAATCTTTATACAATGATTTGTAATGGGAGGAGCTTCTCCGATGATGGTGGTAAGATTAGTAGCATTCAACAACCAGCTATCCGCTACTTTGCTTATTTCGTTACAAAGTGCGTTCTTGCTAGAAAGAATGCAAGTAAATTATCTGTCCAAGATTTGGCTTTCTTAGCTGCCGCTTTGCAACAGGATAGGACTTATAATTTGGGTGCTTTAATAGCTTGTAGACTTGCTACTAACCGTGAGAAAGGAGGAATTTGTGGAGGTCTTATCGCCTCTCGCTTATTAGCTATGCATGGTGTAGGACCTCACCATTTAGATATTCCGCTTTCTATAGAGAAACTTGATGTTGTTTCCATGATTAAACATGAGTTTATTTCAGATGCATCTAATTTGAACAACCTGTATTATAGGATAACTTTGTATAAGAAAAATTGGAGAATAACTAAGAAAATTGAAAAACTAGTACGATTGCCTGCACCTGCTTTGTTTAACCTTGATGCCAGGAAAGGGTGGTCGATCACAGAAAATGAGCTAAACGCATACATAGAAAGGGAAAGCCATCGTGCAAGGGAAGGCATGGAGGAGGCCGAGGAGCACCCCGACTCTTCATCCGATGCAGCGAGCTCCTCATATCAACATTATGGTCATGTGGAACCTCCACGACATTCTTCTGCGCAGGGGCCCTATTATCACTCCATGTATGATCCACCGGCGTGGAACTCCGACCCTCGTTGGGAATGAACTCCACTTAGGCCAAAAGCCTAAGCTTGGGGGGAGGTATACCGGCATCACTCATTCTTTGCATATTATGGTTGCTGGATACTTGTACATACTTGTTTAGTTTCTTAGAGTGGTTTTCTAATGAGAGGGAGATGATATTTGGGGAAGTGCTGTCCAAAAACAGATTCTGGGCTGTTACCAAAAAAATTCGTACGCACAGCCAGAACGTTATTTTGAGTTGCCAATTTTTGAGCATGTGCCCCAGGTTGTTATCTAACTTTCATTAGTTGAACACTTTTTGGTCTGAGCAATGGAAGATTTTTGTTAATTTCGATTTCTGTACTGCTGTCAGGTTTTGGCAGATTTCTGTCATCCTGCTTTTCTGTGTTTCTGTTAGTTTGCATTCTTTTGTTTTCACTTTGTTTCTTTCCTAAAACACAAAAAGACCAAAAATATTTCTGTTGTTTCTCTTCACCATTTGTTTATTTGGTTCTTTGCTCTTAGTTTACTTTATTTGCTATCGTTGGTTTGCTATAAGAAAACCCAAAAAGATTTTGCTTTGTTTGCTTGTTTTCTTTCGTTCTTGTTTCCAATTCGAAAACACCAAAAATATTTGCTGTTCTTCTTTGGTTTGTAAAGTTCATCATGAGTTCAATGGTCTTCGGTGGCTGGAGCGTGGTTTTCATTTCATATTATCCAAGCTACACAAGTGAAAAGCAATAATGACGATCTACAACAATTGGATTGTGGTGAGAGGCTGGTATGAACTCTATTTGTTTTCATTTTTGTACATATACTCATCCATGTGAGCATGCTTATTTGGTTCATGTGAGGTATATGTTATTTGAGAAAGTCTAGTAGTTCATGATCTCTCATGTTTAGCTCCAATTTATTAATATGAGTAGCATGTCATGGATGTTCGCTTGCATTGTTTTATTCATAAGTAAGTATGGCATTGTGGTATCCTCCTCTGAATAATTCATTTATATCGACTTGGCACATGCTCACGCATGCATATGACTGAACAAAAAGTCAATTAAGCCTCGATGATTTATATTGCTTCAGAGTTCTTGTATCACTTTTATGCCTCCATTAATTTATTTTGCCGCAAGCATGATTATGACAGTTATTGCTCTCTTGATTTGTCGCTCCCTAGTCTTTTGCTAGCCTTCACTTGTACTGAGCGGGAACGCCGCTCGTGCTTCCAAACACCTGAAAACCAAGTTGTTCCAAAGTGTCCACCATAAATACCTATGCATGGCATTTCAAACCATTCCAAGTAAATTCTCATGCGCTACCTTTAAAACTTTCAAAATGCTTCTCAATTTGTGTTAATGTTTCATAGCTCATGAGGAAGTATGTGGTGTTTAGCTTTCAACCTTGTCATTTACTTTTGACGGACTCTCATATGGACTAGTGGCACATCCGCTTATCCAATAACTTTGCAAAAAGAGCTGGCAATGGGATTCCCAGTCCCAAATTAATTAACTTAAATAGACACTCCTCCATGGTATGTGATTGTTGGAAGGCACCCGAAGGATTCGGTTAGCCATGGCTTGTGTAAGCAAAGGTTGGGGGAGTGTCATCATCATAATAAAACTTAAATAAAAAGGCACTCCTTCATGGTATGTGATTGTTGGCAGGCACCCGAGGATTCGGTTAGCCATGGTTTGTGTAAGAAAGGTTGGAAGGAGTGCCACATAAACATACAAATAATTCATGGGAGCCGCTCTTGGGAGTCCGGTTGATGAGGTAGTTAGTGTACCCATTACCATTCGTTGACAACAACAAGCACTTCTCAAAATAATTTTACTCCTGTTTTAAAAATGAAAAGCTCTAGCGCATGTTAATCCCTGCTTCCCTCTGCGAAGGGTCAATCTTTTACTTTTATGTTGTGTCTCCATTCTTTCTTTGAGCACTATCTTGAGAGCACAACTGTCATTCTTAGTATAATATGCTTGTCTCAAAATATGATTGATTGTGGTATAACTTTGATGCTTTTATCTTTGACAATCACTACTTCTAGTCTTTCTATGAACTCCAGAGGTGCCTGGGCATTTATGTTTTGCCGATCAAATACGGGCAAGCGAGATACCACTTTATCATATTCTCTTATGAACATTGCAATCCTGCTTATATACATGATTCATGATGCTTATTATTAATTGTTGGTACCTCTCCATGATTGACATAGCTGTTGGATGATCTTATTTGCATGTATCTCATTATGAACTGCTTGAGTATTAGCCATAGCATGAGAATATATACATCATATGAGCAAATGTGTTCGTGAAAGTTCTTTTATCGCTCAGTTGTTAACTGAATTGCTTGAGGACAAGCAATAAGCTAAGCTTGGGGGAGTTGATACGTCCAAAACGTATCTACTTTCCCAAACACTTTTGCTATTGTTTTGCCTCTAATTTGTGTATTTTGGATACAACTAACACGGACTAACGCTGTTTTCAGCAGAATTGCTCTGGTGTCTCGTTTTTGTGCAGAAATCCAACTTTCGGGAAAATCCTCGGAATTTATGCAGAAGGCCCTATTTTCCCAGAATACTGACGGAGCCAGAAGGACAAGTAAGGTGGAGGCCCGAGGGCCCCACACCATAAGGCGGCGCGGCCTAGGGGGGCCCGCGCGGCCCTATGGTGTGGCCCCCTCGGTCGGCCTCCGACGCCCTCCTTCGGACTACTTATCGGCCTCGACCTAAAAACGCACGGAGAGAAGTCGAAGTCGCCAGAAACCCTCCAGAGAGCCGCCACATCGCGAAACTCCGTCTCGGGAGCCAGAAGTCTCCGTTCTGGCACTCCGCCGGGACGGGGAATTGGAGGAGATCTTCACCGCCATCACCGCCAACGCCTCTCCATCGACCAGCCATGTTTCCCCCATCCATGTGTGAGTAATTCCCCCGCTGTAGGCTGAAGGGGATGGTAGGGATTGGATGAGATTGGTCATGTAATAGTCATAAGATTGTTAGGGCATAGTGCCTAGTATCCGTAGATGTCACTTTTATGATATTGTTGCAACTTGTTATGCTTAATGCTTGTCACTAGGGCCCGAGTGCCATGATCTCAGATCTGAACATGTTATTGATTCATGAAGATATTCGTTGTTTATGATCTTACCTGCAAGTTGTATACACATGTCGCTGTCCGGAACCAATGGCCCCGAAGTGACAGAAATCGGGACAACCGGAGGGAATGGTAGCGATGTGAGGATCACATGTGTTCACGGAGTGTTAATGCTTTGCTCCGGTACTCTATTAAAAGGAGTACCTTAATTTCCAGTAGTTTCCCTAGAGGCCCGGCTGCCACCGGCTGGTAGGACAAAAGATGTTGTGCAAGTTTCTCATTGCGAGCACGTACGACTAAATATGGAACACATGCCTATTGATTGATTAGTACTTGGATACCGTTTTATTATTATCTGCAAATGCCCCTGCTTTGATTGTTATATGAGTTTCTCTCATCCATGCAACGCCCGTTAATCCGTCCCTGTGCCTACAGTATTTTAATCCTGCTGTTTACTATAATCACTACTGCTGTCTTTATTTCACCGCTGCTGTTATTTCACTATTCCTACTGCTATAAAACTGTTGCTACTGATAAACTCTTGCGAGCAAGTCTGTTTCCAGGTGCAGCTGAATTGACAACTCCGCTGTTAAGGCTTACAAGTATTCTTTGTCTCCCCTTGTGTCGAATCAATAAATTGGGTAATACTTCCCTCGAAGACTGTTGCGATCCCCTATACTTGATCATGTTAGGCAGCTCACAAGATCCGACAATGAAGCACATAAGGAGAAGACGACCATCTAGCTACTGCTATGGACCCATAGTCCAGGGGTGAACTACTCACTCATCACTCCGGAGGCGATCATGGCGATGAAGAGTCCTCCGGGAGATGAATCCCCTCTCCGGCAGGGTGCCGGAGGCGATCTCCTGAATCCCCCGAGATGGGATTCGCGGCGGCGGCGTCTCTGGAAGGTTTTCCGTATCGTGGCTCTCGGTACTGGGGGTTTCGCAACGGAGGCTTTAAGTAGGCGGAAGGGCAGGTCAAGAGGCGGCACGAGGGGCCCACACCATAGGTCGGCGCGGCCAGGGCCTGGGCCGCGCCGCCTGTGGTGTCGCCACCTCGTGGCCCCACTTTGACTCTCCTTCGGTCTTCTGGAAGCTTCGTGCAAAAATAGGACCCTAGGCGTTGATTTCGTCCAATTCCGAGAATATTTCGTCACTAGGATTTCTGAAACCAAAAACAGCAGAAAACAACAACTGGCTCTTCGGCATCTTGTTAATAGGTTAGTTCCAGAAAATGCGTAAATACGACATATAATGTGCATAAAACATGTAGATATCATCAATAATGTAGCATGGAACATAAGAAATTATCGATACGTTGGAGACGTTGTCATCCAACAAAAGAGTGTATGTAGCACAAATGAGAGAAGTTATTATTTATTATGCGATCAATGTTGAGAGTGTCCACTAGTGAAAGTATGATCCCTAGGCCTTGTTTCCAATACTGCAAACACCGCTTACTTACTGTTCTACTGCATGTTTACTCGCTGCCATATTTTATTCAGATTGCTATTACCACTCATATACATCCATACTACTTGTATTTCACTATCTCTTCGCCGAACTAGTGCACCTATACATCTGACAAGTGTATTAGGTGTGTTGGGGACACAAGAGACTTCTTGTATCGTGATTGCAGGGTTGCTTGAGAGGGATATCTTTGACCTCTTCCTCCCTGAGTTCGATAAACCTTGGGTGATCCACTTAAGGGAAAACTTGCTGTTGTTCTACAAACCTCTGCTCTTGGAGGCCCAACACTGTCTACAGGAAAAGAAGTGTGAGTAGACATCAAGCTATTTTCTGGCGCCGTTGCCGGGGAGGAAAGGTAAAAGGCACTCATACTCCGGTCCCAGGTAACTAAGTTATTTTCTGTTGCCGTTGTAAGTGCTCGAAGCTATTTCCTTTAGATCCTGCAATTGCATCTTTTGGTTTCTTGTTTACACTAGTTAGGCATAATGGAAAGCAACAGTGAGCTTCTTATTCTATTTCCTGAGTTAAGACATGGATTGTTTGCTGCGAAAATTAAAAAACCTATGGAATCTTATTTGCATGCTAGTAGCAATGATATTAGTATGAACGCTTTGAACACCATTGTTGCTAATGATATGGAAAATTCTAAGCTTGGGGAAGCTGGTTTTGATGAGCATGATATTTTTAGTCCCCCAAGCATTGAGGAGAAAATTTTCTTTGATGATACTTTGCCTCCTATTTATGATGATTATAATGATAGTGGTCTTTTGGTGCCGCCTACTATGGAGAGTAAATTTTATTATGATTATACTATGCCTCCTACACTTGATGAGAATAATAATGATAGCTACTTTGTTGAATTTGCTCCCACTACAACTAATAAAATTGATTATGCTTATGTGGAGAGTAATAATTTTATGCATGTGGCTCATGACAAGAATGTTTTATGTGATACTTATATTGTTGAGTTTGTTCATGATGCTACTGAAAGTTATTATGAGAGAGGGAAACATGGTTATATGCATCTTAATAATATTAAGTTTCCCCTCTTTATGTTGAGAATCTTGAAATTGCGCTTGTGTTGCTTTTCTATGCTTACCACTTTGTTCTTCATGAATTTATTTGTGTACAAGATTCCTTTTCATAGGAAGTGGGTTAGGCTTAAATGTGTTTTGAATTTGCTTCTTGATGCTCTCTTTTGCTTCAACTCTTATTTCTTGCGAGAGTATCATTAAAATTACTGAGCCCATCTTAATGGCTATAAAGAAAGAACTTCTTGGGAGATAACCCATGTGTTTATTTTGCTACTGTTTTGTTGTGTCTTGGAAGTTGTTACTACTGTAGCAACCTCTCCTTATCATGTTTTTGTGCCAAGTAAAGTCTCTATGGTAAAGTTGATACTAGATTTGGATTACTGCGCAGAAACAGATTTGCTGTCTGTCACGAATTCGCGCAGAAGTCTCTGTAGGTAACTCAGAAAAATCTGCAAATTTACGTGCGTGATCCTCAGATATGTACGCAACTTTCATTAGTTTTGAGTTTTTCCGTTTGAGCAAGTTAAGTGCCCCTGCAAAATTCGTCTTTACGGACTGTTCTGTTTTGACAGATTCTGCCTTTTATTTCGCATTGCCGCTTTTGCTATGTTGAATGAGTTTCTTTGTTCCATTAACTTTCAGAAGCTTTGTGCAATGTCCAGAAGTGTTAAGAATGATTGTGTCACCTCTGAACATGTGAATTTTTATTATGCACTAACCCTCTAATGAGTTTGCTTGAAGTTTGGTGTGGAGGAAGTTTTCAAGGGTCAAGAGAAGAGGATGATATACTATGATCAAGAAGAGTGAAAAGTCTAAGCTTGGGGATGCCCCGGTGGTTCATCCCTGCATATTTCAAGAAGACTCAAGCATCTAAGCTTGGGGATGCCCAAGGCATCCCCTTCTTCATCGACAACTTATCAGGTCACTTCTAGTGAAACTATATTTTTATTCCGTCACATCTTATGTACTTTACTTGGAGCGTCTGTGTGCTTTTATTTTCGTTTTGTTATTTTCATTCTCTGAATAAATTCATGCTCATGTGTGGGAGAGAGACACGCTCCGCTTTTTCATATGAACACTAGTGTTCTTCATTTTTGCTTTTAATGTTCAAGGGCGAAAGTTGATCGCTTCACTTGTTGCTATTTGGTTGGAATCAGAAAATGCTTCATATGGTCTTGAATAATTTGATACTTGGCAATTGTTTTGAGCTCTCATAAATCATGTTTAAGCTCTTGCATCATGTAGTTTAAATCTAGTAGTGGAGAACTACCGTAGAGCTTGTTGAAATTTGGTTTGCATGATTGGTCTCTCTAAGTCTAGATATTTTCTGGTAAAAGTGTTTGAGCAACAAGGAAGACAGTGTAGAGTCTTATAATGCTTGCAATATGTTCTTATGTAAGTTTTGCTGTACCGGTTTATACTTGTGTTTGCTTCAAACAACCTTGCTAGCCAAAGCCTTGTACTGAGAGGGAATACTTCTCGTGCATCCAAAACCTTGAGCCAAAACCTATGCCATTTGTGTCCACCATATCTACCTACTATGTGGTATTTCCTGCCATTCCAAGTAAATACTTCATGTGCTACCTTTAAACAATTCAAAAGCTATTATCTCTTATTTGTGTCAATGTTTTATAGCTCATGAGGAAGTATGTGGTGTTTTATCTTTCGATCTTGTCATTTACTTCTGACAGACTTTCACAATGGACTAGTGGCTCATCCGCTTATCCAATAATTTTGCAAAAAGAGCTGGCAATGGGGTTCCCAGCCCCAATTAATTAACTTGCATTAATAATTCTCTTCACATGTTTTGCCCTGATCTATCAGTAAGCAACTTAAATTTGCAAATAGACACTCCTCCATGGTATGTGAATGTTGGAAGGCACCCGAGGATTCGGTTAGCCATGGCTTGTGAAAGCAAAGGTTGGGGGAGTGTCATCTAATAAATAAAACTAAAGTACATGTGTAAACAAAAGAGAAGAGGGATGATCTACCTTGCTGGTAGAGATAACGTCCTTCATGGGAGCCGCTCTTGAAAGTCTGGTTGATAAGGTAGTTAGAGTACCCATTACCATTCGTTGACAACAACAAACACCTCTCAAAATTTTACTTTTATGCTCTCTATATGATTTCAAAACTTGAAAAGCTCTAGCACATGATTTAATCCCTGCTTCCCTCTGCGAAGGGCCTATCTTTTACTTTATGTTGAGTCAGTTTACCCATTTCCTTCCATCTTAGAAGCAAACACTTGTGTCAACTGTGCATTGATTCTTACATACTTGCTTATTTGCATTCATCATATTACTCTATGTTGACAATTATCCATGAGATATGCATGTTGAAAGTTGAAAGCAACTGCTGAAACTTATATCTTCCTTTGTGTTGCTTCGATGCCTTTACTTTGAATTTATTGCTTTATGAGTTAACTCTTATGCAAGACTTTTTGATGCTTGTCTTGAAAGTACTATTCATGAAAAGTTTTGCTATATGTTATCTATTTGTTAGCAAACTATAGATCATTGCTTTGAATCACTTCATTCATGTCATATGCTTTACAATAATGTTGATCAAGATTATGATGGTAGCATGTCACTTCAGAAATTATTCTTGTTATCGTTTACCTACTCGAGGGCGAGTAGGAACTAAGCTTGGGGATGCTGATACGTCTCCAACGTATCTATAATTTCTGATGTTCCATGCTTGTTTTATGACAATACCTACATGTTTTGTTCACACTTTATATCGTTTTGATGCGTTTTCCGGAACTAACCTATTGACGAGATGCCGAAGTGCCAGTTCCTGTTTTCTGTTGTTTTTGGTTTCAGAAATCCTAGTAAGGAAATATTCTCGGAATCGGACGAAATCAACGCCCAACATCTTATTTTCCCGGGAGCTTCTAGAACATCAAAGAAGAGTCGGAGACGAGCCAGGGGGGCCCACACCACACGGCGGTGCGGCCAGGGTGGGCGCGCCCCTATGGTGTGGTGGCCCCAGGACCCTCGAGGCTGCCCTTCCGCCTATATAAAGCCTCGACCTAAATCTTCGATACGCCACGGTACGAGAAACCTTCCAGAGCCGCCGCCATCGCGAAGCCAAGATCTGGGGGACAGGAGTCTCTGTTCCGGCACGCCGCCGGGACGGGGAAGTGCCCCCGGAAGGCTTCTCCATCGACATCACCGCCATCTTCACCGCCATCTTCATCAACGCTGCTGCTCCCATGATGAGGAGGGAGTAGTTCTCCCTCGAGGCTAAGGGTTGTACCGGTAGCTATGTACTCCAATACAATGATCTCGTGAATTGCCTTGCATGATTGAGATCCATATGATGAGCTTTGTATCACTACTAGTTTATGTGCTACTCATGTGATGTTATTAAAGTAGTCTATTCCTCCTGCATGGTGTAAAGGTGCCAGTGTGTGCATCATGTGGTTCTTGTCGTAGGCTATGATCATGATCTCTTGTAGGTTGTGGAGTTAATTATCATTATGATAGTATTGATGTGATCTATTCCTCCTTTCATAGCGTAATGTGGACAGTGTGTATGCTATGTTAGTTCTCGGTTTATTTTGCAAAGATCTATTATGCTCTAAGGTTACTTAAATATGAATGCCGAATGTTGTGGCGCTTGTTAACTCCGGCTTGAGGGAGCTCTTGTAGCCCTACACAACGAATGGTGTTTGTCATCCAACAAAAGAGTGTATGTAGCACAAATGAGAGAAGTTATTATTTATTATGCGATCAATGTTGAGAGTGTCCACTAGTGAAAGTATGATCCCTAGGCCTTGTTTCCAATACTGCAAACACCGCTTACTTACTGTTCTACTGCATGTTTACTCGCTGCCATATTTTATTCAGATTGCTATTACCACTCATATACATCCATACTACTTGTATTTCACTATCTCTTCGCCGAACTAGTGCACCTATACATCTGACAAGTGTATTAGGTGTGTTGGGGACACAAGAGACTTCTTGTATCGTGATTGCAGGGTTGCTTGAGAGGGATATCTTTGACCTCTTCCTCCCTGAGTTTGATAAACCTTGGGTGATCCACTTAAGGGAAAACTTGCTGCTGTTCTACAAACCTCTGCTCTTGGAGGCCCAACACTGTCTACAGGAAAAGAAGTGTGAGTAGACATCATGGGGCCACACCATAGCCTGGCGCCCCCCCTCTGGCCGCGCCGCCATGTGGGGTGGGGCCCCCTGGCTCCCCTCTAGTGCCTCTCTGGCTCTCTGGAAGCTTCCGGGAAAATAAGATCCTGGGCGTTGATTTCGTCCAATTCCGAGAATATTTCCTTTGTAGGATTTCTGGAACCAAAAACAGCAGAAAGAAACTTCGGCATCTTGTTAATAGGTTAGTTCCGGAAAATGCATCAAAACATCATAAAGTGTGAAGAAAACATGTAGGTATTGTCATAAAACTAGCATGGAACATCAGAAATTATAGATACGTTGGAGACGTATTGATGACCCACAAGTATAGGGGGTGTATCGTAGTACTTTCGATAAATAAGAGTGTCGAACCCAACGAGGAGCAGAAGGTGTTGACAAGCAGTTTCGATGAAGGATTCACTGTAAATGCTCACAGACAAGTATTCAGGGGGTTTTGATATTGCAGATAAATAAAGTACGAGTAAGTAAAATGCGAGAGAAATAATTGCAGCGAGTGGCCCAATCCTTTTTAGCACAAAGGACAAGCCGGTTTGTTTACTTATAATGACCAAACGTTCTTGAGGACACACGGGAATTTAGTCTAGTGCTTTCGCTTCAAGTGGCTAAATAATCTTCATTGTTTTGATAAGTGTTGTGTGGGTGAACCTATGCTAATGCACCGCCCTTCCTAGGACTAATACATACTTGTGATTATACCCCTTGCAAGCATCCGCAACTACAAGAAAGTAATTAAGATAAATCTAACCACAACCTTAAACTCTGAGATCCTGCGATCCCTCTTGCATCGATATACTAACGGGGGCTTAGGTTTCTGTCACTCCGGCAACCCCGCAATTAGCAACCGAATACAAGATGCACTCCCCTAGGCCCATAAATGGTGAAGTGTCATGTAGTCGACGTTCACACGACACCACTAGAAGAATGACACCACAACTTAAATATCATAACATTGAATATTACTCAACCATAATTCACTACTAGCATTTAGACTTCACCCATGTCCTCAAGAACTAAACGAACTACTCACGAGACATCATATGGAATACAATCAGAGGTGATATGATGATGAATAACAATCTGAACATAAACCTTGGTTCAATGGTTTCACTCAATAGCATCTATAACAAGTAGAGAATAATGCCGGGAGAGTTTCCCCTATCGAACAATCAAGATCAAACCCAAATTGTTACAGCGGTGACGAGGTGCAGCGGTGGTGATGGCGGTGTAGATGGTGGAGATGATGATGATGATGATGGAGATGATGTCCAGCTCGATGACGATGGCGATGGCGTCGATTTCCCCCTCCGGGAGGGAATTTCCCCGGCGGATTCCTGCCCGCCGGAGAGCTCTTTTCTCTCTGGTGTTCTCCGCCCCGCAGAGGCGGCTGTAACCCTTCGTGAGGTCCTCTCTGTGGCTTAGGTTTTCGGGACGAAGGAGTACGCGAAGAAAAGGAGGCGAAAGGGGCTGTGGGGCCCCCAGAGCACAGGGTGGCGCGGCCAGGCCTTGGGCCGCGCCGCCCTGTGGTCTGGGCCCACAGTGGCTCCTCTCTGCTCCCCCTTTTGGCTCCCTCCGTCATCTGGAAAAATAGGAATTTACGTGAAATTCCCTTCCACAGTTGATCTTCCGAAATATTGCGTTCTGACGGTGCTTTTTCCAGCAGAATCCTGGCTCCGGTGCTTGATCCTCCAATGATGATGAAACATGCAAAATAGATGAAATAACATAAGTATTGTGTCCCAATATGAAATATATCAATGAATAACAGCAAATTATGATACAAAATAGTGATGCAAATTGGACGTATCAACTCCCCCCAAGCTTAGACCTCGCTTGTCCCCAAGCGAAACTGAGCTCGATAAACAAGACCACATGTTTATGGAGTGAAGAGTCGATAAATAAAATACGGACAAGAAGCATCATATTCATTCACACAAGACATTCTAGTAAACAACTTCCTCATATAACTCATCTTGAAATAAGTAAAGAGAAATCACAAGTAAAGGTGCATAAGAAATCATAGTTGGTGATGGCAAACTTCGTTCTTGGTCAGAGAACTACTAACGGATTGTACTTCTAAGCAAAGCTTTCATATTAGAATTTATAGCTGAGCCTTCATATTTAAGCATAACAATCTCCTCATAATCATTGATAACTTCAAAGTCATATTCATTCAGATAAAATTGGTACTAAACAAGAAAGCATAAAAGACATGATTAACTGAATCATAGCATAAATGATTGGTTCACAACAACTCAATTGCTTGCTTGAGATAGAGGGAAATAGGTTTACTGACTCAACATAAAAGTAAAAGACAGGCCCTTCGCAGAGGGAAGCAGGGATTAAATCATGTGCTAGAGCTTTTCAAGTTTTGAAATCATATAAAGAGCATAAAAGTAAGATTTTGAGCGGTGTTTGTTGTTGTCAACGAATGGTAGCGGGCACTCTAACCCCCTTGCCAAACGAACCTTCAAAGAGCGGCTCCCATGAGGGACGGCATCTCTACCAGCAAGGTAGATCATCCCCCTTCTCTTTTGTTTACACATGTATTTTAGTTTTATTAAGGATGACACTCCCCCCAACCTTGGCTTTCTCAATCCATGGCTAACCGAATCCTCGGGTGCCTTCCAACATTCACATACCATGGAGGAGTGTCTATTGCAAAATTAAGTTGCTTACTGATAAATCAGAGCAAAACATGTGAAGAGAATTATTAATGAAAGTTATTAATTGGGGCTGGGAACCCCGTTGCCAGCTCTTATTGCAAAGTTATTGGATAAGCGGATGTGCCACTAGTCCATTGGTGAAAGTCCGCCCAACAAGATTGAAAGATAAAACACCACATACTTCCTCATGAGCTATAAAACATTGACACAAATAAGGAGTAGTAGTTTGAATAATTTAAAGGTAGCACATGAAGTATTTACTTGGAATGGCAGAAAATACCATGTAGTAGGTAGGTATGGTGGACACAAATGGCATAGGTTTGGTCTAAGGTTATGGATGTATGAGAAGCATTCCCTCTCGATACAGGTCTTTGGCTAGCAAGGTTTGATAGCAAGCATAAAGGTTGAGGGAAACAAACAAATATACATATGATAGAAACAATCATGCATCTTTCTCATAAGCACAAGCAATTTTAACTTTAGAATACTAAGCATAGAGATAATAGAGTAATGTATCTAAGTGTATTTCTCTCTTCTATTAAACATCAAGATGTTGTTGCTATTGACCAATGCTAAGTTTGCCAAAACCAAATAGATTTACTTGATGCTCCCAAAGTGATATCAATACTCATGTCAAGAGTAATCATATAATGGAGATTGCAAACTAAAATAAGGTGTGCAAAAAGTAAATGATAAGACTTCTCATTAATATTCCATAACGATAACTCACACCAACGGATACATAGATAACTAACTAAGAGAGATACTTCCACATTGCATACTATTCCATATGATAACTTCCCTACTCATGATATGACACTACTTGATAGTAAAAGATAAAGGTAATGATGATGTGATACCGCGGCACTCCCCCAAGCTTGGAACAAACCAAGGGGATGCCAATACCGATGATGAATTACTCCTTCGGTGATGATGGTGAATCTTTGTCGTCATCAGACTTCCATGGAAGAGGCCCTCCATCAACAAAAGACATCTTGGTCTCCGGAAACCTGAAACTAGCAGCATGACTTATGCGCTTAAACCTGTTTTCATACTCACAGTTTTGATTATGAACATCATAGAGTTGAGCTTGGAGTTTGTTGGTGGTGTCGTGAAGTGAGAAGATATCGTCCCACAACTTTGCAGTCTCCTTCTTGTGCCCATCAATGAGTTCAGACACAATCTTGTGAAAGATATCCACTTCACGCTCAGCCATCTTCTTGTAGTTGAAAACCTCTTGTTCCAGTTTCTCCATCCTGTCTTCCAAGCTCCCTTCTCCCTTAGGACCCTGGACATCTTTGATCTGCAACTCTCCATCCACGAGCTGCAACTCTTTGGGGTGCATCTTCAGCTCGTTCATGTACGGGTTGACGACGTCCTCAAAGAAGCTGTCCTTCTGAGTTCCCGACGAAGACATGATGGATCTAGATCCGAAGCAGATCCTGGCAGAAAACAGCTCGAAACAAAACACGACGAGAAAACGATATTACGGACCTCCAGGGGTCCGGGGAATTATATAGCAAATATTTTTACGACAAAAGGAAGGTTCCAGGCCGAAAACGAGTGGAAACGGGACGCCGAGGGGCTGTCACCATAGGTCGGCGCGGCCAGGGTGGGGCCCGCGCCGGCCTGTGGTGACGGGCCCTCGCGCGTCTTTTCCACTCCGTTTCGATTCCGTAATTTTTCATATTTTCCAAAAACAGCAGAAATAATGTTCGGAAAGGTAAACGCGGACTTTTTATTACCTGTACTGTTACCTATTCAAAGTCCAGTTCTGGCGGACTGTCAATTTGTCCTTTGATGAAAGCCTCCGGTGTTTCCACTTGAATAATATCAACATCAACATTATAAGAATCACCCGAGATATAATGCTTGAGTCTTTGTCCATTCACCACTTGTGTGGCATTGCCTTGGAGAGAGCTAATTTTAATTGCTCCTGAACGATACACCTCCTCAACAACATATGGTCCTTCCCACTTTGAGAGTAATTTCCCTGCAAAGAATCTGAGACGAGACCGATATAATAGAACTTGATCTCCAACATTAAATTCTCTTTTGATGATCCTTCTATCATGCCATTTCTTAACTTTTTCTTTAAAGAGTTTAGCATTTTCATAAGCTTCACTTCTCCATTCATCTAGAGAACTTAATTGCAACAACCTCTTATTACCAGCTAGTTTAGGATCTTTATTTAGTTCTCTAACAGCCCAATAAGCTTTGTGCTCTAGTTCTAAAGGTAAATGACAAGCTTTTCCATAAACCATTTTATAAGGTGACATTCCCATAGGATTTTTATAAGCAGTTCTATAAGCCCATAGTGCTTCTTTCAATTTGCTAGCCCAATTCTTTCTAGATTTATTAACAGTCTTTCCTAAGATAGCTTTAATCTCTCTATTTGATAATTCTACTTGACCACTAGTTTGAGGGTGATAAGCGGAAGCAATTCTATGATTAATACCATACTTAGCAAGAGTTTTTCTAAAACCTCCATGAATAAAATGAGAACCTCCATCAGTCATAATATATCTAGGTACTCCAAATCTAGGAAATATAACATCTACAAGCATTTTTATAGAGGTCTCACCATCAGCACTTTTTGTAGGTATAGCTTCTACCCATTTAGTAACATAATCAACAGCGACAAGTATATGAGTGTTACCGTCTGAAGAAGGGAAAGGACCCATGAAGTCGAATCCCCAACAATCGAATGGTTCAATAACAAGAGTATAATTCATAGGCATTTCATTGCGTCTAGAGATATTACCAACTCTTTGACATTCATCACAAGATAAAATAAATTTCCTTGCATCTTTGAAGAGTGTTGGCCAATAAAAACCTGATTGTAGAACCTTTTGCGCGGTTCTATCTCCAGCGTGATGTCCTCCATAAACACTTCCATGACATTTATTCAATATCTCCTGTTGTTCATATTCAGGAACACATCTTCGCATAATACCATCCACTCCTTCTTTATATAAGTGTGGGTCATCCCAAAAATAATGCCTCAAGTCATAAAAGAATTTCCTCCTTTGCTGAGCTGAAAAGGTTGGAGGCAAATACTTCGAAACAATAAAGTTAGCATAATCTGCATACCAAGGGCTCTCTCGCGAGCTCACCTTTATTACAGCCAATTGTTCATTTGGAAAACTATCATTAACAGGAACATGATCATAAGCAATATTTTCCAATCTAGACAAATTATCAGCAACAGGATTATCAGCACCTTTCCTATCTATAATATGTAAATCAAATTCTTGCAACAGAAGTACCCATCTAATAAGCCTTGGCTTAGCATCTTTCTTTGTCATAAGGTATCTAATTGCAGCATGATCAGTATGAATTGTAACTTTTGAATCAACAATATAGGGTCTAAACTTATCACAAGCAAAGACTACAGCTAACAATTCCTTTTCAGTTGTAGCATAATTTCTTTGAGCAGCATCAAGAGTCTTACTAGCATAATGAATAACATTTAATTTTTTATCTACCCGCTGTCCAAGAACAGCGCCTACAGCAAAATCACTAGCATCACACATAATTTCAAAAGGCAAATTCCAATCAGGAGGTTCGACTACAGGAGCAGTTGTTAAGGCTTTCTTTAAAGTTTCAAAAGCTTCCTTACAATCATCATCAAAAACAAAAGGTACATCTTTTTGAAGAAGATTAGTAAGAGGCTTTGAAATTTTAGAGAAATCTTTAATAAATCTCCTATAAAACCCAGCATGACCAAGAACACTACGAATACCTTTAACATCCCTTGGATAGGGCATCTTCTCAATTGCTTCAACTTTAGCTCTATCAACTTCAATACCTCTCTCGGAAATTTTATGTCCCAATACAATTCCTTCATTAACCATAAAGTGGCATTTCTCCCAATTAAGAACAAGGTTAGTTTCTTCACATCTCTGCAAAACTTTATCGAGGTTTCGCAAGCAATTATCAAAAGAATTCCCATAGACAGAAAAATCATCCATGAACACCTCTACAATACTTTCGCAAAAACCATGAAAAATAGCAGACATGCATCTTTGAAAAGTAGCAGGAGCATTACATAAACCAAAAGGCATACGCCTATAAGCATAAGTTCCATAAGGACAAGTAAACGTGGTTTTCTCTTGATCTTTAGCTTTAACAGCAATTTGTGAAAACCCAGAATAACCATCAAGAAAGCAAAAATGAGTATTTTTAGATAACCTTTCTAGCATTTGATCAATAAAGGGTAAAGGGTAATGATCTTTCTTAGTAACTTTATTAACTTTTCGAAAATCAATGCACATTCTATAACCTACAACTATTCTTTGAGGAATAAGCTCATCATTATCATTAGGCACAACAGTCATTCCTCCTTTCTTAGGAACACAATGCACAGGACTAACCCATCTACTATCAGCAATAGGATATATAATACCAGCTTCAAGAAGTTTTAATACCTCGTTCCTTACCACCTCTTTCATCTTCGGAATTAGACGACGTTGATGTTCAACAACAGGCTTTGCATCTTCTTCCATATTAATAGCATGTTGGCAAATAGAAGGAGAAATCCCTTTCAAATCATCAAGAGTATAGCCAATAGCTCCTCGGTGTTTCTTCAATATTTCCAATAACCTTTCTTCCTCAATCTCTGAAAGCTTAGAACTAATAATAACAGGATATATTTTCTTATCATCAATATGAGCATATTTAAGATTATCAGGTAAAGGCTTTAAATCAAAAACAGGATCTTCCTTTGGTGGCGGTGTTGTACCCAAATCTTCCACCGGTAAATCATGCTTGAGAATAGGTTGGCGAAGAAAAATTTCCTCAAGCTCATCTCTTTCTTTCCTAAAAGCTTCACTTTCACTATTCTCCAAATGTTGCTGCAAAGGATTATTAGGAACAAGAACAATAGATGCACACTGCTCCATTTTAAAATCATTACTAGGCAAGTCAGCTTTTATAAGGAGTTTTGGTAAATTTAGAAAAGTTAAATTCATAAGGTTCACCAGCAAATCTAGTCAAAATTTTCTCTTTCTTACAATCTATAATAGCTCCACAAGTATTTAGAAAAGGTCTACCAAAAATGATAGGACAATGATCACTAGCAGCAGAACCAAGTACCAAAAAGTCAGCAGGATATTTAATCTTACCACATAGAACTTCCACATCTCGAACAATACCAATTGGAGAAATAGTTTCTCTATTAGCCAGATGAATAACCACATCAATATCTTCAAGTTCACAAGAACCAATTTCGTGCATAATCTCCGTGTAAAGCTCATAAGGTATAGCACTAACACTTGCACCAATATCACATAAACCATAATAGCAATGATCACCAATTCTAACAGATAGCATAGGAACACTAACTTGTTTGGATTTATTAGGATGTGAAACAATATTAGAAGCATCTTCACAGAAAATAATATGACCATCCTCCACATTTTCAGTCACAAGATCTTTAACTATAGCAACAGCAGGTTCAATTTTAATTTGTTCTTCAGGTTCTTTAGGTTTCTTTTCACTTTTATTAACCGCACTAGATATGACAGAGTACTCCTTCATTTTAGCAGGGAAAGGAGTTTTTTCAATATAAGCTTCAGGAATAACATTATCAACAGTTTCAATCACTACACATTTGTTTACAGATGAATCAACTTTATCTTTATACGGTTCATGATACTTATCAAAATTCTTCTTAGGCAGTTCATAATGAGAGGCAAAAGCTTTATAAAGATTTGCAACAACTTGGGAATCAAGACCATATGTAGCACTCATATTACGAAATTTATCAGTATCCATAAAAGCTTCAATGCATTTATAATCATAAATTATACCTGATTCTCTATCTTTATCGTTCTCCCATCCTTCAGTATTTTCTTGGATCCGATCAAGAAGGTCCCTTTTAAACTCTTCATTCTTGCGTGTAAATGATCCAGAACAAGAAGTATCCAGCAAGGTCTTGTCTTGAAAAGAAAGTCTTGCATAGAAATTATCAATAATAACATTACCAGGAAGCTCATGAATGGGGCATTTGAGCATTAAAGACTTCAATCTCCCCCAAGCTTGGGCAATACTCTCTCCATCATGAGGCCAGAAATTATATATGCGGTTCCGATCTTTGTGAATTTCACTTGGAGGATAAAATTTGGAATAAAATAAAGGCACAATGTCCTCCCAATCAATAGAATCACCATTCTTCAGCAATTTATACCAGTGCGCCGCTTTACCAGACAGCGATATAGTGAATAGTTTCTTTCTAACTTCATTCATAGAAATACCTGCACATTTGAATAACCCGCATAATTCATGCAAAAACAATAAATGATCACCAGGATGAACAGTTCCATCCCCTTCATAGCGGTTATCCATAACACGTTCAATAATTTTCATAGGTATTTTATATGGTACTACTTCCTCACCTGGCGCTTCATCCACTACCGTTGCAGTAGTAGTAGATTTCCCAAATAGAAATTGAAGAGAAGATCTCTCCATAATGATTTATAGCAGCAGGCAGAAATAAAATCAGCACAAACAGTAAATTTCCTTACCAATTCCGCTTACCAATAGCGCTTCACTCCCCGGCAACGGCGCCAGAAAATAGTCTTGATGACCCACAAGTATAGGGGGTGTATCGTAGTACTTTCGATAAATAAGAGTGTCGAACCCAACGAGGAGCAGAAGGTGTTGACAAGCAGTTTCGATGAAGGATTCACTGTAAATGCTCACAGACAAGTATTCAGGGGGTTTTGATATTGCAGATAAATAAAGTACGAGTAAGTAAAATGCGAGAGAAATAATTGCAGCGAGTGGCCCAATCCTTTTTAGCACAAAGGACAAGCCGGTTTGATTACTTATAATGACCAAACGTTCTTGAGGACACACGGGAATTTAGTCTAGTGCTTTCGCTTCAAGTGGCTAAATAATCTTCATTGTTTTGATAAGTGTTGTGTGGGTGAACCTATGCTAATGCACCGCCCTTCCTAGGACTAATACATACTTGTGATTATACCCCTTGCAAGCATCCGCAACTACAAGAAAGTAATTAAGATAAATCTAACCACAGCCTTAAACTCTGAGATCCTGCGATCCCTCTTGCATCGATATACTAACGGGGGCTTAGGTTTCTGTCACTCCGGCAACCCCGCAATTAGCAACCGAATACAAGATGCACTCCCCTAGGCCCATAAATGGTGAAGTGTCGTGTAGTCGACGTTCACACGACACCACTAGAAGAATGACACCACAACTTAAATATCATAACATTGAATATTACTCAACCATAATTCACTACTAGCATTTAGACTTCACCCATGTCCTCAAGAACTAAACGAACTACTCATGAGACATCATATGGAATACAATCAGAGGTGATATGATGATGAATAACAATCTGAACATAAACCTTGGTTCAATGGTTTCACTCAATAGCATCTATAACAAGTAGAGAATAACACCGGGAGAGTTTCCCCTATCGAACAATCAAGATCAAACCCAAATTGTTACAGCGGTGACGAGGTGCAGCGGTGGTGATGGCGGTGTAGATGGTGGAGATGATGATGATGATGATGATGGAGATGATGTCCAGCTCGATGACGATGGCGATGGCGTCGATTTCCCCCTCCGGGAGGGAATTTCCCCGGCGGATTCCTGCCCGCCGGAGAGCTCTTTTCTCTCTGGTGTTCTCCGCCCCGCAGAGGCGGCTGTAACCCTTCGTGAGGTCCTCTCTGTGGCTTAGGTTTTCGGGACGAAGGAGTACGCGAAGAAAAGGAGGCGAAAGGGGCTGTGGGGCCCCCAGAGCACAGGGTGGCGCGGCCAGGCCTTGGGCCGCGCCGCCCTGTGGTCTGGGCCCACAGTGGCTCCTCTCTGCTCCCCCTTTTGGCTCCCTCCGTCATCTGGAAAAATAGGAATTTACGTGAAATTCCCTTCCACAGTTGATCTTCCGAAATATTGCGTTCTGACGGTGCTTTTTCCAGCAGAATCCTGGCTCCGGTGCTTGATCCTCCAATGATGATGAAACATGCAAAATAGATGAAATAACATAAGTATTGTGTCCCAATATGAAATATATCAATGAATAACAGCAAATTATGATACAAAATAGTGATGCAAATTGGACGTATCAGTATCAACGAAGCATTTGGTAAGGGCAGCGAAGGTGCCGGGTTGCTCTTTCTTCGGGAAGAAATAGGGGAACAAGCGCGGAAATGCAGCCTGCGCATCAAAAACACTGCAGCGCACTAGATCCCCATGAATCTCAAGAAGAGAAAGAGCGTCGAGAAGAAGGTCATCTTCAGGCTTTTGCAGCTCAAAATCTTGACTCATCTTCCCTGCTGTAACGAAATTCGAGTTCTCAGCAAGAAGAAGGAGAGGAAAACTGGTGTAGAGACAATCAAGATTGACCAACGAACTTACTAACAAAACGCCGACTCTGCGACTCCAGGCGGGCGATAACGTTTTCTTCGCGAGCAATCTGCTGAGTGATCTTGTCACTCAGAGCAGTTTCCGCTTCATGGAGCCTCTTTTGAAGATCTTCAATAGAGGCGGCATCCTTCTGGGTCTTCTTGCGAGCTTGCTCACTTTTCTCGAGCTTGACAGCGAGGTCATCAGCCCGCTTGTTAGCCGTGACAAGAGCCTCTATTGAAGGGAAACATAGCAGGGGCCAAAATAACATAAGGGCAATGCAAGTTTACGAGACAAAAGACAAGATAGTTCATATGCCAGTGTACCTTTCAGTCCATTAACAGTGTTGCGATACCCAATAAATTGAGTACCGAGACTGATGAAATGTTGCATCAGAGGCAGTGGAAAAGGAAGACGACGAGAAAGGTTCAGAGCGGTGAAAACTCGACAAATAGCAACCAAAAAGTAGTAGACTTACATCGTCCAAGGAAGTAGTCGCCGAACTCCCGGCTATATTGAATTCCTTGCTTAGTTCAATCCTCGCCCTCTTTGGCGAGGATGCTCGGGGGCTAGTGGCATGAGTTGATCTTTGAAGATCCTGTTGAGGAGGCAAGGTCTCCTCCGCCAAACAGTGACTCTCCGACAAAGCCAAAGTTTGTGACGCGCTCATGGGAGCAGTCACATTGACGGCGGGTTCTTCTTCTTCGTCGCCACTGTGAAAAAGATAGTGTGAAATTACTCGAAACGCAATGTTCAAAAAGAAAAAAGGCGACAAGGTAACTTACGAGCTAACAAGGGCAGTGATGACCCACAAGCATAGGGGATCGCAACAGTCTTCGAGGGAAGTATTACCCAATTTATTGATTCGACACAAGGGGAGACAAAGAATACTTGTAAGCCTTAACAGCGGAGTTGTCAATTCAGCTGCACCTGGAAACAGACTTGCTCGCAAGAGTTTATCAGTAGCAACAGTTTTATAGCAGTAGGAATAGTGAAATAACAGCAGCGGTGAAATAAAGACAGCAGTAGTGATTATAGTAAACAACAGGATTAAAATACTGTAGGCACAGGGATGGATGAACGGGCGTTGCATGGATGAGAGAATTCATATAACAATCATGGTAGGGCATTTGCAGATAATAATAAAGCGGTATCCAAGTACTAATCAATCCATAGGCATGTGTTCCATATATAGTCGTACGTGCTCGCAATGAGAAACTTGCACAACATCTTTTGTCCTACCAGCCGGTGGCAGCCGGGCCTCTAGGGAAACTACTGGAAATTAAGGTACTCCTTTTAATAGAGTACCGGAGCAAAGCATTAACACTCCGTGAACACATGTGATCCTCACATCACCGCCTTCCCCTCCGGTTGTCCCAATTTCTGTCACTTTGGGGCCTCGGGTTCCGGACAGCAACGTGTGTATACAACTTGCAGGTAAGATCATAAAACAATGCATATCATGATGAAACAATAACATGTTCAGATCTGAGATCATGGCACTCGGGCCCTAGTGACAAGCATTAAGCATAACAAGTTGCAACAATATCATAAAAGTAACATCTACGGATACTAGGCACCATGCCCTAACAATCTTGTGACTATTACATGATCAATCTCATCCAATCCCTACCATCCCCTTCAGCCTACAACGGGGGAATTACTCACACATGGATGGGGGAAACATGGCTGGTCGATGGAGAGGCGTCGGTGGTGATGGCGGTGATGATCCCCTCCAATTCCCCGTCCCGGCGGAGTGCCAGAACGGAGTTTCTGGTCCCGAGGCGGAGTTTCGCGATGGCGGCGGCGTACTGGATGTCTTCTGGAAATATGGTCGAACCCCCGGCGTTTTTAGGTCGAAAGGCATATGTAGTTGAAAGGAGAGCGTCGGGGGGCCGCCGAGGCGCCAGACCATAGGGCGGCGCGCCCTCCAGGCCGCGCCGCCCGTGGTCCTGGGGCCACGGCCCCCCTGGTTCGCCCTTTTGGCCCTTCATCTTCCCGGTAAAAATAGGCCCATTGCGATTATTTCCGGGGTTTTTCCTGAAAGTCGAATTTCTGCACAAAAACGAGACACCAGTGCAATTCTGCTGAAAACAGCGTTAGTCCGTGTTAGTTGTATCCAAAATACACAAATTAGAGGCAAAACAATAGCAAAAGTGTTCGGGAAAGTAGATACGTTTTGGACGTATCAACTCCCCCAAGCTTAGCTTATTGCTTGTCCTCAAGCAATTCAGTTAACAACTGAGTGCGATAAAAGAACTTTCACGAACACATTTGTTCATATGATGTAAATATTCTCATGATATGGCAAGTGCTTAAGCAATTCATAATAAGGTACATGCAAATAAAGTCATCTAGTAGCTGTGTCAATCATGAAAGAGATACCAACAAACTAATAACAAGCATCATGAAACACTTCAATAAGCAGGATTGCAATGTTCATAGAAAGATATGATAAAGTGGTATCTCGCTTGCCTGTATTTGTACAGCAAAACATAAATGCCCAGGCACCTCTGAAGTTCATAGAAAGACTAGAAGTAAATTTGTCAAAGATAAAAGCATCAAAGTTATACCACAGCTGATCATATTTTGGGACAAGCATATTATACTAAGAATGACAGTTATGCTCTCAAGAAAGTACTCAAAGAAAGGATGGTGACTCAACATAAAAGTAAAAGATTGACCCTTCGCAGAGGGAAGCAGGGATTAACATGTGCTAGAGCTTTTCATTTTTTCAAAGACAGAAGTAAAATTATTTTGAGAGGTGTTTGTTGTTGTCAACGAATGATAGTGGGTACTCTAACCACCTCGCCAACCAGACTCTCAAGAGCGGCTCCCATGAAGGACGTTATCTCTACCAGCAAGGTAGATCATCCCTCTTCTCTTTTGTTTACACATGCATTTTAGTTTCATTATGGATGACACTCCCCCAACCTTTGCTTACACAAGCCATGGCTAACCGAATCCTCGGGTGCCTTCCAACATTCACATACCATGGGGAAGTGTCTATTTGCAGGTTAAGTTGCTTACTGATGAATCAGAGCAAAACATGTGAAGAGAATTATTAATGAAGGTTAATTAATTGGGGCTGGGAACCCCGTTGCCAGCTCTTTTTGCAAAATTATTGGATAAGCGGATGTGCCACTAGTCCATTGGTGAAAGTCTGTCCGGAGTAAATGACAAGGTTGAAAGATAAAACACCACATACTTCCTCATGAGCTATAAAACATTAACACAAATTGAGAAGTAGTTTGAAGGTTTAAAGGTAGCACATGAGAATTTACTTGGAATGGTTTGAAATGCCATGCATAGGTATTTATGGTGGACACTTTGGAACAACTTGGTTTTCAGGTGTTTGGAAGCACGAGCAGCGTTCCCGCTCAGTACAAGTGAAGGCTAGCAATAGACTGGGAAGCGACAATCAAGAGAGCAATAACTGTCATAATCATGCTTGCGACAAAATAAAATTAACGGAGGCATAAAAGTGATACAAGAACTCTGAAGCAAAGTAAATCATCGAGGCTTAATTGACTTTTGTTTAGTCATATGCATGCGTGAGCATGTGCCAAGTCGATTCAAGTGAATTATTCAGAGGAGGATACCACAATGTCATACCGATCTATGAATAAAACAATGCAAGCAAATATTCCATGACATGCTACTCATTATTAATAGATTGGAACTAATCATGAGAGATCATAAACTACTAGACTTTCATTAAATGACATATACCTCACATGAACCAACTAAGCATGCTCACATGGATGAGTATATGTACAAAAATGAAAACAAATAGAGTTCATACCAGCCTCTCACCACAGTCAATTGTCGTAGATCGTCATTATTGCCTTTCACTTGTGCAGCTTGAATAATAATATGGAATGAAACCAAGCTCCAACCACCGGAGACCTCTGAACTCCCTAATGAACTTTACAAAACCAAAGAAGAACAACAAATATTTTTGGTGTTTTCGGGTTAGAAACAAGAACAAAAGGAAACAAGAAAACAAAGCAAAATCTTTTTGGGTTTTCTCATAGCAAACCAACGATAGCAAATAAAGTAAAATAAGAGCAAAGAACCAAATAAACAAATGGTGAAGAGAAACAACAGAAATATTTTTGGTCTTTTTGTGTTTTAGGAAAGAAACAAAGCAAAAACAAGAGAATGCAAACTAACAGAAACACAGAAAAGCAGGATGACAGAAATCTGCCAAAACCTGACAGCAGTACAGAAATCGAATTTAACAAAAATCTTCCATTGCTCAGTTCAAAAAGTGTTCAACTAATGAAAGTTAGATAACAACCTGGGGCACATGCTCAAAAATTTCAACTCAAAATAACGTTCTGGCTGTGCGCACGAATTTTTTTGGTAACAGCCCAGAATCTGTTTTTGGACAGCACTTCCCCAAATATCATCTCCCTCTCATTAGAAAACCACTCTAAGAAACTAAACAAGTATGTACAAGTATCCAGCAACCATAATATGCAAAGAATGAGTGATGCCGGTATACCTCCCCCCAAGCTTAGGCTTTTGGCCTAAGTGGAGTTCATTCCCACGGTCCCCATGAAGTGGTGTCTCCGTAGTATGACGAAGAACGACCCGGTTCCATGTATGTGCTGGAGGAAACGTCGGGGTACGTGACGGTGTAGTCGTAGGAGGGCTCGGCGTCCTCGGAGTCATGTTGCTGGTGGAAGCCTTGTATCTTCAGTTGCTCATCCACCTCCTCCTTAGAGCGCGACCATGGTTTCCTGTCAACACTGAACAAATCTGTTTGGGGCAAGAGGACTTCCCTCTCATCCCCGTCAGCAAATAACATTCTATAGACAATATTATCCATACTAGAGTCAGTTGTAACAAATTGGTGACTCTTCATAGCAGCAATATCTAACCTAGCAGGGGTTAGTTCCACATCAGTAGGGTCAAGAGGAAGATCTAGATGTGCCAAAATACGCGATGCAATTATTCCTCCAAAAATAGGCCCCTTGTTAGACAAACGGCGAGCAACAAGAGCACCAAGATGATAAGGTGTCTCTCCAGTGAGTGCAGCAATTAAGAAAGCAAGATGATAACTAGAAATATTACTAGTATTCTCCCTACCAAGAATGCTAGTAGCAAGGTAATAAGCAAAATACTTAATGGCGGGGAGTTGGATGTTTCTTATCTTGCCACGCTGAATGGTGCGGCAATCATCATTGGTGATTTCTCGATAGAGCTCCAGCAAAGCCCTGGGGTTGTCTTCGATCTTCCTTGCTGTACCTACAGGGGCAATACCCAATGCAGCACAAAAATCCTTCAACTTCATAGTAACAGGATTACCATAGATCTTGAATGCAACTGTCGGGTGAAGTGCTTGTTGTTGAACTTGAAGCTCTCCACAAAGATTTTAGTGAGCATGTAGTATTGCTTCCTCTCATCCTCCATATAGGTGGTTAAACCCGCCTTACCGACGAGAGTCAAGAAATCATCCAACAACCCTGCATTACTCAAGAAGTTATAACATGGGAAGGATGAAGCGTTAGGGGCTCCATTGTCCTCATCGAAGCTTGGTGCAATGACGTCCTCATTATAGGATCGTCTAATCCGAGTGGATGCCCTTGAGGGCCTCCCCGTGCTCGTCGTCTCTCCTTCGAACACCTCTCCAAAGTTGTAGTTGTTCATTTTCATTTTCTGAAATTTTTCAACAATCATTATAAAATTTGATTTCAAGGTATATAATTGAGGGAAACTACTATAGGAACTTGCTAGAGTACTAATCATGCATCAAAACTAGTTTCTACCACTTAGAACAAGCATGCAAGCTCACTAAACATGTTACCTACAGCAGCAAAATATTCAATATATACTCAACCAAACAAAATTCTAATTGGATAATCAAAGGAGTCACATACCGGAGAGCAAATGTGCCAAATTTCAGACAGAAATCTGGGCTGAGCAAAGAGATCGAGAAATCTCGAGTTCTTGAGCAGAAACGCGAGTGAGAGAAAGTGAGTACGAGTTTTTTCGGGAGAGAGAAGAGAATGGGAGGAAGAAGTGAAAAAGTGGGGCAAGGAGGGGCCCACACCACAGGGTGGCGCGCCCCCCTTGCTGGCCGCGCCGGCCTGTGGGGTGCCACCCTGGGGTGCCCCACTGGTCATCCCCAGGTGCTCCCAGGTGCCCCTTCGAAAAATAAGACTACCAGTATAATTTTTGTAAATTTTTGAGAACTTCGAAAAATGCACATTTCTGGGTGTTAAAGTAATTATTACTGCGCAGGAAAATGATTTCCAAAATCTTAAACAACTAAAGCATCTTGCAAAACAAAAAGTGCTACAGCAAGTAAAACAAGTGGAGGAAGAAAGAAAGAAAGAAATGTTGTTTAGCTCTCTCATGCATTAAAATATATTTGTTAACAAGGTTGATCAAGTCTTGCTACCAAATAAATTTTATATGACATAAGAAGAAATAAACCTCAAATCAATCATGTTACCTTATATTGAATTGATATGGATCCAATCACAAGAGTTTGATATTCTTCTTTAGGCTCATATATAGGACAATCAAATGATCCCACCTTGATAGTTTTCAAATTACAAATTGTATTAACTCCATATACTTTATCAATCCTCTTGGGAAAATAGACAGTATGTTCCTTGTCATCAACATTGAAAGTAACTTTTCCTTTATTGCAATCAATAACAGCCCCTGCAGTATTAAGAAAGGGTCTTCCAAGAATAATGGACATATTATCATCTTCAGGCATTTCCAACACAACAAAATCAGTTAATATTAAGCAATTTTGAGTAACTTGAACAGGAACATCTTCACATACACCAACAGGAACAGCAGTAGATTTATCAGCCATTTGCAAAGATATATCAGTTGGTATCAACTTATCTAAATCAAGTCTCTTGTAAAGAGAAAAAGGCATCACACTAACTCCTGCTCCCAAATCACATAGAGCAGTTCTAACATAATTATTCTTAATAGAACAAGGAATAGTCGGTATACCTGGGTCTCCCAGCTTCTTTGGAACCTTACCATTGAAGGAGTAATTAGCGAGCATAGTGGAAATCTCCTCATTGGGAATTTTCCTTTTGTTAGAGACAATATCTTTCATATACTTTGAATAAGGAGGCAATTTAATAGCATCAGTCAAAGGAATTTGCAAAAATAAAGGTTTCATCCAATCACAAAATTTATTATAATGTTCCTCCTCCTTTGATTTTAGTTTCTTAGCAGGAAAAGGCATTTGCTTTTGAACCCAAGGTTCTCTTTCATTACCATGTTTCTTTGTAATAAAATCTTCTTTAGTGTACTTCTTATTTTTAGCATGCTTTTCAGGTTCTTTTTCAATTTCTTCTTTATCAGGAGTATCATTCTTATCATTATCTTCATCATGTTCATTGCCACTTTCAGTTTCAGCATCAGAAATAGAAATACTATTAGGATCATTAACAGGTTCAGAGGATTCTACAACAGCTTTATGTTTCTTCTTCTTTTTCTTAGAAGGACTATCAGTTTCTTTAGTTCGTTGAGAATCTTGTTCAATTCTTTTGGGGTGCCCTTCAGGATATAGAGGATAAATAAAGAAAGAAATTTCAAATACTCAATTTTGACAACAAACAAAAACTTTATTTACTCATATAGTGCTATATCTAGTCTCATGCATTTTATGTGTTTTGGTGTGCAATTGCCATGATGAGTGTATTAGTGTGGATCAATGGCACTTAAACCCTAAACCATGATCATCTCATCTCAAGTTGAGAGAAATTCAAGAAAATGCCAAATAACCAAAAACCCTCACATACACCTTAGACCAATATTTCAAATCTTCAACCAAGGCCACCAAGGCTTGATCCAATGCTTGTAAAACACTTATATAACAAAAACAAACATAAATGCATAGAAGAAACTAGATTCCAATTCAAGGAAAATTTCAAATTGTACATACATATGATAATGGTCAATTTGGCCAATTATAAAATGTTGCCCTCTTTACACCCCTGGTTTGGAAAATTCTTAAACTAAACCACTCTAATTCTTTCCACCTCATCCAAGAGCATGTCAAGAGGAGCAACTTTGTGGTTGACCACCAAGGTTGACTCTGCTTAGTTTGACTTGAGTAAATAAAACAAAATGCAATATGAGAGTAAAGTGAAGATGAGCACTTTTTGGAAACCTTGCAAACCATCACTAAAATGACCACCACCACCATCATTAGATCACAATTATTATATCAATGAGCTCCACCAAAAATATTTCAAAAATTCAAATATTTTTCTCTTGCGGCCATTCTGTCGAACACTTGGCAGGCACAAAATAGATTGAGCACACATTGCAATGTCCAACAGATTTTCCACTGAACCCTTGGTGAATATTGTTGATCATTGCTTCTCTTGTACCCCTACATCATTCCTAGTACTGGCTCAAGCAAGTGGAGGCATGGAGAAACCCAAACTCACCAATGGCAAGCTCATGCCGGCCACCATGCCCTCTCTCTCTCTGGCTCGATTTTTCCCCCTCACCATGTCTAGGAGGTAGCCCAGACATGATGATCATCACCCAGCACGGCCCAAAGTCGCCAAGGCACGGCATTGGCCGCACCAAGCGTGCCCATGCGCGCCCAGGACATGCCACGGCATGCCAGTGCACGCGGTTTCAATCAATAGTTTGCATTGCTGTGCAAGGTTCTGTACTCAAATTTAACTTGTTGCAGATGGATGGACGGGAAGGAGAGAAAAAGCGCTTGCTTCAGGAAACGGGTTTCAGCTCTGGGACATGTGCTGTGCCAGATGAGAAGGTAAATATGTAAAACGGCATTTGTTCAGGTTGCATCCCTTAGATGTTTGTCTAATCGGTTGATGTACTAATTGCAGAAGCATAGAGTTAAAGAGGTCTCTCAGTTTGATGGGAGATTTGAAGATGAATCTCAGTTTGATGCACCTGTGGATGGTACTGATGACGAGCCTTTCATAGACGAAGGTCCTGCACCTGAGATTATCCAGTCTACAGAAGGAGGCCGTGGACCGAGTACACAGCTTTGCGTTGAAGTGGATGCACGCCCGGAGATCATCACGGGCGTCCGGGTAGTCTCAAGACCACCCAGCCCTGATGCACCTGTGGATGGTACTGATGACGAGCCTCTCATAGACGAAGGTCCTGCACCTGAGATTATCCAGCCTACAGAAGGAGGCCGTGGACCGAGTACACAGCTTTGCGTTGAAGAGGATGCACACCCGGAGATCATCAGGGGCGTCCCGGTAGTCTCAGGACCACCCAGCCCTGATGCAAAATGTTGAGCTACTTTATGATTCGTACTCTTATGTTCTGGTGCTGTAGTATGTTATGATTTGTACGCCTTTGGCGCTAGATTAAGCATTCAGTGGATGATCGCGTTGCAAAATTCGACACCCACACAATCAGTTCATCGTACAAGTAGTAGCACAATTACTTCTACAGCGATTCCTGCCAGCGCATTAGTTGGTAGCATGAAACACTTTCAGGTACTCCCCTCTGATTCATATTAATTGACTCAATTCTGTCTAGATATGGATGTATCTAGATGCATTTGTTAACTAGACTAACAAACTTGAGTCAGTTAATATGAATCCGTGTAAACCGCCCAAGTCCTCGAGCAGCTAGTTTATTGACTCTGGACTCCAAGCCTCTCGCGGCAAGCCATCGACGAAGCTTTGACCAGATCTTGGCCCGCAATTTTTTTGTGTGGCGAATAGCAAAGCTTTGACCAGTTCCTCTCGGGATACAGCACGCCGGTGAGCTTGCACGGTTGCCATGAGCACTTTCCGGCGGAACTTCCTCTTCAGCGCCCTCAAGCCGCTGCTGCGAGACAGCACGCAGTGCCTCGAGGTGGACGGAATTCTGGATCTCAGGGCGGGTGGTCCGCATCGTCCGGGAACGATCTCCAGCGGGTTAACGAGGACATGCATGGCGGCCAGGGGATTTGTTTTTTGTTTTTTTTTTGGTTTGAGCTTGGGATTTGGGGTTTTTTCGGATAGGGGAGGAGGAACCGAGGAAGAGGAAGGAACAGCCGCGTGCTTGGCGCGTGGCGGTGTGCTTGAATTTCGAATTTTTGTGAAATGTTTCATTTCCCCGCTACAATTCGGGGGTTTCTTGACGCGCCAATGCGTCCCGCCGGGCAGCTTCAAGTAAATTTGGGGTGCCACACTATGGGCCCTAGTTTCAGTGAGACATGTAATGACTAGTCACATCAGTAAGTTCACTGTGTAATAAAATATGTTACCCCTCCCCTTTATGTAGCACCCCTTCTCTCCCGATCGAGTGCCGATTGCCGACGGATGCAAGCCGCTAGCTCGATCCCCTCCTTTCGCCTCCACCGTCCAGGCATCCAGCTTGGAGGGGCAAGCTGCATCTAGCCCAAGCGGATTAGGTAGGACTAGTAATGTTCTCTCCTTTCTCGAGATCGGTTCTTTTTTCCTCTCCTCGATATCTTGCGCATCTCTTTCCTATTCTGGGCAAAGGGGTGTCTTTCTGGTCACCCTCGAGCTGGGAGTGATTGATGGGGGTGGGGGCGGGGGCTACCTTTGCTTGGATTGGGGTGTTCTTCCTTTATTTGTCGACATTTGCAACCTTTGTAGTTTCTGCTGATCCTCACTGTATCTTTTGTCAGCTTGTACAGGAAAGGCAAGACCTCGGCGGTGGGGGCAATGGAGCGTAAGGCCACCACGCATGTGGGCAGTTGGCTGAGCCTGAGCTGCGTCCCCAGCCCCGCGAAGCAGGTACTCCGTTTGCTTATCCACTCTTTACCTTTTAAGTGTCTCTCTGGTCTCTGCATCCTCAATCTGTTCCTGTTCTGGAATATGCTTAAAGTAGCACATGTCTTCAGCTGTTTGTGCGTAAAGCCTCTGTGACACCATGCTCTATATTCTCTGTATCAGGTTGGTACCTCCAGGTTCCGTGCTGAGGCTATGGGGAACGAGAATAGCGCCCCACCTGCTGCAGGAGCATGGCCCGATCTGCAGCACAAGAAGCGAAATGCCACTGCCGAGCTGGGCAGGGACCGCCCAGGGGTAATTTTTTTAACCAACTTACCATGATGTAGTCTGAATCTGATACTCCCTCAGATCCAAATTAATTGACTCAACTATCTGTAGATACGGATGTATCTAGATGTGTTTTAGCTCTAGATACTACTGCCTCCATCCCAAAGCTTTGGGCTTATATTATTTTTAGAAAGTCAAACTATACCATGTTTGACTAAGCTTTTACCAAAAATCAGTAACATGCAAAATACAAAATTAATATCATTAAATAGATAATAAAATATATTTTCCTACGGTATCTACACAGTATTATATTTGTTGATAGAATGTTCTAAAATTTTGGTCAAACTTTGCTTGTTTTGATTTCTCAAAAATAAATAAGGCTTAAGCTTTTGGATGGTGGTAGTACATTCATATCTAGACAAAGCTGAGTTAACTAGTTTTTTTGTCTGTCCATAGCTAGTGTTCACGCTGCAAAAGGCTAAGAGCATCCACTATATGCATCAGTCTATCTCATACAGTAATTCAATATCACTGCTGAGGTCTGCCTTTTGTTTTGCTATTCATATGCAGACTGAAACTTTAGGGCCTTTACTCAAAAGGAAGATCAAAACTGCGGCTGATCAGGCTGCCAGTATGTTGATGCCGCCCCCATCTTCTAAATGCCTCTACAAGCACAAGGCCACGCACCAGCTGGGTGGTGATCTTTTAATGAATATGGTATATTTTCTTAATCCACAAAACATGCCTTGATTTTTCTCTGTTTATTGTCGGTTTTTTCTATGCTTGCCAAAAGTTTACAACAACAACAACAACAACCAAGCCTTTCAGTCCCAAACAAGTTGGGGTAGGCTAGAGTTGAAACCCATAAGATCTCGAAGCCAAAAGTTTAGAAACACCAAATTCGTTTGCTTACAATCATCATACAGTAATGTTCATCTACTCCAGTTCCCCTAACCCAACATAAAATGATGTTAATTTCGATTTTTAGATTAAAAGAGCACCATTAGGCGCTGTTAATTACGACTTTGAGATTAAAATGTCATTTGCAATTGTTAATTACAATTTTGAGACAATTGGTTAGTTTAACCTCGATCTCTTCTGCTCTCCATTTTTCCCAACCGAACAAAAATGTAACCATTCCATTCCTCTGAAATGGAACCATTCCATTCCATTCCACGCTGTTTCAGAACCGAACACACCCTTGCATTGTTGTGAACTGTTGTCCATACACGGCCATACCCTTCCACTTACATCTAGCACTATATGCATCAGTCTGTCTCAGAGTCATTCAATATCACTGCTGAGATCTGTTCCCATTCTTATGCAGGCTGAAACTGCTGCGCCTTTACTCAAGTGGATGCAAAATGGGGCTAATGAGGCTGCTGTGAGGACGATGGTGCCGGCACCATCTTCCGAAAACCTCTACAAGCACGAGGCCATGGGCCAGCTGGGTGGTGACCTTTTAATGAATCTGGTATATTTTCTTAATCCACATACATGATTTCATTATTATCTGTTTAATTACTGTTGGCTTTGTCTAATGCTTACCAAAAGTTCAGAAACACTGCGTTTGCTTACAATCATCATACACTAATTTTTCACTTTTCAGTCTGTCTCATCCAGTATATAAACTGTTGATTTCCATTGGCTTCTTTTGTAATCATTTGCATTGTTGTCAACTGTTCTCTATGCACAACCCTATTCTTCCACTTACACCCCGCACTATTTGCATCAGTCTATCTCATAGATTTATTAAATATCAATGATGAGTTCTGTTGCTATTCATATGCAGGATGAAACTTCTGTTCCTCTACTCAAATGGATAAAAAATGATCCTGATGAGGCTGCTGTGAAGACGATGGTGCTGCCACCATCTTCTGAAAACCTCCTCAAGCACAAGGCCACGGGCCAGCTGGGTGGTACCCTTTTCAGTAAGCAGGTATATTTTCTTAATCCTCATACATGATTTGATTTTTGTCTGTTTATTGCCGGCTTTGTCTAATGCTTACCAATAGTTCAGAAACACACACACCTATTCTTCCACTTACATCCAGCACTATATGCATCAGTGTCTCATAGATTCATTTTATATATCACTGCTGATGTCTGTTGCTCTTCAATTTTTATATGCAGACTGAAACTGCTAAGCCTTCATTGGTCAAAAGGATTGCAACTGCTGCTGATGAGGCATCTGCAGAGGCTGCCACCAAGTTACTGTCAGCCCCACCTTCTGGATGCTTATATAAGCTCAAGTCCAAGGATCAGCCGGGCCGTAACCATCCAAGGGTTCGGGTATATTTTCTTAAGCCACATATACATGCCATGATTTATGTCTGATATTATCACCGGCTCTGTCTAATGCTTTTTGGAATTCGGAAACACCAAATTAGCATGCTTATATTCATCATACACTAATTTTTCACTGTTCAGTTTGTAACATAGTGTTATGCACTTGCTTGTCAACATTTGCATTGCTCTGAACTATGCACTTTACACAACCTAATTCTTCCACTTACGTTCAGCGCTACGCACCAGTAGTACCTCCCATGTTTCCTTCACCATCCCGATGCCGAGCTTGCGGGAATATGGCGGGCCCATGTACATACCCCGCATATAACACCTCCTATGGCTCTATCTACCTTTCTAGTAGCTCCTTCACAGAGTTACAGGTATGTATTCTCAGTGGTTTAGCATGAATTGGCATATAGTAAAGTCTTGTTTTTAGTCTTCCTGCTTCTTACATTTGTATCAATTTTCACATGCAGACTGTACCTTGTGAACTTCGTCCAATGATTAACCAGATGTGTCCGCATGAAGGATCTTTCACTATGCATGGCAATGGCAAATTGATGAACACCTACACGGTCTATGAGGTGTATGTCTACAAGACGCAGGCCATCACATATTTGTATGGACATGATTGGAGAAAGTTTGCTTTTGACTACGGTCTGAAGAAGGGCGACGAGCTGAGGATCAGAAACTCAAACGGGCAGATATACGTAACTGCTTACAGAGTTGGAGACACTTCCAAATATATAATATGTAACTTTTTTCTACTCATATCTTTTGATAACTGCATTCTGAGCAGTTGTTCTAAACCATTCCCTCTGTTCTAGCTTGCTGGGTTTAACATGATCAAAGCTGCAGATCCCCTGACGGAACAGGAGCGGATGTCACAAAGGGCAACCACACCAGCACCGGCACCGGCTTCCCACTCTCCTGCATCAGCACCGGTTCCTGTACCAGCTCCGTTTACTGCATCTACCCAGCAGTCCCCTACATCAGCATTGGTTCCTGTAGAGGCCCCATATACTACACATGCCCAGCAGGCTCCTGCATCAGCACTGGTTCCTCTAGCTGCACCGTTTACTGCACCTGCCCAACAGTCTCCTGCATCAGCACCGGTTCCTCTAGAGGCACCGTTTACTGCACCTGCCCAGCAGTCTCCTGCATCAGCACCAGCTCGTGTACCAGCCCAGGCTCATGCACCTGCCCCAGCCAGATCACCGAGGTCTCAGCTCATTGCTGTGGCCACCCGTGTGGTGACCAGGACGCATCTGAAGGCTATGTTCGTGAGTATATGACAGCATAACTGCTCTTATCTTGATGTCTTCTCTGCTCAAAGTCTCACATGGTTCAGTGCATTGGTGCCATTGACTAATTTTTGGTGGTATCTCTTGCTTTGAATCAGAAATTGCCTAAAAGTATCTCCAAGGATCTCAATGCTGGCCGAAGGGGCAAGATATCCCTCGTCATGGAGAGTGAAGGTCTCACCGTGGAGGGACGGTACTCTGTCAGTCCCACAGATGGCCGCTTGGCTGTTACTTCCAGGTGGAAAAAGTTCATTGACGGTGCCAAACTTCGCATTGGATCAAAGTTGAAGGTCAAGATCTTTCGATGCCGCTGTGACATGCTGGTCATAAAGTTCGCGGTTGTCTAGTTCTGTTGTCCCATGAGCCCTTAGCAAATGCATTTGTAGTTATACTTATATAAGGTTATCTTATCTGAACTGCTAATTAATTGTATGGGTGGTAAAACTCTGGCAAGCTTTTGCTCTTAGCAAGTATGTATGTATGATCAGCTATTATGATAACTAATGTTTGTGTTCATCTTAATTTGCATTTCCCTTTTAGAAAAAAACTTAATTTCTATTTTGGCTGACCTGTTAGAGAACTATCAGATTGAACCCACAACATGATTCATATAGATTCATTACACCGAGCCACATGTCTTGACCTTGCGATACACTACTTCCATTAATTAGTGCAAGAAGGCTTACCTGAGCTGCCTGAACCATGGCAGATTCGAATCCACCTTATCTATCTAGAAATACAACCTTTGCAGAAAGAGGATTTGCAGTATGGGGAGGCTGACATTGGGGACCCATGAGCCAGCAGCGTCGTCAACGTTTTAAAGGTGGCAGGAGATCGAAAGAAAAAATAAGCCAAAAATCAGTTGGTAAACAAATTCAAGAAAAGAAACATTTACCTTTCTGAGAGGATGACATGCGGGACCCATGAGGCAGCAGCATCCTCAACTATTTCAAGGCGGCAGGGGATCAAAATAAAAAAGGAAATAGCCAGAAATTAATTAGGGTAAAAAATAAATCCATCAAAGGAAACTTTTATTGTTCATAGAGGATGACATGTGGGACCGACTTGCCAGCTGCGTCGTCATCGTTTCAAAGGGGGCAGGGGATCAAAAGAAAAAGACAAATAGCCAGAAATTAGGGGAAAAAAATAAATCCAACAAAGAAAACTTTTATTGTTCATAGAGGATGACATGCGGGACCCATGAGCCAGCAGCTTCCTCAACGTTTCAAAGTCGGCATGAGATTGAAAGAAAAAGTCAAGTGACATAATATCAGGAGCCAAAAATAATCCAAGAAAAGAAACTTTATTGTACATAGAGGATGACATGCGGGTCCCATTTTGTAGCAGCGGTCTCAACGCTTCCAAGGCGGCACAGGACCGAAAGAAAAATGAAGTAGCCAGAAATCAGGGTGTGAAAAAAATCCAAGAAAAGAAAGATTTTAATTGGGCTGTATCTGGACATCTGGGCCTTCGAACTATACTGCTGGGCCTTTTGACTCGTACAATTTCAGCCCACTCCAAAACAGGAAAGGTCGGATTTTTCTCAAAAAAAAAACAGGAAAGTCCTATGCTTCGCAAAAACAAAAAACAAGGAGATTCAACATATAAGTTTGTTTATGTAGATATAAAGATTTAATTTATCCGTTTGCAATAGCTCAGAGCGAAATACAACGTTTATTGTCTGCAAAATAAAATATCACATGTTTCTTGTACGGGGAGGCTGACATCGGGGACCCATGAGCCAGCAGCGGAGTCAACGTTTCAAAGGCGGCAGGGGATCGAAAATAAAAAAAGCCAAAAATCAGTTGGTAAAAAAATACAAGAAAAGAAAACATTTATCGTTCTGAGAGGATGACATGCGGGACCCATGAGGCAGCAGCATCCTCAACGTTTCAAAGTCGGCATGAGATCGAAAGAAAAAGGCAAGTGACATAATATCAGGAGCCAAAAATAATCCAAGAAAAGAAACTTTATTGTACATAGAGGATGACATGCGGGTCCCATTTTGTAGCAGCGGTCTCAACGTTTCCAAGGCGGCACAGGACCAAAAGAAAAATGAGGCAGCAACATTCTCAACAATTCCAAGGCGGCAGGGGATCAAAAGAAAAATAAAGGAAATAGCCAGAAATTAATTAGGGGTCAAAAATAAATCCACCAAAGGAAACTTTTATTGTTCATAGAGGATGACATGTGGGACCGACCTGCCAACAGCGTCCTCATCGTTTCAACGGGGGCAGGGGATCAAAAGAAAAAGGCAAATAGCCAGAAATTAGGGGTAAAAAATAACTCCAAGAAAGGAAACTTTTATTGTTCGTAGAGGATGACATGCGGGACCCATGAGCCAGCAGCTTACTCAACGTTTCAAAGGCGGCATGAGATCGAAAGAAAAAGGCAAGTGACCAAATATCAGGAGCCAAAAATAATCCAAGATTTATTGTACATAGAGGATGACATGTGGGTCCCATTTTGCAGCAGCGGTCTCAATGTTTGTAATGCGGCTTGAGATCAAAAGAAAAAGAAAGTAGCTAGTAATTAGGGGGTGAAAAAAATCCAAGAAAAGAAAGTTGATGGACATAGAGGATGACATGCGGGTCCCTTGAACCAACAGCTTACTCAACGTTTCAAAGGGGGCAGGGGATCAAAAGAAAAAGGCAAGGCAAAAATCAGAGGGTGAAAAAAAATCCAACAAAGGAAACTTTTATAGCACACAGAGGATGACATGCGGGTCCATGAGCCAGCAGGTACCTCAACGTTTCAAACGTGGCATGAGATCGAAAGAAAAAGTCAAGTTACCAAATATGAGGTGCCAAAAAAAACTCCAAGAAAAGAAAGTTTTATAGTACATAGAGGATGACATGCGGGTCCCATTTAGCAGCAGCGGTATCACCGTTTGAGAGGCGGCAGGGGATCGAAAGAAAAAGGCAAGTGAAAAAATATGAGGAGCCAAAAATAATTCAAGAAAAGAAAGTTTTATAGTACATAGAGGATGACATGCGGGTCCCATTTAGCAGCAGCGGTATTTGTTTGAGAGGCAGCAGGGATCGAAAGAAAAAGTCAAGTGACCAAATATGAGGTGCCAAAAAATCCAAGAAAAGAAAGTTTTATAGTACATAGAGGATGACATGCGGGTCCCATTTAGCAGCAGCGGTATCACCGTTTGAGAGGCGGCAGGTGATCGAAAGAAAAAGGTAAGTGACCAAATATGAGGTGCCAAAAATAATTCAAGAGAAGAAAGTTTTATAGTACATAGAGGATGACATGCGGGTCCCAGTTAGCAGCAGCGGTATCACCGTTTGAGAGGCGGCAGGGGATCGAAAGAAAAGGCAAGTGACCAAATTTGAGGTGCCAAAAATAATCCAGGAAAAGAAAGTTTTATAGTACATTGAGGATGACATGCGGGTCCCGTTAGCAGCAGCGGTATCACCGTTTGAGAGGCGGCAGGGGATCGAAAGAAAAAGGCAAGTGACCAAATTTGAGGTGCCAAAAAAACTCCAAGAAAAGAAAGTTGATTGCACATAGAGGATGACATGCGGGTCCCATTTAGCAGCAGCGGTCTCAACGTTTCCAAGGCGGCAAGGGATCAAAAGAAAAAGGAAGTAGCCAGAAATCAGGGGGTCAAAAAAATCCAAGAATAGAAAGAATTTTGGTTCATAGAGGATGACATGCGGGACCCATGATCCTGCATCGTAAACGGCTCGATCGGAGAACGTTGAACGAGATGGCGCGATCTAGAAAAAAACAATGCCAGAGAGGCTGCCATCTGGGCCCTACATCCCTCGGCGGTGCGGATTTGCGTTGACTCGGCCGGCGAACCCGAGATTTCGAGATGCACCACGTCCCGGGCCACCATACGCCACGTTTTGGCCGCTTTCGTCGGGCTAGGTGGCCTCAAAAACGAGAAAAAAAAGTTTTGACATGCACCACGGAGGGACCAAAATCGTCGGCCATGGTACACCAGCAACCACGGCGCGACTTCAACTTCGTCGGCCATGGCAACTTGGTTTAGAATAGAACAAGAGTGTCAAGGTTAGCATAAGCAAATCAAGCTAGATAGAACCCCCTCATGATTAGATGCTATTGCAAAATAAATAAAATTGACTACTCTAGATGGGAACATTGGATGATGATGTTGAAATTATGAAAGGAATATTGAAGGTGAAAATGACCAAGAGAAGATAGTGATTTTTGATTGAAAACTGATGATGGTTGAATGCGATACCTTTCCAATATACAAGTACCCCCACAATACCTGATTATGGGTAGGGTCTAACTAGAAGTTTATATATCTTAGTATGGGTTCCCTCTAAACAAGCGTCATAGGGGTTATGCCGAGGCTGCCTCCGAGAAATGTGAAATGACGTGAATGAGGTGAATTGTCCGGCCCAAGCCCTGTGCAGTTCCCGGGTTAACAGTTGGTTTTCACCGGGAGGCCAAGCTCATGGGGAGAGGTGCCTATACTAGGGGGTGTAAATGAAAGGTTAGGGTTGATGATCCGCGTACTGAGTTACGATTATTCAGAGTTGTCTCTGACGGATGTAATCAAATGTTGTGGCACAAGTGTGCAACCTCTGCAGAGTGTTAAACCTATTCGAATAGCCGTGTCCACGGTTACGGACGATTGGAAAGGCCATACTGTTCCGTTGTCAGAACTTGTCTTAAAAAGGAATGTGAATTTGAACGGTGACTTGAATTGTTGAAAAACACCACTGAGTTGTGGGAATGACACTAATGTTCCCACTTGAGTTAGTCTAGAGATTCAAGCATCTTTACTAAATACTTACAAAATAAACTTGGCTTTATGCAAATAAACCTAGAGCTTAGCAACCATTAATATTGATAATTACTTACATTAGTGTTAGTTTGCGAGTACTTAAGTACTCATGGCTGTGTCCCTGGCTATTCCAATGCCAGACTTTGAAGAGGAGCAACAGTACGAGGATGACGGTCAACAAGACGTCTACCAGAACTAGGATGCTTCTAACGTCAAGCGTTGGCCTGTGGATAGATAGTTCCACCTACTACGACGCTTCCGCTAGTTATCTATGTTCGTTGATCGTTTAGATCAACTATTTGTGTAATATTGAATAATGTAATATATGGTGTAAGACTTTATGTGTTGTAATAAATGATGACTCTATGGTATTCAACTGTTATGTCTCGCAACAACAATATTCCTGGGATTGCGATGTATGACATAATAGGCATCTGGACTTAAAAATCTGGGTGTTGACAAGTTGGTATCAGAGCCATTGTTTGACCTTAGAAGCCCCTAGTTTAGAATGGACGTTTGAAACACATAGATTCAAAACTAATGAAAGAAATAGTTATGAAAACCTACTCACACTCTTACCTTTGAGATCCTTTGCAAAATAACAAGTTCATGTTTTCTTCTTACAATGAAATTAAAAGTTTGAACACTTGCACTTCTCTAACTTACTCATCCATGTCTCTACAGATGGAGCATTTCGCTCAGACAGAGTCTTACCGCCTAGGCAACGCTGGAGGCCTCATCTTCGAGCAGGACCTGACTGAGCTCTCCCTGTTCCTCGGACGCCCCTTCCCGGAGTTTTTCGGGGGACGGGTCACCAACCAGCTCGGAGGACAGATGCAGTGGATCATCTGCGCTGACCTCCGCGGGACGCCCGAGTCACCCCCGACCAGCAGGATCCAGTTCTCCGTCCTAGAGAACAGCTGGATGGACGGCCTTGCTCGGGCCATGAAGGAAGCACTAGCCCGTCTGTGCGGGCTGGAGCTGCCCCGAATCCGGGGAACCCGCTACTTCCACATGGCAAGGCACGACTCCATGGGGGCACCGATGGACCTCTCGCCCCACCCCGAGCTGAAGTCCCACGTGGACCACACCGACTACATGCTGTGCGAGACCTACGTCCAGCTCGACAACGCTCGCGCCCTCGCCAACTTCGCCTACCACCAGATGGCTCAGAAGGACGAGATCACCAAGATCATCGCCGCAGAGCGCAAGACCCTTCGCCGTGAGAACGCGAAGAAGGACTACAAGATCTCCCGCCTCCGCGACCAGATCGCCAACCTCAAGGAGACCATCAAGACTCAGGAGGACCAGCTCAAGGCCCTCGAGAGCGAAGGAGAGGGGGAAGACATCCAAGGGGATGGCTACTCCTATGTGAGCAACGACAACGACTATGAAGAGGATGATGATGACCTGGCCTACTACCCTTACGAGGATGGCCATGAGCACCTGACAGCCGGGATGGATGACACCGTCCCGATCCGTGTCGATGAAGCTTAGTTTCACTTGTGCACCTTGCGTAGGTGTAAGTTGTATCGGTCCCACTGTATCGTAGTTTGTTGAAAGGGTTCTTCAAACCCTCCTATGTGTAAGCTTGTAATGTTTGCATCATGAATAAAATAAAAGTGTGTTTAAATTTCAATATATCTAAGAACTCAAGTTTTTAATTTAAGCCCAAAATAAGCCATAGAAATTTCCCTCTCGTCTCATGATCTATCTCTCTGTTCAGATGGCCCCTCCCACTCGAAACGCCAATCAGGATGCATTGATGCAGATGCTGCAAATCTTGATGGAAGACCGAGAGGCTGAACGTGCGGAACGCCAAGCCAACATCACTGCCCTACAGCAGCTTGTGCAGAACAACCAGGGCCACGGAAACCACGAGCATCCGGGCTCAAAGTTGAAGAACTTCCAGAACACCAACCCACCGGTGTTTAGCAAGACGGAGGAACCTCTTGATGCAGACGATTGGCTCCAGACAATGGAGAACAATCTGGAAGTGGCCGGAGTAGAGGCCAACGACAAGGTTCTGTTCGCCACACACTATCTGGCAGGACCTGCACGTGCCTGGTGGACGAGTGCCCGCGCATTGAACGCAGGGCAAATGATGACTTGGGCTGACTTCAAGCTCAAGTTCAGCAAGTACCATGTGCCTCAGGGCCTGATCAAGAAGATGCGGGATGAGTTCCGCGAACTCAAGCAGGGGCGGATGACAGTGGTGGAGTACCGTGACAAGTTCCTCACCTTGTCAAGGTACGCACCTGATGAGACGGACACCACCGACAAGAGGAAGGAGAGGTTCCTGAACGGACTGCATGATGAGATGCAGACCGTGCTGGTCAACATTCCATTCGCTGACCTTGAAGCCCTTGTCGACTCCGCCATCCAGATGGAGGGCAAGCTGAACCAGGCCAACGAGAACCGCAAGCGCAGGATGATGCAACAGAGTGGGCCCAGCAATACCTCAAGGTATCGCCCCAACTCAAGCGGAGGATTCCCTCCCAGAAGCAACAAGCCACCAACCCCGATGTCACGCCCCGGTTTTCAACACCGGAGCGGAGGAAACTCCAGGCCAGGAGGCCACCACAACAACAACCACGGCAACAGCAACACCACCACACAACTTCAACCGCGCTCCGATGAGAGCCCCCGCCAACAACAACAACACCAACACCGCACCAAGGACCGGGAGCAACGCTGTTCCGGTTACCCCCAAGGACAAGTCCACCATCACCTGCTACGAGTGTGGTGTAGTGGGACACTTTTCCAATGAGTGCCCCAAGAGACTCGCCAAGATCGCCGCCAACACCGCTGCACCTGCCCAGCAGCAACGCCGTGTCTCCACCGGCAAAAAGTTCACCCCCAACAACCCCAACAACCGCGGCGGCCGCCTCTTTCACATGAGTGCGGAAGAAGCTCAGGAAGCGCCAGATGTTGTGCTGGGTATGTTCTCTGTTAACTCCGTACCAGCAAGAGTGTTGTTTGATTCCGGAGCATCGCATTCTTTTGTCACCGAAGATTTTGCATGCACTAGTAAGATTCAACCCATCAGTTTGAAGCATGTCATGATAGTTCAAATACCTGGATCCACAACCAAAGCTAGAAAAATTTGCAAAGATGTGCCCATCATCATACATGAAATAGAATTTTATGCAAATTTGATTGTTCTGGGAACAAAGGGTTTGGAAGTAGTACTGGGTATGGATTGGATGTCCAAGCATCAAGGACTGATTGATTGTGCCAAGAAGGCCATCACCATGACTAGTAGCACCGGAGTACTAGTGGAGCACATATCGGAAAGGCTACCTAGAAACTTCACTTGTAACCAGAGTCAAGCCCAACCCACCTTGGATCAGATTAGGGTCGTCTGTAGATACCCTGATGTGTTTCCTGATGGTTTACCCGGTATGCCCCCAGATCGGGATATCGAGTTTATCATTGAGTTAATCCCCGGAACAGGACCTATAGCCCAGAGAGCTTACAGTATGAACCCGGCAGAATTGTGGAACTAAAGAAACAACTGGATGATATGTTAGCCAAAGGTTTGATTAGACCAAGTGCATCACCCTGGAGGTCCCCAGTCTTGTTTGTGGACAAGAAGGATGGTACGATTCGTTTATGTACGGATTACCGCAAGCTCAATGATGTCACCATCAAGAACAAGTATCCCTTGCCCAAAATAGAAGACCTGTTTGACCAGTTGACCGGTGCCACCGTGTTCTCTAAGATTGATCTTAGGACAGGGTACCATCAGCTGAAGATCCGTGCATCGGACATCCCCAAAACTGCCTTCACCACCAGATATGGATTGTATGAGTACAATGTCATGTCATTTGGATTGACCAATGCCCCGGCATACTTCATGAATCTCATGAACAAGATCTTCATGAACTTTTTGGACAAGTTTGTCGTTGTTTTCATCGACGACATCCTAATCTACTCCAAGACCGAAGAGGAACATGAGCAACACCTGGAGATAATCCTAGAAACCCTTAGACAGCACAAGTTGTACGCAAAGTTCAGCAAGTGCGAGTTCTGGTTGAAAGAAGTCGGATTCCTGGGACACATCTTGTCTGCAGGAGGAATTGCCGTGGACCCCGCAAAGATCAAGACCGTTGCAGAATGGAAAGTCCCAACCACTCAGACCGAAGTCCGCGCTTTTCTTGGATTGGCGGGATATTACCGCCGATTCGTTGAAGGATTCTCGAGCATAGCAAGACCCATGACCCAACTACTGAAGAAGGACAAGAAGTTTGATTGGACTGACAAATGTGAAGAGAGCTTCCAGAAGCTCAAGGCAAGACTGACGACAGCCCCAATACTAATCATGCCGGACATCACCAAGCCTTTTGACGTTTACTGCGACGCCTCCAAGATTGGTCTTGGATGTGTGTTGATGCAAGGAGGGAAAGTGATATCGTATCTGTCAAGGCAACTGAAGCAGCATGAGCAGAATTACCCAACCCACGACTTAGAACTCGCAGCAGTTGTGTTAGCTTTGAAGGTTTGGCGTCATTACCTCATGGGTAATCGATGCGAGATTTACTCGGATCACAAGAGTTTGAAGTATATCTTCACTCAGAAGGAACTGAACATGAGGCAAAGAAGATGGATCGAGTTGATCAAGGATTACGACCTAGAGATTCATTACCACCCTGGAAAGGCCAATGTGGTAGCCGATGCTTTGAGCCGACAACCATGTCAGCTCAACTCCATGATCGCGGAAGAGCAACCTAGCCTGTATCAAGAGTTTGAACAGTTTAGACTGGAGCTGGTTAGCGAAGGTTATCTCGCCAGCATAGAGTTACAACCGACCTTGGTTAGTCAAATCAAGGAAGCACAGAAAGGGAATGCTAGCATCGACGGAATCAAGAACCAGATAGCTGCAGGAAAGGCACCGGGATTCACCGTAGATGAAGAAGGAGTACTTTGGTACAACGGACGCTTGTGCGTGCCGTCAGATTCTGAGCTAAAGCAAGTCATTCTGAAGGAAGCCCATGACACCCTTTATTCCATTCACCCCGGAGGTACCAAGATGTACCAGGACTTGAAGGAACAGTTCTGGTGGCATGGAATGAAGCGAGAAATCGGGAGCTACATCGCCAAGTGTGACATCTGTCAAAGAGTCAAGGCCGAGCATCAACGACCCGCAGGACTGCTACAGCCCCTGCAGATTCCCGAATGGAAGTGGGATTCGGTAGGAATGGACTTCATCACCGGACTGCCCAAGTCTAGCAAAGGAAATGATTCTATCTGGGTAGTGGTCGACAGGTTGACCAAAGTCGCCCATTTCATCCCCGTCAAGACCACCTACCAAGGACCCAAGCTGGCAGAATTGTACATCTCCCGAATAGTCACCCTGCACGGAACCCCGAAGTCAATAGTGTCAGATAGAGGATCTCAATTCACCTCGAGATTCTGGCAGAAGGTACATGAAGGGCTAGGCACCCGCCTGAACTTTAGCACAGCATACCACCCACAGACGGATGGACAGACTGAACGAGTCAACCAAATCCTTGAAGATATGTTGAGAGCATGTGTACTAGAGTATGGATCCAAGTGGGAAGATTGCCTGCCTTACGCCGAGTTTTCATACAACAACAGCTACCAGGCCAGCTTGCAGATGGCCCCCTTTGAAGCATTGTACGGAAGAAAGTGCCGTACTCCTCTGAATTGGTCGGAAGTCGGAGAGAGCCAAGTGTTTGGACCAGACGTTCTCCGAGAAGCCGAAGAGAAGGTACACAAGATCCGGGAGTACCTGAAGACAGCCCAGTCCAGGCAGAAGAGTTACGCCGACAAAAGACGCCGGAAATGACCTTCGAGATCGGAGACTTTGTGTATCTCAAAGTATCCCCTCTTAAAGGAATGCAGAGATTCCAGCTTAGAGGAAAGCTTGCACCCCGCTATGTTGGACCCTTCAAAGTTCTTAGTCGCCGGGGAGAGGTATCTTACCAACTGGAATTACCGGAAGAAATGGCAGCGGTACACAATGTGTTTCACATCTCACTGCTTCGCAAATGCTTGGAAGTACCAGAAAAGACCGAGGTCTTCAAGAACATTGATCACAGATCTGTGGACATCAACTCAGATCTGACATACAGAGAAGTACCAATTCGCATCCTGGAGGAAGCTTTCAGAACTACTCGCACCCGGAGTATCAAATTTCTGAAAGTCCAATGGAGTAATCACACCGAAGAAGAAGCTACCTGGGAGAGGGAAGACTTCATGAAGACTGAGTACCCCAATCTCTTTAGTACCTAGTTTTCTTTGAGATCTCGGGACGAGATCTTTTGTAAGGGGGAAGGGTTTGTAACATCTCAAGTTTTCAACAATAAATAAAGAAAGAGGAATTTCAAATACTCAATTTTGACAACAAACAAAAACTTTATTTACTCATATAGTGCTATATCTAGTCTCATGCATTTTATGTGTTTGTGGTGTGCAATTGCCATGATGAGTGTATTAGTGTGGATCAATGGCACTTAAACCCTAAACCATGATCATCTCATCTCAAGTTGAGAGAAATTCAAGAAATGCCAAATAACCAAAAACCCTCACATACACCTTAGACCAATATTTCAAATCTTCAACCAAGGCCACCAAGGCTTGATCCAATGCTTGTAAAACACTTATATAACAAAAACAAACATAAATGCATAGAAGAAACTAGATTCAAATCAAAGAAAAATTCAAATTGTACATACATATGATAATGGTCAATTTGGCCAATTATAAAATGTTGCCCTCTTTACACCCCTGGTTTGGAAAATTCTTAAACTAAACCACTCTAATTCTTTCCACCTCATCCAAGAGCATGTCAAGAGGAGCAACTTTGTGGTTGACCACCAAGGTTGACTCTGCTTAGTTTGACTTGAGTAAATAAAACAAAATGCAATATGAGAGTAAAGTGAAGATGAGCACTTTTTGGAAACCTTGCAAACCATCACTAAAATGACCACCACCACCATCATTAGATCACAATTATTATATCAATGAGCTCCACCAAAAATATTTCAAAAATTCAAATATTTTTCTCTTGCGGCCATTCTGTCGAACACTTGGCAGGCACAAAATAGAATTGAGCACACATTGCAATGTCCAACAGATTTTCCACTGAACCCTTGGTGAATATTGTTGATCATTGCTTCTCTTGTACCCCTACATCATTCCTAGTACTGGCTCAAGCAAGTGAGGCATGGAGAAACCCAAACTCACCAATGGCAAGCTCATGCCGGCCACCATGCCCTCTCTCTCTCTGGCTCGATTCTTTCCCCCTCACCATGTCTAGGAGGTAGCCCAGTACATGATGATCATCACCCAGCACGGCCCAAAGTCGCCAAGGCACGGCATTGGCCGCACCAAGCGTGCCCATGCGCGCCCAGGACATGCCACGGCATGCCAGTGCACGCGGTGAGCGCGCACTGGACGCGCCAGAGCATGGCGCCGTACCAACGCGCGCGCCCACGCCTACCGCCCATTCTCTGCACCGAGCATCACCACCAGTACCTCTACGTGCTAGACACACTCGAGCATCGCCGGAGGACCTGTCGCCGTCGCCACCGTCGAAGCCATGCCGCGGGTACCGTGGCGTGATCATCAAGCGCCCGAGCCGTCCCATCGTCCCCTGGACGCGTCCGCTGCACCCAGAGCCTCGCCATGCCGTCGCCAATCGAGTGTTGTCCTTCCCTTGCCCTTTCGCGCGCCGGAGCAGCCACGCCGTCGACGAACCCTTGCAGCACCCACGGCACCATCTCCCCTCTATAAATAGAGACCTCCCGCGGCCTTCTCCTTCACACCACCACGACCGCCTCACCTCACTGCTTCGCCTCGACCAAACCATACACCAAATCATCGCCGGAGCCGCCGGAATTTGGAGCTTGAAGCCGCCGGAGCCCGCAGATCGCCGTCGTCGATTCACGCCGCCCCGAGCCTCGCCACTGCTACCAGGCGCTTCCTCACCGTCGACAACACCGCCTCGCACCCTCCAGAACCTCGCGGGAGCACCGGTACGCCCTCCGACCCCCTAGGCTCGCCGCCAGACCCTCGGCCTCTCGCCGGAGAAGACGACGATCGTGCACCGCACGATCGCGTTCTGATCCAACGCACCCCATTAATCCATACCGTTTCGGGTTTTATGAGAGACTGACTGGTGGAGCCCACCATGTCAGGCGGCCCGCGCGTGGGCGACACGCTGCTGGGCCGGCCCAACTCTTTTTCACCGTGTAGCCCATCTAGCCTTCCCGCCAAGCCCACTTAATTCAAATTCTATTTTTCTGTTTAATTCGAATATGCTTGCAGATGCTTTTTCAAATTTAAATACAACAAAATCCACTGAACCAAATTTAGTAAATTTTATATATTCAGAAAGCCCATGAAATTATCTAAACAATGCCACTGGCCTCACTTCCAAATTATTTGTAGAATTTAAATGATAAAAATAACAAGGCAGAGCCTTTTCCAACTTCAAATAAATATTAAAAATTATCTATAAATGATTTTAAGTTAATTCCAACTCACATAAATCACATTTGATACCCTTTAATTGTTTATGCAAAAATATAGTGTAGTTGTTTTGCATGATCATGGACTAGAATTAAATAATGGCTATGTAGCCATTTCTAGTTCATTTAAACTACCTTAAATTAATTATTAAATAGTATGAGAGCTATTCTCTCATTTAAATTGTGATCTCAAGTAATTCAAATAGAGGTACTGACTTTGGTCTAATAAACCTCATACTTGATTATTTAGAGATATTAAATTATGAGCATGTTAATATTAAAATGCATGAGGTGTAGCACCTCCTTTAAATTTCACTCTCAAATAATAGATATGAAGTGTTGACCTTGGTCAACCAATACTCATACCCTATTATTATTTGAAGAGATTAAATCTTAATAAAATTCAATGAGAGGGAATTATCTCCTCCAAGACATTAAAGAGAAATCTTAATAAATAATTATAATGAGAGGAAATTATTTTTCTTTAAAACAAGGAATTAAATCACCATCCTAATTAAGTGTGATGTTAGCCTATACTTGTGTGCAATTTTGTGTGTGCTTAGCTTAGCACTTAAGTTTGTGTAGTGATCGTTATACCTTGTATTCGTATATAGACGCTAGTCTCGAGGAATACCCGGAGGAGGAAGGCTACAACCAGGAGGAGGAGGAAAACTTTGACTCCTACCCCAACCAAGGCAAGCTAATACTCTTGCAAGCCACCTTAATGCAAAGCTCTTCATGAGCAAGGCATCATTACATATTACTTTATGCTTAAGGATCCTATCCCATGTTTTTACTTTGTTTTATTTTAAAGTATTGTACTTCAAAGCACTTTTGATTCATGATTCACTTGGTTTAGAATCACTACAAGAAAAGTTCTGATAGACAACGTCCCAAAATCGTCAACTAAGGGGCATTTTTCGTCGCCTATGGGCCTAACCCGACGATATGGGTTCCGTTGTCGAAACTGCGTCAGGCAAAGTCCAACGACGATTTTTTCGGTCCGTCGCGCTTGGGCGCCCTTCCGCCACGGAAAATCGGACCGTTGCGGAAGTGTTTTCGGGAGCCCGTTGACTGCTGACGTCATGCAAACTGACACGTGGCAGACGCCGTTAACTGCGTTAACGGCGTTAACCGGCTGAAACCCCGTGGTAGATGGTAGGCCCACACGAGGCCTGCCACGTCTTAAGCGGGCCGGGCCAGATGACATAGTTTGACCGGTCAACTATATAGCTGGGCTGGTCCATTAGTTACGTGGGCCGGGCCTAACCTCCAAGGTTGACTGGTCAAAACTTAAATGGGCCGGCCCATTTAACATGTGGGGTCCACCTTACAGCAACTGGGCCGGCCCAAGAAGCAAGTGGGCCGGGCCAAAAACACAGGTGGGTCCCACTTTCTGTTAAAGGGCCGGCCCATTTAGTGTGTGGGGTCCACCGTATAGCAAGTGGGCCGGCCCAACAAGCTAGTGGGGGGCAAAAACACGGTGGGTCCCACTTTCCAGTTAAAGGATCGGCCCGTTTAGTTTGTGGGGTCCACCATATAGCAAGTGGGCCGGCCCAACAAAATAGTGGGCCGGGCCAAAAACACAGTGGGTCCCACTTTCCTGTTAAAGGGCCGGCCCATTTAGTATGTGGGGCCCACCATATAGCAAGGGCTGGCCCACCAAGATAGTGGGCCGGGCCAAAAACACAGGTGGGTCCCACATTCCGTTAATGGGCCGCCCATTTAGTATGTGGGGTCCACCATATAAAAGTGGGCCGGCCCAACAAGATAGTGGGCCGGGCCAAAAACACAGTGGGTCCCACCTTCCTATTAAAGGGCCGGCCCATTTGGTGTGTGGGGTCCACCATATAGAAAGTGGGCCGGCCCAACAAGATAGTGGGCCGGGCCAAAAACACAGGTGGGTCCCACCTTCCTATTAAAGGGCCGGCCCATTTACCATGTGGGACCACCATAGAGCAAGTGGGCCGGCCCAATAAGCATGTGGAGCCCATTATCGTGTAACCGGGCCGGCCTACTAAAGAAGTGGGCCGGCCCAAAATGTTGTAGGGCCCTACTTGTTTGACTAGTCAACTTGCATTAAATTTCATGAGCCTAAAATCTGATTTCAATGATACACACAAGTACATACACAAATAAAACAAATAGGAAAATTACAAGGCAATTAATGTGCCCAAATAAAAAAATTACATAGAATCATTGAGGACTTCTATTAGCATCATCAATAACACGTTGACATTTGGCAATCGCCTTGATTGAATCTTGTGTACTCTTTGTCAACATATCAGCTACAGATCTTAAAGCAGCAATACCATGTCTTTTATAAAGTACAGCCTTGAGATATTTACTGTCTGATGAAAGAAATGGTCTAGGTTGACGGCTATGAGAAGATGCATCAGAAGAAAGATCAGAACTTTTTGTGGGCCTCACTGGTAATGAAGATTGCTTCATCACAACTGCATTCTGATAATAATGCAAAAAGAGTTAAACGATGAACTATGCAAACATTTATTATGCAATGTAGATATAAGATAATAACAAGTTGCATAAATAAGACATGTATGGAACTTGTACTAAGCACAAACTTACATCATAATGTTGCACAGGGTCGCTACAGATCCTTTTTTGGCGACTATCTTCTAATGATGACTGCTTCATTAAAACTGCATTCTGGTAACATTGTAAACATAGTTACAACAATTAACTATTCAAACATGTATTACGCAATGTAGAGATCAGATAACAGCATGTAGCAGAAATAAGCACAAGATAAGATAAGATGCATGTACTAAGCACATACTGGCTCACTGCAGGTCCTTCTCTTGCGTGCACTAGTCGTGGTCAACATGCCTATCATTTTAGGTTCAGCCATCAAGTGAAATGCTAATCCTCCTGCTCCATTGTCCTTAATCTGTGTTTAGATATCACATTTAAGACCAAGTCAGCTGGTTTCAAATAACAAAAAACTTGAGCTGCCAAATGAATAAGCCAATAGTTACCAGATATCAGATTAAAACCAACTAGATGTTGCTTTGCATGAGATACGAATTTCAGACATTCAGATTTAGAGTAGGGTAATGCCAAGGTTTTACACATAAAGTAAACTGGCATTAAGAATGACCAAATGTCAGGTTCAAATCACCCTCGAAGTTTCTCCAAGACAAGCATATCAAATAGGCAGAAACATAGTAAAGCATGAATGGCATTGCTATGGCAGGGTTCCAAGTGTTAATCTCTTGCATAAGGAACAATGCATATAGGTTATAGATAATAACGGAAGTAAACTGCCAAAATTACCAACCACGAACTCAGATTCCAACCTTACCTAGCGTCCCCGCTGTTAATGTTGGATGTTCTAATAAGTGGTTCGCATGATCAATCCCAAGGAAAAATAACATTGACAAGTCAGTCTACGATAATACAAAGACCAGACATGCACGCAGCAATAACTATATAAGCTAAAGACGAGGTATAAGAGCAAGCAGATTGGAAATGCACATAGCATGATTATAAAAGCAGTGTGAGAATAGCAGACACGAGAAAACAGCTAGCGGTGAGCTAATGACGTGGTATAAGAACAAGCAGATTGGAAATGCCCATAGCACGACTATAAAAGCAGTGCGACAATAGCATGCAGTACAAAAACAGTTGGCAGCAAATGAATGGGTACAAGGCTATAAATATGTGGATGCACACAGGTGTCAGTAGAATGAACAGGATGGTAGCGACCGGATAATGCTTTTGTACTGTACAACATTTAAACAAACTTCATGCGAAGCAACACATCAAGAAAGTTAACGGCATATGAGATCTGCAAATAACTACACAAAACATGGCTAAAGAAACACCGCGATCTAACGGGCCAGCGTACTAACCAAGCTGCGGCGGGGTGGACGGGGGCGGCAACTTGCATTCCAGCGGCGGCGAACGCGGGAGACGATGAATCGACCCTGTTTCAGTAGAAGCGGGCGTTAGTGAAGCAGATCTGGTTGGCTGGCAAGGTATTCGGTGAAGTTGATACAGCCGCTGCGGCGAGGTAGTCGGTGGCGAGGTCGGCGGTGAAGCAGATCCGTCGGTGGCGAGGTCGGCGGTGAAGCAGATCCATCGGTGGCGAGGTCGGCGGTGAAGCAGATCCGTCGGTGACGAGGGCGGCGGGGGAGCGGATCAGGTGGGTGGACAGCCAACACGATCAAGGCTACGCTGTGGAGGAGTATGCCGGCGGCGAAGCAGATCTAGTACTGTAGAGAGTCAGAGCTTTGGCGTGTGAGAGTATTTTTGAGCTAATGGGGCGAATGGTTGGTGGGTGGGTGTGGGCCTGTGGGGAGGGTTCGGGATCTAGGCAAGATATTTCATTGTTACCGAATGAGCCCTCCATGGTCGGTGGGTTGTAGCTTCCGGACCAGGGTTAAAAGGGTAAAACTGGTCACGGGATTTTCGAATGGATGCGGCGGGATGATTTGGCGCGTGGCCGAAATTTTCAGTTTCAAGCTACAGTACGAGCAGAACGACAAAAATAATGTTCTTCCCCAGGGAGCTCTCATTTCTTCCTCTTCTCTTTCTCTCTCGAGTCTCTCCCACTCCCCCGGCTCCTCTCCCCCTTCTCTCCGGCGGCCTCGCCGGCCGGAGACGAGGCCGACTTCTCTCTGTATATTGTACACCCTCCGAACTAAATTAATTGATTCAACTTTCCTTAGACGTGTATGTATCTAGAGTAAAAACATGTGTGGATACATCCATATTTAGATAAGCAAAGTTGAGTCAGCTAATTTGGATCCGAGGGAGTTAGTGTTGTTGTAAGCTTAGATCCAGTGTTTCCCATGAGCAGAATGGCGCAATGGAGTCGGGGATCTCGTCATCGGCTTCAGATCTGGCCTATGGTGAATCTGGCGGATCTTGCCGGCCAAACCCCGATCTGGTGCCATCAATGTGATGGCGCTAACGGTGAGGCTTGCTTTGGTCAGTGCTTCAGATCTGGCCAATGGGGAAGTCAAGCTGCTAAAGTTCACAAGCTCGGGGCATACGACGGCGTCATCCGTCTTGCCCGTGCACATCTTGGACTTTCAGCGACCCTTCTCAGAGCCAATATGCCGTTGCTGAGGCCCTTCTTCTCCTTCGTCCTGGCGACTACCGGCGACACCGTCCCAAGTGGTGCGTCCCCGGCGACGGAGTTGCTGGAAAGGATGCGGAGCAGAGATCTGATGTGCGGTCGAGAAGGACTCGATTGATTTTCTTCTATATGTTTTGGGGTCCTTTTTGTAAAGTTGCAGGTTCTATTAGTTATTGTCTAGTACTTTTGGTCCTCTATGTAATTTTTTGGACTAGTTTCCATTGGCACTGATAAACTTGAATTTTGACAAGTTCACGAGGAAAAAAATTCCTTTGCACATATGGCCTATCATGTATAAACATTCTTGAGATTTAAACTATATGTAATGTGCCATGCATTAACCCTAAACCATATATATGTAACTAACCCTAGCTGATCAAACCCTACTTAATTAAAACAAATAACCCTAAACTATACGCATGCACTTTATGCGCAAAGGCGCGGGTGCCTCTAATAATGTGTGTGCGCACTCGATCGATGATCCCTAAACCTTATACAACCCTGAAACCCTAATCCCTAATCCCTAAACCCTAAACACCCTAAACACTAAACCCTAGACCCTAAACCCTAACCCTAACCCTAAACCCTAATTAAACCCTATATATAGGCCAACGACACTTAATTGTGCATCAAGCAGGCCAGGGGTGCCTCGCGGTCCTCTAATTAAATTAAATGTGCCATGCATTAACCCTAAACCATATATATGTAACTAACCATAGCTAATCAACCCTACTTAATGAAAACACATAACCCTAAACTATACTAGCTATAACCCGATCTAATAAAAACATGCTCTATATATAGCAGCTAGCTAGCAAACCGTAGATTAACACCAATTAATATATACATGGCCTATATCGATCATGTTGTATAACATATCCCTGAGATTCATTAATTAATTATATAATTATCGTGATAAATTAATTAACTTTAATTTTGACAAGTTCTCTCGAATGAAAACACATTTGATTAAGTTGCCTCATAATATATATATATAATTAGTGTGCATGCATGGCCTACCATGCATTCGTGCATATATTTTAATGTATATTTGAACATATTCTTGGGGATTTCAATCTCTCTCTCGATCATCTATATATCGTTGGTGGCCAAAAAACACACATATATATATATATGCATGCAATTTATGCGTAAAGGCGCGGGTGCCTCTAATAATGTGTGTGCGCACTCGATCGATGATCCCTAAACCTTAAACAACCCTAAAACCCCTAAATCCCTAATCCCTAAACCCTAAACACCCTAAACACTAAACCCTAAACCCTAGACCCTAAACGTACCCTAACCCTAACCCTAACCCTAACCCTAAACCCTAGCTAATCCTAAACCCCAATTAAACCCTATGTATAGGCCAACGACACTTAATTGTGCATCGATCGAGCGGGTCATGGGTGCCTCGCGATCCTCTAATAAAATTAAATGTGCCATGCATTAACCATAAACCATATATATGTAACTAACCCTAGCTAATCAACCCTACTTAATTAAAACACATAACCCTAAACTATACTAGATATAACCCGATCTAATAAAAACATGCTCTATATATAGCAGCTAGCTAGCAAACCGTAGATTAACACCAATTAAAATATACATGGCCTATATCGATCATGTTGTATAACATATCCCTGAGATTCATTAATTAATTATATAATTATCGTGATAAATTAATTAACTTGAACTTTGACAAGTTCTCTCGAATGAAAACACATTTGATTAAGTTGCCTCATAATATATATATATATATATAATTAGTGTGCATGCATGGCCTACAATGCATTCGTGCATATATTTTAATGTATATTTGAACATATTCTTGGGGATTTCAATCTCTCTCTCTCTCTCGATCATCTATATATCGTTGGTGGCCCAAAAAACACACATATATATGCATGCAATTTATGCGTAAAGGCGCGGGTGCCTCTAATAATATAATGTGTGTGCGCACTCGATCGATGATCCCTAAACCTTAAACAACCCTAAAACCTTAAATCCCTAATCCCTAAACCCTAAACACCCTAAACACTAAACCCTAAACCCTAGACCCTAAACACTAAACCCTAAACCCTAGACCCTAAACACCGTAAACACTAAACCCTAAACCCTAAACACCCTAAACACTAATTAAACCCTAAACCATAGACCCTAAACACTAGACCCTAAACCCTAGACCCTAAACACCCTAAACACTAAACCCTAGACCCTCTAAACACAGTAAACACTAAACCCTAAACCCTAGACCCTAGCTAAACACCCAAAACACTAAACCCTAAACCCAGCTAGCTAACCCTAAACCCTAATTAAACCCTATATATATAGGCCAACGACACTTAATTGTGCATCAAGCAGGCCAGGGGTGCCTCGCGGTCCTCTAGTTAAATTAAATGTGACATGCATTAACCCTAAACCATATATATATAACTAACCCCTAGCTAATCAAACCCTAGTTAATTAAAACACATAACCCTAAACTATACTAGCTATAACCCGATCTAATAAAAACATGCTCTATATATAGCATGCAGCTAGCTAGCAAAAACGGTAGATTAAAACCAATTAATATATACATGGCCTATATATCGATCATATGTTGTATAACATCTCCCTGAGATTCATTAATTAATTATATAATTATCGATGATAAATTAATTAACTTGAATTTTGACAAGTTCTCTCGAATGAAAACACATTTGATTAAGTTTCCTCATAATATATATATAATTAGTGTGCATGCATGGCCTACCATGCATGCATTAATTCGTGCATATATTTTAATATATATTTGAACATATTCTTGGGGGATTTCAATCTCTCTCTCTCGATCATCTATATGTCGTTGGTGGCCAAAAAACACACACATATACGCATGCACTTTATGCGCAAAGGCGCGTGTGCCTCTAATAATGTGTGTGCGCACTCGATCGATGATCCCTAAACCTTAAACAACCCTAAAACCCTAATCCCTAATCCCCTAAACCCTAAACACCCTAAACACACTAAACCCTAGACCCTAAACACCCTAAACACTAAACCCTAAACCCTAGACCCTAAACACCGTAAACCCTAAACCATAAACCCTAAACCCTAAACCCTAAACCCTAAACCCTAAACCCTAAAACCCTAAACCCTAAACCCTAAACCCTAAACCCTATAAACACCCTAAACACTAATTAAACCCTAAACCCTAGACCCTAAACACTAAACCCTAAACCCTAGACCCTAAACACCGTAAACACTAAACCCTAAACCCTAAACACCCTAAACACTAATTAAACCCTAAACCATAGACCCTAAACACTAGACCCTAAACCCTAGACCCTAAACACCCTAAACACTAAACCCTAGACCCTCTAAACACAGTAAACACTAAACCCTAAACCCTAGACCCTAGCTAAACACCCAAAACACTAAACCCTAAACCCAGCTAGCTAACCCTAAACCCTAATTAAACCCTATATATATAGGCCAACGACACTTAATTGTGCATCAAGCAGGCCAGGGGTGCCTCGCGGTCCTCTAGTTAAATTAAATGTGACATGCATTAACCCTAAACCATATATATATAACTAACCCCTAGCTAATCAAACCCTAGTTAATTAAAACACATAACCCTAAACTATACTAGCTATAACCCGATCTAATAAAAACATGCTCTATATATAGCATGCAGCTAGCTAGCAAAAACGGTAGATTAAAACCAATTAATATATACATGGCCTATATATCGATCATATGTTGTATAACATCTCCCTGAGATTCATTAATTAATTATATAATTATCGATGATAAATTAATTAACTTGAATTTTGACAAGTTCTCTCGAATGAAAACACATTTGATTAAGTTTCCTCATAATATATATATAATTAGTGTGCATGCATGGCCTACCATGCATGCATTAATTCGTGCATATATTTTAATATATATTTGAACATATTCTTGGGGGATTTCAATCTCTCTCTCTCGATCATCTATATGTCGTTGGTGGCCAAAAAACACACACATATACGCATGCACTTTATGCGCAAAGGCGCGTGTGCCTCTAATAATGTGTGTGTGCGCACTCGATCGATGATCCCTAAACCTTAAACAACCCTAAAACCCTAATCCCTAATCCCCTAAACCCTAAACACCCTAAACACACTAAACCCTAGACCCTAAACACCCTAAACACTAAACCCTAAACCCTAGACCCTAAACACCGTAAACCCTAAACCATAAACCCTAAACCCTAAACCCTAAACCCTAAACCCTAAAACCCTAAACCCTAAACCCTAAACCCTAAACCCTATAAACACCCTAAACACTAATTAAACCCTAAACCCTAGACCCTAAACACTAAACCCTAAACCCTAGACCCTAAACACCGTAAACACTAAACCCTAAACCCTAAACACCCTAAACACTAATTAAACCCTAAACCATAGACCCTAAACACTAGACCCTAAACCCTAGACCCTAAACACCCTAAACACTAAACCCTAGACCCTCTAAACACAGTAAACACTAAACCCTAAACCCTAGACCCTAGCTAAACACCCAAAACACTAAACCCTAAACCCAGCTAGCTAACCCTAAACCCTAATTAAACCCTATATATATAGGCCAACGACACTTAATTGTGCATCAAGCAGGCCAGGGGTGCCTCGCGGTCCTCTAGTTAAATTAAATGTGACATGCATTAACCCTAAACCATATATATATAACTAACCCCTAGCTAATCAAACCCTAGTTAATTAAAACACATAACCCTAAACTATACTAGCTATAACCCGATCTAATAAAAACATGCTCTATATATAGCATGCAGCTAGCTAGCAAAAACGGTAGATTAAAACCAATTAATATATACATGGCCTATATATCGATCATATGTTGTATAACATCTCCCTGAGATTCATTAATTAATTATATAATTATCGATGATAAATTAATTAACTTGAATTTTGACAAGTTCTCTCGAATGAAAACACATTTGATTAAGTTTCCTCATAATATATATATAATTAGTGTGCATGCATGGCCTACCATGCATGCATTAATTCGTGCATATATTTTAATATATATTTGAACATATTCTTGGGGGATTTCAATCTCTCTCTCTCGATCATCTATATGTCGTTGGTGGCCAAAAAACACACACATATACGCATGCACTTTATGCGCAAAGGCGCGTGTGCCTCTAATAATGTGTGTGTGCGCACTCGATCGATGATCCCTAAACCTTAAACAACCCTAAAACCCTAATCCCTAATCCCCTAAACCCTAAACACCCTAAACACACTAAACCCTAGACCCTAAACACCCTAAACACTAAACCCTAAACCCTAGACCCTAAACACCGTAAACCCTAAACCATAAACCCTAAACCCTAAACCCTAAACCCTAAACCCTAAAACCCTAAACCCTAAACCCTAAACCCTAAACCCTATAAACACCCTAAACACTAATTAAACCCTAAACCCTAGACCCTAAACACTAAACCCTAAACCCTAGACCCTAAACACCGTAAACACTAAACCCTAAACCCTAAACACCCTAAACACTAATTAAACCCTAAACCATAGACCCTAAACACTAGACCCTAAACCCTAGACCCTAAACACCCTAAACACTAAACCCTAGACCCTCTAAACACAGTAAACACTAAACCCTAAACCCTAGACCCTAGCTAAACACCCAAAACACTAAACCCTAAACCCAGCTAGCTAACCCTAAACCCTAATTAAACCCTATATATATAGGCCAACGACACTTAATTGTGCATCAAGCAGGCCAGGGGTGCCTCGCGGTCCTCTAGTTAAATTAAATGTGACATGCATTAACCCTAAACCATATATATATAACTAACCCCTAGCTAATCAAACCCTAGTTAATTAAAACACATAACCCTAAACTATACTAGCTATAACCCGATCTAATAAAAACATGCTCTATATATAGCATGCAGCTAGCTAGCAAAAACGGTAGATTAAAACCAATTAATATATACATGGCCTATATATCGATCATATGTTGTATAACATCTCCCTGAGATTCATTAATTAATTATATAATTATCGATGATAAATTAATTAACTTGAATTTTGACAAGTTCTCTCGAATGAAAACACATTTGATTAAGTTTCCTCATAATATATATATAATTAGTGTGCATGCATGGCCTACCATGCATGCATTAATTCGTGCATATATTTTAATATATATTTGAACATATTCTTGGGGGATTTCAATCTCTCTCTCTCGATCATCTATATGTCGTTGGTGGCCAAAAAACACACACATATACGCATGCACTTTATGCGCAAAGGCGCGTGTGCCTCTAATAATGTGTGTGTGCGCACTCGATCGATGATCCCTAAACCTTAAACCCTAAATAAACCCTAATCCCTAATCCCTAAACCCTAAACACCATAAACATTAAACCCTAAACCCTAACCTCCTAACCCTAAACCCTAAACCCTAATTAAACCCTATATATATAGGCCAATGACACTTAATTATGCATCAAGCAGGCCAGGGGTGCCTCGCGGTCCTCTAATTAAATTAAATGTGCCATGCATATATATGTGTTTAATTTGGGGATTTCAATCGCTCTCTCGTATGTAGCTCTCTCTACCTCTATCTCTCTCTCTCTCTCTCTCTCTCTCTCTCGTTGGTGGCCAACAACACACACATGCACTTTGTGCGCAAAGGCATGCGCCTCTAATAATGTGTGCGCAGTCGATCGATCTAGTTTTGATTAATCATAGCACACAAATAAAGAAGTTGTATTTGAATCCACACAACCTATTAAAACACATAACCCCTAACATGGCCTAATTAATTAACCCTTCTCGATCTCTACCTAATTAGTGGAAATTGCACAAAATCAAAAGGGGTCCCTCACTAATTATGCATATCTGCTAGATTGTGATAAACTTTTGCCACATATATATTTGGTGGATGGGTGCATCTTGGCATGTAAACAATTAGTGTTTGCAAATGGCGTTGTCAAAATTTATGTACAAATGATTTCTTTCCATCCAAAGTGCATAAAATGGGAGTTTTAATGAAGAAAGTACAAATAAAACAGCTCAACATGCTTCCACACCCCGATTTTCACACGAAGTAGAGCATATTTAAAGGATAATTCCAGAGTTTTACTATTTTTCAAGCAACTTTGCTAATTTTCCCCCACTCACATGACTTTATGTCGATTTAACGAAAATATGGCGAATTTAAACTACATGGGCGGGATAGTTTGAATTGTGCGCGCGGCAAAGGGAACCGCCTATTCCTCAACCTTGTGCACGGCAAATTACACACGCAACTCCATTAAACGCCACCTACCAACCTTAATTATCACCCCGGCGGCCCGGCCGCATGACCCCCCACCCACCCGTACACAACTTATCCCCGTCCGTGCGAAGAGCTTCCCCTCCCCGTCCCGTCCGTGCGAAGAAGAAGCTTCCCCTCCCCGTCGTTCTTCTCGAGACGCACCGGCGGTCAAGTTGATCCACGGTAGGGCTGCTATCTCTAGCTCAATCATGTATCGGGCAAGACAGCCTAACGATTTATATTTTCTTGATGCTGCTAAAAAAATTCGTCAGTATGCTCGAACTAATTGGCACTTTATAGTTTTCCGCTCGATTTGTCATCGATCAATTTGTTCATTTGCGTGGGCATATAGAGTCAGTTCTGCACTCGATCCGTTAATTTGCTGAAATGCCATGGCAGAGTTTTGTACACGATCTGTTTGCTAAAATGTCGATGGGCATTTTTTGTTTTGTACTCGACATGATTGCTGAAATGCATAATCATGTAGTATAGTTTTGTACTCGATGGATATACATTTCCTACTTCGCCTTAAATTAATCACCAACCACTGTATCTCATAATTAAACAGATGGACAGAACTTGGAAACTGCATGGACACTTATGTTCCCCTTCATATATAAATGGTGTTCAACCCTTTATGGGGTTTATTAGAGCTCATGATGGTCACAACCTGGACGTGTATTGCCCGCGCTGCACATGTATGAATGGTGAGAAGAGGCCTCACCCTGTAGTGGCAGATCATTTACACATTTTTGGGATGGACCGCACATATGTTAGGCGGGTTTAGCATGGTGAACCATATAATGATCCTTTAGCAGGAGAAGCAGATCTTGCTCACACTGTATGTGTGCTGGCATATGTAGTTAATTATTTATATTGATGCTGCCGCTGTTTCAATCAATAGTTTGCATTGCTGTGCAAGGTTCTGTACTCAAATTTAACTTGTTGCAGATGGATGGACGGGAAGGAGAGAAAAAGCGCTTGCTTCAGGAAACGGGTTTCAGCTCTGGGACATGTGCTGTGCCAGATGAGAAGGTAAATATGTAAAACGGCATTTGTTCAGGTTGCATCCCTTAGATGTTTGTCTAATCGGTTGATGTACTAATTGCAGAAGCATAGAGTTAAAGAGGTCTCTCAGTTTGATGGGAGATTTGAAGATGAATCTCAGTTTGATGCACCTGTGGATGGTACTGATGACGAGCCTTTCATAGACGAAGGTCCTGCACCTGAGATTATCCAGCCTACAGAAGGAGGCCGTGGACCGAGTACACAGCTTTGCGTTGAAGTGGATGCACGCCCGGAGATCATCACGGGCGTCCGGGTAGTCTCAAGACCACCCAGCCCTGATGCACCTGTGGATGGTACTGATGACGAGCCTCTCATAGACGAAGGTCCTGCACCTGAGATTATCCAGCCTACAGAAGGAGGCCGTGGACCGAGTACACAGCTTTGCGTTGAAGAGGATGCACACCCGGAGATCATCAGGGGCGTCCCGGTAGTCTCAGGACCACCCAGCCCTGATGCAAAATGTTGAGCTACTTTATGATTCGTACTCTTATGTTCTGGTGCTGTAGTATGTTATGATTTGTACGCCTTTGGCGCTAGATTAAGCATTCAGTGGATGATCGCGTTGCAAAATTCGACACCCACACAATCAGTTCATCGTACAAGTAGTAGCACAATTACTTCTACAGCGATTCCTGCCAGCGCATTAGTTGGTAGCATGAAACACTTTCAGGTACTCCCCTCTGATTCATATTAATTGACTCAATTCTGTCTAGATATGGATGTATCTAGATGCATTTGTTAACTAGACTAACAAACTTGAGTCAGTTAATATGAATCCGTGTAAACCGCCCAAGTCCTCGAGCAGCTAGTTTATTGACTCTGGACTCCAAGCCTCTCGCGGCAAGCCATCGACGAAGCTTTGACCAGATCTTGGCCCGCAATTTTTTTTGTGTGGCGAATAGCAAAGCTTTGACCAGTTCCTCTCGGGATACAGCACGCCGGTGAGCTTGCACGGTTGCCATGAGCACTTTCCGGCGGAACTTCCTCTTCAGCGCCCTCAAGCCGCTGCTGCGAGACAGCACGCAGTGCCTCGAGGTGGACGGAATTCTGGATCTCAGGGCGGGTGGTCCGCATCGTCCGGGAACGATCTCCAGCGGGTTAACGAGGACATGCATGGCGGCCAGGGGATTTGTTTTTTGTTTTTTTTTTGGTTTGAGCTTGGGATTTGGGGTTTTTTCGGATAGGGGAGGAGGAACCGAGGAAGAGGAAGGAACAGCCGCGTGCTTGGCGCGTGGCGGTGTGCTTGAATTTCGAATTTTTGTGAAATGTTTCATTTCCCCGCTACAATTCGGGGGTTTCTTGACGCGCCAATGCGTCCCGCCGGGCAGCTTCAAGTAAATTTGGGGTGCCACACTATGGGCCCTAGTTTCAGTGAGACATGTAATGACTAGTCACATCAGTAAGTTCACTGTGTAATAAAATATGTTACCCCTCCCCTTTATGTAGCACCCCTTCTCTCCCGATCGAGTGCCGATTGCCGACGGATGCAAGCCGCTAGCTCGATCCCCTCCTTTCGCCTCCACCGTCCAGGCATCCAGCTTGGAGGGGCAAGCTGCATCTAGCCCAAGCGGATTAGGTAGGACTAGTAATGTTCTCTCCTTTCTCGAGATCGGTTCTTTTTTCCTCTCCTCGATATCTTGCGCATCTCTTTCCTATTCTGGGCAAAGGGGTGTCTTTCTGGTCACCCTCGAGCTGGGAGTGATTGATGGGGGTGGGGGGCGGGGGCTACCTTTGCTTGGATTGGGGTGTTCTTCCTTTATTTGTCGACATTTGCAACCTTTGTAGTTTCTGCTGATCCTCACTGTATCTTTTGTCAGCTTGTACAGGAAAGGCAAGACCTCGGCGGTGGGGGCAATGGAGCGTAAGGCCACCACGCATGTGGGCAGTTGGCTGAGCCTGAGCTGCGTCCCCAGCCCCGCGAAGCAGGTACTCCGTTTGCTTATCCACTCTTTACCTTTTAAGTGTCTCTCTGGTCTCTGCATCCTCAATCTGTTCCTGTTCTGGAATATGCTTAAAGTAGCACATGTCTTCAGCTGTTTGTGCGTAAAGCCTCTGTGACACCATGCTCTATATTCTCTGTATCAGGTTGGTACCTCCAGGTTCCGTGCTGAGGCTATGGGGAACGAGAATAGCGCCCCACCTGCTGCAGGAGCATGGCCCGATCTGCAGCACAAGAAGCGAAATGCCACTGCCGAGCTGGGCAGGGACCGCCCAGGGGTAATTTTTTTAACCAACTTACCATGATGTAGTCTGAATCTGATACTCCCTCAGATCCAAATTAATTGACTCAACTATCTGTAGATACGGATGTATCTAGATGTGTTTTAGCTCTAGATACTACTGCCTCCATCCCAAAGCTTTGGGCTTATATTATTTTTAGAAAGTCAAACTATACCATGTTTGACTAAGCTTTTACCAAAAATCAGTAACATGCAAAATACAAAATTAATATCATTAAATAGATAATAAAATATATTTTCCTACGGTATCTACACAGTATTATATTTGTTGATAGAATGTTCTAAAATTTTGGTCAAACTTTGCTTGTTTTGATTTCTCAAAAATAAATAAGGCTTAAGCTTTTGGATGGTGGTAGTACATTCATATCTAGACAAAGCTGAGTTAACTAGTTTTTTTGTCTGTCCATAGCTAGTGTTCACGCTGCAAAAGGCTAAGAGCATCCACTATATGCATCAGTCTATCTCATACAGTAATTCAATATCACTGCTGAGGTCTGCCTTTTGTTTTGCTATTCATATGCAGACTGAAACTTTAGGGCCTTTACTCAAAAGGAAGATCAAAACTGCGGCTGATCAGGCTGCCAGTATGTTGATGCCGCCCCCATCTTCTAAATGCCTCTACAAGCACAAGGCCACGCACCAGCTGGGTGGTGATCTTTTAATGAATATGGTATATTTTCTTAATCCACAAAACATGCCTTGATTTTTCTCTGTTTATTGTCGGTTTTTTCTATGCTTGCCAAAAGTTTACAACAACAACAACAACCAAGCCTTTCAGTCCCAAACAAGTTGGGGTAGGCTAGAGTTGAAACCCATAAGATCTCGAAGCCAAAAGTTTAGAAACACCAAATTCGTTTGCTTACAATCATCATACAGTAATGTTCATCTACTCCAGTTCCCCTAACCCAACATAAAATGATGTTAATTTCGATTTTTAGATTAAAAGAGCACCATTAGGCGCTGTTAATTACGACTTTGAGATTAAAATGTCATTTGCAATTGTTAATTACAATTTTGAGACAATTGGTTAGTTTAACCTCGATCTCTTCTGCTCTCCATTTTTCCCAACCGAACAAAAATGTAACCATTCCATTCCTCTGAAATGGAACCATTCCATTCCATTCCACGCTGTTTCAGAACCGAACACACCCTTGCATTGTTGTGAACTGTTGTCCATACACGGCCATACCCTTCCACTTACATCTAGCACTATATGCATCAGTCTGTCTCAGAGTCATTCAATATCACTGCTGAGATCTGTTCCCATTCTTATGCAGGCTGAAACTGCTGCGCCTTTACTCAAGTGGATGCAAAATGGGGCTAATGAGGCTGCTGTGAGGACGATGGTGCCGGCACCATCTTCCGAAAACCTCTACAAGCACGAGGCCATGGGCCAGCTGGGTGGTGACCTTTTAATGAATCTGGTATATTTTCTTAATCCACATACATGATTTCATTATTATCTGTTTAATTACTGTTGGCTTTGTCTAATGCTTACCAAAAGTTCAGAAACACTGCGTTTGCTTACAATCATCATACACTAATTTTTCACTTTTCAGTCTGTCTCATCCAGTATATAAACTGTTGATTTCCATTGGCTTCTTTTGTAATCATTTGCATTGTTGTCAACTGTTCTCTATGCACAACCCTATTCTTCCACTTACACCCCGCACTATTTGCATCAGTCTATCTCATAGATTTATTAAATATCAATGATGAGTTCTGTTGCTATTCATATGCAGGATGAAACTTCTGTTCCTCTACTCAAATGGATAAAAAATGATCCTGATGAGGCTGCTGTGAAGACGATGGTGCTGCCACCATCTTCTGAAAACCTCCTCAAGCACAAGGCCACGGGCCAGCTGGGTGGTACCCTTTTCAGTAAGCAGGTATATTTTCTTAATCCTCATACATGATTTGATTTTTGTCTGTTTATTGCCGGCTTTGTCTAATGCTTACCAATAGTTCAGAAACACACACACCTATTCTTCCACTTACATCCAGCACTATATGCATCAGTGTCTCATAGATTCATTTTATATATCACTGCTGATGTCTGTTGCTCTTCAATTTTTATATGCAGACTGAAACTGCTAAGCCTTCATTGGTCAAAAGGATTGCAACTGCTGCTGATGAGGCATCTGCAGAGGCTGCCACCAAGTTACTGTCAGCCCCACCTTCTGGATGCTTATATAAGCTCAAGTCCAAGGATCAGCCGGGCCGTAACCATCCAAGGGTTCGGGTATATTTTCTTAAGCCACATATACATGCCATGATTTATGTCTGATATTATCACCGGCTCTGTCTAATGCTTTTTGGAATTCGGAAACACCAAATTAGCATGCTTATATTCATCATACACTAATTTTTCACTGTTCAGTTTGTAACATAGTGTTATGCACTTGCTTGTCAACATTTGCATTGCTCTGAACTATGCACTTTACACAACCTAATTCTTCCACTTACGTTCAGCGCTACGCACCAGTAGTACCTCCCATGTTTCCTTCACCATCCCGATGCCGAGCTTGCGGGAATATGGCGGGCCCATGTACATACCCCGCATATAACACCTCCTATGGCTCTATCTACCTTTCTAGTAGCTCCTTCACAGAGTTACAGGTATGTATTCTCAGTGGTTTAGCATGAATTGGCATATAGTAAAGTCTTGTTTTTAGTCTTCCTGCTTCTTACATTTGTATCAATTTTCACATGCAGACTGTACCTTGTGAACTTCGTCCAATGATTAACCAGATGTGTCCGCATGAAGGATCTTTCACTATGCATGGCAATGGCAAATTGATGAACACCTACACGGTCTATGAGGTGTATGTCTACAAGACGCAGGCCATCACATATTTGTATGGACATGATTGGAGAAAGTTTGCTTTTGACTACGGTCTGAAGAAGGGCGACGAGCTGAGGATCAGAAACTCAAACGGGCAGATATACGTAACTGCTTACAGAGTTGGAGACACTTCCAAATATATAATATGTAACTTTTTTCTACTCATATCTTTTGATAACTGCATTCTGAGCAGTTGTTCTAAACCATTCCCTCTGTTCTAGCTTGCTGGGTTTAACATGATCAAAGCTGCAGATCCCCTGACGGAACAGGAGCGGATGTCACAAAGGGCAACCACACCAGCACCGGCACCGGCTTCCCACTCTCCTGCATCAGCACCGGTTCCTGTACCAGCTCCGTTTACTGCATCTACCCAGCAGTCCCCTACATCAGCATTGGTTCCTGTAGAGGCCCCATATACTACACATGCCCAGCAGGCTCCTGCATCAGCACTGGTTCCTCTAGCTGCACCGTTTACTGCACCTGCCCAACAGTCTCCTGCATCAGCACCGGTTCCTCTAGAGGCACCGTTTACTGCACCTGCCCAGCAGTCTCCTGCATCAGCACCAGCTCGTGTACCAGCCCAGGCTCATGCACCTGCCCCAGCCAGATCACCGAGGTCTCAGCTCATTGCTGTGGCCACCCGTGTGGTGACCAGGACGCATCTGAAGGCTATGTTCGTGAGTATATGACAGCATAACTGCTCTTATCTTGATGTCTTCTCTGCTCAAAGTCTCACATGGTTCAGTGCATTGGTGCCATTGACTAATTTTTGGTGGTATCTCTTGCTTTGAATCAGAAATTGCCTAAAAGTATCTCCAAGGATCTCAATGCTGGCCGAAGGGGCAAGATATCCCTCGTCATGGAGAGTGAAGGTCTCACCGTGGAGGGACGGTACTCTGTCAGTCCCACAGATGGCCGCTTGGCTGTTACTTCCAGGTGGAAAAAGTTCATTGACGGTGCCAAACTTCGCATTGGATCAAAGTTGAAGGTCAAGATCTTTCGATGCCGCTGTGACATGCTGGTCATAAAGTTCGCGGTTGTCTAGTTCTGTTGTCCCATGAGCCCTTAGCAAATGCATTTGTAGTTATACTTATATAAGGTTATCTTATCTGAACTGCTAATTAATTGTATGGGTGGTAAAACTCTGGCAAGCTTTTGCTCTTAGCAAGTATGTATGTATGATCAGCTATTATGATAACTAATGTTTGTGTTCATCTTAATTTGCATTTCCCTTTTAGAAAAAAACTTAATTTCTATTTTGGCTGACCTGTTAGAGAACTATCAGATTGAACCCACAACATGATTCATATAGATTCATTACACCGAGCCACATGTCTTGACCTTGCGATACACTACTTCCATTAATTAGTGCAAGAAGGCTTACCTGAGCTGCCTGAACCATGGCAGATTCGAATCCACCTTATCTATCTAGAAATACAACCTTTGCAGAAAGAGGATTTGCAGTATGGGGAGGCTGACATTGGGGACCCATGAGCCAGCAGCGTCGTCAACGTTTTAAAGGTGGCAGGAGATCGAAAGAAAAAATAAGCCAAAAATCAGTTGGTAAACAAATTCAAGAAAAGAAACATTTACCTTTCTGAGAGGATGACATGCGGGACCCATGAGGCAGCAGCATCCTCAACTATTTCAAGGCGGCAGGGGATCAAAATAAAAAAGGAAATAGCCAGAAATTAATTAGGGTAAAAAATAAATCCATCAAAGGAAACTTTTATTGTTCATAGAGGATGACATGTGGGACCGACTTGCCAGCTGCGTCGTCATCGTTTCAAAGGGGGCAGGGGATCAAAAGAAAAAGACAAATAGCCAGAAATTAGGGGAAAAAAATAAATCCAACAAAGAAAACTTTTATTGTTCATAGAGGATGACATGCGGGACCCATGAGCCAGCAGCTTCCTCAACGTTTCAAAGTCGGCATGAGATTGAAAGAAAAAGTCAAGTGACATAATATCAGGAGCCAAAAATAATCCAAGAAAAGAAACTTTATTGTACATAGAGGATGACATGCGGGTCCCATTTTGTAGCAGCGGTCTCAACGCTTCCAAGGCGGCACAGGACCGAAAGAAAAATGAAGTAGCCAGAAATCAGGGTGTGAAAAAAATCCAAGAAAAGAAAGATTTTAATTGGGCTGTATCTGGACATCTGGGCCTTCGAACTATACTGCTGGGCCTTTTGACTCGTACAATTTCAGCCCACTCCAAAACAGGAAAGGTCGGATTTTTCTCAAAAAAAAAAACAGGAAAGTCCTATGCTTCGCAAAAACAAAAAACAAGGAGATTCAACATATAAGTTTGTTTATGTAGATATAAAGATTTAATTTATCCGTTTGCAATAGCTCAGAGCGAAATACAACGTTTATTGTCTGCAAAATAAAATATCACATGTTTCTTGTACGGGGAGGCTGACATCGGGGACCCATGAGCCAGCAGCGGAGTCAACGTTTCAAAGGCGGCAGGGGATCGAAAATAAAAAAAGCCAAAAATCAGTTGGTAAAAAAATACAAGAAAAGAAAACATTTATCGTTCTGAGAGGATGACATGCGGGACCCATGAGGCAGCAGCATCCTCAACGTTTCAAAGTCGGCATGAGATCGAAAGAAAAAGGCAAGTGACATAATATCAGGAGCCAAAAATAATCCAAGAAAAGAAACTTTATTGTACATAGAGGATGACATGCGGGTCCCATTTTGTAGCAGCGGTCTCAACGTTTCCAAGGCGGCACAGGACCAAAAGAAAAATGAGGCAGCAGCATTCTCAACAATTCCAAGGCGGCAGGGGATCAAAAGAAAAATAAAGGAAATAGCCAGAAATTAATTAGGGGTCAAAAATAAATCCACCAAAGGAAACTTTTATTGTTCATAGAGGATGACATGTGGGACCGACCTGCCAACAGCGTCCTCATCGTTTCAACGGGGGCAGGGGATCAAAAGAAAAAGGCAAATAGCCAGAAATTAGGGGTAAAAATAACTCCAAGAAAGGAAACTTTTATTGTTCGTAGAGGATGACATGCGGGACCCATGAGCCAGCAGCTTACTCAACGTTTCAAAGGCGGCATGAGATCGAAAGAAAAAGGCAAGTGACCAAATATCAGGAGCCAAAAATAATCCAAGATTTATTGTACATAGAGGATGACATGTGGGTCCCATTTTGCAGCAGCGGTCTCAATGTTTGTAATGCGGCTTGAGATCAAAAGAAAAAGAAAGTAGCTAGTAATTAGGGGGTGAAAAAAATCCAAGAAAAGAAAGTTGATGGACATAGAGGATGACATGCGGGTCCCTTGAACCAACAGCTTACTCAACGTTTCAAAGGGGGCAGGGGATCAAAAGAAAAAGGCAAGGCAAAAATCAGAGGGTGAAAAAAATCCAACAAAGGAAACTTTTATAGCACACAGAGGATGACATGCGGGTCCATGAGCCAGCAGGTACCTCAACGTTTCAAACGTGGCATGAGATCGAAAGAAAAAGTCAAGTTACCAAATATGAGGTGCCAAAAAAAACTCCAAGAAAAGAAAGTTTTATAGTACATAGAGGATGACATGCGGGTCCCATTTAGCAGCAGCGGTATCACCGTTTGAGAGGCGGCAGGGGATCGAAAGAAAAAGGCAAGTGAAAAAATATGAGGAGCCAAAAATAATTCAAGAAAAGAAAGTTTTATAGTACATAGAGGATGACATGCGGGTCCCATTTAGCAGCAGCGGTATCACCGTTTGAGAGGCGGCAGGGGATCGAAAGAAAAAGTCAAGTGACCAAATATGAGGTGCCAAAAAAATCCAAGAAAAGAAAGTTTTATAGTACATAGAGGATGACATGCGGGTCCCATTTAGCAGCAGCGGTATCACCGTTTGAGAGGCGGCGGATCGAAAGAAAAAGGTAAGTGACCAAATATGAGGTGCCAAAAATAATTCAAGAGAAGAAAGTTTTATAGTACATAGAGGATGACATGCGGGTCCCAGTTAGCAGCAGCGGTATCACCGTTTGAGAGGCGGCAGGGGATCGAAAGAAAAAGGCAAGTGACCAAATTTGAGGTGCCAAAAATAATCCAGGAAAAGAAAGTTTTATAGTACATTGAGGATGACATGCGGGTCCCAGTTAGCAGCAGCGGTATCACCGTTTGAGAGGCGGCAGGGGATCGAAAGAAAAAGGCAAGTGACCAAATTTGAGGTGCCAAAAAAACTCCAAGAAAAGAAAGTTGATTGCACATAGAGGATGACATGCGGGTCCCATTTAGCAGCAGCGGTCTCAACGTTTCCAAGGCGGCAAGGGATCAAAAGAAAAAGGAAGTAGCCAGAAATCAGGGGGTCAAAAAAAATCCAAGAATAGAAAGAATTTTGGTTCATAGAGGATGACATGCGGGACCCATGATCCTGCATCGTAAACGGCTCGATCGGAGAACGTTGAACGAGATGGCGCGATCTAGAAAAAAAACAATGCCAGAGAGGCTGCCATCTGGGCCCTACATCCCTCGGCGGTGCGGATTTGCGTTGACTCGGCCGGCGAACCCGAGATTTCGAGATGCACCACGTCCCGGGCCACCATACGCCACGTTTTGGCCGCTTTCGTCGGGCTAGGTGGCCTCAAAAACGAGAAAAAAAAAGTTTTGACATGCACCACGGAGGGACCAAAATCGTCGGCCATGGTACACCAGCAACCACGGCGCGACTTCAACTTCGTCGGCCATGGCAACTTTTCTTGTAGTGAATAGAACAAGAGTGTCAAGGTTAGCATAAGCAAATCAAGCTAGATAGAACCCCCTCATGATTAGATGCTATTGCAAAATAAATAAAATTGACTACTCTAGATGGGAACATTGGATGATGATGTTGAAATTATGAAAGGAATATTGAAGGTGAATATGACCAAGAGAAGATAGTGATTTTTGATTGAAAACTGATGATGGTTGAATGCGATACCTTTCCAATATACAAGTACCCCCACAATACCTGATTATGGGTAGGGTCTAACTAGAAGTTTATATATCTTAGTATGGGTTCCCTCTAAACAAGCGTCATAGGGGTTATGCCGAGGCTGCCTCCGAGAAATGTGAAATGACGTGAATGAGGTGAATTGTCCGGCCCAAGCCCTGTGCAGTTCCCGGGTTAACAGTTGGTTTTCACCGGGAGGCCAAGCTCATGGGGAGAGGTGCCTATACTAGGGGGTGTAAATGAAAGGTTAGGGTTGATGATCCGCGTACTGAGTTACGATTATTCAGAGTTGTCTCTGACGGATGTAATCAAATGTTGTGGCACAAGTGTGCAACCTCTGCAGAGTGTTAAACCTATTCGAATAGCCGTGTCCACGGTTACGGACGATTGGAAAGGCCATACTGTTCCGTTGTCAGAACTTGTCTTAAAAAGGGAATGATGAATTTGAACGGTGACTTGAATTGTTGAAAAACACCACTGAGGTGTGGGAATGACACTAATGTTCCCACTTGAGTTAGTCTAGAGATTCAAGCATCTTTACTAAATACTTACAAAATAAACTTGGCTTTATGCAAATAAACCTAGAGCTTAGCAACCATTAATATTGATAATTACTTACATTAGTGTTAGTTTGCGAGTACTTAAGTACTCATGGCTGTGTCCCTGGCTATTCCAATGCCAGACTTTGAAGAGGAGCAACAGTACGAGGATGACGGTCAACAAGACGTCTACCAGAACTAGGATGCTTCTAACGTCAAGCGTTGGCCTGTGGATAGATAGTTCCACCTACTACGACGCTTCCGCTAGTTATCTATGTTCGTTGATCGTTTAGATCAACTATTTGTGTAATATTGAATAATGTAATATATGGTGTAAGACTTTATGTGTTGTAATAAATGATGACTCTATGGTATTCAACTGTTATGTCTCGCAACAACAATATTCCTGGGATTGCGATGTATGACATAATAGAATCTTGTTCAACTCTTTTGGGATGCCCTTCAGGATATAGAGGATCCTGGGTAGAAACACCGCCTCTAGTTGTTACTTCATAAGCATGTTTTTCTTCATGAGTATTTTTTAACAAGTCATTTTGCACTTTAGTAAGTTGATCAATTTGAGTTTGAATCATATTAAAATGTTTAACAAGCATCTTAACATCATTGGAGGTTCTCTCCACAATATCATGCAATTTACTAATAGCTTGAGAATTTTCCATTAGATGATTCTCTACTCTCATATTAAAATTATTTTGCTTAACAATATAATTATCAAATTCATCTAAACATTGATCAGGAGGTTTTGAATAAGGGATATCTCCTCTATCAAAGCGTTGAAGGGAATGTACCTCAATTGTGGATGAAGGGGGAATTATCTTACATAGGTCTTCTATTGGAGGTAAATTCTTCACATCTTCAGATTTAATACCTTTCTCCATAAGAGATTTCTTGGCTTCCCTCATATCTTCATCATTTAATTCAATCATACCCCTCTTCTTCAATATTGGTGTCGGGGTTGGTTCAGGTGTAGACCAATCATCATGATTTTTGCTTATCTTAGCCAATAATTCTTCAGCTTCGTCCGGAGTTCTTTTCCTGAAAACACAATCAGCACAACTATCCAGGTATGCCCTAGACTCAATGGTTAGTCCACTATAAAATATATCAAGTAAATCATGCTTTTCCAAATCATGTCCAGGCCGAGCTCTAATAAGAGAGCAAAATCTTGCCCAAGCTTCAGGCAATTTCTCTCCATCTTCTTGATCAAAACTATAAATTCTCTGCAGAGCCATATGTTGAGCACTAGCGGGAAAGTATTTCCGAAAGAAAACATCAAGCAAACAACTTGGACTATCAATAGAATCAGGAGGCAAATTATTATACCAAATCTTAGCATCATCCTTTAATGAGAAAGGGAAAATCTTAGCAACAAAATAAGTACGCATCTTAACATCATCAGAAAACAAGCTACTTAAAGTGGAAAGCTCATTCATATGTTCTACAGCACTCTCTTTTTCAGTACCACAAAAAGGTGTTTTCTCAACAATAGATATATGAGATAAATCAAGAGAAAAGTCATAATCTTTATCCTTAATGTTTATAGGAGATGTGGCAAATTTAGGATCAGGAGACAGTTTATATCTAACAGCATGTTGTGCAATAAGCTTTTTGAGGTTACTTGTACTAGTAGTAGCATTGCATTTATCAATAAAATCATCATCAAGTTCCACATAATCTTCATCAAGATCATCAATCTCAGGTGAATTAACAGGTGTAACAGTATTTTCATTAGGAGTTTCAGTATTTTCAATTTGTCTAGACCTAGCAATTGTAGCATCTAGAAAAGGACCTAATGAACCAGTATTATCAAGCACAGTAGAAGCATCATCAAAATTATCAGAGGAATTTTCAGATTCAGCAGAAATACCAACACGTGAAGTTTGTGGTGGTGAAACAAGTTGACTTATCACAGATGGTGAATCAAGAGCAGCAGAGGTACTCAGAGTTGTACCTTTTCTTGTAGTGGATGGTAATATGGCGACTTTAGTATCGCGAGGTTTACCCATGATGGAGAATTTGCAGCGAACAATATCAATCCAAGTGAACTTGCAAATAAAGCTATGCTCCCCGGCAACGGCGCCAGAAAATAGTCTTGATGACCCACAAGTATAGGGGATCGCAACAGTCTTCGAGGGAAGTATTACCCAATTTATTGATTCGACACAAGGGGAGACAAAGAATACTTGTAAGCCTTAACATCGGAGTTGTCAATTCAGCTGCACCTGGAAACAGACTTGCTCGCAAGAGTTTATCAGTAGCAACAGTTTTATAGCAGTAGGAATAGTGAAATAACAGCAGCGGTGAAATAAAGACATCAGTAATGATTATAGTAAACAGCAGGATTAAAATACTGTAGGCACAGGGATGGATGAACGGGCGTTGCATGGATGAGAGAATTCATATAACAATCATGGTAGGGCATTTGCAGATAATAATAAAGCGGTATCCAAGTACTAATCAATCCATAGGCATGTGTTCCATATATAGTCGTACGTGCTCGCAATGAGAAACTTGCACAACATCTTTTGTCCTACCAGCCGGTGGCAGCCGGGCCTCTAGGGAAACTACTGGAAATTAAGGTACTCCTTTTAATAGAGTACCGGAGCAAAGCATTAACACTCCGTGAACACATGTGATCCTCACATCACCGCCTTCCCCTCCGGTTGTCCCAATTTCTGTCACTTTGGGGCCTCGGGTTCCGGACAGCAACGTGTGTATACAACTTGCAGGTAAGATCATAAAACAATGCATATCATGATGAAACAATAACATGTTCAGATCTGAGATCATGGCACTCGGGCCCTAGTGACAAGCATTAAGCATAACAAGTTGCAACAATATCATAAAAGTAACATCTACGGATACTAGGCACCATGCCCTAACAATCTTGTGACTATTACATGATCAATCTCATCCAATCCCTACCATCCCCTTCAGCCTACAACGGGGGAATTACTCACACATGGATGGGGGAAACATGGCTGGTCAATGGAGAGGCGTCGGTGGTGATGGCGGTGATGATCCCCTCCAATTCCCCGTCCCGGCGGAGTGCCAGAACGGAGTTTCTGGTCCCGAGGCGGAGTTTCGCGATGGCGGCGGCGTACTGGATGTCTTCTGGAAATATGGTCGAACCCCCTGGCGTTTTTAGGTCGAAAGGGATATGTAGTTGAAAGGAGAGCATCGGGGGGCCGCCGAGGCGCCCATACCATAGGGCGGCGCGCCTCCCCTCCAGGCCGCGCCGGCCTGTGGTCTGGGGACACGGGCCCCCGTTCGCCCTTTTGGCCCTTCATCTTCACGGTAAAAATAGGCCCATTGCGATTATTTCCGGGGTTTTTCCTGAAAGTCGAATTTCTGCACAAAAACGAGACACCAGTGCAATTCTGCTGAAAACAGCGTTAGTCCGTGTTAGTTGTATCCAAAATACACAAATTAGAGGCAAAACAATAGCAAAAGTGTTCGGGAAAGTAGATACGTTTGGACGTATCAGGCAGCATCATAGGCGTTGAAGGGCTCCTCCTCTTCGGGAGCAGCTTCTTCGAGAGCTTTCCTCGGCAGAGAACTGCTAAGCTTGGAGGTGCCGGAGCCTTCCGCATCACCCCTTTTCCTTTTGTTCCTTGGAGAAACGGCGGAAGGGATAGAATGGGTTGACTCCGAAGCCTCGGATTCAGCTTCTTTCGAGGAAGCCGCGAATTTGTGAGATCCCGCGACTTCGCTCTCGGGCGAGAGGTGACCGGGCGTCGTCGGTAACGACGATTTGTTCTTCGACTTCCCCACCTTCGGGAAGGGAGGAAGAGACGATACAATTTTATGCTTCTGCAGAAGGAAGAAATATATCGACAAGAAATTACACCAATGAAATTCACAAAATAGCAGTCGCAAAAACGAAATTTGCCAAGGACAAAGATAGTTTACCTTGGGGAGGGCGTTGGTGCCGCTATACGGCTCCATGCGACAGGAGGTTGGCATGGCGTCTTTCTTGCTCAGCGATGAGATCTTCCAGACAAATTTCTCCAAGTCCTCGACCGATAGATCTTTGGACACGCGGTCCACATCTTTGTCGCCAGCATACAACCATAGAGGGTTTTTGCGAGCTTGCAGGGGCTGTACCCGGATCCGAAGAAAGTAAGAGTTTAGGGTTAGGGGTAGATATATACATGATTTTCTGGTTTGAATATGTCTAGACCTTGTTTATCAACTTGAATGCTTACTATATGACACAAGAAGACTATATGCTTTTGTTTTTCATTTTTCTGATTTTTTTTGAATTTTATGCCCGTTTGAATCTTTTGGTCAAATCTTAGGTTTGACCCAGATTTAAACAAGTTTAAGACATGCAAATGAAAAGGGAAGCTTGCATCCTTCTTAGTCACTCTAAAATGAATTTTTAAGAGGTTTTTGAAATTTCCATGTTTGAAACCCAAAACCACTTCTCTTCATGCTTGACTTCATAATACAAAGTTTAGGGGTTAGGGGGAGATACATGATTTGTCTAGTTTGAATATGTCTAGACCTTGTTTATCAACTTTAATGCTTACTATATGACATAAGAAGACTATGTGCTTTCGTTTTTCATTTTTCTATTTTTTTGTATTTTATACCCATATATTTGAATCTTTGTGAAATCCTAGGTTTGACTAGGATTTAAACAAGTTTAGAACATGAAAGTGAAAAGGTAAGCCTGGATCCTTCTTAGTCACAATCTAAAATGAAGCTTTTGGGAGGTTCTTCAAATTTCCATGTTTGAAACCCAAAACCACTTCTCTTCATAAGACAGAGTTTAGGGTTAGGGGTAGATATATACATGATTTTTCTGGTTTGAATATGTCTAGACCTTGTTTATCAACTTGAATGCTTACTATATGACATAAGAAGACTATATGCTTTTGTTTTTTCATTTTTCTGATTTTTTTGAATTTATGCATGTTTGAATCTTTTGGTCAAATCTTAGGTTTGACCAAGATTTAAACAAGTTTAAGACAAGAAAATGAAAAGGATGTTTGAAACCCAAAACCACTTCTCTTCATGCTTGACTTCACAATATACAAAGTTTAGGGAAAATGTCAGTCTTTTTATGCAAATCTGCACATAAATGGCTCAAATTAAAACAGTATACTCGTTTCAGTGTTTTTGATTTCCTATAAAAAAATAGATTTTCCTGAGAAGTTCTAATTTTTGCCAGAATTTGAAAATTTTGGATTTCTTGTTCCTATTTAGATATTATAGATACTAGGTGACTCAACGACTGCTCCCTCAATTCGGCTCCCGGGTGCGTATGCTCCCTCTACCAACAAAATATATTTCAAAGTGTGAAAAAATTTGACAAAAAATTCTACATGTACATCTCCATAATATATGTGTGTGCGTCAAGTTTCACGAAAAAATAATATTTTTTATGACCTATGTAAAAAAGAGAAAACTTATCCTGTGAAAAGCATTGTTTTAAGCACTGAATTTTGTCTTTTTTACACACGTCACATGATAAGTTCATTTTTTATGAAACGACTTTGTGAGCGCGTAGCACATGAAGATGTACGTGCGGATTTTTTGTTTCAAATTTTTTGAGATTTAAAATATGTGTAAGATGCAATTTAAAATATAGGTAGCATATGCTCCCATGTTCCAAAACACCACTCCCACTCAACGACTCAACATTGACTCGACTCAGACACAACTACTACATTGACACAAGTACTAATATAATAAAGTAAGAGTACTAGTTTGTTTACATTTCCACAGGCCAATTTTACGAACAAAATTTCGAAAATTAACCTTCAGAAACTCGGAAGCCAGGTGACACATCAGTCATCAAGGATTGCAGCTAGTGGTAAGATTGGCGTCAGGATCTATCGTGACGATGTTGTATTCCTGCGGTCGATGTCCTCTCGCGGATGTAGAGCCACTTCTTGCGCCACCCTTGAACGAGTCGGGAACTTGAGGTCGAAGTACTCGACATCGGCGACGATAACAACGCCACCCACATTGTAGGCGGTGTTGTGGGAGCTGTTGCGGCGGATGAGGAAAATACGTTTCCACAGGGCCCAGTTAGGAGGGGTCCCGAGAAAGCACTCGCAGAGTGACATAGGCACCCCAAATGGGCCTGCCATAGATAGTACCCGGGATTTACTGAAGGCCCACTATCCGAAGAATAAGAAGATTCGGGAGCCCAAGATATATTAAGGAAAGCTAGAGTTGTAATAGAAAGTATTATTTGTAATCTGGCGGGACGAGTTAGAAACCGTCCCGGACTCTGTAACTTGTACAATACGAAACCCTCGGCTCCACCTCCTATATAAGGGGGAGTCGAGGGACAAAGAAAGGATCGAATCTACTGTCAACATAACCCTAGTTTTCATAATCGTCGAGTACTTTTCGCCTAAACCTTCGAGATCTACTTGCCCTCTACTTCTAGCAAAACCCTAGTCTACAATCTGTAGGCATTGACAAGTTAATCCTTTGTCAATTGGCGCCGTCTGTGGGAATTAGAGGCTGCAAGGATCTGATCTCGATGGCACGTTCAAGATCTTCGACTTCATCAACAGCAAGCAACGCGATGGATCGAGGTAACAAGGGAAAAACTGATCTATTCAATTTTATTCCTCACCCGCCCTCCCGTATGGATGCATGTGCCTATCTGGAGGAGCCCATCATCATGACGTTCGGAGAATTCCGATTTGGCGTCAACAAGGAAGGATCCTACCGTCTCGAAGTTCCGATCTCGTCGGAATTTTCAGCGGTCGATTCTAACTTTTCGTCGAGTGACGAGGAGTTTTCGTCGACATACTTCGTCGACAACAAGGCAAGCGGAAAGCTCGCCAAGATCTTCAGCAACACATCCTTCGAGTCATCTGCGGACTCCTTTATAAGCAGCGACTCCGACAGCGTCGACAGCTTCAACTTCATCGACAAGTCTGCTGCCATCGGAAAGGTCTTCACCACTCTATATGATGGTGTCACCAATCCCGACAAAAATCAATGCACAAAATATCATCAGATCTATGTGGTAGAAGGGGCAGGCACATCAGACCCGCAAACATCAGAGGCTTTCGACGAATTGGGAAATCCATACGTCGATCCCGCTGATCTCAGACATGGTCTAGGCACCAAATATCCTGGATCCACAACTCGCGCAAGAGTACAGCTCCCGCAAAGCGCGTGGGATAGGGCCGCGAAAGCCATGGATGGTTCAGAACCTATGACCACCACTGCTACTGCACAAGAACTTCAAGCATATCAATATAGACTTGCTCGAGTAAGCAGAGAGTTGGAAAAACAGACAGCATCCCTGAATAGGAGAAAAGAAGCAGCTTCTGCATCAAGCAGACGCCGAGCGGATTTAAGTCGACAATCTAGAACTTCGGGAGATAGTCACAGAGAAGCTCGGAGGAGAGCAATGTCTCGGCTGCAAAACATACCCGAAGCAGAGAGAGGAAACATAATCCAAAATCTCGACATGTCCTTTATGTCGATCGATGAAAGAGGAAATATCATCCCAAAAACGCCAGAGGCAGGTTACATGGCAACACAAGCTTATATCTTGGCATCCAGACCACCTGCTGGAGACCCGAGAGAACCATTGTTCAATATGGCGATGGCTGGAGTAGGAGTTATGGGAACAGCGTTTGCAACAACGCCTCCCGAAGAAAATCCTAGGCAAAATAGTCCACGACCCACCGCAGCAGTTCAAGACCCACCAAGAGCAAGTGGAGCAAGAGACACAGCAGTCCAAGTAAGGGTGGACAGAGCGCGACAAGAAAGGAGAGACCGTCAGCACTCGCCAGAACTTGCCGACGAAGATATGTGTGGGCTCCCGTGCTTTACGAGAAGAGTTCGAAAAACTCGAGTCCCAAAAGGGTTCAAGTTACCCGAGAATTTCAAGAAGTTCGACGGCCTGCAAGATCCCGAGGATTGGCTCGTGGATTATCTCGAGATGGTAAAACTGGTAGGAGGAACCAGAGCAACAGCTATGCAAAGTATCCAAGTTCACCTGAGCGGTGCCGCAAGATCTTGGATAAAGAAACTCCCCTTGAACTCCATCGACAGCTGGGAAACTTTTGAGGACATCTTCGTGAAAAACTTCCGATCCACCTGCAAGAAACCTGCGTCGTTGGAAGAATTACGGGCGTGTCGACAAAAACATGACGAGTCGATGAGGAAATATATACAGCGGTGGAACATTATCAAGAACTCGGCAGAAGACATATCTGACGAGAGGGCAATAGATGCGTTCGTAGCAGGAATCCGACGAGCAGACTTCGTCGAGGACTTGGGGAGAACTAATCCCAAGACAATCTCAGCGTTGATGGAAATCGCTAACAAGTGGGCAGATGGAGAAGACGCAATATACAACAAACGACACAGGTCGCCAGAAGAGGATCGTGGTCGAAATTATCAAAATAGAAGGCGATTTTCTCGCCAGTTCTACAACAACGATGCTCCCGGCCACATATCGGCTGGTTTTCGAGGAAATCCTGGTGGAAATAGTCGAGATGATTATCAAAGGAGCAATGAGCAACAAGGCGACAATAGAGGTGATTTTCGCGGCAACAGACAAAATAGTGGACCAAGGATTCAAAGACCTTACGTGTCTCCCGAAGAGATGATGAACGGTCCGTGTCAAATGCACTTTTACCTCGACAACAATGGAAAGAGACAGTCAGGACATCTCCAGAAAGACTGCCGCAATTTTCAGGCAATGTTGCGAGCCGCAGGAATCGCAAATGCCCAAGCAAATAACAGAAATCCTCGGGAGCCAAGGAGCGAGATTCACCTTCCACCTCCTCCCGCAATAACCGAAGAAAATCGACACCAGCTTAGAATTGCGGCAGCACCACATCCACCTCCATATGTTGACCCCAACTCTAACGGTGTGGTCTCGATGATTCAGAAAGCTAGGCCGTCCAACAGGGCGCAGAAGGTAATATCCCGACAAGTGTTCATGGCAGAAAAGATGCCTCCACCAACAGTTGAGTACTTAAATTGGTCGGGGCAAGATATCGGCTTCACGATCGCAGACCATCCGCAGCAAGTCCCTCGACCAGGACAATCGGCGCTCATCTTACCCGCTGTAATCGCTGGTTTCGACGTGTCGAGAGTTTTCATAGATGGCGGCAGCAGCTTAAACCTCATGTACGCAGATACATTGAGGAAGATGAACATATCCCTAGCAAATCTGAAGCCAACTGACACACGCTTCCACGGGATTACACCAGAGAAGCCAAGTTACCCATTGGGCAAGATCAACCTCGACGTTCAGTTTGGAACCCGAGAAAACTACAGGATAGAGAATTTAGAGTTTGAAGTGGTGGATTTCCCGTCGCAATATCACGCTTTGTTGGGACGACCAGCGTACGCCAGGTTCATGGCAGTGCCGCATTATACATATCTGTTGTGGAGGTTGCCTGGGCCTAAGGGACCTATCACAATCAAAGGAAGCTTTGCACTGTCCGATAAATGCGACAAGGATTTTCATCGACTGTCAGAAACTTTCGGGATGCAAGCAGAATATGCGGCACCTAGGTTCACTGATTATGATGTGCTGCCTGAGGTAGGAAGACCTTCTAAGGAGCCAACTTTCAATATAAATAAAGATTCAAAAGAGGTACAGATCCACCCGACAGATCCAAAGAAAACGACGTCCATTGCCGCAAACATGGATGTCGCATAGGAAAGCGCGCTCGTCGAGTTCCTCCGTGAGCACTGGAAAATCTTCGCATGGTGTCCAGCCGACATGCCAGGAGTACCCAGGGAACTTGCCGAGCACCACCTCAATTTGGATCCTCTCGCACGACCAGTAAAGCAACCTTTGCGGCGTTTTTCGGAACCTAGCCGCAAAGCCATGTTATCAGAAATAGATCGACTCAAAGATGCCGGGTTCATCAGAGAAATATCGGAAGCCACATGGGTAGCTAACCCAGTGATGGTGCCGAAGAAACACACAATAGTCCTTCGCATGTGCGTCGACTTCACGTGTCTCAATAAACATTGTCCCAAGGATCACTTTCCCCTCCCAAGGATCGATCAAATCATCGACTCCACGGCAGGATGCGAACGTCTTTCCTTCCTGGACGCATATTCTGGTTATAACCAGATCAGATTAAAAGAAGAAGATGAAGCCAAAACAGCGTTCATCACACCTTATGGCGTGTTTTGTTACAAAACAATGCCCTTTGGTCTGAAAAACGCGGGAGCAACATATCAGCGGATGATGCAGAAGTGCCTAGCAACACAGATCGGGAAAAATGTACAAGTCTACATCGACGATGTCGTAATAACATCAAAGAAAGGGTCAACGTTGATCGAAGATTTGAAGGAAACCTTCGACAACCTCGACAAGTTCTGCCTCAAGCTGAACCCAACAAAGTGCTCTTTTGGAGTTCCCGCAGGAGAACTTCTCGGGTTCTTAGTATCAGCAAGGGGGATTGAAGCTAATCCCGAAAAAATACAGGCCATCGTTACTATGAGAAAACCAACAAAGTTGAAAGAAATACAACAGCTAACGGGGCGAGTCGCAGCTTTAAGCAGATTCGTCGCCAGGCTAGGAGAAAAGGCGCTGCCGTTTTATGCGTTGATCAAGCAAGGGGAAAAATTTCAATGGAACGAGGAAGCAGACAGAGCTTTCGAGAATCTCAAGCGAGCAATTTCGACACCACCGATATTGGTGGCGCCAAAAGAGAAAGAACCTCTCCTCTTGTACATTGCAGCCACACCTCAGGTGGTCAGCACGGCCTTAGTAGTCGAAAGGGAAGAAGAAGGCAAGCTTCATGGAGTTCAAAGGCCAGTATATTTCATCAGCGAAGTACTGTCGCCGTCAAAACAGCGGTACCCGCAATATCAAAAGCTAGCATATGGAGTATTCACGACAGCAAGAAAACTGCGGCACTATTTTTCGGCTCACCCGATAATAGTGGTCAATGAAGCTCCCTTATCAAATATACTGAACAATCCAGAAGCTACGGGTCGTGTCTCCCTTTGGGGAATAGAACTTTCCCCTCGGGATATCACGTATGAAAAAAGAAAAGCAATAAAGTCGCAGGTCTTACCAGATTTCATTGCAGAGTGGATGGAGCTACAAAACACGGGACCCCCAGATTTATCGAGGACTTGGACCATGAACTTCGACGGATCCAAGAGATTGGAAGGTGCTGGAGCAGGCGTGATATTAGTCTCACCTGAAGGCGACAAGTTAAAGTATGTTCTGCGGATGACGTTTCCAAACGCATCTAACAATGAAGCAGAATATGAAGCTCTCATACACGGGATGAAGATGGCGAAAGCTTGCGGTGCAACCCGACTGAAAATTTTCGGCGACTCACAGTTGGTAGCACAGCAAGTAATGAACCAATGCGACGCAGTCAACGAAAGTATGATAGCATACAAGGAGGTGTACAATGAGCTGGAGAAGCTATTCGATGGTTGTGAGGTAAACCACATCAGCAGGATGAGCAACGATGAAGCCGACGTTCTCGCAAACATCGGGTCACAATGCCTCGCAATCCCTCCAGGTGTGTTCTGGGAAGAGATTAGCGAGAGATCAACAAAACCAGCAAAAATAAAGGAGAAAAAAGAGAAACCTTCGAGTATCGCCAAAAACATAGCAGAAGAAGAAGAAGAGCAAGAGCTAGTCATGATGGTGCAAATTCCATGGATGCAGGCGTACATATCATATATCCTAAGGAAAACCATACCCGACGATCCAGTCGAAGCAAGGCGAATAATTAGGAGATCCAAAGCCTTTACGGTGGTAAAAGGGGAGCTGTACAAACGCAGTATCTCGGGTGTGCTACAACGGTGCGTTACACCCGAAGAAGGAAGGATCATCTTAAAGGACGTGCATGAAGGAATATGTGGGCACCACGCGAGTAGCAGAGCTATCGCGGCAAAGGTTTTCAGAGCAGGATTTTATTGGCTCACAGCAATCGAGGATGCAAAGGAAATAGTGCGCACCTGCGACGCGTGCCAAAGATTTGCGGCAAGACCTCACTCGCCAGCAGCAGAACTTATGCCAATCCCACTATCTTGGCCCTTTGCTCAATGGGGTCTCGACATGGTGGGTAAGTTGCACAAAGCTTCGCCAGGAGGATACGAGTACTTGCTAGTGGCTGTCGACAAATTTACCAAGTGGATAGAGGCGAAGCCAATAAATTCACCAGATGCAGCATCCGCAATAAAGTTTGTGAAGAGCATTGTCTTTCGCTTCGGAGTACCTCACAGCATCGTCACAGACAACGGCAGCAATTTTACGTCCAAAGAGTTCAAAGCATACTGCGCAGAAGTGGGCATTAAATTGAGTTTTGCGTCTGTTGCGCATCCTCAGACCAATGGACAAGTCGAGAAGGCCAATGGCATCATCTGCAACGGCATCAAAAAACGTCTGCTAGGCCCACTAGAAAAAGCTCGGCATACTTGGCCGGAGGAGCTGCCAAGTGTATTGTGGAGTATTCGAACAACACCAAATACAGCGACACAGGAAACGCCGTTTTTCCTGGTCCATGGAGCTGAAGCAGTCTTGCCGATAGAAATCGAGCATGATTCTCCACGAGTCGCAGAATATGACGAAGAAACTTCGAGAAAAGCTTTGGAAGATGATGTTGACGCACTCGATGAAGCTCGAGACGAAGTCCTGTCGCGAGTCGCCAAATATCAGCAGGACCTGAAAAACTATCACAGTCGACGATTGCGGCCAAGATCTTTCCAAGTTGGTGACCTGGTTTTACGACTAAATCAAAAAAGCCATGAAAAACTCGAGTCACCGTGGCTAGGACCATACATCGTCACAGAAGTAATAGAAGGAGGAGCATACAGAATCAAAGACAAGAAGACAGGGATTGACGAGCCAAATCCCTGGAACGTGGCACAGCTCAGGCGTTTCTACGCCTAGGTGTCGAAAATATAGTCCTCCTTTGTAAAGCTTCAATGTACTGAAACGCCCACGAGTTTTCAGACGCACTCTTTTCCTTTTTCGGGGCACCGAGTGGGGCCGGGAAAGGTTTTTAATGAGGCGGGCTCGTGGTGCTGCAATATAATAAAGATAGTGGAATTATATATCTTCTTCTCGACAAGATCAGGGGTTTTCCCCTACATGATACAATATATATATATAAACACAGTATCGACAAATGCAAAAGAAGCATCCGGCCTTGGTAAAAATACCTCGCCAAAATAAAAAGAGATATCGACAAAATAGTGATCAACAAAAAGCTCGGGGGCTTACACCCGTACAAAATAGTACACAATGTATATTATCTTGCCTTGGGACAACCTCGCATTATAATACACAAGATATTGCAATCAAAACGCCCGGGGGCTTGGCGATAAAAATAAAATACAATGACTTTACAATATAGCTGGTCTATACAGGATATAAATCTCGGAAAAAGTTTCGTCTTCAAGAATTTCCCAATATATTATCTATGGTTAAGTGCTCGTTATTTACAGCACGAGTACTATGCTCAGCATAGCTGCCCTTCACGAAGAATTCGGAATCCATCCGGAGAAGTTCATCCATCATATCTTCGGCAACAGGAGTAACAATGTCATCATATTTGCCGAAGTTTCTTTTCCTCTTCGACATCTTCTCCAGGCACTTTGGGACAACTTGCCCCACGTCTAACTTCGGGTAGCAAATTTTTATCATGATCATCGCAAATCTTGCGCCAGCAGCTAGTTGGGCTCGTACAAAGCCGTGGATGCGAGGAGCATCTCGAAATTTGTCCATCAACGCAGGAAGGGTCTCTGGCATCTTATTGCGAGGAAACATGGTACCATACACCAGAGACAAAGTCCTTGTACAGAAGTCAAGATATTCGCGAACTTGAAGTGCACGATCTTGAAATCTCACGATTTGGCGGGTCCGCTCAGGTGTACCCCAAAAAGTCGATCCGTGTTCATGTGCAAGCCGAAGGAGAACATTGGAACGAGCCTCGACACGTTCATCTTCAGTTATAGGATCCAAAAAAGCACCTATTGTTTCATAAAACAATTCAGTGGGCAATGAGGAGGCAAGCAGCAAAGGAAACGAAGAAGCGAGATAAAGACAATGAAACTTACCCGCCATATCCAAGCTAGCATCTGTTAGCAGCTGGAGCATAGAATTCTCTCGAGATGCAGCTGCGTCAGCTTCAGCAACAGCGGCGTCCTTGTCAGTTATGGCATCTTGAGCTTGTTGAAGCGCAATTTTCTCCTTTTCAGAAGATTCTCGAGACTGCTCCATAAGTATAAGCGACTGCTTCTTCACAGACTGAAGTTGCACTCGAAGTTCTTTCAATTCTTCTGTCAGATCCACACTCGAAGAATCATCAAGGTTAACAGGGACAGAAGACTTCTTCGCAAGGGATGAAGGAAAAACTTCGGGAGGATCAGGAATTGGCGAATAATTGTCAAAAATCAACTGAAAAATAGAAAAACATCGACATCAATCATTGAGACAAAAGTTCGACTTCCATTCATTCTTGTAGTATATACATATCTATTACAAAAGAAGGAACTCCACACGACCTAATCGTCGCCAGGAGCGTTACAGCGACAGTACCAGAAGGAGGAGATAAACTAAAACAAAGCAAAAGAATATGGAACTAGACCTCCGGCCTTGATGAGCTGGGAGTCGAGGGTGGCTTGATCCCGAGATATGCCAAGATTTTCTTTGTGTTGGGTTTGGCTGCCTTAATCAGCGACCTCCACCTCGACTGTTCTATTTGATTGGTGTCGCCAACCTTCATCCAATCAATAGTTTGTCGGCTGTCAGCAACCAGGGCAACAGTACTTTCGACAGCAACCTTCATGTTCTCTTGGCGCATTTTCAGTCCAAGGTCTTCTGCTGAATTGAAGCTCTTGGCGAGATCAAGAAAAGTTGCGGGTTCCTCTTTCTTTGGGAAAAAATAAGGAAAAAGCCGCGACAATCCTGCTTTGGCCTGATCAATGCCTTCGCGTGCCTCTGATCCATGAACTTCGAGAAATGACAGGGCGTCGAGAAGAGGATCATTGACAGGTTCTTCAAGTTGAAACTCTTGAGCTGTTCTAGCTGTCAAAAAAGAAACTTATTAAGCAACAAACAAACACAGAAAAGGAAATACAAAAAATGATAAGTGATACTTACCGACGAAGCGGCGACTCTGTGTCTTCAAGCGTTTAAGGATCGCCTCTTCGCGAGCAGATTGAGCAGTTATATGGTCACTCAGCGAAGTTTCGGCATCATGAAGTCTCTTCCGAAGATCTTCGACACCAGCAGCATCAGCCTTGGCCTTATCAGCCTCTGCTCGCACCAACAGCATCTGACTCAGCCTCTTTGCGAGCCTTTTCACTTTGCTCTAATTGTTGAGCAAGTGTGTTGGCACGCTCATTGGCTTCCGCCAGTTTTTCTACCAAGGAAGATAAATATAGTTACAAATCTCGACAACAAAGAAGCAAAAGAACAGAAGCAAAAAAAGTAAAGCATTACCTTCAGCTTTACTAGCATATTCACGGTACCCGACAAATTGGGTACCGATGCGAAGAAGATCCTTTATCAAAGGCTGTTAAAAGGGGGATAGAAGGAAATGGTGGTATGAGAAAAATATAATGGTACAGAGAAATCAACAAAAGAAAACATAAACAATGACAAGGAAATTGAGAACTTACATCCTCCAAGAGAGGGTTAGAGGAGCTACTCAATTGGAGAGTAGGCTCCGGGATGATCTCCGTCCTCGCCCTTTTCGACAAAGGGGCTCGGGGGCTTGGAGGAGTGGCAGTGTCGACGTTCTGTCGAGGAGGCGAAGTTTCTTCTCCTTCAACTGGCGTCTCCGAGGCAACTAATGTATGTGACGTACTCGTTCGAGCAGCCACATCAGCGGTTGGTACCTCTTCTTCCTCATCACTACAAGTAAAATGTCGACAATATAAACAGCAAGATAGATACGAATGTTCAAATACAAGGAAAAGATAGAACAAGGACTCACGAACTGATAAGGGTCCCGAGATATGGATCATAAGCTGCCTTTTGCGACGAAGGATCAGTTTCCTCGGGTTTGGAGGTGCCGGAGGCTTCGGCGTCATCCCTTTTCCTTTTGTTCTTCGGGGAAACAGCAGGAGGAAGAGATTGCGTCGACTCGCTGGCTTCAGATTCAACTTCCTTTTCATGGGAAGCCGCAGATTTGTGAGAACCTGCGACTTCACTTTCATGAAGAGAGGAACCTTGATTGTCCTCGGCAACGACAGCTTGTTCTTCGACTTCTCCATCCTCAGGAAGGGGAGGAAGAGAAGACATAGTAGGATGGTTCTGCAAAAATAGCGACAAAAGAAAAAATAGCGAGATATCAATACAGTAAGATGAAGGGAACATTTTGAACAAGATAAAAATTCGAGAAGACAAAAATACCTCGGGGAGAGGATTGGTGGAGCTATATGGTTTCACGCGGCAGGAAGAAGGAACAGGATCTTTCTTATTTAAACTAGAAATTCTTCGAATCAGCTTCTCCAAGTCCTTTGCAGAGAGATCACTGGAGAGCCTATTGGCGTCATTTACACCAGTATATGTCCAAAGGGGATTTTTGCGAGCCTGAAGAGGCTGCACCCTAATTCTAAGAAAGTAGGCAGTGATTTGAACACCAGATAGTTCTTCGCCTCGAGTATTTTGGAGCTGATGAATACGAGACATAAGCGCTTCTGTCGCCTTTTTCTCTTCTTCGGAAGCTTCAGCATCCCAGGAGCGGCGGCGTTGAATTTTAGCATTTCCGTCGAAGGGGACTATGTTGTGCTCCACAGAGTTGGCACTTTCTTCGTGAATATAGAGCCACTTTTTGCGCCACCCTTGGACAGAATCGGGAAATTTGACGTCGAAGTATTCAACATCAGTTCGGACGCAAATAACAACGCCGCCTATGTTATAAGTGGCGTTGCGAGAGGCATTGCGACGAAGAAGGAAAATGCGTTTCCAAAGAGCCCAATTGGGAGGAACTCCAAGGAAACATTCGCACAGCGTGATGAAAATAGAAATATGGAGGATGGAATTGGGGGTCAACTGGTGTAGTTGAATCCCATAAACAAAGAGAAGGCCGCGGAGGAAATCGTGAATAGGGGCAGAAAGGCCGCGGATGAGGTGATCAACAAAACTAACCCGGTACTCCATTGGAGGGTTGGGGTAGCTTTCTTCGCTGGGAAAGCGGATGGCGTCATCTTTCTTCATCAGGCCAAGCTTCTTCATCAGGTTGAGGTCTTGGTTGGAGATTTTGGATCTCTCCCAGTCAAGATCTTCGGCGGCCATTGCGGATTCTGGAGTGCTGTGGCGCGTAAGTCGCGTGCGTGGTGGCATCAACAGCAATGGACAAGGCAATGCTTGAGCGTGCGGAAGACCAAACAGAATTGGGCGCAAGGGAAGTTTTTGCAGAGGGGAACAGATGTGCGGCGCAAGCGAAGGACTGGACCGAGGTTGAAGAAAGGTTTATATAGGGTTCGGACGAAGCAGTGCACCGTTGGATGAAGAAATCGTGTGGTGAAAAAGGATCTCGTAGATACAAGGGTAAAAAGGTATTTTTACTGAGAAGGAATGGAACAGGCGTTACCGTACGTGCGCCAGGAAAAGCGGAGGACGTGTGTCCCCCACTTGCACGACGTGTCAACGTGGTGAGAAAAATGGACCCACAAAGCAGAAAAATTTCGACTATTCATAGAGGTGAAGAGATTTTGACAAGGGAAAGTTTGTCGACAAGAAAAATAAAAAAAAGAGAATGGCGACAGGACAAATCATTTGAATACTTCTGGAGCTTTTGATCAAACACAAGTTTTTGCCCAAATGCTCGGGGGCTACTTTGGAAAAATAGAAAATTTCGAGTATGACAATATAGAAATGGCGAGAGCCTATGACCAAATCCAAGAATTTGTTCATAGCCTCGGGGGCTACTCCCATCGGGAGCGCTGGTCGCGCACCCGATAAAAATAAAAATATCGAGAAGGATCATAAATATAGCGGCAAAGGATGCTAATCTGTGGAGCCTACACCCAAGCACAAGTTCTTGGCTGTAGCCTCGGGGGCTACTCCCATCGGGAACGCTGTTCGCGTGCCCGATGAATTTGATCAGAAATAGAGAAAAAGAAGTGAGTATATTTCGAGTTACACAAATAACTCTACATATACTCCCATCGGGAAGACAAAATAAAGTCATCAAATATGACTCAATAAAATGTGCTATTCCAAAGGCGAAAAGCACTCGACAATATATTCTCAGAACGCCAAAGTTGCGATCAATTTCTGAATGCCGCAAATTTGCGAAGGTAAGACCCCAGATCCGTTCTGCTGGGCGTGGCATCGCCAAAGACTGCGCTCTGCTACTTTTATCCGTATCAACAGATACGAAGAAAAATCCTAACGGACGCGTTAGGTACCCGATAAATTTGACTGGGACTCGACAGAATGGTAAGACCTTAAGCGGCACTGTCGAAGTTTACACCAGTATCCCGAGATCATGTCCGGGGACGTGATCTTGAAGTAGGTTTTTGCGGATTGCCACTAGAGCAGTTAACTAGTACCTGATCCGTCAGATGAACTAGCCCCAACTACCATTATCCCTGTACAATATAGAATTTTATGTGAAGGAGTATGAATAAAAGCTCTCGAACAAAAATAAACGGGAGAGATTTTCCCTGACTCTACGATTCAAGCAAAATCTCGGGGGCTACTGACATAGGCACCCCAAATGGGCCTGCCATAGATAGTACCCGGGATTTACTGAAGGCCCACTATCCGAAGAATAAGAAGATTCGGGAGCCCAAGATATATTAAGGAAAGCTAGAGTTGTAATAGAAGTATTATTTGTAATCTGGCGGGACGAGTTACAAACCGTCCCGGACTCTGTAACTTTACGAAACCCTCGACTCCACCTCCTATATAAGGGGGAGTCGAGGGACAAAGAAAATCGAATCTACTGTCAACATAAATTTTTTCGTCGAGTACTTTTCGCTAAACCTTCGAGATCTACTTGCCCTCTACTTCTAGCAAAACCCTAGTCTACAATCTGTAGGCATTGACAAGTTAATCCTTTGTCACAGAGGGTGATGAAGATAGAGATATGGAGGATGGAATTGGGTGTGAGCTGGTGCAGCTGCAACCCGTACACAAAAAGCAATCCACGAAGAAATTCGTGGATGGGAGTGGATAAGCCGCAGATGAGGTGGTCGATGAATGTTACCCAGTATCCGATGCCCGGTGTGGGGAAGCTTTCCTCGCCGGGGAAGATCAACACCTTCTCCTTCTTCAGGAACCCGAGCTTCTTGAGCAGGTTTGTATCTTGATTTGAGATCTTGGATCTCTCCCACTCCGAAAGCTTCATATCTTCAGACGCCATCGGTGCGGTGTGCTTGGAGAGCTTTGCCCGCGGTGGCATTAACTGGATTGATGGTGGTGATGGAGAGTGATACGTCTCCAACGTATCTATAATTTCTTATGTTCCATGCTAGTTTTATGACAATACCAACATGTTTTAGTCATACTTTATAATATTTTTATGCATTTTCCGAGACTAACCTATTAACAAGATGCCGCAGTGCCAGTTCCTGTTTTCTGCTGTTTTTTATTTCAGAAAAGTTAGTTTACAAATATTCTCAGAATTGGACGAAACAAAAGCCCACGGTCCTATTTTCCACGGAGGCTTCCAGAACACCGAAGAGGAGACGGAGAGGGCCACGAGGCGGCCACACCATAGGGCGGCGCGGCCCCACCTCTGGTCGCGCCGGCCTATGGGGTGGGCCCCCCGGGCGCCCCCCGACGCTTCCCCTTTGCCTATTTATTTCTTCCATCGCAAAAACCCTAGTACCGAGAGCCACGATACGAGAAAAGTTCCAGAGCCGCCGCCGTCAACCCCATCTCGGGGGTTCGAAGATCGCCTCCGGCACCCCGCCGGAGAGGGGAATCATCACCGGAGGGCTCTACATCACCATGCCCGCCTCCGGACTGATGCGTGAGTAGTTCATCCTTGGACTACGGGTCCATAGCAGTAGCTAGATGATTGTCTTCTCCTCTTGTGCTATCATGTTTAGATCTTGTGAGCTGCCTATCATGATCAGGATCATCTATTTGTAATGCTACATGTTGTGTTTGTTGGGATCCGATGAATATGGAATACTATGTCAAGTTGATTATTGATCTATCATATATGTTATTTATGTTCTTGCATGCTCTCCGTTGCTAGTAGAGGCTCTGGCCAAGTTGATACTTGTGACTCCAAGAGGGAGTATTTATGCTAGATAGTGGGTTCATGTCTCCATTGAATCTGGGAGTGACAGCACCCTAAGGTTGTGGATGTGCTGTTGCCACTAGGGATAAAACATCATGGCTTTGTCTAAGGATATTTGTATTGTTTACATTACGCACAGTATTTAATGCAATTGTCTGTTGTTTGCAACTTAATACTGGAAGGGGTGCGGATGCTAACCTGAAGGTGGACTTTTTAGGCATATATGCTTTGGATGGCGGTCTATGTTCTTTGTCGTAATGCCCTAAGTAAATCTCATAGTAGTCATCATGATATGTATATGCTTTTCTATTTGTCAATTGCCCAACTGTAATTTCTTCACCCAACATGCTATTTATCTTATTGGAGAGACACCACTAGCAAACTGTGGACCCCGGTCCATTCTTTACATCTGAAATACAACCTACTGCAATCATTGTTCTCTTTTGTTTTCTGCAAGCAAACATAATTCTCCACACCATACGTTTAATCCTTTGTTTTCAGCAAGTCGGTGAGATTGACAACCTCACTGTTAAGTTGGGGCAAAGTAGTTTGATTGTGTTGTGCAGGTTCCACGTTGGCGCCGAAATCACTGGTGTTGCGCACTACACTCCTTCACCAACAACCTTCACGTGGCCTTCATCTCCTACTGGTTCGATAAACCTTGGTTTTTTACTGAGGGAAAACTCGCTGTTGTACTCATCATACCTTCCTCTTGGGGTCCCAACGGACGTGTGCTTTACCGTCACAAGGAGCTGCCTCCCACGCCAACAACAACTTTTCTGGCGCCGTTGCCGGGGAGATCAAGACACGCTGCAAGGGGAGTCTCTCACACCCAATCTCTTTACTTTGTTTATTGTCTTCCTTTATTTTATTTTATGTCTTGTTTGTTTTCTTTATATAAAAAACAAAAAAAAATAGTTACTTGCTTTACTTTATTTAATTCGGTTTGCTTAGTTTATTTTTATTGCTAAAATGAATACTCCTGAGAACACTAAGTTGTGTGACTTCACTAGCACAAATAATAATGATTTTATATGCACTCCTATTGCTCCACCTGCTACTACAGCAGAATTTTATGAAATTAAACCTGCTTTACTAAATCTTGTTATGAGAGAGCAATTTTCTGGTGTTAGTACTGATGATGCTGCTGCCCATCTTAATAATTTTGTTGAACTTTGTGAAATGCAAAAGTATAAGGATATAGATGGAGATATTATAAAACTGAAATTGTTTCCTTTCTCCTTAAGAGGAAGAGCTAAAGATTGGTTGCTATCTTTGCCTAAAAATAGTATTGATTCATGGACTAAATGTAAAGATGCTTTTATTGGAAAATATTATCCTCCTGCTAAAATTATATCTTTGAGAAGTAGCATTATGAATTTTAAGCAATTGGATAATGAACATGTTGCCCAAGCATGGGAGAGAATGAAATCTTTGGTAAAGAATTGCCCTACCCATGGACTAACTACTTGGATGATCATCCAAACCTTTTATGCAGGATTGAATTTTTCTTCAAGGAACCTATTGGATTCAGCTGCTGGAGGTACTTTTATGTCCATCACTTTGGGTGCTGCAACAAAGCTTCTTGATGATATGATGATCAACTACTCTGAATGGCACACTTAAAGAACTCCTCAAGGTAAGAAGGTAAATTCTGTTGAAGAAACCTCTTCCTTGAGTGATAAGATTGATGTTATTATGTCTATGCTTGTTAATGGTAGATCTCATGTTGATCCTAATAATGTTCCTTTAGCTTCATTGGTTGCTCAAGAAGAGCATGTTGATGTGAATTTCATTAAAAATAATAATTTCAACAACAATGCTTATAGGAATAATTTTGGTAACAACAACTATAGGCCATATCCTTCTAATAGTGGTAATGGTTATGGTAATTCTTATGGTAATTCTTACAACAATAGTAGAAGTGTACCCTCTGATCTTGAAGTCATGCTTAAAGAATTTATTAGTACACAAACTGCTTTTAACAAATCTGTTGAGGAAAAGTTTGGTAAAATTGATGTTCTTGCTTCTAAGGTTGATAGTCTTGCTCTTGATGTTGATCTTTTGAAACTGAAAGTTATGCCTGATGAAGTTAAAGATACTAAGTCATTTGCTAAAACAAATGCTATCCAAGTTCGAATTAATGACAATATTAGAATGATGGCTGAATTGCATGCTAGGTGGGAAAGAGAAGAAGAGAAGAAAAACTTGCTAAAGAGAATAATATAGCTAGAGTTTGGACTATTACCACCACTAGTAATGTTGATGCTTCACATGTTGCTAAACCTCCTACTATCAATGGTAAAATAATTGGTGTTGGCAATGTTTCTACTTCTACTACAAAGTGTGCAAAACTGCCTGAAACTGCTGAAACTGTTTGTGATAAAAGTGCTGAAATTTTTCAGAGTGTTGGGGACAATGGTCCCATTGTTGTAGATCATAATGGTTTTGATTTTGATAATTGTCACATTTCTGAAGTTATTAAGTTGTAAAAAAACTTGCTAGAAGTCCTAATGCTAGTGCTATAAACTTAGCCTTTACAAAACATATTACAAATGCTCTCATTAAAGCTAGGGAAGAGAAATTAAAACTTGAAGCTTCTATCCCTAGGAAGTTGGAAGATGGTTGGGAGCCCATCATTAAGATGAAAGTCAATGATTTTGATTGTAATGATTTATGTGATCTTGGTGCAAGTATTTCTGTTATGCCTAAGAAACTTTATGATATGCTTGACTTGCCACCTTTGGAATGTTGTTATTTGGATGTTAATCTTGCTGATAATTCTATAAAGAGACCTTTGGGGAGAATTGACAATGTTCACATTACGGTTAACAATAACCTTGTCCCCGTTAATTTTGTTGTTTTGGATATTGAATGCAATGCATCTTTTCCTATTGTTTTGGGAAGACCCTTTCTTCGAACTGTTGGTGCTATTATTGATATGAAAGAAGGAAATATTAGATATCAATTCCCTCTTAAGAAAGGTATGGAACACTTCCCTAGAAAGAGAATGAAGATGCCTTTTGATTCTATTATTAGAACAAATTATGATGTTGATGCTTCTTCTCATGTTACTTGATTTGCACTTTCTGCGCCTAGCTGAAAGGCGTTAAAGAAAAGCGCTTATGGGAGACAACCCATTATTTTATTTCTGCAATTTTTGTTTTATATTTGAGTCAAGGTGCTTGTTACTACTGTAGCAATACCTTTGTATCTTTATTTTCTTGCATTATTGTGCCAAGTAAAGTCTCTAATAGAAAGTTGATACTAGATTTGGATTTCTGCGCAGAAACAGATTTCTTAGCTGTCATGAATTTGCGTTTTTATATATTTAGAAGAATGTAAAAATTCTGAAAACATTCACGCGTGATCCTCAGATATGTACGCAACTTTCATTAGTTTTGAGTTTTCTGATCTGAGCAAGTTAAGTGCCTTGAAAAAATTCGTCTTTACGGACTGTTCTGTTTTTGACAGATTCTGCCTTTTATTTCGCATTGCCTTTTTTACTGTGTTTGAGTGGATTTTTTTGTTCCATTAAATTTCAGTAGCCTTGGGTAATCTCCAGAAGTGTTGGTAATGATTGTGTCCTTGCTGAACATGTGAATTTTTGATTATGCACTGATGACCCACAAGTATAGGGGGTGTATCGTAGTATCTTCGATAAGTAAGAATGTCGATCCCAACGAGGAGCAGAAGGTGTTGGCAACAGTTTCGATGAAGGATTCACTGTAAATGCTCACAAACAAGTATTCAAGGGGTTTTGATGTAACAGATGAATAAAGTACGAGTAAGTAAAATGCGAGAGAAATAATTGCAGCGAGTGGCCCAATCCTTTTTAGCACAAAGGACAAGCCGGTTTGTTTACTTATAATGACCAAACGTTCTTGAGGACACACGGGGATTTTAGTCTAGTGCTTTCGCTTCATGTAGCTAAATAATCTTCATTGTTTTGATAAGTGTTGTGTGGGTGAACCTATGCTAATGCACCGCCCTTCCTAGGACTAATACATACTTGTGATTATACCCCTTGCAAGCATCCGCAACTACAAGAAAGTAATTAAGATAAATCTAACCACAGCCTTAAACTCTGAGATCCTACGATCCCTCTTGCATCGATATACTAACGGGGGCTCAGGTTTCTGTCACTCCGGCAACCCCGCAATTAGCAACCGAATACAAGATGCACTCCCCTAGGCCCATAAATGGTGAAGTGTCGTGTAGTCGACGTTCACACGACACCACTAGAAGAATGACACCACAACTTAAATATCATAACATTGAATATTACTCAACCATAATTCACTACTAGCATTTAGACTTCACCCATGTCCTCAAGAACTAAACGAACTACTCACGAGACATCATATGGAATACAATCAGAGGTGATATGATGATGAATAACAATCTGAACATAAACCTTGGTTCAATGGTTTCACTCAATAGCATCAATAACAAGTAGAGAATAATGCCGGGAGAGTTTCCCCTATCAAACAATCAAGATTCAACCCAAATTGTTACAGCGGTGACGAGGTGCAGCGGTGGTGATGGCGGTGTAGATGGTGGAGATGATGATGATGATGATGATGGAGATGATGTCCCGCTCGATGACGATGGCGATGGCGTCGATTTCCCCCTCAGGGAATTTCCCCGGCGGATTCCTGCCCGCCGGAGAGCTCTTTTCTCTCTGGTGTTCTCCGCCCCGCAGAGGCGGCTGTAACTCTTCGTGAGGTCCTCCCTCTGGCTTAGGTTTTCGGGACGAAGGAGTACGCGAAGAAAAGGAGGCGAAAGGGGCTGTGGGGCCCCCACACCACAGGTGGCGCGGCCAGGCCATGGGCCGCGCCGGCCTGTGGTCTGGGCCCACCTTGGCTCCCCTCTTCTTCCCCTTCTGGCTCCCTCCGTCATCTGGAAAAATAGGAATTTACGTGAAATTTCCTTCCACAGTTGATCTTCCGAAATATTGCGTTCTGACGGTGCTTTTTCCAGCAGAATCCTGGCTCCGGTGCTTGATCCTCCAATAATGATGAAACATGCAAAATAGATGAAATAACATAAGTATTGTGTCCCAATATGAAATATATCAATGAATAACACAAATTATGATACAAAATAGTGATGCAAATTGGACGTATCAACTCCCCCAAGCTTAGACCTCGCTTGTCCCCAAGCGAAACTGAGCTCGATAAACAAGACCACATGTTTATGGAGTGAAGAGTCGATAAATAAAATACGGACAAGAAGCATCATATTCATTCACACAAGACATTCTAGTAAACAACTTCCTCATATAACTCTTCTTGAAATAAGTAAAGAGAAATCACAAGTAAAGGTGCATGAGAAATCATAGTTGGTGATGGCAAACTTTGTTCTTGGTCAGAGAACTACTAACGGATTGTACTCCTAAGCAAAGCTTTTATATAAGAATTTTATAGCTGGGCTTTCATATTCAAGCATGACAATCTCCTCATAATCATTGATAACTTCGAAGTCATATTCATTCAGATAAAATTGGTACTAAACAAGAAAGTATAAAAGACATGATTAACTGAATCATAGCATAAATGATTGGTTCACAACAACTCAATTGCTTGCTTGAGATAGAGAGAAATAGGTTTACCGACTCAACATAAAAGTAAAAGATAGGCCCTTCGCAGAGGGAAGCAGGGATTAAATCATGTGCTAGAGCTTTTCAAGTTTTGAAATCATATAAAGAGCATAAAAGTAAGATTTTTAGCGGTGTTTGTTGTTGTCAACGAATGGTAGCGGGCACTCTAACCCCCTTGCCAAACGAACCTTCCAAGAGCGGCTCCCATGAGGGACGACATCTCTACCAGCAAGGTAGATCATCCCCCTTCTCTTTTGTTTACACATGTATTTTAGTTTTATTAAGGATGACACTCCCCCAACCTTGACTTTCTCAATCCATGGCTAACCGAATCCTCGGGTGCCTTCCAACATTCACATACCATGGAGGAGTGTCTATTGCAAAATTAAGTTGCTTACTGATAAATCAGTGCAAAACATGTGAAGAGAATTATTAATGAAAGTTATTAATTGGGGCTGGGAACCCCGTTGCCAGCTCTTATTGCAAAATTATTGGATAAGCGGATGTGCCGCTAGTCCATTGGTGAAAGTCCGCCCAACAAGATTGAAAGATAAAACACCACATACTTCCTCATGAGCTATAGAACATTGACACAAATAAGGAGAAGTATAGTTTGAATTATTTAAAGGTAGCACATGAAGTATTTACTTGGAATGGCAGAAAATACCATGTAGTAGGTAGGTATGGTGGACACAAATGGCATAGGTTTGGTCTAAAGTTATGGATGTATGAGAAGCATCTCCTCTCGATACAGGTCTTTGGCTAGCAAGGTTTGATAGCAAGCATAAAGGTTGAGGGAAACAAACAAATATACAAATGATAGAACAATCATGCATCTTTCTCATAAGCACAAGCAATTTTAACTTCAGAATACTAAACTCATTAGCATAGAGATAATAGAGTAATATATCTAAGTGTATTTCTCTCTTTTATTTAAACATCAGGGTGTTGTTGCTATTGACCAATGCTAAGTTTGCCAAAACCAAATAGATTTACTTGATGCTCCCAAAGTGATATCAATACTTATGTCAAGAGTAATCATATAATGGAGATTGCAAACTAAAATAAGGTGTGCAAAAAGTAAATGATAAGACTTCTCATTAATATTCCATAACGATAACTCACACCAACGGATACATAGATAACCAACTAAGAGAGATACTTCCACATTGCATACTATTCCATATGATAACTTCCCTACTCATGATATGACACTACTTGATAGTAAAAGATAAAGGTAGTGATGATGTGATACCGCGGCACTCCCCAAGCTTGGAACAAACCAAGGGGATGCCAATACCGATGATGAATTACTCCTTCGGTGATGATGGTGAATCTTTGCCGTCATCAGACTTCCATGGAAGAGGCCCTCCATCAACAAAAGACATCTTGGTCTCCGGAAACCTGAAACTAGCAGCATGACTTATGCGCTTAAACCTGTTTTCATACTCACAGTTTTGATTATGAACATCATAGAGTTGAGCTTGGAGTTTGTTGGTGGTGTCGTGAAGTGAGAAGATATCGTCCCACAACTTTGCAGTCTCCTTCTTGTGTCCATCAATGAGTTCAGACACAATCTTGTGAAAGATATCCACTTCACGCTCAGCCATCTTCTTGTAGTTGAAAACCTCTTGTTCCAGTTTCTCCATCCTGTCTTCCAAACTCCCTTCTCCCTTAGGACCCTGGACATCTTTGATCTGCAACTCTCCATCCACGAGCAGCAACTCTTTGGGGTGCATCTTCAGCTCGTTCATGTACGGGTTGACGACGTCCTCGAAGAAGCTGTCCTTCTGAGTTCCCGACGAGGACATGGTGGATCTAGATCCGAAGCAGATCCTGGCAGAAAACAGCTCAAAACAAAACACGACGAGAAAACGATATACGGACCTCCAGGGGTCCGGGGGATTATATAGCAAATATTTTTACGACAAAAGGAAGGTTCCAGGCCGAAAACGAGTGGAAACGGGACGCCGAGGGGCTGTCACCATAGGTCGGCGCGGCCAGGGTGGGGCCCGCGCCGGCCTGTGGTGACGGGCCCTCGCGCGTCTTTTCCACTCCGTTTCGATTCCGTAATTTTTCATATTTTCCAAAAACAGCAGAAATAATGTTCGGAAAGGTAAACGCGGACTTTTTATTACCTGTACTGTTACCTATTCAAAGTCCAGTTCTGGCGGACTGTCAATTTGTCCTTTGATGAAGGCCTCCGGTGTTTCCACTTGAATAATATCAACATCAACATTATAAGAATCACCCGAGATATAATGCTTGAGTCTTTGTCCATTCACCACTTGCGTAGCATTGCCTTGGAGAGAGCTAATTTTAATTGCTCCTGAACGATACACCTCCTCAACAACATATGGTCCTTCCCACTTCGAGAGTAATTTCCCTGCAAAGAATCTGAGACGAGACCGATACAATAGGACTTTATCCCCAATATTAAACTCTCTTTTGATGATCCTTCTATCATGCCATTTCTTAACTTTTTCTTTAAAGAGTTTAGCATTTTCATAAGCTTCACTTCTCCATTCATCTAGAGAACTTAATTGCAACAACCTCTTATTACCGGCTAGTTTCAGATCTTTATTTAGTTCTCTAACAGCCCAATAAGCTTTGTGCTCTAGTTCTAAAGGTAAATGACAAGCTTTTCCATAAACCATTTTATAAGGTGACATTCCCATAGGATTTTTATAAGCAGTTCTATAAGCCCATAGTGCTTCTTTCAATTTGCTAGCCCAATTCTTTCTAGATTTATTAACAGTCTTTCCCAAAATGGATTTAATCTCTCTATTTGATAATTCTACTTGACCACTAGTTTGAGGATGATAAGCGGAAGCAATTCTATGATTAATACCATACTTAGCAAGAGTTTTTCTAAAACCTCCATGAATAAAATGAGAACCTCCATCAGTCATAATATATCTAGGTATTCCAAATCTAGGAAATATAACATCTACAAGCATTTTTATAGAGGTCTCACCATCAGCACTCTTTGTAGGTATAGCTTCTACCCATTTAGTAACATAATCAACAACGACAAGTATATGAGTGTTACCTTCTGAAGAAGGGAAAGGACCCATGAAGTCGAATCCCCAACAATCGAATGGTTCAATAACAAGAGTATAATTCATAGGCATTTCATTGCGTCTAGAGATATTACCAACTCTTTGACATTCATCACAAGATAAAATAAATTTCCTTGCATCTTTGAAAAGTGTTGGCCAATAGAAACCTGATTGTAGAACCTTTTGCGCGGTTCTATCTCCAGCGTGATGTCCTCCATAAACACTACCATGACATTTACTCAATATTTCCTGTTGTTCATATTCAGGAACACATCTTCGCATAATACCGTCCACTCCTTCTTTATATAAGTGTGGGTCATCCCAAAAATAATGCCTCAAGTCATAAAAGAATTTCCTCCTTTGCTGAGCTGAAAAGGTTGGAGGCAAATACTTCGAAACAATAAAGTTAGCATAATCTGCATACCAAGGGCTCTCTCGCGAGCTCACCTTTATTACAGCCAATTGTTCATTTGGAAAACTATCATTAACAGGAACAGGATCATAAGCAATATTTTCCAATCTAGACAAATTATCAGCAACAGGATTATCAGCACCTTTCCTATCTACAATATGTAAATCAAATTCTTGCAAAAGAAGCACCCATCTAATAAGCCTTGGCTTAGCATCTTTCTTTTCCATAAGGTACCTAATTGCAGCATGATCAGTATGAACTGTGACTTTTGAATCAACAATATAAGGTCTAAACTTGTCACAAGCAAAAACTACAGCTAATAATTCTTTTTCAGTTGTAGCATAATTTCTTTGAGCAGCATCAAGAGTCTTACTAGCATAATGAATAACATTCAATTTTTTATCTACTCGCTGTCCAAGAACAGCACCTACAACAAAATCACTAGCATCACACATAATTTCAAAAGGTAAATTCCAATCAGGAGGTTCAACTACAGGAGCAGTTGTTAAGGCTTTCTTTAGAGTTTCAAAAGCTTCCTTACAATCATCATCAAAAACAAAAGGTACATCTTTTTGAAGAAGATTAGTAAGAGGCTTTGAAATTTTAGAGAAATATTTAATAAATCTCCTATAAAAACCAGCATGACCAAGAATACTACGAATACCTTTAACATCCCTAGGATAGGGCATCTTCTCAATTGCTTCAACTTTAGCTCTATCAACTTCAATACCTCTCTCGGAAATTTTATGTCCCAATACAATTCCTTCATTAACCATAAAGTGGCATTTCTCCCAATTAAGAACAAGGTTAGTTTCTTCACATCTCTGCAAAACTTTATCGAGGTTTCGCAAGCAATTATCAAAAGAATTCCCATAGACAGAAAAATCATCCATGAACACCTCTACAATACTTTCACAAAAACCATGAAAAATAGCAGACATGCATCTTTGAAAAGTAGCAGGAGCATTACATAAACCAAAAGGCATACGCCTATAAGCATAAGTTCCATAAGGACAAGTAAACGTGGTTTTCTCTTGATCTTTAGCTTTAACAGCAATTTGTGAAAACCCAGAATATCCATCAAGAAAGCAAAAATGAGTATTTTTAGATAACCTTTCTAGCATTTGATCAATAAAGGGTAAAGGGTAATGATCTTTCTTAGTAACTTTATTAACTTTTCGAAAATCAATGCACATTCTATACCCTACAACTATTCTTTGAGGAATAAGCTCATCATTATCATTAGGCACAACAGTCATTCCTCCTTTCTTAGGAACACAATGCACAGGACTAACCCATCTACTATCAGCAATAGGATATATAATACCAGCTTCAAGAAGTTTTAATACCTCATTCCTTACCACCTCTTTCATCTTTGGAATTAGACGACGTTGATGTTCAACAACAGGCTTTGCATCTTCTTCCATATTAATAGCATGTTGGCAAATAGAAGGAGAAATCCCTTTCAAATCATCAAGAGTATAACCAATAGCTCCTCGGTGTTTCTTCAATATTTCCAATAACCTTTCTTCCTCAATCTCTGAAAGCTTAGAACTAATAATAACAGGATATATTTTCTTATCATCAATATGAGCATATTTAAGATTATCAGGTAAAGGCTTTAAATCAAAAACAGGATCTTCCTTTGGTGGCGGTGTTGTACCCAAATCTTCCACCGGTAAATCATGCTTGAGAATAGGTTGGCGAAGAAAATTTTCCTCAAGCTCATCTCTTTCTTTCCTAAAAGCTTCACTTTCACTATTCTCCAAATGTTGCTGCAAAGGATTATTAGGAACAAGAACAATAGATGCACACTGCTCCATTTTAAAATCATTACTAGGCAAGTCAGCTTTATAAGGAGTTTTGGTAAATTTAGAAAAGTTAAATTCATAAGGTTCACCAGCAAATCTAGTCAAAATTTTCTCTTTCTTACAATCTATAATAGCTCCACAAGTATTTAGAAAAGGTCTACCAAAAATGATAGGACAATGATCACTAGCAGCAGAACCAAGTACCAAAAAGTCAGCAGGATATTTAATCTTACCACATAGAACTTCCACATCTCGAACAATACCAATTGGAGAAATAGTTTCTCTATTAGCCAGATGAATAACCACATCAATATCTTCAAGTTCACAAGAACCAATTTCGTGCATAATCTCCGTGTAAAGCTCATAAGGAATAGCACTAACACTTGCACCAATATCACATAAACCATAATAGCAATGATCACCAATTCTAACAGATAGCATAGGAACACTAACTTGTTTGGGTTTATTAGGATGTGAAACAATATTAGAAGCATCTTCACAGAAAATAATATGACCATCCTCCACATTTTCAGTCACAAGATCTTTAACTATTGCAACAGCAGGTTCAATTTTAATTTGTTCTTCAGGTTCTTTAGGTTTCTTTTCACTTTTATTAACCGCACTAGATATGACAGAGTACTCCTTCATTTTAGCAGGGAAAGGAGTTTTTTCAATATAAGCTTCAGGAATAACATTATCAATAGTTTCAACCACTACACATTTGTTTACAGATGAATCAACTTTATCTTTATACGGTTCATGATACTTATCAAAATTCTTCTTAGGCAGTTCATAATGAGAGGCAAAAGCTTTATAAAGATTTGCAACAACTTGAGAATCAAGACCATATGTAGCACTCATATTACGAAATTTATCAGTATCCATAAAAGCTTCAATGCATTTATAATCATAAATTATACCTGATTCTCTATCTTTGTCGTTCTCCCATCCTTCAGTATTTTCTTGGATCCGATCAAGAAGGTCCCTTTTAAACTCTTCTTTGTTGCGTGTAAATGATCCAGAACAAGAAGTATCCAGCAAGGTCTTGTCTTGAAAAGAAAGTCTTGCATAGAAATTATCAATAATAACATTACCAGGAAGCTCATGAATGGGGCATTTGAGCATTAAAGACTTCAATCTCCCCCAAGCTTGGGCAATACTTTCTCCATCATGAGGCCAGAAATTATATATGCGGTTCCGATCCTTGTGAATTTCACTTGGAGGATAGAATTTGGAATAAAATAAAGGCACAATGTCCTCCCAATCAATAGAATCACCATTCTTCAGCAATTTATACCAATGCGCCGCTTTACCAGACAGCGATATAGTGAATAGTTTCTTCCTAACTTCATTCATAGAAATACCTGCACATTTGAATAACCCGCATAATTCATGCAAAAACAATAAATGATCACCAGGATGGATAGTTCCATCCCCTTCATAGCGGTTATCCATAACACGTTCAATAATTTTCATAGGTATTTTATATGGTACTACTTCCTCACCTGGCGCTTCATCCACTACCGTTGCAGTAGTAGTAGATTTCCCAAATATAAATTGAAGAGAAGATCTCTCCATAATGACTTATAGCAGCAGGCAGAAATAAAATCAGCACAAACAGTAAAGGTTTTCCTTACCAATTCCACTTACCAATAGCGCTTCACTCCCCGGCAACGGCGCCAGAAAATAGTCTTGATGACCCACAAGTATAGGGGTGTATCGTAGTATCTTCGATAAGTAAGAATGTCGATCCCAACAAGGAGCAGAAGGTGTTGGCAGCAGTTTTGATGAAGGATTCACTGTAAATGCTCACAAACAAGTATTCAAGGGGTTTTGATGTAACAGATGAATAAAGTACGAGTAAGTAAAATGCGAGAGAAATAATTGCAGCGAGTGGCCCAATCCTTTTTAGCACAAAGGACAAGCCGGTTTGTTTACTTATAATGACCAAACGTTCTTGAGGACACACGGGGATTTTAGTCTAGTGCTTTCGCTTCATGTAGCTAAATAATCTTCATTGTTTTGATAAGTGTTGTGTGGGTGAACCTATGCTAATGCACCGCCCTTCCTAGGACTAATACATACTTGTGATTATACCCCTTGCAAGCATCCGCAACTACAAGAAAGTAATTAAGATAAATCTAACCACAGCCTTAAACTCTGAGATCCTGCGATCCCTCTTGCATCGATATACTAACGGGGGCTCAGGTTTCTGTCACTCCGGCAACCCCGCAATTAGCAACCGAATACAAGATGCACTCCCCTAGGCCCATAAATGGTGAAGTGTCGTGTAGTCGACGTTCACACGACACCACTAGAAGAATGACACCACAACTTAAATATCATAACATTGAATATTACTCAACCATAATTCACTACTAGCATTTAGACTTCACCCATGTCCTCAAGAACTAAACGAACTACTCACGAGACATCATATGGAATACAATCAGAGGTAATATGATGATGAATAACAATCTGAACATAAACCTTGGTTCAATGGTTTCACTCAATAGCATCAATAACAAGTAGAGAATAATGCCGGGAGAGTTTCCCCTATCAAACAATCAAGATTCAACCCAAATTGTTACAGCGGTGACGAGGTGCAGCGGTGGTGATGGCGGTGTAGATGGTGGAGATGATGATGATGATGATGATGGAGATGATGTCCCGCTCGATGACGATGGTGATGGCGTCGATTTCCCCCTCCGGGAGGGAATTTCCCCGGCGGATTCCTGCCCGCCGGAGAGCTCTTTTCTCTCTGGTGTTCTCCGCCCCGCAGAGGGGCTGTAACTCTTCGTGAGGTCCTCCCTCGGCTTAGGTTTTCGGGACGAAGGAGTACGCGAAGAAAAGGAGGCGAAAGGGGCTGTGGGGCCCCCACACCACAGGGTGGCGCGGCCAGGCCATGGGGCGCCGGCCTATGGTCTGGGCCCACCTTGGCTCCCCTCTTCTTCCCCTTCTGGCCCCCTCCGTCATCTGGAAAAATAGGAATTTACGTGAAATTTCCTTCCACAGTTGATCTTCCGAAATATTGCGTTCTGACGGTGCTTTTTCCAGCAGAATCCTGGCTCCGGTGCTTGATCCTCCAATAATGATGAAACATGCAAAATAGATGAAATAACATAAGTATTGTGTCCCAATATGAAATATATCAATGAATAACAGCAAATTATGATACAAAATAGTGATGCAAATTGGACGTATCATGCACTAACCCTCTAATGAGATTGTTTTAAGTTTGGTGTGGAGAAAGTTTTCAAGGATCAAGAGAGGAGGATGATATGATATGATCAAGAAGAGTGAAAAGTCTAAGCTTGGGGATGCCCCCGTGGTTCATCCCTGCATATTTCAAGAAGACTCAAGCGTCTAAGCTTGGGGATGCCCAAGGCATCCCCTTCTTCATCAACAAACTTATCAGGTCACCTCTAGTGAAACTATATTTTAATTCCATCACATCTTATGTGCTTTACTTGGAGCGTCTGTTTGCTTTTATTTTTGTTTATGTTTGAATAAATTCGGATCCTAGCAATCCTTGTGTTGGAGAGAGACACGCTCCGCTTTTTCATTTGAACACTTGTGTTCTTCGTTTTACTTTAATATTCATGGCGAAAGCTGAAAGCCGCATCACTTATACTTGTTGTTATTTGGTTGGAAACAGAAATGCTTCATATTGTCTTGAATAATTTGATACTTGGGAATTTTTTTGCTCTCAAGTAGATCATGTTTAAGCTCTTGCATCATGTAGATTAAATCTATTAGTGGAGAACTACCGTAGAGCTTGTTGAAATTTGGTTTGCATGATTGGTCTCTCTAAGGTCTAGATATTTTCTGGTAAAAGTGTTTGAACAACAAGGAAGACAATGTAGAGTCTTATAATGCTTGCAATATGTTCTTGTGTAAGTTTTGCTGTACCGGTTCATACTTGTGTTTGCTTCAAACAACCTTGCTAGCCAAAGCCTTGTACTGAGAGGAAATGCTTCTCGTGCATCCAAAAACCTTGAGCCAAAACCTATGCCATTTGTGTCCACCATAACTACCTATATGTGGTATTTTTCTGCCATTCCAAAGTAAATTGCTTGCGTGCTACCTTTAAAATTTCATTCCTTGTCTTTGCAATACATAGCTCATGGGAAAGTAGCCTAAAAAACTATTGTGGTAATGAATATGTTGCTTATGTATCTTAGTTCTTATAAGTTGCTTGTTGAGCGGTAACCATGTTTCTGGGGACGCCATCAACCTGTTACACCTTTGTTGAATATCATGTGAGTTGCTATGCATGTTCGTCTTGTCTGAAGTAAGGGAGATTTACCATGAGTTGAAATGGTTTGAGTATGCATGTTGTTTGAGAAGAACATTGGGCCGCCAACCAAAGCCATGTATCATGGTGGAAGTTTCAGTTTGGACATTAATCCTCAGAATCTCTTATGAGAATGTTATTGTTGTTGAATGCTTAAAGCATAAAAGAGGAGTCCATTATCTGTTTTCTATGTTGTCCCGGTATGGATGTCCTCAAGTTGAGATCTATCAAAATCGAGAAATCAAATGCGATTTATCTCCTTGGACCTTTGTACAGTGGCATAGAGGTACCCCTTTGTGACACTTGGTTGAAACATATGTAATGCAATGATAATCCATGGAAATCCGAGCTAATTAGGACAAGGTGCGGGCACTATTAGTATTCGATGCATGAGGCTTGCAACTTATAGGAAGTTTTATGCATAACCCATATGAATTATTACTACCGTTGACACAATTGTTTCCATGTTTTCAAAATAAAAAGCTCTAGCACATGAGTAATCACTGCTTCCCTCTGCGAAGGGCCTTTCTTTTACTTTATGTTGAGTCAGTTTACCTACTTCTTTCTATCTTAGAAGCAAACACTTGTGTCAACTGTGTGCATTGATTCTTACATGCTTACTTATTGCACTTATTATATTACTTTGTGTTGACAATTATCCATGAGATATACATGTTGAAAGTTGAAAGCAATTGCTGAAACTTAAATCTTCCTTTGTGTTGTTTCAAAACCTTTTATTAAGAATCTATTGCTTTATGAGTTAACTCTTATGCAAGACTTTTTGATACTTGTCTTGAAAGTACTATTTATGAAAAGTTTTTGCTATATGATTCAGTTGTTTAGTCATTATCTTTTTGTTAGCAAACTATATACCATTGCTTTGAGTCACTTCATTCACCTCATATGCTTTACAATAGTATTGATCAAGATTATGTTGGTAGCATGTCACTTCAGAAATTATTATTTTTATCGTTTACCTTCTCGAGGGCGAGTAGGAACTAAGCTTGGGGATGCTTGATACGTCTCCAACGTATCTATAATTTCTTATGTTCCATGCTAGTTTTATGACAATACCAACATGTTTTAGTCATAAAAACATTATAAAGTATGACTAAAATATGTTGGTATTGTCATAAAACTAGCATGGAACATAAGAAATTATAGATACGTTGGAGACGTATCACTAACCTATTAACAAGATGCCGCAGTGCCAGTTCCTGTTTTCTGCTGTTTTTGATTTCAGAAAAGTTAGTTTACAAATATTCTCGGAATTGGACGAAACAAAAGCCCACGATCCTATTTTCCACGGAGGCTTCCAGAACACCGAAGAGGAGACAGAGAGGGGCCACGAAGCGGCCACACCATAGGGCGGCGGCCCCACCTCTGGCCGCGCCGGCCTATGGGTTGGGCCCCTCGGGCGCCCCGATGCTGCCCCTTCGCCTATTTATTCCTTCCGTCGCGAAAACCCTAGTACCGAGAGCCAAGATACGAGAAAAGTTCCCGAGACGCCGCCGCCGTCAACCCCATCTCGGGGGGTTCAGAAGATCGCCTCCGGCACCCTGAGAGGGAATCATCACCGGAGGGCTCTACATCACCATGCCCGCCTCCGGACTGATGCGTGAGTAGTTCATCCTTGGACTATGGGTCCATAGCAGTAGCTAGATGGTTGTCTTCTCCTCTTGTGCTATCATGTTTAGATCTTGTGAGTTGCCTATCATGATCAGGATCATCTATTTGTAATGCTACATGTTGTGTTTGTTGGGATCCGATGAATATGGAATACTATGTCAAGTTGATTATTGATCTATCATGTATGTTATTTATGTTCTTGCATGCTCTCCGTTGCTAGTAGAGGCTCTGGCCAAGTTGATACTTGTGACTCCAAGAGGGAGTATTTATGCTAGATAGTGGGTTCATGTCTTCATTGAATCTGGGGGAGTGACAGCAACCTCTAAGGTTGTGGATGTGCTGTTGCCACTTGGGATAAAACATCAATGCTTTGTCTAAGGATATTTGTATTGTTTACATTACGCACAATACTTAATGCAATTGTCTGTTGTTTGCAACTTAATACTGGAAGGGGTGCGGATGTGATACGTCTCCAACGTATCGATAATTTCTTATGTTCCATGTTACATTATTGATGATATCTACATGTTTTATGCACATTATATGTCGGATTTACGCATTTTCTGGAACTAACCTATTAACAAGATGCCGAAGAGCCAGTTTGTTTTCTGCTGTTTTTGGTTTCAGAAATCCTAGTAACGAAATATTCTCGAATTGGACGAAATCAACGCCCAGGGTCCTATTTTTGCACGAAGCTTCCGAAGACCGAAGGAGAGTCGAAGTGGGGCCACGAGGTGGCGACACCACAGGGCGGCGCGGCCAGGCCCCGGCCGCGCCGACCTATGGTGTGGGCCCCTCGTGCCGCCTCTTGACCTGCCCTTCCGCCTACAAATAGCCTCCGTCGCGAAACCCCTAGTACCGAGAGCCACGATACGGAAAACCTTACTAAGACGCCGCCGCCGCGAATCCCATCTCGGGGATTCGGAGATCGCCTCCGGCACCCTGCCGGAGAGGGGATTCATCTCCTGGAGGACTCTTCATCGCCATGATTGCCTCCGGAGTGATGAGTGAGTAGTTCACCCTGGACTATGGGTCCATAGCGGTAGCTAGATGGTCGTCTTCTCCTCATGTGCTTCATTGTTGGATCTTGTGAGCTGCCTAACATGATCAAGATCATCTATCTGTAATTCTATATGTTGTGTTTGTCGGGATCCGATGAATAGAGAATACTATGTTATGGTGATTATCAATCTATTGTTTATGTGTTGTTTATGATCTTGCATGCTCTCCGTTATTAGTAGAGGCTCTGGCCAAGTTTTTACTCTTAACTCCAAGAGGGAGTATTTATGCTCGATAGTGGGTTCATGCCTTCATTGATACCTGGGACAGTGACAGAAAGTTCTAAGGTTGTGATGTGTTGTTGCCACTAGGGATAAAACATTGATTCTATGTCTAAGGATGTAGTTGTCGATTACATTACGCACCATACTTAATGCAATTGTCTGTTGCTTTGAAACTTAATACGAAAGGGGTTCGGATGATAACCTGAAGGTGGACTTTTTAGGCATAGATGCAATTGGATGGCGGTCTATGTACTTTGTCGTAATGCCCTGATTAAATCTCACTATATTTATCATATCATGTATATGCATTGTTATGCCCTTTTCTATTTGTCAATTGCCCGACTGTAATTTGTTCACCCAACATGCTTTTATCTTATGGGAGAGACACCTCTAGTGAACTGTGGACCCCGGTCCTATTCTTTACATCGCATACAATTTACTGCAATACTTGTTTTACTTGTTTTCTTGCAAACAATCATCTTCCACACAATACGGTTAATCCTTTGTTACAGCAAGCCGGTGAGATTCACAACCTCACTGTTTCGTTGGGGCAAAGTACTTTGGTTGTGTTGTGCAGGTTCCACGTTGGCGCCGGAATCCCTGGTGTTGCACCGCATCACATTTCGCCACCATCAACCTTCAACGTGCTTCTTGGCTCCTCCTGGTTCGATTAAACCTTGGTTTCTTTCGAGGGAAACTTGCCACTGTGCGCATCATACCTTCCTCTTGGGGTTCCCAACGGACGTGTACATTTACGCGCATCAAGCCTGTTTTCTGGCGCCGTTGCCGGGGAATTGAAGAAAAGCTACACCACAGAGATTTCTAACTCCCACGTCAACTACACGCCAACAACTGTTTTCTGGCGCCGTTGCCGGGGAGATCAAGACACGCTGCAAGGGGAGTCTCCACTTCTCAATCTCTTTACTTTGTTTTTGTCTTGCTTTATTTTATTTACTACTTTGTTTGCTGCACCTAAACAAAACACAAAAAAATTAGTTGCTAGTTTTACTTTATTTACTGTCTTGGTCTCTATATCAAAAACACACAAAAATTAGTTACTTGCATTTACTTTATCTAGTTTGCTTTATTTACTGTTGCTAAAATGAATACCCCTGAAAATACTAAGTTGTGTGACTTCACAACCACAAATAATAATGATTTCCTATGCACACCTATTGCTCCACCTGCTACTACAGCAGAATTCTTTGAAATTAAACCTGCTTTACTAAATCTTGTCATGAGAGATCAATTTTCTGGTGTTAGTTCTGATGATGCTGCTGCCCATCTTAATAATTTTGTTGAACTATGTGAAATGCAAAAATATAAGGATGTAGATGGTGATATTATAAAACTGAAATTGTTTCCTTTCTCATTAAGAGGAAGAGCTAAAGATTGGTTGCTATCTTTGCCTAAGAATAGTATTGATTCATGGACTAAATGTAAGGATGCTTTTATTGGTAGATATTATCCTCCCGCTAAAATTATATCTTTGAGAAGTAGCATAATGAATTTTAAGCAATTAGATACTGAACATGTTGCTCAAGCATGGGAGAGAATGAAAACTTTGGTAAAAAATTGCCCAACCCATGGACTGACTACTTGGATGATCATCCAAACCTTCTATGCAGGACTAAATTTTCTTCGCGGAATTTATTGGATTCAGCTGCTGGAGGTACCTTTATGTCCATCACTTTGGGGGCGGCTACAAAACTTCTTGATGATATGATGATAAATTACTCTGAATGGCACACGGAAAGAGCTCCACAAGGTAAGAAGGTAAATTCTGTTGAAGAAACCTCTTCCTTGAATGATAAGATTGATGTGATTATGTCTATGCTTGTGAATGGTAGATCTAATGTTGATCCAAATAATGTTCCTTTAGCTTCATTGGTTGCTCAAGAAGAAAATGTTGATGTGAATTTCATTAAAAATAATAATTTCAACAACAATGCTTATAGGAACAACTCTGTAATAACTATAGGCCATATCCTTCTGCTAATGGTAATGGTTATGGTAATTCTTATGGGAATTCTTACAACAATAATAGGAGTGTACCCTCTGGTCTTGAAGCTATGCTTAAAGAATTTATTAGTACACAAACTGCTTTTAACAAATCTGTTGAGGAAAAGCTTGATAAAATTGATATTATTGCTTCTAGAGTTGATAGACTTGCCTCCGATGTTGATCTATTAAAATTGAAAGTTATGCCTAATAATGATATTGATAATAAGATTACTACTACAACAAATGCCATCCAAGTTAGAATTAATGAGAATATAAGATTAATGGCTGAATTGCGTGCTAGGTGGGATAGAGAAGAAAATGAAAAACTAGCTAAAGAGAATAATGTAGCTAAAGTTTGGACTATTACCACCATTAGTAATGATAATGATTCACATGTTGCTGCACCTCCTACTATCAATGGTAAAATAATTGGTGTTGGCAATGTTTCTACTCCTAGTGCAAAGCGTACAAAACTGCCTGAAATTGCTAAAACTGCTGAAACTGCTTGTGATAAAACTGCTGAAATTTTTTCCAATCTTGGGGACAATGATCCCATTGCTGTAGCTCATAATGATTTAGACTTTGATGATTGTCACATCTCTGAAGTTATAAAGTTCTTACAAAAACTTGCTAGAAATCCCAATGCTAGTGCTATAAATTTGGCCTTTATAAAACATATTACAAATGCTCTCATAAAAGCTAGAGAAGAGAAACTAAAACTTGAAACTTCTATTCCTAGAAAGTTAGAAGATGGTTGGGAGCCCATCATTAAAATGAAATTCAATGACTTTGAATGTAATGCTTTATGTGATTTTGGTGCAAGTATTTCTGTTATGCCTAAAAAGATTTATGATATGCTTGACTTGCCACCATTGAAGAATTGTTATTTGAATGTTAATCTTGCCGATAATGTTAAAAAGAAACCTTTGGGGAGGATTGATAATGTGCGCATTACGGTTAACAATAACCTTGTCCCCGTTGATTTTGTTGTCTTGGATATCGAATGCAATGCATCTTGTCCTATTGTGTTGGGAAGACCTTTTCTTCGAACCGTTGGTGCTGTTATTGATATGAGGGAAGGTAATATTAAATATCAATTTCCTCTCAAGAAAGGTATGGAACACATCCCTAGAAAGAGAATGAAGTTGCCTTTTGATTCTATTATTAGAACAAGTTATGATGTTGATGCTTCTACTCTCGATGTTACTTGATTTGCACTTTCTGCGCCTAGCTGAAAGGCGTTAAAGAAAAGCGCTTATGGGAGACAACCCATGTTTTTACTACAGTACTTTGTTTTATATTTGAGTCTTGGAAGTTGTTTACTACTGTAGCAACCTCTCCTTATCATGTTTTTGTGCCAAGTAAAGTTTCTATGTCAAAGTTGATGTTATATTTGGGATCGCTGCGCAGAAACAGCATTGCTGTCTGTCACGAATCTGGGCCTAAGTCTCTGTAGAAAATTCGAAAAAATCTGCCAATTTACGAGCGTGATCCTCAGATATGTACTCAACTTTCATTAGTTTTGAGTTTTTCCATTTGAGCAAGTCTGGTGCCATTTTAAAATTCGTCTTTACGAACTGTTCTGTTTTGACAGATTCTGCCTTTTATTTCGCATTGCCTCTTTTGCTATGTTGGATGAATTTCTTTGATCCATTAATGTCCAGTAGCTTTATGCAATGTCCAGAAGTGTAAAGAATGATTGTGCCACCTCTGAACATGTGAATTATTAATTGTGCACTAACCCTCTAATGAGTTTGCTTGAAGTTTGGTGTGAAGGAAGTTTTCAAGGGTCAAGAGAGGAGTATGATATACTATGATCAAGAGGAGTGAAAGCTATAAGCTTGGGGATGCCCCGTGGTTCACCCCTGCATATTCTAAGAATATTCAAGCGTCTAAGCTTGGGGATGCCCAAGGCATCCCCTTCTTCATCGACAACATCATCAGGTTCCTCCCCTGAAACTATATTTTTATTCAGTCACATCTTGTGTTCTTTACTTGGAGCGTCGGTTTGTTTTGTTTTTGTTTGAATAAAATGGATCCTAGCATTCACTTTGTGGGAGAGAGACACGCTCGCTGTTGCATATGGACAAATATGTCCTTAGGCTTTACTCATAATATTCAAGGCGAAGTTTCTTCTTCGTTAAATTGTTATATGGTTGGAATTGGAAAATGCTACATGTAGTAATTCTAAAATGTCTTGGATAATGTGATACTTGGCAATTGTTGTGCTCATGTTTAAGCTCTTGCATCATATACTTTGCACCCATTAATGAAGAAATACATAGAGCTTGCTAAAATTTGGTTTGCATATTTGGTCTCTCTAAGGTCTAGATAATATCTAGTATTGAGTTTTGAACAACAAGGAAGACGGTGTAGAGTCTTATAATGTTTACAATATGTCTTTTATGTGAGTTTTGCTGCACCGGTTCATCCTTGAGTTTGCTTCAAATAACCTTGCTAGCCTAAACCTTGTATCGAGAGGGAATACTTCTCATGCATCCAAAACCCTTGAGCCAACCACTATGCCATTTGTGTCCACCATACCTACCTACTACATGGTATTTCTCCGCCATTCCAAAGTAAATTGCTTGAGTGCTACCTTTAAAATTTCCATTCACCTTTGCAATATATAGCTCATGGGACAAAATAGCCTTAAAAACTATCGTAGTATTGAATACGTACTTATGCACTTTATCTCTTATTAAGTTGCTTGTTGTGCGATAACCATGCTTCTGGGGACGCCATCAACTACCCTTTGTTGAATATCATGTGAGTTGCTATGCATGTCCGTCTTGTCTGAAGTAAGAGGGATCTACCACCTTAATGGTTGGAGCATGCATATTGTTAAAGAAGAACATTGGGCCGCTAACTAAAGCCATGAATCATGGTGGAAGTTTCAGTTTGGACATATATCCTCAATCTCATATGAGAATAATAATTGTTGCTACATGCTTATGCATTTAAGAGGAGTCCATTATCTGTTGTCCATGTTGTCCCGGTATGGATGTCTAAGTTGAGAATAATCAAAAGCGAGAAATCCAAAATGCGAGCTTTCTCCTTAGACCTTTGTACATGCGGCATGGAGGTACCCCTTTGTGACACTTGGTTGAAACATGTGCATTGTGATGATCCGGTAGTCCAAGCTAAGTAGGACAAGGTGCGGGTGACGAGGGAATACCTCGGCAATGCCTACGTATTGTAGACTTGGGTTTCGGGAGAGCGACGATGGAGATTCCGGGAGCGAGATTAGGCACACGACGTACCCAGCTTCGGGTCCCCTCGGTGGAGGATCCCTACGTGCTGCTAGCAATCCTCTATATGATCATAAGTATGTTTACATGGTGCCGCCGTAGCGGAGCTATGTTGTCTATCTCTCCCTCCTTATTTCGGGTGCCCTGGCTAGCTTTATATATGCAACCAGCCTAGGGTTTTACAAGAGTCCTAGTCGACTACTTCTTCGGGTTGCCTTGTTGGGCCTTCTCCATATTGGGCCGAGCCGATCCAGGTATACCAATAATGGGTACCCAAAGGGTATGCCCATGTCAGTAGCCCCCGAGTTTATAGGGAAGTCGAAGACTTGCGTAGAAACTCCAAGCATAACCATCTCCGAAGTCGAAGAAATATAAGGCGAGGTCCATGTCGTAGATCATGTGTAGCGTAGATGATGTCGACGATTCTTGAAATTATCGGGTGCGCGGCAGCGCTCCCGATGGGAGTAGCCCCCGAGTCTATGGGCAAGTGCTTGCACTTAGGCATAGACTCAAGTTGTACTACTCGATGAAGAACTTAACTATATTTCTGGAAGACTTGATGAAATCCATGTGCTCCCGATGGGAGTAGGCTCCACTCGAGTCGTAGAATCGAGTTGAGTCTACAAACCTGAATTGCCGTAGATGCTGTCGAAGTTATCTTTCTATCGGGTGCGCGACCAGCGCTCCCGATGGGAGTAGCCCCCGAGGCTACAGCCAAGTGTTTGCACTTGGGTGTAGGCTCAACTTGCTTTTAATCGACACCACAATTTTTCCTCTTTCTTGTATCTTATCGGGAGGGTGAACAATACTCTCGATAAGAGTAGCCCCCGAGCCTATGGGCAGGTGCTTGCACCTAGGCATAGGCTCAAGTTGTACTACTCGATAAAGAACTTGACTATATTTCTGGGCGCAGCCCCTCTTTTTATCGACTCCAGGCCGTTGCTATTTTTACTTGACATCCATATCTATATTGTACAGGGATAATGGTAATTGGGGCTAGTTCATCTGACGGATCAGGTACTAGTTAACTGCTCTAGTGGCAATCCGCAAAAACCTACTTCAAGATCACGTCCCCGGACATGATCCCGGGATACGGTGTTAACTCGACAGGTGCCGCTTAAGGTCTTACCATTCGTCGAGTCCCAGTCATGTTTTATCGGGTACCTAACGCGTCCGTTAGGATTTTTCTTCGTATCTGTTGATACGGAAAAAAGTAGCAGCGCAGTCTTTGGCGATGCCACGCCCAGCAGAACGGATCTGGGGTCTTACCTTCGCAAATTTGCGGCATTCAGAAATTGATCGCAACTTTGGCGTTCTGAGAATATATTGTCAAGTGCCTTGTTCGGCTGATGCAATGACCCATTTTGCGGGTTCTTCTATATTTTTCTCTTGGGCTTTATGAGACAGCCGAATATATTGGTTCTTCTATATTGTCGTCAGGCACATCGCCGATACTCTTGCTCAGAACAAATGACGAGTCAATGGACCCGAAGATTTGTCCGTCCTCTTTTTTTTTTGATGAAAATTTCGTCGAGTTCTTCTCTCAGGAAAATTTCTTCGGGTCCTCCTTGAGGACAATTCTTCGGGTTCCTCCTTCAGGAAAATTTCTTCGGGTCCTATTTGAGGACAATTCTTCGGGTTCCTCCTTCAGGAAAATTTCTTCGGGTACTCTTTTGATTTTGTCGGGATCCTCCCTGAAGAAAATTTCGTCGGGTGCTCTTTTGAATTTGTCGGGTCCTGTCCTTTCTTGAAGACAATTTCGTCGGGTTCTCTTTTATATACTTTGAAATTTGCTTTCTCCTGCACAAATGAACAAACTTTTTCTATCTTTTCTTTGACTCTCTTTTTCGCATGCGGTGTCAGATGCTCGGATTCGATGATATGTAAAGTGAATATATGCGCAGCCCCCAAGTGTCGGGTGCGGCAAAAGTAAATGATAATCAACTTTGTGCAAAATAAAAGAACACTTAGCTTTTTGGACACGACGAAGTTGATGCATGATGAAATCTTCGAGTGCGGCGAAAAAGTCGAGCCGAAGTAGAAACCATAAAATAATGAAAGTAGATGTCGCCAAATTATTGATGGAGAAATAGCCGAGCCCCCAAGCGCTACTGAGTTGATATCATGATTGTTCAATAGATGCTATGTCACAGTTGCGACCCGAGGCGAAGTCGTTGTCGAGCCCCCGAGTATTATCCGTGTCGCCGAAAGAAAACCATTAAGGATGAAATACTGAAGATGAATCCGAGATGAAGTACACCATCAAATATGAATCATATATTGAAGATGAATCCGCCGATATCATAGAGGATGAATCCGTTGACCCGAAAAATAGTATAGAAGATGAATCCGCTGATATCATAGAGGATGAATCCATTGACCCGAAAAATCCAGTAATAACCATAGAAGATGAATCCGCTGATATCATAGAAGATGAATCCATTGATCCGAAGAAAATAGTTCCAGTAATAATTATAGAAGATTAATCCATTGAACCGAAGAATCCAGTAATATAGAAGATGAATCCGCCGAAGAAAATAAATCCAGTAATAATCCTCGATGATAAATCCAGTGACCCGAAACGCCTCGGGTAATGTTGTATAAGAGTAAGCCAGTAATATTCATATAGATGAATCTTATAATATGAATCCGATGAAAAAGAAATCCATTAAGCCGAAGAAGATGAATCCATTGATCCGAAGAAAATAGTTCCAGTAATACCCATAGAAGATGAATCCATTGACCCGGAAACGCATCGGGTAATATTGTATAAGTGAATTAATGATAACCCAAAGAAAACCAGTACAATAATCCGAAAATAAATCCACTGAGTCGAAGAAGATAAAGTCACTAAATCAAAGAAAACAATTCCACTGAGCCGAAGAAAATAATTTCACTGAGCCGAAGAAGATATATCCAGAGCCGAAGAAAAATAAATCCGTTGGTGTATTTGCGGTAATGATGTAATGGCGCAACCCCTAATGTTGGGTGTATTTGTTGTAGTATTGCAATGGCACAGCCCCCGAATATTCGGGTATGGCGAAAGTAAATAAATAATTGAATCTTGGAGGAAGAAGAAAACTTAGCTTTTTATCGGGTGCGGCGACGCCGGATGTGAACGTAAGTCGTGCTTCGAACATAGTCTGTAGTCGCGCGGCACCTGGCCGGAAGTAGTAGATATGGCGGATCCGCGATGGGAGAGCCCCCAAGCGTGACGAGATGCACGATGTCGAGTTTACGACAGGCGAGCTCCCGAATGTGGCGAGTGCGCAATGGCAAATAGGATCGTCAAAGCAAAGTAGTCGAAATTTGTTCTGATCTGCAATGTTATGACGGCGCAAAAATCTGCGAGCAAGTAATAGTACGAGCCAAAAAATATTTGGTGAAATAATTTTGCAAAAAATAGTTAACTGGAAATATAGCACCTGTTGATGTTTGCGTCGGGTAGTTATTGCCGATGAACTTTTATTGCCGATGAACTTGTGATTTCCGCTCTCAAACTAAGATGGTTTCCGTCTAATTTTGTCCCATGTAAGGAGTACCAGTTGATGTGTATGTCTGAAATTGGGATCCTGCCAACGTTGTCTGTACATGATAGCTCTTGTCCTTGATTTGGAAATCCACGTCCACTGATGTTTCTTTTCCTTGCTCCACATTAAGTGTACTAGGTTGATCTGTTCGACCAGGCGAGCTGCATGTGGCCGGGTGTTGTATGTCTCCAGATACATGCGACAATTTCCTTGTTCTTTGGCACAATTTCTGGATGCGCGGCCAATGAATAGACGGATGCCTTTTTGCAGTTGAAGACGATGAGAGATCCACGGATCTGGCCACGACCCGCAAGTCACGTTTGGCCTGATCGCTGTGCGCTCGTGTACGCGAAAAAATCCGGCTGACCGGCCGATGCAGTAGTTGATGACGAATTTGATGATTTCCTGTTTGGATGTGATGATGAACTCGACGGATCCCGCCCGGATGACAAAATCCAATCGTCGCAATCCCCACGGTCGGCGCCAATTGACGAGGGAATACCTCGGCAATGCCTACGTATTGTAGACTTGGGTTTCGGGAGAGAGCGACGATGGAGATTCCGGGAGCGAGATTAGGCACACGACGTACCCAGCTTCGGGTCCCTCGGTGGAGGATCCCTACGTGCTGCTAGCAATCCTCTATATAATCATAAGTATGTTTACATGGTGCCGCCGTAGCGGAGTTATGTTGTCTATCTCTTCCCCCTTTTCTTTCGGGTGCCCTGGCTAGCTTTATATATGCAACCAGCCTAGGGTTTTACAAGAGTCCTAGTCGACTACTTCTTCGGGTTGCCTTGTTGGGCCTTCTCCATATTGGGCCGAGCCGATCCAGGTATACCAATAATGGGTACCCAAAGGGTATGCCCATGTCAGCGGGCACTATTAGTATACTATGCATGAGGCTTGCAACTTGTAAGATATAATTTACATAACTCATATGCTTTATTACTACCGTTGACAAAATTGTTTCATGTTTTCAAAATAAAAGCTCTAGCACAAATACAGCAATCGATGCTTTCCTCTTTGAAGGACCTTTTTTTACTTTTATTGTTGAGTCAGTTCACCTATCTCTCTCCACCTCAAGAAGCAAACACTTATGTGAACTGTGCATTGATTCCTACATACTTGCATATTGCACTTGTTATATTACTTTATGTTGACAATATCCATGAGATATACATGTTATAAGTTGAAAGCAACCGCTGAAACTTAATCTTCCTTTGTGTTGCTTCAACACCTTTACTTTGATTTATTGCTTTATGAGTTAACTCTTATGTAAGACTTATTTATGCTTGTCTTGAAGTACTATTCATGAAAAGTCTTTGCTTTATGATTCACTTGTTTACTCATGTCATTACCATTGTTTTGATCGCTGCATTCATTACATATGTTTACAAATAGTATGATCAAGATTATGATGGCATGTCACTTCAGAAATTATCTTTGTTATCGTTTTACCTGCTCGGGACGAGCAGAACTAAGCTTGGGGATGCTGATACGTCTCCAACGTATCGATAATTTCTTATGTTCCATGCTACATTATTGATGATATCTACATGTTTTATGCACATTATATGTCGTATTTACGCATTTTCTGGAACTAACCTATTAACAAGATGCCGAAGAGCCAGTTGCTGTTTTCTGCTGTTTTTGGTTTCAGAAATCCTAGTAACGAAATATTCTCGGAATTGGACGAAATCAACGCCGGGGTCCTATTTTTGCACGAAGCTTCGAAGACCGAAGGAGAGTCGAAGTGGGGCCACGAGGTGGCGACACCACAGGCGGCGCGGCGGGCCCGCCGCGCCGACCTATGGTGTGGGCCCCTGCGCCTCTTGACCTGCCCTTCCGCCTACAAATAGCCTCCGTCGCGAAACCCCCGCAGAGAGCCACGATACGGAAAACCTTACTTAGACGCCGCCGCCGTCCCATCTCGGGGGATTCAGGAGATCGCCTCCGGCACCTGCCGGAGAGGGGATTCATCTCCGGAGGACTCTTCATCGCCATGATCGCCTCCGGAGTGATGAGTGAGTAGTTCACCCCTGGACTATGGGTCCATAGCAGTAGCTAGATGGTCGTCTTCTCCTCATGTGCTTCATTGTTGGATCTTGTGAGCTGCCTAACATGATCAAGATCATCTATCTGTAATTCTATATGTTGTGTTTGTCGGGATCCGATGAATAGAGAATACTATGTTATGGTGATTATCAATCTATTGTTTATGTGTTGTTTATGATCTTGCATGCTCTCCGTTATTAGTAGAGGCTCTGGCCAAGTTTTTACTCTTAACTCCAAGAGGGGGTATTTATGCTCGATAGTGGGTTAATGCCTTCATTGATACTTGGGACAATGACAAAAAGTTCTAAGGTTGTGATGTGCTGTTGCCACTAGGGATAAAACATTGATTCTATGTCTAAGGATGTAGTTGTCGATTACATTACGCACCATACTTAATGCAATTGTCTGTTGCTTTGCAACTTAATGAAAGGGTTCGGATGATAACTGGAGGTGGACTTTTTAGGCATAGATGCGTTGGATGGCGGTCTATGTACTTTGTCGTAATGCCCGATTAAATCTCACTATATTTATCATATCATGTATATGCATTGTTATGCCCTTTTCTATTTGTCAATTGCCCGATGTAATTTGTTCACCCAACATGCTTTTATCTTATGGGAGAGACACCTCTAGTGAACTGTGGACCCCGGTCCTATTCTTTACATCGCATACAATTTACTGCAATACTTGTTTTACTGTTTTCTTGCAAACAATCATCTTCCACACAATATGGTTAATCCTTTGTTACAGCAAGCCGGTGAGATTGACAACCTCACTGTTTCGTTGGGCAAAGTACTTTGGTTGTGTTGTGCAGGTTCCACGTTGGCGCCGGAATCCCTGGTGTTGCGCCGCATCACATTTCGCCACCATCAACCTTCAACGTGCTTCTTGGCTCCTCCTGGTTCGATTAAACCTTGGTTTCTTTAGGGAAAACTTGCCACTGTGCGCATCATACCTTCCTCTTGGGGTTCCCAACGGACGTGTACATTTACGCGCATCAGGATGCTAACCTGAAGGTAGACTTTTTAGGCATAGATGCATGCTGGATGGCGGTCTATGTTCTTTGTCGTAATGCCCTAAGTAAATCTCATAGTAGTCATCATGATATGTATATGCTTCTCTATTTGTCAATTGCCCAACTGTAATTTGTTCACCCTACATGCTATTTATCTTATTGGAGAGACACCACTAGTGAACTGTGGACCCCGGTCAATTCTTTACATCTGAAATACAACCTATTGCAATCACTGTTCTCTTTTGTTTTCTGCAAGCAAACATAATTCTCCACACCATACGTTTAATCCTTTGTTTTCAGCAAGTCGGTGAGATTGACAACCTCACTGTTAAGTTGGGGCAAAGTAGTTTGATTGTGTTGTGCAGGTTCCACGTTGGCGCCGGAATCACTGATGTTGCGCCGCACTACACTCCTTCACCAACAACCTTCACGTGGCCTTCATCTCCTACTGGTTCGATAAACCTTGGTTTCTTACTCGGGGAAAACTCGCTGCTGTACACATCATACCTTCCTCTTGGGGTTCCCAACGGACGTGTGCTTTACCGTCACAAGGAGCTGCCTCCCACGCCAGCAGAGAGCGCAAGGGCGCAAGAGCTTGGTTGCGGTAATGGCGGAGAGAGAGGTTGTGTATTTTGCAGCGGCGAAGGGGATAACAGGAGGAGGACGAAGACCTTTTATAGAAGGACAACCGAAACGCCACGCCGTCGGATGGAAGGAGAATGGATTTGATGCCCTACACGTGTCTCTTGGGGTAAAAAGGTCTTTTTACTGTGATGGAACTGAACAGGCGCTACAGCGCGCGTGCCAGGGAAAGTGGAGGACGTGTGTCCCCCACTTGTGTAACGTGTCAAGTTCTGCGGATTTTTGGGTCCACATGTCAGCGACAAGATAGAACTCGCGTCTTCCCGATACAGTGGTCGTGACTATCGTCAGCAATGACGTTACTATGGCGAAAATTACGGGTGCCAGTGACTGAAGATTGTCGATAGAGGAGTATCACTGATAATTTCGGGAGCCTTTGATCAAATACAAGTTTTTGTTCAAATGCTCGGGGGCTACTTTATAAAGAAATTTGAGGAAGTTTGATGGAGTTGCTTCAGAAGGGGATATTTCGAATATTGCGATAAATACAAAATAGAGCCTACAACCAAGTATAAATACTCGACTGTAGCCTCGGGGCTACTCCCATCGGGAGCGCTGGTCGCGCACCCGATAAAAGTAAAGCAAGGAGAAGAAATGACAATATAGCGACAAAGGTGCTAAAAAGGTGAGCCTGCAACCAAGTACAAGCACTTGGCTGTAGCCTCGGGGGCTACTCCCATCGGGAACGCTGTTCGCGTACCCGATGAAATTCAAGAAATCTTGGCGAGCCCCGAGTTATCAAATAACTCTTCATATACTCCCATCGGGAGGATAATATAACAATATACAAGTCATCCGTTGACTCGAATAAATGTGCTATTCCAACAGCCGAAAAAAGCACTCGACAATATATTCTCAGAGCGCCTCAGTCGCGAATTAATCTCTGAATGCCGCAAACTTTGCGAAGGCAAGTCCCCAGGATCTGTCCTGCATGGCGTGGCACCGCCTCTGACGGTGTTTTGCTACTTTTCCCGTGTCAACAAATACGAAGAAAAATCCTAACGGACGCATTAGGTACCCGATAAAACAACACTGGAATTCGGCATCTGGTAAGACCTTAAGCGGCACATGTCGAATTACGCCAGTATCCTGAGATCATGTCCAGGAACGTGATCTTGAAGTAGGTTTTGCGGATTGCCACAAGAGCAGTTAACTGGTACCTGATCCGTCAGATGAGCCAGCCTCAATTACCGTTATCTCTGTACAATATACAATTGCTTTATAAAAGTTATTTATCAAGTCGAAGAAATCATATAGTAATTGTAAAAAGGGGAGATTTTCCCTGATTCTTCGATTCAAGCAAAATCTCGGGGGCTACTGACATAGGTATCCCCAATGGGCCTGCCGAAGATGATACCCGGGGTTTACTGAAAGCCCATGATCCGAAGTTTATGAAGCCCGGAAGCCCAGGCAAGAGATAGTTTGGAAAGACGGAGTTGTATTAGGAATATCGACTTGTAACTATTACGGGACCGACTCAGATAGTCTCCCGGACTTTGTAACTTGTGCATTACGAAACCCTCGGCTCCACCTCCTATATAAGGGGGAGTCGAGGGACAAATAAAGGACCGAATCATTGTTCATGCAACCCTAGTTTTCATAGCAGTCGAGTACTTTTCCGGCTGAAACCTTCGAGATCTATTTGCCCTCTACTTCCAACAAAACCCTAGTCTACAACTTGTAGGCATTGACAAGTTAATCTTTGTCAGACGGAGTTGTAATTATATAGACATAACTTGGACTCGCAATGTTTATGTTGTACCACTATGAGGATGTAATATTACTGAAACGGTGTTTCATTGGTGTTATGTCAACAACTTGCGTTCTACAACATGCAATGATATGCTGAGTCACCACAAAACCAAAATGTGTGTTTGCTACACAGAGTCGCGTCCGAGACAGTCATACCCACAGCCAATTCCAAATTGGAGCACCATGAACATCGATGGTGGTGCTTCAATAGGCTCTACTCTGCAGTACGAGTAGACTTATGACCATCATGCCGAAGCACCTATGTGGTCCGTCTCAACACTACCACCCGTTTTTCGTCAAAAATTAGGAGGCAACCTGGGAGCTTAGTTATTTACACGTTATAAGTTCACTAACACTATGTATGTGTTCACTAACACTATGTATGGTTATGCATAAGACCAAATTATATTTCTTCATTTTTGTACGGTGTGATCGAGTATGTGGTGTTCCAGTGTTATGGTTACCTTTAACACCAAATTATTTTCTTTATTTCTGTACAATGTGATTGAATCTAAGATGTTGTCATGTCAAGTTTTCTTTATTCAGTTATGGCATTACCATGTTTTTAAAAATATCCTGTCTGTAGTATAAAATTTTCACCTCGCAAGCGAGTAGGCGCTATCAAATTCAGATGTAATTCAGATACAATTCAGATATTGCAAAGCTTGTACAACCTAAGTTGGTGTTATCTAAGTAAATGATTTTAATGACAAACATCAAATCCACTCAAACGCCCGAAATACATATGAAAGTATAAATTCACTGTCATCCAAAATTTCATATAAAAAAGAATTACTACCACAGATAAAATTAAGCTTACTTCATATCAGACAATCCAACGATCCGGATGGGAATCAGGGTCAATAAACGATCGACGATGACGGCAAGAGCCTCGGCGGTGGCCCTGAGGGCCGGAGTGTGTTTGCAGCGCGCGACACCGAGGGAAAAAATGAGGATATGCGAAACTGGGTGGTGACGAGGGTGAGCGGACTTCAGCAGTGGCGGTGACGAGGGCATTTGCTCATGACAGATCTCCGCGGAGGTCTTCAAGTCCCAACAACAAGGACAACGACGGCAATCTTCGATTTGGGAGCACGAGCTAGGGATTCGGTGAGAAAAAAAATGGGGAATGGACTGTGCTAGGTCGAACTGAACAATGGATAGATAAAAAAAAAAGAACAGGCACATTTTAAGCAGTCTAGTTGGCGCTCACATTCGAACTAGAATAACGAGTAACCTGACAACGTGGGCCCAAAACACGCACCGTTACGGAGAAATTTGAGTTCTAATCGTTTCAAACAGTTTTATTTTTGTGCTACACGAATTTTGCCTAAAAAGACCATTTTGGCAATTGCCCCAACAAAATTGACGTACCTCAAAACAATTACAAGAAAAACAACAGATCATATGAGCGCTCGGCAAAGAACACGGAATACCCAAAGTACATTGTCCCGGACAAACACAATATCTTGACCTGTGTTGAAGGATAGAGAGGGGGAGAGATATGTGGAATATGTTGGATGTTGTATTGCGCCTCATGGGCGAGTATATATAGTGGTACAGACTTGGAGGCTAAGATAGCTCTCCTAGAGATATGGTAGGTAGAGATTACAAATCCTAGACTACCTAATATACCTATACCAAATATATCTCTAACACTCCCCCGCAGTCGTAGCGGTAGTGACGTGAACAACAGCAGCGTCGCGAACGGTCAGACTGGAGATAAACCGAAGTGGACCCCAGAAGGCTGACACTCCCCCGCAGTCGTAGCGGGAGCGTCGTGGACGGAGTTGCGTCGCGGATGCTTGGGGAGGAGGCTGGTGAGGCGCAAGCGAGGTGGTAGCCCTTTATGCCGATGTCGAGGGAGCCGAGAGCGTGGGTGCTGCAACCTTGGTCGAGGGAGTCGCGCGAGGAATTGCCGTGGTCGATGTCGTGGGCGGGTGCCGGTGTCAATGTAGCCGCAAGCGCGTAGTGCGCGAGGAGAGTGACGGAGACGCGTCGAGGCAGTCGTGGAGATGGTCGATGCCGAAGTCGATGCAGTCCGAGCCGTCGAGGACGAGGTGCGGCCCTAGTTTTGCCAGAACCAGGCGCACGTCGGGGACGAAGGCATACGGTTTTGCCAGAACCGAGTACACATAGAAGAAGTCGGTGACGCGGTCGAGGCAGTCGTAGAGGCGATGCCGAAGAAGACGTTGTCGAAGCCGATGAAGACGAGACGTCCGGCGCGAGTTTGCCAGACTCGGGAACGTGTCGGGGACGAAGGCACTTCCGGTGTTGCCAGTACCGGGCATGCGAGGGGCAGGGACCATCATGAACTTGTCGCCATGTCAGAGGGACTAGCAGAGGAGGCCTCCGGAAGCGTCGCGGTCGCAGATCGACGGAGAGAAGCCGACGCTGCCCGCGGTTCTCGGAGTAGAGTAGCAGGTGGTGTAGACGGGGACGAGGCGATGACACGGGCGACGAAGTCGAGACGGTTGGAGACGTAGAAGGCGGCTAACCCAGCGGTGACCAGGGGTGGTCATGCTGGACGCCTAGACGGGCGTTGCGGTGGTCGGCGAGCCCAGCGCGACCTGAAGTGGTTGGCGAGCCCAGGCGACCTGGGGTGGGGGCGCGGCGGTACACGAAGTAGGCGAGGAAGACCCGCGGCGTGACGAAGACCATGCGCAGACGGAGGCGACCCGCGCCGAAGGGGCGGCGCTGTGGTGGCCTCGGACGTCGATGCGCGGGGGACGGCGAAGGTGACCGCGTGCGGCGACGCCACGGCCTGAGGGCGGCGTAGCTGCAGGGCGCGAGTCGGTGCAGCGACGGGACGCCACCAGCGACGTACGCGCCTCAGAAGGCGCGTCGTTATCTAGCAGCGTGGACCAAAGGCGGCGGCGCTGCGACCCGAAGGGGCGACGCAGCGGCAACCCGATGCTCGAACGGTGGTAGGCGCGTGCTCGGGGACGTGCTTGGCGTTGACGTGCGCGGGGTCGGTTGATCAGACCGACGGCGACACGATATGCGCCATGGCGTGGACGACGCGCAGATCGGAGTCGATGGCGGCGTTGTCGATGAAGTCCCGGTCGATGGCGACAAAGACGGACAGGCGATGGAGACCGCGCGAGCAAGAACAGCCTGCTGCGATGCGTAGGGGCGCCCCGTGTGCGGCGCGTGCGGCTGTGCCGTGCGGTTGATGGCTGGTGCAGGTCGATGCCGTTGTCGGAGTAGAGGCGCAAGAGGACGACGGCGATGGGCGACTCAATCCGATCAATGATCGGTAAACCAAAAGAAAAACGCCGGTCGAGCGACCGGCGGAGCAAAAATAAAATCAATCTACGGATTGGAAAAAAAAGACTCGAGGGCAGCGGATCAACGGATCGGCGACGAACCCTCATACGGGTTGCGCGGCCCCCGGAGTAGATCATGGAGATCGACCTCCCCGGCGCGGCGCGCGGAGCTTGGGCGGCTAGGTCAAGGAGCGTGCCGCTCTGATACCATGTTGAAGGATAGAGAGGAGAGAGATATGTGGAATATGTTGGATGTTGTATTGCCTCATGGGCGAGTATATATAGTGGTACAGACTTGGAGGCTAAGATAACTCTCCTAGAGATATGGTAGGTAGAGATTACAAATCCTAGACTACCTAATATACCTATACCAAATATATCTCTAACAACCTGGTGTCACGATTTTTGTGAATGGATGGGCTAGCTCTTGCTCAAAGGTGGGGAATCATTGGCGTCTTCATACCGACTTGAGTTTGATCCCTCCAAGCAGAATTTAGTCGCTCCGTTTTATTTATTTCACAGGTAGAATCACGGAGATTTGATCAAGAAGGTGGGAGGTTCGACTTTCTCTCACATTCTTCTTGATCAAATGCCGTGAGTCTCCTCTCCCGGTTGAGCTTGATTCTTGGTCTTGAATATCTTCCTCAGCCTTATAGTATCATCGACATTCTACTTAGCTCTATACTTACACATCCCATCCCAAATCCTCACCATTTCTTATCCTCCTCGTCCTCGCCATCACCTCGTCCATGGCGATGTCGAACCCGTCCTTCATGTCCCCCTCAAACCTCACCCTGGGGTCCTTGTACACAAACCTCGGGATCATCTTGATCACCTCCTCCCTCATGGCTGCCACCTCCTCGTCACTGTACCTGATCAGCACCTCCTCGATGTCCACCTTCCCACCCACGAGGTCGTCCGCGTCGATGAACACCGAGTAACGGCGGCGGCCATCGACGTCGCCACCGTCGTTGTCCGGCTCGTGCCATCGGTACTGCTTCTCGAAGGTGGACCCCTCGTGGAAGAAAACGGGGATGCAGCCGGCCACGACGGCGTCGATGGACGACCGGCGCATGAAGGAGTCGCCACGCGGCTGCAGGCAGAAACGGGACGAGGCGAAGAGGGACATGAGCTTCTCCGCGGACCGGCAGACCTGGCCGTGGCTGCAGTCGAGCATGCCGCAGCGGGTCGGCGAGGAGACGCACTTGTCAATGAGGCGGTCGCGGAGGACCAGCGTGCCGTTCGGACGCCGCGCTCCGGCGAACGCGAACAGCCATGGCCGGCGCGTCCCACGAGCGCGAGCCTGCCACGCGGCCACCTCGGCGGCGGATGAAGGGTGGAAGTAGGTCGGGTAAGGCACGGCCATATCCCGGCGGTTCCAGATGTTGGACTCGATGGTGAGCACCGTCATGTTGAGGCACTCGGCCCGCTCGAGGAAGCCGTTGCCGCACCCTTTGGGGTCGTCGTTGCTGGGCACGCGCCGGAACATCCACGTGGTCTTGGACGCCAGCATGAAGTGGTCGCGCCCGCCGAGCGCCGCCCACCGCGGCCGCGACGATAGCCACCGGAGGAACTCCGCCGACGGCGCGTCGCGCACCGACGCGTTGGTGTCGCAGCTGTAGTGGTTCAGCTCCAGACCCGCGTAGTACGGCACGTACACTGCCGTGGCCGCCGCCGGGTCCTCGGTGAGGCACTCGTACCGCCTCATGCGGTGGTGGAAGATGACCTCCAGGGCGTGATGGTCCGTGTTGAACCTGCATTTCAATCAAGATGTAACTAACCAGAGCACGCGAATATATAATGAAACTCAAAACCACCATCGTGACGATCGTCGGTATCGTTGCTTACCATCCATTGTCAGGGATGACACGGTAGGTGTCGTTGCCGGCGGCGGGAGCGAGCACCGGGCCGAGGCCGGCATTGGACATGAAGACGCACGCGCTGGTCTCGTCCTCAAACGCCGGCGACCCGTCGACGCAGTCCCGGAGAAGATTAAACCGCGACGGTAGATCTAGCATGTACACGCGCCGACCTTCGCACGACGGCTTAGTGTCATCGTCGTGGACTGCTGGCGGGGGAGAGAAGATGCTGACGGGAAGCGCGGCTGGGTCGGCACGACGGTGAGAGGAAATGTACGAGTAAGGGAAGAGCGAAATGTGGAAGAACTGGAGGTGGAGGAGGCACGGCAAGAGCCATGATCCGGCGACGAGGAGGCCATAGAGGAGGTACTTGTTGAGGCCGCTGTGAGCTTCCATGGTTGGGCTAGCTATAGGAGAGCATCCGGCGAGGTAGCTGTTCGTGGTGCTCTCAAAGGGATCGCTACCCTGCATCCTCTGTGAGAAAGGGCAGCTGGAGATGTCTTATTGCCGTGTTTCTTGCTGTATTTTTAGCGTGTCAGTTGAAGAGTTTGACACCTGGTAGCATATCATAATTTTTGTTTGTGCTGCATTCCTCGGAAAACATCGATCGATGGGCCTTCGGCGCCATATCTTGGCATCCGTGTAGTACTTGGATTGGTATTCAAATCCTCTGCAGTTGACCCAAGTTGCGCATTAATATTTGGTCATCGGTATTCCGAGCAGTTCTGCAGATCATGTAACACCTGCTGGTATGATGGCCAGCAAAGGTGCCGTGATGCTAGTCGTGGAGTAGAAGAAAGAACAGCAACAGAAGAGAGAGATAGACACGGAAAGTTTCAGTTTCTATTCCAGACTTTTTTAGCATAAGTTCAGTACAACACGCACACACAGTTAAATAGGCTCCAGGCCACACACGCCAACTCACTCACGCGTCACATGCTCACGCCCAAGTCATGTGACGCTCACGTGTGACTAAGGCATGCCGATGCCGTCCGTCACACTGCCCCCCGGAGAAGCACTCGCTTGCTCCAAAGCGAGAACGTCAGGAAACCTTTTCTTCAGTACTTCCCAGTCTTCCCATGTCGCGGCTTCAGCTGGAAACTTCTTCCATTTGATCAGCACTTGAGGTACAGGTACATTTCCCTTCTTAACAAGCTTACGATCCAGAATGAGTTCTGGTTCAGTATCAGTGATATCCAACGGTGGCATTGTTGGTAACTCACGGAACACAGGAGTATAATCTGGTTTGTACTCTTTGAGCTGAGAGACATGAAACACATTGTGGACCATGCTGTTTAGTGGTAGGTCCAGGCGATAAGCGACTTTTCCAATGCGTTCAAGGACAGGGTATGGGCCGAAGAACTTGTAGGCAAGTTTAGGGTAAGGACGGTTTACCACAGAAGCTTGAGCATATGGTTGAAGACGAAGCAACACAGTTTCACCAACCTGAAACTCTCGCTCGACCCTATGTTTGTCTGCGTTTGCTTTCATTCGTGCTTGAGCAGCTTCCAGGTTAGTCTTCAGGATAGCCAATTGATTTGCACGTTCTGCTAGAAAACCATCAGTAGGAGAGTTGTCCTGGTCCAGTTCAGGAATTGCTCCAAAGTTTGGCTCGTGGCCGTACAAGGCCTGGAATGGCGAGCATCCAAGTGATGTATGAAAGCAGGAGTTGTACCAGAATTCGGCCATTGGAAGGAAACGGCGCCAATGACTAGGAGCATCTTGAACAGAGCAACGGAGGAACATCTCAAGACACTGATTCACTCGCTCGCTCTGCCCGTCAGTTTGGGGGTGATAAGCAGTGGTGAACTTGAGCTTAGTTCCTAGCTGCTCAAACAGTCTCTTCCAGAAGGAACTGGTGAAAATGCGATCACGATCAGAGATGATCGTCCTTGGCATGCCATGTAATTTGACAATTGAGTCAACAAACAACCGTGCCACAGATGGTGCTGTGTATGGGTGTTTGAGTGGCACGAAGTGGGCAAATTTGGTGAAGCGGTCGACTACGACCATGATGACATTGAAACCATCTGAGAGGGGCAATCCTTCTATGAAGTCCATTGTGATATCTCGCCATGGTCCAGTTGGTGGTGGTAGGGGTTGAAGGAGGCCTGCTGGAGGTGTATTACTATGCTTGGCGTGCTGGCATATATCGCATTGGCGAACAAACTCTGCTACCTGCGCCTTGATGCCAGTCCAGACGAACAACTTCTTCACTCGCTGGTAAGTGGCGTGGGCTCCCGAGTGGCCTCCTACTGCACTTGCATGGAATGCCGAGATTAACTTGGTCTGCAATGCGGAGTTTGCTCCAATCCATACTCTACCATGACGTCGAATAACTCCATTAACCAGTGCATATCCGTGCTCATCTGGGCTAGTCACAGCCAGTTCAGTCAATCGGCGTTGTGCTTCTGTGTCTGTGGCATAGGAGTTCAACACCTCTTGGAGCCAAGAGGGCTGGACCTCAGAGCAAACTTGGATTGCCATCACATGGCCTACGCGCGACAGGGCGTCAGCTGCGAAATTCTCTGCACCTTTCTTGTATGAGATTTTGAACTGTAACCCCATCAGACGAGCCATAGCCTTCTTCTGTAACGGTGATTGCAAGTTCTGATCATCCAAGTAGCACAAACTGTGGTGGTCAGTTCGGATGACAAATTCTGCCCGTTGCAAATATGGGCGCCAACGCTCGACTGCCATGAGCAATGCCAGGAACTCTTTGTCATAGATTGACAGTGTCAGATGTTGTTTGCTGAGTGGTTTGCTTAAGAAAGCTATGGGATGCTGGTCCTGCATTAACACGGCACCAATCCCGGAGTCGCAAGCATCAGTTTCCACCACAAATGGCTTGCTGAAATCCGGCAGGCTGAGCACTGGCGTTGTGGACATGGCGTGCTTTAGAGCCTGGAAAGCTGATGTAGCTGCATCTGACCAGACGAAGCATCTCTTTCTCAACAAGTTCGTTAGAGGTTTTGCAATGACAGCATAATTGCGCACGAATTTTCGGTAGTACCCTGTAAGTCCCAGAAAACCCCTTAGCTCGGTGACAGTGGTTGGTAATGGCCAGTTAACCATTGCTTGGGTTTTCTGTGGGTCTGTGGCCACTCCTTCCGCAGAAATGATGTGCCCAAGGTACTCGAGGCTGTTACAAGCGAATGAGCATTTGCTGCTTTTGACGAAGAGCTGCGCCTTCAGTAAGAGTTGGAGAACTTCTGACAGATGCTCGACATGTTGCTCCATCGAAGTGGAATAAACAAGTATGTCGTCCATGAAAACCAGGACTGATCTGCGCAGGCAAGGTTCCAATACCACGTTCATGACACATTGAAATGTTGCCGGGGCGTTGCAAAGGCCAAATGGCATGACTTTGAACTGGTAGTGCCCCTGGTGTGTTTTGAAAGCTGTCTTGGCCTCATCATCTGGATGCATGCGTATTTGATGGTAGCCCGCACGCAAATCAAGTTTGGAGAACACCTTGGCCCCAGCAAGTTCATCAAGGAGTTCATCAATTACTGGCATCGGGAAGACATTCTTCACTGTGAGTTCATTTAATCTGCGGTAATCAATGCAAAACCGCCAGGAACCATCCTTTTTAAGTACCAGCAGTACCGGGGAAGCAAAGGGTGACATGCTTGGACAAATAATACCAGCCTTCAACATGCTACGCACTTGGCGTTCAATCTCCGTTTTATGTTCTGGAGAATAACGGTATGGGCGAGCGTTGAAAGGAGTTGCGTCTGGCTTCAGTGGGATGGCATGATCATATGGGCGAGAAGGGGGTAGAGTTGTTGGTTCAGCAAACACTTCAGCAAATTGGTCCAGTACTGCTTGGACAGCGGCTGGTGTTGACGATGGAACGGCTTCAGTGTGAGGCTGAATGACCGCCAATGCCCAGACATCATTTCCCTTGTTCCATTTGAGGAGCTGCTCCACCGGTAACTCGCGCACTGTTGGTTTGTCGATGGCTTGCACACCTTGTAGCAGTACTCTTTTGCCCATGTTAGTGACCTTGAGAGTCTTCTGCACCCAGTCTCCTTTAATGGGGCCATGGCACTTGAGCCAATCAACTCCGAGTATTGCATCGTACGCGCCCAATGGCAGCACACGCATGGGTGTGTGGAAGGTTTCACCTTGGATCCACCATGACAGGTTTGGTACCATCTTGTCGCACTGAAGTTCCTGGTTGTTCGCAAGCCTAACAGACACTGGATTGGTGGTCTGTACTGAACAATTTAGCCGCGAGAGCATGGACTCATTCAAAAAACTTCCTGTGCTGCCTGAGTCCACAAGGATGAGGAGAACTTGGTTGCCCACGAGTGCTCGCAAACGAATGGTGTCACTACCATCAGTTCCTGACATTGCATTGATGGAAAGGCTGAGTTGCTGTGCTTCTGCAATGTCATGCAACTCCATCATGTTTAACACTTCTTCTGAGAGTTGCTCTGGTGTTGGTTCTGTCGTCATGGCATGCAATTCTGCAACAGGTTTCTTGGCACATTGGTGGGTAGGGTCGTATTTCTCGCCACACTTGAAACACTCACCATTAGCTCGCCTGTAGTCCCGGAGTTGTCGCTCTTTCCAGAATTCCCCTGTGCCAAGTTTCAGAGCAGGGCGAGCTGGTTCTCCTCGTGGCGCTTGCTGTTCAGGGCGCGGATGGTACTGTTGTCGCTGCGCCCATGGTTTAGCTTCAGCAAGGACTTCTTGTTGAACCAGCGCTAGAAGAAGCGCTCGCTCAACTGTGTCAGGAACTTGGGCTTCCACCATTCCACGAATCTCAGATTTCAAGCCTCGAATGAACTGTGACACGAAGAATTGCTCATCATAATTGGGATTTTGCATTGCAATCTGATATGACAATTGTTCAAACTGTGCCTGGTATTCCTCCACTGAGCCTCGTTGTTTCAGAGCCAAAAGTTGCTTCATGAATTTTCTGTGATCATCAGCGCCGAACTTCTCCTCAACAGCCGCCATCAGCACCGGCCATGAATTAACCTCATGTCGCAGGCGATATGCACGCAGCCAGAGAGCAGCGTTGCCATCCATGTGCAGAGTACATGATACCAACCATAGCGACGGATGGACATTGAAAAGCCTAAAGTAATCAAGACATTTTTCCTTCCAAATACGAGGTTGCTCACCATCAAATCGTGGGAATGACATCTTGATCTGGTTGGTGCGAGGAGCAGAATCCCCACTGTTTCTACCACCTCCACCGCCACCGAGAAACCCAGCACCAACACCTCCCGTTCTACCGCCACCAGCGCCACCAAACTCACCACCTCCACTACCACTGGTTCTACCGCCGCCAACACCACCCAAATCACCGCCGCCAACACCACCCAAATCACCACCATCCCCTCCTCTGGTTGCCGTAGCCGTGGATGATCCTGCCCCAAGTGTGTTGCCGGCCCATGTCACTCTTGCAGTTTGGGCCATACCTTTGCCGGAGATGATACCCACGCCCGGGTCGGGGTCGTCCTCCTCCGGGTGCGGCGACTGCGGATGCAGGCGCTTGATGGCATGGGCCGCTTCCTCCAGGCGGTGCTCGAGTGCCGCAAACCGCCTTGCGGCCTCGTCATGCATCCTGGCGCCGTCCTGGACCGCTGTAGCGATCAGATCCAGTTGCGCCACGACTTGTTGCTGCGTGGTGTCCATACAGGCCACTCGCCCATGAAGGAGGTCGAGGCTGGAGCGGACCTCGGTGAGAGCCGCCTCCGTGGTTGCTGTGGATTCCGCCATGGCGTCGAGGACCAATTTGGTTTGTGGCGAAGGCTTAGAGGGCGCCGTGGTGTTTCCTCGCTGGATCGAGCAAACCAACGCCCGGATTTACAGAGATTTTGGGTTGGATCGAAATCGCCCCCAATTTCTCTGACCGCTCGTTGGAGTTCTACAGCTCCAGATCTCGCGAATTGGGAACTCACACACGAACCCCAGCCCCTCGGATCGAATCTGACATCTGATACCAAGTGTAACACCTGCTGGTATGATGGCCAGCAAAGGTGCCGTGATGCTAGTCGTGGAGTAGAAGAAAGAACAGCAACAGAAGAGAGAGATAGACACGGAAAGTTTCAGTTTCTATTCCAGACTTTTTTAGCATAAGTTCAGTACAACACGCACACACAGTTAAATAGGCTCCAGGCCACACACGCCAACTCACTCACGCGTCACATGCTCACGCCCAAGTCATGTGACGCTCACGTGTGACTAAGGCATGCCGATGCCGTCCGTCACAGATCAACAGTCTAATTTTAGTTTTAAATCGTCCAGGTTCTCATCTCATAGGAGCTCAGGCCAGATCTCGAGGCCAGTTGTACGCGATTATTTTGGAGCGGATTCTGCGGGCGCAAGATTGAGCGAGAATCAGCCTTGAGGTCTGACCTCGAGGAGAGGCTTACCTGTAATTCACGCTTGAAGATCCTGAAGCTCCCAGGGCCAGAGAAAAAGTTTACTTGATGCATCTCTCGAACAAGTCATACTAGTAAAAATCAGGTTTTGCAGCCTTGCGAGTTGAAATTATGGCCACCCCAATACACATTTTTCATCTAAACTTGATGCATTTGCCTTACAATGCTTATACTCACTAGTAAAAAGAAATTCTCACCCTGATGCACACCAGCCTACACAGCTACGCCCCTGGCTCCATGTCCATCTCCATTGCTCTTGCACAATTGTTTAGTTCTTGCCACTACACAAACATTAGGAGAAGAATCACATGTGGGAGTACGTATACGATTATTCCCGTGTTTGAATGGCATCTCTCCAAGATGAACTACTTGCTGTTATTCTTTTTAGCTGGCTATTTGCGCTGTACTTTAGTTAAACATTGAGTCATGGAATACTTTGTACATAAATTTGTGGTTCGAGTCCATTGACGAGCTTCTGATCCCTTAATTCGGACACTAATCACGTATCAAGTATTCAAGCCCCACTAGTTGGTCTAACAACCACTAGCTAGCATAGGTGGGTTTGGACGAGGACGATCTTTACTCATTATATGAGCTAAAGGCATCTCGTCGGAAATCCAAATCCTCCTCTAACAAAAAACCGCGAAAACGGTAAAAAAATCCCAACTCAATTGTTTCCCAATGAATGGCATGTTTGCAAATAGCAGAGCTCTTGGTGACTTGGCTAAACACTTACATTTTGCCGATTGCATTATGGATCATAATTTGGATTTTTTGGCTATTTCTGAGACGGGGCGACGGGATTTCTCGCAAAATCTGCTGAACCGTATATCCGGTGGTATAGACTTTACTTGGATATCATGTTCGCCCCGTGGGCGTTCCGGGGGTATCTTACTCGGTGTCAGAACGGACTCAATGGAAGTGTTAGCACATTCGGTTGGGGAATACCATATCAAATTCCACATCCGTAATAGAGCTGACAATTTCATATGGAGTCTTGTAGCCGTGTATGGTGCCGCTCAGGAAGCTTATAAGGCCGCCTTTCTTCGTGACTTGGTGAATCTAGCAAAGTAAAACCCTCATCCTATTATCATAGGGGGGATTTTAATTTGTTGAGATTTTCATGCGAGAAGAGTAGAGGCAGTTTTGACAATCACTGGCCTTTCTTGTTCAATGCGGTCATTGACAGCTTGGACTTGAGGGAGGTGTCAATGATTGGCAGACAATTTACCTGGGCTAACAACCTTCCGGAACAAACATATGAAAAGCTAGATCGCGTACTTATGGATACCGACTGGGAATTGAAATTTCCAATGGTGACGGTACACGCGCTAGAACGTATTGTTGGGTTGTTGGGTTTTCGGATCATGCTCCCATCTTATTATCCACTGATTTACCTAGACCCCCGTCTAACCACCGATTTAAATTTGAACTCGGCTGGTTGAATCGGAAGGTTTTCAAACCATGGTTAAAAAGGTATGGGAAAGACCGGTTGTAGGTATGTCTTCGATACAGAGGTGGAATAATAAAATGCGTGCGGTATGCAAACACCTCTGCGGTTGGGCACGATATACAACTAGAATTCTTAAAAAAGAAAAGCAGCGGCTTTAATATATTATAGATGACCTCGAAGCAAAAGCAGAAGTTAGACCGTTTGCCGCACAAGAGATTGAGCAAAAAAACCAATCAAATACGAAAATCGCAAAAATTCTACGTGACGAGGAACTGAAATGATACCAACGATCTAAGGCCCAGTTTATTCTGGAAGGAGATTCGAATACAAGGTGCTTTCATTGTGTTGCCAATGGCAGGCACAGGAAGAAGCTTATTCGTACTCTGGTTCAGGAGGAGGGTACGATTGAGGGTCATGAGCAGCTAAAATCGTATATTACGAGCTATTACAAAGGGATTTTTGGTGCTCCAGAAAAAACAATTTTTCATTAAAACGGAGGATATCCCCCAAGTCTCTCAAGCGGAGAATAATTTTCTCACTTCGCCTTACTCTAAGGAGGAAGTAAGAAAAGCTGTCTTTCAAATGGAGTGGCTTTCCAGCTGAATTTTATCAGTCTTTCTGGGATGTCATCAAGGCCGACCTGCTGGCTCTTTTGCGGATCGACATGTTGGACATTTGGAGCTTTTTAGGCTCAACTTTGGTGAAATTATCTTATTACCCAAGGTTAATGAAGCAGAAAGGATTCAACAATACCGGCCTATTTATCTTCTTAACGTGAGCTTTAAAATATTCACTAAGGTTGCCACGATTCGATTAAATTCGGTGGCAGGTCATGTGATTAGGCCTTCACAAACTGCTTTTATGAAAGGACGGAATATTCTGGATGGGGTTGTAGTCCTCCATGAAACTGTTCATGAATTGCATAGAAATAAGTTAAATGGCGTGATTTTAAAGATTGATTTTGAAAAGGCCTATGATAAGGTTAAGTGGTCCTTTTTGCAAAAAAACTCTCAGGATGAAAGGTTTCTCTGATGAGTGGCGTGCATTGATCAGTAGTTTTATCTCGGGTGGGAGTGTTGCCATTAAAGTCAATGATGACGTGGGCAAGTATTTCCAGACCAAGAAAGGACTAAGAAAGGGAGATCCATTATCGCCAGTGCTATTTAATATAGTGGCTGATATGCTTACTGTCTTGATTGAACGTGCAAAGTCAGAGGGCCAGATTGAAGGGGTTATTACTCATCTTGTTGATGGAGGTTTATCCATTCTTCAATATGCCGACGATACAATACTTTTTATGGATCATGACATAGACAAGGCTCGGAATCTAAAGTTAATTCTTTCTGCACTCGAGCTTTTGTCGGGTCTAAACATAAATTTCTATAAAAGTGAATTGTTTTTTTTTGGCGAGGCCCAAGACCATGTTGCAGAGTATGCTGAGCTTTTTGGCTGTGGCCAAGGCCAATTTCCAATTAAGTACTTGGGAATCCCGATTCACTATCGGAGACTTACCAATGTTGAGTGGAAATTGGTTGGGGAAAGACTTCAGATTAGATTAAGTAGTTGGAAAGGTAAATTACTGTCCTTGGGAGGAAGATTAGTTCTCATAAATGCGGTACTAATTAATATGGTACTATATATGATATCTTTCTTCCAACTTCCCATAGGAGTCTTAAAACGATTGGATTATTTTCGATCAAGATTCTTCTGGCAAGGGGATAGTGAGAAGCATAAATATTGACTGGCTAAATGGAGTGTGTTGTGTCGGCCCAAAGATCATGGATGACTTGGTATCCAAGACCTCCAGGTCAAGAATAGGTCACTTCTCGGTAAATGGCTTTACAAGCTACTCACCGAAGAGGGCATATGGTAAACACTCCTCAAGAGGAAGTATATTGGCTCAAAGGCTTTATCTCAGGTTCTTTGGAGAGAAGAAGATTCGCATTTTTGGGCTGGTCTTATGGAAACAAAGAAGTATTTCTTTCCATATGGATCTTTCTCTATTAAGGATGGGTCGGAAATTCGTTTCTGGGAGGATAAACCTTGGGTAATACCACACTCCGAGAATAGTATCCGACATTGTACAATATAGTGCGCCACAAAAGAGATACTATCGCTAAGGTGTTGGAAACTTTCCCACCAAACGTGGACTTTAGAATAAGTCGCATCGGTCCCAGATAAACCTCTTGGCAGGAATTGTTACAGCGTTTTGAGTTAGTTCAATTGATGCAGGGACCGGATGTATTTTGATGGAATCTTACCGGGAATGGTACATTCTCAGTGGCTTCCATGTACAATGCTCTCATTCAGCCTGAGATCCCAGTCGATAATAATTCAAACATTTGGAAGATGAAGATATCACTGAGAACAAAAATCTTTTGCATGGTATCTTCATCGGGGGGTAATTCTTACTAAAGATAATCTTGCCAAATGCAACTGGCATGGAAGTAAAAAGTGTGTCTTCTGTCACCAGGACGAAACTATTAAACACTTATTCTTCCAATATAAGTTTGCTAGGTCTATATGGTCAGCCGTCCAAATATGGTCTACCTTATACCCACCACGTAGTGTTGTCAATTTATTTGGCAACTGGCTAAATGGTGTGATATTAGGTTTAAAAGTCTTATTAGGATGGGAGCGATTGCAATTATTTAGTCGTTGTGGCTGTATAGAAATGATAAAATTTTCAATAATATTTCTTCTTCTTTTTTGCAGGTTATCTACCGATGCACGGCTATGCTTCGTTCATGGGTACCACTACAACGTGTGGAGCACCGGGATCACTTTATGGAGGTGTCTTCACGGTTGAAGGATACGGCGAGGGATATTTTCTCCCAACATGGGTGGCAGCGTGACCTTCGGCTAGATCCTCCTAGCTAGTCTTTTTATTGTTTATGAACTTTGTTTTTGTTGACGTCAGAAACCCACCGGCGGGCAGTGACTGACCAACACCGTAGAGCCGGGAACAACTAGGGCTGCGGCTGGCCCCAGTCCCGAGCCCGCAAAACCTCCTGGTCGCGCGCCGATGCAAATTGCAAGGGCGTGCCACCTATACCTGGTCATGAAGGTGTGGATGATGCCTCGCTTAGTTTCCTGCAGGGCACACACGTACACGTTAAATACGAGCCTCGATCGGCTCTCAGGTTATCCTGTGAATCGGCTCATGGAGCCGATCCACCCATGATTCGTCCAAGGTGGCCGAATATATGGTGGTCCCGCTTGATCAAGATAAAGCATATGAGATCCACGACGATCGGGGTTTTCACCGCATAATCGGATCATCCTACTCACGATTGGGCCTCGCGCGCGCACGGTGATCGTAAGCCAACCCTAGACAAGGCCTAAAAACCAACACGAGGTTGATCCTCGGAACATCCTGTCTAGGGCCAGCAAACTACACCCTACACGCCGCTGGATCCTCCAACCCTTTGTAAGGCCTAACTATTGCAGATATTAAACTAATCCTTGATAAATAAAGGAGCAATCGTAACGGATCAGATCTACTAAATAACGATCAAGCGGGGTGCCCCTGCACCCATGATGAGGTACAGGACGGCTAGATGCGCAAGGGTTGCACTACGACAGCATATGATACTAAGAACAATGCTAACCCTAACACATCTATGATAACTACGTTGCTCGCCATCAAAAGGCTTCAGTACGAGCAACGCATGAACAACGTGGGCAGGCTCGTGCTGCCTAGATCGCAAGATGCGATCTAGGCAGCATGGTGCTTACCGGAGAAACCCTTGAGACGAAGGGGTTGGCGATGCGCCGAGATTGGTTTGTGTTGAACGTTGGTTGTTGTTTATTCCATAAACCCTAGGTACATATTTATAGTCCAGGGGACTTTCTAATGTGGGCGTGCACTAAACCGTGCACGAGATAAATTCTAACTTCTACATAACCTACTATAAAGATACATGGGCTAACTAGCCCAAACTTGATACACAAGGCCGATTCACATATCTCTTCTATATGCATATCTTCAAATCCGTCTTGATCGCGGCCCACCTCTAGCTTGGTCAAATTCCGGTGATAACACATGCCCCCCTGGTTTTGATAATGATAATTGCAAAACCATATGCATTTTTCAAAGGGTCATGTCGTGGCAAAGCAGAACCGTCACAGTACTGTCTATTACTACTTCTTCCGCATGACTTGACAATTCCGGCAATCTTTGAGCAATCGGCTCTTTTCTTCCACGTGATCGGCTTCTAGTTAGCTTAGCCGATAGTCAAAGTCAAACAAACCCCAAAAGAGCCGATGGCGACGCACCGGTCCCTACCATATACCAAACAAGGGCAAACCTGGTTACCCCTCCAAACGGTCACCTGCAACCTCCGTCTGAGCAAGCAAACTCAGATCCCCAAAATCCGCCACCTACGCGATCTCGCGAGCTTCAGATCTCAACCGCACCGCCCCAACTCCGCGGCGCATCAAATGGCGGAATCGTCCAACGCCGACACCATGGTCTCCGGCTTGAAGGTAATACTCCACCGCTTCCCCGCCATTAGGGCCAATATCAGGGTTGAACAGAAGAACACCTGACTTAATGTTCTACTCCGTTATTGATTTTAGGTCTCCGACATCCTATTGCCGCATCCTTCTCTCCCAAATTCCATGTGTCTTGGCCCCCGCTCTTCCGAGAGTCCTGCTCATTTAATCTCCTGTGAAGCTAACAGAATCCCCTTCGTGAACCAGCACTTAGATCTGACCTCCTGGGCCGATTGCCTACGAGCCTGCCTAATCCCCCTGAAGGTTGGGTGCCATGGTACAATAGAGTATCCAAAACCCATTACGCCACCTGGGAATAGGGGATAGCCGATGCCTTATCATTATCACTGTCTCCTCTCGAGAAGAATGAAAATATCCTGCTACTTCTGGTCTGACGCGCTGAACTGCTTCATTTTCGGCCATGGCCCGATGACGCCAACCCTGCTGGACGTGGTCATGATCACAGGGCCTGGACATTGCGTCTCCAAGCCCTTCTGCTTTCAAACTGCCGAAAGTCCCTTTCACCCTTTCTTCTAAAAAGAGTGTACCAGCTGGGCGCCTACCTCGATCGTTATAAGAAAGCCAAAGGCCCCGTGACAGAGCGAGAACACACAGCCTTCCTAAACTTTTGGTTGGAACACTTCATATTCTGCGGCCCATTGCCCCTACCAAGAACTACCTTTCCCTAGCCTATGAACTGGCTAAAGGTACCCATCTCGGCATCGGCAAACTGTTCCTTGGAGAGGTATATCGATCTCTTCAACGATGTCTGTCAAGCTGTTCTCTCGAGAAGACGTTAAGCGGCCCCTGGTGGTTTATTCAGCTATGGGCGCAGCTATACTTTCGGGATCAGATCCCAGACTTCCCTCCTTTGACCTCCTGCACCTTCCCAGATGTTAACGGGAAGGACATTCGATGCGGTTATGGTCAAGCCTGTGGTCTCCCAGGCAGTGATCCCTAAGGAAGCAGCAGGGTGGTTCAAGATCTTCTTCCAAGGTTTGGACAACCCCCTGTTCTTTCCTTATACCGAAACGGAAGATTTTGAAAATCCAGTTTCCTTCCGATTGGGTAGCTTTGCCGATGACGATAGCACTCGGCATCTGTATTCCATCATGATTCGTCCTTGCTTTCTCCCTGTTGGAATGAGCACCTCAAACCGGATCATCAAACCTGGCTATGAGTGTTATCAACCGGTAGTGGTAGCTGTCAGCTCGGTCTCGGGCAAGTGCCTCCGCACTTATTCTTACACCACCTGACCGCAAGCAGAGCCGAACTGCCTGACATCCTCACTAGTCATAGGTGTTACACCTTCTTTGATGCTTTGGCCCTTCCAATTCCTCACAACCTCCGTTTCTCCTCCACTGATGGCTTCGAGACTTGGTGGTCCATGTGGAAGACCCATGTTTTTAGGAGGGCGTTAGGACCGCAATTGAAACAACTTGACACCGCGCATGACATCTCCGCTGACCAGGTACTATTCCTTAAAATATTTCCCGTAATCACTTAACGGTGGTTTGCCTGTAAACTGACTTCACCTCTTGGCAGGAACAAGACGGCCCAGCTCCCATGCAAGCTGATGGTTCTCCCTTTGCATTCCTTCCTCCGGCCCCAGTGGTCCTCTTCTGTCAGAGTTCGCCACCTCTGAAGAGAGTTATAATAGAAGGCCAACCGATTTCACCGAAATCGGCTCCCAAAAGTAAAGCATCCTTGGGGCCGGTTGCCCCCCGAGCCTCGACCCGGGCGAGGACGGCGGTGAGGAAGGTGGCTGTCAGGAAAACCCTGACGCGTAGAACTCCTGCCCAAGCGAGTTCGCAGGTAAGTTGTACCATATTCCGATCGATCGCACTTGCCTTCCCAACCTTTGTAAGATGGTCGTACCCCTTCTTTCAGACTTCCACCGAAGAGAACTCCAGTGAGGGAGAACAGTCCAGTCCCAGGGACTCCTTCCCACGCGGTACGGACAGATCCACCACACGAGCCAGACGGACTCGCCACCGGCTTCCAGAAAAGGTCGACTCCGAGTCTGCCGCTCTTCGTCTTCAGTCCAAACGAGGTCGCGTATAAAGCGCCGATGTGTCCAAAGGGCTCGCACGGGCCCACAAACCTCTTCTCCTAGCCAGGAAGTTTCAAAGGTAACCTTCTTGACAGCTCGCGTTCCCTGTTGTCTTGTCACTAACTGGACCACTTTACCATTCCCCTTGCAGATTAATGAGACTTCCAGCGGGGTCGTTGAAGAGGTGCCGATGCCATCTACTGCCCCTGGTCCCTCCAACTCGTCACGCGTGCCGGACCAGTCGTCTGACCAGCATACTGCGAAGCCGATTGTTACCACCTCGGCTTCCCTTCCTTTCTTGGGAGAGGTACACTCTCTTTTCTCTCTCGAGCCTACTTTTTTCATCTGCCGCATGCCCATACCGTTCTTGTTCTTTTGCTAGGGGTGTGATCCTTCAAGCTTGCTGACATTCGACCCCGATTCCATCGAGCCAGCCGCCCCTAAAATAGGTGAAGAGCCAAACCTTGGTGCAGTCGACGGTCCGCTCCAGCGTCTCAAAGTCCTGCTCTCCTCCCCAGTTGATACTCTGGTTGAGGACCCTGAGACGATCAGGGGCATCCTCGTGGACATCCAGCCTCGTCTCCCAGTGGTGCTGGTAGCTAAACTCTGGCCGACAGTGACTTTGTCGGTTTTCAAGTCAAGGGTGCAGTCGGCTCGTCGAAGGATTACTCTCCGCCGCGCCCAACGAGAGCCGATATTGCAGAAAAATGCCAGCGGCTCAACGAGAAGAAGGCTGCTTTAGACGCAAAGACCGCCGCTTCCACTCATAGTGTCAGACTTGAGACCTTACGCAAGGAGCTGGAGGACCTCGAAAGGAGGGCCAGGGAGACCAAACAACTCATCCAAGACGAGGAATCCCTCATTGCTCGCTCCCAAGAGGAAGCACAAGGTCTCACTGCTGATCTGAAGACCGACCTAGCTGAAATCCGTGCCCTAAGCAGCCAGCTGGTGATGGGGAGAGACGAGGATGATGAGGTCGAGATCGCTGAGGTGGATCGAATCCGTGCCGATGCTCTTCACGCTCTTAATGCATTCCTTCAGTAGGGCCTCTTTGCTTCTGTGTGTGAACTGATACTTGTAAACTTGCTTTCTATTTTTTGTCAAGTCAACTGCCACGCATCGGCCCCGGTTGCATCCGAATTTTTGTTTTCTATATTCGGCTAGCAAAATTTCTCCGCACATTCCCAACGGCATCGCGCGCGCTCCCTGATTAGGTGCCCCCCGAGCCGATTCTGCCAGGTAACTGCTGAAATCGGCTCTATGTTGAGCCAAGGTATTGTGGTGCGAACGTCGGCTTCATTAGGAACAGCGTGGATTCCCTCCGCAGTGGTTAAGATCCACCATGTTGACACCAGGATGCGGGTGCGTGTCTCCGTTGCTTGATGCCGTGCGAACGGATCTTCTCACAGGAGCCGACGAGTTTGGTTCCGAGGACCGCCTTGACCTTGTCATGTTTCTTCTGGAGCTTGTCAGCCAGGTCCTCGTGCTTGACCGGAGTACTTTCCGCCATCTCAGATGTAGACAGTGATGTGGTTGTGTCCCACCGGGCGTGCCAGAATGTGTTGACGTCAGAAACCCACCGGGCGTGGGGCCAACACCGTAGAGCTGGGAACAACTAGGGCTGCGGCTGGCCCCAGTCCCTCGGAGCGACGGCCCGCAAAGCCTCGGTCGCGTGCCGATGCAAATCAGGGCGTGCCACCTGACCTATACCGTCGGGAAGGTGTGGATGATGCCTCGCTTAGTTTCTGCAGGGCACACACGTACACGTTAAATACGAGCCTCGATCGGCTCTCGGGTTATCCGTGAATCGGCTCATGGAGCCGATCCACCCATGATTCGTCCAAGGTGGCCGAATATATGGTGGTCCTGCTTGATCAAGATAAAGCATATGAGATCCACGACGATCTGGGGTTTTCACCGCATAATCGGATCATCCTACTCACGATTGGGCCTCGCGCTCGCGCACGGTGATCGTAAGCCAACCCTAGACAAGGCCTAAAAACCAACACGAGGTTGATCCTCGGAACATCCTGTCTAGGGCCAGCAAACTACACCCTACACGCCGGATCCTCCAACCCTTTGTAAGGCCTAACTATTGCAGATATTAAACTAATCCTTGATAAATCAAGGAGCAATCGTAATGGATCAGATCTACTAAATAACGATCAAGCGGGTGCCGCCCGCACCCATGATGAGGTACAGGGACGGCTAGATGCGCAAGGGTTGCACTACGACAGCATATGATACTAAGAACAATGCTAACCCTAACACATCTATGATAACTACGTTGCTCGCCATAAAAAAGGCTTCAGTACGAGCAACGCATGAACAACGTGGGCAGGCTCGTGCTGCCTAGATCGCAAGATGCGATCTAGGCAGCATGGTGCTACGGAGAAACCCTTGAGACGAAGGGTTGGCGATGCGCCGAGATTGGTTTGTGTTGAACGTTGGTTGTTGTTTATTCCATAAACCCTAGGTACATATTTATAGTCCAGGGGACTTTCTAATGTGGGCGTGCACTAAACCGTGCACGAGATAAATTCTAACTTCTACATAACCTACTATAAAGATACATGGGCTAACTAGCCCAAACTTGATACACAAGGCCGATTCACATATCTTTTCTATATGCATATCTTCAAATCCGTCTTGATCGCGGCCCACCTCTAGCTTGGTCAAATTCCGGTGATAACAGTTTTATCTTTGAACATCTTTGTGATTTTGTAACGGATTTTTGTGCGGCTGTGTGCATCTTAGTTATGCATAGGCCGGAGTGACCATTTTTGAAAAAGCTAGTATTTTTCCTCTCCTAGTAGGGTTCTTCCTCTCCAACTTCTAGATAAGATTTTTGATAAATTAAAATGAAGGAATCACTAGGGCAAGATTTTTCGCAGAATTTGACCTCTTTATTCGTTGGAATCTCAAATTTTGGCTATTTGTAACAACAATATTATATGAGTAAAATATCTCCATCAATTTTTGAATTTGATGCAGCGGCAAAATGTACTCCGCTATCACGAATTTTTCAATAAAGAGAATATAATAAGATCGTGAAGATACCAATTATCCTAATGGCACTATGGATGAACACAACCTCAAAAATGAAGAAGAAGCTAAAAAATAAAAGTCCCGCTACAACCTCGTATCAGCAATATAACCACCACCCACCTGAAGTCCAAATTCTCCAAAAGCAACGCATCCAAGAAGAAAACAATGCACAATCACCGTCATCGTTCGATCATAGATCTTAGGTTTTCACCCTTGAGACAGTCCCCGCTCTGGGGCTCTCAAAACAATGCATTCAACAAGGCCATTGCCAAGCATAATCAATTAAGACAACCATTACTAGTCATCGGCTCTCTCGGTTCTCTCGGCTTCAATGACATTCTTCACCTCTGACTTCACAATGGAACGAAACATGTCCCAAGATGACAATAGGTAGTGGAGCTTCGCACTGCTCCATCCTAAAACCAAATGGTCAGAAAAAATATGGGTGCGCACAACCGAATCTCATCTGACCCACCAATCTTCAGGTATTATACGTCCGATGGAGTTCACATGCGGAGCCTTCAAAAACTCGACACTCTGGCAAGAACAAAGGAGAGAAGCATTAGGAAGATCTTCGTCGTCTTGCTGCAAGAGGAACCCTAGGACTGCCACCTCGCCTCGATTTCTCCCTAGGTGAGTTTGATGCTCGGTACATAGAAATCAATGCAGCAATTGACATTACTGATTTCCCCGCCGGCTATACCTCTCTCCATTAACAGATTTTCGACGATTCCACTGTAAGTACCAATAAGTTAAGTCAGAAGTTTTAAGCGCGGACCGATTGGCCTAAGATAGTTGTGTTGTTGTATGCAAACCATGGACTCCATAACGGTCTGCTTGCTCCTCGTTTAAACAACATGCACTTGACCTCCCATGTTTTCTGAGTAGGCTGGCAATAATATTGTGGATTTGAGTATCTTTGGGCATCAACCCACTGGACACGAGTTTGGAGGGCACTTTCTATCCATGAAATATTTGCGTGCGGGAACCTGTTAAGTCATGGGCTAGAAATAGGTATAAAATTTGGCTTCTTGGATATCTGATGGACACTTATATGATAGGTGGGACCAACTTATTGATGGCTCACACAATCCTAACCATAACACCCTCAATCCCCATGGCCCAGAGAGACCAAAATCTTTAGAACATTAGGCTAACCCTAACCCTCCCGGTAAGCTAGGAGAAGAAGGTTTCGATGTGTCCTTTCACTACGGCCTTGTATGGGTTGTTGTTGTTTTTCTTGATCCGAGGATATCCAACGGTTATAGATGGGGTGTCAAGCGGCGTTCCGCACTAGTCCCGCAATGATAGGATCTATGCAAAAGTGTCGTGCGATTCAAGGCAGAAATAATGAAGGTTGTGAACAAATTCTGTCCCGCATCCGGCCCGCATTGACACCCTTAGTTATAGACGTGAGCAAAAGTTTTTCATCGGGGCTTTCTTTGCAGCCAGGCAGCCGGCTAGCTGGCATCTTGATATGTGGATGAATATGCTAAACATGAAGTTTTTTTAGCTGGGCTGAATGGTTGATGTGATAAGCACTAAGAAATAGAGGGATTGAGGGTTCTTGTTTTTTTTCACAAGTAATTGGGTAAATCCTGGACGAAGAAGAAAATAAAATTACACAGAATTATTTGCAAAAATCTAATATATTAGAATATTACATTCAACCGGATAGTCATCCCATGCACACCAACCGAATAATCCAATTGCAGAGGTTCACAAGCAGGGAGTAGAAAAATGTGCCCAGTGGAGCATTTCTACAACACAGAGGCTGAACCTGACGCCTCTCTCTTTCTTCTCAGAAGCAGGCGTCCAGGAGACAGCAGCAGCAAAGGGCGGCCAAGCTGTTGCAACAAACATGATCAGATCAGAAATTCAGAATCATGGCACATAGTATCCTCAAAGTCGACAAAGCTGGCACTACATATCCAACATATTGACAATATATGTACAGAATCGGGGTTGATCTAGGCATCTAGCTAAGTAGGGGATTTCTTCCACCTTGATCTTGTTTTTCTGAAAACAGAATTAGGGTCATCCACTGCTATTTTTTCATTGCAAATTACAGCTATAGTTTCAGCATCGGTATGGCATTACTGCCTGCTGTCAGGCTCATTCACCAAACAATGGTTATGGCGTCAAAGGTAACATTAAGTCCTAAGGAGGCATCTTTCATGGAATCTGATGTCTCAGAACAAAAGTCTGACTTTGGCATTACCGGGCAAGATAACAGGTACACACATGGTCGTAACTGGAATGGGAAGGCTGAATTTTGTACTACCTCCGAACAGAAGACTGTCACTCTGAATTTTATGCTACCCAATCGATGAGTCTATTTGATTAGCAGGATTCTAAAAAATGCATATATAGAAAAACTCATGATTGCAACGTCATACTTATTGTAATCCTACGAAAGTTTGATTTGTTTTATCACATCACAAAGAAAATTGTGCATGATCACCTATGCTGACTAGTAAGGAGGGATCCATGCAGAGCATCAGTTGCCAAGAAAATGGCTCTATAAAATGGATGGGTGCGGCTTTAAACTATTGGCACATTTGGAATATATACAAATCCTATCTGAAACGAATATACCGACAGGGACGTAGTGTTCTCTAACTATAGTGCTTAAAACAAAATGTACGGTCATACTCCTGCCTCATAATCCAAATTACAGAATTACACATAGCCGGAAGCCGGTGCTGGAACTGCACCCAGGGTGTTTTAGATAGGCGGATACCTTCCTTCTTTGGCGCTCTTCACACTCTTTCAAAATAGTAACTACTGTAGTTTTGGGTGGAAAAGCAAATAAAACTTCGGTTGAAGGACAACGACAACGTCTACCCTTTCAGTATTGAAATACGCCTCAGAATTAGGATATTGGCAATAATGTTCCTTTAAATGCCGATTTTCTGCTCTTTTAATTAGGATATCTATTTTGCTGATTTTCTGCTGTACTAATTTATGGGTATCAATGCCGAGCAGAAACTGCTCTTTTAATACAGTATTATTGTAAATGAAATTGATCGCATAGGAGTATCAGAATCAGATCTGTAGGATTTGTCCGTCCCGTTTGACTCTAGAATCCGATCAAATTTTGAAAGGCAGCTCACGCGTCATGTCGCGGCCCCAACCAAGCAACCGTGCGCCACCGGCGGGGAACACTCGCCAGCGGAATTCCTGGGTTGATCACCGACCGATTTATCCTACAGTATGTTTCCCGTTCTCTAAACAACTCGTCCTGAACTTATCAAAGGCTCAAAGCTAACAGAGTAAACCATATATACATGCGGGAAGGAGGCAGTTCGATGGAAATTAACGCACCATCCCTGCATGAAGGAAGGCCCGCCCTGCTGCTGCTGCTGCTGCTGCTGGGGCGGGTACCCCTGCTGGCCATATCCTTGCGGCGGGTACCCCTGCTGCGGCGGCGGGTACCCCTGCGGAGGGTAGCCCTGCGGCGGGTAGCCTGAAGAAAGAAATGGATCAAGATCCACATATGGCAAAGGTCAATTCTGTCTACCTCTCAGCCAAAAAGAAGAAGCAACAGTACACGGCCGGAAAGGATCGAGGCCATGGACAGAAGAAGAGCGAACTGTACCTTGCTGCGGCGGCGCGCCGACGGGCGCCTGCTGCTGGCCGTAGTAGCTCATCTCTCCTCTCCTCTCCGGCTGGCCTGGGACTACTATTCGCTGGTCTCTGGCCCTGTAGTGCGTGGAGCCGAGTGATGATTTTATAAAGAGACAGCGGCGGGCGGGACGCGGGAAGGTGCACTGCGCTTGCTGATGCTGGTGGGCTGGTGGGGGCGTATCCAGATTCCAGATGGACGCCTCGAGCGTCCGGGGTGGACTTGTCGTATGCATTGCCGCGTACCACGACCACGGCCACTAGTTGGGTTGGCTGAGAACAAGACGAGCTACGTAGTATGTGTTGCCAATCAGATTTGGTGTTTTCTTGGTCGTACCTGAAGAAAAAAGATTTTTTTTTTTTTGAAACGAGGCAAAAGACTTGCCATTTTCATTAATAGAGAAGAAGTACAGAATTTGGCCAGTTTATTAGCGGAAACCGGCCGAAAACCGAAAAATTGGCCAAAAAGCGACCCAACATTTGACACACACCATCGAGAAGAAAGACCCTCGTTGAGGATGCCATCGAGCGTCATCGTCGTCACTCCTCCACGAGCCAGCGATTCCGACTTCACCTTAGACGACCGCCACCGAGACCCTCGCCGCCGCGAATGACATCGAAGCCCATGTCAGCCCCTGCCAAACAGTCGACCCCCAAGCACGTCGAGGAGGCAGCTCCGACTTCGATCGCGACCTTCATAGGAGGAAGTTGCATGCCTTGCACCGACGCAGCACCAATCAAGTGGCATCGTTGCCACAAGTCGCCTCGCAGCTCCGACTTCACCATCACGGCAGGGGTGACGAAGGACATGCCGCAGCTCCGATCCACTCACCATTGTCATCGTTGCCACACAACCCACGACGCCAACACCAACCATCATCCACGGATCCCTCCGGCCTAAGCAGCTCCAAATCGATGCCCTCAAGAGGGGAGACGACACAAGAGCGCCGCCATCGACCGATCACGGCGGATCTAGGGATTTCCCCGGAGCTTTCCAGACAAGATGGCAAGACATCCCCACGGCGATACCTTCAAGAAGGAAGCGGCGCCCGAAGCCGTCGCCATCGCCGGCCTCGGCCAGCTGCCGGCCGGCCAGCCACCGAGGACAAGGCATTAGCCCGGAGCTTGTCGCGCCATCTTGCATCGTGCTTTTGGCCAGACCCACCTTCAACCCTCATCGCTCCAGCCGAAGGAGGAGGGCCTCCCCAACCCGCGGCCTCCACACCTGCATCTCCTCCCCGCCAAGGCCTCCACACGCCCGCCCCTGCACCTCCGCATGGCAGAGGCTCACCTCGCGTCCGCCCCTGCAAGCACGACATGGACCTGGTCGAGACCGCTGCCGCCTCACCGCCAGACACGCAGCCAGCGTCCGTCCTCCCCATGCCCGGCCGCCAAGCAGCAAGGTCGGCCGCCCAGCAACCCCAACCTCCACGGCCCTCCCGGCCCAAGCCGAGCCCAGATCGGGCCCGCCCCGCCGCCGCCAGCCGTGGCGCCCGGGCCGCCGCAGGGGCCCTCCACCGCACCCTCCATCATCAGCGTCCCCAGCGCCACCTCCTGCCCCAGCCGCCATGGAAGCTCACGGCGCATCCCGCCGCCACGGGCTCCCCGATCCCACGAACAGCCCCTCCCGGCTGGAGGAAAACCGGGTCCTGCCGCCGCCGGCTCCGCGCGGGCTTTGCCCGGCGGAGCTCACCGGCGACGGCAGAGGAGGAGGTGGCTGAGCTTGTGGTGGTGGCTGGCCGGATTTCCTCCGCCGCCCGTGTCGCCCAGGGGAGGGAGCGACGCGGGGGCCTGTTTTTGCGGCTTTTTTACCTGTTTAATTTTTGAAAAAAGATTGATTAGAGCAAGGAAACGGCGGTCATATTTGGCTGTGGAGCATATTAAGTATTGGTGGCAGAGTTGACCGGAGTAATTGATCAAGCCCAAGTAACTTAGAATCCAAGGCTTAGTAGGAGCAGTACATATTTGACTGCTTCTTTTCTGCGTTGCAACCTGCAAGCCTGGCTAGTTTGCATATTCGCGGACAAGAAGGAGCAACGCATCGATCGTGCCGAGAGCTAGCGCACAAAGGTAGCTGGCCTAAGTTGTGATCGTCCTTGGTCATAACAGAAACTTGGCTGTCGATTTGGTGGCTGCTGAGCGCAATCGCATCAGAGCAGGCAAGGCTGCCCAGAAAGCCACGCCGTGAAAGAAGATAGTGCGACTACACCAAGCAGTCGATGGCAATCTCCCACGATGTTGACGGGACACAGCGACGGGTCTCTTTGTTGCTCAAGGAAAGCGTGGTGGAGGCTGGGCCGCCCGCTATAGCTCGTGACGACGATCGATGGTGATCGATCATCGATACGTACCGTGGCGTGTGCTCTGCCTAGTCATCTTGATCGTGCTCAAGGTTCGTCCCAAGCTGCGCTCTGCAAATTGCAAAACGGAGGGATTCCCTTGCCGCTGCAAAATAGCCTCGAGGGTGCAGCCAGGGACAGGAACTTCCTAGCTTTAGGAAGAAGAGGCAGTGCAGCTGCGCAGGTCCATATCAGCGTCGCCAAGCGCTTGAGATTTGGAGAGCTCAATGAATATCGATGGCTGCTGAGCACAAGGATCACGTGCTCAGTGTAATTCTGTTCACAGATGGCCCGTTTGGTAGACTGGGCCGATAAACTCTCATGATAGTCTTTCCGCGCACCGGCGTGGTCAAAGCACGACGTCGTCAACCATGAAGCTTAACGCCATGTTGTCGTTCATGTTAGCTGGACAAACACCATGCCGCCACCGACGATGAGGATGACCACCACCATGGATTATCACCTCTCATTTCACCTACTACCTCCAATTCAAGGAATAAGGCACCCTCGTTTTACGCGTTTTTTATTCGACCAAGAATTACTTTAAATAGATAAAGATTGTTTGTATAAAATTAGTATCATTAAAAAGTGCTTTTCAATACGAATCCAACTATACTAATTACATATAATATAATCAAGATTTTGTTCCATATAATATAATATAATCAAGATTTTATTTCTTGAAACGGATGTAGTATCATCATCACGTTGCCGTCCATGAAGATGGCAAGTGAGAAGTTGAGCAAAAGTATTTCAAAATATACCCACACATATACTATTGAGTCATTTATCTATGCGTGTATGTCCATCGAAATAAAAACCTATCAACATGAAAGTCACACGGAATGGTAAGGTGAACCTACTCCTTAAAGGAAATTGGGAACGGTTGAGCGTGTGCGATAAATTTAGCAAAATTCGCTCAAAACTCAATGCACAAAATTAACGATTTACGACTGATGAAACTCGAAATCGATTGTCGAAATTGATCCATATCATCGACACGCATATTTTTTATGTATAGATTATTTTAATTTGGAGTATGATTAGCTGAAGAGGTTGCATCCATCGAACATAAGAGTGAAAAGAAGGCGCAAGACCCGCTGAAAACGCTATATTCGAGAGTTCCTTCAGATACACGCAAAACACTGCTTTAAAAAATGTGCGATGCAATAATGCGGATGAGCCCAATCAACCAAAAGTGCTAAAAACTACGCCCCTATGCGAACCAAAAGCCCTCTGTCCGAATTTGCATGCAGTTGTTATGCGAATAAACGTTGCACATGCAGAGCTTATCGAAATACTCTACTAGGGGTAATTCAAATTCTACAGAAATTTACCATGGACTGAAAGAAATTGTGGAGAGATACTATACTACAATTCTACTGCATCGGCCTGGACAAATGGAGTGGTACCGATTATACTTTTTTTCTATTGCCGGCCTGTTGGACCCAAAGGTAGGTTCTGCTTCTCTTCTATTTTTGTTTTTTTCAACAACTCAGCTTCATTCCCTTAGAAAGAAAAAAAAGGTTCCGCTTCTCGTTGGCGAAGGTGCTACGGAAGTTGAACCCAACGAAATCCATCTTGTTAGACTATTCATATTACTTGTAATCCAAGTAAGTTAGGGTTAGCCACTCAGTTTGTACCCATATATAAACACTAACACTAGTAGGAAAACCCTTATAGGCTGAGCTTAGTTACGTGCACTTTAAAATGCGCACGGAATGTTATTTTGTGGCGCACCATGCTAGGTGCGCCACAAATAAATTTTGTGGCGCACTCTGAACAATGCGCCACAGAAATTATATGGGGCCCACATCCTGCCACCACCAATTATTAGTGTAGGTATTTACGTGGCGCACATGGCTTGCTGCGCCACGAAATAACTCTTTCGCGCACGTGTGCCGGCCTAGTGATGGCGCACTTGTTCGGGTGCGCCACAGAACTAGGCTTATATCATCGCCCGTGCCCTCCCCCGCGTTCCACCTCTCCCTCCCCTCTCTCCCCTCTCCTCCGATCCGCCGCGCGCGCCATGGTCGTCGCCATCGCCGTCGCCGCCTTCCTCCGCGAGGGCCCCGCGGTCCTCCCATCCCCGCCACCTGCAGCACAAGCTGCCGCTACGGCGAGGAGGGCCGCCGCGAGGAGGGCGCCGTGGCGTGAAGGTGGAGGACCGCCCGTCTGCTCCTCCTCCTCTCGTCGTCGTCAACCTCCTCCTCCACTACCCCTGTCGGTGAACTCTCTCCCCTCCCCTCCCCTCTCCTCTCTCCGCGCGAGCACAAAGTGCTCGACGAAATGCTCGTGTGCTCTGGTTGTGCTTTGCTGTGTTGCTATGCTAGCTGATGTTGCTGTTGATGTGCTACTGGATGCAATCTATCTATCTATCCTAGCTTGATGTCATTGTTGCTGCAGCTAGATGCATGCTCTGGTTGTGCTGCTGTTGCTGTTGATGTACTGGCTGCTGTTGTTGTTGATCTATCTATCCTAGCTTGTTGTCATTGTTGCTGCAACTAGATGCATGCTCTTGCAGCTTCTCACCATTCCTGGTGAACTATACTGTTGCTATTGCTTGTGTGTCCATGCTCTAAATGGTCAAATGATCATCATGTGCTAGTGATTTACTTACTGGCTCATTGCTCATGGTTGATGTACCTCAGTAGTGGTTCTGGATGCATTGATGCTGTTGCTCTGGATTCATTGCTGCTGTTGCTCTGGATGCATTGCCCCTAATTGTTATTGATGAACCATGTGATGGTAATGATTCAATTTAATTCAATGATGTTAATTTGATTTCCATCCTTTGTTGGAAATAAATCCATGTCTGAACCTGTACAAGGTAATGAAGACTTGCTCACTTGGTATTGCTTGCTAGTTGGACATTTGGTTGGTTTTGATGCTACTGGTTCATTTAAATGCATTAAATGCTACTATGGTATGCTACTGTGGTATCCTTGTGAAGAAAATGATGGATTCTTGTGAGCTTATGGTATGCTACTATGCTACTGTGGTATCCTTGTGAAGATTTACTTGATGCTACTGTGGTATCCTTGTGAAGATTTACTTGATGGATTGTGTGATTTAAATGGAATGCTTATGATGGTATACTAAAATAGAGATATTCACAATAGGGGATCATGTAAATGAATTCCACTGTGGTATCCTTTGAATAAAAAGGACTGTTTCTGATGGTTTTAAAAGGCTAGGTGGTGCTAGGTGATTAAGTTGGCTACCAAGACTTGTCTCATCTGGTTAGCTGGGATATGCTATGTGTTGTTGCTTGTTTAGGCATATCTATCACTTACTGGATTTACTGGTTTTGATTGGCCTCTCTTTTGCCAGCATCACTTGGTCTATATACCAAGTGATGAATAATCCCTTTGGAGCATCTGCTTCATGCATGCTATGTGTGTTTGAGCATCTTGACTTATGTCACCATGGTTGCTGGTTTGGTGGTGTTTTGAACTCAACTGAGTAATGATAAATTTCTATTTCTTGTTGGCTTTGATGAAAATAGAGATATCCACAGTAGGGGATCATGTAAATGAATGCCACTGTGGTATCCTTTGAAGAAAAAGGACTGTTTCTGATGGTTTTAAAAGGCTAGGTGGTGCTAGGTGATTCAGTTGGCTACCAAGACTTGTCTCATCTGGTTAGCTGGGATATGCTATGTGTTGTTGCTTGTTTAGGCATATCTATCACTTACTGGATTTACTGGTTCTTGATTGGCCTCTCTTTTGCAGCATCACTTGGTCTATATACCAAGTGATGAATAATCCCTTTGGAGCATCCTCCATGCATGCTATGTGTGTTTGAGCATCTTGACTTATGTCACCATGGTTGCTGGTTTGGTGGTGTTTTTGTACTTGTCGATGATTAGATGGTTGGTTGATCACTCGTACACTCCGGGGTGTCGCTAGTGAGCCTGGTGTGATGGCACAAATATCAATCTCTTGTGCATCCTACCTGGCCTCACTAACGCCATCCCGGGATGTTCATATTTGTTTCGACCAACAAAGTATGAGGCATTCCATTTAGTTCATACTAGCTACTTCTTAATTGCATTGGCCTTTTGATACGTCTCCAACGTATCGATAATTTCTTATGTTACATGCTACTTTATTGATGATACCTACATGTTTTATGCACATTATATGTCATATTTATGCATTTTGGAACTAACCTATTAACAAGATGCCGAAGAGCCATTTCTGTTTAGCTGTTTTTGGTTTCAAAAATCCTAGTAAAGAAATATTCTCGGAATTGGACGAAACTTTCGCCAGGGGTCCTATTTTTGCACGAAGCTTCCAGAAGACCGAAGAGATAACGAAGTGGGGCCACGAGGCGGCCAGAGGGGAGGCCGGCGCGGCCAGGCCCTTGGCCGCGCGGCCCTGCCCTCTGGGCCCCTCGTGTGGCCCCCCGCGTTGACCCTCCGCCTACTTAAAGCTCCCCCAGCAGGAGGCCACGATACGGAAAACCTTCCGAGCCGCCGCCGTCCCATCTCGGGGGATTAGGAGATCCGCACTGCCGGAGAGGGGATTCATCTCCGGAGGACTCTACACCGCCATGGTCGCCTCCGGAGTGATGAGTGAGTAGTTCACCCTGGACCATGGGTCCATAGCGGTAGCTAGATGGTCGTCTTCTCCTTGTTGTGCTTCATTGTTGGATCTTGTGAGCTGCCTAACATGATCAAGATCATCTATCGTAATACTATATGTTGTGTTTGTCGGGATCCGATGGATAGAGAGTACTATGATTATGGTGATTATCAATCTATTGTTTATGATCTTGCATGCTCTCCGTTATTAGTAGAGGCTCTGGCTTTTAACTCCAAGAGGGGGTATTTATGCTCGATAGTGGGTTCATGCCTTCATTGAATCTGGGATCGTGACAGTGGGTTCTAAGGTTGTGATGTGCTGTTGCCACTAGGGATAAAACATTGATGCTATGTCTAAGGATGTAGTTGTTGATTATATTACGCACCATACTTAATGCAATTGTCTGTTGCTTTGCAACTTAATACGGAGGGGGTTCGGATGATAACTGAAGGTGGACTTTTAGGCATAGATGCGGTTGGATGGCGGTCTATGTACTTTGTCGTAATGCCCGGATTAAATCTCACTATATTTATCATATCATGTATATGCATTGTTATGCCTTTCTCTATTTGTCAATTGCCCGACTGTAATTTGTTCACCCGACATGCTTTATCTTATGGGAGAGACACCTCTAGTGAACTGTGGACCCCGGTCCTATTCTTTACATAGCATACAATCTACTGCAATTGTGTTTTACTATTTTCTTTGCAAACATCTTCCACTCGATACGTTTAATCCTTTGTTACAGCAAGCGGTGAGATTGACAACCTCACTGTTTCGTTGGGACAAAGTACTTGGTTGTGTTGTGCAGGTTCCGCGTTGGCGGAATCCCAGTGCGCCATCACATCAACCATCAACCTTCAACGTGCTTCTTGGCTCCTCCTGGTTCGATTAAACCTTGGTTTCTTTCGAGGGAAAACTTGCTACTGCGCATCATACCTTCCTCTTGGGGTTCCCAACGAACGTGTGAGTTACACGCCATCAAGCTCTTTTTCTGGCGCCGTTGCGGGGAGATCAAGACACGCTGAAAGGGGAGTCTCCACTTCTCAATCTCTTTACTTTGTTTTTGTCTTGCTTTATTTTATTTACTACTTTGTTTGCTGCACCTAAACAAAACACAAAAAAATTAGTTGCTAGTTTTACTTTATTTATTGTCTTGTTCTCTATATTAAAAACACAAAAAAAATTAGTTACTTGCATTTAGTTTACTTTTGTTAGCATGTCTAGTCCTGTACTTTCTATTATTTTCACTAGTTAGGCATAATGGAAAACAACAAAAAAATTAGAGATCTTTATGAACTTTATCTTGAATTGGGACATGATGTGTTTGAAGAGAAAATTAAAAAACCCATGGAACTTTGTTTGCAAAATAGTTGTAGCAATGTTATTAGCATGAACTCTTTGAACACCATTATTGCTAAAGCTATGGAAGAATTTAAGCTTGGGGAAGCTGGTTGTGATATTTTTAGTTCCCCAAGCATGGAGGAGAAAATTTACTTTGATGATACTTTACCTCCTATATATGATGCTTGCAATGATGAATATGATATTTTCAGTCCACCTACTATTGAGGAGAAAATTAATTATGATTACAATATGCCTCCTATATATAATGATTATGGTGATGAGAATAATAATGATAGCTATTTTATTGAATTTGCTCCCACTACAACTAATAAAATTGATTATGCTTATGTGGAGAGTAATAATTTTATGCATGTGGCTCATGACAAGAATGTTTTATGTGATAGTTATATTGTTGAGTTTGTTCATGATGCTACTGAAAATTATTATGAGAGAGGGAAACATGGTTATATGCATCTTAATAATATTAAGTTTCCCCTCTTTATGTTGAGAATCTTGAAATTGCACTTGTGTTACTTTTCTATGCTTGCCACTTTGTTCTTCATGAATCTATTTGTGTACAAGATTCCTTTTCATAGGAAGTGGGTTAGGCTTAAATGTGTTTTGAATTTGCTTCTTGATGCTCTCTTTTGCTTCAACTCTTATTACTGAGCCCATCTTAATGGCTATAAAAAAAGAACTTCTTGGGAGATAACCCATGTGTTTATTTTACTACAGCAATTTTTGTTTTGTTGAGTCTTGGAAGTTGTTTACTACTGTAGCAACCTCTCCTTATCATGTTTTTGTGCCAAGTAAAGTTTCTATGTTAAAGTTGATGTTATATTTGGGATCGCTGCGCAGAAACAGCATTGCTGTCTGTCACGAATCTGGGCACAGTTCTCTGTAGAAAATTCGAAAAAATCTGCCAATTTACGAGCGTGATCCTCAGATATGTACGCAACTTTCATTAGTTTTGAGTTTTTCCATTTGAGCAAGTCTGGTGCCAGCTTTAAATTCGTCTTTACGGACTGTTCTGTTTTGACAGATTCTGCCTTTTATTTCGCATTGCCTCTTTTGCTATGTTGGATTTATTTCTTTGATCCATTAATGTCCAGTAGCATTATGCAATGTCCAGAAGTGAAAATAATGATTGTGTCACCTCTGAATGAGTGAATTATTAATTGTGCACTAACCCTCTAATGAGTTTGCTTGAAGTTTGGTGTGAAGGAAGTTTTCAAGGGTCAAGAGAGGAGAATGATATACTATGATCAAGAGGAGTGAAAGCTCTAAGCTTGGGGATGCCCCGTGGTTCACCCCTGCATATTCTAAGAAGACAAGCGTCTAAGCTTGGGGATGCCCAAGGCATCCCCTTCTTCATCGACAACATCATCGGTTCCTCCCCGAAACTATATTTTTATTCAATCACATCTTGTGTTCTTTACTTGGAGCGTCGGTTTGTTTTCGTTTTGTTTTTGTTTGAATAAGATGGATCCTAGCATTCACTTTGTGGGAGAGACACGCTCCTTTGTTGCATATGGACACATGTGTCCTTAGGCTTTACTCATAATGTTCATGGCGAAGTTTCTTCTTCGTTAAATTGTTATATGGTTGGAAAATGCTACATGTAGTAATTCTAAAATGTCTTGGATAATGTGATACTTGGCAATTGTATTGCTTATGTTTAAGCTCTTGCATCATATGCTTTGCACCCATTAATGAAGAAATACATAGAGCTTGCTAAAATTTGATTTGCATATTTGGTCTCTCTAAGGTCTAGATAATATCTAGTATTGAGTTTTGAACAACAAGGAAGACGGTGTAGAGTCTTATAATGTTTACAATATGTTTTTTATGTGAGTTTTGCTGCACATGTTCATCCTTGAGTTTGCTTCAAATAACCTTGCTAGCCTAAACCTTGTATCGAGAGGGAATACTTCTCATGCATCCAAAATCCTTGAGCGAACCACTATGCCATTTGTGTCCACCATACCTACCTACTACATGGTATTTCTCCGCCATTCCAAAGTAAATTGCTTGAGTGCTACCTTTAAAATTCCATCATTCACCTTTGCAATATATAGCTCATGGGACAAAATAGCCTTAAAAACTATCGTAGTATTGAATATGTACTTATGCACTTTATCTTTTATTAAGTTGCTTGTTGTGCGATAACCATGCTTGGGAACGCCATCAACTATTGTTGAATATCATGTGAGTTGCTATGTCCGTCTTGTCTGAAGGATCTATCATTTTAGTGGTTGGAGCATGCAAAATTGTTAGAGAAGAACATTGGGCCGCTAACTAAAGCCATGAATCATGGTGGAAGTTTCAGGTTGGACATATATCCTCAATCTCATATGAGAATAATAATCATTGCTACATGCTTATGCATTTAAGAGGAGTCCATTATCTGTTGTCCATGTTGTCCCGTATGGATGTCTAAGTTGAGAATAATCAAAAGAGAAATCCGAAATGCGAGCATTCTCCTTAGACCTTTGTACAGGCGGCATGGAGGTACCCCTTTGTGACACTTGGTTGAAACATGGCATGCGAAGATCCGGTAGTCCAACCTAAGTAGGACGAGGTGCGGGCACTATTAGTATACTATGCATGAGGCTTGCAACTTGTAAGATATAATTTTCATAACTCATATGCTTTATTACTACCGTTGACAAAATTGTTTCATGTTTTCAAAATAAAAGCTCTAGCACAAATACACAATCGATGCTTTCCTCTTTGAAGGACCATTCTCTTACTTTTATTGTTGAGTCAGTTTACCTATCTCCTTCCACCTTAAGAAGCAAACACTTGTGTGAACTGCATTGATTCCTACATACTTGCATATTGCACTTGTTATATTACTTTATGTTGACAATATCCATGAGATATACATGTTATAAGTTGAAAGCAACCGCTGAAACTTAATCTTCCTATGTGTTGCTTCAATACCTTTACTTTGATTTATTGCTTTATGAGTTAACTCTTATGCAAGACTTATTGATGCTTGTCTTGAAGTACTATTCATGAAAAGTCTTTGTCATATGATTCACTTGTTTACTCATGTCATTACCATTGTTTTGATCGCTGCATTCATTACATATGTTTACAAATAGTATGATCAAGATTATGATGGCATGTCACTTGAAATTATCTTTGTTATCGTTTTACCTGCTCGGGACGAGAACTAAGCTTGGGATGCTGATACGTCTCCAACGTATCGATAATTTCTTATGTTCCATGCTACTTTATTGATGATACCTACATGTTTTATGCATATTATATGTCATATTTATGCATTTTGGAACTAACCTATTAACAAGATGCGAAGAGTCGTTCTGTTTTCTGCTGTTTTGGTTCAAAATCCTAGTAAAGAAATATTCTCGGAATTGGACGAAACTTTCGCCAGGGTCCTATTTTTGCACGAAGCTTCCAGAAGACCGAAGAGATAACGAAGTGGGGCCACGAGGCGGCAGGAGGAGGCCGGCGCGGCCGGGCCAGCGCGGCCCGCCCTCTGGGCCCTCGTGTGGCCCCGCGTTGACCCTCCGCCTACTTAAAGCTCCGTCGCGAAACCCCGGTCGAGAGCCACGATCGGAAAACCTTGCGAGACGCGCCGCTATCCCATCTCGGGGGATTCGGAGATCGCCTCCGGCACCCTGCCGGAGAGGGGATTCATCTCCCGGAGGACTCTACACCGCCATGGTCGCTCCGAGTGATGAGTGAGTAGTTCACCCCTGGACCATGGGTCCATAGCAGTAGCTAGATGGTCGTCTTCTCCTTGTTGTGCTTCATTGTTGGATCTTGTGAGCTGCCTAACATGATCAAGATCATCTATCTGTAATACTATATGTTGTGTTTGTCGGGATCCGATGGATAGAGAGTACTATGATTATGGTGATTATCAATCTATTGTTTATGTGTTGTTTATGATCTTGCATGCTCTCCGTTATTAGTAGAGGCTCTGGTTTTTGCTCTTAACTCCAAGAGGGGGTATTTATGCTCGATAGTGGGTTCATGCCTTCATTGAATCTGGGATCGTGACAGTAGGTTCTAAGGTTGTGATGTGTTGTAGGGATAAAACATTGATGCTATGTCTAAGGATGTAGTTGTTGATTACATTACGCACCATACTTAATGCAATTGTCTGTTGCTTTGCAACTTAATACTGGAGGGGTTCGGATGATAACCTGAAGGTGGACTTTTTAGGCATAGATGCGTTGGATGACGGTCTATGTACTTTGTCGTAATGCCCGGATTAAATCTCACTATATTTATCATATCATGTATATGCATTGTTATGCCTTTCTCTATTTGTCAATTGCCCGACTGTAATTTGTTCACCCGACATGCTTTATCTTATGGGAGAGACACCTCTAGTGAACTGTGGACCCCGGTCCTATTCTTTACATAGCATACAATCTGCAATTGTGTTTTACTATTTTCTTTGCAAACATCTTCCACTCGATACGTTTAATCCTTTGTTACAGCAAGCCGGTGAGATTGACAACCTCACTGTTTCGTTGGGACAAAGTACTTGGGTTGTGTTGTGCAGGTTCCGCGTTGGCGCCGGAATCCCTGGTGTTGCGCCGCATCACATTTCGCGACCATCAACCTTCAACGTGCTTCTTGGCTCCTCCGGTTCGATTAAACCTTGGTTTCTTTCTGAGGGAAAACTTGCTACTGTGCGCATCATACCTTCCTCTTGGGGTTCCCAACGAACGTGTGAGTTACACGCCATCACCTTTCTTCCATTCTAGTGCCGATGATTAAATTGTGTGGTCACTTGTACACTCTGGGGTGGGGCCAGCTGGTGCGATGGCACAACTATCAATCTCTTGTGCATCCTACCTGGCCTCGCTGACCCCATCCGAATGTTAATATTTCTTTCGACCAACAAAGTATGAGGCATATGATATCTAGTTGAGATACCACTTGGCTCTTTCTTCCATTTTAGTGCCGATGATTAGAATGTTTGGTCACCTATACGCCGCAATATACTTTGTAGACGGGCCCCCTTTCGGCGCTTCGTTGAACGAGTCCTTGACGAGACAACAACGCCGACATGTCTCTTCGCAGAACCACGCCAGTCCCAGCCGTCTCCCTTGTGGCCGTGTCTAGTGGGCTCGCTTTTCTCCATGGCCGGTCCACGATTGGACTCACCGGAAATACGATAATCGCCATCACCACTATCGTCGAGTCCACAGTGTAGAGTACTTTGCGCAGATGCCGCTTTTCTTCTCTCGCCGTCCAGTGAACGAGTCCTTGATGCAAAGACCGTGCCGGCCTCGGGCAGGCCGGCACGGTCTTTGCATCAAAGACTCGTTCACTGCACGGCGAGGGAAGAAAAGTGGCATCTGCTGCAAACTGCTCTGTGGAGTCCGGCGATAGTGTTGATGGCGATTATCATTATTCCCCGGTGAGTCCAATCGTGGTCGGCCATGCAGAGCGCAGGAGACGCGCCACAAGGGAGGCGGCTGGGACTGCCGTGGTTCTGCGCCGGAGAGGATCAGCGTTGTTGTGTCGTTGGGACCCGTTCACGGACGGCGGGGAAAGCCCTTCTGCAAAGTATCTGCGGTGTATCTGCAACTATGGTTTCTGACCATAGTATTTGTGTTGACCAATAATGTATGAGGCACTTATTCCATTTTGTCATTCCATTTGCTTTGAGATTTTCAAAATGCCGATGATTAAAATGTTTTGTCCCCGTACACTTGGGGGTGGCGTAAGTGAGCCTGGTAAGATAGCACAAATATCAATCTCTTGTGCATCGGACTTGGTCTCACTTACGCCATCCCTAAATGTTAATATTTGTGTTGACCAACAATGTATGAGGCATTTATTCCATTTCTCTTGTGCATCGGACTTGTTGGTCTCACTTTCTTTCATTTTCATCATAGTACGAACTGGATATGAAGACCCCGATGCAAGCGAGCCTGGTGGATAGAGATGAGGGAGCAAAGGAGGAACCGGATCGAGCCTGGTGGGTAGAGATGAGGGAGCAAAGGAGGAACCGGATGAAGACTACTTTGTATCTCGAAATTGTGAAATTTGTATGAATTAAGAGTTGTATGCAAAACATTTGACACTTAATTGCCACTATATATGTATCTCGATCGGGCTCTAAGTAATGTGATGATGATGTCTATGTTATATCTGTGCAATGTACATGATATTTATATTATATCTGAATGTTGCTGTATATAACCTGTATCTCTGTATATTGCTGTGTATAAAGCATGTGTATAGCAGGCAGCACAAAATCGAGTATAATACAAGCAATTTCTGTGGCGCAAACTAATTCGTGGCGCACTCTTTCGTGGCGCACAGGAACACGTGCACAAGTTAATTCGTGGCGCATGGGAAGGTGCGCCACGAAAACTTATTTTTGTGGCGACGTTTACGTGGCGCACTCTCGCGGAATCCAATTTTGGTGCGCCATGCTTTCCTACTAGTGTAAAATCTTTCCGTTGAGTTGCCCCCCCCCCCCCCGGCTGCATACTTGCATATGCTCCTTGTACCGGCAAAACACAATTTAAAACATTTGGTCTTTTTGAGAAAATAGTTAAAGTGTGCACGTACAGTTTTAGAAACAACGATGCTTTTATTTCCTATGTAGTAAGAGCATGGTAGGGGAGAGAAGAAGAGAAATGATGGTGGACATGGGAAAGATTGAGCTTTCCGCTTCAATTGGAATGGATACATATTTTAAAATTGAAGTAATTGATAGACCAGGACCGGATGACTTATATTCTATATGTATGAGGAATGTCGGAAAGGGGAAATAAGATATCGATCACCGTCACCGCTTTTGAAAGATCAAATAAGCGCTCGGCTAACCCAAATTCCAGTCGAAAAAACAAAATGGGCGCATGCACTCACGCGCACGCTCACATGCTTGTCTTTTCTTGGTTTTCTTGTTCTGTCAAAAAGAATTGTAAAATTCGAAGGAAAAAATAGCACATTGAGAGAACCAGTCCTCAGCAATTTGAGGTTTGCTCGACGGTTGATGATAACGGTTAGACCACTGTAGTGACTGATGTGACAACTCTGGGATGTTTTCACTTCATATAACGTCCGCTCCATATCTGGGGTCCAAAATATTTGCCACTGATTGTAAATCATCGCCTTTGTTTTCTGATGTCAAAGTCGTAGACAATATTTCGACGTACGTTGCTTGAACCAAAATAAGACCCAGAACACAGATCGGAGGGAGCTCAGGGAGGGAGTAATGAACTTGTTTTCTGGTGTCAAATGCATATACATCATCGATTTTAAAAACTTTGCTCGTATCTTTTTGTACATGTTTTTTAGCTTTCTAAAAAAAAAACTTGTATTTTATAGCAGAGGTAATATTCTTCTTCTAGGAAATCTTGTGCTCATGTATCATTTTTCGTGAGCTGTACGCGTGTACTCGGCTTATACGTCTTATACCACTGGCCAGCCCACAGGATTACAGTAGCCCGTCGGCCTAACTCAAAACAGCAGCCGGAAAAGCATAATCCGACTTGGCTGCGTCCAAGTCGCCTTCGCCAGTCGTGCCGTGTGCGGTCCTGCCTCCGCCGCGCATTCCCGTCTGCTCGGCTCGCCAGCCCCAGATGGACCCGTGGGGAGGCACGTACTCTCGCATACCTTGGCCGAAGTTTGACCTCGCAGCCGGCGTCCAGTTCAACGTGCCGTTTTAACCGTCGATATATATGCTCACTTGGCACCTTCTGTTTGTAGCTTCTCACGTAACTGCCCTCCGCCATGTGCTTCTCTAAAAGGCGAGAGAGCCAGAGAGGTGATTAGGACGGTCACGGTGCAGATACGATCTCATCGTATCTAAAATCATCCAGCTCATTGCATGGTAAATTAGATATGTAAGTTAGCAATGGAGTATCTACAAGTGGGTCAATCTGTTAATTATAGCAGCTTAAGCCTGAGTCAATGATTGGTCGAGGAGGAGCCCATGGTGACAAAGCTAGGAGGGGCGGACGTGGGGATTGGGCTGAACACTAATTCTCCTCGATGCAGTCAATAAGATACGGTATCGTCAATAAGATACGATGCTTCTCTCTTTCCTCTTAATTACTATTCCACCTAAGCAAACAACCTGAGTTGGCAAGTTTAGATACGGTACAACGTGTAGCGTTGTGGCCGCCCTTATGCTTCTTTTTACGCTGGGCCGGTTCATACATTTCAGGGGGCCTAGAACCAAACGACAACAAAGGCCCTCTGTTCATAGTAGCAGTCTAGGCGGCGTTTTTGTGGAGCCAAACCAAGTTTTCTTAGGGCAGGGGGCTATGGCCCCCTACTCTAGATAATTTCTTAAAGATATTTATGTTTATAATTTTTTTATATATTACTTAAAGTTTAAGCATAATTGGTGTTCTAGCCCTTTAACAATCTCCCTCATACATAGATGACATAAAAAAAATAGTATTCGGCAAGAGAAATATTAAGGTAATACAATAGTAAATTAAATAATATTTACATTTTGAAAAATTCATGGTCTTCAAAATCTTGGTGAAGACATTTTAAATATTTATCTCTTTTTATCGGTCGAACTATATACCATAATTCTTATTTTTACCAATAGCTACTTGTGTATAGGTGTATATGCATATGTATCCGTAGAATTAATCACAGGAAAATTTATGAGGGTCGGTGTTGTTCCATACAGAGAAACCGTGTCTTGGGAAAAATATTTTAAAATACTAAAATATTTTTGTCAAAGAAATTGGAGTAGAGGCATAGTAAGTTGCAGCTTGGACCTTGTATATTTTATAGAATTATTCTAAACGTAGATCATATGTGGAAAAGTTGAAATATTTGTTTCGTAAGAGGCACGGTAAACTGTAGTCTAGGCATTTATATTTTTTTAGAATTATTTTAAACTCCACATCCTAAGTATAAGTATACCCGAACATAATTATGCAAAAAGAATCTTGGGCCGAGGCCCTAGCTCCTGAGGGCCTAGGGCGAGAGCCCCTCTGTCCCGTCCTATGGGCCGGCCCTATTTTTACGAATAGGACCCTAGAATTAAGAGAAATATCAAGCAGTACAAATCATCTAACAAGAACGAAAATTATTACAAAATTATTGAGAAAATTGAAACATATAGATGAGATACATGCTTTGTCTATGGAAGATCTTCGCAGCCTGACTTCAAGATTAACAAAATCACTAGAGACTTTCTCCCGATCGATTCAAACATCGATCGACTTTAAACTTTTTTTAGAGTACAATTTTAACTTTCTGATAGGACAAACATGATATCAACTAGGTTATTTTGATTCCTAGGTAGTGGACTAGTGGAACTAAGGGAGTACGATTGGCAATGTGTATTCCTTTTCTCTTGGGCCGGTGAAATCGAAAATTTAACTCTTTTGTACTTCCTCCGATCCATATTAGTTGTCACTAATATAGATGTATTTAGATATACTTTAGTTTTAGGTACATCCATACTAGTGGCAACTAATATGAACCAGAGGGAGTTTTTAAAAAATTAACGGGACCATCAACGGTTCCATTGATTGAATCAACGAAACCACACACAAAAACAGAGGTCTTGGGTCAAAACAACATGCATGCATGTATGTAAAAAAATTAAAGATCAAAGCACACTAACGAAAGACTAGTAACAAAGCCAGGGTACATACACCGGCTATCATAACAGAGCATGAAAAGTTATTTAAGATCCAAACTACAAGATCAAACCGGTGAGACGAAAGAACAACCTCTGGAGTAGACGTGGGTGTATTCCAAGTCCCCAGTACCGTCGGCTTCTTAACTCTTTTGTACCCCCTCTTTCCTAAAATAAGTTGCTCAACTTACACAGTAAAAATATGTCTAAATACAACCATATATCTTTTAGCAATGGCACTTGCAGTGGGCCTGAAGCATCAAGCATCGTTTCCAATTTGGAACCAATGCTAGACAAACTAATGAAAATGGAATTACTTGCTTTGCTTATTAAGGGAAGTTCCTCCTAAAGTCGGATACTTCTTATTTAGGAATCTTAGACTTTTGGAGATATTTTGATGATTCGTGCTTTCGTATTGTTAGTGTTTTTAATCTAAACAAACTTGATCAGCTTTTTTTGGATGGAGGGAGTGCAATTCTCCTCTTTAGGTGTAAATCACGTGTGCAATTGAAATAACTTTTTTTTGGGAGTGTTTAATACCAAGCCATACTTTTAACAACATATGGATTTGATTGGAAATTTTATTTGGAAAAAATCTACAAAAGCAAAAAATATCTTTAAAGTTCAAGATCACTTCAGCTTTGACACCTTCCTTTGATCTTAATTTGTGGGGTTCAGTTCTTTGGTCTTTTAAATATCTTTGAAGACATAGTCACAAAGTACACTTCGAAGCGTTGATATCATGTCTATGTGGCTAGCGCATATCGATATTTTAGTGTGGTTATGGGAAAGGGGAGCGCCGTGAGTTGGAGAAGCAATGATCTCAAGGAGATACATGCCGGGACCTAGAGCCTTCACGTTGCCAAAGTAGAGAGAATGGCATGAAGATCGAGACATCAAAAGAAAAGCGAAGCATGGAGAAAATATGACATGTACGTCATGTGGCAACGATCATGCAACACAATTGTTTCATGGATGACCATGGTGCTTTCCTAAGAAGAAAAATATCCAATAAGATAATATTGCATTTTGAACGTATGTGCGCCATACATATGTCATACAAAAGGAACAAGAAAATAATACAGCAAGAGCATGACAAGTTGAGCGAGATAACACCGACCGTTCTTTCTTTCTTCGGTCACAAGAAAAGCGAACATGGACTTGAAGCAGAAAACAAACGTGAAACCGCAAACGGCTCATGGGAACGGAATCCGACCACGTGTGGATACTAAACTAAATTCGAACTCTTTCAGGGGCCAAAACAACAAACAAGCACGCTATATAACGAGGGGCGGACAATCTCCCCAAATTACAACGACAGGAACAGCTCGGAAATACAGAGGAAAACGCAAGCCGCTAAAACTTCGAAAGTTCGAAGAGGGGGAGCAGAAGGCGGCGAAGCAAATGGCGGAGGCCCCGACCCCGAGCAAAATCGAATCCGCGCGGAAGTGGATCGTCGATCACAAGCTCCGAGCCGTAGGTAACGACCTGGTACCTTTTCCCGCGGATTCGATTTCCTCTGCTTGGATTGGATCTAGGTGTTTTGGGCTGGCATCTGATGTACTATCCATGTTGCGAAGCGTCAGACAAATCCCTGCAACTAATCGGAGATTATCACAAGTTATGCCGTATAATTTATCCGGTTTTATCTCGCGATTCTATGTCGACTGTTTTGTTTTCTGGCTCCGTTGGGGGATTTGTTGCCCTTCCCCCAATTGCGCGGGTATTGATTTCCGCCCTAATAGTCTGCAGTATGTTCTGATTTGTCATGCTATTTTTGTATTGCGAGGGTAGGTTCCCTGTGGCTTACTGGTATCGGCAGCTCGATAGCGTACAACTGGTCGAGGCCCCATATGAAGACCAGCGTCAAGCTCATCCACGCAAGGTTTGCACATTTCTCATAAAACCGCACCCCCTTTTCATTAATGAACCTTTCTTAAATACGCCTGTCTTGAGTAGTACTACAGATTAGCCGGTCATATCATCACAATACCACAATGAAAGACTGTTCTGAAAGACTAGCATTTGGAAGATTGATGCCGCAATAAAAGATTTTTTTGTGCATAACGATTTACAATAGTAGACAGATTGGTTGCTGAAATCATCGCGTTTCAAATGCTGATATTCTTTTCTATGCATACGGTTTTTCCCTGTCAATCCGTTCAGGGTCTGTCGACATTTTGGGCGCACCCAAGCAATTCATTATGCGTACTTAAACAGAGAAACAAGTGCTCAGCACCATTCATTTGTGTTATATTATTGGTTAAGTACATACAGTTTATTTTTTTAGGTGTGAATGTGAAAATACACTTCGGTTGTTTGGTTTGGTTTCTGTCCTTGGCAAATTTAGGTAGTAACTGGTATGCTGGTTTTGCTTGTACTGTAAGCTGTGTGAAGTAGTTTAGATGATATCTTAATTCTAGGATTCCTGAGGCTTGAAAGATGATTGTTGACTAAGAAAAAATATTTACTGACCACGGAAGGCTGCACCACGTGTCCACGTCCTTACCAGTTGGATGCATTGTCTTGTTCCATATGAACTTTAGAACTTATGAAGACAGAACGATACATTTTAAAATAGACCATTTTTTCTCGGTGTATTCAAGTCAAAGCAGTCCTTTCCCTCTCCGATTTGTTGTCCACGGCTAAATTTTCTGTGCTGTGTTTGTATCCCCTTTGTGCTCCAACGGATAGTTGCCAAAATATGTGCATTCTTACTAGACTTGGTACATGTCCTTTGGGACATTACTAAATATTTGGCATCTGAGTAATCCTAGATATCAATTTTGTGGTTCCAGTTTTGATATGGATAATGGTGGTTGTGGCTACTGGCTAGGTGACATGAATCAAACAAAAAACACAGTAAACACACAGGGGTTGAGTAAACATGTGAAAAATGGGATTTCACAAGTTTCCTTCGCAAGTTTATCGAACTCAGATGACAAGGTCAGAGAATTAGAGGGTACTTAGCTTCTAAACTGGAACCGACACCACAAGCACCTATTGTCAAATTCTCTTAATCCACAGGAATGCGACACAAGTTCTTTATGCAGCCAATATGGAAGTGTCCTGTCACTTCTAATTGTTATACTTTGTATGATCTGTCTTTCATCTCAGCTAAAGGATCATTTTAACTTATTCCCCCGTGTGCCTATTGCCTATTAACCGAATATTTAATCCTTATTTCCCATTTTTGGTGTTTTAATTTGCGTTCTTTTGGTTTGTATATGTGTGGCATCATACATGTGCTTTGCCCGCACCTCATGAAATTCCAATTCGAAGATGGTGTACACCTAGCACCGGGCACGCCTGATAATCTTTGCCTGCAACCGTTACCTTTCAGTGTACCACGTGGACACAGTAGTAACTTAGATAGGTTTGAGTGGATTCCATATGACTGTACCTACACTCTTTTTTCTCATGTCATAATTGAAATTTCAGTCATATCTGAAGAATTGTTTGATCATGCAGGATGCATGCACAGGCTCTAACGCTGGCTGCCATAGCTGGTTCTGGATTAGTAGAGTACTATGATAAAGAGTATGGCTCTTCTGGACCGAAGGTGGATCGATACACAAGACAGTACGTCGCACACTCGCATAAAGATTAACGATCTTCATGCTACATGTTGGTTACTTTGATCAGTTTAGGTTCTTTTGTGGGCGACATGAACATGTTCCCAGGAGGCTTGAGCCACCATTACTGCAGAACGAAATGATACTTGACAGGATTTTCCTGAGCAATGAGGGCGAAATAACTTGAACCACAAAATGCATCATGCAACTTACTTTGTTCGCAATCTTGGGGTTATTATTATTACTATTCTTTTTCTGGTAATAAAAGTTCTGTGTTGCACTGAATTATCTGAGATCGTGTGTTGTATAACTTCTGTTTGTCATTCTTGTGTGCGTCTAGTTCTTCTTTGCCGAATCGCTAGTGAGTAGTGACCAACGAAGATCAAAATGGCTGTAATGATGTTGATAGCAGCTACTGCTTTGAGATCGAGGGATTAGGTATAAAACAAAATGATTTTGGATCTACTAGAGGTCCAGAACAACCTTCTTAGGAAGGGCGAGACTTGAACTTTTATGTACTACAAATTCAGAAATTCTTGCACTCAAGTTAAATCTCCACTTGGCACTTGCTGCACGTAAAAAAAATGAAATTGCCTTAAAAAAAGTGAAATATGTTTGTGAAAACCTTTCAGAAGACAACTTTTAGCTATCAAATCACAACTTCAAATACTCCCTCCGTCCAGGAAAGAGGGTCGGACGTGTAGTACAAACTCGTTTTTGCAAAATAGTTCCTGAAATTATGAAAACCTCTGCCTCCCTCTGCCGTCCTCCGTGCACCGTCCGCCGTCCACCACCCGTCGCGCGGGGCGAGCTCGCCCTGACCTGGCCCTGCTCCGCCGCGTGGGTCGCCCTGTTCCGGCCGAGGGAGGACTCAAGCAAGGTGACAGAGGGCTAGCACCGGCCGCGGGGTCCCCCTCCGCCGCCTGTTCCTCTTCTATGACGCCCGGTGCTCCGGAGCTCATCTGCGGCGAGCTCCCACTCTTTTCCTCCGCCCATACCTGTGCCTCGATCAACTCTCTCTCTCTCTCTCTGCCTAGGCTCGAACAGCACCAATTGGCAGTGTTCAATGCATCTTGCTGAATGTGAGAAGAACCATGAGGAGAACCATCTGCAGTAGTTTTTTTTGCGAGGAAAAAGAGATTTCATTGATTATGTAGGGATATTACAGTCAGTCTTATTCGCATCAGCAATTTCTGGCGGGAAGTGCTAATATGTGGCTTGCCTGGTTTGCCGCGCGATTAATCTTCTTTCTTCCTATCTCTCTTTCCTCAACTCTCTCTCTGATGGCACTAACTCTATTGGCATACAACGACAGGTTCGGAGACTCAGAAGAGATAGCTTGATCGCCTCGGCGCAGTCTGTCTCCAGTATTATAGCTTCATTTGTCCAGTTCAGCGTCAAGCCCAGACCCTCCTCCATAGCGGCCAGCTCTGCGTCCAGTGCATCCGCGCATGAACACAGCTGTCTGCAAGCTGCAAAGAGCACCTTCCCTTCAGCATTCCGGAGTATCATACCCGCCCCAGCCTTTCCATCTGGTGAGAACGCACCGCCCACATTGAGCTTGACATAACCCTCCTCAGGTGGCCGCCGTTGCTATTTGACAGAAGGCCGCACCTGCTCGCTCGTATTCGCTTCACAGGACCGCTCCCCTGGTCAATAACCTGTTTCCCTTTTACAACATCTACCACCGGGTGTTGCTCAATAAGTTTCAGCGAGTCCATATAGCTCAGAGGGAAGCGTTTCGACCCTTCAGCCGGTGCAGGTTTCTGAATGTGAGAAGAACCATCTGCAGTTGATGATGAGGCATGAGGGGTCGATCGACCATGGCGACGCACGCAAGACTCACAAACAGAATCAAGGAAACACGGTGTTTGTTTCATTAAGAAGCAGCTAGTGACGCGCTGGGTGGTGAAGTAGCCGGTGCTTCCGTTATCCTCCTCATCCTCGTGCTTGCCGCACGCTGGGCCGCGGTCTTCAGTTGCAGCTGCATCAGGAGCAGGCGGTGTGCCGCAGTTGCATGTGGTGCAGTCGAAGCCGCGGGCCTCCCCGGCCATCTCAAACCCGCCAGATGTCCTGCAGCACAACAAGTCCATGATCTGGCGGCATGATGATCAGTATTTACTCAGGGATGTACCAACACAGATGAAAAGAGAAATGACTGAACAAGCATTTTTATGTCCTTGATTTGGAAATGACATCTAGCTAGGCTAGCCACTTAGTTAGGAGGAGAACACCTCCTGCATGATGATCATAATCATGCCACACCAACCGCATGTAACATAACCTCCTTACACATGTGGATCACCACCAGATGCACTGAACTTTGGAATGGTCAATTACCTTGGACTGGTGCATTCATCACTGTTATTCTAGATAAAACAGCCAAGTTCTGAATGCCAACATCCAAATTCACTGTCGTCTGCGATTGTTCTACATAAACAAACTAATGAATGTAATGTTAGAAAAGTATAAAAAGGTAAAGGGAAATAGCACTGTGCTGTGTAAGCATATGCATGATAATTTTGAGTAAAATACTCTGCTCTGCAGTGTGTAGTTTTTAAAATGGGTAGTTTAGAGTCATTCAGGGGAGTCTGCATCATATGCATGATAATTATGAGTAAAATACCCCAAGATTTCATTAGTAGACTTTGTAAATAGCTATGGATGGTGCAATTACAGTTCCCTATCATTTTTTATTTACCTGATAGTTGTCATTCGATTTATAGTATGGACAGAAAACTGACTACTACCAAGCTACATTTTAGTTCTCATTCGATTTATAGTATGGACAGAATAACAGGACAGGAGTAGTCTGGACATCAAGCAATAAACCAACTAACTAGTGGAAATGCAGATGTCCTCCTAAAGAACTAACAAACTAGTTTCGCAGACATAAAATAGAATACAAACTTACTGATGGCACTACTGCAAGAGAAACACTGGCATAAAGAAGGTTGATTGATATTCCTTGGGAGTTAAATTTCGTAATAGGGACATCTGCATCAGTTACAGCTTGCAGTTCAGTCACTTATTTGTGCTAATATGCCAAAAAGTGCAGTAAAGAAATATTGCTGCAGTAAGAGTAGAAAACATTATTGACATCCCTGAAGTATAAACAACACTTATGGTACATGAAAGCAGTATCAATGTCAGCTCCAGGTTCATCAACCTATCAATGCAGAAATACCAATTATGCACATGTGAACAATTACATGAGTAGGGAAAATATTTGTGAAAGCTGAGAAATAGCAACAGAAATTATGTTCCAAACTTCTAAGCAACTTTTTTTTATTTTACCATAGCGTATTAGTTACTTGGCTATTCTGACAGAAATTATGTTGGCGTGCTACTGTATTGATGTTCTGCGAGGATGGTCGCTATTCACTATTGTTTGTCTTTCTGAAAAAAATAAAGACAAACCATAGGCAACCAACAATATGTCCAAGTGTCTATGTATCCAACAATATGACAGAAATTATGTTGGCGTGCTACTGTTTTGATATTGGTCATATTTCTAGTTGAATTTATAACGAAAGGTTTATTATATCATGACCTCTCTAGACACATTTCTAAGATTCTTCATTTGCTTCTCATAATACAAGGGTGAATGCAAGCGTGGACCACTAGATAACCGAGCAAGTTGAGACTAGTTTTTCAGGAATGATATCAGAATATTACACAAGTGGAAATCATACTCCAAGAAAATCAGATAACCAAACAAATGGAAATCAAATCAGAGTAACAATCTCAGTGCTTCCTAGGTTCAACTGGCGCAACACTTTGTGGGAAATCATGAAGTTTTTTTTTTAAACGGAGGCAAAATCTTTGCCTCATCCATTAATTAAGAAGAGGGTGCCCAGTTTTTTTAGGAGAAAACTGGGCAAAAACCAACAACAACATGGCCAGACCTACACGAAACTCACGCCCACACGCACAACCAAGTCTAACAAAGATCCAAACAACACGGCTACACCCACACTAGTCAACATAGAGAACTACAAGATGATACGAACGAACTCCAAACACGAGCGCCGACAAAGGCATGCCATGATATTGGGGGCACCCATCAATCAACTGCGGATGCATGGTACGTAGCAGCCAAGGTAGCGAGAAAATCGCAAACCTCTCGAGCGACGACACCTCTAGGCCCTGTCGCCAGGCAATCTGACTTAGCAGCCCCATCACCAAAAGGAACCACATGCTTCACTTCCTCGACGGAAGGAGGCATAACCTCATCACTGCCCAACTTCAAGAGCCCAGGCACCACAGATGAATCCACACGCAACTCATGCAGCTCTGGTGTGACCTCAACCACCGATGACTTTTGCTCCGCGGAGCTAAGCGAAAACGAAGCCTGCATGATGGCGAGGTCCTGCCCACCAGAAGAGCATGCTTCCGTCGGCTCCAAAGAAACACCAACACGTGCCAACAATAGCTTGAGACTTGCCACCTCTTCACGAAGGGGGCGAGACGCCTCCTCGACTCGGTTAGCAACCAACTGGGCGAGCTCCAAGCGCAACAACGCAAACTGGCACTGAAGGTGAGAGTCGAAACAGACGTTGCCGATGAATTCCTCGCAACGCCTTGGAGAGGGCCTTGGTGGCGATGTTGCAGGCGGCATTGTTGCAGACGACGACGAGTGGCACACCACCTCAGCCAACTCCGGGACGCCGATGTGCGACGTGGTTGTGCGGGCGGAGAGCGGCGCCGCGGACAAGGAGCACGTGCATCCAGAGAACATGCACGACCGTCCGGAGAGCAAGAACGAGCGACGGGAAACCGCGCACGGCATAAACGCTCCCGATGACCAGGGCGACGACAACGGATGCATCTGAAGGGCGCGCGACATGAGCTGACCTGGTGGTCACGCTCGAGGCACCGAAAGCATCTCCCCCGAGCCCAACGCTTGAAGGCGAGGCTGCGCTCGAGGCCCTCCTTTTGAAGCAAAGGTGATGATCCACGGCTAGGGTGGCCGCCACGACCCACCTGCACCCAGTCATCGTCGTCACCAAGAGCGTCAGCAGAACCACAGAGGCCGCCGCAGGCTCCTCAGCCACCTGCTCAACATGCACCGAGCCGGCCAATGGTGACCGCGGAGCCAACTCTTCCTCATCGTCGTCCTCGTCGGAGTCTAAAGAAGCAACCCAACGCAAGCTCGGGGCCTTCAGCGCATCATCGGCACAGGGCACCTCGGCAGGGCCACCCGAGGCAACCGGCGACGGCGACAGCGACAAGGAGCCGAGCCCCTCGACGAACATGGCAGGGTCACTGGCCAGCGAGGAGCTGCAGGTAGTTGGTAGCGGCATCGGAGCCAGCCCCTCCTCGTCAGAGTCAACATCCTCAACGACGAGGGAGGCCCATGACTCGGGCGACACAACCCCGCTGAGGTGGAGCGCCATCGAAGCAGCGGCCACAGGCGGTAGAAAGAGACCAGTCGATGGTTGTAGCAGCGGAGTCTTCAGCATCTCCAAGCGCATTGTAACTTTTATCAAACACCTCTACAATATCGAACAATAGTGTTGGATCACTCTCAAACACCTAAGCAGATTATTTCAACTGATTGCAGCTGAAATCAACATGAATTGGGATCTACGGTTGTGCAAATGTGTCATCCAACTTACCTACAAAACTGTTGTCGCGGGTCCAAGTACTTCAATTTTCTTCATTAGATAGATCCGCATGCTACAACGAAGTCGCCCAATGCACGGGAAAGACCCTTTCCAGTCTTTGTAGAACAAAAAAATAAAAACAAAAAGTCAGGCGCTAATGTCACCGCTATGTGGGAAATATGGCATAAACCCTAGAATTTGAAATTGTAAAAGAGAAATGTGAAAAAAGCCAGGCGCTAATGTCTAGCGCATGCCAGCACGAGGGATGCAATTGCGCTTTTTTTACGACTGTGCCCACATAGGGGATCTTTTCACTGCATTTTTTCGTCCGTGCGCACTTATCGGTGCAGGGTCACGGTGGGCTCGGAGGCCTTCTTTTCTCCCGTGCGCACTTTTTAGTGCTGGGTCACGGGCTGGGCACAATGGCCTCTTTCGTTTGTGCTCTTTGGCATCTTTCGCAGCTGACAGCCGTGCATCATCCTCGTGCTGGCGATGCAATCAGCAGAATTCTGCCTTATAAACATCTCGGATTTTACATAAACTTCCGGTATGGTACTAAAACCGCGCACAGAATAGCCGCCGATTGTATTTCGCGTCCCGCGCCGCACCGCACTAAAAGGCCTCTCTGGGAAACTGAGGCCCAGTTAGGACCGTTCCGGCCCCGGAGGCCCGTTACCCTTCCACTCCCATCTCGTTGTCGTAGCCGCAGCCGCCGCCGCCGCCGCCAGCAGCACGGCCGTCGTCGCTGGCTGCTCCCTTGTCTCCACCCAGTTCAATTAGCCTCCCCGTGCTCTTCATCTCCGTGTGACCCTGAGGTGGCCAATTCGAGCGCGCTGACGGTCCACCAGCGTCGGAGATTCGTCGCTGCTCGAGGACGAGGACGGCCTCCCGCAGGGGCACGTCGAGCACACGAACGGCGGCGGCTGCCTCAGGTGCGCGACCACATGGTGCAGATAATGGGAACTTGCCGGCCACCTTGCCACGCCATGACGATTGGGTCCGGTCATTGGTGTTGCATATGGTGAAATCTTTTGTGTCTTCGTTGCTGATTTCGGTGATTTCAGGGAGGATCTGCTGGGATCTGGAGAACATATGGATCGGGAGAGCTAGGCACATCGTCGGCTACTCTCGCGGGGATCCATGGCGCAGGCCAAGCGGTACGTGCTGCGGCTCTTCATCTCGCTCAAGTACGTGACGGCCAACGTGGTGGACCGGCAGAGCGGCCGCGTGGTGGTCACCGCGTCCTCCGTCGAGAAGCCCCTCCGCGACGGGCTGGAGTGCGGCCGCGCCTGCAATGCCAAGGCGGCGGCCGCTGTCGGCGAGGTGCTCGCTATGCGCCTCCGGGTCGACGGCCTGGCCGGCGAGCCCATCCACGCCGCCGCCGCCAAGGAGGTCCAGAAGAAGGGCTTCAAGAACCGCACCAAGGTCTGGGCCATCCTCAACGCGCTCCGTGACCACGGAGTGAACCTCCGCGTCGACGACGACGGTGACCACCGCCGGCATGTCTGACGGACAGACATTAGTGTTCAGTGCCTTCCTCAATTCTACTTCTAGTTCTGCTGCTGTTGCCTCAAGCCATTATACTTCAGTTATTAGTGTGTAGCATGTTATTTTGCTGATGTTGTCTCAAGCCACTGAACTGCATCAGTTCTAAGCTCTCAGTTAGTTTAATACACACTTTAATTAAACATGAAGAATTGTCCATCTATAGAGGCACATGATACATATAGTTTGCTGTGTTGCAAGGTCACCACTGAATTTTGTTTAGCTTTTATGTAAACAGAACAAACGACGACTATACTGCATGTTAAATGATCTAACCAACTGCAATAAATTTAGATCCATGCAAATATTAATTTATGTCACTCATAATGGAAAAGAGTTTATATGTGCCTAGAATTTAATAGCAAAATCCTTGAATAGAATGCTTGTTATTTAAGAAGCCAGTCATGTAGTTACGAAAATTGCTGCTCTGTACTTACTAACATATGGAACAACCGTGATATCTGCTTACCCGAGGCTATACATAAATATATATATATATGTTAGGAGCCCACATGGATCAGACCTTTGATCAAGCAAATGTACCGCTAACCTCCTAACTTCTTTATTCATGCTCAAGGCCTTCTAGAAATAGAAATTGTGATAAATTCATAATGGAAAAGAGATTATATGGGCCTAGAATTTAAATTTACGTTGTCCACTAACCCAGTATAATTATTAGGTTTGTTCTTGGCAATACTTTATGTAGTTATAAATACAAAAGACTTTATCTCTTAGATTGTTTCCAAGTCATAGGTCACTCCAAATTCAGAAGTAAAAAATAACTGAAGGAAGCCAAAATCCTTATGATCATCAATCTTCAGTAAAACTTAAGCATGATACCTAAACATGCCATGTATGAACCTCAGTTCAGTATACCTGTTGAAGGACAGTGATCCTCTAGGCCTTCAACAGATATTCCGAACTATTACGCCAACAAAAACCGAGAATGGGTCATCGAAAGTTGAGAGAGGGGTGACCAAAAGGAAAATACCTTGAAAATGCTGTTGAATAAATGTTCCTTCTCCACAGACCACAGTGAGCAATCAACCTATTAACTAAGAGCAAGTACTACAACAATGCCTACTCAGCAGGCTATAACCATTGCCATGTCATTAAACTCCTAGGTGGAAGAGTGAGAAAAAAGGAGAGAGAGGAGAGCCGGCGCTTGAGGTATCGCCTGGCTATATCACATCTTCCAAGAAAAAGGTGCTTGCATGCAGCCTTGGCCCAATAATAGCCCTGCATTAAGTAACTTAATTGTAATTAAAACCCAATTAACAGCCATCTAATAGACAGCCTATTATATGGGTGGGCTTTTTGTTGACTCTAGAATGATGTGGCATGGCTATATAGCTGGTATTACCTTCTCTTATTAATCTTGCCGAATTCTCTAAAAAAAGACCGACCTTCGCGAAGGTCTAAAAGTCTCTCTGCATGCGACACGTGGCGCGTTGTGGTGCCAGAATTTTGGTGGGAAGTGGTCTCCCTGTTTGCCAAGTGTCGCAAGGAGAAACAATGTGGGATAGGAGAGGAGAGAGAAGGATAGGGGAGGGTCCAGTTTTCCCTTTATTTTTTAGATTTGTTTTTTCAAAATGAAATATCTTGCGAACCGTAAGTCCAAATTACGAACCGTTTTCACTTTTGAGATCCTCGCATCGAGATCTTCAAAACTAGATCCCATGTTGATAGGTTTCGAGATACTTTTTTCCAATACTAGTGTGATTGTACTCGAGGTGTGTACCTAACTGTACTCGTGGTTGAACTGATAAGTACTTCTATTTTTAGTGTATTTGGTGCAGTTTTTCACTTTACTCGGTAACCGTACTCGCTCGTGTGCGCGACTGTACTTCTGTACCTGTACTTACTCGTGTGTGCGACTGTACCTGCTTGTGTGTGCGACTGTACCTGGTCGTGTGTGCTACCGTACTTATGTACATGTATTTGACCGTGTGCGCAACTGTACCTCCTTGTTTGCGTTTTTGTACTTGTACTGCCGTGTACGCAACTGTACTCGTATGTTGTATGTAACTGTACTCGTGTGTTATATACAACTGTACTCGTGTGTGCACGTAATTGTACTCGTGTGTGCACGTAATTGTACTCGTATGCCTTATTTTACAATTATAATTATGTGTTATGTGTAAGTGTATTTGTATGTAACTTGTAAGTGCGTTGGCGTGTCGGAAAGGTGCTAGCATGCATGTGTAGGGGTTATATCTGGCCATGGGCAGCCCGGCCCGGGCCCGGCCCGAAAAACTCAGGCCTGTGCCAGAAATGTTGGCCCGACTGCCGGGCTGGGCCGGGCCTGGGTAGCCCGAAAACACACTTTAACACTACGGCCCGCGGCCCGACGGGCTTGGTGGGAATTTGGTCGGGCCGGGCCGGGCTTGGGCCGGATTTTTTGCGTCGGGCCCGACACATGCCCAGGTATACTAGGGGTGCACGCTCACGAGCTACCAGCCATCTGCATGATCGAATTCGCGTGGAAGGAGGCACAGGCACTCACGCGGCCAGGTACGGGCGCGGCGCGGGAGACGTACGCGCGAGGCGACGTACGCCCGGCCGGGGATGAGCTACGCGGCGCGGGACACGCGCGCGGGACGACGTACGTGCGCGGCGCGAGGGACGATGTACGCGCGAGCTGCCACGTGTTGTTTTGTGGTGGGTCTAGTTTTCCCTTTGCGAAGATCAGTCTTTATCTAGTGGTACCATAATCTTGCTCTAAGAGAATAGTAAATATTAGCAAAAAAGTGCCTAATGTCCAGTTGCCGCTACCACACGAGGTCCAGCTGATCTAGGGCCCTTCTACAATCATGCGCTCAGAATCGGAGCTGCCCTCACCCCCTGCTTGGGCCACCATATCGGCCTTGCCAGCACCGTTCCTGGCAACGATTCCAAATCATAGTAGTTCAGTGGTCATCATTATAAAAGCATTACAGCAGTAAAAAAAAACCTTAGAATTGAAAAACTAAATCTTACTGGGAAGTGGATAGCATTTTGCTTACCCAAGAATGGTGATGTTGTCATCAGACTATCCGAGCAGTGTAACAGGTGCCCAGCCAACAATACAGTTGCGGTTGCCTTAGCATGTCACAGGAGGGGGAGCACACTTTGGTCAACATGTTGCTCCTGGATAAACATAACAGGTAAAGTTGATTCTTACTTTGGCCAGAAAAATTGAGCATCTACACAAACGTATAATTATTAAGAATGTATAAACACTGAAATACTAACCAACATAATTCAATGCAAAATATCGAGCAGGAAGGTAGAGAAGCATCATTACATGCGAGTTGTAGTCCATGGGAGGATCTTGAGCACCGGAGTCCTGGCAAACGTGGGCCACGACTCGCACCTCGACCCGGAGGTTCTCCCCATAGTGCCCACGCGCCATCCCACCGCCCCTCCGGCTCAAATGCGATAATACCTCGTCGTCGACACCGCTGCCGCATAGGTCGTCGCCCTCCGGACCAAGCTGGAGTCGCTGGAGCGTACCCCATCCTCGGGATGTGTGGTCGGAGAAGTCACCCAATGCACGGGAAGAACATGAATTGGGCGTTGCAGTTGTGCAAATATGTCATCCAACTTACTGGCAAACCGTTGCCACGGGTCCAAATACTTCAATTTCCTCAAATTTTAGAAACCCAACGGCAATGTGCCACCAAACGCTGCAATGATAATAGAACCAATCATTAGTCAGATCCACATGCTACAATGAAGTCGCCCAATGCACGGAAAAGACCCCTTCCAGACTTTGTAGAACAAAAAAATAAAAACAAAAATGTCAGACGCTGATGTCATCGTTAACCATGTGGGAAATATAGCATAAACCCTAGAAATTTGGAATTGCAAAAGAAAAACGTGAGACAAAAAGCCAGGCGCTAATGTCTAGCGCATGCCAGCACAAGGGATGCAATTGCGCTATTTTTTACGACTGTGCCCTCGTAGGGGATCTTTTCACTGCATTTTTTCGTCCGTGCGCACTTATCGGTGCAGGGTCACGGTGGGCTCGGAGGCCGTCTTTTCTCCCGTGTGCACTTTTTAGTGCTGGGTCACGGGGTGGGCTCAGTGGCCTCTTTTGTTTGTGCTCTTTGGCATCTTTCGGCCTCTTTTGTTTGTGCTCTTTGGCATCTTTCGCAGCTGACAGCCGTGCATCATCCCCGTGCTGGCGACTCAATCAGCAGAATTCTGCCTTATAAACAGCTCCGATTTTAACTAAACTTCCGGTATGGTACTAAAATCCCGCACAGAATAGCGGCGGACTTTATTTCGCGTTCCGCGCCGCACCGCACTAAAAGGCCTCTCTGAAAAACTGAGGCCCAGCTAGGACCGTTCCGGCCCCGGAGGCCCGTCCCCCTTCAATTCCCGTCTCGTTCTCGTTCTCGTCGTCGCCGCCGCCGCCGCCGCCGCCAGCAGCACGGCCGTCGTCGCTGCCTGCTCCCCGTTCTCCTCATCCCCGCGGAGCGACAACGGAGGGGCAGCGAGGAGGCCCTGCTGGTGCGGCACCGTAGCGGGCGCCGGCTCGACGCCGGTATGCGTGTGAGGCAGCGGCGGCGATTGTGACCCTGAGGTGGCCAACTCGAGCGCGCTGACGGTCCACCAGCGTCGGAGATTCGTGGCTGCTCGAGGACGGCCTCCCGCAGGGGCACGTCGAGCACACGAACGGCGGCGGCTGCCGGCTCAGGTGCGCGACCACATGGTGAAGATAATGGGAACTTGCCGGCCACCTTGCCACGGCATGACGATTGGGTCCGGTCATTGGTGTTGCAGATGGTGAAATCTTTTCTGTCTTCGTTTCTGATTTCGGTGATTTCAGAGAGGATCTGCTGTTGAGAGGATCTGGAGAGCTGGGGACGGACCCGACAGGAAATCTGGACAAATAGAGAGATTTGAAGGAGACAAAGAAATCTGGACAGATCGAGAGATTTGAAGGGGGGATACACTTGGATGAAAAAAAAACCTTGTCAGTATCCGAAATAAAAAAAAAAGTGATACTATTCTTTCTGGATTGAAATTCCCATGCAGATGATGAATTTTGTTTCATAGTAGTATATGACAAAGGCAATGTATTTTTTAATAAAAAACATTTCTTTCTTTTTAAACTGAATTCACGAAGCCCTGCTTTAAATTAATAAAGCCGTGCGGCCGATAGATACAAGAATGCTGAGACAGCTTACAACACAACACCCAACTCAAACACACAAAGGTGAACCAGAAACACAGCTTGAGCCGGCGATGACCTCCTCGCATGAGCGCCAGGACAACAGCAGTAGCAGCACCAGGTAGGCAATGGCATTGAGGATAGCACACAGTGATCATCAACGTTGTCAACGAAGGAGTAACTTCCTCCTCCATCACCGAAGAGAGTCCCTACCCTCTCGCCCTGGATCGCAGGACGTCGTACCGTCGACAGATGGAGATGTTCACCCTAGAAACAAGGAGAGTTACCTTCCAGGAGACCAACCGGAGACCACACAGACCACCTCGCCTCCAGGCACACCGGTGCCACGACGAACTTCCGCGAGGACACCCAGGAGAGTGGAAAGCTTGGGAAACAGCCACGAACTCGAAGACGCAACGGAGCCAAGCTTCAGCCACGCTGCCAACAGGACCACACCAACCATAGCAGCGCTCGCCGCTACACCACCGGTCCCCAGACGGCGCCTCCAAGGAGGGAACGACGCCAAGGCGCCGCCACCGACCAATCCAACGGATTTTGGGCTTTCACCCGGAACGGGGGTAGGAGGTGTGGGGGGATGGGACCTCAGTGGCGCATCACCAGGTCACGGAGCCCCAAAGGCGTCGCCGCCACTGTGGTCAAAGACCGAGGATTTCTCCCGGCCCCAACCCGCCACACCCGCTCCCCAGCCATCAGACACCGGCACGAAGCCGACATTGCAGATCTGCGGGGAGGGAGAGAGGCTAGGGGGAAAGAGCAGATCTGACCTTCGGGCTCCGGCGAGCAGACAACGCCGCCCACCCTTGAGTTGCACCCGTCGTCGCCCCCGCCGCCCACACGGACCAGGGCGCCGGTCACCAGCATCCACGAACGCCGCCGGCCGCGCGGACAGCGCAGTCTCACCAACCGAGGCCGCCGCCACGATTCCGGAGCCCCCACCGAGGAAGCCGCCGGGGAGGTCACCCTCGCCTACGGCCCAGCCAGGGGCGGGCCATCGGAGGAAGGGGGCCCGTCGAGCAGCCGCCATGGTCATGGCAATCCCGGCGCGGAGATCCTCCATCTAGAACCGCGCGGGGTCCAAGGGCTCAGATCCCCGCCGCCCCCTTCACCGTCGTCGCGGGCTTAGCCCGCCGGCGTCTCTGGGGGTGACGAGGAGGGCAGGAGGGGGAGGGGAGACGGAGGCGGCGCAGCTAGGGTTTCGCCCCCTCGGTCGCCTGGAGGGGGCGACCCGAGGAGAGCGAACCGGCGTCTCAGACCTATGGTGGGGCTATTCACCTAGGAACATTTCTTTCTTTCTCTAAAAGCAAAACTTTCGTGTCAAATTTTTCTAGCATGATAAAAAAAACTAAATATGTTGTAGTGTGCTAGATATTGTACAAGATCATAGGCCGTAGGTGTCGCTGACAATGTCCAAGCTCATGCAGCCCCATGACCACTACCCCGCCGTCATGGGGAAACGGCTGTGAAGGGAGAGGAAGCACGAGAGGAAGAAGGTACGGTATCATGGCGCGGGAGAAGAAATTCTGCGGCGGGGAAGGGAGGGGAGGGAGGGGTGGTGGAGCAAGACAACTAGCGGCGTCGGGTGGTCGGTGGCATCGGAAAGAGAGCAAGGAAGAGCAGAGAGAGCGAGGAAGAGGGAGAGTGTTGGGAGGAAGTGTGGGATTGGTCGAAAGTTTATCAGGGGGCGATTTGCGAAATCAACAGTCCGACACCTAAATCCAGACGAAGGAAGTACATATATAACTCAAAAGACAATGAAGCAAATTCTAGGGTGAAACTATTTCTTGTCCAACATGTTTATCTTTTTTCTTAATAACGAGATGTAAATCAAGCTAGCCTTCAAATTTATGACATGGTATACCTATATCATAATTTTTAAAACTTAAATACTATTACCTTCGTTTTAAATCAATTGACGCAACTTTGTGTATATTGAAATGTGTTGCACCACTTAATTTGGGAACGGAGGTACACGTGCCCCCGAGTCCTCTCGTCTAAATTCCATCAGACCGCCTCTGTCCCGCGGCGGCGCCCCTATGTGTTAGAATGCGCCGCCGATGAGAAGCCCGGAGACCATCGGCCCGCTCCTCACCCGCTATGCCGCCTCGAAGTCTCTGCTCCCGGGAGCCCACATCCACGCCAGCCTCCTCAAGTCCGGCCTCCTCGCCACCTTCTGCAACCACCTCATCTCCTTCTACTCCAAGTGCCGCCTCCCCGGCAGCGCCCGCAGGGTGTTCGACGAAATCCCGGACCCGTGCCACGTCTCCTGGTCCTCGCTCGTCACCGCCTACTCCAACAATGCCCTTCCCCGGGACGCGCTCGGCACCTTCCGCGCCATGCGCGCGCGCGGCGTCCGCTGCAACGAGTTCGCGCTACCCGTCGTGCTCAAGTGCGCACCGGACGCCGGGCTCGGCGCGCAGGTGCACGCCGTCGCGGTGGCCACCGGGCTCAACGGTGACATCTTCGTGGCCAACGCTCTCGTCGCCATGTACGGGGGGTTTGGCCACGTGGACGAGGCGAGGAAGGTGTTCGACGAGGCCGGCAGCCAGCGGAACGCCGTGTCTTGGAACGGCCTGATGTCGGCTTACGTCAAGAATGACCGGTGCAGCGAAGCCGTCGAGGTGTTTGGGGAGATGGTGTGGAGCGGGTTACGGCCGAACGAGTTTGGGTTCTCCTGCGTCGTGAATGCCTGCACGGGTTCTAGGGACTTGGAGGATGGCAAGAAGGTGCATGCCATGGCAGTACGGACGGGGTACGACAGGGACGCCTTCACTGCCAATGCGTTGGTAGACATGTACTCGAAGCTGGGGGACATTCATATGGCAGCTGTGGTTTTCGGGAAGGTACCCGAGACGGATGTCGTCTCGTGGAACGCCTTCATTTCCGGGTGCGTGCTTCATGGACATGATCAGCATGCGCTGGAGCTGTTGCTGCAGATGAAGTCTTCAGGGCTGGTGCCTAACGTGTTCACGCTGTCCAGCATCCTCAAGGCCTGTGCTGGTGCCGGTGCATTCGATCTGGGCCGACAAATTCATGGGTTCATGATCAAAGCCTGTGCAGATTCAGATGGCTATGTCGGTGTTGGTCTTGTGGATATGTATGGAAGGCACGGCCTTTTGGATGATGCGAGGAAGGTGTTCAATTGGTGGATCCCTCGAAAGGATTTGCTTTTCTGGAATGCACTGATCTCAGGCTGCTCACATGAAGGATGCCATGGCGAGGCGCTGTCTCTCTTTTGCAGGATGAGAACGGAATGTTTTGAGGTCAATAGGACGACACTTGCTGCTGTTCTCAAATCAACAGCAAACTTGGAGGCAATCAGTGACACAAGACAGGTTCATGCTCTTTCAGAGAAGATAGGGTTCCTTTCTGACCCTCATGTCGTCAATGGTCTTATTGATTCGTATTGGAAGTGTAATTGCCTCCACTATGCAAATAGAGTCTTTGAAGAACACAGTTCTGATAACATCATAGCTTTTACATCCATGATCACAGCACTCTCACAGCGTGGCCAAGGTGAGGATGCAATGAAGTTGTTCATGGAGATGCTGAGAAAGGGTCTCGAGCCAGATCCTTTCGTGCTAAGTAGTCTCTTGAATGCTTGTGCGAGCCTATCAGCATATGAGCAAGGGAAGCAGGTGCATGCTCACTTGATCAAGAGACAGTTCATGTCAGATGTGTTTGCGGGGAATGCTCTTGTGTACACATATGCAAAGTGCGGGAGCATAGAGGATGCAGACCTTGCTTTCTCTGGACTGCCAGAGAAGGGAGTCGTCTCATGGTCTGCAATGATTGGAGGGCTAGCACAGCATGGGCATGGGAAAAGAGCATTGGAGGTGTTCCGCGGGATGGTTGATGAGCGCATTGCTCCAAACCACATCACTATGACTAGTGTTCTCTGTGCTTGTAACCACGCAGGGCTTGTCGATGAGGCCAAGCGATACTTCAATTCGATGAAGGAGATGTTTGGAATTGACAGGACGGAGGAGCATTACGCATGCATGATTGATCTTCTTGGCCGTGCCGGTAAGCTAGATGATGCAATGGATCTTGTCAACAGCATGCCATTTGAAGCCAACGGCGCAGTTTGGGGGGCACTACTAGCAGCCTCAAGAGTACACCGAGATCCAGAACTAGGAAAGCTTGCAGCTGAAAAGCTCTTCATCCTGGAGCCAGAGAAGTCTGGCACACATGTGCTGCTTGCAAACACCTATGCATCTGCAGGCATGTGGGATGAGGTGGCTAAGGTGAGAAAATTGATGAAGGACAACAATGTCAAGAAGGAGCCTGCTATGAGCTGGGTTGAATTGAAGGACAAGGTGCATACTTTCATTGTCAGTGACAAGAGCCACCCAAGGGCACGGGACATATATGCAAAGCTAGAAGAACTGGGAGATCTGATGACCAAAGCTGGATACGTTCCGAATGCAGATGTTGATCTGCATGATGTAGACAGGGGCGAAAAGGAGTTGCTTCTTTCTCATCACAGTGAGAGACTGGCCGTTGCATTCGCATTGATCAGCACTCCAGCTGGTGCGCCCATTAGGGTCAAGAAGAACCTGCGCATATGCAGAGATTGCCACGTCGCATTCAAGTTCATTTCAAAGATCGTTTCAAGGGAGATTATTATCAGAGACGTCAACCGGTTCCATCATTTCAGTGACGGGGCATGTTCTTGCGGTGATTACTGGTAAAAGCGGTTCAACATACATGATTTTTTCTTATAGCTTTTTAGTGACTGATGGGTAGAGCAGTTACCTTCAGATAGGTTTACAACTCAGAAAATGTGGTAGTCATTACCCTAGCGTTGTAACAATATTATTTGAGATATAAAGACATGGTTTCTGCAACTGCTTCTGCAGCAAGATGCTCTGCATTAAGCCAAAAGATGGTTCTACTTCTGATTATTCTTAGAGTTGACATAGGTATATTCGTCATGTACAACCAGGGCCGGTCCTGAGATTTCACGGGCCCGGGGCGCAACAAAAACCTAGGGCCCTAGAAGTCTCAAATAATTATTTATCCACGTATCTATGAAATGATATCAATTAACATTTAGAATCTACATAAGCAATATTCATATCAAATATTGTTTACTTGATGTTTTAAAAATTCAGTATCCCTAGATATATAATGACTAATAATGGCATGTTAACAATCTACCTAGTCCCTCCATTTTAAAAGAATGTTGTGAATTTGTCTAAATTTAGATGTATTTAAATGCGATTAGATAATTTTTTTTTGTAGAAATATGCTAGTACATCTAAATTAGATAAATTTTTAACATCATTTTTGATGCCGAGAGAGTATATGTTTATATGATGTGCTTCAATTTGAGACAATAATGATCTTATTTTAATAGTCACTAATGATAATAGTTTACAGACCCAAGGTCCTGCGGCAGATTAACTAGCCAAGTATGAGAAGCAACGTCGTCTTATAGTGATTTTTGAGCAAGCCTATGTCCTTCTTTAGAGCGTGACTTCTCAAATTGATGTCTGTGAGTGATGTATGTGTATAACATTTTTTTTTGAGGGTGTGCGTGTGTATAACATGCTATGACCTCCAGGGAGAGTATCAATTACCTCGACAGGCCCACCCACTTAATCTCCTCATTGTTAATTAAAAGAAAAAAAGCTGAATTGATCAAGGAAAAAAGCCCAACATAACTAAAGTGGAAAAGGATCTTGGAGCCCACTAAATAGAATAACGCTTCGTCCAGTCGTCTCCTCTCGTGAACGGCACCATAGAAACTCTCTGATGTGCTCTAATGGCGCCGCCGGATGAACCTCCCCCGCTACTGCATATACCTTAGCTAGCCTGGACCTTGGGCCCCCCTTGGGTTTGGGGCCCGGGGCGGCCGCCCCGCCTGCCCCCCCTCAGGGCCGGGCCTGTGTACAACATGATACAAATGCTACAACAAAATAAAATATTAAGAGAATTGCTTCAGGGTGTGTTCCTGCAGGGAACCTTATGTGTTTATCGAAGGATTAGCTCTTTGTGAAGGAACCTTATGTCTTTGAGAAGGATCCAATTATCAATAGCACATTCTTCATATTATACAACTCCATACTGAATTGGCATTTTTCAAATTTCAAAAAGTTACATGTGCCGTATAAATTATAGATTCATTAATTGAAAACGATTCCAGGATCTAAAGGGCCAAAGAAAACAAATGATGCATCAAACATCGATATACAAAAATAGTCTCCTCCATTCTTGATCATGAACTTTACTAACGTATGAACAGGTCTGGTAGTTGATATCCTCTTTCCTGAAACTATTTAAGCTCCATTTGGAACAAAGCTGTAAGCTCTACATTGTGCTTATAAAAAATTGATAGTCTTTGTATGAAAGTGTTTCCAGTAGGTATATACAGGCCCTAATTAGACATCTGCGAGTCAGTAATCATGGCAACTGGATACCGGCAGAAATAAGTGATTGCAGAATAACCTCTGAAGAATTTATTTCTGACCTCTCTAACAGTATACTATACAAATACTCAAGCAAAACAAAAAATTGCATTCAAAAAGAATCTCAAGTACAATTCATAGACCACTTCAGCTTTTCTGTCACACAGAAATGACAAAAGGTGGTATCTACATACCACGATAAGGATAGCCTACAACCCTATCGTTCATAGTTGATCAGAATATAACCACAGAGCGGCATAAGTACAAATCCAAGAGATCATCATCTATTAGTAATGCTACATGTGCCTATGTCTTCCTAGCATTGTTTGAGTTGCCACGGGTTAGCTCCTGAGTCCATTTTTTCCTCACAGTTTGAGCAACAGAAGCTTGCTTTCGACGACGCCTGTAGGCCTCTCTTTTGCTGCACAGTACATATAAAAGTGAGGTTTCGTAGAAAATTGAGTGCGCAGAAGTGCAAACACTGTAAATATGTAATCTTAAAAACCATAATGCCAAACCAGGAGTAGAAGAGAAAAGGAACTATTAAAAACCTGGTAAAAATAAGGCCTGCTGTAAGAACCATTCCTCCTATTGCCCACGAAATTCTTTCACCAACAGGCATTTCTTTGGTCCATCTCTGAAAATCTTTGAGACCCCAAGAGGTCACACCATGTAATGTTGGACGTTCTTTTGAAGGTGTCCATGTACCTGAGATGGAATCCAAACTTGCTTTCCCACCGTAGCAGAAGTCATCGACTTCACTAGGACTGGTATCAGAAACTTTAACAGAGAAACCAGCTAGGCGACATAGCTCTGTGCCATTAGAAACCCACTTATTTGCTTTGCCACAAAGGATGTCACCTAAACCACAAGGAGATAAGGCCTGGCATAGCAAAAAGGGGGCATATCACTAATCAAACTGTGAAATCGAACCAACAAAAAAGATCTATTAGCTACAACAGATTTCTACAAACACAAGAAAGACGGATTTCTGCAGTATTAATAGCTATTCCAGGGTACTGAATAGATATTGACTAAACATGATTGCCTAAGCTATGATCTGACTGTGGAAATATCAAGCATAATCTGGCAACTGCACTTGTACTTGCACGATAGCAAATGATTTGACATCCAGATAGTTTAAATTAGAATGGCTCCAGGAACGGGTGTACCTGTGTTTTCACATCAACGCTGAAGTATGCTTCTGAGCAAGCATCGAAAACCATGTCGCAGAATGACGCGCATACAACAGGAGGCCCAGGCCTCACACCCACCCGTGGATCGCAAATCGAGCACTCGAGCAACTCCCACAAATGAAGGCATTCTCCACTGCCCTCGCCAGTTGACGAGAGCCTTCTCACTGAAACCAGGGCAGGAAACGTCTGCGTCACATCGCAACACGTGTTCTGGCGGAATATCCTACATAGTGCTAGATCTTTGCGCCCCTTTGCTGCTTTTCCCGGAGGCTTGCCTTCGGATGAGAAATCAGGGAACCGTCCACCGGGCGAAACACATACGCCTTTCGGTTGTCCTGTCGAGCAAGAAACTGAACAACATAAGCATACATCCAATAGATTTGAAATTTTTGTACATATGGCGCAGATAACAACGGTTAACACCCATTTGCTCATCCAAATAAGATAATGCCAAACCTCCTGCTCTACCTTCACTGGAAGCACCCATTCAATCTGAAACCACAAGGCTCGTATACAGGCAAGGAACTCGGCGCTATTGCTTTCAAGAGCAAGTTCATCTGCCTCATGATCGGCAGAAATGCATGGAAACTGACATTACTAAAGAGTAGGACAACAAAGCTTCTAGAAACATAATGTAAGCTTGATATAATCAAAAGTGATGACAGATCTTCCTATCCTATGCTGTACGACTTGATAATCCGTACAACCAATGTCATGGATTGTAAAGTGACCTACAATGCACGGACATTTCTGAAGCAAAATAAAGATTTGGTAACTTACAAAGTGAACTAAGCCTAGGCATCCAGGGAGACTGACACTAGTACCTTAGTGCAGATATACACAGCAACAATTCCAGCGGCTAAGAGCAGAGCACATCACTGATCCACTAAAACCTATCAGAATCCCTCAGGAACATACACGCCAACTCAAAAGCAAACTCATCCCACCGATAAAAGCAGCATATACCAAGGAAAGGAGAATAAGCCGCACGAGATCACGAGAGCTCGCGGACGCGATTGCTCGTACCAGCCGACGCGATTGGCGAGAAGAAGAGCAGAAGTAGCAACAGCAGCCGGTAACTGGGAGCCGTACGCGGCGGCGGAGAAGGGCTCATCGGGGCCAACCTGCCCGCCGGCAGGTTCTCGCGGCGGCAAGCGGCCGGCCGTCGTGATCCGGTGGAGCGGATAGGCGAGGGAGGGGAATCAATCCGTCGATTCGCTCGTGGCGTGTGGAGACCAGACAAGTCAACAGCAAGCTCTGGCAAATCTCGCTCGGTTAATGGGCCGGACACAGCATTGAGCCCACGACGGCCCGTTTTTCCGCTGGCAGCGCTCGGGTTCGGGAGCAGCAGCGGTAGGAAAGTTTAGTCCCACCTCGCTTGGCGAGAGGAGCTGGGCAGGGCGAGCCGGGTATAAGAGGAGGGGCGCGGCGCGGTAGCAAATCATACCTTTCTCGGCCTTTTGGCTAAGATCAAGTGTAGTATCTGTTCTTATCAGTTTAATATCTGATATGTGAGGCCTTGTCCTCACCGATATTAAATTTATTTTTTCTGGGGAGGGCCCACCAAGGCAGCTTGCTGCTTGGGTCCCGTGTCACCCTAGCTTTGCACTACTGCTAGGGCCTGGCGCACCCCAACCAAAACTAAAATAAACTTTTTTTTTTACGGTTTAATGGACTGGGCGCAGTCCTTCAAGCAGGGCACGCTAGGTCGCTAGCAGTACTTTTGCCATTGGCCAAATCTGTTTCTCAGCTCAAGCAAAAGCGTCATGGAATTTGTTAATTTGGTATTGCTGATTCAGCTATCTCTGTGTTTCAGTGGCGTTTCATCTTGAAAGGATTTCCACTTCAGGTCATATGCACATTTAGTGTGATAGGGCTGGTAAGCAATGCATATAATCTCGATATATATATATATGCACATTTATTGGGACAGGGCTGGTAAGCAATGCATATAATCTCGGGTTTATACTCAATTTGATCTATATAACATCTGAAATTATATAATTAAAAAATATAACATCTGAAGTTTCTAATAATATATTTTTGTTAATATATAGCTCGTATTACGTCGATCAGTTTGACAATTTAGGTATAAGCGCGTGTGCAATAGGGTGACGACAGCATTCTCTTATGGTTGCCACATTGCATTTTTGCTTAATTGAAGGGAAGAGAACGAAGGAAGAGAAGTCTAAGGCGGAAATGCAATTTGGCTCTCAGGTCTAGATGCTCCCGTTTTCTCGGCCAATCAGGTTCACACTGATTCTGGCTTGGCAGCGTATTCTGCCATGTATTCACATTCGTACCCTCCTTTTTAAACAGTGCATGGGCCCATTCGCTCAGGTATATTCAATGCATAGCACCGTTTCCGGCCAAATAGTACAAGACGGGAGGGGCGTTTCCTGTACCGATGCATGATGGATCTTCTCCATCTCCGTTTGCCCAGGCCATTAGTTCTACTCTCCCTGTCCAATCCACACGAGCTTGAGCTGGCAATGTTGACTTCTGGTCTCCCTAGCGATGTTGGCGGTGTGGCCGCTCGTGACCGTTCGCCGAAGGTTGTCCTCCAGCGTGCCTTCGCCGGAGTTCTCGTGCAGCAGTTCCAGAGGAAATGCTGTCAGTTACCGTTCGCCGTTGGTGGAGTTCTCGTCCACGAGCACTCAAACAGCAGAGCATGCGACGGAGTCTTCGCCGGTAGGAGACAGAAAACGACGTCGCGGCCTCGCGGGCAACATTCCAGTGGCATGCCTCTGGAAGGAATTGACATCACGTCGAGGGCTGAGCCAACTCGCCGGCACCACCAAGGTCGTGTTTGTGCCGGTGTGTTTACATAGTTTGTCAGTTTGTCTTTCATTTTCGGTATCCCTTGATTTTGTAGTAAGACTGTAAGAGTAAGTAGTAATGGAGGAGCGATTTCAGGTTTCCTCTTCTCCGGTCGTCTGAGGTTATCGTGATGCTTCCCCGTATGGCTTTTGTTTTCACTTTGTTTGTAGAGGAGCGGAGATGTTTCGGTCCAATAAAAGCATGATCTTCATGGCCAGCCATGGTCCATTGATGCTCAATCAGATCCGTCTGCAGCTGTTTGGAGACGGTATCGTTTGTGACTTCTACATTCATATGTAGATAGTCCGCCCAAGTAGAAGCTCCAGCAATTGGCGCAACCAACTCACCTTGGAATTCCCCGGTTCTCATTGCGGCCATCAGGACGCTCGTTCTCAACGATCATGTTGTGCATGATCACGCATGTCATCACCTCATGCATGGTCTTCAGCGGTTGACAATTGCCCACCGAGCTTGGAACACAAATCCACGCTCCACATCTTTGCAAGCCTCTTGCATCTTGGCAAACCTCCTCGTCTTCTCGGAGTTTGGATTACGAACAGTCTTCACCAATGTGGCCCAGAGAGATGCCATCGCAAGATAATATGGCTTGTCATATGCATTTCCATTGATCTCATAGCTCACCCGGGGAGCTTGCATGAGCCTTTCGAAAACCGGTGATCGGTGCAACACATTGATATCATTGTTGGAACCGGCCATGCCAAAGAATGAATGCCAAATCCATAAATCTTGAGATATGACAGCTTCAAGAATGACAGTCCGTCCCTCCTCATGCCCGTTGTACCCCTGCCATCCAAATGGGCAGTTTTCCCACTCTCGGTGCATGCAATCTATGCGCCAATCATCCCTGGGAACCCTCTAGACTCGTTGATAGATAGGAGCCGTCTTGTATCCTCAACATTTGGCTCCCTACAGTAATACTCTCCAAACACGGCAATCACGGCTCGGCAAAACCTGTACATGGACTCAAGGCAGGTGCTCTCAACCATTCGAAGATACTCATCGAATATATCAGCAGCCATTCCATATGAGAGCATGCGAATAGCCGCAGAGCATTTTTGGTAGGAGGTGAAGCCTAGCGCACCGTTGCATCGGGCCTGCATTGGAAGTAGGGGTCGTAGTTCCCGCCGTAGAATGACCAAGAACAGGTCCCTTGACATCCTCATCGGGCCGAACATTTTTGGAAAGATCGGATTGGTGAGGTGGAAGTAGTCCTTGTGGAGGCGGGCTGCCACTGCTCTGTTGCGCGGAAGGTTTTTCGAGCGCCCCCACAGAGCCCGGTCTGCGGCCGGGTTTGAGGTGAACTCGCGGATCATGGAGGCCGCAGTAGTTGCCAATGTGTGCGCCTGATCGGACTCGTCGTCCAAGAGGAGTCAACGATCTCCGTGCGGAACTTCTCCACCATATGCCACGCGTCCATCGCGTCGATACGAACTGATCAATGGCCGCGCACAAATCGCGCCGAAAAATGGAGAAGGAACCTACGCATAGGTCGAACATTCGTGGGCGGCGCGGAGACGCAACGCGTTGCCTGGCGAGGGCGGCGGAGCCAACCCCGATCACTTTCTCCCGCGGCGACAGGTGCGGCGCGGTCCTGCTGCGTGACGGGGATTGGGGGTGTCGCACTAGGGCACCCGAGGAAGCGTCGATTTTGCTCTCGCTGACTTGCGGGACCGGGTAAGAAATGGAGGACGCTCGGCGCGTCCGCCACATGAGACGCAAACCAGCGCATATTGGGCCGGTTTGTCGCCACCGTGACGGTTTACTTTGCGTCGCCCCGCTGAGATGCCCAAACGCATTTCCGGTCGCGAGCGTGTTCGTCCGCGGAGGAGATGCCCTGCTGCTACTAGCTAGTATCCTCGCCGACCTTGTTTCTGGTGCCAAGGATAGCGGTGCAGCAACACCGTCCAGAATGAGTCTTCTATCTGTTCCAGCTGTCCACATAAGGGCTCCGTTTCTGGCATCGCACAGTCACAGGCCCCACGACGGTGTATAAGCCACAGCGAATGTGGTCCTTTTTGACAATAATTTTCAGAGGTGGTCCTTTTTGACATTTCACTTGGCCAGGTGGTCTCTTTTGTCAAAAATTCATTTACTACTGCTCGCAGCTCACTCATTATTGTGTCCAACACAAATCTTTGAACACACTCTCATGGTCCAGATAACAGGAGCAGATGCACCCGGGTGCTAAAACTCCATGCCCAGTCTAAGGAACGATCTCTTATATAAAATAAAATATAAACGTCTATTTCTTCCGCTGTACCATATGACTTCCTTCCAGTAACACAGTTTCCAACTAAGGTTTTATTAAATCTCATACATTACTAGGAATGACAATAAGATACAGTGCGTTGTACGACTTATATTTGTTAACTTCTCTAGATAACGTGAAGTGGAGTAATAAGAGAAGGTGTGCCTTGCCTGTCATTTTACATACCCTAAGAACAGTTAAGACACATCATCATTCCAATCATGTAGGAGTACAACTGCAGCAAAGATAGGGAGTGGCACTAAAAGACAAAATATCTCATTAGCCAAACAATATACACCAAGTAATACCAGCTGTTACACCCAGAAAAAAAAAAGAATACAAAACATTGGACGGAAAAAGAAATACTCCCCACTAGGACAAAAAACAGCTCCATCTAAATGCTAGTCAGGTCAAACCAAACCTCTCTATCCTAATCACTCGCTCTGCAATGCTCTCGCTGCAGATCACAGATTCTTGAGCTCACCTCTCGCCATGATTAGTTAATTGATTAACCTTGCGTGCAGAAGCTAATCTCCGCCGGGTCAGGTGGAGGGGAGAGACGTGACAATAATAAAGAACATATAGTAGGAAAAAAAAAGTGTCGTCATTTTAGTGGAGGATCCTGATCCGCTTCAGGTCAGGTGGGGCCAGCTGTCCGGCCGTCTTATCCGTTAGGTACGACCGCGAGACACGTACACCCCCCGTGCGCGGGCCCCGCGCCGACGAGCTGTCTGTCACGTACTAGTAGTACCAGCTCTACTTAAAACTGCTCGCTTTTCTTTTCTTGTTGCTTTCGCACACGTACGTTACGTTCATGTACGTGCGTCCGGTTGTTCGGTGGTGGGGCACATCAGTACGCGAAGCTGACGCCGCCGCCGCCGCCGGTGGCACTGGCACGGCGGCCGGAGCGCGCGGAGGCGCCGTTGGTGCAGAAGCTGCTGCTGCTGCCGGCGTCCTCGTCGATGAAGATCTGCCTGCAACGGCACTCCACGCTGCAGAACGCCTTGTCACCTCTGCGCCATGGATCGATCGACGTACAAAGTCAGACATGCACGAACAAAGCTAGCTACATATATCTCGGCAAGCACGAGAAACCTAGCTAGCAAGCTAACCTGTACATGTAGATGTCATTGTTCTCGGCGAGATCCTTGTGGCACAGGAAGCAGCGCTGCAGGAAGGAGCCGGTAGCGCTCGCGGCGGGCGGCGCCGCCGGCGACCACGGGGAGGAGGAGGAGGGGGTCTTGGGGCTATGAAGGGTGGCCTTGCTGACGATCTGGGGCCTGATGCAGCTGCTCTCGTGGGTCTCTAGGAGCACGCTCAGGCCGGCCATGAAGGGGATGGATGCAATCTTAGTTTCTTCTCGCTAGCTAATAGTTAATCAACTCGATATGTCTGACCTCCTAGCTAGCTCCTCCCTGCTTTCGAGCTAGTGTGAGATCTTTTCTCGGAGGAGAGGGGGGCTGGTGCTTATAAAGGGAGAGGAGTGCGCGGGGTTGCACTTGCACTGATGGAGAAGTTAACAAGTTTTCTTTAGTGAAGGAGGTGTTTGCTTTGAGATATATATAGTGGATTGTCACCATAGCACTAAACCAAGTTATCAAAGTACCGTTTCCTCTAAAAAAAAACTACTCCGTACGATCTTGTCTTATCTCTAGATAAAAAAAAACATCCTAAATAATATGAATTATATGTATATATCTCTCATATAATTACGTTAGTCAAAAGTGATGAATGCGATATAGCAACCCTTATTAAACAAGACTATATTAATGATGATATATTATAAAGGGAGAGGAATACAAGCAAAACCTTTAAAAGCGACCGAAGGAAGTAATATTAATGACGATAGATATATATATATATATATATATATATATATATATATATATATCATCAAAAGACTATATTAGATATTAGTGAGATATAGCAACCCTCATTAAACAAGAGAGAGATGGAGATATAATTAGGGGAGGAGGCCAGGGTACATTTTTTTTATTGAGACTGTCGATCTCAGTCAACTGCAAATAGTATCATTCTAATTAGGTATTAGTTTATTTTATAATACTCTCTCTTTTATATTAGTTGTAGGTGATTTAGTATAACTTTTTTATTAAATCAGTGACAACTAATATGGAATGGAGGGAGTACCGAAATTTGAGGTCACCCATTGTAAGGGCTTTTTTTGTTGTTAAAAGGGGTTTTATACGAATTTTGAGGAGTGTGTGTGTTCCTTAGGAAGTTTATCTTTAGTGCTTGTTTTGGTTCTAAGAGTTGAATCCGTAGGTACTTTTTTCATGGTCAATCTACTTTACATACAATTCAATAGAGAGAAAATTCATTACGTCCAGACTGATGGAATTAATTCTTTAGAAAAATTCATGTGTGTTTGTTATAATGCAACCAAAGGACACATATTACAATTTCGTCTGTATGAAATTCAATTCATGTAGGAATTTTAAACGAGGCAAAAGCTTTCCTTATTCAATTCATGTAGGATTCAACATGCCATGATATTGTGCTCCTATGTTCTTCCTATTAATACATTTTGGAAACACTACAAACAAAAAAAACCTAAAGTTATATGCAACCTCATGTTTAGGCAACTACAAGGAACTTCATATTTCTAGATCTGGAGTTGCAAATAAGTCTGCCGCATTAGATCTGATAATGTGCAACTCTGAATAAGGAATAAATATGTTCCAAATTGAGGAATAGCAAAACAATCATAAACTTTAAGGAGAAACATAACTCGTACAACAACACTAAGTAGTCACAAGTAAATATTCAGTTGGTGAGACCCTTGTTAATTAAATTCTCATATTACAGGCTCTGATGATGTAGGACTCTACCGAGAACTATGTGAAAAAAAAAACATATTTGGGATTTCAGTAAAAATCTGCGGAGTATGCTTGATTTATAGCATTGGAAACTTTTTTAATTTTTTCATTAAATCTGATTTCTTGGTGCAATTGCTTAGAGCAACAATTTCTTTGCTCAATCAATTACATGCAGGATCAAAGAGAGAGCATAGAGTTAATCTACGATATGCCTTGCTTTTGGCGAATCTGGCAGATCAGAGAACCTAGACCATGAAGTTTCACAAAAGAGACGCCTAACCAGAGCCTCCCTCCACGTGTACACGGGAGGACCCGTTTGTCGCGTTGCGAAGTACAGATCCACTGTGCCGGCATGTGCTGTGGCCTTAAATGGCGTGCTGTTAGGTCCTGGGGCAGCTCATCAGGATAGCCGGTCCTGTACTCCTGTCTGTCGGGTCGGCCGAGCACAGCTGGGGCTACGGAATTGGGTGGCCGCACTGTGCCGACGCGATGCAGGAGCTAGCGCACGTCCGGACGCGCCCGGCCTCGCCGCTTTGCTCACCTGTACGTGGCGCTCGCGTGCTGCCCCGTATCGCCCATTGGCCGACGGCCCCCCTCATTGGCTCACCGGATGGGTCGTGCCGTCATGGGTCCACGCATCTTGTCCTTTCTTGGTGCCTTCTTCAGTCTGGCTTTGTTGGCGCGTTAGAGCATCTCCACGGGGCGCGACGCATTTCGGACACAAAAATGTCCGCGGGCGTCCGTTTGCGTCGCCAGCGGACGCGGAAATGGTCACGTGTCCGTTTACGTCTGCGGCTGGCTCCAGTGGGGCGACGCATTTTCGGCGCAGACCAGAATTCAAAAAATAGAAGCATGCATCAACTTTGCACTAAATTTTACAGCCGCAATTTGAGGGCTGAAACAAGTTCATCCCACTTTACATATCGTACGGCGCAAAGTGGAGACCAAAAGGGGCACAACAAGGCCTGAACCGCAATAAAAATGTCCAAAAGGAGGCCAAGGTGCTGGGCGCATGGCGCCGGCGATCAGGCGTCTCGCGCTCGGATTTTGGCGCGCCTCTTCATGAACCGAGTCGTCGTCGACGTTGCCCAAGTCGGCTAGCATGATCCTAGTGTCCTCTGCAAGGATCTTGGCCTGGCGTCCATCCTCCTAGCCTCGGCGTTGGACCTCAATTACTTCTTTGGCGAGGTTGTGGTAGATGGCAACTGCGGCCTCTTTTTCCAGACGCCTCTTCGTCCCTAGCAGCCAAGGCACGATTGTCGGCCATCATCTTCTCCATGCTCTGGATGAACGCAAGGGCCTGCGCCTCCCGTTGTAGATCGGCCTTGGTAGCCTTGTGGCCTCGGGGACGAGTGGAAGGGCGGACGGCCTTGATCGTCGTCTTCGCCGTCGAGGTTGATCGCTGTCCCATTCCTCACAGCTTCGTTGTAGGACGCAAAGCTTGTCATCCACTTGTTGGCGTCCTTCAGCACGTCCCATAATGGACCATATGGATTCTTATGCGTCGCCCTGAACTTCTCCAAGGCGCGTGATACCTGCAATCATAGCCGCCAATGATGTACATACAATGATGCAAATAGTGTGAATGATGATGGTTCTATCGTGTTTACCACTGTCATGACCAGCGCCGCTTACGGGGTTGTTAATAGCATGTTCGACCGCCGAGCAAAACTTGCTTGTCTCTTGCTTGATGTAGTTCCATCTTTTGGAGGGACTCTTCCGTCCGAGGGCTTGTGATATGGCTTTGGATCTGGCTTGTCTTGCTGCAAGACATTGGCCCAATAGACCTTGCCCTTTTGCTGCGCGCCATTAATGCAATCATGGCTCGTTGCAAGCCATGCTTCGCACAAACACTTATCCTCATCGTCGACGAAGCCTTGTGTCCTGCGGCTCTCCCCCTTCTTCTTCCTAGCAATGCCAGGCTGTGTTGGTGCGTCGTCGAAGTCGTCGACGGACACGGGTGTTGGCTGCGTCTGCTGGGTGACGAACAGGCGTGTGGTTTGGATGTCCTCCGCCCGATCATCTTCCATTAGCGCCCAGTCATCCTGCGGGCCTGTCCCGGCCGGATCACCGTGAACGAAGCCGCGAAGATAATTTCGGATGTCGACTTATGGCGGTCCTCCAATACTCCTACGACCGGACGTGAGACGCATGAAACACGACAACCGCACACATTGAGAGAGCTCACGTACGGGTCGTCCATCGTCGCCGGCGCCATTTCGAACATGATGCGGGGCGTGGCATGCTCTCCTCCGCACCGCGTCTTCTGTTGCGCCCGAGAGTCACCGCTCTAGGCGTCCGGTTGAGGTCGAGAACCGCCGCTCCCGCCGCCCCGGTCACTCACCGCGGGTGGGCCGACGCGACGCGGGTGGCCCGCAAGGGAGCGGGAGTTCCGGGACGCGGTAGAACTTACCGAGCTCACCGACGAGGCCGGAGGAGCGACGGCGTCCTCTCTCTTGACGAGCATGTAGCCCTCCGCTAAGGTCGGATGGAGGGCTTGCGCGCCGCTTTGATCTCGCATCGCGAGGCCTGCTGGTTGGCGGCCGTGGCGATCTCTTCTTGGTTCTGCGCGCCGGCCGCGACGTTCGGCCTCGATCACTTCTCTCCGGAAGCACCTTCTTGCCGCCTTTGCCTCTCGGCCGGAGCAGCCCGCTCGGCGGAGCCTCCATGTGGCTACGGTCGTGGCTACGGGAGTGTGGGGCGGCGTGGAGGTTTGCTCATCCATGGCGCCCGCGGCGGGACGTCCATCGCTTGCACGTTCGCGCCGGTCTAGTTTGCTTTTCGCGTGGGGAATGGCCGTGGCGGGAATAATATCGGCCTCCCCGCCACGCGCGCGGGTCCTACGTCTTTTCGGACACTCGCGACACAGGCGTCCACGGAGACGCAAACCGGCGCATATTGGGCCAGGTTTGCGTCTCGACGGGCATCCTTTCGTCGCCTAAGCAGGCTCGACACATTTCACGGGACGTCGTGCGACCATTTGCGTCGCAGCAGATGCCCTTCAGTTGATTTGAAGCCTGTACTGAGATTAGCTCCTAATCTCCTAGAGCCAACAAGTGGCGTGTCTAGCAGCGATATTTTTTGGATGGGTGTGAGTGTTACTAGTTCTCAGTTACACCTCGACTTGCAACTTAAATGCATAAATTACGATGTAAATCCGATGTTGCAGGAGTCTAGTGAGGATGAGCGTTGTTCTCAGTCCACTGAGAAATATCAATTCCTTTTTAAATACCAACTTTATTCTGAAAGGCATTACGGTATTGCTAGTTCTCAGCTAACTGAAATTTAGCATAGGCGTTGAGTCAACTCCACCACCGTCGGATCATCGAGATGGTATTCGTGCTAAGGGCCTATCTTATCCACTACCATCTTATCTTCACATAGTCCTTCTAACTTGCACACACATCCTCGAGCGGAAGGAGGGTGGAGGCGGAGGTGAAACCACCAAGCTGTAGCGCCAGTGACATGGTTGGCCGCAGTGACGACAATGGCAACAAAGAAACTTAGGGTTAGGTGTGTGGGTCTTAGGGGTTGCCAGCGCCGGAGAAGAAGGGAGCGAGCTTAGCTGTATGGCCGGGCTGGTGGTGGACCAGTGGAGGAGGAGCTTCGAGCAGGGCAGGGCGGCGAGGCGTCACCGTAGCGCGCCAGCCGCGGGTAGGGAGGGAAGCCCGAAGATGGCGACAGTTAGACTAGCCACAATGGGAGTATCATAAGTACTATCATGCGTGTCATGTTGAAAAAAATCTGATGTGGCGCACCAATTAATGAGGTGAGAGATGAGTGTGGTACATCATAATATGATACCGTATCATAGCACGTAAAACTAGAAAAATTAATGGCAAATACATCATGTACATAAATCTGCATTGAGATTCTACAAAACATTAAATATGATGATAGTACTATGTTACTATCTTATGATACTATGCATTGTGGAGGTAGTATTATACACTAGTATCATGTACATGATACTAGTGTATGATACTTCCCATTGTGACTAGTCTTAGTCAACTACGCCCTAGAGGGATCCTTATTAGTACTAGTGGTACACCTTGTCAGTTTGATGTGAGGTTTCATAGGAGAAAGGAGTCTATCGAAGACAAAACTATGTGTTGACATGTCATTGTAGCGCCAATGCCAATTCCTTGCCTACCTTTGTACTGCAACTAGCTGGGAGATAATGATCCTTCGTACGAATTATGTACGCTCGCTGTTACAGAGTCGCAATAAGCCGTCCTTCTGTTTGTTGTTTTACTCGGCCTAATTTCTGTCTGATCTATATTTCCCTCTGCGACAATAAGGTGTTAGGTGTCTACCACTCTACCTGTTCGACGAGTAGATATAGATATTTTAGAGATCTCGAAAAAAAAGAGAGTAGATATTTTAGCAGTACCAGGCTATTGTGGTAGCGAATTTTAAGTAGCGATGTATTGGCAGATCTGGTATGTCTGAATCTCGGATCCAGTAAGCTCTCCTGACGGGACACTTCAACTGTCCAAGCCACAGAGAGAACCTAGATGCATGCATTCGACGAGTATTCCTCTGATGTCTGCGCTTTTGAAATATTTCTTGATAGAAGTGGGACACGGTTGAACAAAAGCATGGATTTTGCAATGATATCTAGTACAACACTATAAGCATATGACGTGCACAAAAATGACAAATCTAAACAGACGGATGCAACCTGAAGACGCACGACCTTGTGCTAGGTGCAGAGTGCCCAAAGTGGTGCGGGTGGACACGGCTATGGTGCACTGCACCGGGATGCACTACAGCACTAGCCCCACCGTGACTGCCATAAAGCAACAGAAGCTCGTGGCCGTGCGGGGGATACAGCAAGCAATACGAATAAAGGGAAAGGAAACCCTCGGCTACCATCACCGTTGCCGCTGGTTCCCCTGCCCTCCGCTGGCGTTTGGGGGATTATCTCCCGGCCCCTCTTGTCACTAGCTTCTCTAGGATGACGGTCATTGGCATCTACTGGTCTACGTCAATGATTTTCCTGCCGCTGCATCTACAAGTGTCTAGGTTTTTCAAGTTTTCTCCAACACAAACTTTGCTGTGCTAGAGGCCCAGAGGCGGCATCGAGATTTGCTCACAACAAGCAATGCAGCAGGAAGATGGTGCTGATTTTTTCAAGGACTTGTGTTTATTTTTTTTGAAAGGGCTGGTTTCAGATAATATATGGCTTTATGACTTTTCCGCAAAAAAAAATAGCGAAAAGAAACAGATAACGTTCAGCCAGATGGCTTGTCGTGCCAAGTGGAATGTTGAGACGTGCCCAACTCAAAGGCTGTCTCATCTGGCAAGCGGGGTTAGCTGAACATTTTAGTGTCCCAATTCATTTGAATTCTGGGACAGAAATTTTAACCCAGATTCTGCGTGATGTTATAATCGCCAAGCAGAAATACAGAGTTCAGATGAAGAGGCAAGCAATCAGACACCACCAAACCAATTCAGCCACTAACACAGCTCAGCTGCAGCGGATCAGAAGGGCGTAAGCTAAGTCGCAGTTTATATTTTCATCAGAGCATCACGGCACGGCAATGAATAGATTTACCACACGTACGATTCTCCGGTTCTGGGGCTCACAGCTTTGAAATGAGCTCGGCATGGATCTCCTTTGGCGTCTCGGCTTCCTTAGCGTCCACATCGGATGGAGGAGGAACGTCAATAGCAGGCGAACAGTTGAAGAATCCATGAGGCTGGACAAAAAAAAAAAAGGGTTTCGTTTGTGAGACCCCTGCTATGAAGAAATCTGAATTGATCTAGTAAACAGAACAATCTATCTCGAAACCGTCAAGAGTTATGCATAAATATCTGAAGGCTGGTGAGCTACCATGAGCGTGAAGCCGATGTGTTCCACTGGCATGACAGGCCAGTCCTCGAGCCTTGGGATATGGGTGATCCCGAAAACGTACCTGCAGTTGCCGAATGCCAACAGTTCAAGAGGCGCAGCAGATAAAGCGTTGGGAGCCAAAATGAACCTGCAAACCGATACCACCTGGCAGGCGGCGAGAAACTTACCAGAGAACAATGTTGGTTTCCTCTAAGGATCTGTCCTTCTGGACCCATGTAGCTAAACCCTCATGGATGCGTGGGTTCTGATTAGGAAAGTCTCCTCCAGGGAACACTTCATCACTTTTATATGATGTAACCCAAAGGTTGTGCTTCAAAAACCCAGCTCTTCTCAGGAACTTTGCCTCGGGCAGGCAGAATGGCAGACAATTCGAACCAGGTATGAGCTTGTAACCTGTTGGTTGCCCAGTACGATTTACGGTCCTTGTGTTCCTTACCTGATCAACACGCAAAGAACAGCTTATCAAAAAAAATATACTAGGGAAGTAACAATGTTACAGAAAGTTCACAATCCAAATGCTTAATTGATGTGTGGTTCAGAGGCAGAAAATAATAGGCTGAAATGTCACGTGCGCTTTTACATAAACACATTCTTGTAGATAACAAAAGCAACACAAAGAAGTTGTCAAAAGGAAAGAGATCTTTAGCATGCACTTACAATCCAATGTCGTGCAGATGAAGGATCACAATCCCGCATAGCCTGTAATTCAGACTTCAGAAGCTCTTCTTCGGCGTAGAAGGCACTATTATGCACATTATTTGGGCCTGCACTTTCTACTTTAACATTTACCTCAACCACCTGTAATGGAAAACGAAACAATAGTACCAAAATCATAAACCAGATAACAATCCAGAGAAATACATGTTCTTCGTGCAGATTAGACTTCGATAAAATTAAGCTTAGATCTTCATCTACTATATGAGCAGGCAACACGAAATAAATGGATATAAAAATTAACAAGTCAAAAGGACATATCCCAATAATATGCTGGAAGAAGCTGATGGAAGTTCCAAAGTAAGATTGAAAGATCTTGAAGCAAATTTCTTTTATTACCACATAAAAGGCCTACATTACACTGCAGGGAAGAAACCTACCTGGTTATAAGCCTCATAAGGTTTGCAGTCCACTGCCATGTCCATACGGGCAACAAAGAAATGTTGATGGACTGGTGCGTACAAACTAGGAGCAATAGTTGTGCCATATTTCCTTTGTTCCCCAGGCATTAGAGCTCCCAAGCTGAGAATTCCAGTAAGCTTTACCTCAGATTCTATCTTACCATCCTGCAACGAAGAAAATACATATCAATCACATAAGGAAAAGCAACTATAATACAACTTGACATAAATACTCTGTTTTGGAACTGGAGTTACATAGAATTATTGTTACACTACTTCAAGAAAAGGTAAACAGATGCTCACTTGATAAAAGTGCCAATAAAAGCAATATTCGTAGTTAGCGATTGTGCATATGAACGACACGGTTAGCCTCCTTGATCGTCTAACTTCGGTTAGTCCTGTTCTCCAGTCTTGATGTTTCCAGAGGATTCCATGGTCCTCCTCATGTAAACATACACAATTCTCAATTGTCTCCACGCCACCAGTAAAATTTGTAAAATGTGCATCAAAGTATTTTATGTAACCCAAGCAATCACATCCCTGCACAAATCAATTAGCAACATAGTAAGATTACTTAGCGAAAAAAAAAGCAAAAAGAGTAGGTTAATTGAACAGCCCTTTGAGTGAAACTGTGCAAAACTTCTTGGCCAGGACCCTACAATTCAAATGAAGATTCACCAACATTTTGAAAAGATAGTCCCTGTGTAATAAACTGGACATAAAAAACTGCATTCATGACTCAATTATGTTAAGAGAAATAAAAATGATAAATTCTCAGAATTTCATAAACTAAAAAGTATGAACAAAGGAACAAGACAAAATTATTATCAAGAAAACTACACATAAAAGTTATTATTCCTAGTAAATTACTCTTGTTTCTTCAATCTGCACAATTCTTCAGAAAATTCCGAGTTGAATTGAAACACAACCAGGAAGACTTGCATAACTGCATAGTTACAGTGGGGAGTAGTTTGATTGTACTCCGTACTATTTATGTCCCCAGAATCGAAATGGAAACAGGTTCTCAGAAAGCAGCTAACATACCTTCTTAAGGGAGTGTGCATTCTTTCCAAGCCCATCTTCTCCAGCATCAAATGCATTCTTCCGGTAATGTGGTTCGTTCGGATCTCCATAAGGAACAACCATTTCAACAAAACTCAGCCTGTGAGCAATAGGACGACGTCCACGGTTTCCATCAACGTATGCAACAGAATGGATAACTAAACCTTCCTTGGGGGTGAAGCCAATACGAAAGTTCCACTGGTCAACAGAAAATATGCAAGTGATATTTCTATACCAGGTTCTGTTAAATATTAGCTCAAACAATTGAAAACTTAAAATATACAATCTCTTTACCTTCTGCCACTCCACAAAGGAGCCTGTAATACGGAAACTTGGGCCTTCAGGTTGACTGATGATAAGAGGCTTCACATCGCTTCTATCAACACCACCTCGTGTCTCTCCAGGAGTGTAGTTTCTCAAATGATCTGGTGGTGGGAGTGGGACAAACTTCCTATCCTCAAACTCTAGTACGACATTATTCTGCATATCAACTATAATATGGATCCCTTCAACAGGACGAGCATATCCATTCTCCATAGGGCTATCACTTTCAGTTCTACAATAGATCAGAGGCTTGCCAATTCTTCGACTGGGAGCATCAGCATCACTGTAATAGCCTGCACACCTATATTTTTTAGCAGAAGAGTTCATGTTCAGAGTTCGTTTGTCCACGAATGGCGTTGAAAGATAAATTTTGAGTAAAACAATTAACTACAGAAATATTTGGACATAGCTTACCATGCATCTACCATGACGAGCTCCATGTCATCAATGCCTCTTTTCTTCATGGCTTCAATAAAAGGGGGGAAATCTTTTACAGTAGCTTCACATTCAGCATATTCCATCGCATCCTGCAAACCAACCGTACCAAACTAAGTCTAGCACTTGACCTTATACAAATAGAATGGTAGATAGGGCAAAATTTCTACGGTGCACCACTACCTTAATAAGCTTATGACTTCGAGTCAAAACCATTCTGACAGTTATGGTAACGCTAGTGCAATAAAATGTTAATACCACAATTCACCAGCAAGAATTTAGAAGGGGTAATCAAGTAAATACAAGCATTAAACCACATGGTCGCTACACAATAAACTTGACCTAAATTGACATAAGTGTTAAATGAACTGCCTAAAATGGTCAAACCAAGAAACGAGTAGTCCAAACATCTACAGAAACATAAATATACCATTGCAGGCTGAACATCTGGAACAACTTCCGATGATATAACCTTGCCTCTGTGGTGTCCACCCCTAGTAGCAGCATGCACTTCAGACAGTTCTACAACCCAAATACTAGTTTCGTTTGTTTGTTTGTTGTAGACAACAAGCCTGGCCCTCCTAGGTGGAAGCCTGCTTGGGATGACAGGACCACCTTTGGTTCTGGGAAGCAGAGATGGTTGGAATGGTGGAAAGAAGTATGCATCAGCTAATGCCACAACATTCTTTTCTGGCTCCAGGAGCACAACTTCAACAAAGCGCATGCTGTCTCGTACCTATAATTTTGGAAGTGACATGTTAATTATATATTTCAAGCATGTGCTGACAATTGAGTACAAAGGTTGACAAACTTCTGGAGTTCTTCCAGCAGCTCGAACAGTTGCTACAGCCACAGCAATTTCAGCAGCAGATAATGGGTCTAGAGGGTGGCTTCTCTGGGCCCTCGTCATAATTGGGATTCCTGCAATTTAAGACAGACATTACAGTTTTTAGACGAGACAGAACATCACAATACAAGTCTGCAGTGAAGAAGGTGATGATCTTGCTAACCTGGCTAAACTCCAAGGTTTAAGTTCAAGAGAAAACCATCAAACTTTCCAAATATGCAAGTTGTGACAGGTGCAAGGAATGGCATAGAAATTGCTAGTTGGGCTTTACTGAATTCAATTAGGAAGGGAAGGATACAAACTATGTAACAAAAAAAGGCCAATGACACAAATATTTCAGAAGTATGCATGTGTGTGCCATACAAAAAGCACACTGAACTACTCCCTCCATTTCGTAATTCTTGTCGTGGTTTCAGTTCAACTTTGAATAAAAATCAAGACAAGAATTATGGAACGGAGGGAGAATGAAATAAGCAAGCCTATAGAACTCGTAGGTTATCTGTATCAAGCATTTCCACTTGGTTAATTGGCAGATTGACACCACCGAACTAGTTTACATGCTTCTCTGGACCTGGGTTACCTGTGCACTTTCTAATTGCACCAAACGGTAAACCGAATGGGCACACCATACATGTTATGGTATCATTGAAAATCTTAAAATACTATAGTATCCAACAGTAATCCACATCTTCCTTCCCAAATTCCCTTTCAATTCCAATTCTTCCAATTTCAAGTGCTCAGTGAAAAGGAAAAGAAGAAGCAGGGTAACAAGGAACAATGTAAGTGAATAAAACTATGACAGTTAAAAGTTAATAGGCATTTCTTCTATTCACTACATGGACATAATTAGCTGCACATTATCAGTTGTGCCTCCAATAAATTTAGAACTTGGTCATTTTCAGGGATAATCAAAACATAGTTAAAAGCCATTGAAACGACAGATATAGCTTCAAAATTATAATCAAGCATAACGAAGTCAAGTTTCTCAGTCGTAAGGAACTCCTGATTTCTAATCCAGTTATATGTTCATACAAATTAATTCATGCTAGAAACAGATAAGATGAAAAACGAGAGCAGATTTGGTGCACCTGAGCACCAGTGCTCCTGGTTTTTAAAATATTTGAAAATTATATTTATATGTTTTAAAAAATTATAAATCTATTACATGAATACATATACATGTCCTGAATAATTATGCGAAATTTTCTTAGAAAATGTGTTGTATTTGACTCACTTTTTTTTGCCAGAAACTTGTCTTCTTCATATAGCTCAAAATACAATATATTTTTTCCTGAAATTTCTACCGTACCTTAGCAATAGGTATATGTACATGCGTATTTAATTTCAGATTTTTTTGAGTCTTAGAAATATGTTTTGAAATATTTTTCATAAACAGGGAGCACTAGTGCTCATGTGCCAAAGGCACTTTCCGATGAAAAACATACAATTGCTGTTACACGATTCCCTTCTCGGGGAAATTATAAATTTGCTTAGACATCAGAAACCTGCAACTTGGAGCAGGTGGGCAGTTATTTTCCTCGAGCACGCATCCAAATATGTGTCAGAAGTTAGGTAATTAAGAAAAGACTAATCCACATAGGCCTCATCTAAGTATGCACTCACGACTAGCAATACACTTGTGTATTAGCCCATCACCGTCACAGGAGACCCCACCGTCACAAGTGGAGTAGTATAATATGTGCACAGCATGTGTTTGAGCCATTTGTGTATGATTTGGTGCCACCTTCCATGCAAAACATTCTAAGTGGTCCCATATCTCCAATAGCCAAAAAAACGTTAGTGTGCGTTCATAAAATACATCACTATCCCAATCTCCCTTTACTTCCTAGCCATATCACATCGATGTCAGCATAGACTAAACATCTGCAAGCATCGTCAAAGTAGACAGTTGGCTGGGTAACTTTTTAGCTAATATTCCTGTTCTGAGAACTCACTGCTCTATCACAGGCTTATTTTAGAGAAAATTCATGTTGCCAGCCTAGCATCATTGCAGTGAGTTGCGGCAACATTCTCCATCGGCTATTGTGCTAACATTACGTTACAGTGTGTTGCAGCAAGCAAACGACAAGGTCCTGGGTTACTATTATACAGTTCAGGCCTGATACAGTTAAGTCCAACCATAAATCCATAACCACCAGGCAGCGCCTGCAACAATACTACGATTCACCACAGATCCAACGCAAATTCAAACTAAATACGCTGCCACTTTTTTTTTAAGATGGTCCGTGTTATAAGTTCTACGATTCACGCCCAGCTTCTGAATATCAGTACCAACCGTATGCAACATATACACCAATCAGATTTCACGAGAAGTGATCGCGATCAGCAGAGCGCTACCTTTTAATAATAAGATCTACCAAGGCACGTCACACTCCGCCCCGCCCTAACATTTCCTGGAACACCCCCTCCCCAACCAAATCCAGAAATAATCACGTCATCGCGTATCCCGCATTACCAAATCCAGCAACGAGCGAGCACGCACGCGCGTGGCGTGATCCGGGTGAACACAAAGCAGAGCAACAGAACAGAGGGAGGCGAGCAGTACTACGAGTTTACGATCATCTCGCATCGCATCTACCTTTGGCCAAGGCCTTGGCGGTGGTGGGCGAGGAATCCGCGATCTCCTCCTTCGCGGCGCCTCCCTTCGCCGCCGCGGGAAGCGCGGCCTTGCCGGCGGGAGCGCCGCCGCCGCAGCATCCCTGCGCCTTGTCCTGAGCCGCGGCCATGGGAGAGGGTTTGCAACCTGAACGCGCCCGTACGCCGCGGCAACGATCGGGTATGCAGCGCTGGCCCCTCCGCCTCCTCCGCCTCGGCTGCTTCTGCTTCCTCGCCTGGGCTGTGGGGGTTTGGGGATTGGGGTTCCGGGGAGGCTACGCGGCGGAATGGGGCTCGGGTCTCGGCCGCGAGACGACAAACGGCGGTGGCGGCGGAGGGGTTTGAGGGTTTTGGGATTTGGGTGTTTTCACTGCTGTGCTCCGCTTTTTCGGTTGCCGGTGATGACCGGTGACGCCGTGACGGTGAGGTGAGTGCGGAGGTGGGGGACTTTATAAAGGTGCCTGCGCCAGTTGTACAGTTGGCTCGGCTGGCAGATGATTTCTGCAGACGGTGTGTTTTGGTCATACACTTTTTCCGTTGTGATTGAAACGCTTCGGTGATACACGGGTGTACAATGTACATAGTAGTACTCCGTATATCTCAACGCGTATTCTTGTATTCAGTTTTTTTTGGAGATGCTCGGTGTGCGTGTATTCATATGTGTACGTGTATGTACTTATTTGTGAACGTCTCTAGCACAATTTCTCAAGTCTATTCTAAGAAAAAGTGAGTGTTTCTGTTCCGTACCCGAAAAAATAGCGAGTTTTGTGCATCCATATAGACTTTTAACTAAAATATAATTGGACAACCAAAATAGCCTATCAAAATTTCTCAAGCCTTTTCTAAAAAATAAAGCGTTTGGTGCATCCATACAAACTTTTAACTTAAATATAATTGGACAGCCAAAAATAAATACCGGCAACTCCATGCTTGCAATTATCAAGATATACATGGTTTTTTTTTTTGCGGTGCCTACCGTGGTGACAATTGGAATTGGAGATGGTGAGAAGGCGAAATATTCGTCCTCCTCCTGGTTCTCGGGATCCTTGCCGAAAGACATTGCCGCAAAATTCTTTGAGTTTGGTTCGGAATTGTCTAGAGAATAGTTTTTGGCTAAGTTAAATCAACATTTAGTAAGGTATCACTTTGACGCCAACCAACATTTTTCAACCTTTGGTAACATGTCTCCAATATTCATTTCTACCATGGTATTCCCGGCTCCATCCAGCATAGGCGGATGGATATCAGTACATGTACACCCATTATTTTTTTATAAAAACTTGTATATCTGTGTATAGTTCACATCTAGAGCAATAAACATCAAGTAAATGAGCAGAAATATGAGTAAAACTGTGACTCTGTACACCTATTATTCACACGCTAACTCCGCCACTGCCATCCAGTGAAAATTCACTAGTGGTGGGAAGTACTTGGTTTCCTCAGCCTACAATGCGCAATTTGAGGGATGAACATCCAACATCATGAATAGTTCGGTTCGGAAGCCGAGGAAAATTATTTGCATTGTTGGTGTTGCAAAATAGGATTTGGACCACGATTTGTCTCATTGAGAGGGCATGGATAAATTATGTTAATTGTCACATGCATAACCAAGTGCAAGAATCGGTGACACACCTTTTCTTCAAGTGTTGTTTCACCAGCTAAGTATGAAAAATTAATCGTTCTATCTTGGATTGGAGGCCATGGCATGCCTATGGCTCTTTGGGCAAATGAATCTTGCGCCAATGAGTGATAGGCAAAAGACACTTTCCATAGAAGTGGACCTAGGAAGGCGGTGACTTCTTTGATCATGCTAATCTCTTGGGAATTTGGAAGGAGTGTGACATGATTTTTTTCCCACCACCATGCATCTAAGGTGGCTACCATCAGTGTAAAGATCAAAGATGAGGAATTGGATCTTAGCATGGCTTAATTATTATAGGCTAATGTCATTTCCAAAAGAGTAGGCTTTGTATGAAGTACTAGGACTTATCCTAGGCCTGTTTTTTTTTCTTTCTAAAACTACTTACTAACCAATGAAACAACACACTTTTTGTCTTTTTTTTAAAAAAAAACTTGCAATGTAATTCAAATTCAAGACTTAAATATTCATGTGTATGCAAGGACGTAGTCCAGTTCACTCAATAGGGTGTACCAAAAACTGTTACAGACCCACAAGGTTGGGTGGCTTTCTGGTCCTCTGCGGGTACTTGTGGATTCAAAAATACTCCATCGGTTAGTGTGCACCAAAAGATGAGGTTTCTTTCTTGTCCTACAAATTGAAACCGTTCTAGCTTGATACTGTGATATCGGAAAATCATCCAACGGAGCATGGAAACCATATCTGATATAGTATATGTACAAAACGAAACGTGACACCCTAATTTTATTGAGAAAAATCACTTATTTTCACGAGGACACATTCATTTTTCCTCTAGGTCTACCACTATTTGTATGTGCACACTTGTCTTTGAATTAACTGCACAAATGTTGCATTTGGATAACTAGATATTTATTGTGCAAGCCCAAATTTGATCTGACGAACTTCATATGTTGCGAGCATGAATGTCGTGCATGCCTGTATTGGCAATAAACATAAATGCCACCACCATATCCATGACCATTGCTTATGTTATCCTCAGCTGCCTCGTGTGGATATCATTGTCCCATCCATCTCTATTGACACTTTCGCTCATATCGTGAATGGATGCACCTCCTGTAGTCTCCTCATGATCGACGGGTGTCATCCATCTTTCTTCGCCCATAGGATGTCACCGTCCTCATGCAAAATCATCACCACCATTCCTCCCTGCTTGGCATTGTCCTTCTATCTAAGCCTCGGGACACATAAGAAAACTTTAACGGTGACGAGCCTCCTATGTCAAACCCCTATTTATAGGCGACGGTGAGGCCCCAATGAAATTGCAGAAGCCACCAACTATAGTTGTAGTTGTTGTGCAAAATACACAATTAACTTTTTCTTTGCAATGTGTGATGACAACAAAAGTTGGTAGCTTCTGCAATTTCCTCTTTAGGCTCCACACTAAATCCATACTCTCCACCCCTGGTCGACAGTAACATCCTATGTGATCCCCTTGCATCACTGGAGACAACAAGGGAACGGGGTCCAGGAGAAACAAGGTGTGTCAACCTACGATTCATGGAGGTCAGTGCCAAGTGGTTTCTTTTTTGTCTCCCATGGTGAGCTCGGGCAGCAGAATGCATGCTGGCAAAGTGAAAAACATATATCCAAGTTGTTGGAGGAAAAAAAAATGATGAATTGGGTTTGAGAACTGATTGGAGTGGGTGAAGATTGAGAGAACAAACTAGATCAAGCAAAATGACCAAGACCCCAAGAGCATGCCAGCCCAGAAAAATAGTACGCAAAGAGTCCAAGACGAGGCTTCTTGGACCTATGCACATCTGGGCCTTCACCTAGCACTCTAGCACACGTACTACCTTTGTTTGGATTTAATTGACTTCAATCAACATGTTATTTGTTCATATGTCTTGTCTCCCTCGCGTTGATTGAGTTGAATAGGAACAGGGGGAGTAAATGCCATCACACAGGGGGAGTTCAATTTCGCGATGCCAAGCTAGTGTTACGAAACAAAGTTCAGTTGAAAAGAATGCAATTTCAGCGAAATATTCCAGTCTATGGAAACCGAAAAGAAGCTATCCATAAGTTTACAGGTCGGAAACAGTAGATTAAAAGCAACTGTTATACTGAACTAATCCTTAAAATAAGTAATTTGCTCACAGAGCACAGGCTAGCAGGAATATGTGGCCAGAACGATCAGCGAGAGACAATGGAAGAAGTTCTTGTCCAAAACTCCAAGATTTTGAAATTATTACGTACTGAACTCAGAGTATTTCAGAAGAGAGAAAAAGAAGGCTATACAGCACGAAGCAGAAGAAGACAAGCTCAGGTATCTCATATCTGATGATCTGATCCGAGCCTCAAAGGACAAGGACCCCGATGATTCCTATCGGCAGCCGTTTGGAGCACAAGTGGACGTGGTTAGTTTTCCTCTTGTGGTCCTTGACTCCTTGGCTAGTAGCACAGCAACGCCCCGATTTACTAGAGCAAAATGGCAAAAGGAAATCACAATGCAGCATCATAAACCTGGACTACAGTTGTTTTGTTCAAGAAATTTCCGGCAAGGTGAAAGAATACCCACAGAAAAGTCCATCACTCCACGCAACACTCATGTGCATTATTACAGTAAATATTTCTGGTACTAGTAAATGTATAGTAGAACCTCTGTATATAATAGGTTGTCGCAAATTTGTCTAAATTTAGATATATCTGTAGATACAACTGAATTTAGACAAATCTCCAACGTCTTTTTAGGAACGGATGGAGTATGTGGTAACACAAGCACACATCAGCAGTAAGAACAGTAAAATACTTGTGACATTCAGGAATTTACTTAATCTAGCACCAGATAAGAAACCACATAAGGAACAGAAGAAATATCTGCAGAAGACTTCAAAATCCAACAATAGAAGATGCGAATGCCAAGCTGAACGCCACATTAAAGAATCAAAACAACAGGAAGAGACATGTACTCAGATCATCAGAACAAACAGGCTGGAGGGAACGGAAGGGAGGTCCAAACGATCCCTGCAACTGAAAACAGTCAGTCAGCTGCAACCTCAGATTATGGATTAGGCAGGAATCTCGCCGATATCCCCTTGCACCACTCATTCCTTCCCACCACTCGTTCGTCCCAGCCTGAGCTGGGCCACCACAGAAAGCAAGCTCTTCCTTCCATCCACATAACGATGCTCACTTCTTCCAGCACGCTCCTATGGCCACTGCTTCTCCTTTCTCTTCTCCTCCCCATTAATCACCTCATCCTCTTTCTTCTCCGTGCTTCTGTACTCGTCACCCCCTGGTTTTTTCCTTCTGCCACTCCATGTCTCAATCTTCTCCTTTCTTTTCCATTGCACGTGCACATGCTGGAGCAGGGGGGCGAGCTGCGGCCGCCGCTCCCCTGCTCCATCGCCCTGCCGCCCAGCTGCCACCTAGCATTCACTGTCCGAGGCGCCTCCCTCTGGTCAAAGTGTCATCTGCCAAGACAGTGAGCTCACGCCTGGGGCTTCCGCGCGCCACACTATCCTCATTTGCAAATGCTGACGATGGCTCCAGCGCAAAACCAGATTCCTCGGATGAGCAGAACGGGGGATCCGAGCTGTCAGAGATGGCAAAGGCATTCCATATTTCACCACGGATGGCGATTTCAATATCCGTGGTGATTGCATTTGCAGCTCTGACCGTGCCACTGGCGATGCGCTCGCTGATCTTTCATGGGACGACCAAAATGAAGGTGTTGGCATACCTGACCCTGTTGTCAGGATTCTACATGGCATGGAATATCGGAGCGAATGATGTGGCAAACGCCATGGGGACGTCAGTAGGATCTGGAGCTTTGACACTCCGACAGGCAGTGTTGACTGCAGCTGTGCTAGAGTTCTCTGGTGCGTTCCTTATGGGTACCCATGTCACCAGCACCATGCAGAAGGGCATCCTCGTCACGTCTGTCTTCCAAGGAAATGATCCTCTGCTCTTCGCTGGATTACTGTCCTCCCTTGCTGCTGCAGGTACATGGTTGCAGGTAACATTCCATCCCCAATAACCATTTTCAGGTTTGCTATACCATGCCAATCAGATGACCCAGTCCCTTAGTTCTATCAGCATCATGAAATTACTGAAGCTTCCCCCAGCTTCAGTCTAAAAAAAGATCTAAGACATCCTCAGTGGCATATTTATGGCACTAGAATAGCTTCATCTATCAAACAGGGAAAACCCAGGCACTTGTAGAGTCTGGTGGAGTACTGGCAAGTTATAGCTCGCAAATTCTATAATATAATGCACGAGAAGCTTTTACCCTAAGAAGAAGTAACAACTCAACAAAGAGAAAACAGATTCAACATTTAACTAAATAACTCATGGTTTTAGCCTAGTTGATATAGAAATGCATTTTTATTTTTGGGATCCAGTTATAGGGAAATTCAGGATCATCAGTGCAAAATTCATGTGCACCTCACTTCCAATTAACAAAGGTTGCTATCTAAACTTTGAACAACTATTTAAACTAGAGGACGTACATAATCAATAAATGAGTACAACGTTAACTAAGACTACTATGCTGAGTAAGACACTTCTTTGCATTATTCAAGGTGAATCACTGATTGCATTACTTGGTAATATTTTTGCAATGGAGTTATGATATTGATATAATTGAGTGAAAATTCAATGTAATTAGCATGTGGCCAAACATATCTTTCATAATCCAAATCTAATGCATCTATAACAGTGCACTTGGCTTGACAGGATTGAAAATGTAGCATATTAACATTCATAAGCATCTGTTTGAATTACCGGTTTTTATTTCTTAGGTTGCTTCCTCTTACGGCTGGCCTGTGTCAACTACACATTGTATTGTTGGCGCCATGGTTGGTTTTGGACTGGTATATGGAGGGGTCAATGCAGTTTTCTGGAGCTCCTTGGCTAGAGTATCTTCATCCTGGGTTATTTCTCCATTGATGGGTGCTGCGGTCTCATTTCTTGTTTACAAGTGCATACGCAGGGTGAGTACTGTGCTAATTTTACTTGCAACATGCAAAATGAAAAAACAAGAAATCATTGCAAAATATGTAGTCAGTCAGATACCTTGTTGAGTAGATAGCACAGAAACTAATATCTCATAAACAGAAGACACAAAAATATATTCCATAAATAGACAAAAAAAAAGGTTATTTATTTACTAACCATTTTTCACTTCAGTTCGTATACAGCGCACCAAATCCAGGCCAGGCTGCAGCTGCTTCTGCGCCAATTGCAGTTTTTACTGGTGTCACTGCAATCTCGTTTGCCGCTTTCCCTCTCAGCAAGATACTTCACATTGCAGTATTGCAAGCATTAGCTTGTGGGGCAATAGGAGCCATCTTTGTTAGCAGGGCAATAAAAAAACAGCTTGGTGACCTGCTGTCTTCAGAAGCAGAAAAGATCGCATCTGCTGACAATACAGATGTTCAGCAAGGTGGATTTGACGTTGCTGGTCCTAGAGGAGCTCAATTGCAGATTGTCTATGGTGTATTTGGCTACATGCAGGTACTGTCAGCATGCTTCATGTCATTCGCTCATGGAGGCAATGATGTCTCCAATGCCATAGGGCCTCTGGCAGCAGCTTTGTCCCTTCTTCAGGGCGTAGCAAGCAGCGCTGAGATAGTCATACCGACCGAAGTCCTTGCTTGGGGTGGTTTTGGAATTGTCGCAGGGCTTACAATGTGGGGTTATAGAGTGATAGCAACAATTGGCAAGAAAATCACTGAATTAACACCCACAAGGGGGTTTGCAGCAGAGTTTGCGGCGGCTTCTGTGGTCTTGTTTGCATCTAAGCTTGGGTTGCCAATATCTGCTACACATACACTTGTTGGTGCAGTGATGGGTGTGGGATTTGCAAGAGGGCTCAACAGAGTCAGATCAGAGACAGTGCGGGAAATTGTGGTCTCATGGTTGATCACAATTCCAGTTGGTGCTTTGCTATCAGTCTTCTATACATTGATCTTGACCAAGATTCTGAAATACTTTATGTGAGTGCTTTGTGAGATAATTGCTGTTTTGAGAGGTACAGCCTGTTGTCCCTAAATTTTTATTATGCAAAAGACATACAACAGTGAATAGATGAGCCCGTCTGAAAGTTTCCAGCAGAAAACTTGAAAAGATTTGTCAGAGAAAATAATCATTTTCCTGGCAACAAAACACATGATTAGGAGAAAGGGTCTTTGGTAAATAATCATATTACAGACTCCCAGCTTCTTTGTCTTTTTTAATCTCTAATGCACATTGTATTATCTATATCTTCTATTTTCTACCACAAGGTGGAATATCATTATTTCTTGTAGAGATATGATTAATTGATCATACATAATAGACACAGGTTGGTCTACTATCCTTGTAATTGTGTTACACAGAAAGATATTGTTGTCTCAAAGCAACTATATACACGGTCTTCCTTTTCCTCTAGCCAAAATGGAAGAACCACATGATAAATGCTAAAAGGCATGTTCGTCATTGAAACAATGTAGAATTTTCAAAAGTCAATCAAATAAAAAAAAATGAGATTAAGGGAACGGGTCATCAACCCAAGCACCTGCAAGGGCCAGATTTATTTTTTGTTGAACAACAGAAATAAGTAGGTACATTTAAATAAATCTACATGGACTAACCATATAAAAAGAAAGAAATACACTTAATATATTACTCACTCCGTTTAAGATATATTATTATTTGAACTCCCAAAACGTCTTATATTTAAGAACAGAGGTAGTATCGTTTAAGATCTCGGTGGTACGCACGGGGTTAGTACATACCACCTTCACATCATAGTACCATTTTCTTAGTAAGTTTGTACTATTTTTTCTAGAACACACAGCAAAGCGTGTGTCATTAAGGTTATAACATTGTGTTAGATCTCTTGTTTGAATTGATTCAAATATCAGTATTTCCATGGCTAAGTGGGACATATGATTTGTCAGATCCAATGTACAAACTTAGAATTTGTATACAAACATGGTCTATCGGTAACACAGCAGGACTTGTTATATTTATTTTTTCGAGAAAACGCAAAAGACTTTTGCGTTTCATTGCATTGAAAAGATAGGTAGTTTTACAAGCCTCCTAGGAGGAAGAGAACCAAAAAGGAAAAGAGACATCAGTGCACGTCCCAGGTTGTTGGCAGCACTACCCTAAGACCCTTAGCCCCCGCCTTAGCCCACTGAGCCGCCTCCTCCATGATGTCGTCCACCAATCCAAAGACCGATGGCTGGCTTCTGTCGAAGACGCAAGCATTGCGGTGTTTCCAAATGAGCCAAGACGTGAGAAGGGTGATGGAGTCCAGGCCTTTGCGCATGGTTTTGGGGGTTTGCTGCCTCGCGTTACGCCACCAGTCGTCCAGGGTTGCGTCGGCGTCAGTAGGTGGCTGGCAAGTCATGCGCAGGCGTGCCAACACCTCATGCCAGACCTGCCTAGAGAAGGGGCATGCCAGCATGAGGTGATGCATCGTCTCCGGCAGCTGGTCGCACAGCAAACACCTGGGGTGATGCTGCAGTCCTCTCCGAGCCAGTCTCTCCGCAGTCCAGCAACGATCCATGCTCGCCAGCCAGCTGAAGAATTTGACGCGCGGCGGCGCCCAGGTCTTCCAGGTGAGTTTCCACGAGCTGGACATGGTCGAGCCCTGGAACAACGCGAGGTAGCAGGACTTGGCTGTGTAAGAGCCACTGTGCGTCCACTTCCAAACGAGTCTGTCCGGCTCCGTTGTCAGCGTGGTGTGGGCAATGGCCATCCAGAGCTGGAGATACTGGCCGATCTCGTGGACGCCGAGGATGCCATGTATATCGCGGGCCCAACTGTTCCCCTGGAGACCTTGCGCCACGGTCCTGATTTTGCGGCGGCGTTTGGGGATGCAATCATACAGCGCGGGCGCGATCTCGCGAGCAGCCCGGCCGTCGATCCATCTGTCTTCCCAAAAGAGCGCATGCTGACCGTTTCCAACGGCCATGCAGGTGGAGGCGAAGAAGATCGCGCGCTCCTCGGCCGAGAATTGCAGGTCCAGGTCCCTCCAGGCACGCCTGTTGTCGGTACGGGAGAGCCAAAGCCAGCGCAAGCGCAGGGCCAGGCCAGTCCGTTCTATGTCAGGTATGCCGAGGCCGCCGAGGGCGAGGGGGCGGCACACACGCTTCCAATTGACATGGCAGTTGCCGCCCTTGGCCTCCCTCTTTCCTTCCCAGAGGAATCCCCGCTTGATCTTGTCGATTTGCTTGAGGGTTTTCTTTGGCGGTGCCAGGACAAGCTGTTGGTGGACCGGAATAGCGCTGATCACGGCCTTGACCATGGTGGCCCTCCCTGCCTTGGTCATAAGCTTGGCTTTCCAAGTGGGCAGGCCGGCGGCGCGCTCAACCAGCGGTTGCATCTGCGCAGCTGTGGGCCTCCTCAGGGTCAGCGGGATGCCGAGGTAGGAGATGGGAAGATCAACGATGGGGCAGCCCAGTTCTTGGACCACCGGCGTGGCGTTGTCCTGGTCGCAGCGAATGAGCGTGGCCGAGCTCTTGGAGTAGTTGACCTGCAGGCCAGAGGCGCGGCCAAATAGCTGCAGGATCTCGCGCACGGCAGTGACGTCCTCCAGCGTGGGGCAGCAGAACAGGACCACGTCATCGGCGTAGAGCGAGAACGCGGGAACAGCGCGCGTGGGGTGTAAACGCTGCAGGATGCCGAGGTGGGCGGCGCGTTGGATGAGGCGGCCCAGAGCGTCGACGCCAAGGACGAAGAGTTGGGGCGAGAGGGGTTGCCCTGTCTCAGTCCGGCGGTGCCATATGGGAGGTCCCGGCTCACCATTGACCAGAACCCTCGTGCTCGACGAGGAGAGCAATATCGCGATCCACTCTAGAAAGCGATCTCCGAATCCATACTGCCGTAGCGCTTCGAAGAGGAAGGGCCACGAGATGGAATCGAAAGCGCGCGCGAGATCGAGCTTGAGAAGGACCCGAGGTGCTCCGAGCTGGTGCAGGAGGCGTGCCGATTGCTTCACAGGAGGAAGTTGTCGTGCAGGCTCCGGCCGCCGATGAACGCGTTCTGGTTGGCGCTAACCAGGCCGTCGAGGTGCGGCGCAAGGCGAAGCGACAACGTCTTGGCAAAGAGCTTGGCGATCAGGTGGATGAGGCTTATGGGCCGGTAGTCACCCAGGGCGGCCGCGTCCGCACGCTTAGGTAGCAACGTCATCAGCGCCTGGTTGAGGCGATGAAATCCTCTGCCGCGCAGCTCGAAGAGCTGCTGGAACACGTCGAGGACGTCCTGCTTGACAGTGGTCCAACACGCTCGAAGGAATTCCGCGGTGAAGCCGTCGGGTCCAGGTGCCTTGCGGGCCGGCATGCGCTTGACGGCGTTCCAGATCTCGTCGGCGGTAAAGGGAACCTCAAGAGCGTCCAGGCTGTCCGCGGGCTCTAGGAGCTGCGTGAAATCCAGCGTGCAGTCCCGCGCGACATTGGTGCCCAGCAGGCCGTCGTAATGAGCGAAGGCAGCTTCGGCGATGGCGGCTTGATCAGTGATCGTCTGGTCGCCGACGCGGATGGCGTAGATCCTATTTTTTTGTCTCCTGTAAGTGCACTGCTGATGGAAGAATGCCGTATTGGCATCTCCGTCGCGGAGGCAGGCGATCCTTGCACGCTGGCGGGCAATGGTGCGGTCGAGGGACGCCAGCCCTAGGTAGGTGGCCTTGAGCTGCTTGTGCAGCCAGATCTCGTGCGCGGATAGGGGGCGGTCCTCCTGGGCTTTGTCGAAGCGGAGGATGTTATTAATTGAATTTATGAATACATGAACGAATGTTATTAATTGGAATCGATCAACATTAAACTGCTTTCTTCTTAAATCCTATAGGTTCATGAGATCAATGACAGATTATACGGACTCTTGATCATGCGGGCTATCATGCATGTAAGGGTGGAACCAAAAGGTATACTGCATTCATGGCATGGATCAGGGGCATGAAATTATAGATACATAGAGATGGCACACGGAAAAGATCACACATCGCATAGCCATTGCAATACACTATTACATGGCATGGATCACGGCATGCATGGTGTTGACTCCTTAACATACCAAGGAAAAAAAGAACATGACCGAACAGAAGAGTTTGAAACTATTTCACGGAGATATATAAATGTAACCACACATAGCCATTGTGATACACAATTACACGGGGAGCACCAACCAGATTGGAAGTTTCCTAATTCTCTACGTGAAGGTCACTAGGTCAGCCCCAGATTCATATTGCCACACAAAGACCCTACAGACGCGGAAGTATTTCTGCCAAGCATAAAGTACCTCTCTCATTCGATTATGAAAGATCTAATGGTTTGTATGGCTCTGATGGCATGGATTAATGTGGTGTCTACGGACCACCAAAAATAAATATAAGATTGAATAAACTAGTCAAAGGCACAATTTGCAAACGAATCCTGTAGTCAAATTTTCAGCTACACTACTCTGTTTCTACAACATATATAGATGTTCCTGCAGAAACAAATAAACTTTGTATTTTGTAGTTTAATTCTTAATGTAATAAGTGTCAGACAATTGCATGATAACTCGACTAGACAACACTAAGAAACAATAAAAAAAAATCAATACAAACAGGGAAGGATCCCTGTGGCAATTTATTAAGGAGAACAGTAAGCCCCAGCAATCCAATGAAATCTAACCAATGTGGCTAAATTCCCTGAACTATTAACTGGTCCAGTGTAGACGCGCCACTGCGCCTCTGTCACTGGGCTATAACCCAGTCCTCATAAAGAACTATTAACTGATCCATTGCTTGCCCAACACTAGATAAGTGCTTCCCCTTATACAGATATGGCCTACTTGGAACCCACGTAACTAATACCTAATTGAACTCTATCTCTAATTCAAAGGCTACTAGTCTGTTCCGATCTCTGTCACTAATCTCACCTCATAGCTAAATGACACTACCATACATCGATCATCACAGGGTGCTTCACAGAAGGAACAAAAGGTACTCATGACATGTTTCTAGCTTGCAAACATACATAGCCAATATCACAGAACCACTGTGAAGAAACTTGACCAAGAAACAGCAGGCAGTAACGCATTCACATAGAGTGATGGATTAAAATCGGTACTTCGATTAATATGTAACAGCATTAACATGCTAATCCAAGAATCGTCGAAACACCATGTAGCACAGCAAAGTAGGATAGCTTGGATAAATCGATCTACAGTACTAACAACAGGTAATTGGGGATCTCGAGCCACAACAAGCGTACAGATAGGGAACTGTCTCCGCGTCAAGCGATGAAGGGCCGGTCGGGTCAGCCGGTTTCCTGGTCGAAGTCGTCGCCGTCGGACTCATCGACGTTGTCGGCGTCGTCCTCCTCCACCTCGGCGTCGTACTCCTCCTTGATGTCGTTGGTGGGCTTGCCTATGATCACCAGGTTGCTGTTGGTCTTGCGGATCGCGTTCAGCTGACAGGAGCAGTGGGGATTGAATGCGTTAGTGGCGCGGGGAGCAGTGGGGGCGAAAGGAAGGGGGAGAGCAGCTAGCAGTACCTTGTCCTCGAGATCGGACTCGGCCATGGCGAGGAGGAGCTCGTCCTCCTGGGTGGTGACGTGCACGGGGAGGAGCGTGGACGCCGGGATCAGCGGCGGCGACGGCCACTGCCGCATCATCGCCGGGAACTGCAGCATGTTCGCTTCACAACCTCCGCCGCCGCCGCCGCCGCCGCCAGTTGGGGAAGGCCGGGAGAGATGGCTTCGACTCGTGAAGACTGGCTTCGGACTGAAATGTGGACTGGCCGTGACCAGCGTGGGGATTTTTCCTCTTTTTTTTGTTCCGTTCGAATGCAGTTGCTTGCGAGCTGCTGGGACAGCAGGAGGGCCTGACTGGCGTTCTGGGCTAGTATTCACTTTGGTTCGCAGTATTGGCCCGTTCTGGATGCTAAGATTTTCTAGTTTTCTCTAAAAACTACTGGAATGCCCGTACTTCGCTACGGCTCCCTACCTTATGCCAGTCATAATATTACATGGATCTCTACTTTATGTAGTTTCACAAATATTGTAAAAGATAAAAGTACATAAAAATAACCACATAATATTTAAAATATCATAAGATCATATCACATAATTTAGTGTAATAATTATAAAAGGCAACGAGACCGACATATTATTTCTTATATTATTTATTAAATCCATGCTCTCTTGATCGTGAATAACATATGCTCGCACAATATTCTGTATGTTATTTTCAATGTCATTAGCAAGGTACTTGAGTATGTGTATCAAAAATCTTTTTGTCAACTTGTAGCCATCCTGCACAATCAATCTATCGAGTTAGCATGAAGTTTTATTTTCATAAAAATATAAGAATGTGAACATAAAGCACTCCCGGTGCAAATTGGATGAACAAATCATTTATCGCATGAAAGCATAAAAGAAAATACTAAGTAACCAAACAATTTTTAGCAAATAAATGGAAAATTTTATTATCTCTTGGTCATTAGGATGATAATACTTTTTTTGTAATGATAACCACAGAAAACCACATGTCATTGCTTGTTGGTATTGGAGTACTGAGAAAAGTCGGATAATCCTGCTTTCTTCCTCACCCAAATTTTCCCAACTTTAATTTTAAAATAACAAACTTTTCCCAATTTTACATTCTCCGACACGCGCATGGGTTAGTCATGTCGCTAGCCACACACTAAGGGTCACTCATTTGTTTGCGCGTCCACGGCTAGCTCTCTCACGTCCATCCCATCTTCTGGCGCCACTCACTGCCCGCCTCCCACCCCGCTACGCTTGTGCCGCCTCCTGCCATTCGGCGGACGGTTGTTGCGACCTCCCCCTCCGGAGCTAAACCACTCCATCATCGCACGGTTGTTACTCCGCCGTTTAGAGTTGTGCTTTCCTTTGGTTCCACACCACTAGTAGGAAAGCCTCACTCGGTAAGCGAAAAAGTGATTACGGCGCACGGGTGGCGCCATGTAATCGTCGCAAAAATAAGGTTTACAAGCCTTGGGCCCATCCATCTACGTGGCGCACATGGTTTGTAAACAGTGCGAATTACATTTTGGTGCGCCACAGACCATGTGGTATACGATTTTATCTTGCACAGTGTATTATACGAGGTTTTATACACATATACGGTTATATACAGATATAATATAGACAGATATAATGTGAACACATATAACATAGCAACATTATACATCATCATCACATTATACAACAATATATACAAATGTTTTGCATACAACTCTTAATTCATACAAATTTCACAATTTCGAGATACAAAGTAGTCTTCATCCGGTTCCTCCTTTGCTCCTCTCTCTACCCACCAGGCTCGCTTGCATCGGGGTCTTCATATCCAGTTCCTACTATGATGAAAATGGAAGAAAGTGAGACCAACAAGTCCAATGCACAAGAGAAATGGAATAAATGCCTCATACATTGTTGGTCAAACACAAATATTAACATTAGGATGGCGTCAAGTGAGACCAAGTCCGATGCACAGAGATTGATATTTGTGCTATCTTGCCTGGCTCACTTACGCCACCCGAGTGTCTGGGGACCAAACATTTTAATCATCGGCATTTTGAAATACCAAAGCAAATGGAATGACAAAATGGAATAAGTGCCTCATACATTGTTGGTCAACACAAATATTAGCATTCGGGATGGCGTAAGCGAGACCAAGTAGATGCACAAGAGATTGATATTTGTGTTATCTTACCAGGCTCACTTACAACCCCCAGTGTACGGTGACCAAACATTTTAATCATCGGCATTTTGAAAATATCAAAGCAAATGGAATGACAAAATGGAATAAGTGCCTCATACATTGTTGGTCAACACAAAATACTATGGTCGAAACCATAGTTGCAGTATCACGCATAATATACTTTGCGAAGGGCCCACCTTTCCCCGCCGTGTTCCGTGGTGATCGAGACAACAACGCCGATTTGTCTCTCGGCGAGGCCACAATCCAGCCGCCTCCCTTGTGGCCGTGTGTCTTGCGTCCACACTGTTCGCCTTCTTGCCCGATGAACCAATAGACTGATCGTTGGAATAAGAAACCGATGACGGCGGTCGCAAGATTAGATTGCGATCGACGTCGTCGGCTTCAGCTTATTCAACGTAGCTATTGTTCACCGGACAAGAAGGCGAAGAGTGCAGGCGCGCAGGAACGACGCAGAAGCGGCTGGGACGCGTGGTTCTCGCCCCGGAGGGTGGCGTTGTTGTCTCGTCAAGACTCGTTCACGGAGCAGCGAAAAAGGGAGCCCGTCTACAATGTATATTGCGTATAAACCAAACATTCTAATCATCGGCACTAAAATGGAAGAAAGAGCCAAGTGGTATCTCAACTAGATATCATATGCCTCATACTTTGTTGGTCGAAAGAAATATTAACATTCAGGGATGGGGTCAGCGAGGCCAGGTAGGATGCACAAGAGATTGATATTTGTGCCATCGCACCAGGCTCTGGCACCCCAGAGTGTACAAGTGACCAAACAATTTAATCATCGGCACTAAAATGGAAGAAAGGCCAATGCAATTAAGAAGTAGCTATTATGAACTAAATGGAATGCCTCATACTTTGTTGGTCGAAACAAATATTAACATCCGGGGATGGAGTAAGTGAGGCCGGGTAGGATGCACAAGATATTGATATTTGTGCCATCACACCAGGCTCACCTCCCACCCAGTGTGTAGTGATCGACCAACCATATAATCATCGGCAAGTACAAAAACACCACCAAACCAGCAACCATGGTGATGTTAAAATGTTTGTCTCCATATTTGGGAGACATTTTTAATATTGGAGTCTAGCTAATGGAAATCAAGAACTAGTCTTGATCTCCAAATGGTGATTAGAGGGAATTTATTCATCTTAAGCAACATTAGGGACAAATGGGATCATGCAAGGGACTTGGGTCATTTGGATCATAAGGCATCAATTAAGGAGGCAACCAGGGACAAAGGGAAACATTTGATGATCCATTATCATAGGCAACAAAGCAGCAACTTTTCCCCTCTAATCTAGCTAGAGTCCTTAAAGAAATCCATCATAAGCATGGTCAAATGCACATATATAGCATGCATGGAAGATGCTCCAAAGGGATTATTCATCACTTGGTATATAGACCAAGTGATGCTAGCGAAGGCCAATCAAGAACCAGTAAATCCGTAAGTGATAGATATGCCTAAACAAGCAACAACACATAGCATATCCCAGCTAACCAGATGAGACAAGTCTTGGTAGCCAACTTAATCACCTAGCACCACCTAGCCTTTTAAAACCATCAGAAACAGTCCTTCCTTCTATAAGCATAGACAATTTCATTAATGTCACATCTTTCTATAAGCATAGTAGCATACCATAAGCTCACAACAATCCATCAAGTAAATCTTCACAAGGATACCACAGTAGCATAGTAGCATACCATAAGCTCACAAGAATCCATCATTTTCTTCACAAGGATACCACAGTAGCATACCATAGTAGCATTTCATGCATTTAAATGAACCAGTAGCATCAAAACCAACCAAATGTCCAACTAGCAAGCAATACCAAGTGAGAAAGTCTTCATTACCTTGTACAGGTTCAGACAAGGATTTATAGAACAAGTACAGAGAGGCAGAGGCATAGACAATTTCTATAAGCATATAGAACACTCCAATTTCTATAAGCATAGACAATTTCATTGTCACATCTTTCTATAAGCATCACTAGCAGCAGCAGCAATGCATATGAACACCATATACAGGTTCAGAACAATTTCATTGTCACATTGTACAGGTTCAGAACAACATATAGAACACTCCAATAAGCATCACTAGCAGCAGCAGCAATGCATATGAACACCATATACAGGTTCAGAACAATTTCATTGTCACATTGTACAGGTTCAGAACAACATATAGAACACTCCAATAAGCATCACTAGCAGCAGCAGCAATGCATATGAACACCATATGAAGCAAAACGATTAGGGGCAATGCATCCAGCAGCAACATCAATACATCCAGAGCGAGCATTTCCTCGAGCACGTTGTGCTCGCGGGAGAGAGAGGAGGAGGGAGGGGAGGAAGAGGGAGGAAGGAAGCGACGACAACAGTTGTGGAGGAGCTCACCGACGACGACGGCAGGGTGGAGGTCGCGGCGGCTCCTCCACCTTGACGCGACGGCCCCTCCTCGCGGCGGCCCCCGCCGTAGCGGCGGCTTGTGCTGCGAGTGGCGGGATGGGAGGAGCGTGGCGGCAGGCGGCCCTCGCGTAGGAAGGCGCGACGGCGACGGCGACGACCATGGCGGCGCGGGGAGAAGAGGGGAGAGGGAGAGGCGGCTGGGGGCGGATCGAGAGGGTGGCGTGGGCGGGGGAGGGCACGGGATGATATAGGCTCCCTTAGTTCCGTGGCGCACCAGAACAAGTGCGCCGGAGATCAACTTCTGGCGGCACCGAAGCAAGTGCGCCTGACGATTTGTGGCCCACTCCATGTCATGAAATACCTACACTAATAATTGGTGGTGACAGGGTGTGGGCCCCACTAAATTTTTGTGGCGCACGGTGACATAGGCATCCCAAATGGGCCTGCCGAAGATAGTACCCGGGGTTTACTGAAGGCCCACTATCCGAAGAATAAGAAGATTCGGGAGCCCAAGATATATTAAGGAAAGTTAGAGTTGTAATAGGAAGTGTTATTTGTAATCGGCGGGATGAGTTAGAAACCGTCCCGGACTCTGTAACTTGTGCAAAACGAAACCCTCGGCTCCACCTCCTATATAAGGGAGTCGAGGGGAACAGAGGATCGAATCTGTCAACATAACCCTAGTTTTCATAATCGTCGAAGTACTTGCTTAAACCTTCAGATCTACTTGCCTCTACTTCTACTTAAACCCTAGTCTACAATATGTAGGCATTGACAAGTTAATCCTTTGTCAATTGGCGCCGTCGTGGGAATTAGAGGTTGCAAGGAGCCGATCTCGATAGCACGTTCAAGATCTTCGACTTCATCACCAAACAACGCGATGGATCGAGGTAACAAGGAAAAAACGATCTATTCAATTTTATTCCTCACCCGCCTCCAGTATGGATGCATGTGCCTATACGGAGGAGCCGATTAGGAGTCCGATTTGGCGTCAACAAGGAAGGATCTATCGTCTCGAAGTTCCGATCTCGTCGGATTTTCGCGATCGATTCTAACTTTTCGTCGAGTGACGAGGAGTTTTCGTCGCCACGCTGTAAACTGACAAGGCAAGCGGAAAGCTCCAAGATCTTCAACACATCCTTCGAGTCGTCTGCGGACTCCTTTATAAGCAGCGACTCCGAAAGCGTCGACGACTTCAACTTCATCGACGTGCGCCATCGGAAAGGTCTTCACCACTCGTATGATGGTGTCACCAACCTTGACAAAAATCAAAACACAAAATACCACCAGATCGTACGATAGAAGAAAGCGGGTACATCGGAACATAACGTCGAGGCTTTCGACGATTTGGGAAATCCATACGTCGATCCCGCCGATCTCGAAACAGACCTAGGTACTAAATCTGGATCTTCAACTCGCGCAAAAGTCCAACTCCCGCAAGCTGCGTGGGATAGGGCTGCGAGAGCCATGGATGGATCAGAACCAATGAATACTACTGCTACTGTACAAGAGTTACAAGCATATCAATATAGACTTGCTCGGGTAAGCAGAGAGTTGGAAAACAGACGGCATCCCGAATAGGAGGAAAAAGCACACGCATCAAGCGACAGCCGGCGAGTTAAGTCGCCCCAGGAACTTCGGGAGATAGTCACGACAGGATCTCGAACAGGCCTAGGTACTAAATATCTTTGGATCTTCAACTCGCGCAAAGTCCAACTCCCGCAAGCTGCGTGGGATAGGGCTGAGAGCCATGGATGGATCAAACCAATGAATACTACTCTACCGTACAAGAGTTACAAGCATATCAATATAGACTTGCTCGGGTAAGCGAGAGAGTTGGAAAAAGCAGACAGCATCCACGAATAGGAGGAAAGAAGACTGCATCAGCGACCTGAGCGATTAAGTCGCCTTTCGGGAACTTAGGAGATAGTCACGAGGAGGCTCGAAGAGCAAGATCTCGGCTGCAAAATATGCCGAAGGAGAATGGGTGAACTTAATTCAGAATCTCGACATGTCCTTCATGACGATCGATGAAAGGGGAAATATCATCCCAAAAACACCAAGCAGGTTACATGGCAACACGGGCTTACATCCTCGCGTCCGGACCACCTCCAGGGACAAGAGAACCATTGTTCAATATGGCGATGGCTGGAGTAGGAGTTATGGGAACAGCGTTTGCAACAACGCCTCCGAAGAAAATCCCAGCAAAATAGTCCACGACCCAATACAGCGGTTCAAGACCCCCAAGAACAAGTGGAGCAAGAGACACAGCGGTCCAAGTAAGGGTAGATAGAGCGCGACAAAGAAGGGAGCGTCGGCACTCACCAGAGCTTGCCGCGAAGATATGTGTGGGCTCCCGTGCTTTACGAAAAGAGTTCGAAAAACTCGAGTACCGAAAGGGTTCAAGTTACCCGAGAATTTCAAGAAGTTCGACGGCTGCAAGATCCCGAGGATTGGCTCGTGGATTATCTCGAGATGGTAAAGCTGGTAGGAACCAGAGCAACGACTATGCAAAGTATCCAAGTTCACTGAGCGGTGCGCGAGATCTTGGATAAAAAAACTCCCCTGAATTCCATCGACAGGTGGGATAACTTTGAGGACATCTTTGTGAAAAACTTCCGATCCACCCAAGAAACCTGCGTCGTTGGAAGAGCTAAGGGCGTGTCGACAAAAACACGACGAGTCGATGAGGAAGTATATACAGCGATGGAACATCATAAAGAACTCGGCGGAAGATATATCCGACGAGAGGGCAATAGATGCGTTCGTGGCAGGAATTCGCCGAGGTGATTTTGTCGAGGACTTAGGAAGAACAAACCCTAAGACCATATCAGCACTCATGGAGATAGCCAATAAATGGGCAGATGGAGAAGACGCAATATACAACAAGCGACACGTCGCAGAGGAGGATCGTGGTCGAAATTATCAAAATAGAAGGCGATTTTCTCGCGGTTCTACAACAACGATGCTCCCGGCCATATATGGCTTTCGAGGAAATCTGGAGGAAACAATCGAGACGACTACCAAAGGAGTAACGAACATCAAGGCGACAATAGAGGTGATTTTCGTGGCAACGGGCAAAATAGTGGACCAAGGATTCAAAGACCTTACGTATCTCCCGAGGAGATGATGAGGTCCGTGTCAAATGCACTTCTACCTCGACAACAATGGAAAAGGCGATCGGGACATCTCAGAAAGACTGCCGTAATTTTTAGGCAATCTTGCGACCGCAGGTGCAAATGCCCAAGCAAATAACAGAAACCCTCGGGAGCCAAGGAGCGAGATTCACCTTCCACCTCCTCCCGCAATTACAGAAAATCGACTGACTCGGAATAGCGGGCACCACACCCCTCCATATGTTGATCCTAATTCTAACGGTGCGGTCTCGATGATTCGAAAGCTAGGCCATCCAACGGGCGCGAAGGTAATCTCTCGACAAGTGTTCATGGCGGAAGAAGATGCCTCCACCAACGATCGAGTATTTAAACGGGTCGGGGCAAGACATCGGCTTCACAACGAGACCATCATGACAAGTTCCCGACCTGGACAATCGGCACTCATCTTACCCGCAGTGCTGGTTTTGATGTGTCGAGAGTTTTCATAGATGGCGGCAGCTTAAACCTCATGTATGCGGATACATTGAGGAAGATGAACATATCCCTAGCGAACTTGAAACCAATGACACACGTTTCCATGGGATTACAGGAAGCCAAGTTACCCATTGGGCAAAATCAACCTCGACGTTCAGTTCGGAACCCGAGAAAACTACAGGATAGAGAATTTGGAGTTCGAAGTTGTGGATTTCCGTCGCATCACGCTTTGTTGGGACGACCAGCGTATGCCGGTTCATGGCAGTGCGTTATACATACTTGTTGTGGAGGTTGCTGGGCCCAAGGGACCTAATACAATCAAAGGAAGTTTCGCATTATCCGATAAATGCGACAAGGATTTTCATCGACTATGAAACTTTCGGGATGCAAGCGAGTATGCAGCACCAAGGTTCACGATTATGATGTGCTGCGAGAGGTAGGAAGATCTTCTAAGGAGCCAACTTTCAATACAACCAAGGATTCAAAAGAGGTACAGATCCACCCAACAGATCCAAAGAAACGACGTCTATTGCCGCAAACATGGATGTCGCATGGGAAACGCGCTCGTCGAGTTCCTCCGTGAGCGGGAAAATCTTCGCATGGTGTCCAGCTGACATGCCAGGAGTACCCAGGAACTTGCACCACCTCAATTTGGATCCTCTCGCAAGACCGGTAAAGCAACCTTTGCGGCGTTTCTCGAACCTAGCCGCAAAGCCATGTTATCTGAAATAGATCGACTCAAAGATGCGGGTTTCATCAGAAATATCTACCGAAGCCACGTGGGTAGCTAACCCGATGGTGCCGAAAAACACACAATAGTCCTTCGCATGTGCGTCGACTTCACGTGTCTCAACAAACATTGTCCCAAGGATCACTTTCCCTCCCAAGGATCGATCAAATCATCGACTCACGGCAGATGCGAACGTCTTTCCTTCATGGACGCATATTCTGGTTATAACTAGATAAGATTAAAAGAAGATGATGCCAAGACAGCGTTCATCAAACCTTATGGCGTGTTTTGCTACAAAACAATGCCCTTGGTCTGAAAAACGGGAGCAACATATCTGCGGATGATGCGAAGTGCCTAGCATCGATTGGAAAAAATGTACAAGTCTACATTGACGATGTCGTAATAACATCAAAGAGGAGTCGACTCGATCGAAGACTTGAAGAAACCTTCGATAACCTCGACAAATTCTGCCTCAAGCTAAACCCGACAAAGTGCTCTTTGGAGTTCTGCAGGAGAACTTCTCGGGTTCCTAGTATCAGCAAGGGGATTGAAGCTAATCCCAAAAATACAGGCCATCGTCACTATGAGAAAGCCAACAAAGCTGAAAGAGATACAACGATTAACGGGCGAAGTCGCAGCTTTAAGCAGATTCGTCGCGGAGCTAGGGAAAAGGCGCTGCCGTTCTATGCATGGATCAAACAAGGGGAAAAATTTCAATGGAACGAGGAAGCAGATAGAGCCTTCGAAAACCTCAAACGAGCAATTTCGACACCACCGATATTGGTGGCACCGAAAGAAGGAACCTCTCCTCTTGTACATTGCAGCCACACCCCCGGTGGTCAGCACAGCTCTAGTAGTCGAGAGAAAGAAGAGGGCAAGCTTCATGGAGTTCGGAGGCCGGTATATTTCATAGCGAAATCTGTCGCCTTCAAAACGCGGTACCGCAATATCAGAAACTTGCATATGGAGTATTCACGACAAAGAAATTGCGACACTATTTTTCGCGCACCCGATAATAGTGGTCAACGAGGCTCCTTGTCAAATATACGAACAACCCAAACTACTGGTCGTGTCTCCCTTTGGGAATAGAACTTTCCCTCGGGACATCACGTATGAAAAAAGAAAAGCAATAAAATCGCAGGTCTTACCAGATTTCATTGCAGAGTGGATGGAGCTACAAAACATGGGACCCCAGTTATCGAGAACTTGGACCATGAACTTCACGGGTCCAAAAGGTGGAAGGTCTGGAGCGGGCGTGATATTGGTATCACCAAGGCGATAAGTTGAAATATGTTGCAGGATGACGTTTCCAAACGCATCTAACAATGAAGGAGAATATGAAGCTCTTATACACGGGATGAAGATGGCGAAAGCTTGTGGTGCAACCCGACCGAATTTTCGACTCACAATTGGTGGCACGCAAGTCATGAACCAATGCGATGCAGTCAACGAAAGTATGATAGCATACAAAGAGGTGTACAATGAGCTGGAGAAGTTATTCGATGGTTGTGAGGTAAACCACATTAGCAGGATGAGCAACGATGAAGCCGACGTTCTTGCAAACATCGGGTCACAGTGTCTCGCGATACCTCCAGGAGTGTTTTTGGAAGAGATGCGAGAGATCAACAAAGCCAAAAAACAAAAAGGAGAAGAAAGAGAAAACCTCCGAAGACACAGAAGAAGAAGAAGAACAAGAGCTAGTCATGATGGTGCAAGTTCCATGGATGCAGGCTTACATCTCATATATCCTAAGGAAAACGATACCGACGACCCAGTTGAAGCAAGGCGAATAATTAGAGATCAAAAGCTTTCGTGGTAAAAGGGGAGCTGTACAAACGAAGTATCTGGCGTGCTACGAGATGCGTAACACCGAAGAAGGAAGAATTATCTGAAAGACGTGCACGAGGAATATGCGGGCACCACGATCGGGCTATCGCGGCTAAGGTTTTCAGAGCAGGATTCTATTGGTTAACGGCAATCGAGGACGCAAAGGAAATAGTAAGAACTTGCGACGCGTGTAAAAGATTTGCCGCCAGACCTCACTCTCTGCAGCAGAACTTATGCCAATCCCATTATCTTGGCCTTTTGCTCAATGGGGTCTCGACATGGTGGGAAAACTACACAAAGCTTCGCCGAGGTTACGAGTATATGCTGGTTCTGTCGACAAATTTACAAAGTGGATAGAAGCAAAGCCGATAAATTCACCGGACGGCGCATCGGCGATTAAGTTCGTAAAGCATCGTCTTCGATTTGGAGTTCCTCATAGCATTGTCAGACAGGCAGTAACTTCACGTCCAAAGAGTTCAAAGCATACGCGCGAAGTGGGCATCAAATTGAGTTTTGCGTGTCGCACATCCACACCAATGGACAAGTCGAGAAGCCAATGACATTATTTGCAATGGCATTGAAAGCACTGCTAGGACCATTGGAAAAAGCTCGGCATACTTGGCCGGAGTTGCCAAGTGTATTGTGGAGTATCAGAACAACACCAAATACGGCGACACGAAACGCCGTTTTCCCGGTCCATGGCGCCAAGCAGTCCTGCCAATAGAAATAGAGCACGATTCTCCAAGAGTCAGAATATGATGAAGAAACCTCGAGAGAAGCCTTGGAGGACGATGTCGATGCACTTGTGAAGCTCGAGATGAAGTCTGTCACGAGTCACCAAATATCAACGGGACTGAAGAATTACACGTCGACGATTGCGCCCAAGGTCTTTTCAAGTTGGTGACTTAGGTCTGCGACTCAACCAAAAAAGTCACGAAAACTCGAGTCACCATGGCTTGGACCCTACATCGTCAGAGGTAATTGAAGGAGGAGCATCAGAATCAAAGACAAAAGGGGATTGAGCCAAATCCCTGGAACGTGGCACAGCTCAGGCGTTTTACGCTTAGATGCCGAAATATAGTCTCCTCTGTAAACATACAATGTCTTGAAACATGTTTTGGACGCACTCTTTTCCTTTTTCGGGGCACCAGTGGGGCCGGAAAGGTTTTTGAGGCGGGCTCGCGGTGCTGCAATATAATAAAAATAGTACAGATATACTTTGATGATACATACTCGGGGCTCTGCCTCAAATATCAAAACAGAGCAGACTCGATTTATTTCGCCTTGGTACAATAATACCTCGCCAAATATATATCGGAAGTTGGTCATAATTAAATATAGTGCACACGTCAAAAAATCTCATCACGTTGGTCCAGAAAACTTGACAAACAAAAATATAGAACTTCGACACCAAGATCCTGCAGCCCATCAAGGAGTTTTATTACAGCACAAGAAGAAAACTTGAGAAGAGAAAAATAGTACAAACTCTAGCCAAAAGGCTCGGAGGCTCCAACAATATAGAGCATTCATGATATACAACAAATGTTTTCGACAAAGTTTTACAAATCAGTCAGAACCCAAAATAGTATCTATTGACAAGCCTCTGGTTGTTTTATGCTCGGCATAAGATCCCTTGATGAAGAATTCTGAATCCATCCGAAGAAGCTCGTCTATCATCGACTCGGCCACACGAGTCACCATATCGTTGATTGCGTCTATGTTATTTTTCCACCGTGTTTTCTTCGCCATGCAATCAACGACAATCGTCGACAGGTCTAACTTTGGATGGCAAATATTTATCATTATCATGGAAAATCTTGCTCCAGCAGTCAGTTGGGCTCGTACGAAATTATGAATACGAGGAGCATTTCTGAAGGTCTCTAGCAATTCAGGAAGAGTTCAGGGAACCTCATTCCGAGGAAACAAAGTCTTGAAAACAAGGGTCAACGTTGTCGTGCAAAAAGTTAGAAACTCGCGTACTTGGCAAGCACGATCTTGGAACCTGACAATCTGCTGGGTTCGTTCAGGAGTGGCCCAAAATAAAGAGCCATGGTTCAGAGAAAGGTTGACAAGAAGATTCGTTAACTCATTTACTCTTAGATCTTCGGCAGCATCAAGAACTGAGCCTATTGGACAACAAGGCAAGAAACTTGGAAGAAGGCACAGCAAAATAAAGAGAAGGCATCAAAGTTTGAGATACATACCTAACATATCCGTGCTAGCTTCCAACATCAGCTCGAGCATACTATTTTCTCGGGCACTAGCTCCTTTTGCTTCCAATATAGCATCCTTGGCAGCCATAGCCTCTTCGGCTTGTCGACGAGCAAGTTGTTCTTGTTCAGATGCTTTACGAGACTGTTCCATCATAGCCAGTTTGTTTCTTCGTGTGAAGTTGTTGTCAAGTTCCTATAAATCTTCCGACAAAGGTGTGCTTGAAGAACCTTCAGGGAAATCATCGGTTCTTACTTTCTTCGACAAAGAAGACGCGAGCAGCATCGGGAGAGGAAGGATTTGTTGAATAATTATCAAATATCAATGGAAAAGAAAATCCCCGGATCAATGATAGCACCAAGAGGAATTTCATTGATTCTAGAAAATTTACATGGCCATTACAAAAGAAGTTCTCCTAAGGGACAGGGAAAATTGTCGCCAAGACTAGAATGGCGACAATAGCAGAAATAAAGAAAGCAACAACTAGACCTCCGGCCTTGAAGAGCTAGGAGTCGAAGATGGCTTGATCCGAGATAGGCCAGGATTTTCTTCGTGTTAAGCTTTGCTGCCTTGATCAAGGATCGCCACCTTGCTTGCTCTATTTGCTCCGTGTCGCCAACTTTGGCCCAGTCAATAGTCTGTTGACTGTCAACAACTAGGGCAACGGTGCTTTCCACGGCAACCTTCATGTTCTCATGGCGCATCTTCAGCCCAAGATCTTCGGGAGGATTAAAGCACTTGGCAAGACCAAGAAAAGTCGCGGGCTCCTCTTTCTTCGGGAAGAAGTAGGGAAAAGCTTTGACAACCCCGCCCTGGCTTCATCCATGCCTTCACGCGCCTCCGTCCCATGGAACTCGAGGAATGAAACGGCGTCAAGAAGAGAATCGTTGTCGGGATCCTCAAGTTCAAATTCTTGAGAGGTCCTATCTGACAAAATAAAAATAGAAATTTTGGTCAACAAAGAAGTGCAAAAAAGGAAAATCCAAAGGGTATGAAATGATGCAAATACTTACCGACAAAGCGACGACTTTGTGTCTTTATGCGTTTGGTGATCGCCGCTTCGCGAGCAGATTGCGCATTATGTGATCGCTTAGCGAAGTCTCGGCGTCATGCGGCGTTTAGAAGATCTTCGACACCAAAGCATCAGCCTTAGCCTTGTCGCTTCTTGCCTAGCTTCAACGCATCGACTTGGCCTTCTTACGAGCCTCTTCACATTGCTCTAACTTTTGAGCAAGTGTGTCGGCACGTTCGTTGGCTTCGCCAGTTTCTCGAAAAAGGAAGACAAGATTAGTTATAAACGTCGACAGTCATGCGAAAAGGAAGCAAAAAATAGCCGGCATTACCTTCTCTTGCTGGCGTAATCACGGTACCCAACAATTGGGCACCGATGCGAAGAAGCTCTTTGATTATAGGCTGTCAAGAAGAGACAAAGAAAGAAAATGTCGGGATGGGAAAAATGACGACACATAGGAGCAAACGGAGAAAATATAAACAACGACAAGAGCGTTAACAACTTACATCATCCAAGAGAGGATTAGAAGAGCTACTCGATTGAAGAGTAAGCTCGGGATTTTTCAACCCTTGCCCTTTTTGGTGAAGGGACAAGGGGGCTTGACGGAGGTGGCAGCGCCGACATTCTGTCGAGGAGGCGACGTTTCTTCTCCTTCGACTGGCATCTCCGAGGCGACTAACGTATGTGACGTACTCGTTCGAGCAGCCACATCAGCAGTTGCTACTTCTTCTTCATCATCACTACGAGCAAATGTCGACAATATAAAAAGCAAGATAGACAAGAATCTTCAAGTACAAATAAACAGAGAAAAGGTACTCACGAACGATGAGAGCCTCGAGGTATGGATCATAGCACTACCGTGCGAAGGAATAGCTTAATCGACTTTGGGGTCTTGGAATCTTCGGCATCATCCCTTTTCCTTTGTTCCTTGGAGCAACAGCGAGAGGAGATTGTGCCGCGCGTAACAGAGACATCCTCTTTTTCGTCGGATCATGATTTTCGAGATTCCGCGGGTTCATTTGCAAAAGAGGGGGCATCGGGTTATCATCGGAGATAACGGCCCTTTCATCGACTTCCCCACCTTCAGGAGAGAGAGGAAGTGAAACAAGATTTGGGTGGTCCTGTATAAAAAGAGGGAAGGATGTCGGAAAAAGTAACAACACAAAAGAAAGGCAATAACAAATTACGCGACAAAGTTTACCTTGGGAAGTGCATGGGGCGGTATGGTTTTACGCGACAAGTGGAAGGGATGGAGTCTTTCTTCTTGAGAGATGAAATCCTCCGAATAAGTCTATCCAAATCCTTGACTTCCAGATTCGTCGACGAGGCGATCTGCGTCTTCATCGCCGACATAATTCGGAAAGGGTTTTGCGAGCTGAAGAGGCTGCACCTAGTCCTAGGAAATGCCGTAATTTGGATGCCTGATAATTCTTTTCCACGAGTATTTTGCAACTCATGGATGCGAGTCATCGGGGCCTCTGTCGACGTTCTTTCTTCCTCGGTAGCTTCGTCCCAGGAGGCGCGGAAGGATTTTCTCGGCACCATCAAAAGGAGGAATGTTGTCTTCGGCGCATCCATGGTTTCTTCCGAATGTACAACCACTTCTTGCGCCATCCGGAGAGTCAGGAGTTTGACGTCGAAATAGTTGACATAAGAGCGAACAGAAATAACAACGCCGCCTATATTATAGGCGACATTGGGAGCCATTACGGCGACAAAGAAAATGCGCTTCCATAATGCCCAGTTAGGCTCACCAAGGAAGGCTCGCGAGGGTGATAAAGATAGAAATGTGAAGGATAGAGTTGGGCGTGAGGTGGTGAAGTTGGAGACCATAAACATAGAGTAACCCTCGAAGAAAAGGGTGAATGGGGCGGAAAGACCGCGGATGAGATGATCAACAAAACTTACCCGATACCCCATTGGAGGGGTTGGGTAGCTTTCTTCAGGGGAAGCAAACCGCTTTGGGTTTCTTGGTAATCCCCACTTCTTCAAGAGATTGAGGTCCTGGTTCGTGATCTTGGACCTCTCCCACTCCGCGACTCCTAGATCCGGCAGCCATCGATGAATCGGGTGTCTGTGCACGGTCAATCGACGCGGTGGCATCAACAATGGCGGAGAGGTGAAGCTACGAAGAGAAGAGCTTTGGGAGATGAGGAGCGCAGGAGGAAATTTTGCAGAAGCGAGGGGAACGGCGCGGCGGAAGTGTTCGAGGAAGAAGAAGGGAACCTTATATACAGGTGAGGTGAAGCGGCGGAACCGTTGGATGAGAAAAGAATGCAGCAGATGATCGCCACGTGGATACAAGGGTACAATGGTATTTTAACATTGACGAGGTTACAGAACGTGTGCCGGAAAAAGGAGAACATGTGTCCCCCACACGACGTGTCCGTCGGATAAGGAATTGGGACCCACAAGGCAGCGAAACAAGCGGTAATGGTCAGTTTCCAAAATAGAAATCGTGGCTATCATCACAATGACGTCGTCAAGATAAAGAAAAATTCGACTATGAGGTTTCGAAGTTTATCGACAACACAAGGTTATCTCAGGAGCCTTTGATCAAATACAAGTTTTTGCCCAAACGCTCGGGGGCTACTTTGGAAAAATAGAAAACTTCGAATATGACAAGATAGAAATGGCGAGAGCCTATGACCAAATGCAAACATTTGTTCATAGCCTCGGGGGCTACTCCCATCGGGAGCGCTGGTCGCGCACCCGATAAATATAAAACTGTCGAGAAAGATTATAAATATAGCGGCAATGGATACTAATCTGTGGAGCCTACACCCAAGCACAAGTCCTTGGATGTAGCCTCGGGGGCTACTCCCATCGGGAACGCTGTTCGCGTGCCCGATGATTTTTTATCAAAATAAAGAAACAGAAGTGAGTATATTTCGAGTTACACAGATAACTCTACATATACTCCATCGGGAAGACAAAATAAGTCATCAAATATGACTCGATAAAATGTGCTATTCCAAAGGCGAAAAGCACTCGACAATATATTCTCAGAACGCCAAAGTTGCGATCAATTTCGAATGCCGCAAATTTGCGAAGGTAAGACCCAGATCCGTTCTGCTGGCGTGGCATCACCAAAGACTGCTCCTGCTTTTTTATCAACGAATACGAAGAAAAATCCTAACGGACGCGTTAGGTACTCGATAAATTTGACTGGGACTCGACATAATGGTAAGACCTTAAGCGGCACTGTCGAAGTTTACACCAGTATCCCGAGATCATGTCCGGGGACGTGATCTTGAAGTAGGTTTTTGGGATTGCCACTAGAGCGTTAACTAGTACCTGATCCGTCAGATAAACTAGCCCCAACTACCATTATCCCTGTACAATATAGAATTTTATGTGAAGAAGTATAAATAAAAGCTCTCGAATAAAAATAAACAGTCGAGATTTTCCCTGACTCTGATTCAAGCAAAATCTCGGGGTACGACATAGGCATCCCAAATGGGCTGCCGAAGATAGTACCCGAGTTCTTGAAGGCCCACTATCCGAAGAATAAGAAGATTCGGAGGAAAGATATATTAAGGAAAGTTAGAGTTGTAATAGGAAGTGTTATTTGTAATCGGCGGGATGAGTTAGAAACCGTCCGGACTGTAACTTGTGCAAACGAAACCCTCGGCTCCACCTCCTATATAAGGGGAGTCGAGGGACAAAGAGAGGATCGAATCTCTGTCAACATAACCCTAGTTTTCATAATCGTCGAGTACTTTTCGCCTAAACCTTCGAGATCTACTTGCCCTCTACTTCTAGCAAAACCCTAGTCTACAATCTGTAGGCATTGACAAGTTAATCCTTTGTCACACGGCTCCCTGATGCGCCACAAAACTAAGCTATTTCTGTGGCGCAGACTGCCTGGTGCGCCACAAAATAACTTTCTGTGGCGCATTTTTAATGGTGCGCCACAAAACTAAGCTCCACCTATAAGGGTTTTCCTACTAGTGCACGCGGGCCCACTATTACTATTTTTGGAAATATTCCTTTACCACAAATGGATAGTTTCGGTGACCTGACTATAAGCAAAAACAAGGTCGACCTCGATGTAGTTCTGTCCAGGATAGAATGGGAAATTAATATGGCATGAACCGAATCATTCAATAGATCAGTTTGAACCGTAAAATTGGTTTATAATACACAAACTTTACCGTTCATTTTTCTCCGCTCTTTCCCATTCTCATGGCACAACAAAAAAAATCATATGATAGAAATTTATTTCTGACATTGCCATATTTTTTATATGATACGAAATTAATTTCTGATATTACCCATAAAAAATGGTATAGAATTCCAACACGATTTACACATATGGAGATTAAACAAAAGTTTTATTCAGAACAAACCATCCATTGACATTTGAATCTGAAGCATTTGTTCTTGAGATTCCCTTCAACAAAAAAATTTGTTTGAACAAGAACGATTGGCTCAATAAATATAATGGAGTATATGAACAAGAATTTTCTGCAACATGAAATAGATAAATAAGATGCATGGACCAACGTGAGCCCTCTCCACGTCAGAAATTTACATCAGGCTACAATCATGTTCCACGGTCACAGGTTATCATGAATATATCAGTATTCTGCATATATTAACAAACAAGCAAAACAGATTTTGGGGGATCCAAGATCCATGAATACATCGGTAATAAAAACAGGAAAATACAGAATCCAAAAGCAATTATAGAACAAATAAACAGATCGGAGACTTCAGGGGAGAAAAAAATATCGGATCTGCAATCTCAATAAATCAAACATCTCGGACTAATTACTTACATAAGCTAAGCAAGATCACCACATGATCTGACGGTGAAGTATCCAAAGACATGAGAAGTCAACAAAGCAGTAATAGGATCACCACTTATGTCAAAAAAACGAACGTGTTTGGATGGAGCGTGGACCGCTGGTTGCCGGCCTGAGGCGCTGGAAACAAAAAGTTTTACAGCAGTCGGAAAGCAGCATCTAACACTCCAACGTGCTAGCAAGCAGCATCAATAGCAATTAGCAGTCGCGGCATACACAAGAAAGCACACGCGCTCATTCTGAGATAGAATAAGACGAAGCGGAAACACACCTTTGCAATTGGCAGGCAAACACGCGCGCTAGCAGTTAGCGGCAGCAGCAAACACACAAGCCAAATCTATGTCTCCAGCTATTCTCATCTCATTTCTCAATTTCTCTTGCGCACGGCAAATGAGGCGTACGCGGTAGACCACACGCCATGGTCGCTGCTTAACCCTCGATCTACTCCCTCCCTCCTCCATCCAAAGAGCGAAAAATTCAATCGCCCCGTTCATCCAAAGAGCTGGCGGCGGCGTGCACGCACCATGGGAAAGCCGACTCGCACTGCTACACCTTCAGTTGCGCCTGGTCCCACCCATCGGTGCGGCGATGCCACGCCACCAGTCGGAAACGATGGGTTGCCATGATGATATGCGTGTGGTAAATTGAGTCAAACTATGATAACTCCATCAAGGTAGTTGTTCCTATTAGCAAGATAAGATAAGATAAGATGGTTAGCTATTTTTGAGGAGTGCGGACCGGGTGGTTTGAGGGAGAAAATATGAATTGAGGACGTGGGGGGTATTATTGTCCATCCTGAAAATGTGACACCAGGCATTCACCAGGTAGCTCTTAATAGTAGAGATATCAGGTTTTCTGAAAATACATTGTTGAAAACAATGTTACCTATATTTATGAAAACTATTTCACAACAAACCTAGTAACATTTCTTGATGCTAATTTCCGTAATTTGTTCTATGTTAATGATTAGATCTAAAAATGTTTGACGGCCACAAATACTAAACTTATAATAGTATGAAGTAGATAGTGTATATTCTCTAAAAGTTATAATAATAAACATGTGTATATTTTTCACCAAAAAGAAGATACTTACATGTTTCTCGTGGGGCAAAAGATATGAATTTTCGTTGTTGATGTAGATGTAACGTGATGGTTCGAAGAGGACGGTTCTTATTTGGTGTTGAAATATTGGGAGCATGAGCACACCTTTATAGTAGTTATGAGCATTTGCATCTATATTGTGTTTTTCAAACAAAAAAATCACACATTTATAGTTAGTCGACATCTAAATTGTCATCTACTATTATCTAAGAATTTGGGTATCCCTTAGAAATAGGTGTGGTGGGGAAGTCCTCGTGACCCGCACCTTCCTCCATGGTGATGATGTATCGAAATTTATGTTGTACTTTATGTGTTTTGTAATTTGATAAAGCAATATAGCTCTGCTAAATTAGTGAGTTCAACTATAATAAAATAAATGCTATGTCTCCGTCATAGTCACCCCAAAAAATATGACCATGGTTTTAAAGAAATGCAAATAGAACGAGTTGCACTTTTCTCTGAACTAAGGTCACACTTTTTTTAGGTGAACTTTTATGCAAATTTATGTTGTACTTTGTGTGTTCCTTCATATTTGAAACCTGCAATTTCAAATGGAGCCATGGATGGAGTGTTTCTCGTATGCACGTAGGCGAGAATCAACAATGGAAGTTCTTTGTTTATTTTTACAATCAATACCACATATATTCATAGTAATAAATAGTACATGGTAGAGATACATGAACCGACTCCAACGATTACAAAATAAAGTCTAAAACATAGTAGCAAATTTTCGAGGTCTTTAAATTCTTTCTTCTTCCAGAACACAATCTTGTACTCTTCTGAAGGCAGCCAAAGATCGATAACGAACCATAGACCTGTAAATACCGATGAAAGTTCTCCCATAATTTTTTGAGCCAATGCAAGGTGCGTTTGTAAATCGATCATTAAGCATCCAAATACCAACACTAGTATGTCGGAAAATTTCGACTAGCTTTGTCGTCGTCGATGGAAAGGTCGAGGACGTAGCAGCCGGGACAAAAACTGCGAGGATAATCCTCCTCACGGTAGCAACGACAAAAAGATCCAAAAATCGATCTAGCGAAGCAATATCTGAAGGCCCATACCTAGAAAATTGTAATCGTTCAACATCACCATTGACGCCGGGAAGAAGATCTCGTCGCCGAACGAAAGGCTGAGGATCACTTATGGCAGACGATGACATCTCCGTTAAGGGGAAACCAACAAAAAGACGACTACCGAAATCCTAACATAATCTAATAAAAACAATACTTTTATTGAAAACTCATCGCACAGATCGGGTTCCCCACTACTCCTGACAGCGACGAAGCCAATCGAAGGAGGGGAAACCGATCTATGGAGGAGAATGAACTGAAGATGCTAGTGTTGAGGCGGCGGCTGCGCTGTGCGTGTTTTATGTTTTTTGGTACCGTACGGTCATGGCATAATTCGTAGGGATACTACTTTCTGTTTTCCAGAAAAACTATCGATGAGCCGAAGCGTTTCTCGATGTTTCTCGGCGAGTCTTGATAATTTCTATTTCCTTGGTGAGAATGCAAAATTTCCGGAAGAGTCGTTGGAGGAGGAGCTGCCCGTTTTTGTCGCACAGTGTTCTTCTTCGGTGTACAGAAAAATCGTCCCCATTGATGATCCACTCTGTCCGTGCTCGCCCAAGCAAGCAGCAAACGGTTTCATCCCCAAGAATAGAAGCAGCAATGCCCACCGCTCAAATTAACACATGTGAAGCTTACTAGGAAATGGTCTTCACGCATTTTGGGTGTGGATCCGGTCATACCAGTTATCCAAAAGGATAATGTATTGCAAAAAAAATTACTTCCTCTATTTTATACTCCTATTAGTTATGAACACGTTATGAAAAATAGTACTAAATTAGCGAGAACTAAAATAAAATAAGAGAATGGTATAAAATAACCAAATATTATGAAAAAAAATATTTTTAAAATAGGATTTAAAATTTTATGCTAAAAACCCAATACTAAGGATAAAAAATTGATTCGACCAATTATTGTATCACCAAGCAAGCAATGCTATTCTCTAGCGAATAGAAGAAGTACTCTCTCTACCCTGAAAAAGATGTCGCATATTTGTTTAATTTTTCTGGGTAACATATTTTAATTTGATTGTATTTATACATTGAATTATGTATTTAAAAAAATGTACGACATCTTTGGATGAGGGAGTACAAAAGGAACTTTTTTTGAGAGCAGTACAAAACGAATTGACTTCACCACATCGGAGCAATTTGATCAATGTTTTAAATAGCGAGCTATGCTTCTTACCAGCGGTATTTTTTAGGCGCTACGGAAGATATGCGAAGCTATAGCGGAGCTAAGCCATTTACTCCTAAAACTCCTAAAAAAATTAGGCGTCGAACATTCATAACATCTATAAATGTGACAAGAAATTCAATGATTCAATGATACGAAACTTGTACTCAACAATTATGATTTATTTAGTAATAAAAGTAGTGCATAAATACATATTAAATAATTAGATATAAATTTTAAATTTAAATGTTAAAACATTTGGGCTTAGTGGGAAATATAGCGCTATTTTTCGGTCCTATTTAGCGTTTTAGCGCGATTTAGCGAGCTATTAGCAAGCGATTCTATTTATCGCTAAAAATGTTTATCTTTATCGGGAGTTTTGTGAATCTGCTATAGCGATGCTATAGCGTGCTATTTAAAACTTTGCATTTGATACTTACCCTCAATTCGATAAAAAAGAAAAGGCATGCTGTTCTAGAGTTTTGCTCGATCTGGACCGTTGACAGCCGATCAACGGCACACAAGGCATGTGCTGAAGATTCAGACCCCCAGCTTCTCGATCCCTCCACGTCGCCCCGCCACATATAAATTCCGAATCACCGTTGGGATCCCGTCGAGCCGCGCTATCTTCTTCTTCCCTTGCGAATTTCAATTCCCCTCGCACTGATCAAACCGGAACGGCCATTCCGCCGCCGCCGCCATGGATCCGTCCCCGACCTCGCACCCGATCCTCGCCTACGTGCTCAGGCGCCTCCCCTCGATCAAGACGGCGGGGTCCCCGAGGCTGTCCTCCCCGCGCGACCCCGAGCAGCCGCCGCCGCCGTCCCCGTCCCCACGCGCCCCGTCGGGCCCCGCGGAGTTCGAGCTCGTGGAGCGCATGCCGGGCCTCCGCCACCCGTCCGTCCTCGCCTCCATGACGCGCGCCGTCGCCGACATCACCTGCGCGCGCGACGCGATCCGCCACCTCGACCCCCGCCCCGACCACGAGCTCGTCGACGCCGCGCGCGCCTTCCTCCGATCGCACGCCCAGGGAGACGCCGTCGATCCGGAGGTCGAGGAGAAGGTGGCGGCGAGCCGGGAGGTGGTGCGGCTGGACGAGGAGCACGAGGCGTACGGGGCCCTGCTGCGGGAGGCGGAGGAGAAGCTGGAGCGGGTGTACCGGATGGCCATGCACGGGAGGGACGTGGTGGATGCCGGCGGCAAGAGAGGGGAGGACGAGGGGTCCGGCGCCGTCGACGAGGAGGTGGTGCGGGTGCTCAAGGAGGCGGAGGAAGGGAAGGTCGTGGAGCGGGTGATCCTCGCCGACCGGCAGCTGCGCCACCTGCCCGAGCACTTCGGCCGGATGCGCGGCCTCATCGTGCTCGACGTCTCGCGCAACAAGCTCCAGGTCAGGATTCACTCACATGCCCCCATGAATTGCTCTGTCTACCTGCTTGTCGTCGGCATTCATTGTACACTGCTACATTTAGAGATCATCGATCGATGGGAGATTGGTAATTTGGGATCATTCGCCTGATCCGGTAAATGCGGGTGACTGATCGAGCCTTCGAGCGTTATGCAGATTTTGAGGCTATTGCGCTAGGTCTAATGCAATGTTACTAGTTAAGATATAATTTTCATATTATAATGGAATAATAGCTCAGGAAATAGAGGCATTGTATGATGGATCCGTGTCTTGATAATGTTAGGAGATTTTACTTCTCTTGATTCATTGATTTGAAAATTGAGAAATTATGTGAAACGTATTTTTTTTTTAAACTGAATTATGTGAGACGTAGATGAAATGGTTTGTCTTTACGAATTCCCTTTTCTGCGGTCGACCGCGCGGCGCGGTCGATTTCTCTCACGCGGAGGGCTCCTCTCGTTTCCTCCTCCCCACCTACTTTCTATTTTTGGCCCGCAAATGATTCCACGAAGCGGCAGGTTGCTGCGCGCGCCGCCATGTCCCCGCCGTCGGTCTTCCCCATGGAGACGCCAGCGGATCGACGTACGGCAAGGCTGCGGAGGTTGCGTGCGGTGGTGGTACTTGGGGTGAGTTCCTGTAGGTCGTGGAAGCTCTCCGTCCGGCCTTGAGATCCGGTCCTCACGGCCGCGCCCTTGGATTCCGCGAAAACGCCCTTGACCGCAGGCCGGGACGGGGAGGAGGGGCAGCGTGCGGCGCTGGCCGGGACAAGGAGGCGGCGGCGCCGACGCGCTGCTATGGATTGGACGGGGAAGGAGACGTTCGAGGTGGCCTGCACGAGAAGGCGTCCGAGGGGTGATAGATGAGACGGTGGCGGAGAAATCCGGCGCTGGCCGGGACGGGGAGGAGTGGCAGCGTGTGGTACTGCCGGGACGGGGAAGGAGGAGGCGACACCGACGCGCTGCTCTGGATTGGACGGGGAAGGATGCGGTCGATGGTGGCCTACACGGGGAGGCGTTTGACAGGGGGATGGATGGGGCGGAGGCGGAGGCTTCTGACTGTGGCCTTCACGGGGAGGAGCGGCAGTGTACGGTGGTGGCCGGGACAGGGGAAGGAGACGGGAGGAGGAGAGAGATGTCATCGTGGGGGCAGGGACGACGGGGGGGCGGGTTTTTCGGTCGTGGCCTTCTCGCGTGGCTGTGGGTAGAGGGATGGGGTAGTCAAAAAATTTATCAATTTCTTTTTGTGATTTTTTAGGTATTAATTTAAAAAAATCAAGTTACTTGAGCTTTTAATAGAAAAAAAACTCAATTTTCTTAAGTTTTTTTACCAATCCCTTTTCCGGCCATTGCTATTCCATTTTAACAATTCCCTTTCTTTTGTTATTTTGGTACCTAAATTTATGTTTCTTTGGACAATAGCGGGTGGGAAAATCACTTGCAACTCAAATGAACTACCACTATTTAGTATTACTTTTTATCAAGGTTTCTCATGTTTATGAGAAAATAGCGGACATATGGATGATAATGTGGAGTCGTTAACTATTCATATTTAATGTTGATAAATAACTGCTAGATGGCTTGATAAATTACAAGCTCATCCCAAAATATTCTAAATTAAGTTGTCTTTTTAGGTTGGCAAATTTTCACATTTAGCATTGATAAATAACGAGGCAGATGGTTGATAAATTATGAGCTAATTTTTTTTTTCTAAATATTGAAAATATAATTAGCTTCCCAGGTAGATAATTTTTTTATTTATCGTTGATAAATAGCAGGCAAATGGTTTGATAAGTTATGAGCTAAAAAGTACACAAAATATTCTAAATGAAATTGGCTTTTCAGGTCGATAATTTTTTACATTTACCGTTCATAAATAAAGGGGTGGAGGGTTGATAAATTATGCGCTAAAGAAGTTTCCTAAATATTGAAAATATAATTAGCTTCTCGGGTGGGTAATTTTTTTACATCTACCACAGATAAATAACGGGCAGAGGGTTAATAACTTATGAGCTAAAATAGTTATCAAAATATTATAAATTAAATTAACTTTTTTGGGTCAATAACTTTTAATATTTACTGTTGATAAATAGCAGGCACATGGTTGATAAATTATGAGCTAAAAGCTGCTAAAATATTCTAAAAAAATTAACGTTTTGTGTCGGTAAATTTTCATATTTACCATTCATAAATAATGGGGCGGAGGGTTGATAAATTTTGTGAGCTAAAAATGTTGATTACAGTATAAATTTGGTGCGGATCCTATTACGTAACGAATGATTGGTGAATCACCTGGTTAGCTTTGACAGACGATTTCATTTTTAAACATGTAGAATCTATCGTATAATACAGAGTCGTCTCTACATTTAGTTTGAGGTGGTTGTAGCCCAGCTGGTCAGCTCCCTCTCGTGAGCACTCTAGCGCGCGGGTTCAAAACTCGTGAACCGTAGAGCTATTTTTGCCAGTACGCTGGGAAGTCTACATACAGAAACGGAAATTGATTCGGTCAGAAATCGACCCCTCCCTAACGGCTGGCGGTTGACCGCCGCCTAGGGCTGCCCTTGTCTTTATGCCATTGGTTTGGATTTTTTTTTTTTTGTACAGAGGAGGCCAATAACTTGGGGGTACCGTAGCAGCATTTTGCTCATTTGCTGCCTGGATTTTTGAGATAAAATTTGTTGCATTTGCATGAATTGTGCCCATATTGAATTTTCTGTCCGGTGTAAACATTTCTCAGGGCAGAGGTAAATCAGGTTACCATAAAATTCCGGCAAAGGACCTAGATCCTGATAGAGTAGAGAAATTGTATGACCAACTTTTGTTCTGGCGTTCGGATATTTGGAAAAGAATGTGATAAATTCAGGTTCGCAGGCTTGCAACCAGAAGAACATTGTGAATTCGAGTATCTTGTACGTGTTAGTTTCTCCAATCGAAGATTGTAACCAGTGAAAATGTATCTGTTTCACATGAATTTTTTTTCAAGACTCGTGCATCTTTGTAGCCTGTTTGATCGATAGTTTTTGCTGGAGATTGCAGGCTGTCCCAGATGCCATTGGCGGGCTTGAACACCTGGAAGAACTCCGCCTCGCTTCCAACGCCTTGGTCGCCCTGCCGGACTCCATCGGGCTCCTCTCCAACCTGAAGATCCTCGACGTCTCCGGCAACAAGCTGAGGACACTGCCGGACAGCATCTCAAAATGCAGGTAACCCCACAAGCGTCCATGCTGCATCTTCGTGACACTGGATCCATTCCATTTCGCGTCCGCTGCACAATATGTCCAATCTAGAAATGCTAATCGCTCGACGTTGAAACTACTCCAGGTCACTGGTCGAGCTGGACGCGAGCTACAACGTCCTGGCGTACCTCCCGACGGGCATCGGCCACGAGCTGGTGAACCTGCAGAAGCTGTGGGTGCACCTTAACAAGCTGCGATCCCTGCCGTCCTCCATCTGCGAGATGCGGTCCCTGCGCCTCCTGGACGCGCATTTCAACGAGCTCCACGGCCTGCCCACCGCCTTCGGCAACCTGGCGGCGCTCGAGTCGCTCAACCTCAGCAGCAACTTCAGCGACATGCGCGACCTGCCGGCCTCGTTCTGCGACCTGCTCAGCCTGCGCGAGCTCGACCTCAGCAACAACCAGATACACGAGCTGCCGGACTGCTTCGGCCGCCTGGACCGGCTTGAGCGCCTCTGCCTGGACCAGAACCCGATAGCCGTGCCGCCCAGTGAGGTGGTGGCCAAGGGGGCAGGCGCGGTGAAGGAGTACATGACCAAGAGGCTGCAGGACGAGGAGGAGCGGCGGAGGAACGCCGCCGTGGCGGCCGAGAGCCCCAAGACTTCGTCTCCGATCGCGTGGCTGTCCCGCAGCGTGTCGTCGCTGAGCACCTGGGCGAAGCAGGAGAAGGCGGAGGAGGAGGACAAGTTCCTCGAGCAGGAGCTGTGAGGGAGAGCCAGCCAGCAGCTCCTCCTCGTCTCAGTGCTCGATCGGTCGAATGTATATACATTTCTCTGCATGCACGTCATAGGATCGTTACTGGAATTGCGCCTGCCTGCCTGACAGAACGGGACAACCGGAGAACCATGTGAGTCATTCTTCTTTCCTGGTCTTCCTTTTGTGTTGTTTTACCAAGACTACTGGACCATCGTCCATTTGCTAGTTTCAGTTGCCATGTTGCATTGTTCAATAATGGGACTTTGTAGCACAGTTAGGTGTCGAGATTTGAGAGAGGGGGGCACGCTGTTGTAAAAAAAAAACACGTGCAGTGCTAGCAACTGTGTTTACTTGTCTAAGCAGAGTGCCCTCAACTCGAGATGATCAATATTTGTATCCTTCTTAATTGTCTTTGTCATTATTAATGTTATTCATTTATATGGGTTTGTAACTGATGTTTGTCTCTGAAAAATTTAACCCATACTAGTAGAATGCCCGTGCTTCACCACGGTCCTTTAATGTAATGTCAAATACATAAGCGTGTAAATAATGCATGCAAATATTAAAGTATATACAATAAATATATAATACTTAAAATATTTAAAGATCCACTTCGCACAATTCATTTTGTAGAAGAGAAATGACTGAATACACTATTATTAAAGCCATGGTCCGTTGACGCGTCTAAGGTATTCTCGCACGATCTCAGGAATGTTGTCTTCAACTTCATTAGCCAGATACTTGAGTATGTTTATCAAAAACTTTTTCCTTAGCTCGTAACCATCCTGCACAATTAGTCTATCATGTTAACATGAAGTTTTTTTCCCACCAAAAATATAAGATTGTAAACATAGAGTACTCACGCTGCAAACTGGATGAACAAATCGTTTACCATCCCATGAAAGCATAAAACTAAATACTAAGTATCCAGACAATTTTCTGCAAATAAATGGAACATATCATTATCTTTGGTCATTAGAATGATGATAAAATAAGCTGCTTGTAAAGATAACCTGAGAAAAATCACCTATCGGGGCTTGTTGGTATTGGGATATTGTGAGAATATTTACGTGGCCAGAAATAAATATCGGAATTCCAGCTTGGTTGCGCTATCTCAAGAGCGTCATTTAGATAGAATGAACACCTTTGTAATTTTAGTTGGTACCTCTCTTCTGATAGAAGTTCAGAACATGGGTCTAAAATACATACGCGACACTCATGTTTGTCGATGGTGAACAAGATGAAGTTGCCAAGAAATTCGTGTGGCAAAAAAATCTGCAAGTGGTGAGCATTAAAACACATAAATCATGTTAATAATGGAAAAGAGACCTAACTTACCATGTTGCATGATGATATATTATGGTCTATCCCAGGCCAGCTATGTAAAATTGTTGCCAACTCCTTAATATCTGGCTTAACACGCCAAAGTGGATGTTTTCTACCATCGAGTATCATCGACTGAGATGAAAAAAAAGGTTTAGAACCATAACAGTGACAATAAATATGCGATTATAATAACTTACACAAAATCTTAAGTCCATGTTATGCACGGGAGGCTCTATCAAAAATTGTATCTCATCACATGCCACTATGCACACAGCCATGTTAAAACAATCCTTGTCCATTGGCTTGTCCATCCTGAGTATGTCCTGAATTTGCTTTAGAGTTAATCCTAGTGGATAAGGTGTGGAGCTTCGCACCAATTATTTTCTGCAAAATAATTGATAAGAATAATGATATGATAATAATATGTACCGACGCTTGATAATTATCTTATGAGGCTTACTTCAAACAGGTTTCATCGTCAATGGACATGCTGTATTTGCATATCTCGTCAACAAACTCATGTGGTTTGGTGGACAAGGTGCAAATAGGAAGCTGGATATTTTCTTTGGCTACATCTCCTTGGTGTTCTTTACCTAGACTTGGCGATTCCGTAATATCAGAATCGGATCCATTTTCTTGATCTTTAGATTGATTATATATCGAATTGCCTCTTATTTTGTTTAGTTCCGAATCATGCAATATGACAATTAATTTTCTTCGGAATGCTTTCATAAGTAAGAAACATTGATATTGTAAATTAATAATTTAAGATGCAAGATACTACTAACGGTCTCTAAACAAAAATAATACTTGAGTGATGCAGTCAGAAAGCATATCGCCTGTCCAATATTCCATAAAATTTAACATGAACAACCCGCACGATGCGCTACAAAATTAGCAAATGTTATAGTAGAATTCTATCTAGACAAATCAACATAAAAAATATTAAAACAATCATTAAGCTAGAAAGATTTTCGGTATACTTCATGCTACTGGTACCAATGGAGGATGCTAAAATATCATTCGACCTACCCAATCCTCCAGACTGGCAAATCGCGCATTTTTTGTAAACAATTTAGAGTTTTCAGACCTACTTGATCAGAGGATTAATAACTTTTTTTGCATAGGTTCATGGTAGCTCAACTGCTTAGTTAATTTTATTTTCTGTCTCTACATGTCACTGAACTACCGCGCACCACACGACCTAGAAAAACAAGAAATTACGTTAGTGCCCATATAGAAGAGACATAGAGCTGATACACCAAAAAAAAGAAGTGGCTGAGCTTCTCCACGCCCGTTACTCAATGGTAAGGTCTAATTTAACTACTATCCAAACACACCTTTAAATACATTAATTTTGTATCACCGTAATTTTCACATTCGAAAGTTCAAGAGATTCAACACACCCATCAGTCTGCGGTGGTTTTCGGATATGCTCTACTATTGGCCATGTCGTGACATCGAGATCGTGCCACTTTTCACCTTTGTCAAATCCCCTTCTTTGGGATGCAGTCTTTAAGTGCTTCTCAAGTCCTCGGGGCTGTTATATGAGGAAAAAAGATATTAGACACGGGGAAAAAGTAAAATGTCAAGAGGAGATCATAATCAAATAACTTACCATAAATGTGAGGTCAGTTCTACCCATTCCAGGACCAAGTGAGTCTAATACTTGTATCAAGCGTTTCTTCGCATTGATGACCGCTAAATACCACTGGGTCTTACTGATATTTATCGGTAGGAAGATCTAAAATAAAATATTACATAAGTAGATATACACATGTTAAAAATATAATAAATGGGATGCATAGGTAGGGATTTAGTTCTGACCATGCCATGCTTTAGATAAATATATGCCTGCTCTATGATATGGCGATATATTTTTACGTCTTTCTTCAGCATATTGGAGACGTATGTTTTATCCATATATACCTTATCACCAGCTCTGTTAAGCAGATGATCACATGAACGCATGCAATATATGTAGGCATTTATCACCTACAATTGAACACATCAAATACATTTAAATTAAAAATAGCCACAAATTGTGTAAATAGTGATTTCTTGTTGACTTACATCATCGGGCAGAAATCCGTCATCACATGTAAGACACTTTAAATGGTCATTAGATAGCGATGCATCACCGATCTCCACAAAGTTGGTATTTTTAGGTGCAGACATTATTGATTCAATGACGACAAAATCTTCCGCGGTGCAGACATAGTTTGGCAAGATATATAAGTGTGCCACATTAATTACATAAAAAGTAATATAGCAAAAAGGAAAGGGTGGAACTAAGTACCTTTTGGGATAACGTTTGTGTTTCCTTTTTTTGGTTTATTATGACATGACTCCTTTGGATTTGAAAGATTCGGTGAGTCTAGGGTCCCTTCCAATAAGGTAGCCTCGAGGCCTTTGGTGATGGCTTCTTTAACATCAACATTCATTTTTATATTGTCCATGACCTGCAAAAACAAAATTAATTATAAAGATCCTATTAGTCCTGTATTTCAGAGTCAATTGTTGATTTCTGAGATTTTTTTTGGAGCGGTCTTTTGCTTGGTTTCTTTACTCTTTGCTTTTAGTGGGAGTGAAAAGATGGAGAATAAAGGGAAACAAAGCAACGGAGTAGCCGAGTAGAAGTTGCCTCCATCCACGCTGAGCTCTCTTTCTCATTTGAAATCATTTTTCTTCTTCAGTTCATTTTTCTTTTTTCTTCATATTCTTCATTATAATTTTCTTAGTAGGTAATCTCAGTTCATTTTGCTTATAATTTTCTTAGTCAGTAATCTCATATATATTTTTAGTGGGAGAAGAAAGGGAAACCGAACGAAAGAGTGGTAGAGGAGCAATTTGCTTTCATCGACAAGGAGGTTTTTATCTAATTAAAATCATTGTTGGCTTTCTCATTTCTTCATCATTAAAATCATTTGTTGATTTTCTCATTTGTTATGCTCAATTTGGTTAGCTTATCAATCTCTCAATTTGGAGATGATGTATAGCGAGTAATAGGCTAGAAATTTTCTTATCGACTTCCGCATATTGGGTTTCACATACCTGAACTACTGAAGCCACTTTTATTGCTAATGATGATAATGTCATCGCATGCGGCTTACCAGGTTGATTTATCATTAATGGTGTGCGAGTCCTCTCACATAATGGGATTATTTGCTTATGTGATGGTTATATGAGCATGACTTTTTGTGTGGCAATTTCACCAGTTTTAGCTTCTTTTACATCACCTTGTGCTGCATTTTTGCTCATTCGTGGTATACATGTAGGAACTATTCAGTGGTTAATCATGTTTCTGTTGGTGGGGCATACAAATGCAAGACATATGCTGATTGGTTTTTGGAGTCGAAAAGTTTATAAGGAATCATTTATGGTCAAACTCAACAAATTAATATTTGTCCCATGATCGGTGACTGAAAATCCAGAACGATCTCCCAAGTCTAGGAAAGCACCTACACGAACCACAATAAAACAAGGAGAGATTTGGATTTAAAAAAATTCTCATGCAAAAGCAACACATAGAAAATCGTTGGGCGTGAATACGACGTGCTTGGGCACATGTAGTACACAAGCACAACCTGAAAAAATCAAGAAAACTTTTCTGCTGTTCCTAGATGGTGACACATCTGACCGAGGCGACAAGGTACAAATGAAATGGCATTCCTGTGGACTGAGGCGATGTAAGCGGAGGTCGGAAAAGCCGATCCGTGAACCTACGGCGACGTATCAAGATCGCCGGCAGCTTTGTCGTGAGGGAAGCTAGGCTGGGGAAGAAACGCATCCATATCGGGAAGTACCTACCCGGCGGATCCGATGTGGGAGGAGCCCGGCTCCGTCCCCGTCAAACGCTTAGCACAGGGTGCAGACTGCAGAGCTAAGCGGGCTCGGGGGAGGACGGCGGCAGACGCAGGAGAGATCGCTGGTGGAGGGCGGCGGCGGTCTCCACGGGACAGAGCGAGAGGAGAATAAGAGAAACAATAATGGCGAGGTGTCCTCCTGATCAATTAGGTGCTGGCCGCCTCTTCTCAATCCTTGCTAAATCGATCTTTGCTTGCTTGTTAGTATGTGGTTGCCGATTTTCTTGGATCAGATAAGTATGTACCTATGAGGATCTTTGCTTGCTTGTTAGTATGTGGTTGCCGATTTTCTTGGTAGGATAAAGACGTGTTAGTTGAGAAATAGTAGGATTGAGTTGTTTGGTAGGATAAAGACGTGGGGGTTGGTTTTTGGAGTCGAAAAGTTTATAAGGAATCATTTATGGTCAAACTCAACAAATTAATATTTGTCCCATGATCGGTGACTGAAAATCCAGAACGATCTCCCAAGTCTAGGAAAGCACCTACACGAACCACAATAAAACAAGGAGAGATTTGGATTTAAAAAAATTCTCATGCAAAAGCAACACATAGAAAATCGTTGGGCGTGAATACGACGTGCTTGGGCACATGTAGTACACAAGCACAACCTGAAAAAATCAAGAAAACTTTTCTGTTGTTCCTAGATGGTGACACATCTGACCGAGGCGACAAGGTACAAATGAAATGGCATTCCTGTGGACTGAGGCGATGTAAGCGGAGGTCGGAAAAGCCGATCCGTGAACCTACGGCGACGTATCAGGATCGCCGGCAGCTTTGTCGTGAGGGAAGCTAGGCTGGGGAAGGAACGCATCCATATCGGGAAGTACCTACCCGGCGGATCCGATGTGGGAGGAGCCCGGCTCCGTCCCCGTCAAACGCTTAGCACAGGGTGCAGACTGCAGAGCTAAGCGGGCTCGGGGGAGGACGGCGGCAGGCGCAGGAGAGATCGCTTGTGGAGGGCGGCGGCGGTCTCCACGGGACAGAGCGAGAGGAGAATAAGAGAAACAATAATGGCGAGGTGTCCTCCTGATCAATTAGGTGCTGGCCGCCTCTTCTCAATCCTTGCTAAATCGATCTTTGCTTGCTTGTTAGTATGTGGTTGCCGATTTTCTTGGATCAGATAAGTATGTACCTGTGAGGATCTTTGCTTGCTTGTTAGTATGTGGTTGCCGATTTTCTTGGTAGGATAAAGACGTGTTAGTTGAGAAATAGTAGGATTGAGTTGTTTGGTAGGATAAAGACGTGGGGGTTATTATTGTCCATCCTGAAAATGTGACACCAGGCATTCACCAGTTTGCTCTTAATAGTAGAGATCAGCTCTTTTTTTTTTTTGTTGAGAAAACCCATGTCAGCTCAAATTTCCCCATTTGAATGGGGGACTTGGGGCATGTTTGGTTTAGGCCAGACTTTGGCACGCATCATTTTGGCAACAAGCCACAAAATGCGTTCAGAGAATTTGTTCGCCACAAGTTAGAGAAAGTTAAAAAAAAATGACAAGAAGGGCCCCTATGTGATTTTTGTTCAGGAAAGCCCCCTATAAAGTACTGTATGTGTATTGGTCTGCAAATTTGTCAAAAAAATCCTATATGCCCCCTCCAGGTAATCATTAGTTCAATGATGCCCCTCCAAATAGTATTCTTGGCTCTCTCTAACCACAGTGCCAACGAGCTCTATTTTCCTAGGCCAGTTATTGATGGCCAGGTTCTCAATTCCGAAGAAAGATGCAAAATGAAGCCCCAATTCATCAGCTAGCTCTGAATATTCCACGTTTGTTTGGGCCAAATATCAATTCATAAAATTATGAGACTGTTTACAGAAGACAAGAGACGATACATGGTTGAAACAAACCTGATACAAGCTACTCCATCCCATAATGTAGTGCATATATTTCTCAAAAATAAATGTAGTGCATATAAAAAGTTTAAAAAGTCAAACGATGTTAAATTTGACCAATTAAAAAATGCTATCTACATTGACCATACGAAATGAAAATATACATCGTGAAGAATCGATGTTGATAATTTTCCTATATACGTGGCCGAACTTTACTTTTTAAAATTCTTATACGCACTATATTTTAGCAAGGAGGGAGTATATTCGGACAAATAAATTATTTGAGCTTTCAAGAGTGACATAGAGCATTTTTTATAAATACATGCCAAAAACACGAAAATGCACTTTTGAACCGAGGTGCATATGCACCTGCCACTCTGAAAAAGATTTGAAATTTAAAATAAAATCGAACAAAAAATCACGCATATGTGTTTGATATTTTTGATGTACATGCTAATTTTCGTGAAAACCAAAATGTTATGTGTCCTATATAGATAAAAAATGTCTCAACAGAAGCTACTCTTCAGCACGTAAATTATCTTTTTACACAAATAGCATCAATTTTTTGTGAAACGACTTCGCTGAAAGTACATGCAACATTTCTTATCAGTTTTTTGAACATTTTAAAATGCGTTTAAATTTTATTTTTAAAATCAGAAGAATCTACTCTCAGGTGCAAAAACGCCTATCCAAACAAAAGATCTCTCTCTTTGGGAATTTGTATAAATGCATATCTCTCGAAGATGATGGTTGGGCCCTTTGGACTCTAAATCCAAACGGAGTGAGTTGTTCGATTCAACTCTGAGAACGAGACTGAACGAAATAAAATGCAAGTGAAATGAGACGAGAATCAAGTTGTAGGCTTATTTCCTAAAAGCGGTGGTTCTCGGCAATGGCAGCGGAGAGCCCATGAGGTTCCATCCTCTCTTTTTTGGCACAAGTTGATCCTGTACAAGGCAAAGTTATAAAGACGACAGCTTGAGGCACCCCGCACACCAAAGCCAAATCAGACAGGAACGGAACACCAAGCATATAGATCCAGATATCATATTACAGTCACGGTAGTAAACAGAGCAACTATACCATTACAGTAAACCACGCAGCTAACCCACTAAGGTCGCTGCTTTTCAGAGGCGCGCACGCGCACATACTGAACTTAACGGAGTTCACACCGCACACAGGACTCACACCAACAACACGGTTCACAAGCAAACTGCGAGAAATACTGGAGCAGCACCACAGCAGGTACCACCCATCTCGTTATTTAAGCATTGCATAATTAGAAATAGATAATTATGTGCTCAACAGCACACGATCTTCACTTGTCCTTCTTCTCCCTGGCGATGAGGTCCATCACAGCCCGCTTGATGCTTCCTCCGTTCTTCTCCAGCAGCTCCTTGTTAGTCTCCCTGTCCTCAAATCCCTGAAAGGTGGTACAAAACTAGGTTCAGGACCTTGCCACAGCTATCACGGTATCAGCAACATCCAGAATAGGGTTTGTATCTTACCATCTCGTTCAGTTCGGCCAGCAGAGGGTCCCATTCATTGACGCCACACAGATCATCCACGGACTGCTCAAGGTTGTACTTGTTCTGCCTCAGTATCTCCTTGTTCAGATCAACCTGCTTGAAGCCCATCTCCTCAAGCTCCTGCAGCAGTTTCTCTTCCCAAGACTGTCGATGTCAACAGTCTCAGCCGCCACCACATCCACAGGTGTGGTTGCAGGTACAGGCACGTCCACAGGGATACTTGTAAGCGAACTTGTTGGCACATCAGCTGGTGCGGTCACAGTCCTTGGAGTGAATTCTGGTGCAAGCACATGAAAACTTGGCACAGAAGTAGCAGCACCTGAACTGGATGAGGGAACATCCACGAGGGGGTACAGACCCATTGCTGCAGATGCAGATTCCTTGGGCTCAGTGGCTTCATTGTATATTAAGGGCTGCAGTAGTTCTACTTCAGCGCTTTTGACATCTTCACCCAAGACGACAGGCTCGATGTTGACATCAATCAAATTAGTAGCGTCTCCGAGGTTGCTTTCCTGGGGCAGATTCAGGTCTATAGCAGCAGTCCTGTTATCACTGACAAAAGATGGATCTTCCACCTGCAGATGCATTTAGGATTCAGATGACAAGTCTAGATTATACAACCACATAGAGAAAAGGAATGGTAGGGGTACCCACCTGGATATGAACCCAAACTCGCTGACCAAATTTTTGACCAGAAGGTGAAGCCAGTCTCCAGTAAGATATATACCTCCCAGGCCTAGCAGGTGCCACAAAATCAACAGCAACATCCATCTCCTGATCCACCGGAAATCCATTCAATGGAATCTGCACAAGTATACCAAAATCAGAATCGAAGAACTCTCGTGCCACAGTTGACAATTAGTCAAACATGCAATTGATACCATTACTTAAAACAATATGTATGGTAGCTACCTCTAGTGGGACAGAGGTCTGCAGTGCAAATTGATCTCCACCAACCCAAATGAGCTGTGTGCCCAAGGGCCACATGATAGACCCATTGTTGTTCATGCGCCAAATCTTAGTGAATGGGCTCGAAGGTGGCATAAGAGTCCCATCCAGTACAGTTACATCCAAGATGAAGCGGCTTTCAAGTTTCTCACGCTTTGACTTCATTGACGCACGTGAATGGATCTTCCGGCACTGGAGTAAGGAAAATGATTATTAAATAATTGGTATCAAGAAAGTAGATGCATCTATCATTATTATTCTACTGGGTAGGTATATTATTCAACCCGGATAGTTGCATAACTCATGAAGTACAAATCAATGCCCAATTGCAACAAGTTAGTCTTCAAGATTGAAGGAACTCCTTTTTGAAGGGGCAGAAGTGCCTCAACTAGTTCAGACCCTTATATATAGACATGACTTCAAGAAACTCACCAAGTTGGGGTCCCGAGATAACTTGTGTGGCAAGATTGGCTTGTCTATCCTGGTGAACTCGATCTCACTGCCCATACGACGGAAGCAGGTATCACACAGGTCATAATCTTCTTTCCTGATGGCAGAGGAAAGATGTCAGAGCAAGAACACCAGAAAACAGCTATTAATAAATTATTGTTCTAATAATGGGTTTGACTAATGAAGATCTTACACGTTAGACTTGTAGCGTGGCCCAACAATTGGTTGAACTCCACAACCGTCACACTGAATCCATCTGTGTGAAGGTCGTGACAGGCTATCACTGTTGTTACCAAGATCTCCATACTGACGCCCAGCAGATAGAAGGCGACTAGGGTAAGGAAATCGTGGACAATTTCCCAGGGGTACATGGACAGCTGGTGGGGGGTGGGGGACTTTATGCATTGGAATACGCCATCTAGGATCGCTGGATGGTTTAGCATTAGCTTCAGGCTGCCAAAAGGATCTCGGCTGGGACCATTCATCATGCCATCTCAGTGGCCGGGACCATTCATTTCCACACGCACTGAGAGGTGGACTTGGACGGAAGCTAGGAACGGTGGGAGGGGCGAGAGGTGCAGCGGATGGCATAACAGATTTTCCCTTACTGTGAGCATCACTCACTCCCTTGCAACCAGACGTGTTAACACCTGAATTACTCGTGAACAGCAGCTTATCCAAGGAAGGATATAATGATTCCCGTTGGTCTTGAGAAGGTTCAGGAATGACTTCAACAGGAGCATCAACTAACACACTCTTAAGGCCTCCTGACTCAGATGATCCAGGGGCCCGTGATTTCAAGGGTCGTGAACCCCTTGCATCAACTTTGGGCTGGTCATTAGCTTTGAGATCCACCTGTTCTTGCTGCACACCACTGGAGGAGCCAGATGGACTATGAGCACGCCCAGTAGCTAGGGTACTGTTTGTTGATGCAATCAAGTTCATGAAAGGTTTTATCAGCTCAGCTAACTGTGGTGGTGCTGCATCAAGTGCTTCACGTGACAGCTTTGCAAGGGATTCAGGAATTGGCTCATGGATAGCCTTCATAGATTCCTCAAGAGCTGATTTTAAATGACCTAGGGGATGTTCCCTTCCAGTGGATCTCAAAGGTTCTGATATAGGCTTTAAAGCTTCATCAATAACAGATTTTATCTGGGCTAATGGATCCTGAGTGTTGGCCCTAATCGGTGCAGGGTTTGGATCCTGCCGGTCGGTCTGAGATGCAGCGGTGTGGCTGTTCTTTAACTGAACACTAATCCTCAGAGGGTTAAGTTTCTGGTGGATGGCTGCATCGTGCAAGTCCTCGTCATCATCCAACATGACAACATCCCCATCATCATCAGTATAAGTGAGAATGAAGTCAGCATCAGGGCCAAACTTAAAAGCACTTGCAATTTTAGACCGAAGAGCAGATAGATTCAGAGTGAAGTGTGTTCCATTGACATAACCATTGAACCTCTTAAGTGTGTCACCATATTTGACCTGTAATATAGAAAAAGGAGAAATGAGAACTCTGCGACTGACATAGTTAGATCATACGACACACGAACATACTAACAACCTGACATTACAATCTTCCAACCATCTTTGAATAACACAGATCCAAAATGCCATACCAAAATTGTTTATGATCATGTCAAAACAATGGTTCATGAATTTCCTCCTTTTGATATACTACATGTTTTAAAAGATTATCACAGAATCAACACTCAAATCGCATATGCATACTACAGATAACAGACATCATGACCATAAGATAACACACAGAACAGGATAACTCCTGAGAGTCCAGTTATGTTGGCAACAGCAAAAACTACGCTGAAGTAGATGAAATATCTATAGCATAATGTTTCTTATTACTGCTGAGGGGGAAATTTGTGAGGATAATTATTTCAAACTCAGTTATTGCATTGATCATTTTTTTTTCTTCTACAATTAGGTAAGAGGGGTAATAAGAGCATAAACTACTTCAATAATAGTGCAAGTATTCTGGCTCTAGATTATAAATGTATAGATCATAGTATCTTCTCTTCTACGAATCAGGTAAAGAGTGTAATAAGAGCATAGACTAATCAATCACAGTGCAAGTATCATAGATCAACATAATCAATGTAAAAAGAGGATATCCATCGCAGATGGACAGTAGACACTGAAACTATGTGTCCTAATGGATGCAATTTTAGACATCTTAAGAGAGAAAATGCGATGTACATCATAAAGTAACTGGAGCAAACAACATAGTTTTATTCAGAGTGCCATTAGGTGACACCGCAACGGAACATAGTGAATTCGAAAGAAGAAAAAATTGTACAATCAATACATAACCCGTGACATGTGACGGACAAAAGACTACTGAACTGGCTAGTGGTTAGTTGAGCAAAATGATACACAACACCCCCATAATCAGGATTGTCATGAAATGATATATACTGACACAGAGATTATGAGTTAGGACTTTTTTACAGTAATAATTGGCACTAGACATCAAATCATACCGATACTGGCAAGGATGTTTAGAAGTTGGCAATTTGCTAGATCTGCCGCACGGCGGTGTATCCTAGATGAAATTTCAACCCAACAAATGAAGTGCTCTCAACTACCAAGTCAAATATGTAGTGTAGCTTGTCCAAAAGATTTACTTTGTGATATGCATATATCCGAAGTGCGTAATGTAGCGATCCATGGTCAAGTAATAACACTGTTACTGAATAAAGCTAGTGAATACAGATGCATGATCTAGCAAAGGGATTTTAAGGAACCATGGGCTTGTTCATATTTCATCGGCAAACAGGAGCAACGGCAACGATATGCAATGATCCATACGCCTTCACAAACCCGGACTACCCACAATCTTTTACTCGCTCCGTCCCACGAAGGTTGTCGAGAGATTCATCCAAATTTTGGCAAATCTCAGACAACCTTCATGGAACGGAGGGAGTATATAACATCTCAATTGAGGAGCCACAACATATTCCATATTATTCCATTATTATACTAATAAGAGAAAAATAGAAGCCTCAGCTACTACATGCGCACAGCCTATGGCATCGATCGATCTATCGCTCACATATTCCCCTATGAGATTGTAAAAAAAAAAGCACAAATCCATTGGTTGCTCCTATGCAGAAATAGCCACAAAACCTTGAGGAAAAATACCCCTCTGATCAGTGACCAAACCCCAACCCCAACCCACGTCTAATCAACGACTCAACAAGCCAGTCCATCGCAAACCCCCCAACACGCCAATCGAACCCAACTAAAATCGCCCCATCTCCCTCGCACATGGCACGCCCCCCCATCACTCGCGAAATAAACCAACCACGGCGCCGTATCAGACGAGAGGACGGACTGACCTTGACGACGATGTCCCACGGGTCGGGCCCCGCCGCGAGGCCGTCGAACGGCGGCGGGTTCAGGCCGGACATCTCGGCGCGGCGGCGGAAACCCTCGGGAGGAAGCGGCGATCGCGCGGGTCAAACCCTAGACGAAGTTAGCGGCCGGGAACCGTGGAGCGCGACGGCGGCGCCGGAGCAAGGGCGGGAGCTGCGTAGCCGTGAGCCGCAGCGGCGGTGGTGGCGTGCGGGCGGGGAGTGGCGATGCGCGGTGCGGCCCGGCGGAGTCCCCTTTTATCACGCGCGGCCCGCTTCCTTCGGTGCGAAGGCTGGAGGAGGCGCCGTTGGGGAGTTATGGCCCGGGCCCCACGCGGCAGCGACCCGGGCCCGCGGGCAGCAGGGGGCTGGGTGCAAATTTGTCTTCGGGTTTGTGGTCGGTTTGCGGGAGTGTGGGGTTGTATGTTGGATTTGTGGGGTTGTGGAGGGTGAGAATGCATTTGGCGCCTGTCCATTGTGATGTGGGTTCCGTCGCGTGGGACCGAGGTGTCAGCTGCTGGATATGGATAAGGGTCTTGAACGTTGGGTTATTTTACTGCCATCTTCTTTGCCCGCAAGGCGAGCCAACCCTGGGGCCTTCTCGATCCGCGTCGGGTGGATCCGTGTGTGCCGATGACGAGTGGGACCTGGATATGCTACTTTACTCAGTCCTCTCTGCCGACTGGGAGAGGCAGACGATGCGCTCTTCTTCTTCTTCTTGGCGTGTAAGTTGAGAGTTGCATTTGATGATCGAGTTAAGAGCATCTCCTTGCGTCCCCTCCAGCCTGATTGAGCGGTTGGGTGTTTGTTGTGGCGTTTGGGGGCCCCTCAGTCCCCAAACGCCGCCCCCAAACATTTAAAATAATTTTTTTAACACATAAACCATTTATATCAAATGTAGCATATGAAAAAAAATGTTTTCAAGGATTGTTTTCAAATTAAATTACAACAAACAATAAAACAAGTAATCAAATATAATAAAAAGGGCTAGATGATACATCAAGGTGCCACGGTATTTCCTTTGATCCTCCACAAATGCTCAACGAGATCGGCTTGAAGTTGCTCATGCACATTCGTCACGGATCTCTGCGTGCATGGCGAGAAAATCAAAATGCAGCAACTCATGATCAACCTCCGCGAGGGCCTTGACACTCATAGGGACCAACATGTGACCTAACATGATTCTTGCGGTCATCCTCGATGATCATGTTGTGCATGATCACACAAGCTGCATCACCTCACACATTTCATCGTGAGACCAGCTTAGAGCAGTACCGGACAATGGCAAATTGTGCTTGAAGCACACCAAATGCCCGCTCGACATCCTTCCTGCAAGCCTCCTGTCGTGTAGCAAAGTGAGAATTCTTCAGACTGATGGATTCGAGATTGTTTTGACAAAAGTGGCCCATTTTGGATATATACCATCGGCTAGATAATAGCCTTTGGTATATTGGTGGCCATTGATCTCATAGTTGCATGGTGGAGCATGCCCTTCCACTAGTCTGCTGAACACCGGAGATCGCTGCAACACGTTGATGTCATTGTGTGATCCCGCCATGCCAAAGAAAGAATGCCAAATCCACGGTCATAATCTGCCACAGCTTCAAGCACCACACTGCAATATCCATGACGCCCTTTGTATATACCTTGCCAAGCAAACGGTTCTTCCATGCCCAGTGCATGCAATCGATGCTTCCAAGCATTCCAGAAATCCTCGCAGCATTTTGTGCCATGATCCTTGCGTCTCTTCCTCGGTGGCCCTCTCAAGTAGTATTTGCCAAACTTTCCCACACAGCTCGGCAAAACCTGTACATGCACTCAATGGCAGACTCACTCATGCGAAGGTAGTCGTCCGTGTATCGGCAGGTGCTCCGTATGCAAGCATCCTCATGGCGGCGGTGCACTTGAATGGATGAGAACCCGAGAACGCCTACAGCGTAGGCCTTGAGCTGAAGTAGGGTCGTACTCTCGAACGCCGTGGAGGATATTCATGAACAGGCCCTTGCTCATCCTGTACCGGCGCCGAAATTGTCGGCTTGTGTTGCCCCGTCGGCGAAGTAGTCGTTGTGCGGCATGGCATGCCCCTCCATCCTCTGCCGGCTTCTTCTTCTTCCGGCCTTGATCCTCGCGGCGCGGCCTCCTCTTTCTCCGCCTCGCCGTCAAGCATGTCCTGGAGGGACGCGATGATCGCAAATGCTCCCGCAGTCGTCGTCGAACGCTTGCTCGTCCTCCAGCAGCAGGGCAACCATCTCATCGTCGCCGTCCATGGCTAAAGCAAAATCAATGGTTAAAATTGCGCCGAGGCGACGACGCAACAAACGACCAATCGCGCCTACACGGCAAGTCGTCGAGCACCTTCGTGCGCGGAGGTGGCGGATTTGACGCGCGTTCGGGAGGCGCGACGCGGCGGGGCACGACCGGCGAGCCCTGACAACAGGCGACTCGCAGCACGATCGGGCCAAACGGCCGGGAAATCAGCGGCGGGCGGTGGCGGGGAGGCGGAAGGAAGCGACGAGAAAAGAGGCGCGAACCAACGGTTTATGCAAATAGTCGCCGACATGTGGGAGCCCGCCTCGTTGTGTGTCCGCGTCCCGGTGCGTCCCCGTGGACGGGGACGGGCTCGGGCGCCGGACACCGTATCGGGCCGCGCCGGACAAAAATGGGCTTTTGGACGCTGGAACGCTGCTTTGGGGGACGCTTTGGGGGACGCGGCTGGAGATGCTCTAAGGAACTGACCGTGGTGCCGCGTCGTCAAGGTCTGACCAAGCAGAGCCTCCCGCCGGGGGCAGTGACGACCAATGCCTTGCACAAAAATTAACCACACCATCACACGATGAACTACTAGTTGAACGAAACATATTTCCCGACCCGTTTTTTTCACACACGTGCATGGTTGTTTCTAGTACTAGTAAACGACATGTATATATATTTTTTAAAATAAATGGGAGCCGCATTAAGTCAACACGGTTACAGACCAAATTACACGAAGGGCCTCTAAAAAAACATGAAATAATGGATCAGCCCTAGAGTTTGCATACAGGACCCTAGTGTAGAAACTGAAAACGCGATCAGGTCCCTGGTCGTCGTCGGGGAAGGGACTCCGCCATCGACTGCCTTCCACGCCGTCGGGGAACAATCCACTTGGGGCGCGGTCAGCAAGGATTGTCGACGACGAGCCGGAGTACAAGCCTCCCTATGGAGGTAGATATCCTGGAGAAGGGCCGCCCTTCGGCCATAATATGCAGGGGCAGGGCGATGACGCCGGCAGAAGTCCCCTGGTGAACATCTTCACAGGAAGAACGCCGCCTCGGCGGCGATGTTGGTGAAGCAGGCGCAGCTCGAAAACACTTGTGACACCGCAACCAGTGCGGAGAAGCAACGACACCGTCGTTGTCCTCACCCTCGCCGCCACGGCCGGCCGAGAGGAACAGCTCTGGTGTGCAACCTCTACAGCGGAGGCAGCAGGGATAAGACCTCCAGGAAGCAGACGAGATGGTGACGACGTGACTGTGCTCCTCCTCGCCTCCACGGCCGGCCAGGAGCTCCTTAACGACGTTGTTCGCCGGCGTGCGCGCGCTTTCCCCCTCGCCTCCAAGGCCGGCCAGGAAAAGTTGCCGCCCGCCGCTTCCGCGCTGCAACAGGTGGTACACCGCCGCTCTTTTATTGAAAGGAGCGTCAGTCCTCTTCTCCGCTCTCCCCTCCGACCACCGGAGAAGAAGAGGAAGTAAGAGACACCCTAGAATAGGTGGGATCCAGGCGGCCAGATCCCCTCCGACCACCGGGAAGAAGAGGAAGTAAGAGAGACCCTAGAATAGGTGGGATCCAAGCGGCCAGATCCCCTCCTCCACTCCCACTACCGGGCATCAAGCCCCCTGCCGGCATACTGCCACTAAACCTACCTACTCTATCTACTCCGGCGCCTCCCCTCCGCCCATGTCTACCGGCGTCGCCGACGAGATTGGCCTCGGGTCGGCCCAGCTCCCTCAAAGGAGCTCTCAGTTACTGTAGATAAGAGAGAGAAAGGAAGGGGGGAATGACCGCCCGAGACCATACGACATGTATATTATGGTGTGTCAAGAAAACACTAAAGCTCTCTTTTAGCTTCCCATTTAGATTTTCCCAGGTACTCAGAAGATATTCTAAATGTTAACATTTGCTAATTTGTTGAGTTTTTTTTAATCTGAGGTGAAATAACTTTTTGGATCAACATGGAAAGCTCCCCAGCTCCATTTTATTTCAGAAATGAAAATTGACAACGTAGCAACAAACCAACACATAAAAACGGAAGCTCTAGCCATTGTAACATTTTAGTCTGGAGGTAAAACTACCAAAGCACTTAACTCTGCAGAAGGTCTTCGGAACTACCCCTCTGTCCCGATTTATAGGACATGCGCGCATCCGTTGATCATCAATTTAACCAACATAATGTAAATTGTACAACATAAAAATTATAATATTAGAAAGTTGGACATATAAACTTTCAAGTGATATATGTTTCGTAATATATAACTTGTATTACGTTTGTCAAATTTACGATTTAGAAATACACACAGTGCATATAAATCGGGACGAATGTAGTAGGCAATTACAAACCATAGCTCACATTCTAGAGGTTTTGGGATCCCTCTGCATCTTAAGTTATCTTTAGTCATAATTTATCTCTACTACTTATCTCTACTACTTATAAAGGCACGAAGTTGCGTAGGAAAATTTAATCCGCGCCGTCCATCTGCCTACATCACACGGTTCACAGTGGTTCGTTCTCCCCTCCCCATCCTCCCTGAAATTTAGGCACGTTCCCGTTGCTCAATTACATTCTAAACAAACCTCGCTGATCACGTCCTCTGGTTAGATCCGAAAATTGATCCACGAACCGCTCCGGCACGCACAACACAGCCCAAGGAAGTAGACCTAGCCAGCGTATTCCGTCGACGTCGCCGCCTCCTGCCCCTTGATCTCCACTGTACGTCCACCATACGCGGACGACTAATGCGATCTGGTTACCTTCATCTTTCGCCCGCCGCTCGCAGAAGCAGGTCGCCGCGGAGGGCAACCTTCTTAGCGCTGTCTGGAGGACAGGAGTCTTGCGCCCTCGCCGGAATGGAGACGAAGAATCGCCGAGGATGGGGTTGGATCTCGCCACAGCCTGCATCGTCCTCTCCCTCCAATAGCAGTTCACGCCGTTGATGCGCGTAGATGTACACGTCCGTTGGGAACCCCAAGAGGAAGGTATGATGCGCACAGTGGCAAGTTTCTCGAAGAAACCAATGTTTAATCGGACCAGAGAGGAGTCAAGAAGCACGTTGAAGGTTGATGGTGGCGAAATGTGATGCGGCGCAACACCGGATTCCGCCAACGTGGAACTGCACAACACACCAAAGTACTTTGCCCAACGAAACAGTGAGGTTGTCAATCTCACCGGCTTGCTGTAACAAAGGATTAACCATATTGTGTGGAAGATGATTGTTTGCGAAGAAAACAGTAAAACAAGTATTGCAGAGATTGTATGCGATGTAAAGAATAGGACCGGGTCCACGTTCACTAGAGGTGTCTCTCCCATAAGATAAAAGCATGTTGGGTGAATAAATTACAGTCGGGCAATTGACAAATAGAAAAGGGCATAACAATGCATATACATGATATGATAAATATAGTGAGATTTAATCAGGGCATTGCGACAAAGTACATAGACCGCCATCCAAATGCATCTATGCCTAAAAAGTCCACCTTCGAGTTATCATCCGAACCCCATCCAGTATTAAGTTGCAAGCAACAGACAATTGCATTAAGTATGGTGCGTAATGTAATCAACAACTATATCCTTAGACATAGCATCAATGTTTTATCCCTAGTGGCACAACACATCCACAACCTTAGAACTTTCTCACTGTCCGATTTAATGGAGGCATAAACCCACTATCGAGCATAAATACTCCCTCTTGGAGTTAAGAGCAAAAACTTAGCCAGAGCATCTACTAATAACGGAGAGCATGCAAGATCATAAACAACACATAGGTAATAGATTGATAATCACCATAACATAGTATTCTCTATCCATCGGATCCCGACAAACACAACATATAGTATTACGATAGATGATCTTGATCATGTTAGGCAGCTCACAAGATCCAACAATGAAGCACATAAGGAGAAGACGACCATCTAGCTACTGCTATGGACCCATAGTCCAGGGGTGAACTACTCACTCACTCCGAGGCGATCATGGCGATGAAGAGTCCTCAGATGATTCCCTCTCCGGCAGGTGCCGGAGGCGATCTCCGAATCCCCGAGATGGGATTGCGCGGCGGCGTCTCGAAGGTTTCCGTATCGTGGCTCTCGGTCGGGGTTTCGCGACGAAGACTTTAAGTAGGCGGAAGGGCAACGCAGGGGCACACGAGGGCCCCACACGCCGGGCCGCGCGGCCAAGCCCTGGCCGCCCTAGTGTGGCGGCGCCTCGTGGCCCCACTTCCTTTCCCTTCGGTCTTCCGAAGCTTCGTGCAAAAATAGGACCCCGGGCGTTGATTTCGTCCAATTCGAGAATATTTCGTTACTAGGATTTCGAAACCAAAAACAGCAGAAACAACCTCTTCGGCATCTTGTTAATAGGTTAGTGCCGGAAAATGCGTAAATACGACATATAATGTGTATAAAACATGTAGATATCATCAATAATGTAGCATGGAACATAAGAAATTATCGATACGTTGGAGACGTATCGCATCCCCAAGCTTAGTCCCGAGTCAACCGATAACGGGATAATGGAGTGACATGCCATCATAACCTTGATCATACTATTGTAAACATATGTAATGAATGCAGCGATCAAAACAATGGTAATGACATGAGTAAACAAGTGAATCATAAAGCAAAGACTTTTCATGAATAGTACTTCAAGACAAGCATCAATAAGTCTTGCATAAGAGTTAACTCATAAAGTAATAAATCAAAGTAAAGGCATTGAAGCAACACAAAGGAAGATTAAGTTTCAGCGGTTGCTTTCAACTTATAACATGTATATCTCATGGATAGTGTCAATGTAAAGTAATATAACAAGTGCAATATGCAAGTATGTAGGAACCAATGCACAGTTCACACAAGTGTTTGCTTCTTGAGGTGGAGAGAGATAGGTAAACTGACTCAACAATAAAAGTAAAAGAAAGGTCCTTCAAAGAGGAAAGCATCGATTGCTATATTTGTGCTAGAGCTTTTATTTTGAAAACATGAAACAATTTTGTCAACGGTAGTAATAAAGCATATGAGTTATGTAAATTATATCTTACAAGTTGCAAGCCTCATGCATAGTATACTAATAGTGCTGCACCTTGTCCTAATCAGCTTGGACTACTCATCGCAATACACATGTTTCAACCAAGTGTCACAAAGGGTACCTCCATGCCGCCTGTACAAAGGTCTAAGGAGAAAGCTCGCATTTTGGATTTCTCGCTTTTGATTATTCTCAACTTAGACATCCATACGGGACAACATGGACAACAGATAATGGACTCCTCTTTAATGCATAAGCATGTGGCAACAATTAGTGTTCTCATATGAGATTGAGGATATATGTCCAAGACTGAAACTTCCACCATGATTCATGGCTTTAGTTAGCGGCCCAATGTTCTTCTCTAACAATATGCATGCTCCAACCATTAAGGTGGTAGATCTCTCTTACTTGACAAGACGGACATGCATAGCAACTCACATGATATTCAACAAAGATAGTTGATGGCGTCCCAGAAGCATGGTTATCGCACAACAAGCAACTTAATAAGAGATAAAGTGCATAAGTACATATTCAATACCACAATAGTTTTTAAGGCTATTTTGTCCCATGAGCTATATATTGCAAAGGCGAATGATGGAAATTTAAAGGTAGCACTCAAGCAATTTACTTTGGAATGGCGGAGAAATACCATTTGTAGGTAGGTATGGTGGACACGAATGGCATAGTGGTTGGCTCAAGGATTTTGGATGCATGAGAAGTATTCCCTCTCGATACAAGGTTTAGGCTAGCAAGGTTATTTGAAGCAAACTCAAGGATGAACCGGTGCAGCAATACTCACATAAAAGACATATTGTAAACATTATAAGACTCTACACCGTCTTCCTTGTTGTTCAAAACTCAATACTAGAAATTATCTAGACCTTAGAGAGACCAAATATGCAAACCAGATTTTAGCAAGCTCTATGTATTTCTTCATTAATGGGTGCAAAGTATATGATGCAAGAGCTTAAACATGAGCACAACAATTGCCAAGTATCACATTATTCAAGACATTTTAGAATTACTACATGTAGCATTTCCCGATTCCAACCATATAACAATTTAACGAAGAAGTTTCAACCTTCGCCTTGAATATTATGAGTAAAGCCTAAGGACATATTTGTCCATATGCAACAGCGGAGCGTGTCTCTCATACAGTGAATGCTAGGATCCATTTTATTCAAACAAAAACAAAAACAAAACAAACCGACGCTCCAAGTAAAGAACATAAGATGTGACTGAATAAAAATATAGTTTCAGGGGGAACCCGATGATGTTGTCGATGAAGAAGGGGATGCCTTGGGCATCCCCAAGCTTAGACGCTTGAGTCTTCTTAAAATATGCAGGGATGAACCACGGGGCATCCCCAAGCTTAGAGCTTTCACTCCTCTTGATCATAGTATATCATACTCCTCTCTTGACCCTTGAAAACTTCCTTCACACCAAACTTCAAGCAAACTCATTAGAGGGTTAGTGCACAATTAAAATTCACATATTCAGAGGTGACACAATCATTCTTAACACTTCTGGACATTGCCCAAAGCTACTGGACATTAATGGATCAAAGAAATTCATCCAACATAGCAAATACGGCAATGCGAAATAAAAGGCAGAATCTGTCAAAAGGAACACCGTAAAGACGAACCTTAAAGGGGCACTAGACTTGCTCAAATGGAAAAACTCAAAACTAATGAAAGTTGCGTACATATCTGAGGATCACGCTCGTAATTTTGTAGATTTTTTCGAATTTTCTACAGAAACTTGTGCCAGAATTCGTGACAGACAGCAATGCTGTTTCTGCAGCGATCCCAAATATAACATCAACTTTAACATAGAAACTTTACTTGGCACAAAAACATGATAAGGAGAGGTTGCTACAGTAGTAAAAAACTTCCAAGACTCAAATATAAAACAAAGTACTGTAGTAAAAACATGGGTTGTCTCCCATAAGCGCTTTTCTTTAACGCCTTTCAGCTAGGCGCAGAAAGTGCAAATCAAGTAACATCAAGAGTAGAAGCATCAACATCATAACTTGTTCTAATAATAGAATCAAAAGGCAACTTCATTCTCTTTCTAGGGAAGTGTTCCATACCTTTCTTGAGAGGAAATTGATATCTAATATTACCTTCCTTCATATCAATAGTAGCACCAACGGTTCGAAGAAAAGATCTTCCCAACACAATAGGACAAGATGCATTGCATTCGATATCCAAGACAACAAAATCAACGGGGACAAGGTTATTAACCGTAATGCGCACATTATCAATCCTCCCCAAAGGTTTCTTTTTAACATTATCGGCAAGATTAACATCCAAATAACAATTCTTCAATGGTGGCAAGTCAAGCATATCATAAATCTTTTTAGGCATAACAGAAATACTTGCACCAAGATCACATAAAACATTACATTCAAAGTCATTGAATTTCATTTTAATGATGGTCTCCCAACCATCTTCTAACTTTCTAGGAATAGAAGTTTCAAGTTTTAGTTTCTCTTCTCTAGCTTTTATGAGAGCATTTGTAATATGTTTTGTAAAGGCCAAATTTATAGCACTAGCATTAGGACTTTTAGCAAGTTTTTGTAAGAACTTTATAAATTCAGAGATGTGGCAATCATCAAAATCTAAATCATTATGAGCTACAGCAATGGGATCATTGTTCCTAAGGTTGGAAAAAATTTCAGCAGTTTATCACAAGCAGTTTAGCAGTTTTAGCAATTTCAGGCAGTTTTGTACGCTTTGCACTAGGAGTAGAAACATTGCCAACACCAATTATTTTACCATTGATAGTAGGAGGTGCAGCAACATGTGAATCATTATCATTACTAATGGTGGTAATAGTCCAAACTTTAGCTACATTATTCTCTTTAGCTAGTTTTTCATTTTCTTCTCTATCCCACCTAGCACGCAATTCAGCCATTAATCTTATATTCTCATTAATTCTAACTTGGATGGCATTTGCTGTAGTAGTAATCTTTTTATCAATATCCTCATTAGGCATAACTTTCAGTTTTAATAGCTCAACATCAGAGGCAAGTCTATCAACTCTAGAAGCAATAATATCAATTTTATCAAGCTTTTCCTCAACAGATTTGTTAAAAGCTTTGTGTACTAATAAATTCTTTAAGCATGGCTTCAAGACCAGGGGTACACTCCTATTATTATTGTAAGAATTCCCATAAGAATTACCATAACCATTACCATTAGCAGAAGGATATGGCCTATAGTTATTTCAGAGTTGTTCCTATAAGCATTGTTGTTGAAATTATTATTTTTAATGAAATTCACATCAACATTTTCTTCTTGAGCAACCAATGAAGCTAAAGGAATATTATTTGGATCAACATTAGATCTACCATTCACAAGCATAGACATAATCACATCAATCTTATCACTCAAGGAAGAGGTTTCTTCAACAAAATTTACCTTCTTACCTTGTGGAGCTCTTTCCGTGTGCCATTCAGAGTAATTTATCATCATATCATCAAGAAGCTTTGTAGCCGCCCCCAAAGTGATGGACATAAAGGTACCTCCAGCAGCTGAATCCAATAAATTCAAGAAAAATTTAGTCCTGCATAGAAGGTTTGGATGATCATCCAAGTAGTCATCCATGGGTTGGGCAATTATTTACCAAAGATTTCATTCTCTCCCATGCTTGAGCAACATGTTCAGTATCTAATTGCTTAAAATTCATTATGCTACTTCTCAAAGATATAATTTTAGCGGGAGGATAATATCTACCAATAAAAGCATCCTTACATTTAGTCCATGAATCTATACTATTCTTAGGCAAAGATAGCAACCAATCTTTAGCTCTTCCTCTTAATGAGAAAGGAAACAATTTCAATTTAATAATATCACCATCTACATCCTTATACTTTTGCATTTCACAAAGTTCAACAAAATTATTAAGATGGGCAGCACATCATCAGAACTAACACCGAAAATTGATCTCTCATAACAAGGTTCGTAAAGCGGTTTAATTTCAAAGAATTCTGCTGTAGTAGCAGGTGGAGCAATAGGTGTGCACAGAAATCATTATTATTTGTGTTTGTGAAGTCACACAACTTAGTATTTTCAGGGGTATTCATTTTAGCAACAGTAAATAAAGCAAACTAGATAAGTAAATGCAAGTTACTAATTTTTTTGTGTTTTTGATATAGAGAGCAAGACAGTAAATAAAGTAAAACTAGCAACAAATTTTTGTGTGTTTTGTTTAGGTGCAGCAAACAAAGTAGTAAATAAAATAAAGCAAGACAAAAACAAAGTAAAGAGATTGGGAAGTGGAGACTCCCCTTGCAGCGTGTCTTGATCTCCCGGCAACGGCGCCAGAAATTTGCTTGATGCGCGAGATGTACACGTTCGTTGGGAACCCCAAGAGGAAGGTATGATGCGCACAGGCAAGTTTCCCTCAGAAGAAACCAAGGTTTAATCGGACCAGTGGGAGTCAAGAAGCACGTTGAAGGTTGATGGTGGCGAAATGTGATGCGGCGCAACACCAGGGATTCCGGCGCCAACGTGGAACCTGCACAACACAACCAAAGTACTTTGCCCCAACGAAACAGTGAGGTTGTCAATCTCACCGGCTTGCTGTAACAAAGGATTAACCGTATTGTGTGGAAGATGATTGTTTGCGAAGAAAACAGTAAAACAAGTATTGCAGAGATTGTATGCGATGTAAAGAATAGGACCGGGGTCCACAGTTTCACTAGAGGTGTCTCTCCCATAAGATAAAAGCATGTTGGGTGAACAAATTACAGTCGGGCAATTGACAAATAGAAAAGGACATAACAATGCATATACATGATATGATATATATAGTGAGATTTAATCGGGCATTACGACAAAGTACATAGACCGCCATCCAGCATGCATCTATGCCTAAAAAGTCCACCTTCAGGTTATCATCCGAACCCCATCCGTATTAAGTTGCAAGCAACAGACAATTGCATTAAGTATGGTGCGTAATGTAATCAACAACTACATCCTTAGACATAGCATCAATGTTTTATCCCTAGTGGCAACAAGACATCCACAACCTTAGAATTTTCTCCACGTCCCAGATTTAATGGAGGCATAAACCCACTATCGAGCATAAATACTCCCTCTTGGAGTTAAGAGCAAAAACTTGGCCAGAGCCTCTAATAACGGAGAGCATGCAAGATCATAAACAACACATAGGTAATAGATTGATAATCACCATAACATAGTATTCTCTATCCATCGGATCCCGACAAACACAACATATAGTATTACGATAGATGATCTTGATCATGTTAGGCAGCTCACAAGATCCAACAATGAAGCACATAAGGAGAAGACGACCATCTAGCTACCTATGGACCCATAGTCCAGGGTGAACTACTCACTCATCACTCCGGAGGCGATCATGGCGATGAAGAGTCCTCCGGAGATGATTCCCCTCAGGGGCCGGAGGCGATCTCCGAATCCCGAGATGGGATTGGCGGCGGCGGCGTCTCGGAAGGTTTCCGTATCGTGGCTCTCCCGGGGTTTCGCGACGAAGACTTTAAGTAGGCGGGCAACGCAGGCACACGAGGGCCCCACACGCCAGGGCCGCGCGGCCAAGCCCTAGGCCGCGCCGCCCTGTGGCGGCGCCTCGTGGCCCCACTTCCTTTCCCCTTCGGTCTTAAGCTTCGTGCAAAAATAGGACCCGGGCGTTGATTTCGTCCAATTCGAGAATTTAGGATTTCAACCAAAAACACAGAACAAGCAACGGCTCTTCGGCATCTTGTTAATAGGTTAGTGCCGGAAAATGCGTAAATACGACATATAATGTGTATAAAACATGTAGATATCATCAATAATGTAGCATGGATCATAAGAAATTATCGATACGTTGGAGACGTATCAGCCGTCTAGCTTTGCCCTGCTGTGGTACAATCGGCATCTCTACTCGCCCACCAAGGTCGTAACTGACGATGGCCAGGACGCGCCCAAGGGCGAATGCCTGGGTATAGTACCAGTACCTTGGCCTCATCCTGTCCAGGACGCCGGGGACACCAGCCCTAATGGACCTGTCGGCACACATCCACGACCAGGAGTCCGGCGCACCAACTCTTGGCGATTGACATCTCTGGGAGATCATGTCTAATCAGCCACGTGATACGTCTCCAACGTATCCATAATTTCTGACGTTCCATGCTTGTTTTATGACAATACTTACATGTTTTGCTTGCACTTTATGATGATTTCATGCGTTTTCCGGACTAACCTATTAACAAGATGCCATGCAGTTCTGTCTGCTTTTGGTTTTAGAAAGGCTGTCAGCAATATTCTCGGAATTGGACGAAATCAACGCAAAGATCTTATTTTTCCGGAGGCTCCGAACACGAAGGAGAGTCGGAGGAGAGCCGGGGGCCACCACACATGTGGGCCACGCGGGCTACACCCTGGCCGCGCCATGTGGGCCACCCTGCGCCTCCCGCGCCGCTTCGCCTATTTAAGCCCTTTCGACCTAAAAACGCAGTAATTGACGAAACTCCAAAAAGACTACGGGGCGCGCCGCCATCGCGAAACTCCAATTCGGGGACAGAGTCTCGTTCCCGCCGGGGACGGGAAGTGCCCTAAGCCATCTCCATCAACGCCACCGCCTCAATCATGCTCCGTGAGTAGTTCCCCCATGGACTACGGGTTCTAGCTGTAACTAGTTGGTATTCTCTCCCCCATGTACTTCAATACAATGATCTCATGAGCTGCCTTACATGATTGAGATTCATCTGATGTAATCGGTGTTGTGTTTGTTGGGATCCGATGGATTGTTACGTTATGATTGTCTATCTACAAAGTTTGTGAAGTTATTGTTGCTGCAATCTTGTTGTGTTTAATGCTTGTCACTAGGGCCCGAGTGGCATGATCTTAGATTTAAGCTCTATACTTATTGCTTAGATTGTATCTACAAGTTGTATGCACATGTCTATGTCCGGAACCAAAGGCCCCAAAGTGACAGAAATTGGGACAACTGGAGGGAAAGGCTTAGATATGAGGATCACATGTTTTCACCAAGTGTTAATGCTTTGCTCCGGTGCTCTATTAAAAGGAGTACCTTAATTGCCAGTAGTTTCCCTAGAGGCCCGGCTGCCACCGTAGGACAAAAGATGTTGTACAAGTTTCTCATTGCGAGCACGTATGACTATATATGGAAAACATGCCTACATGATTAATGATCTTGATATTCTGTCTTAATGCTATTTCAATCCTATCAATTGCCCAACTGTAATTTGTTCACCCAACACTTGTTATTGGAGAGTTGCCACTAGTGTAGATAGCTGGAACCCCGGTCCATCTCTCATCATCATATACTCGTTCTACATGTCATTGGAAGTAGTATCAAATATTTTCTGGTGCCATTGCTCTCATATTACTATTACTGCTGTGTGCTGTTACGCTCTCATATTACGCTACTTTCACATCATCCCGTTACTAGTGCTTTTTCCAGTGCGGCTGAATTGACAACTCAGTTGTTAAGGCTTATAAGTATTCTTTACCTCCCCTTGTGTCGAATCAATAAATTTGGATTTTACTTCCCTCGAAGACTGTTGCGATCCCCTATACTTGTGGATCATCACCACGCTGGCTGTACTGTACCCCATCGTTGCAACAAAATGAAAATTCAGGTTTGATCTGTAGATCCATATTTTTCATGAAAAATTGTATGCAGTTATCCATAGATCTTTGTAATCCATCACGTGGTACTCTTGGAGATCTCACCAAGAGAAGTTCTTAATTGCCCGGCTTAACACAAGGTAACTTACAGGTTTCAGCTCTCCACATACTGTTTACCTCGAAACTTACTTTAATGTCTATCAAAGATAAGTAGTGTCATCAAAGCCTGCTACTTGACAGTGACAAAACTGCAATATCATAAACAATTTCCATAACAAATTGGATAGAAAAACAGGTACATATAGATATAGTACATAAGTAGAATCCCAACTGATCATTGTATTGGAAAATGGAGAAGCAGACCTAGCCGCCGTAGTTCCGCCTCCTCTTGCCCCTTGCGCTCCACTCAGCGTCCACCACACGTGGACGACTATGCGAGTTGAGTTCCTTTGTGGCTACATAATGGTTTATCGGTGTCTACCTTATTATGCTACTATATGCATTTATATAGGTTTGCTGAAGCTGACATGTTTTCTTGCATAGGCTAGAATATCTTGAAAAGAAAGTCCACATGTTTAAGAAAATTCGTCTGAAATGCCATGCGGCAAGCACAAGTTTTGTACTATCGAGTTCTGATATTTGGGATAAGAACTGAGACCAATCGATATATTATTTGATGGCCTGCAGAGGTTCGTACTATTGCACAGGTTTGACTCGCAGTACTCCATATATAATTGTGTTTGTAGATTCTAGGTTTGAGAAATTTTAGGCTACACCAATCTCAGAATTGGAGTTGGCTTGTTGTATCTAACTTATGTCTCCTTCCTGTGCAAGTTCTCATAGATGTAGATGCAAAGTTCTAGGTCGCATTGGTCATGTCCTTCTATCTATTGTAAGGTAATGTTTATTCATAGATGGAGTATTTATTTTTTTATCAATGTATTGAGCAATTTGTAGTTAGTTTTGCTCAATCAATCAAATTTACAAAAAAAGGTGTTTCAGGTTCTCGATTAATGATTAGTTCAATCATTAGAATGTTGACAACGCCTCATTAAATGTTTGTGGCTTAGTGATTATATCTTTTGAACGTTATACCATAATTACATATTTCATTTCTGTAGAAACACATTCTATACTTAGGTGGAAATAATGTATAAGATAATTTGAACATAATTTTTTGGTTCCATGGTATTTGTTGAGAAGTGTCTTTGCATAAGTTAGGATTTGAGGTGGTGAGTCGGTGCAATGCTAATATTGCCTTTGCGTGGCTGATAGCATGGATGAAACATTCACTACCTCACAAAAACCTTGTCGAGTGATTGTTACATTTAAGATAATTAAGTAACTAATGATATTCGTATTCACAACGTGCGTTGCACGGGCACACTTACTAGTTTTAGAAGAACAATTAAAGAAATATTTTTCTAAGGTGAAAGAATGCATTTATTAGGATCTTAAAAAAATTGGATTTGCCTCGGTAGGATTGTTTTTTGAGAATAAGTTTTTTTTGAGAGTATTGCCTCGGTAAGTATACTTGGGCTAACTGAACGCATGCATGGGCCGTGCTATCTAGGCCCACGAGGGGCCCTGAAAAATTAGGCCGACGAAGCATGTAACGCTGGCCCGCTTTCGTGCAACTCCGCAGCAGAGCATCCGCACGAAATCCCCCAAACCACGCAGAGGTCACGCCGCCGCTCCGACCACGGCCGCCGGCATCCGTTCCTCGATGGAAACCCAGCAAGAGTCGACCGCCGCCGGCCGCAAGCGGCGTCGGAGAGGAGGAGCCGGGAAACGCCAGAAGGCTTCCTCTTCCGCACAGCAAGCTCCTCCGCCCGCCTCTCCATCGGATGCGCCTTCCCAACCGGAGAAGCGGCGTCGCAAGGCCGGCGAGGCCGCCGCCATACCCAAGGGACGCAAGCCTACGAGCCTCCTCGAAAAGGTAATGTCCTCATAAGGGTAGAGTTCATAGAGCTTAGTGGGTAGCGGAGTCTTCATTTTGTTTGCGAATTGGTGTCACCTCTAATTGACCTTTTATTTGTTGTTCGTTTCACTAAAATCCCAGACAATCAATGAAGTAAAACATATAGAAGTCCTGTGCACGCGTTTATTGCACACGATTATGATAATTGTTTTTGGGGGATTATGATTATGCTGTGCAAAAATATACATAAGTAGACTAGCATTACAAACTGAGTATGATATTTTCTCTTAACGTATAGAAATCTTGATATTTGTTCGCGTAGAAACATATTTTAACATGTTCTCCACTTCTAGTACCGTGAAACATGAAGGATCTTCTTGGAACGAAGATGTACTTAAACCCAGCAAGGGAGGTGTGAGGTCATATTTTGGTAGGGGATTAACAGGTGTATGATCTTCTGTTGATAAATGATAATGTCAACGCCTAAGCTAGAGATCATAATACGCTTGAATTGTTGGCTGAATTTAATACTCCAGCACACAAACTGTGCATTTTCCTTCCCAAATTCACTGGATTTGCAGAACATCATTAACAGTAGCAAGTGAGGTATGTCAAGTGATGTGAGGATGGAGGCCGTTGCTGCAACAACTCCAGGGATACTGAAGCTGATGAAGAATTGTGATGTCCTTAAGGACTAGATTTTGACGATCTGCCATGGGCATTCAAAAGCAATGTCATTTAGGCGATGTGCTCAAACATCAACCGTGTGTTTGTAGATATCTGTTTCCTTTCTTAGTCACTTCGTCACGTCGAAGTACTTATTTACCCACTGAAACCTGTAATGATCTGGGTTAAGCTCTGGTAGCCATAGGGCCTGGTTTTTGTTATGCTGTAATGGACATCTGTGATTTCTAGTAATGGAATTGGAAATCGATGGCAACCCTTTTCTCAAAAGAAAAAAGAGAGAAGAGATTGATATCTATATGATTGTGTTGGTTATGCCTCATATTTCTTTCTCTAACTTTTCATGAGTTAATTTGATGATTTGTTGTCGCTGATGTCCAATTGTAGATGCGCGCAAGGTTAGCTGGAGGTCATTTCAGAATGTTAAACGAGAAACTTTACACTTGCAGGTTCACATTCTTTCCACCGAACATTTTATTTTTGTTAAGAGATGTGTTGGTACTTGGCAGGCCTGGACTCTTTACTTTCTGTGACTGCCTAGGATAGTACTTCAATTTATATTTTAAAGTATATGGTATTCTGAGTTGCGCCCAACTAGATTTGATTTTGTACAAATATTTACCTTAAGAGCAACTCTAGCAGAACTAAAAAAGCTGGTACTGAAGATTCAATTATCAGTGTACTGAAAAACATTTTACAGTATATGTAGCCTGCAGCTTTTTCAGATACTGTAAAAACTGCATATTGCAACCATTTCTCCTCTATTTCTCATATGAATATCTGCTGAGATGAATATGCATATAAACTCGATTCCAATTCTAATTTGGCATCATATAACTCAACTTTTCATGTTTCAACATGACACAATACAACAATAGTTCAAATCCGCAATTTCAAATTTTAGAAAGTCAAATTCAAACATAAAATACAGTCTGAATGCAACAACTGATCAAATTACATATGAATGGACATGAACAAACACTACCAAACTATCTCCCAAATAATTTTCACTGATGCTTCACGAAGATGATCATGCTAAACCTGGTCTTCAATCTGCCGGTACACCTCAAGAAAGGTTTTGATCTTGTCCGGGTTCCTGCGTGGTCTCACAGGTGTGCCAACATTGTCATACTTGAAGTCAAGTTTTGGCCCCTCACGTTCTCTATGATCATGTTGTTGAGGATCACACAAGCTGTCATGATGTTGCCCAGGGTCTTCTTATCCGAAAAATGAGCAAGATCTTGGATAATGTCAAACTGAGCTTGCAACACACCAAAATCTCGTTCAATGTCTTTCCGGCAAGCTTCTTGAGCCGAGACAAACTGATATTTCTTCTTACCTTGAGGGTTTTGAATTGTTTTGTAATGTTGACCACGAAGGATAGATGCCAACAGCTAGATACCAGCCCATATAATAGGCATGGCCATTGACAGTGTAGTTGCAAGCCGGAGCATCACCATTTGCCAGCCTAGCAAAAAGAGATGTCTTCAGGACATTGATGTCAGTGTGATTGTCAGGTAACCAAAACCACAAGTCCTTGGAGGCAACAGTTTCAAGTATGATTGTTTGATCACAGACATGTCCGGTGTATTACCCATGACATGTCATTGGGTATTTCTTCCATCTCTAGTGTATACGGTCAGCCGGTCAATGCTCCCAAGCATCCCTGGCCACCCTCCTGCTTTAGCCACTGCCAGCAGCCTTGTCGTGTCCTTGGCATTGGGTGCCCTCAGGTACTCAGTTCCTAAGACCTTGATCACAGTCTCTGCAAACTTCCTCACAGAATTAGGGTTCTATCTTCCCCCATCCAAAGGCACTCATCCGTGTAATCAGCTGGAATACCCTATGCAATCACTCAGGTCCTAAGATCTCAATCACAGTGTCTGCAAACTTCCTCAGTTGTGTCTTCCCAAACGGGATATGCAGGCGATGCACGTATCGGAGGCGTATCGGACTTATCGGAGTATCAGGGACGTTTTGTACGCAGACATGGCAGACTTTGCCATATCGGTGCTTCATAGTTTACAGTATCTGCTAGACTGCTTTTTGCCCCTCCTGCTGTTAAATAGCATTTTTTTACAGTGCCCCCCATTTCAGTATCTTTTAGAGTTGCTCTAACACCAACAGTTCTTCACGCATTGGTAGTGTTAATAAAGTATTTCCTCTGTCCCAAATTAATTGACTCGGGTTTGTCCAGATACGCATGTATTAAACTGAGTCATTTAATTTGGGATGGAGGGAGCAAGAATCTTTCATGTGAAGTGATAGCCTGAAAAAGTGGGATTGCTCTATCAATAACCAAGCGTTGTATGTGCCTTTACTCTTGGAGGTGGAATACTTGAACCCCCAGCTCCCCATAGAAACATTGACATATCATGATTTACACTTCTCATATGTGCTTATCTTTTTCAGTGGACAGGATGCGTTTGACTACTTTAAGAGCGAGCCCAAGCTTTTTGATGTGGTATGTTATGTTTTTTCCCTTCTACTATATTAATTATTTTCAGTTGCTAGAATATATGTTTCACATTGCTTGTTCACAAAAAAATTAGCATCTGGGCGGGATGTGGTGTTGCATACGATGATATGTGACATCACAAACACATAAATGCAGTACTCACTGTTTGTTTTTCTTGTGCTTCCATCTTTCTATTTTTGAGTTTATTGCTATTCCATCTGGAAAAAAATCCCCTTTTAGTGATCGATATGCTGAAAGCTGCTGAATAGCTGAGATCAGGGCAATAATTGACCCCTGGGATGCAACTCCATATTATACACCTGATACGTGGTTGAAGTTTCACTCTGCTATCTTTCAGTATCATGCAGGATATCAAGAGCAGATGTCACAATGGCCAGAGAAGCCAGTCAATGTAATAATCAATTGGTTGAAGAGTCATAATAAATCATGGACAGTTGCTGATTTTGGATGTGGTAACTATGCTAAGAAGTTACTTTCTTTCAGTTTATCTCTCTTGTTATTTCCTTGCACAAGCATGATAGTACCATTTACATTGTACTCAGGCAATGCAGCAGTTGCTAAAAACGTGAAGAACAAGGTCTTCTCCATTGATCTTGTTTCAGACGACCCTTCGGTGATATCTTGTGATATGGCTCATGTAAGCACTAATCACATGTATTTTTGTGGTCTTTCTATGGTTTATGAACTTTCATTTTTTAGCTTCAGACACACTTCTGCAGTTATTCTCTATTAGTTCCTCGTCATCCTTGTTTTGGTTTTCGTCATGACTATTGATAAGGTTGCAAATCACACTGGGATATTGCAGAATGGCCTAAGTATAATACAACGAGAACTGACAATATTCCTCTGCAACACCTAGGCAGGCATTATTGGTTATATTAGTTCCGTAGCTACTTGCAGTTGCACATTTTATCTGCTACGGTTTCTTGTTTCTACATGATAAAATTCTCATGTTGCAATCTCCGAACTTCTCGAAATCTTCTTTCCCGGCCTGGCTAATATAGTACTGAAAATTCCCCCTCCCCTTCCCTCCATCTGGTGGCCTTGGTAGCTGTATTTTTTGCGGGGATGTCTTGGTAGCCGTTCACCACAGAAGGAGGCACTCTTTTAGCTTGCCCTCTCACTTCTCTCCTATGGTACAATGGTGGTTTTTGTGATCTTCTCCTTGTTTGTTGGCAAGATGCTGGCTGCGCTTAAGTCGATTCCTTGAAGTGAGGTGTGCCACGTCTGAGATTGCTCCATTTGGAGAGTATATGTGCCTAAATAAAATGTTTTACTCCAGTTATTTTTCCTTTTGTTCTACTGTTGGTTTGCGTCTTGTCTCTGTCGCTTGGGCTTCTGCTAGTAAATAAATACTGGATCAATACTCCAAGGCTCCACGGTCAAGTAAAGTTGATGAGATGGCTTGCTGCTCGGCGAAATGGAGTGCTCAATCTTTGCGGGTTATTTCTGTGGAGCTCCTTTTCCAGTTCTTGGTGATGCAGTCTATGATCTATCTCACAACTACAAGCTGCCAGCTCATGCTACATAAGTATATGTGTGGAATGATCCTCCATTATTTTGATCTTTACACTCCACAAGTTGTAATCAGCATGTGGGACTGACAATCGAATGCGTTTTCCCCGCTTTAAAAAAAACTGTTTACAGTATAGATCTTTCAGCACTGAATTTTCTGATGTTAATATGGTATTCTTGTTTTCGAAACAGAAGCTGTCATCACCCATATTCAATTCAATACATAGGTGCATGGGTTAAATCTAAAGTTGGAATCGATGCAGTTGATACTGGGAGGTGTATTAGTTGACAAAAATAGGTTACTGAACTCTTTAGTAGTTCACGGCAACATCCTTTAGGAAGTATTAAGTAACGTGTAGGAAATTGAAGTGGTAGGTAATCCCAGTCGTCAGCTGTACAATTCACGGGGAAGACTTAGGTAGGATCAGATCTTAGATGGGATCTATGAGATTAATTTTTTGCAAAGACAAAACATGTTCAAAAATTCTGAAAAAAAATGACAACACACATCTATGTTATATATGCAATGCCAAAAATTTGCAACTTCAAATTCGACATACACTTAGAGAGACAAAAAAGATATATCTGGGTGTGAATAGTGTGAAATACTATTCAACCAGATCTGACACTATTCACATTAGAATTTGTCTTTTTTGTTTCTCCAAGTGTAGATTAGATTTTGAGCTGAATTTTTTTGGAGTTGTAGATACAACCTATATGCATGTTGCTAATTATTTTCAGATTTTTTCGCATAGCAAAAGTATGATTTCTCTAAGTTGATCCTATAATCCTACCTAATGGGGAGATCCTATACAAGTCTCCCCCTACAATTCACTCTGGTGGTTTGTTGTTGTTGTTGTTGTTGTTGTTCTGATGGTTATGTACTGAGTGGTTTCATCTATTATACTCCTGTGACATTTTTTTTCCCAATCCTATGTAGTGCTTTTGAAAGAATAAAATAGACCTCAGTTTGTTTCGAACCAAGCATATAGGATAAACATGACTATGTCTCTTTTGGTACCCAACTTGCTCTTAAACTAAATGTCTTATTTATTTACAGACCCCTTTGGAGCCTTCCTCTGTGGATGTTGCAATATTTTGTCTGTCTTTGATGGGAACCAACTTTCCGAGTTACCTACAGGAAGCGAATAGAGTCCTCAAGCCAAGGTTTGCTTAATGAGTAGTGGCTACACTTTTAATTCAAGTGATGTTTGGCTTGCCTTTTAGTATTCACACAGTTGTATATGCAGTGGTTGGCTTCTTATTGCGGAAGTGAGGAGTAGGCTAGACCCAAACACCGGAGGTGCTGATCCTGATAAGTTTGCTGAAGCCATCAGCCAGCTTGGTTTTTCCCTTGTTTCAAAGGTTTGTATTTACCATCCTCGAAGATTTCCTCTGCGGTTCTCAACTCCTGGAACTTATATGTGAAAAAAGATCACATGTTCTGTTTATTAGTCGATGAAAAAACAATTTAAACCATGAAATTCTTATGTTTGTGGATTTTGGGTTGAAAAGTAACTTCATATAAAAAAGATAAAATTGCTGTGCATACCCTGTTTGTGTTATGCAAGACTTGTTGAATTCTGCAAACTGGTTTCTGCCGGTGCAATTAATTCTTCTAATTTATAAAATTTATACAGTGCTATTTTTTTAAATCATTATAGAGTATTTCCCTTGCACATGTTGCTTCACATCATAGGGACTAACCTTTTTTCTTATCACCTGAAATACCTGCAACTAAAGATCATTTCAAAGGCTTGTATCCTTGAAAATTGAATTGTCATATCCTCATAGTAAAGTCTGGCTTTTTTAGACAAATTATATTTGGAGTGGAAATTATGTTTAGTGCATTCACTAATAATAGACCATGGGAGGCTATCACTGCGTCAAACATTGCTTGCATCCTTGGAATGTGCATCAGGAAATAATCTATTTCTTTGTGCCCACCAAAGAGTGTGGGTGTACTAGGATTAGTATGAAATTATGGCCTCGAAATTGTTCGCATTGACGCATATCTTATTATTTTTTATGTTCCATGTTATAAATTCCACATGACGGATTTCCGTTTTGTTTGGAGTTCGGAGCCTTGCAATGTATAATGCGTTCATAGCTTTGGACATACTGGTGTAGTGATGTACATATACAGTTTGTTTTGTATTTAGAAAATGATACGCGCATAATTTATATGAAAAGAGATGTGTGCTCTGGTGCTTCTAATTGATAATTGGTTCCTTTCTGCAGGATATGAACAACAAAATGTTCGTCCTGTTTTATTTCAAGAAAAAGGTTGGTTACTTCGTTTCCTATTGCTCTGCCCATTAGTGAAAATTAACAATTCCATCATTGGTATGGTTGAAATGCTTTGTAACACTGTATTCTGTGGCTTGGCTTGACTCGGCAGGAAAAGATCAAGGTGGTGGAAAACATTGATTGGCCCCAGTTGAAACCTTGCTTATACAAACGGCGATGATCTCATGTCCTCCAACAGCTATAGTCGCACTAGACCTCTTCCGAAGTCTGGTAAAGTTAGCTTGTATTAGCCCTCTGTATGTCCGGCGTTTTGGCTCCCATTTCTTTTACCTTTCCGCCGCTGTATGTTTTTTTTTTCCGCGTATCAGACCTCACCAGACAGGACCTAGTGGTTTACGCCAGGCGCTGCGAATCCAGGCAATGTAAAGGTTAATTACAGTTCACAATCAACCCGTCGTTCCTAGGCCATGTAAACTACTGTAAGTAGCAGATAATATCTGCTTGTGATATTTCTGAGCTAGTATTTATTATGTATGGTAATTTCTCCCTGATCGATGTGAGGCCATCCTTGTAGCTAGACTAGCTCCTGCCTTTTTGACTTGAATGACTGCGATCAGCGGCCGCTTATAGTGAGTGACAGTTGCTGCCACTTCTGGATTGCGATTGCGACCGATTTGGCTGGATGCCTGCCTGCCACTTTCTGGTAGAAAATTGCTGCCTTTTTGGTGGGTCGAATTCGTCTCTACTTTCCTCACATGTGGCCGAGCTTGTCATGACCGGTTCATAGCTTAGCGGACGATCATGGAGGTCTGTGGACTTCGATCAGTCTACTGACCATGCTTGAGAAGTAAGCAAAATACTGGTTTTTGCCCCCACTGTCCTGATTGGCATCGAGTTGAAATTCCGCGCAAACATGCTTTCCGTCTTGTATAAAACCACCAGGGAAAGCACACGGAAATATGTAGTTTTATGAGTAAAAGATGAAGCAGGATATTTGTAGAAACTCTGGGAGATTTTTGAATCAAAGTAGTGGTGCATCAAAATCTCCAAGGGTTGCTTTTCTATGCTTTTTTTTTTCCAGGGAAAACAGCATTGCTTTTCTATGCTTATCAAGTTCAGTAGAAATTTTGATATCCACATTCGTAGTCTACACAAGTAACTCTTACTGCGATTTTCCTATGTTCTTTTATATCTGTTCCGCGCTTGCATTTCTATCAAATTTATATATTTCTTATTCCGGTATTTCCATTCACGCGATCCGATCCAAACGACCCTTAGATGCTTGAATGATATTGTGAATCCTTACGAAAACGATACTCCGGTTTGACTTTGATTTGTTTATCATCCGATTGGCAGTGCCAGAGTAGACACTTCTGCGTGTGTACATAAGGAAGCACAGAAGAATAATTAACATAATAAATAAAGTAACGTGACCCCACGGGTGACGCCCTAGCTCCAAGATCCACGTATAGCTACTTAATCATTTTCTTGTACTCTATGTATTCTTCTGCGAGAGATTACTTAATTAATTCGATCTGCACAGTGGTTAACCAGCCCTGCTGATGGAGGACTGCGTCAGATGATCTGACAGGTGCCCCAACCGAGAGAGAGCGTGTGTCCTGGGCTGTAAAAAAGAAATGGTAGACTTCACCGAATATACATTTGTTTGAAACATAGTTTACACAGTGACAGAGAAGCTCCCATGCTGCTTCCTGCGACCTTCTGGCTCAACTCAAAGTGCCCACCAGCTACATCTATCCATCCATCGCAATCGCCCATGGACTCACGCTCACTCCCAAATCAAGAACCGAACCAAAACTGGCTTAGCGTGCGCCGTGTTTAGGAGGCCGCACATTGCCACACGCTGACGACGCAATCATGATCAAGTAAAGTTTTGTAGCTGACGATGCAACGTGTCGAGCCTCATCGGCCACCTGGCCCCACCTGTCCTACACTCTAACTACTAATTAGCTTCTGATTACAAACCTTCCTTGGCTCCACGCCCCTTCCCTCAAGATGATGCCAAGAGATAATAATTGAGTATCCCGGCCGCAATGATCAAAGGTTGATCATTAGACAACAAGCTAGCTACGTACTGCTAATTCGTCTGACTCGATCCATGCCGCGTTTTGGACTTTCCTGGGACACACCTTTCGTTTTCCAACACCCTTCCGCTAACTTTCACCTAACCAACATTTCCGACCTCGTCTTCCTTGTGTATATTTTTTCATTAAAATGTGTACTCAAAAGTCTCCTACATGTGTACTAATTAAGGGTTACTAGGTTAGTCTCATGGTACATTTTAATAGCACTACCTACGTGTGTTGAGAAAAGCGGTGGCTTAAGCACGGTGATCACTAGCGTTTAGTCCACGCCTAGGTTCGACCCTATCCGCGCATAGAGACTTTGCCCACTTTGAGATTCTAAGTCTTCAACATTTGAATATGGCACCTGAGACGTCTAGTAAAACCGATTTAGGGTTCCACACCCCTCGCCAGCGACATCGCTGGTTTGCTCCGTCTCCGGTAGCCTTGGGGCCATGAAGGTGTGGCGGACCACGATCCCTCGACGGCTAGATGGGTTTCATTCTTTGTTTAGCTTGTTTTCAATGTTTTTTCTGGATGATGACGGTGATTATATCTGAAAGTTGAAATAAGGTCCTCTCCACCATATCCTCGCAACGAACAAGTAACACGTCCTACCCCTACCGACGAAGGGTTAGGTGAGTTTGCTGGCTCCAGTCAAATGGCTGGTAAAGTCACCATCTCGATTGGTTTGTAGACTCGGGAACGAGGTGGAGGTCAGAGCGATAACTCTGGAATCAACATGGTGTTGTAGAGTGTCCGCTTTGATCTCTTTGGTGGCCGAGCCGTTGGCTAGAACGGTACACAATTTTGATGCCTTGTGTGTGACAGAGTTTCGGTAGGGTGACACTTTGGTCGTTTTGGTGCTAGAGCATCGACTTCGTACATCCTCAGGTCGACGGGTCTGGTTGAAGCCAAAGCGGCGACTTAAAAAACCGTTATGTTGTAGGGCGTGGGCTAGTCAGCTCGGCTATGTGTGACCTCGGTTACTGTGCGTGTGCATCGTTTGAATTATGTTTTTTCTTATAAATTAGTCAATTGGTATTCTATTTATCTATATTTACCAATAATTATGTATGTATCATACCTAAGACTCAGTGGACACCACTATTGTGTACATGTTGTATGACTTGTTATGTCAAATCTGGCCACTAGGACAGGGAAGAAAAGAGAGGGAGGCTGAGAGAGAGAGAGAGACGAATAGTCACTGAAATCTCTCGATCTCACCCATCATCGTTTTACCTCGATCTCCCTCCCTCTCCTCCCCTCTCACGGGCTGCCTGCGCGCTGCCTCGCTCCGACCGACCGCCACGCCCTCACATCCCCATCTCCATCTCTCTCCGCGCTTCTCTGCCTCTGCCACCGCTTCACCCGCGCGCGGCCGGGCTCCCAGCTAGCTCCTCCGCTTGATGCGGCGCCCGGCGCCGAGCTGCTGCCGCTGCTCGCGCTCCAGAGGCGCCGGAGCCGAGCTCTCACGGCGCCTGGCGGCCTAGCCTCGTCGCGCTCCTGCAGGAGGGAGATCCGGGGTTGCTTGGTAAGCTCTTCTCTCGACATGTCCTGATTCCTAGCCAATCTGCCTGATCCCGCCCGACTCCGGTTCTTGCAAGCGCGCTCGCCGTAGATTAGTGCTCGCCGCAAGCTCGCTCCTTTCGCCGCTTCTTGGTAGTAGCTCTTACTGTGGAATAGACTCCACGGGTGGGCAGACCGGCTGCGACGCCCTTTGCGGCTCCATCTCTCTCTCTCCCTCGGCCGCCGCTTTTGGCAGAGATGAGCTTTCGCGGCAAAGCGTGGACTAAAATGGGGTCAAACATGGTGATTAACTGTAGGCGAGGCGTGGCTGGCGCGTATGCGCGTGTTTCTACCTGTTTTTGGCAGGATCGTTGCGTGCTCGCCTGCTCAGCTCAAGCCGCGCCGAGCAGGCCGCGAGTAGCTACAAGATGGTGATCTCGTCATGATGCAATGCGCGCGGTGCCTATATTTCTTTTCTTGAGAGTTGGTAGAGATGTGCCTTGGTTTTTTAAGTTGCTGTGGTTTTGTGCCGGACTGCATTCAAGCAACTCACTGAGTCAGTACCGGGATAACCATTAATTATAATATGGAATATCCATTAATTAGACTTTTATTACTGCATGCATATACATTTTTTTTTCTCTTTTTGCTGTGAACTTGAAGGAAATCTTGGTTAGCGTGTGAACCACTGAACCTTGTGTATAAATTGTCTAATGCGGTGGATCCTTCTAGATTATACCCATTTTCAGTGAGGTGTTCAATGCACATTCATGCTATTCGTACAAACCTCCGAAAACTTCCATGAAGTGCATTTTTCAAATACACGAGATCCTTCTAGTTTCTAACTTGGTCCAGTGACAGTGTAGTGCGATGCGCGTGTTTATGATATGCTTCTCTACCAACTTGCAAATTGTTTCTTTTTTCTCAACCCAAAATATTCCTAGAAGCAACTTTTCAATACTTCATTACGGAGTAGAATTTCTTGGATTGTATGTTCTGTGAGGTTCGTACAACATTCTAATGATATATTTTGCTCGCATTTCCGTCACCTTCTAAAGAATTGTATTTTATTTAAGCGTTTAGTGGGGTCGTGTACCCCACGGGACCCAAGGTGGATCCACTGTGGCTGGAATGGAGTCGGGGAGCGGGTTCTATGGGGGCGAAGGTCTTCAAATTGATCCCAACTGGCTCATCGACCCGAAGCTTCTCTTTGTTGGGCCACGCATCGGTGAGGGTGGACATGCGAAGGTCTATGAGGGGAAGTAAGGCTCGTCTTTTTCACTATGATCTACAATTTTCTCATCTGTATGGATCATTTGCTTACCATTTATCTCTTGGTTGTGCTGGGATTGGTAGGTACAAGAACCAAAACGTTGCCATCAAGATTGTGCACAAGGGAGACACCCCTGAGGAGGTGGTCAAGAGGCAGGGTAGGTTCTTGAGAGAGGTGACCATGCTGTCAAGGGTGCAGCACAAGAACCTTGTCAAGGTTTGTTTCTTTTTTGACTATTGTCATTCTTTCATTGTACTGCAAGTGCTGGGTGCTTTTGGATATTGAAAACTATATCCTCTTGTTGCTCAGTTTATTGGGGCTTGCCTAGAGCCTGTCATGGTGGTGGTGACTGAGCTATTAGTGGGGGGCTCTTTGCGGAAGTATTTGGTCAGCTTGCGGCCTAGGAACTTGGACCCTCGTGTAGCAGTTGGATTTGCATTGGACATTGCCCGAGCCATGGAATGTTTGCATGCACACGGGATCATTCATCGTGATCTTAAGCCTGGTAAGACTTTACATTTTGCTGTTGTTTTGGTATTTTTTGGGGGTACGCTGAACGTGTCACTTTAATGTTCTTGATACTGCGCACCAAATCTCATATTGCATAAGAAATGTGTATTTGCATGGGTACATCTGATGTGTGGTATTGTTATTTTGTATGAGTGTATGACATTATTTGTAGCTTTTTTTTATTTTGCATCAGTTCAATTTTTAATTGAATTATGCCACCAGAACGAAGTTAACGAGATGTTAGGAAGTTGATTAGAAAATCGGCCAGTGGTCCACGACTTTCTTGTTCCTGTTTGCCCATGCTGTATTATGTTGGCAGTGCTGCTATTACAAGCTAGTCTAATAACGGGACCTTGCACCTGGAAATTTTACACAAACATCACCAGTTGTGCGTGCAAAGAACACAAGTGCGGGCAAGCTTGTAAGGTACACACGGCGTGATATACCTATGGAGGCCTATAGTTTCTGTCACCAAGTCAAGCAGAATCGTCCATGCATTTGGATACGATGAAGCATTTATAGGTTCCGGAATTATTACATGTATAGTGGAACAAGTAGCACGGTGCAGAATGACTAAAGCAGATGTGTAGGCATATGTTATATGTGTCATCAAGTCTCGTTCTTTGAATAGTGAGAGTTCAATGGATCACGGTTCAAAGAGCACATGTTATAAATGTGTTGGCTTATAATATAATTTATTCTATAACAGTCACATGTTCTGGTTTCATCTCTTAAAAATATGAACTTTGTACGCATGCATTGCCTCAAATATCTTTATTAGTAAGAAACTGAGATATCACATAGTAAATAGCATGTCATTCACATATATAAGCAGGAAACTGCGGCTCCCAGCCCGTGTAACTTGGATGTGGGTGCTGGGATCTGACTTGATTCAAGTGTTCAATTCAGCAGAATTGAAGTACTCTACACAGAAATACCACTCCGACATGGACATGGGTGTTGGTATCCAACTCAGTTCAGGTGTCTGATTGGCGAAAAAGAAAAGTTAAGATACGGAGACAGACCTTGACTGACGGTCAAACTGAGGGCCCATCCAGCAACCTGATCCATACCCATCTCTTATGGCCCCACAAATGTATATTATTTAGACCATCAAGTTGCATAATTTGAAAGATGGATGTCCTCGTTGAGGCTATGCCTGTGCAGTGCAAACACTTAGTTTGGTTATTCAACTAACAATTAGTCACATACAATCGTTGCATGTACCTTTTATTGTTTCTGTCAGCAATTGCATCCTGTTTATGTTTCGTGACTAACAGTCACTATTTCCTACTTTAGTATCTGAAGATTTTTTGCTCTTTTTATTTGGGAAGTCATCGTTGGGGGATATGCGCATCTCATCGTTAGATAGATTTGAGGTTTAGTATGACAAAACATGATCTGAGCATGATACATGCATTCTATTCTACATCTGTTGGATCTCGGATTGAAGTTTTGGCTTCCCTAGATCTTGCTATGTGTGTGCGTCTCCAAACTTTGTTACATCCATGGGCAGATGGGCCTATGGATAGTTTGCTCTAAATTTTGGACACCTTGTTTTTGGTCCATCAAGTTGAACATGATGTAGAACGGGTGCAGTCTTGGATCAAAGAACTGTTCCTAATTTGGAGAAAATGTTCCATTTTGTAAATGTTTTGTGTTTGGATGTTTGTACTTGAAGAAGCTGGAGGATATTCTCTTGAGAAAGGTAAAGGAGATGCATAAGGTAGAGGAAGGAATGCCAAACAAAATGGTAGAGGAATAGGAACAGACGGATACTGTGGTTTAGATTGAACTCCCAAAGCGTCTTATATTTAGGAACAGACTGATATGGTTGATCAGTAGATGGTGACTTGTGCCATATTGTTTTGCACTTCTTAGGGTGTCTCAAAGTCACAGTTAGCTACAGCTGACAAACCATTCCATTTAGACCAGATATGGCCAACAATGCATATGAGATATGTTACTTGAGCAAGAGTAACATGGGGTTTTATTTTAGTCCATATAAAACTTCCTTGGTCTGTTAATCTTTTCTCACATCAATCTCCAATGATCTGCCTGAAGAGATGTTTATGCAAAGAAAATTGATCCCGAGTACTTAGTTTTTGCCCTTTCCTTTGTACAGAGAACCTGCTGCTTACTGCTGACCAGAGAACAATTAAACTTGTTGACCTTGGTTTAGCAAGAGAAGAGACATTAACAGAGATGATGACAGCGGAAACAGGAACCTACCGTTGGATGGCTCCAGAGGTTTCTTCTACTGCGGTTATTTATTTTTTAGTTTTTAAAGCCTTTCGTATTTGTGCTAACTAACCTGAAACATCTTAACAGTTGTACAGCACAGTCACATTAAGGCATGGTGAAAAGAAGCATTACAACCATAAAGTAGATGTTTACAGCTTTGCAATTGTGTTATGGGAACTACTTCACAATAAACTGCCCTTTGAGGGCATGTCTAATCTGCAAGCTGCATATGCTGCCGCTTTCAAGGTAACATTGATTTTTTTGGAGTTTAACCATAAACGTTTGTAGTTTGTGACTTGCTAAAACTCTATTTATGTTACAGGGAGTTCTGATTGTTCAGAATATGTTTTATCATCTGTACTATTCCGTAGTGTCATATATTTGTAACTTGACTATGAAACCTCATTTTTTCAGAACATCAGACCAAGTGCAGATAATTTGCCGGAGGAGCTGTCAGAAATCCTGACATCCTGCTGGAAAGAAGACCCAAGCGACCGACCAAACTTCACCCAGATAGTGCAAATGCTTCTTCATTACCTCTCCACCCTTTCACCGCCAGAACATATGGCCCCGGCTCGCACATTCAGCTCGGAGAACGCAATCTTACCTCCCGAATCCCCTGGGACAAGCTCACTAATGGCTTCTCGAGGGGATATCACGCCTAAAGGCAATATCGAAGACAAACCAAGGGGCTTCTTTTTCTGCTTTAGCCAATGCTATTAGCCACACAGATGGTGCAAGGTAACTCCCAAGATGATGCAAAACATCAAAGGAGCATCACCACCAAACGCTGTGACTCGGACCGTAATTGAGTCTCAGCACACCCCATAGTTCATACCCCAAAGCAAGGCAGAAATCCCTGGAAAACTGTTCTTTCTGCAAATCAGGCCACCCGTGCATCTCTGACATGTTTCAACATATTAGCAGGGTAAATCTGAGTAACCTTTTGACTACTGCTAGTAACGGTGAAAATAGTTCTATCGTATATTTTCCTCTGAACAGTGGACCATCAAATTGTTCCATAGTATCTAAATCGCTCCACCATCTTATATCGTATAGTAATAATTGGCATTAATCAGTTACTCTCTTGAAAAGGATACTGCAGGCTTTGTTCTTTCCATGTATAGCTCTGTTTTCTTTCTTTTTTCTCTTTCGAAATGGGGGCTAAACTTCCCGGCCTATGTTTTTATTTTCTATGCGCACTACTCATGCTGCTATGCTGAGTCTGTATTGGAGCTATAATCTAGGCTGGGAGTGGGAGTGCTACACAGTAGTAGTCGATCCCCTGATTACAAATTGATCACCTTGATCTGGTGGATACTTTTTAATCAGGAATTGTTTGTGCTCAGGGCCGCCGCCCTGGAAACCTACGCTCTGGATAGCAGATCACATTAGTGCATTTTCAGCGGGCCGACCCAAATTGGCGACCTAAATGGTCCATTTCCATCCATTTGGGTTGGCCAGTGGACTAGATGCGTCGTGCGGTGTCCGGGCCGCAGGCGACCCATTTGGTTCGGAGCTGGTGCATTTTGATGATATGTGTACGTGTTTGAATGAAAGCAACTTAAAACACGGCAGAAACTGAAACATTCATTCAAAATTCTTGCACAAGCTTAAGAAGTTCCACTTAATGAAAATTTAGAGCACTTGCTTTTTTTGGTAAAGAAAAAATTGAGTCAACCATAAGCTATGGCCCTCTATTTTATATGTCAAACAGAAGGCTATAGCCTGACATTAAATTGTTGATGCCAAATCAGCGGAAGATGAGAATATCACCCTCTCCTGACCTTCTCCCCCTTAACCCTAGCCACATTCCTACCCATCTCCCATCTCGCTACCGTCGGATCCCAGCCACGCAAAACCCGTGTAGGGGGATGATGGCGGCGGCGGGGCATCCCTTTGAGCCGTGGTTTGTAGCGATGGAACTTGAGCGCCGCCTCGGGATGAGGTGTGGCCATGGCGACGCAGAGATGTGGCCTCCTCCACCTTTGGTTGTCTTCATCCTCGGTGCAAAGTGATCTAGCTAGTGGTGGTGCAGCCTCACAGTGACATCCTAGCGGCGGATCTCTTGGTTCGTGGGGTGCGGTGGTCCACGGTGAGGAGGAGATGAAGTTTCTGAAGAGGGTATTGATGGAACTATCGACGGCGGCGCCCGTGGGTGTTGTTGACATGGGTTTATCATATTGTGTCCTTAAGATTGGCCATCCATGGTATGGATCCAGGAAGGAGTATGCGACTGCCATGAAGCCCAGGAACATTTGAAGCCCAAGAACTAGATAAAATAGGCAAGTAATAGCCTGTAAATGGAAACCGACATTGTAAATTGTAACTGACCCGAGTTGGTCTCCGGGACCTGGCCTACTATATAAAGGCTAGGAGGAGAAGCTGGGGAGGGCAACCAATATTCGCTTCATAGCAGAATTGTTGTAACCCTAATTGTTTTGGTGACTTTGCCCACCATCAATATACGTCGGATAACTTGTTTGTCTGGCCAATCGACGAAACCAACAACTTCCCTCTTTTCCCTAAAAACCCTAGTCCATGACAATGGACATTGACACATTGTCGAGATTAACTCTCACCAATTGGCGCCGTCTGTGGGAAATTGGAGTACCGGAGTCATGGATTCGGCGGTTTCTTTCCACCAAGCAAAAATTCGGCGATCGTCGGTGACCAAATTCGTTTAGGCTCCGTCGGTTTTTTTCCACACCCACCCGCCCTTCTCCCGGAGTTCGCAAACTTCAACCGAGCGATCATTCTAGCGACCAGAAACTTCAAATTCCATGTCAGGACACAAGGAGTCATCCGCCTCTTGGATCTGATTTGCTCGGGTCCGTCGGTGACGAACTTCATCACATATGTAGCACCGGCGTATTCCGTCGGCTCTTCGAGAGAGGTAAACTCACCGGCCATCATCGAGATCAGCATTGACTCTACAACAAGCCTAGGGATCTTCCCGATCTTTTCGACATTGTCTCCTCTGGTTCTGAAAGTGATATGATGCATCATCAGATCTAGCACTCTTCGACTCAAAATCGGTGGATGGCACCGACGATGATGAATTCAGCAACAACACCAACTCAAGGAACATGAAAGTCAACTCATACTCTGGACCTTACAATATTAACACTCGTCGAGTGCATTATCAGGTGTGTGCGGTAATAAGAGGATGAAAAAATAAAGTAGAAGAAGAAGAGGAGGAGTCTGACGAAGTCGATTCCTGGGGCAACCCCAGGGTGGACCCTCACAATATTGGCATGGATGGCCCGTGGGAGCACTGCCAACCCGAAGAGGAAGAACATGCGGGCAACAGAAACATCAATGCCCGTGGCGGTGGCGACCGGATAACGGTTTGGATCTCGCAAGCCGCTTGGGATAGGGCGAAAGACGCCCTAGGCGACAGGGTCATCATACTAGACGATGCAAGTCAAGAAGAACTCATGGCATACCATTACTTGCTTCATCAGAAAAAGCAAGAGTTGATAAGGTTAAATAAACAGCTTGAAGACCGCAAGAAAGAAGCCGACGCATCGAGTCTCTGGTGAGCACAGGTCAGCTCCATAGGAGCCACATGTGTAGGAGTAGGGAAACCGCGAAGGGGGGCACACTCTCGACTGAGCACTCTTCCCGAAAGAGAGAGAACAAATTTGACTCGAGACCTTGATCTATCCTTCAAGTCGGTAGACTCGAGGGGAACATGCAGCCAAAGACACCTGAAGCAGCACTTGTAGCAGTTCAAATCTATCTAATGGGCACTCAATCAGCAGACACTGATCCTCGGGCAGCCATCCATCGTTCCACTCTCGCGGGTCTCAGCATGGTTGGAGCATCGCTCGTAGAAAAAAAAAGGTCGCACCACAACCCGAAAGATCATCTCGCCGTCGCAACAGATCTCGCCAGAAGATCGAAACCCGGAGGTCCAAGTCACCACACCATCGCGACAGTCCACGTCGTGCAAACGAAACCTGAAGGTCCAGGTCACCACGTCAAGTACATCACTCAGCAACAGGAAATCGACAAAGCTTGAACATGAAAGTCGACGCAGTTCCGAAGCCAACAATTATGACAATGACAACGCCGGCGTCAAACCAACTGGAGTGAATTGCTTTACCTATCGGGTTCGCAAGACATCTGTACCCACGGGGTTGAAGCTTCATACCGACCAGCAGAAATACGATAGCCTGCAGGAGCCAAAGGCATGGTTGGATAATTATCTGCAAACCATACAACTACAAGGTGGCACGAAGGCTACTGCTATGCAGAGTTTGCAATTACACTAAGTGGATATGCGAAATCCTGGCTGCGGAAGCTACCCGAAGAATCCATCGGCAACTGGGAAGAGTTGCAGGACAAGTTTGTTCTTAGTTTCAAGCCCACCTTCAAACGACCCGCATCAATTCTGGAGATACGAGCATATCTCAAGCGATGGAATATCATAAAAAATCAGCCGAAAACATCTTCGATAAGCGAGCAATCGATGCTTTCAACAATGGATTGCGCCGCAAGGACTTTGTAAAGGAGTTGGGTGGAGCCGAGCCTAAGTCAATCTATGACATGATGGACATCGCCAATAAATGGGCTGACAGCGAGGACATAATAAAAAACAAACGAGCTCGATCACCCGAGGAAGATCGCTACAGGCAAAGTAATGGTCAAAAGCTAAGGGGAACCTGCAACTATGATGACTACGAAGGACCTAGCCAAGTGGCAGCTGGATTCGCTAATGAGGAAAAGGGACACATATCGCACCAGCGGATACTGCCCTAGCAGCCGAGATGAACCTAGATCTAGCAAGCCAATGTACATGCCAATGCCGCGAAGCCAACAAAATTATGATCAAACACCTAAGCAGATACTCAACGGACCCTGCAATATGCACTTTTACGTTGACTCTGAAGGTAAGAGCAGATCTAATCACCTCATGAAGGAATGCCGAACCAAGGATTCACTGGCATACCCGGGCAGTTAGCAATACACGCTCCACCACCTCCTCCTTTACCTGCTCGAGAAGCCAATGCAATCCAGTCACGGCCCGTGGCAAACAGAGATATACCCGAAGAGTAACTGCCTCCCAAAGGAGTTGTCACCATGATTTAGAAAGCTCGGCCGTCCAACAAGACCAAAAAGTTCATCACCCGACAAATGAATTCGGTCATGACATCACTTCCACCGACACCCGGATACCTCAACTAATCCGATCAGATGATCACCTTCAGTAGAGAAGATCAACCCATCAAATTTCCTCGGCCGGGTCACTCTCCCTGGTCATCAACACTCAAATTTGTGGGTACGACATGAGCAAAGTCTTCATGGATGCTGGGAGCGTCATCAACCTCAACTATGCTAAAACGCTTTGGCAATGAACATATCACTAACCAACCTCGCACCCTCGGACATCTGCCCATGGCGTAGTTCCTGGAAAACCAGAGAATCCTTTGGGAACCATCACACTCGATGTACTCTTCGGGTCACACTAGAACTTCAGACGAGAAATGATCGACTTCGAGGTCGTGGACTAGCCATCACAGTATCATGCAATACTAGGGCGACCTGCATACTCGAGCATTATGGCGGTATCACACCACACCTACCTCATGATGAAGCTACCATGACCCAACAGAGTTCTTACTGTCAAGGGAAGTTTCGCCCAATCCGACGCATGCAACCGCAAATTCAACAAGATATCTCAGTCCTTCGGCATGCAAGCAGAGTACGTGCTACTCAAATATTTCACTGTCAACAACATGACGCCCGAGATGAGGACTTCTTTACCAGATCAAGTGCTCGACTCCCCCAAGTATACAAAAGAAGTAAAAATCCACCCCTGCGATCGGAAGAAAACTACCTTCGTGGTGGCCAACCCAGAGGCATAGGAAAGCGCGCTCGTTGAGTTCCTCCGTGAACGCTAGGAGATCTTCGCCTGGTTTCCAGCTGATATGCTAGGTGTTCCCAGGGAACTCGCCAAGTATGCACTCAATATATATTCGGGTGCAAACCTGGTTAGACAGCCGCTTCGCTGGTTCGCGCAACAAAAGCGTAAAAACAATAGCAAAATAGCTTCATCGACTCGAGGAAGCCAACTTCATCAGAGAGCTTGGGTAGCCAACCCAGTACTGGTGCCAAAGAAAAACACAGATGTCCTTCGCATGTGCGTCGCCTTTACCGCACTCAACAAACATTGTCCAAAAGTTCACTTCCCGCTCCCGCGAATCGACCAAACTATCGATTCAACGGCTGGGTGTGAGCATCTTTCTTTCTTAGATGCTTACTCTAGTTACAACCAGATCAGATTAGAGGTCGAGGACCAAGATAAACCAGCTTTTATCACACCGTCTTTGGTGTAGTGTTATCGCCATTTGGTCTAAAAAAATACGGGTGCCACATACCAGAGGATGATGCAAAACTGCCTTGGAGAGGATGAGGATATCGGCAGAAACATACAATTCTACATCGACGATGTGGTCATCACGACAAAACTTGAAGCAACTCTCATCAACGACATGCAGGAAACATTTGACAATCTCGACAGGTATCACATCACACTCAACCCGACAAAGTGTTCCTTTGGTGTCCCTGCAGGGTGACTCCTCAGATACTTAATCTCAGCAAAGGGATGCCAACCTCGGGAAAATTCAAGCAATCTTAAAAAGGAAGAAACCAGCAAACGTTAAAGATATACAATAGTTTGCCGGGTGCGCTGCAACGCTGATTCGATTCATCACCCGACTAGGAGAAAGAGTGTTGCCGTTCTACGTTCTACGCATTGATGAAGAAATTAGAAAAATGAGTGGAATGAAGAGGTAGATAAAGCTTTTGAGGACCTCAAGAGTGTTCTGTCTACACCACCTGTCTTGGTAGCACCCAAGGGAAAGGACCCGCTACTGTTGCTATACATCTCTGCTACTAATCAGGTGGTCAGTACCATTCTTGTTGTCGAGAGTTCTGAGGAAGGTAAAACTCATGTAGTCCAGCAACCTGTGTATTACCTTAGCGAGGCCAAGACCCATGAGAGTGGAACGGTGGATAGCTACTCGTGGGTCGTTGGCCACTGGCTGAGTGGTGATCAGTTAGGTTTGAGCTGCTACTAGGGCTGCTTGAGTCCTTTTGGGTACTACGTTTGCCCTTGAGTCCACCGACATGAGGATAAATCAAAGTCTCTCACTAGATTATCTCTTCCATTTGCACGAATATGACTCAGTCGAGAAACATCCCTCCTCCGGTGTCCTCCTGCATCGACGTTTGTAGCTCCCATGGAACTTAACTGCGCACGGCACATACTCGATTTGTCGGCTATTCTCCTTCGCTTGTCGAGTTGTTGATGCATCTTTGCTAACTCTAGTTCCTAACGATGGAGTAGGTACTGGTACGCCATGAGTTCTTCTCGCGCTGTTTGGTACTAACAAAAACCTTTCATTTATTGCATATGTGCATAGTGATCATGCATGTTTGGTTTGAATTGTGCCATGTTTGTTTGCTTGAGTACTACCAAAACATCTAAAACCCTAAACCTTGCTAATAAAGGTCACAAAAAAATAAAATAAAAGAATAAGAAAAAAATACAAATAGCCCACATATGAGAGTATGGCCATTTTTGCAAATCCTCAACCAAGACGACAATGGCTTGTGCCAATGCTTGGGAAACATCACTAGACCAATAACAAGCATTTTTGAATCAAGAAAACACAAAGCAAAGCAAAGGAAAAAACAAATACAAGCTACATATGATAATGGTCAAATCTGCCCATAATAAAATGTTACCCACTTTGAGCCCTTCTATTAGTCAAATCTTAAACTAAACCCTCCTAATTTTTTCCACCTCATCCAAGAGCACATAAAGGTGAACACTTTGTGTGTTGACCAACATGGTTGACTCTGCCTCCATTGCTTAAAATAAGAGTGACACGTGGCAACCTTGAAACAAAGAGAAGATCATCCACTTTGAAATTTCACAAACCAACACCATTTTTCACACCACCAACACCATTATGCTCCAAATATTATTCAAATCAACTCCACCAAAAAGATTTGCAAAATTTAAATAAAATGTTCTTGCGGCCATTTCATCAAACACTTGGCAGGCAGGAATATGCTTTTTACACACACTCTTTTACACACTGGTTTTTGGCCTAAACCTGAGACAAACCCTGATCATTCTTGTCCTCCTATGTCTCTTGCATCAAACCATGCCATTGCTTTGTTGATTAAAGCATGGAGAGGAGCAGCACCAGCCCATGTCGTGCACCCTTGCACACCATCATGCCACCTCCCATCTCTGGTCCTCTCTCTCTTTAACCTTGTCACAGAGCATCTCCAGACCACCCTGAACCCGCCCATGCCATTCCCTGGCACGCGAGAGGCCGGCATTGGCCAGCCCCGTACGTGCCCAGAGTGTCCAGGACATGCCAGCATGCGCGCTCACCGCGCATTGGACGCGCCAGAGCGACGACATGCGCCGTCGCCTCCATCCTTCCCTACCCCTGCGTCTCTGCGCACAACATCTCCACGCCAACGGCTACGCAGTAAACATGCTCGAGCGCCTGCGCGTGCTCTGTCGCCGCCGCCCGCGAATAAAGTTGTCGCCAGACCCGTAGCAGACGCCGCCGTCTCCTGCTCCATCCCATCTTGCTTTCGCCGTGTCAGCTAGCACGCGAGCATCGCCATGATGCCAGCTACTCCACGCCGTCCTTACCTTGCCCCTTCGCGCACCAGAACGGCCGCGCCATGATCGACCTCCACGGGCACCCGCAGCTCCCCTCCGCCGCTATAAATAGGGCCCTCCCGCGCCTCATTTCTCCACGCCACCTCACTCTCCTCTCATCCCTGCTTCTCCTCGACCAATTACTTAGCCACATTATCGCCGAAGCAGCGCCAATTTGACGCCGGAGCACCGCCAGTACCCGCAGATCATCGGCGACGATTGGAGCCACCTCGAGCGACGACACTTGTACCTAGAGCCTCGCCGTCCACGCCAACGTCGCTGCGCACCTCGCCGACGATCGCCGGAGCACCGGTAGGCCCTCCGACCCCCTACCTACGCCGCCAGTGCGCCCGTCTCTCGCCGTCTGATGACCCACAAGTATAGGGGGTGTATCGTAGTACTTTCGATAAATAAGAGTGTCGAACCCAACGAGGAGCAGAAGGTGTTGACAAGCAGTTTTGATGAAGGATTCACTATAAATCCTCACAGACAAGTATTCAGGGGGTTTTGATATTGCAGATAAATAAAGTACAAGTAAATAAAATGCGAGAGAAATAATTGCAGCGAGTGGCCCAATCCTTTTTAGCACAAAGGACAAGCCGGTTTGTTTACTTATAATGACCAAACGTTCTTGAGGACACACGGATTTTAGTCTAGTGCTTTCGCTTCATACGGATGATTAATCTTCATTGTTTTGATAAGTGTTGTGTGGGTGAACCTATGCTAATGCACCGCCCTTCCTAGGACTAATACATACTTGTGATTATACCCTTGCAAGCATCCGCAAATACAAGAAAGTAATTAAGATAAATCTAACCACAGCCTTAAACTCGAGATCCTGCTATCCCTCCTGCACCGATATACTAACGGGGTTTAGGTTGCTGTCACTCCGGCAACCCCACAATTAGCAAACGAATACAAGATGCACTCCCCTAGGCCCATAAAGGTGAAGTATCATGTAGTCGATGTTCACATGACACCACTAGAAGAGTAACACCACAACTTAAATATCATAACATTGAATACTACTCAACAATAATTCACTACTAACATTTAGACTTCACCCATGTCCTCAAGAACTAAACTAACTACTCACGAGACATCATATGGAACATGATCAGAGGTGATATGATGATGAATAACAATCTGAACATAAACCTTGGTTCAATGGTTTCACTCAATAGCATCAATAACAAGTAGTAATCAACACCGGGAGAGTTTCCCCTATCAAACAATCAAGATCCAACCCAAATCGTTACAGCGGTGACGAGATGCATGGAGATGGCGGTGTAGATGATGGAGATGATGATGATGATGATGATGATGATGATGGAGATGATGTCCACTCGATGACGATGGCGATGGCGTCGATTTCCCTCCGGAGGGAATTTCCCCGCGGATTCCTGCCCGCCGGAGAGCTCTTTTCTCTGGTGCTCCGCCCCGCAGAGGCGGCTCTCAATTCTCCGTAACTCCCGGGTCTTAGGTTTTCGGGACGAAGAAGTACGCGAAGGAGAGGCGGCCGAGGGGCTGTGGGCCCCCTCCCCACAAGGCGGCGCGCAGCCGGGGCCGCGCCGGCCTATGGGGGCCCATGGCGGCCCCTCTCGGCCCCTCCTTTGTCTTCTGGAAAAATAGGAATTTTCGTATAATTGCCGTCAATTGTTGATCTTCAGAAATATGGCTGCTTTTTCCACAGAATCCTCCGGTGAATAATTCTCCAGTGATCATGAAACATGCAAAATAGATGAAATAACATAAGTATCATCTCTAAATATGAAATATATCAATGAATAGCAGCAAATTATGATATAAAATAGTGATGCAAAATGGACGTATCAACTCCCCCAAGCTTAGACCTCGCTTGTCCCCAAGCGAAACTGAGCTCGATAAACAAGACCACATGTTTATGGAGTGAAGAGTCGATAAATAAAATACGGACAAGAAGCATCATATTGATTCACACAAGATATTCTAGTAAACATCTTCCTCATATAACTCAACTCGAAATAAGTAAAGAGAAATCACAAATAGAGGTGCATAGGAAATCATGATTGGTTACGGCAAACTTTGTTCTTGGTCAGAGAACTATTAACATATTGTACTTATCTTCTAATAATCATTTATGTGGCAGGGCTTTCATCCTCAATCATAACAATCTCCTCATAATCATTGATAACCTTCAAAGTCATATTCAATCGATAAAATTTGTACTAAACAAGAAAGCATAAAAGACATGATTAATGAATCATAGCATAAATGGTTGATTCACAACAACTCAATTGCTTGCTTAAGATAGAGGGAAATAGGTTTACTGACTCAACATAAAAGTGAAAGATAGGCCCTTCGCAGAGGGAAGCAGGGATTAAATCATGTGCTAGAGCTTTTCAAGTTTTGAAATCATATAAAGAGCATAAAAGTAAGATTTTGAGTGGTGTTTGTTGTTGTCAACGAATGGTAGCGGGCACTCTAACCCCTTGCCAAACAGACCTTCCAAGAGCGGCTCCCATGGAGGACGTTATCTCTACCAGCAAGGTAGATCACCCCCCTTCTCTTTTGTTTACACATGTATTTTAGTTTTATTATGGATGAAACTCCCCCCAACCTTTGCTTTCACAAGCCATGGCTAGCCGAATCCTCGGGTGCCTTCCAACATTCACATACCACGGAGGAGTGTCTATTGCAAAATTAAGTTGCTTACTGATAAATCAGGGCAAAACATGTGAAGAGAATTATTAATGAAGGTTATTAATTGGGGCTGGGAACCCCGTTGCCAGCTCTTTTTGCAAAATTATTGGATAAGCGGATGTGCCACTAGTCCATTGGTGAAAGTCCGCCCAACAAGATTGAAAGATAAAACACCACATACTTCCTCATGAGCTATAAAACATTAACACAAATAAGGAGTAATATAGTTTGAATTATTTGAAGGTAGCACATGAAGTATTTACTTGGAGTGGCGCAAAATACCACATAGTAGGTAGTTATGGTGGACACAAATGGCATGGGTTTGGTTTAAGGTCATGGATGCATGAGAAGTATGCCCTCTCAATACAGGTCTTTGGCTAGCAAGGTTTGATAGCAAGCATAAAGGTTGAGGAAAACAAACAAATATACATGTGATAGAAACAATCATGCATCTTTCTTGTAAGCACAAACAATTTTAACTTCAGAGTACTAACTCATTAGCATAAAGATAATAGAGTAATGTGTCTACATGTATTTCCCTTTTTTACTTAAACATCATGGTGTTGTTGCTATTGACCAATGCCAAGTTTGCCAAAACCAAATAGATTTACTTGATGCTCCCAAAGTGATACCAATACTCATGTCAAGAGTAATCATATAAAAGAAATTGCAAACTAAAATAAGGTGTGCAAAAAGTAAATGATAAGACTTCTCATTAATATTCTATAACGATAACTCACACCAACGGATACATAGATAACCAACTAAGAGAGAGATACTTCCACACTGCAAACTATTCTATATGATAACTTCCCTACTCATGATATGACTCTACTTAATAGTAAAAGATAAAGATAGTGATGATGTGATACCCCGGCACTCCCCCAAGCTTGGAACAAACCAAGGGGATGCCAATACCGATGATGAATTATTCCTTCGGCGGTGATGGTGATGGATTCTTCTCGCGCTTCTTAAGGATCTCCTTCAGCTTCAGCTTCTCAATTTGGCAATTCTGCACTAAGACTCGAAGAGATTCATTGTTATCTGAATGTGGCGATGGCTTGGCGATGGGAATCGAGTAATATTCCAGCATTCTGCGAAGTCGCTGGTTCTCCTCCCGAAGTATCTCCACTTCCCTTCTTAGAGCACGATATTGATCACAAAACTCATCGGCAACCCGTATTGCTTCCTCCACACAAGGGAAAGAGTCGAGGCTAAGAGCAGGCGGAAGAAGTCCCTGCAAGTTATGAGAAAAAGCCCAGTGTTAACCGATCCCACCAAGATTGGCTTACTCTCCATAGTTTCCCGCTCTCTTTTTGCTGATGCTATCTTCTTCTCTCCCTTATTGACCCCTTCATCCATCTCCTCTTCCCAAGGTTCCTTGTCTTTGTTGTTGGAGACCATGGTGCTTCTAGATCAAAACATCTGGCAGAAAACAGCTCGAAACAAAACACGACGAGAAAACGATATACGGACCTCTGGAGATCCGGGGATTATATAGCAAATATTTTTACGACAAAAGGAAGGTTCCAGCCGAAACGAGTGGAAACGGGACGCCGAGGGGCTGTCACCATAGGGCGGCGCGGCCAGGGTGGGGCCCGCCGGCCTATGGTGACGGGCCCTCGTCTCCTCCACTCCGTTTCGATCCCGTAATTTTTCATATTTTCCAAAAACAGCAGAAATATTGTTCGGAAAGCTAAACGCACTTTTTATTACTAAAACTGTTACCTATTCAAAGTCGGACTCTAGAACTGTCAATTTGATCTTTGATGAAAGCTTCCAGAGTTATCACTTGAATAACATGAATATCTTCATTATAAGAATCTCCAGAAATATAATGCTTGAGTCTTTGTCCATTCACTACTTGCGTGGCGTTACCTTCTAAAGAGCTAATTTTTATTGCTCCTGAACGATATACCTCATCAATAACATATGGTCCTTCCCATTTTGAGAGTAATTTCCCTGCAAAAAATCTGAGACGAGACCGATACAATAGGACTTTGTCTCCAACATTAAATTCTCTTTTAATAATTCTTCTATCATGCCACTTCTTAAATTTCTCCTTAAAAAGTTTAGCATTTTCATAAGCTTCACTTCTCCATTCATCTAAAGAACTCAATTGTAGCAACCTCTTCTTACCGGCAAGTTTAAAATCTTTATTAAGTTCTCTTACAGCCCAATAAGCTTTGTGCTCTAGTTCTAAAGGTAAATGACAAGCTTTTCCATAAACCATTTTATAAGGAGACATTCCCATAGGATTTTTATAAGCAGTTCTATAGGCCCACAATGCTTCCTTTAACTTACTAGTCCAATTCTTTCTAGATTTATTAACAGTCTTTCCCAAAATAGCTTTAATTTCTCTATTTGATAATTCTACCTGCCCACTAGTTTGAGGATGATAAGCTGAAGCAATTCTATGATTAATACCATATTTGGCAAGAGTTTTTCTAAAACCACCATGAATAAAATGAGAACCTCCATCAGTCATAATATATCTAGGTACTCCAAATCTAGGAAATATAATATCTACAAGCATCTTTATAGAGGTCTCACCATCAGCACTTTTTGTAGGTATAGCTTCTACCCATTTAGTAACATAATCAAAAGCGACAAGTATATGAGTGTTACCTTCTGAAGAAGGAAAAGGACCCATGAAGTCGAATCCCCAACAATCAAATGGTTCAATAACAAGAGTATAATTCATGGGCATTTCATTGCGTCTAGAGATATTACCAACTCTTTGACATTCATCACAAGATAAGATAAACTTCCTTGCATCCTTGAAAAGTGTTGGCCAATAAAAACCTGATTGTAGAACCTTTTGTGCGGTTCTATCTCCGATGTCCTCCATAAGCACTACCATGACATTTACTCAATATCTCTTGTTGTTCATATTCTGGGACACATCTTCGCATAATACCATCCACTCCTTCTTTATATAAGTGTGGGTCATCCCAAAAATAATGCCTCAAATCATAAAAGAATTTCCTCCTTTGCTGAGCTGAAAAGGTTGGAGGCAAGTACTTCTAAACAATAAAGTTAGCATAATCAGCATACCAAGGGCTATCTCGCGAGCTCACCTTTATTACAGCCAATTGTTCATTTGGAAAACTATCATTAACAGGAACAGGATCATAAGTAATATTTTCCAATCTAGACAAATTATTAGCAACAGGATTATCAGCACCTTTCCTATCTACAATATGTAAATCAAATTCTTGCAAAAGAAGCACCCATCTAATAAGCCTTGGCTTAGCATCTTTCTTTTCCATAAGGTACCTAATCGCAGCATGATCAGTATGAATTGTGACTTTTGAATCAACAATATAGGGTCTAAACTTGTCACATGCGAAAACTACTGCTAATAACTCTTTCTCAGTTGTAGCATAATTTCTTTGAGCAGCGTCTAGAGTTTTACTAGCATAATGAATAACATTCAATTTTTTATCTACTCGCTGTCCAAGGACAGCACCTACAGCAAAATCACTAGCATCACACATAATTTCAAAAGGCAAATTCCAATCAAGAGGTTCAACTATAGGAGCAGTTGTTAAGGCTTTCTTTAGAGTTTCAAAGGCTTCCTTACAATCATCATCAAAAACGAAAGGTACATCTTTTTGAAGAAGATTAGTAAGAGGCTTTGAAATTTTAGAGAAATCTTTAATAAACCTCCTATAAAAACCAGCATGACCAAGAATACTACGAATACCTTTAACATCCCTAGGATAGGGCATCTTCTCAATTGCTTCAACTTTAGCTCTATCAACTTCAATACCTCTCTCAGAAATTTTATGTCCCAATACAATCCTTCATTAACCATAAAGTGGCATTTCTCCCAATTAAGAACAAGGTTAGTTTCTTTACATCTCTGCAAAACTTTATCAAGGTTTCGCAAGCAATTATCAAAAGAATTCCCATAGACAGAAAAATCATCCATGAATACCTCAACAATCTTCTCACAAAAGCCATGAAAAATAGCAGACATGCATCTTTGAAAAGTAGCAGGAGCATTACATAAACCAAAAGGCATACGCCTATAAGCATAAGTTCCATAGGGACAAGTGAAAGTGGTTTTCTCTTGATCTTTAGCTCTAACAGCAATTTGTGAAAACCCAGAATATCCATCAAGAAAACAGAAATGAGTATTTTTAGACAACCTTTCTAACATTTGATCAATAAAAGGTAAAGGGTAATGATCTTTCTTAGTAATTTTATTAACTTTTCGAAAATCAATGCACATTCTATACCCTACAACTACTCTTTGAGGAATAAGCTCATCATTATCATTAGGCACAACAGTTATACCTCCTTTCTTAGGAACACAATGCACAGGACTAACCCATCTACTATCAGCAATAGGATATATAATACCTACTTCAAGAAGTTTTAATACCTCATTTCTTACCACATCCTTCATCTTGGGAATTAGACGACGCTGATGTTCAACAACAGGTTTTGCACCATCTTCTATATTAATAGCATGTTGGCAAATAACGGGAGAAATCCCCTTCAAATCATCAAGAGTATAGCCAATAGCTCCTCGGTGCTTCTTCAAGATTTCCAATAACCTTTCTTCCTCAATATCTGAAAGCTTAGCACTAATGATAACAGGATATGTTTTCTTCTCATCAATATAAGCATACTTAAGATTATCAGGTAATGGTTTCAAATCAAATACAGGATCTTCCTTTGGTGGTGGTGTTACACCTAAATCTTCAACCGGTAAGTCATGTTTAAGAATAGGTTGACGAAGGAAAATTTCATCAAGCTCATCCCTTTCTTCCCTAAAAACTTCACTCTCACTATTCTCCAAATGTTGCTGCAAAGGATTACTAGGAGCAAGAGCAATAGATCCACACTGTTCAACTCTAAAATCATCATTAGGCAAATCAGCTTTATAAGGAGTTTTGGCAAATTTAGAGAAGTTAAAATCATAAGATTCACCACCAAATTTAGTAACAATTTTCTCTTTCTTGCAATCTATAATAGCTCCACATGTATTTAGAAAAGGTCTACCAAAAATAATAGGACAAAACTTACTAGCAGCAGAACCAAGTACCAAAAAGTCAGCAGGATATTTAATCTTACCACATAGAACTTCAACATCTCGAACAATACCAATGGGAGAGATAGTTTCTCTATTAGCTAGCCGAATAACCACATCAATATCTTCAAGTTCACAAGAACCAATTTCATGCATAATTTCCGTGTAGAGCTCATAAGGAATGGCACTAATACTTGCACCAATGTCGCATAAACCATAATTAATAGCAATGATCACCAATTCGAACGGAGAGCACAGGAACACTGGCTTTCATAGACTTATTAGGATGCGAAACAATATTAGAAGCATCTTCACAAAAAATAATATGACCATCTTCCACATTTTCAGTAACAAGATCTTTAACTATTGCAACAGCAGGTTCAACTTTTATTTGTTCTTCAGGTTCTATGGGTTTCTTTGCACTTTTATTAACTACACTAGTTATAACAGAATACTCCTTCATTTTAGCAGGAAAAGGAGTTTTTCAATATAAGCCTCAGGAAGAACATGATCAACAGTTTTAATTTCAATACATTTACCTTTAGGTGAATCAACTTTATCTTTATATGGTTCATGATACTTATCAAAATTCTTCCTAGGAAATTCAAAATGAGAGGCAAAGACTTTATAAATATTTGCAATAACTTGAGAGTCAAGACCATATGTAGCACTCATATTACGATATTCATCAGTATCCATAAAAGTTTCAATGCATTCATAATTATAATTTATACCTGACACTCTACCTTTGTCGTTCTCCCAACCTTCAGTATTTTCTTGGATTCGATCAAGAAGATCCCATTTAAACTCTTCTTTATTACGCGTGAATGATCCAGAACAAGCAGTATCCAGCAAGGTTTTATCTTGAAAAGAAAGTCTTGCATAGAAATTATCAATAATAATATTACCAGGAAGCTCATGAATGGGGCATTTGAGCATTAAAAACTTCAATCTCCCCCACGCTTGGGCAATACTCTCTCCATCATGAGGCCAGAAATTATATATACGGTTGCGGTCTTTGTGAATTTCACTTGGAGGATAAAATTTAGAGTAAAATAGAGGCACAATATCCTTCCAATCAAGAGAACGCCCATCCTTCAGCAGTTTATACCAATGCGCCGCTTTACCAGATAGCGACATAACAAATAATTTCTTCCTAACTTCATCCATTGAAATACCTGCACATTTGAATAACCCGCATAATTCATGTAAAAACAGTAAATGATCTCTAGGATGAACAGTTCCATCCCCTTCATAGCGGTTATCCGCAACACGTTCAATAATTTTCATAGGTATTTTATATGGTATTACTTCCTCACCTGGCGCCTCATCCACTACCGTTGCAGTAGTAGTAGATTTCCCAAATAGAAGTTCAAGGGAGGATCTCTCCATAATGACTTATAGCAGCAAGCAGAAACAAAATCAGCACGTACAGTAAAAGTTTCCTTACCAATTCCACTTACCAATAGCGCTTCACTCCCCGGCAACGGCGCCAGAAAATAGTCTTGATGACCCACAAGTATAGGGGGTGTATCGTAGTACTTTCGATAAATAAGAGTGTCGAACCCAACGAGGAGCAGAAGGTGTTGACAAGCAGTTTTGATGAAGGATTCACTGTAAATGCTCACAGACAAGTATTCAGGGGGTTTTGATATTGCAGATAAATAAAGTACAAGTAAATAAAATGCGAGAGAAATAATTGCAGCGAGTGACCCAATCCTTTTTAGCACAAAGGACAAGCCGGTTTGTTTACTTATAATGACCAAACGTTCTTGAGGACACACGGGATTTTAGTCTAGTGCTTTCGCTTCATACGGCTGATTAATCTTCATTGTTTTGATAAGTGTTGTGTGGGTGAACCTATGCTAATGCACCGCCCTTCCTAGGACTAATACATACTTGTGATTATACCCCTTGCAAGCATCCGCAAATACAAGAAAGTAATTAAGATAAATCTAACCACAACCTTAAACTCGAGATCCTGCTATCCCTCCTCCACCGATATACTAACGGGGGTTTAGGTTGCTGTCACTCCGGCAACCCCACAATTAGCAAACGAATACAAGATGCACTCCCCTAGGCCCATAAAGGTGAAGTATCATGTAGTCGACGTTCACATGACACCACTAGAAGAGTAACACCACAACTTAAATATCATAACATTGAATTCTACTCAACAATAATTCACTACTAACATTTAGACTTCACCCATGTCCTCAAGAACTAAACGAACTACTCACGAGACATCATATGGAACATGATCAGAGGTGATATGATGATGAATAACAATCTGAACATAAACCTTGGTTCAATGGTTTCACTCAATAGCATCAATAACAAGTAGTAATCAACACCGGGAGAGTTTCCCCTATCAAACAATCAAGATCCAACCCAAATCGTTACAGCGGTGACGAGATGCAGCGGTGGAGATGGCGGTGTAGATGATGGAGATGATGATGATGATGATGATGATGATGGAGATGATGTCCAGCTCGTTGACGATGGCGATGGCGTCGATTTCCCTCCGGAGGGAATTTCCCCGGATTCCCCGCCGCCGAGAGCTCTTTTCTCTCGGTGTTTCTCCGCCCGCAGAGGCGGCTCTGTCAATTCTCCGTAACTCCCGGTCTTAGGTTTTCGGGACGAAGAAGTACGCGAAGGAGAGGCGGCCGAGAGGGCTGGGGCCCCCTCCCCACAAGGCGGCGCGGCCGGCCAGGGCCCGCGCGGCCTATGGGGGGGCCCATGGCCCCTCTCGGCCCCTCCTTTTGGCTCCCTTCGTCTTCTGGAAAAATAGGAATTTTCGTATAATTGCCGTCAATTGTTGATCTTCAGAAATATGGTACTGACGGTGCTTTTTCCAGAATCCTGACTCCGGTGAATAATTCTCCAATGATCATGAAACATGCAAAATAGATGAAATAACATAAGTATCATCTCTAAATACGAAATATATCAATGAATAACAGCAAATTATGATATAAAATAGTGATGCAAAATGGACGTATCACAGTCGACGACGATGCACATGATCCGTTGGATCGTGTTCTAATCGTGCGATCCAGATAGAACCATACCGTTTCGCGTTTAAATAGTCAGTGACAGGTGGAGCCCACCTTGGCAGGCAGCCCACGCGTGCGAGCCACGCTGCTGGGCTGGCCCGTTTCTTTTTCACCCCTGTGGCCCGTTAAGCTTTCACGCCAGGCCCAAAAATTCAAATCTAGTTTTTCTGTTTCAATTCAAATTCAATACTGGACCCTTTTTCAAATTTGAATAGAATCAAATCTACTGAACCAAATTTGATAAAAATTTATATATTTGGAAAGCTTATGAAATTATCTAAACAACCACACTGGTCTCAACCCTAGATTCATGGTACAAATAATGTAGTAAAAATAACAAGGCAGGGCCTTTTCAAACTTCAAATATTTACGAAAAATCAACCATAAATGATTTTGAGTTGATTCCAACTCTCAAAAATCACATTTCATATTGTCTATCTTAATATGTAAAAATATGGCATAGTTGTTTACTATGATCATGGGCTAGAGCCAAATAATGGCTATGTGGCCATTTCTAGTCCATTTAAATTATCTCAGTTAATTTATTTAAATAGTATGAGAGTTACTCTCTCATTTAAATCTTGGTCCTAAGTAATTCAATAAGAGGTAACGACCTTGGTATCATGAACCTCATATTTTATTACTTAGTGATATTAAATCATTACCATGCTAGTATTAAATTGCATGAGGTGTAGCACCTCATTTAAATCATTCTTCCTAGTGATAAATATGAAGTGTTGACCTTGGTCAACATGTGTTCATACCTTATTATTTGAGGAGATTAAATCTTAATAGGATTCAATGAGAGGAAATTATTTCTCCAAAGAACTAAATAGAAATCCTAATCAATATTTGTAATGAGAGGAAATTATTTTTCTTTAAAAGAAAACAAAGTCAATCAACATGCTAATGATGATGTGATGCTAGCATAGTTTGTGTGAACCATTGGTGTGTTTAGTCTAGCACTTAAGATTTGTTTGGTGATGGTATACTTCGTATTCGTGTATAGACGCTAGTACCGAGGAATACCCGGAGGAGGAGGTCTACTTTGAAGAGGAGGAAGAGAACTTTGATCACTACCCCACTCAAGGCAAGCTAATATTCTTGCAAGCCACCCTAATGCAAAGCTCTACAAGAGCAAGGCACCATTACGTGTTACTATATGCTTAATGTTCCTATCCCAAGTTTTTACCTTTCAAGTCTTTGATTTTGGTTTATCAAAGTTTACTTTTTGATTCATGATTCACTTGGTTTAGATATAGAGTAGAACAAGAGCATCAAACCTAGCCTAAAGCAATACAAGCTAGTTAGCACCCCTCATGACTAGTTGCTAGTGCTAACAAATAAAATTGACTACTCTAGATGGGAACATGTGAAATGAAATGACTTTGAAAACCTTGGAATGATGAGTCATTCCATTGAGAGATTTTGAAGTTGAATAGGACATGAATGACTTGGTGAATTTTGACAAAAACTTATGATTGGGTTCGGATGCGATACAATTCCAATTATACAAGTACCCCCACAATACCTGATTATGGGTAGGGCTTCACTAGAAGTTTATGTATTTTAGTATGGGTTCCCTCTAAACAAGCGTCATAGGGGTTATGCCGAGGCTGCCTCCGTTGAAAGTGAAATGATGTGAATATGAGGTGAATGTACGACCCAAGCCCTGTGCAGTTCCCGGGTTGACGGTTTGTCCACCGGGAGGCCAAGCTCATGGGGAGAGGTGCCTATACTAGGGTATATAAGTGAAAGGTTATGGTTGATGATCCGCGTACTGAGTTACGATTATTCAGGGCTATCCCGACGGATGTAATCAAAAGTTGTGGCACAAGAGTACAACCTCTGCAGAGTGAAACTTATTCGAATAGCCGTGTCCACGGTTACGGACGATTGGAAATGCCATACTGTTCCGTTGTCAGATCTTTTTCATAAAAAGGAATGATGAATCGAAAGGTGACTTGACTTGAATCACAACTGAGTTGTGGGAATGACACTAATGCATGTTCCCACTTGAGTTAGTTAGCAAATGAGGAGTCTTTTACTAAATGTTTATGAACTAAAATTGGCATTATGCAAATAAACCTAGAGCTTAGCACCCCCTTACTAAAATTGATAATTACTTACATTAGTATTAGTTTGCGAGTACTTTAAAGTACTCATGGCTGTGTCCCTGGCTATTCAAATGCCAGACTATGAAGAGGAGCCACAGTATCAAGACGACGGTCAACAGGACGTCTACGATAACTAGGAGCATCTTCTGACGTCAAGCGTTGCCTGTGGAATAGATAGTCCACTACTACTTCGCTTCCGCTACGTATTGTGTTGTTGATTATTAGATCAATTATTTGTGTAATATTGAATCATGTGATCTATTGTTGTAAGACGATTATGTGTTGTAATAAGTGATGACTCTATGATATCAACTGTTATGTCTCGCAAAAACAATCTTCCTGGGATTGCGATGTATGGCATAATAGGCATCTGGACTTAAAAATCCGGGTGTTGACAAGTTGGTATCAGAGCCATTGTTCGACCTTAGGAGACCCTAGTTAGAATGGACGTCTGAAAAACTTAGTTTCAAAACCAATGAAGTGAATAGTTATGAAAACATATTCACACTCTTACCCTTGAGATCTTTTCAAAATGATAAGTTCATGCTCTTCCTTATAAAGCTACCTAAAATTTTGACACACTTGCACCTCTCTAACTTACTCATCCAATTACTCTACAGATGGAGCAGTTCACCCAGACCAAGTTCTGCCAGTTGGGCAATGAAGGAGGCCTGATTTTCGAGAAGGACTTGAAGGAGTTAGCTGAGTACCTCGAGCGCCCGTTCCCGGAGTTCTTCGGGGGTTGATGCGCGTAAATGTACACGTCCGTTGGGAACCCCAAGAGGAAGGTATGATGCGCACAGTGGCAAGTTTTCCCTCAGAAAGAAACCAAGGTTTAATCGAACCAGGAGGAGCCAAGAAGCACGTTGAGGGTTGATGGTGGCGAAATGTGATGCGGCGCAACAACAGGGATTCCGGCGCCAACGTGGAATCTGCACAACAAAACCAAAGTACTTTGCCCCAACGAAACAGTGAGGTTGTCAATCTCACCGGCTTGCTGTAAGAAAGGATTAAGCGTATCGAGTGGAAGATGATTGTTTGCAAGAAAACAAAAAACAAGTATTGCAGAGATTGTATGCTATGTAAAGAATAGGACCGGGGTCCACAGGTTCACTAGAGGTGTCTCTCCCATAAGATAAAAGCATGTTGGGTGAACAAATTACAGTCGGGCAATTGACAAATAGAGAAGGGCATAACAATGCATATACATGATATGATAAATATAGTGAGATTTAATTGGGCATTACGACAAAGTACATAGACCGCCATCCAACTGCATCTATGCCTAAAAAGTCCACCTTCGGTTATCATCCGAACCCCATTCAGTATTAAGTTGCTAAGCAACAGACAATTGCATTAAGTATGGTGCGTAATGTAATCGACAACTACATCCTTAGACATAGAATCAATGTTTTATCCCTAGTGGCAACAACACATCACAACCTTAGAACTTTCTGTCACTCCCAGTGTCAATGAAGGCATGAACCCACTATCGAGCATAAATACTCCCTCTTGGAGTTAAGAGTACAAACTTGGCCAGAGCCTCTACTAATAATGGAGAGCATGCAAGATCATAAACAACACATAAACAATAGATTGATAATCACCATAACATAGTATTCTCTATCCATTGGATCCCGACAAACACAACATATAGAATTACATATAGATGATCTTGATCATGTTAGGCAGCTCACAAGATCCGGCAATGAAGCACATAAGGAGAAGACGACCATCTAGCTACTGTTATGGACCCATAGTCCAGGGGTGAACTACTCACTCATCACTCCGGAGGCGATCATGGCGATGAAGAGTCCTCCGGGAGATGAATCCCCTCTCCGGAGGGAGGCGATCTCCTGAATCCCACGAGATGGGATTCGCGGCGGCGGCGTCTCTGGAAGGTTTTCCGTATCGTGGCTCTCGGTACTAGGGTTTTCGCGACGGAGGCTTTAAGTAGGCGAAAGGGCAGGTCAAGAGGCGGCGCGAGGGCCCACACCACAGCCGGCGCGGCCCAGCCGCGCCGCCCTATGGTGACGGCGCCTCGTGGCCCCACTTCCTTCCCTCTTCGGTCTTCTGGAAGCTCCGTGCAAAAATAGGACCCTGGCGGTGATTTCGTCCAATTCCGAGAATATTTCCTTACTAGGATTTCTGAAACCAAAAACAGCAGAAAACAACAACTGGCTCTTCGGCATCTTGTTAATAGGTTAGTTCCAGAAAATGCGTAAATACGACATATAATGTGCATAAAACATGTAGGTATCATCAATAAAGTAGCATGGAACATAAGAAATTATCGATACGTTGGAGACGTATCAGCATCCCCAAGCTTAGTTCTGCTCGTCCCGAGCAGGTAAAACGATAACAAAGATAATTTCTGAAGTGACATGCCATCATAATCTTGATCATACTATTTGTAAACATATGTAATGAATGCAGCGATCAAAACAAAGGTAATGACATGAGTAAACAAGTGAATCATAAAGCAAAGACTTTTCATGAATAGTACTTCAAGACAAGCATCAATAAGTCTTGCATAAGAGTTAACTCATAAAGCAATAAATCAAAGTAAAGGTATTGAAGCAACACAAAGGAAGATTAAGTTTCAGCGGTTGCTTTCAACTTATAACATGTATATCTCATGGATATTGTCAACATAAAGTAATATAACAAGTGCAATATGCAATTATGTAGGAATCAATGCACAGTTCACACAAGTGTTTGCTTCTTAAGGTGGAGGAAGATAGGTAAACTGACTCAACAATAAAAGTAAAAGAATGGTCCTTCAAAGAGGAAAGCATCGATTGCTGTATTTGTGCTAGAGCTTTTATTTTGAAAACATGAAACAATTTTGTCAACGGTAGTAATAAAGCATATGAGTTATGTAAATTATATCTTACAAGTTGCAAGCCTCATGCATAGTATACTAATAGTGCCCGCACCTTGTCCTACTTAGCTTGGACTACCGGATCTTTGCATGCCATGTTTCAACCAAGTGTCACAAAGGGGTACCTCCATGCCGCCTGTACAAAGGTCTAAGGAGAATGCTCGCATTTTGGATTTCTCGCTTTTTATTATTCTCAACTTAGACATCCATACCGGGACAACATGGACAACAGATAATGGACTCCTCTTAAATGCATAAGCATGTAGCAATGATTATTATTCTCATATGAGATTGAGGATATATGTCCAAAACTGAAACTTCAACCATGATTCATGGCTTTAGTTAGCGGCCCAATGTTCTTCTCTAACAATTTTGCATGCTCCAACCACTAAGGTGATAGATCCTTCAGACAAGACGGACATGCATAGCAACTCACATGATATTCAACAATAGTTGATGGCGTTCCCCAGAAGCATGGTTATCGCACAACAAGCAACTTAATAAAAGATAAAGTGCATAAGTACATATTCAATACTACGATAGTTTTTAAGGCTATTTTGTCCCATGAGCTATATATTGCAAAGGTGAATGATGGAATTTTAAAGGTAGCACTCAAGCAATTTACTTTGGAATGGCGGAGAAATACCATGTAGTAGGTAGGTATGGTGGACACAAATGGCATAGTAGTTGGCTCAAGGATTTTGGATGCATGAGAAGTATTCCCTCTCGATACAAGGTTTAGGCTAGCAAGGTTATTTGAAGCAAACTCAAGAAGGAACCGGTGCAGCAAAACTCACATAAATAACATATTGTAAACATTATAAGACTCTACACCGTCTTCCTTGTTGTTCAAAACTCAATACTAGATATTATCTAGACCTTAGAGAGACCAAATATGCAAATCAAATTTTAGCAAGCTCTATGTATTTCTTCATTAATGGGTGCAAAGCATATGATGCAAGAGCTTAAACATGAGCACAACAATTGCCAAGTATCACATTATCCAAGACATTTTAGAATTACTACATGTAGCATTTTCCAATTCCAACCATATAACAATTTAACGAAGAAGAAACTTCGCCATGAACATTATGAGTAAAGCCTAAGGACATATCTGTCCATATGCAACAGCGGAGCGTGTCTCTCTCCCACAAAGTGAATGCTAGGATCCATTTTATTCAAACAAAAAAAAAAACAAAAACAAACCGACGCTCCAAGTAAAGAACACAAGATGTGACTGAATAAAAATATAGTTTCAGGGGAGGAACCTGATGATGTTGTCGATGAAGAAGGGGATGCCTTGGGCATCCCCAAGCTTAGACGCTTGAGTCTTCTTAAAATATGCAGGGGTGAACCACGGGGGCATCCCCAAGCTTAGAGCTTTCACTCCTCTTGATCATAGTATATCATTCTCCTCTCTTGACCCTTGAAAACTTCCTTCACACCAAACTTCAAGCAAACTCATTAGAGGGTTAGTGCACAATTAATAATTCACACATTCAGAGGTGACACAAACATTCTTTACACTTCTGGACATTGCATAAAGCTACTGGACATTAATGGATCAAAGAAATAAATCCAACATAGCAAAAGAGGCCATGCGAAATAAAAGGCAGAATCTGTCAAAAACAGAACAGTCCGTAAAGACGAATTTTAGGATGGCACCAGACTTGCTCAAATGGAAAAACTCAAAACTAATGAAAGTTGCGTACGTATCTGAGGATCACGCTCGTAAATTGGCAGATTTTTTCGAATTTTCTACAGAGGCCTGTGCCCAGATTCGTGACAGACAGCAATGCTGTTTCTGCGCAGCGATCCCAAATATAACATCAACTTTGACATAGAAACTTTACTTGGCACAAAAACATGATAAGGAGAGGTTGCTACAGTAGTAAACAACTTCCAAGACTCAAATATAAAACAAAGTACTGTAGTAAAAACATGGGTTGTCTCCCATAAGCGCTTTTCTTTAACGCCTTTCAGCTAGGCGCAGAAATCAAGTAACATCGAGAGTAGAAGCATCAACATCATAACTTATTCTAATAATAGAATCAAAAGGCAACTTCATTCTCTTTCTAGGGAAGTGTTCCATACCTTTCTTGAGAGGAAATTTATATTTAATATTACCTTCCCTCATATCAATAACAGCACCAACGGTTCGAAGAAAAGGTCTTCCCAACACAATAGGACAAGATGTATTGCATTCGATATCCAAAACAACAAAATCAACGGGGACAAGGTTATTGTTAACCGTAATGCGCACATTATCAATCCTCCCCAAAGGTTTCTTTTTAACATTATCGGCAAGATTAACATCCAAATAACAATTCTTCAATGGTGGCAAGTCAAGCATATCATAAATTTTTTAGGCATAACAGAAATACTTGCACCAAGATCACATAAAGCATTACATTCAAAGTCATTGAATTTCATTTTAATGATGGGCTCCCAACCATCTTCTAACTTTCTAGGAATAGAAGTTTCAAGTTTTAGTTTCTCTTCTCTAGCTTTTATGAGAGCATTTGTAATATGTTTTGTAAAGGCTAAGTTTATAGCACTAGCATTAGGACTTTTAGCAAGTTTTTGTAAGAACTTTATAACTTCAGAGATGTGACAATCATCAAAATCTAAATCATTATGAGCTACAGCAATGGGATCATTGTTCCCAAGGTTGGAAAAAATTTCAGCAGTTTTATCACAAGCAGTTTCAGCAGTTTTAGCAATTTCAGGCATTTTGTTCGCTTTGCACTAGAAGTAGAAACATTGCCAACACCAATTATTTTACCATTGATAGTAGGAGGTGCAGCAACATGTGAAGAATTAACATTACTAGTGGTGGTAATAGTCCAAACTTTAGCTACATTATTCTCTTTAGCTAGTTTTTCATTTTCTTCTCTATCCCACCTAGCACGCAGTTCAGCCATTAATCTTATATTCTCATTAATTCTAACTTGGATGGCATTTGCTGTAGTAGTAATCTTATTATCAATATCATTATTAGGCATAACTTTCAATTTTAAAAGATTAACATCAGAGGCAAGTCTATCAACTCTAGAAGCAATAATATCAATTTTATCAAGCTTTTCCTCAACATATTTGTTAAAAGCAGTTTGTGTACTAATAAATTCTTTAAGCATGGCTTCAAGACCAGAGGGTACACTCCTATTATTATTGTAAGAATTCCCATAAGAATTACCATAACCATTACCATTAGCAAAAGGATATGGCCTATAGTTATTACCAGAGTTGTTCCTATAAGCATTGTTGTTGAAATTATTATTTTTAATGAAAATCACATCAACATTTTCTTCTTGAGCAACCAATGAAGCTAAAGGAACATTATTTGGATCAACATTAGATCTACCATTCACAAGCATAGACATAATCGCATCAATCTTATCACTCAAGGAAGAGGTTTCTTCAACAGAATTTACCTTCTTACCTTGTGGAGCTCTTTCCGTGTGCCATTTAGAGTAATTTATCATCATATCATCAAGAAGTTTTGTAGCCGCCCCCAAAGTGATGGACATAAAGGTACCTCCAGCAGCTGAATCCAATAAATTCCGCGAAGAAAAATTTAGTCCTGCATAGAAGGTTTGGATGATCATCCAAGTAGTCAGTCCATGGGTTGGGAAATTCTTTACCAAAGTTTTCATTCTCTCCCATGCTTGAGCAACATGTTCAGTATCTAATTGCTTAAAATTCATTATGCTACTTCTCAAAGATATAATTTTAGCGGGAGGATAATATCTACCAATAAAAGCATCCTTACATTTAGTCCATGAATCAATACTATTCTTAGGCAAAGATAGCAACCAATCTTTAGCTCTTCCTCTTAATGAGAAAGGAAACACTTTCAATTTAATAATATCACCATCTACATCCTTATACTTTTGCATTTCACAAAGTTCAACAAAATTATTGAGATGGGCAGCAGCATCATCAGAACTAACACCAGAAAATTGATCTCTCATAACCAGGTTCAGTAAAGCAGGTTTAATTTCAAAGAATTCTGCTGTAGTAGCAGGTGGAGCAATAGGTGTGCATAGGAAATCATTATTATTTGCGTTTGTGAAGTCACACAACTTAGTATTTTCAGGGGTATTCATTTTAGCAACAGTAAATAAAACAAACTAGATAAAGTAAATGCAAGTAACTATTTTTTTTTTGTTTTCGATATAGTGAGCAAGATAATAAATAAAGTAAAACTAGCAACTAATTTTTTTGTGTTTTGTTTAGGTGTAGCAAACAAAGTAGTAAATAAAATAAAGCAAGACAAAAACAAAGTAAAGAGATTGAGAAGTGGAGACTCCCCTTGCAGCGTGTCTTGATCTCCCCGGCAACGGCGCCAGAAAACAGTGCTTGATGCGCGTAAATGTACACGTCCGTTGGGAACCCCAAGAGGAAGGTATGATGCGCACAGTGGCAAGTTTTCCCTCAGAAAGAAACCAAGGTTTAATCGAACCAGGAGGAGCCAAGAAGCACGTTGAAGGTTGATGGTGGCGAAATGTGATGCGGCGCAACAACAGGGATTCCGGCGCCAACGTGGAATCTGCACAACAAAACCAAAGTACTTTGCCCCAACGAAACTGTGAGGTTGTCAATCTCACCGGCTTGCTGTAACAAAGGATTAAGCGTATCGAGTGGAAGATGATTGTTTGCAAGAAAACAGTAAAACAAGTATTGCAGTAGATTGTATGCTATGTAAAGAATAGGACCGGGGTCCACAGTTCACTAGAGGTGTCTCTCCCATAAGATAAAAGCATGTTGGGTGAACAAATTACAGTCGGGCAATTGACAAATAGAGAAGGGCATAACAATGCATATACATGATATGATAAATATAGTGAGATTTAATTGGGCATTACGACAAAGTACATAGACCGCCATCCAACTGCATCTATGCCTAAAAAGTCCACCTTCAGGTTATCGTCCGAACCCCATTCAGTATTAAGTTGCTAAGCAACAGACAATTGCATTAAGTATGGTGCGTAATGTAATCCACAACTACATCCTTAGACATAGAATCAATGTTTTATCCCTAGTGGCAACAGCACATCACAACCTTAGAACTTTCTCACTGTCCCAGGTGTCAATGAAGGCATGAACCCACTATCGAGCATAAATACTCCCTCTTGGAGTTAAGAGTACGATGTCTACGTTCCCCTCCTTTCCTGTAGACAGTGTTGGGCCTCCAAGTGCAGAGGTTTGTAGAACAGCAGCAAGTTTTCCCTTAAGTGGATCACCCAAGGTTTATCGAACTCGGGAGGAAGAGGTCAAAGATATCCCTCTCATGCAACCCTGCAACCACAAAGCAAGAAGTCTCTTGTGTCCCCAACACACCAATAGGTGCACTAGTTCGGCGAAGAGATAGTGAAATACAGGTGGTATGAATATATATGAGCAGTAGCAACGGTGCCAGAAAATAGCTTGCTGGCGTGTAGTTGATGGTGGTAGTATTGCAGCAGTAGTAACACAGTAAAACAGTAAACAAGCAGTAGTAACTCAGCAGTATTTAGGAACAAGGCCTAGGGATTACACTTTCACTAGTGGACACTCTCAACATTGATCACATAACAGAATAGATAAATGCATACTCTACACTTTTGTTGGATGATGAACACATTGCGTAGGATTACACGAACCCTCAATGCCGGAGTTAACAAGCTCCACAATAATGCTCATATTTTAGTAACCTTTAGTGTAAGATAGATCAAAAGACTAAACCAAGTACTAGCATAGCATGCACACTGTCACCTTCATGCATATGTAGGAGGAATAGATCACATCAATATTATCATAGCAATAGTTAACTTCGCAATCTACAAGAGATCATGATCATAGCATAAACCAAGTACTAACACGGTGCACGCACTGTCACCTTTGCACACATGCAGGAGGAATAAAACTACTTTAATAACACATCACTAGAGTAGCACATAGATAAATTGTGATACAAACACATTGCAATCATCAAGAGATATAAATAAGCACTTCACTACGCTCTTCAACAGTGAATAAGTACTTCGTGAAATATAGCCTAAGAGACCCACACGGTGCACACACTGTCACCTTTACACACGTGGGACAAGGAGTCTCCGGAGATCACATAAGTAAAACCCACTTGACTAGCATAATGACATCTAGATTACAAGCATCATCATATGAATCTCAATCATGTAAGGCAGCTCATGAGATTATTGTATTGAACTACATAGGAGAGAGATGAACCACATAGCTACCGGTACAGCCCCGAGCCTCGATGGAGAACTACTCCCTCCTCATGGGAGCAGCAGCGGTGATGAAGATGGCGGTGGAGATGGCAGCGGTGTCGATGGAGAAGCCTTCCGGGGCACTTCCCCGTCCCGGGTGCCGGAACAGAGACTCCTGTCCCCCAGATCTTGGCTTCGCGATGACGGCGGCTCTGAACTTTTCTCGTATCGTGGCTTCCTCCGTAAGGGTTTTCGTCAGGGACCTTTATATAGGCGAAGAGGCGGCGTCGAAGGTCGAAGGGGCGACCACACCATAGGGTGGCGCGGCCCAGCCCGGCCGCGCCACCCTATCATCTGGGGCCCACAGGGCCCCCCTCTGGCGGCTCTCGGGTGTTGGATGCTTCCGGGCAAAATAGGAACCTGGGCGTTGATTTCGTCCAATTCCGAGAATATTTCGTTACTAGGATTTCTGAAACCAAAAAGCAGAAAACAGGAACTGCACTTCGGCATCTTGTTAATAGGTTAGTTCCGAAAATGCGTAAATACGACATATAATGTGCATAAAACATGTAGGTATCATCAATAAAGTAGCATGGAACATAAGAAATTATCGATACGTTGGAGACGTATCAGCATCCCCAAGCTTAGTTCTGCTCGTCCCGAGCAGGTAAAACGATAACAAAGATAATTTCTTAAGTGACATGCCATCATAATCTTGATCATACTATTGTAAGCATATGAGATGAATGCAGCGATCAAAACAATGGTAATGACATGAGTAAACAAGTGAATCATAAAGCAAAGACTTTTCATGAATAGTACTTCAAGACAAGCATAAATAAGTCTTGCATAAGAGTTAACTCATAAAGCAATAAATCAAAGTAAAGATATTGAAGCAACACAAAGGAAGATTAAGTTTCAGCGGTTGCTTTCAACTTATAACATGTATATCTCATGGATAGTGTCAATATAAAGTAATATAACAAGTGCAATATGCAAGTATGTAGGAATCAATGCACAGTTCACACAAGTGTTTGCTTCTTAAGGTGGAAGGAGATAGGTGAACTGACTCAACATAAAAGTAAAAGAAAGGTCCTTCAAAGAGGAAAGCATCGATTGCTATATTTGTGCTAGAGCTTTTATTTTGAAAACATGAAACAATTTTGTCAACGGTAGTAATAAAGCATATGAGTTATGTAAATTATATCTTACAAGTTGCAAGCCTCATGCATAGTATACTAATAGTGCCCGCACCTCGTCCTACTTAGCTTGGACTACCGGATCTTTGCATGCCATGTTTCAACCAAGTGTCACAAAGGGGTACCTCCATGCCGCCTGTACAAAGGTCTAAGGAGAATGCTCGCATTTTGGATTTCTCGCTTTTGATTATTCTCAACTTAGACATCCATACCGGGACAACATGGACAACAGATAATGGACTCCTCTTTAATGCATAAGCATGTAGCAACAATTATTATTCTCATATGAGATTGAGGATATATGTCCAAAACTGAAACTTCAACCATGATTCATGGCTTTAGTTAGCGGCCCAATGTTCTTCTCTAACAATTTTGCATGCTCCAACCACTAAAATGATAGATCCTTCAGACAAGACGGACATGCATAGCAACTCACATGATATTCAACAATAGTTGATGGCGTTCCCCAGAAGCATGGTTATCGCACAACAAGCAACTTAATAAAAGATAAAGTGCATAAGTACATATTCAATACTACGATAGTTTTTAAGGCTATTTTGTCCCATGAGCTATATATTGCAAAGGTGAATGATGGAATTTTAAAGGTAGCACTCAAGCAATTTACTTTGGAATGGCGGAGAAATACCATGTAGTAGGTAGGTATGGTGGACACAAATGGCATAGTAGTTGGCTCAAGGATTTTGGATGCATGAGAAGTATTCCCTCTCGATACAAGGTTTAGGCTAGCAAGGTTATTTGAAGCAAACTCAAGGATGAACAAGTGCAGCAAAACTCACATAAAAGACATATTGTAAACATTATAAGACTCTACACCGTCTTCCTTGTTGTTCAAAACTCAATACTAGATATTATCTAGACCTTAGAGAGACCAAATATGCAAATCAAATTTTAGCAAGCTCTATGTATTTCTTCATTAATGGGTGCAAAGCATATGATACAAGAGCTTAAACATGAGCACAACAATTGCCAAGTATCACATTATCCAAGACATTTTACCAATTACTACATGTAGCATTTTTCCAATTCCAACCATATAACAATATAACGAAGAGGAAACTTCGCCATGAATATTATGAGCTAAGAACACATGTGTTCATACGAACCAGCGGAGCGTGTCTCTCTCCCACACAAGGATGAACTTATTCAGAGAACTAAGATAACAAAACAAAAACAAAAATAAAAGCACACAGACGCTCCAAGTAAAGTACATAAGATGTGACCGAATAAAAATATAGTTTCAAGAGAAGGAACCTGATACTTTGTCGATGAAGAAGGGGATGCCTTGGGCATCCCCAAGCTTAGATGCTTGAGTCTTCTTAAAATATGCAGGGATGAACCACTGGGGCATCCCCAAGCTTAGACCTTTCACTCTTCTCGATCACATTATATCACCCTCTTCTATTGACCCTTGAAAACTTCTGCCACACCAAACTTCAAGCAAACTCATTAGAGGGTTAGTGCATAATCAAAATTCACATGTTCAGAGGTGACACAATCATTCTTAACACTTCTGGACATTGCACAAAACTTCTGAAAGTTAATGGAACAAAGAAACTCATTCAACTTAACAAAAGCGGCAATGCGAAATAAAAGGCAGAATCTGTCAAAAACAGAACAGTCCGTAAAGACGAATTTTAAGATGGCACCAGACTTGCTCAAATGGAAAAACTCAAAACTAATGAAAGTTGCGTACATATCTGAGGATCACGCTCGTAAATTGGCAGATTTTTTCGAATTTTCTACAGAGAACTGTGCCAGAATTCGTGACAGACAGCAATGCTGTTTCTGCGCAGCGATCCCAAATATAACATCAACTTTAACATAGAAACTTTACTTGGCACAAAAACATGATAAGGAGAGGTTGATACAGTAGTAAACAACTTCCAAGACACAAATATAAAACAAAGTACTGTAGCAAAATAACACATGGGTTATCTCCCAAGAAGTTCTTTCTTTATAGCCATTAAGATGGGCTCAGCAATTTTGGTGATAATGCTCTCATAAGAAATAGTATTTGAAGCAAAAGAGAGCATCAAGAGGCAAATTCAAAACACATTTAAGTCTAACATGCTTCCTATGCATAGGAATCTTGTAAATAAACAAGTTCATGAAGAGCAAAGTAACAAGCATAGGAAGATAAAACAAGTGTAGCTTCAAAAATTTCAGCACATAGAGAGGCATTTTAGTAACATAAAAATTTCTACAACCATATTTTCCTCTCTCATAATAACTTTCAGTAGCAACATGAGCAAACTCAACAATATAACTATCACTTAAAGCATTCTTATCATGAGTCTCATGCATAAAATAATTACTACTCCCAACATAAGCATAGTCATTCTTATTAATTGTAGTGGGAGCAAATTCAACAAAGTAGCTATCAAATATAGGAGGTATATTGTAATCATAATCAAATTTATCCTCCATAACAGGTGGTAACAAAAGACTACTATCATTATAATCATCATAAATAGGAGGCAAAGTATCATCAAAGTAAATTTTCTCCTCAATGCTTGGGGGACTAAAAATATCATGCTCATCAAAACCAGCTTCCCCAAGCTTAGAATTTTCCATAGCATTAGCAACAATGGTGTTCAAAGCATTCATACTAATAACATTCCCATTATCATGCATATAAAGTTCCATGGGTTTTTTAATTCTTTCTTCAAACACATCATGTCCTAATTCAAGATAAAGTTCATAAAGATCTCTCATATTTTTGTTGTTTTCCATTATGCCTAACTAGTGTAAACAAGAAACCAAATGTCGCAATTGCAGAGTCTAAAGGAAATAGCTTCGAGCACACACACAATGGCGCCAGAAAAGTACTGTTACCTGGAACCGAAGTATGAGTGCCTTTTACCTTTCCTCCCCGGCAACGGCGCCAGAAAATAGCTTGATAGCCGAGATCCGGAGTGTGAGTACCTTTTACCTTTCCTCCCCGGCAACGGCGCCAGAGGTCAAAGATATCCCTCTCATGCAACCCTGCAACCACAAAGCAAGAAGTCTCTTGTGTCCCCAACACACCAATAGGTGCACTAGTTCGGCGAAGAGATAGTGAAATACAGGTGGTATGAATATATATGAGCAGTAGCAACGTGCCAGAAAATAGCTTGCTGGCGTGTAGTTGATGGTGGTAGTATTGCAGTAGTAACACAGTAAAACAGTAAACAAGCAGTAGTAACTCAGCAGTATTTAGGAACAAGGCCTAGGGATTACACTTTCACTAGTGGACACTCTCAACATTGATCACATAACAGAATAGATAAATGCATACTCTACACTTTTGTTGGATGATGAACACATTGCGTAGGATTACACGAACCCTCAATGCCGGAGTTAACAAGCTCCACAATAATGCTCATATTTTAGTAACCTTTAGTGTAAGATAGATCAAAAGACTAAACCAAGTACTAGCATAGCATGCACACTGTCACCTTCATGCATATGTAGGAGGAATAGATCACATCAATATTATCATAGCAATAGTTAACTTCGCAATCTACAAGAGATCATGATCATAGCATAAACCAAGTACTAACACGGTGCACGCACTGTCACCTTTGCACACATGCAGGAGGAATAAAACTACTTTAATAACACATCACTAGAGTAGCACATAGATAAATTGTGATACAAACACATTGCAATCATCAAGAGATATAAATAAGCACTTCACTACGCTCTTCAACAGTGAATAAGTACTTCGTGAAATATAGCCTAAGAGACCCACACGGTGCACACACTGTCACCTTTACACACGTGGGACAAGGAGTCTCCGGAGATCACATAAGTAAAACCCACTTGACTAGCATAATGACATCTAGATTACAAGCATCATCATATGAATCTCAATCATGTAAGGCAGCTCATGAGATTATTGTATTGAACTACATAGGAGAGAGATGAACCACATAGCTACCGGTACAGCCCCGAGCCTCGATGGAGAACTACTCCCTCCTCATGGGAGAGCAGCGGTGATGAAGATGGCGGTGGAGATGGCAGCGGTGTCGATGGAGAAGCCTTCCGGGGCACTTCCCCGTCCGGCAGGGTGTGTCTGAAGATTTGGCTCCCGGCGGCCTGTTTTCTCGTACGTGGCTTCCTCCGTAAGGGCTTCCTCCATGGGGAAGAGGCGGCCAATCGAAGGGGCGTCCACATCTGGGCGCCACCACCCAGCCGGCCGCGCTAGCTCGCTATCCTGGGCCACAGGCCCCAGCGCTCTCGGGTGTTCTGGATGCTTCCGGCAAAATAGGAACCTGGGCGTTGATTTCGTCCAATTCCGAGAATATTTCGTTACTAGGATTTCTGAAACCAAAAACAGCAAAAACAGGACACTTCGGCATCTTGTTAATAGGTTAGTTCCGAAAATGCGTAAATACGACATATAATGTGCATAAAACATGTAGGTATCATCAATAAAGTAGCATGGAACATAAGAAATTATCGATACGTTGGAGACGTATCAGTACAAACTTGGCCAGAGCCTCTACTAATAACGGAGAGCATGCAAGATCATAAACAACACATAAACAATAGATTGATAATCACCATAACATAGTATTCTCTATCCATCGGATCCCGACAAACACAACATATAGAATTACATATAGATGATCTTGATCATGTTAGGCAGCTCACAAGATCCGACAATGAAGCACATAAGGAGAAGACGACCATCTAGCTACTGCTATGGACCCATAGTCCAGGGGTGAACTACTCACTCATCACTCCGGAGGCGATCATGGCGATGAAGAGTCCTCCGGGAGATGAATCCCTCTTCGGCAGGGTGCCGGAGGCGATCTCCTGAATCCCCCGAGATGGGATTCGCGGCGGCGGCGTCTCTGGAAGGTTTTCCGTACCGTGGCTCTCGTACTGGGGTTTTCGCGACGGAGGCTTTAAGTAGGCGAAGGGCAGGTCAAGAGGCGGCGCGAGGGGCCCACACCACAGGCCGGCGCGGCCAGGGCCTGGGCCTGGGCCGCCCTATGGTGACGGCGCCTCGTGGCCCCACTTCCTTCCCTCTTCGGTCTTCTGGAAGCTCCGTGCAAAAATAGGACGCTGGGTGATTTCGTCCAATTCCGAGAATATTTCCTTACTAGGATTTCTGAAACCAAAAACAGCAGAAAACAGCAACTGGCTCTTCGGCATCTTGTTAATAGGTTAGTTCCAGAAAATGCGTAAATACGACATATAATGTGCATAAAACATGTAGGTATCATCAATAAAGTAGCATGGAACATAAGAAATTATCGATACGTTGGAGACGTATCAGGGGTCAAGTCAACGACCAACCTGGAGGGCAACTGCAGTGGGTCATCATTGCTGACCTGCGAGGGAAGATGGAGCCACCCATGTCCGAGAGGATCCAGTTCTCCTTGAGGGAGAACAACTGGCGGACGGACTAGCTCGCGCCATGCAGAAGCACTTGCCCGTCTGTGTGGGCAGAACCTGCCCCAAATTCGGGAACCCGCTTCTTCCATCTTGCAAGGCATGACTCCATGGGAGCACCGATGGATCTGTCACCTCACCCCGAGGTGAAGCACCATGTGGAGCACCTTGACTTCATGCTGTGTGAGACTCGCATGGAGCTGGACAGATCCCGCGCCTACGCCAACCAGACCTACCTCCAGCTGGCACAGCATACTGAGACCATCAAGATCCTTGCCAAGGAGCGCAAGACTCTTCGCCGCCAAAATTCAAAGAAGGACTACACCATCGCTCGCCTCCGCGCGAAGATCGCCTCACTCAAGGAGACCGTCAAGGCCCAGGAGAACCAACTGAAGAACCTGGAAGGAGAAGGAGAAGACATCCAGGGAGATGGATACTCCTACGTGAGCAATGACGATGACTACGAGGAGGAAGAAGATGAAGACCTGGCCTTCCACCCCTATGTGGATGGCTATGAGTTCATGGAAGCCGGAATGGATGATTCCTTCCCGATCAATGTTGATGAAGAGTAGTTTCACATGAGCACTTGAGTAGGTGTGAGTTTGTATCGGTCCCTTGTATCGTAGAACGGTGAAATGGTTCTTAAAACCATTTGGTGTGTTAGTTGTAATGTGTGTTGCTTGAATGAATAAAAGTGTGTTTTAATTCCAATATGACAAGAACTCAAGTTTCAAATTTTTGAACTTTACCCCAAAATAAGCCATAGAAAATTCCCTCTCATCTCATGATCTATCTCAATGTTCAGATGGCCCCTCCAACTCGCAGCACAAATCAGGATGCAATGATGCAACTGTTGCAGATGATCGCAGATAGAGAGGCTGAAAGATCTGAAAGGCAAGCCAATATCGCTGCACTGCAACAGATTGCTCAGAACAACCAAGGCCATGGAAACCATGATCATCCTGGATCCAAGCTGAAGAACTTCCAAAACACTAATCCACTTGTGTTCGGCAAGACTGAAGAGCCTCTAGATGCGGATGATTGGCTCCAAACCAGGGAGAACAATCTAGTAGTTGCCGGAGTTGAAGCCAACGATAAAGTGCTGTTTGCCACACACTATTTGGCAGGGCCTGCAAGAGCCTGGTGGACGAGTGCCCGTGCATTGAATGCAGGGGAAATGATGACTTGGGCAGATTTCAAGCTCAAGTTTAGCAAGTATCATGTGCCCCCGGGTTTGATCAAGAAGATGAGGGATGAGTTCAGGGAACTCAAGCAGGGCAGAATGTCCGTGGTAGAATACCGCGACAGATTCCTCACGCTGTCAAGGTACGCCCCGGATGAGACGGACACCACTGAGAAGAGGAAGGAGAGATTCCTGAATGGACTGCACGACTAGATGCAGACTGTGCTGGTCAACATTCCTTTTGCTGACCTTGAAGCCCTGGTTGACTCAGCCATCCAGATGGAGGGAAAACTCACCAAGCCAACGAGAACCACAAACGCCGCATGATGCACCAGAATGGGCCCAGCAATACCCCAAGGTATCACCCCAGCTCAAGCGGAGGATTTGATCCGAGAAACAACAAGCCACCGATGCAGATGTCACGTCCGGGTTTTCAGAACCGGAGTGGAGGACTGATACGTCCAAAACGTATCTACTTTCCCGAACACTTTTGCTATTGTTTTGCCTCTAATTTGTGTATTTTGGATACAACTAACACGGACTAACGCTGTTTTCAGCAGAACTCCTCTGGTGTCTCGTTTTTGTGCAGAAATCCAACTTTCGGGAAAATCCTCGGAATTCTTGCAGAAGGCCCTATTTTACCAAAATATTGACGGAGCCAGAAGGGCAAAGGAGGTGGAGGCCCGAGGGCCCCACACCACATGGCGGCGCGGCCCAGGGGGGCCCGCGCGGCCATGTGGTGTGGCCCCCTCGGCCGGCCTCCGACGCCCCTTCGGACTACTTATTGGTTTCGACCTGAAAACGCACGGGAGAAGTCGAAGTCGCGAAACCCTCCAGAGCCGCCACATCGCGAAACTCCGTCTCGGGAGCCAGAAGTCTCCGTTCTGGCACTCCGCCGGGACGGGGAATTGGAGGAGATCTTCACCGCCATCACCGCCAACGCCTCTCCATCGACCAGCCATGTTTCCCCCATCCATGTGTGAGTAATTCCCCCGCTGTAGGCTGAAGGGGATGGTAGGGATTGGATGAGATTGGTCATGTAATAGTCATAAGATTGTTAGGGCATAGTGCCTAGTATCCGTAGATGTCACTTTTATGATATTGTTGCAACTTGTTATGCTTAATGCTTGTCACTAGGGCCCGAGTGCCATGATTTCAGATCTGAACATGTTATTGATTCATGAAGATATTCGTTGTTTATGATCTTACCTGCAAGTTGTATACACATGTCGCTGTCCGGAACCAATGGCCCCGAAGTGACAAGAATCGGGACAACCGGAGGGGATGGTAGTGATGTGAGGATCACATGTGTTCACGGAGTGTTAATGCTTTGCTCCGGTACTCTATTAAAAGGAGTACCTTAATATCCAGTAGTTTCCCTAGAGGCCCGGCTGCCACCGGCTGGTAGGACAAAAGATGTTGTGCAAGTTTCTCATTGCGAGCACGTACGACTATATATGGAACACATGCCTATTGATTGATTAGTACTTGGATACCGTTTTATTATTATCTGCAAATGCCCTGCTTTGATTGTTACATGAGTTTCTCTCATCCATGCAACGCCCGTTAAATCCGTCCCTGTGCCTACAGTATTTTAATCCTGCTGTTTACTATAATCACTACTGCTGTCTTTATTTCACCGCTGCTGTTATTTCACTATTTCCACTGCCATAAAACTGTTACTACTGATAAACTCTTGCGAGCAAGTCTGTTTCCAGGTGCAGCTGAATTGACAACTCCGCTGTTAAGGCTTACAAGTATTCTTTGTCTCCCCTTGTGTCGAATCAATAAATTGGGTAATACTTCCCTCGAAGACTGTTGCGATCCCCTATACTTGTGGGTCATCAAGACTATTTTCTGGCGCCGTTGCCGGGGAGCATAGCTTTATTTGGAAGTTCACTTGGATTGATATTGTTCGCTGCAAATTCTCCATTATGGGTAAACCTCGCGATACTAAGATCGCCATATTACCATCCACTACAAGAAAAGGTACAACTCTTAGTACCTCTGCTGCTCTTGATTCACCATCTGTGATTGATAAACTTGTTTCACCGCCACATGCTTCACATGCTGGTACTTCTGCTGAATCTGAAAATTCTCATAATATTGATAATGTTTCTGCTGTGCTTGATGATAGTGGTTCATTGGGATCTTTTCTAGATGCTACAATTGCTAAGTCTAGACAAATTGAAAATACTGAAACTCCTAATGAAAATGCTGCTACACCTGTTAATTCACCTGAGTCTGTTGAATATTCTAGTGATGATCTTGATGAAGATTATGTAGAGCTTGATGATGATTTTATTGAAAAATGCAATGCTACTACTGATGCAAGAAAAATTAAAAAGTTGCTTGCGAAACATGCTGTTAGATATAAACTATCTCCTGATCCTAAATTTGCCACATCTCCTATAAACATTAGGGATAAAGATTATGATTTTTCTCTTGATTTATCTCATATAGCTATTGTTGAGAAAACACCCTTTTGTGGTACTGAAAAAGAAAGTGCTGTTGAACACATGACTGAGTTATCTACTCTTAGTGGCTTGTTTTCTGATGATATTAAGATGCGTACTTATTTTGTCGCTAAATTTTTTCCTTTCTCATTAAAGGATGATGCTAAAACTTGGTATAATAATTTGCCTCCTGGTTCTATTAAAAGTCCAAAAGAATTGCTTGATGTTTTCTTCCGTAAATACTTTCCTGCTAGTGCTCAACACGCTGCTTTGCAGAGAATTTATAATTTTGACCAGGAAGATGGAGAGAAATTGCCTGAGGCTTGGGCTAGATTTTGTTCTCTTATTAGAGCTCAGCCTGACCATGATTTGGAAAAGCATGATTTACTTGATATATTTTATAGTGGACTAACTATTGAGTCTAGGGCATACCTGGATAGTTGTGCTGGTTGTGTTTTCAGGAAAAGAACTCCAGAAGACGCTGAAGAATTATTGGCTAAAATAGGCCGGAATCATGATGATTGGTCTACACCTGAACCAACCCCGACACCGATAGTGAAGAAGAGGGGTATGATTAAATTAAATGATGAAGATATGAGGGAAGCCAAGAAGTCTCTTAAAGAGAAGGGTATTAAACCTGAAGATGTGAAGAATTTACCTCCTATAGAAGATATATGTGAGACGATTCCCCCTTCATCCATGATTGAGGTACACTCTCTTCAACGCTTTACTAGGGAAGATATTCCGTATTCAAAATCTCCTGCTCAATGCTTAGATGAGTTTGATAATTATATTGTTAAGCAAGAAAACTTTAATATGAGAGTAGAGAATCATTTAATGGAAAATTCCCGAGCTATTAGTGAATTGCATGGTATTGTGGAGAGAACCTCCAATGATGTTAAGATACTTGTTAAACATTTTCAAATGGTTCAAACTCAAATTGATCAACTTACTAAAGTGCAAAATGACTTGTTGGGAAATAATTCTAAAGAAAAACATGCTTGTGAAGTAACAACTAGAGGTGGTGCTTCTACCCAGGATCCTCTATATCCTGAAGGGCATCCCAAAAGAGTTGAACAAGATTCTCAACTAATTAAAACTAGTGCTCCATCTAAGAAAAAGAAAAAGAAACATAAGAATGTTGTAGAATCCTCTGAACCTGTTAATGATCCTAATAGTATTTCTATTTCTGATGCTGAAACTGAAAGTGGTAATGAACATGAGGAAGATAATGATAAGAATGATACTCCTGATAAAGAAGAAATTGAAAAAGAACCTGAAAAGCCTGCTAAAAATAAAAAGTACACTAAAGAAGATTTTATTACTGAGAAACATGGTAATGAAAGAGAACCTTGGGTTCAAAAGCAAATGCCTTTTCCTGCTAAGAAACTAAAATCAAAGGAGGAGGAACATTATAATAAATTTTGTGATTGGATGAAACCTTTATTTTTGCAAATCCCTTTGACTGATGCTATTAAATTGCCTCCTTATTCAAAGTATATGAAAGATATTGTTACTAACAAAAGGAAAGTCCCCAATGAGGAAATTTCCACTATGCTCGCTAATTACTCCTTCAATGGTAAGATTCCAAAGAAGTTGGGCGACCCAGGTATACCGACTATTCCTTGTTCCATCAAGAATAATTATGTTAGAACTGCTCTATGTGATTTGGGAGCAGGTGTGAGTGTGATGCCTTTTTCTCTTTATAAGAGACTTGATTTAGATAAATTGATACCAACTGATATATCTTTGCAAATGGCTGATAAATCTACTGCTATTCCTGTTGGTTTATGTGAAAATGTTCCTGTTCAAGTTACTCAACATTGCTTGATATTAACTGATTTTGTTGTGTTGGAAATGCCTGAAGATGATAATATGTCCATTATTCTTGGAAGACCCTTTCTTAATACTGCAGGGGCTGTTATTGATTGCAATAAAGGCATGGTTACTTTCAATGTTGATGATAAGGAACACACTGTCTATTTTCCCAAGAGGATTGATAAAGTATGTGGAGTCAATACAATTTTTAATGTGAAAACTATCAAAGTGGGATCCATTGATTGTCCTATATATGAGCCTAAAGAAGAATATCAAACTCTTGTGATTGGATCCATATCAATTCAATATAAGGTAACATGATTGATTTGAGGTTTATTTCTTCTTATGTCATATAAAATTTATTTGGTAGCAAGACTTGATCAACCTTGTTAACAAGTATATTTTATTGCATAAAAGAGCTAAACAACATTTCTTTCTTTCTTTCTCCCTCCACCTATTTTACTTGCTGTAGCACTTTTGTTTTGCAATATGCTTTAGTCATTTAAGATTTTAGAAATCATTTTCCTGCGCAGTAATCATTAATTTAATACCCAGAAATGTGCATTTTTCGAAGTTCTCTAAAAATTACAAAAATTACACCGTTGGTCCTATTTTTCGACGAGGCACCTGGGAGCACCAGAGGATGACCTGTGGGGCACCAGGGGTGCCACACCATAGGCCGGCGCGGCCAGCAAGGGGGCCGCGCCACCTTGTGGTGTGGGCCACCCCTTGCCCCACTTCATCATCTCTTCCTCCCAGCATCTTCTCTCTCCCGAAAAAGCTCGTACCAAGTTTCTCTCACTCGTGTTTCTGCTCAAGAACTCGCGATTTTTCGATCTCCTTGCTCAGCCCAGATTTCTGTTTGAAATTTGGCACATTTACTCCTTGGTATGTGACTCCTTTGATTGTCCAATTAGAATTTCATTTGGTTGAGTATATCTTGAATATTTTGCTGCTGTAGATAACATGTTTAGTGAGCTTGCATGCTTGTTCTAAGTGGAAGAAACTAGTTTTGATGCATGTTTAGTACTCTAGCAAGTTCCTATAGTAGTTCCCTTCAATTACATACCTTGAAATCAAATTTTATAATGATTGTTGAAAAATTTCAGAAAATGGAAGAAGGTGTGCCCCAATTGAACCAAGAAGAGTTGGAGGTACAGCAAGTCATGAGAGTTCATCGTGAAGAGGGAGTATACCCCTCTTATTACCCATGCACGGACTTTATGCGGAATGCAGGAATCCTGCAAGACGTTCAAACACTAATTTCCAATGCAGGATTGGGAGATTTTGCTGTTGGTGAACCTCACCAATATGCTAAACTAACGGTGTCGGTTGTGCAGGATTTCGAGTTTCACCGGTCTCAAACTGACCCCATGGTCCGGTATAAGATTTATAACAAAACTATCGACTTGCCTTTCAGTGATTTTTGTACAGCAATTAGAGTGCCGCGATGGGGATCTTGCGAGAAGATCAGGGGAACACCGCGGGAGCTCTCGAATCTTTATACAAGGATTTGTAATGGGAGGAGCTTCTCCAATGATGGTGGTAAGATTAGTAGCATTCAACATCCAGCCATCCGCTATTTTGCCTATTTCATTACAAAGTGCGTTCTTGCGAGAAGGACTGGAGGTAAATTATCTGTCCCAGACTTGGCTTTCTTAGCTGCTGCTTTGCAACAGGATAGGACTTATAATTTGGGTGCTTTAATAGCTTGTAGACTTGCTACTAACCGTGAGAAAGGAGGAATTTGTGGAGGTCTTATTGCCTCTCGCTTATTGGCTATGCATGGTGTAGGTCCTCACCATTTAGATATTCCGCTTTCTATAGAGAAACTTGATGTTTTCTCCATGATCAGGCATGAGTTTATTTCAGATGCATCTAGTTTGAACAACCTGCATTATAGGATAACTTTGTATAAGAAAAGTTGGAGTATAACTAAGAAAATTGAAAAATTAGTACGCTTGCCTGCACCTGCTTTGTTTAACCTTGATGCCAGGGACGGGTGGTCGATCACAGAAAATGAGCTAAACGCATACATAGAAAGGGAAAGCCGTCGTGCGAGGGAAGATGTGGAGGAGACCGAGGAGCATCCCGACTCTTCATCCGATGCAGCAAGCTCCTCATATCAACATCATGGTCATGTGGAGCCTCCACGATATTCTTCTGCACAGGGGCCCTATTACCACTCCATGTATGATCCACCGGCGTGGAACTCCGACCCTCGTTGGGAATGAACTCCACTTAGGCCAAAAGCCTAAGCTTGGGGGGAGGTATACCGGCATCACTCATTCTTTGCATATTATGGTTGCTGGATACTTGTACATACTTGTTTAGTCTCTAGAGTGGTTTTCTAATGAGAGGGAGATGATATTTGGGGAAGTGCTGTCCAAAAACAGATTCTGTGCTGTTACCAAAAAAATTCGTACGCACAGCCAGAACGTTATTTTGAGTTGCCAATTTTTGAGCATGTTCCCCAGGTTGTTATCTAACTTTCATTAGTTGAACACTTTTTGGTCTGAGCAATGGAAGATTTTTGTTAATTTCGATTTCTGTACTGCTGTCAGGATTTGGCAGATTTCTGTCATCCTGCTTTTCTGTGTTTCTGTTAGTTTGCGTTCTTTTGTTTTCGCTTTGTTTCTCTCCTAAAACACAAAAAGACCAAAAATATTTCTGTTGTTTCTCTTCACCATTTGTTTATTTGGTTCCTTGCTCTTAGTTTACTTTATTTGCTATCGTTAGTTTGCTATAAGAAAACCCAAAAAGATTTTGCTTTGTTTGCTTGTTTTCTTTCGTTCTTGTTTCTAATTCGAAAACACCAAAAATATTTGCTGTTCTTCTTTGGTTTGTAAAGTTCATCATGAGTTCAATGGTCTTCGGTGGCTGGAGCGTGGTTTTCATTTTATATTATCCAAGCTACACAAGTGAAAAGGCAATAATGACGATCTACGACAATCTGATTGTGGTGAGAGGCTGGTATGAACTCTATTTGTTTTCATTTTTGTACATATACTCATCCATATGATCATGCTTAGTTGGTTCATGTGAGGTATATGTTATTTGAGAAAGTCTAGTAGTTCATGATCTCTCATGTTTAGTTCCAATCTATTAATATGAGTAGCATGTCATGGATGTTTGCTTGCATTGTTTTATTCATAAGTAAGTATGGCATTGTGGTATCCTCCTCTGAATAATTCATTTATATCGACTTGGCACATGCTCACGCATGCATATGACTGAACAAAAAGTCAATTAAGCCTTGATGATTTATATTGCTTCAGAGTTCTTGTATCACTTTTATGCCTCCGTTAATTTATTTTGCCGCAAGCATGATTATGACAGTTACTGCTCTCTTGATTTGTCGCTCCCTAGTCTTTTGCTAGCCTTCACTTGTACTGAGCGGTGACGCCGCTCGTGCTTCCAAACACCTGAAAACCAAGTTGTTCCAAAAGTGTCCACCATAAATACCTATGCATGGCATTTCAAACCATTCCAAGTAAATTCTCATGCGCTACCTTTAAAACTTTCAAAATGCTTCTCAATTTGTGTTAATGTTTCATAGCTCATGAGGAAGTATGTGGTGTTTAGCTTTCAACCTTGTCATTTACTTTTGACGGACTCTCATATGGACTAGTGGCACATCCGCTTATCCAATAATTTTGCAAAAAGAGCTGGCAATGGGATTCCCAGTCCCAATTAATTAACTTAAATAGACACTCCTCCATAGTTTGTGATTGTTGGATGGCACCCGAAGGATTCGGTTAGCCATGGCTTGTGTGAGCAAAGGTTGGGGGAGTGTCATCATCATAATAAAACTTAAATAAAAAGGCACTCCTTCATGGTATGTGATTGTTGGCAGGCACCCGAGGATTCGGTTAGCCATGGTTTGTGAAAGAAAGGTTGGAAGGAGTGCCAACCAAAAATAAATAAAATGGGAGCCGCTCTTGTGAGTCCGGTTGATGAGGTAGTTAGTGTACCCATTACCATTCGTTGACAACAACAAACACCTCTCAAAATAATTTTACTCCTGCTTTACAAATGAAAAGCTCTAGCGCATGTTAATCCCTGCTTCCCTCTGCGAAGGGTCAATCTTTTACTTTTATGTTGTGTCTCCATTCTTTCTTTGAGCACTGTCTTGAGAGCACAACTGTCATTCTTAGTATAATATGCTTGTCTCAAAATATGATTGATTGTGGTATAACTTTGATGCTTTTATCTTTGACAATCACTACTTCTAGTCTTTCTATGAACTCAAGAGGTGCCTCGGCATTTATGTTTTGCCGATCAAATACAGGCAAGCGAGATACCACTTTATCATATTCTCTTATGAACATTGCAATCCTGCTTATATACATGATTCATGGTGCTTATTATTAATTGTTGGTACCTCTCCATGATTGACATAGCTGTTGGATGATCTTATTTGCATGTATCTCATTATGAACTGCTTAAGTATTAGCCATAGCATGAGAATATATACATCATATGAGCAAATGTGTTCGTGAAAGTTCTTTTATCGCTCAGTTGTTAACTGAATTGCTTGAGGACAAGCAATAAGCTAAGCTTGGGGGGAGTTGATACGTCCAAAACGTATCTACTTTCCCGAACACTTTTGCTATTGTTTTGCCTCTAATTTGTGTATTTTGGATACAACTAACACGGACTAACGCTGTTTTCAGCAGAATGCTCTGGTGTCTCGTTTTTGTGCAGAAATCCAACTTTCGGGAAAATCCTCGGAATTCTTGCAGAAGGCCCTATTTTACCAAAATATTGACGGAGCCAGAAGGGCAAAGGAGGTGGAGGCCCGAGGGCCCCACACCACATGGCGCGCGGCCCAGGGGGGCCCGCGCGGCCATGTGGTGTGGCCCCCTCGGCCGGCCTCCGACGCCCCCCTTCGGACTACTTATTGGTTTCGACCTGAAAACGCACGGGAGAAGTCGAAGTCGCCAGAAACCCTCCAGAGAGCCGCCACATCGCGAAACTCCGTCTCGGGAGCCAGAAGTCTCCGTTCTGGCACTCCGCCGGGACGGGGAATTGGAGGAGATCTTCACCGCCATCACCGCCAACGCCTCTCCATCGACCAGCCATGTTTCCCCCATCCATGTGTGAGTAATTCCCCCGCTGTAGGCTGAAGGGGATGGTAGGGATTGGATGAGATTGGTCATGTAATAGTCATAAGATTGTTAGGGCATAGTGCCTAGTATCCGTAGATGTCACTTTTATGATATTGTTGCAACTTGTTATGCTTAATGCTTGTCACTAGGGCCCGAGTGCCATGATTTCAGATCTGAACATGTTATTGATTCATGAAGATATTCGTTGTTTATGATCTTACCTGCAAGTTGTATACACATGTCGCTGTCCGGAACCAATGGCCCCGAAGTGACAAGAATCGGGACAACCGGAGGGGATGGTAGTGATGTGAGGATCACATGTGTTCACGGAGTGTTAATGCTTTGCTCCGGTACTCTATTAAAAGGAGTACCTTAATATCCAGTAGTTTCCCTAGAGGCCCGGCTGCCACCGGCTGGTAGGACAAAAGATGTTGTGCAAGTTTCTCATTGCGAGCACGTACGACTATATATGGAACACATGCCTATTGATTGATTAGTACTTGGATACCTTTTATTATTATCTGCAAATGCCCCTGCTTTGATTGTTACATGAGTTTCTCTCATCCATGCAACGCCCGTTAAATCCGTCCCTGTGCCTACAGTATTTTAATCCTGCTGTTTACTATAATCACTACTGCTGTCTTTATTTCACCGTGCTGTTATTTCACTATTTCCACTGCCATAAAACTGTTACTACTGATAAACTCTTGCGAGCAAGTCTGTTTCCAGTGCAGCTGAATTGACAACTCCGCTGTTAAGGCTTACAAGTATTCTTTGTCTCCCCTTGTGTCGAATCAATAAATTGGGTAATACTTCCCTCGAAGACTGTTGCGATCCCCTATACTTGTGGGTCATCAAGGACACCCAAGGCCAGGAGGCCACAACAACAACAACCACCATGCCAACACCAACCACTTCAACCGCGCCCCGATGAGAGCCCACGGCAACCACAACAACACCAACATCAAGCCCAAGGACTGGGAGCAACGCTGTCCCCGTCACCCCCAAGGACAAGTCAACAGTGACTTGTTATGAATGAGGAGTTGTGGGTCACTATTCCAACGAGTGCCCCAAGAAGCTCGCCAAGGTCACCCCCAACACCGCTGCCTCTGCTCAGCAGCAGCGCCGTGTCTCCACCGGCAGAAAGTTCACCCCCAACAACCCCAACAACCGCAGCGGCCGCCTCTTTCACATGAGTGCCGAAGAAGCCCAGGAAGCGCCAGATGTCGTGCTGGGTATGTTCTCTGTTAACTCAGTACCTGCAAGAGTGTTGTTTGATTCTGGAGCATCGCATTCATTTGTTACTGAAGATTTTGCATGCACTAGTAAGATTCAACCAATCAGTTTGAAGCATGTCATGATAGTTCAAATACCTGGTTCAACTACAAAAGCTAGAAAAATTTGCAAAGATGTGCCTATCAGAATACATGAAATAGATTTTTATGCAAATTTGATTGTTCTGGGAACAAAGGGTTTGGAAGTAGTACTGGGTATGGATTGGATGTCCAAGCATCATGGATTGATTGATTGTGCCAAGAAGGCCATCACCATGACTAGTAGCACCGGAGTGTTAGTAGAACACATATCTGAAAGACTGCCCAGAAAGTTTACCTGCAACCAGAGTTTAGCCAAGCCCACCTTGGATCAGATCAGGGTCGTCTGTAGATACCCTGATGTGTTTCCTGATGATCTACCCGGTATGCCCCCAGATCGGGATATCGAGTTTATCATTGAGTTAATCCCTGGAACATGACCCATAGCCCAGAGAGCCTACAACATGAACCCGACAGAGTTAGTGGAACTGAAGAAACAACTGGATGACATGCTAGCCAAAGGTTTGATCCAACCAAGTGCGTCACCCTGGAGATCCCCAGTTTTGTTTGTGGATAAGAAGGACGGTGCCACTCGTTTATGTACGGATTACCGTAAGCTTAACGATGTCACCATCAAGAACAAATACCCCTTGCCAAAGATAGAAGACCTGTTTGACCAGTTGACCGGTGCCAGAGTGTTCTCTAAGATTGATCTTAGGACTGGTTATCATCAGCTGAAGATTCGTGCAACGGATATTCCCAAGACTGCCTTCACCACCAGATATGGGTTGTATGAGTACAACGTCATGTCATTTGGATTGACCAATGCCCCAGCTTACTTCATGAACCTCATGAATAAGATCTTTATGAACTTCTTGGACAAGTTTGTCGTTGTCTTCATCGACGACATCCTAATCTACTCCAAGTCCGAGAAGAACATGAGCAACACCTGGAGATTATCCTAGAAACCCTTAGACAGCACAAGTTGTATGCTAAGTTCAGCAAATGTGAGTTTTGGTTGAAGGAAGTAGGATTCCTGGGACACATCTTGTCTGCAGGAGGAATTCCGTGGACCCCGCAAAAATCAAGACTGTCGCAAAATGGCAAGCCCCAACCACTCAGACTGAAGTTCGTGCATTTCTTGGATTAGCGGGATACTACCGCAGATTTTTTGAAGGATTCTCAAGCATAGCAAGACCCATGACTCAACTATTGAAGAAGGACAAGAAGTTTGAATGGAGTGACAAATGTGAAGAGAGCTTCCAGAAGCTCAAGGCAAGATTAACCACAGCCCCAATACTGATCATGCCGGACATCACCAAGCCATTTGACGTGTACTGTGACGCCTCCAAGATTGGTCTTGGATGTGTGTTGATGCAAGAAGGCAAAGTGATATCATATCTGTCTAGGCAACTGAAGCAACATGAGCAGAATTATCCAACCCATGACTTAGAGCTTGCAGCAGTTGTGTTAGCCTTGAAAGTTTGGCGTCATTACCTCATGGGTAATCGATGCGAGATCTATTCGGATCACAAAAGCCTGAAGTATATTTTCACTCAGAAGAGCTGAATATGAGGCAAAGAAGATGGATAGAATTAATCAAGGATTATGACCTAGAAATTCACTATCACCCCGGCAAGGCCAATGTGGTAGCGGATGCTTTGAGTAGACAGCCGTGTCAGCTGAACTCCATGATCGCAGAAGAGCAACCTAGCTTGTATCAAGAATTTGAGCAGTTTAGACTGGAGCTAGTTAGTGAAGGATACCTAGCAGCATAGAGCTGCAGCCTACTTTGATTATCCAAATCAAAGAAGCACAGAAGGGAAATGCTAGTATTGACGGAATCAAGAGCCAAATAGCTGCAGGAAAGGCACCGGGATTCACCGAAGATGAAGAAGGAGTGCTTTGGTACAACGGACGCCTATGTGTGCCGTCAGATTCAGAGTTGAAGCAAGTTATCCTGAAGGAAGCCCATGACACCCTTTACTCCATTCATCCCGGAGGAACCAAGATGTACCAAGACTTGAAGGAACAATTTTGGTGGCACGGAATGAAGAGAGAGATTGGAAGCTACATAGCCAAGTGTGATATCTGTCAAAGAGTCAAAGCAGAACATCAACGACCCGCAGGATTGCTGCAGCTGCACAGATTCCGGAATGGAAGTGGGATTCTGTAGGAATGGACTTCATCACCGGATTGCCCAAATCTAGTAAAGGAAATGATTCTATTTGGGTAGTGGTCGATAGATTGACCAAGGTAGCCCATTTCATCCCCGTCAAGACCACCTACCAAGGACCAAAGCTAGCTGAGTTGTATATCTCAAGAATAGTCAGCCTGCACGGAACCCCAAAGTCAATTGTGTCAGATAGAGGATCGCAATTCACCTCAAGATTCTGGCAGAAAGTACATGAAGGACTAGGAACCCGGCTGAATTTCAGCACAACTTATCACCCGCAGACTGATGGACAGACTGAAAGAGTCAATCAGATACTTGAGGATATGTTGAGAGCATGTGTGCTTGAGTATGTATCTAAGTGGGAAGACTGCCTGCCTTACGCAGAATTCTCGTACAACAACAGTTATCAAGCCAGCTTGCAAATGGCCCCCTTTGAAGCCCTGTACGGAAGGAAGTGTCGTACTCTGAATTGGTCGAAAGTCGGAGAGAGCCAAGTTTATGGACCAGATATTCTCGAGAAGCCGAAGAGAAGGTGCACAAGATCCGTGAATACCTCAAGACCGCGCAATCAAGACAGAAGAGCTACGCTGACAAAAGACGCCGAGAGATGACCTTCGAGATCGGAGACTTTGTGTATCTCAAGGTATCACCCCTTAAAGGAATGCAGAGATTCCAGATTAGAGGAAAGCTTGCACCCCGATATGTTGGACCCTTCAAAGTTCTGAGTCGCCGAGGAGAAGTATCCTATCAATTGGAACTACCGAAGAAATGTCAGCGGTACATAATGTGTTTCACATCTCATTACTCCGGAAATTCTTGGAAGTTCCAGAGAAGACCGAGGTTTTCAAGAACATCGATCACCGAGCTGTGGATATCAACTCAGACTTGACCTATCGCGAAGTACCTATTCGCATCCTGGAAGAAGCTTTCAGAACCACCCGCACCAGGAGTATCAAGTTTCTGAAGATTCAATGGAGCAACCATACCGAAGAAGAAGCCACTTGGGAGCGAGAAGATTACATGAGGACTGAATTCCCAGATCTCTTTAGTACCTAGTTTTCTTTAAGATCTCGGGACGAGATCTTTTGTAAGGGGGAAGCGTTTGTAACATCCCAAGTTTTCAATTCAATAAAGAAAAGGAAATCTAATTGCTCAAATTTTGGAACTAACAAAAACTTTTCATTTATTGCATATGTGCATAGTGATCATGCATGCTTGGTTTGAATTGTGCCATGTTTGTTTGCTTGATTACTAACAAAACATCTAAAACCCTAAACCTTTCTAATAAAGGTCACAAAGAAATAAAATAAAAGAATAAGAAAAAAATACAAATAGCCCACATATGAGAGTATGGCCATTTTTGCAAATCCTCAACCAATACCACAATGGCTTGTGCCAATGCTTGGGAAACATCACTAGACCAATAACAAGCATTTTTGAATCAAGAAAACACAAAGCAAAGCAAAGGAAAAAATCAAATACAAGCTACATATGATAATGGTCAAATCTGCCCATAATAAAATGTTACCCACTTTGAGCCATTCTATTAGTCAAATCTTAAACTAAACCCTCCCAATTCTTTCCACCTCATCCAAGAGCACATCAAGGTGAGCACTTTGTGTGTTGACCAACATGGTTGATTCTGCCTCCATTGCTTAAAATAAGAGTGACAAGTGGCAACCTTGAAACAAAGAGAAGATCATCCACTTTTTGAAATTTCACAAACCAACACCATTTTGCACACCACCAACACCATTATGCTCCAAATATTATTCAAATCAACTCCACCAAAAAGATTTGCAAAATTCAAATAAAATGTTCTTGCGGCCATTTCATCAAACACTTGGCAGGCAGGAATCTGCTTTTTACACACACTCTTTTACACACCGGTTTTTGGCCTAAACCCGAGACAAACCCCGATGATTCTTGTCCTACTATGTCTCCTGCATCAAACCATGCAATTTCTTTGTTGATTAAAGCATGGAGAGGAGCAGCACCAGCCCATGTCGTGCACCCTTGCACACCATCATGCCACCTCCCATCTCTCGGTCCTCTCTCTTTAACCTTGTCACAGAGCATCTCCAGACCACCCCGAACCCGCCCATGCCATTCCCGGCACACGAGAGGCCGGCATTGGCCAGCCCCGTACGTGCCCCAGTGTCCAGACATGCCAGCCTGCACGCTCACCGCGCACTGGACGCGCCAGAGCGACGACACGCGGTCGCCTCCATCCTTCCCTACCCCTCGTCTCGCGACAAGACCTCCACGCCAACGGCTACGCAGTGAATGCTCGAGCCGCCGCACGCTCGCCGCCGCCGCGCCCGGTAAAGTTGTCACCGACCCGTAGCAGACGCCGCCGTCTCCCTCGCTCCATCCCATCTTGCTTTCCCGGCAGCGCACGCGAGCATCGCCATGATGCCGCTACTCCACGCCGTCCTTACCTTGCCCCTTCATGCACCCGAACGGCCGCGCCATGATCGACCTCCACGGCACCCCCACCTCCTCCCGCTATAAATAGGGCCCTCCCGCGCCTCATTTCTCCACACCACCTCACTCTCCTCTCATCCCTTCTTCTCGACCAATTACTTAGCCACATTATCGCCGGAGCAGCACCAATTTGACGCCGGAGCACCGCCGCACCGCGATCAACGCCGACGATTGGAGCCACCTCGAGCGAAGCCACTTGTACCGGAGCCTCGCCGTCCACACCAACGTCGCTGCGCACCTCGCCGACGATCGTCGAGCACCGGTAGGCCCTCCGACCCCCTACCGCGCCGCTGCGCCCGTCTCTCGCCATCGACGATGATGCACATGATCCGTTGGATCGTGTTCTAATCGTGCGATCCGATAGAACCATATCGTTTCACGTTTAAATAGTTAGTGACGGTGGAGCCCACCTTGTCGTGCAGCCCACGCGTGCGAACCACGCTGGGGCTGGCCCGTTTGTTTTTCACCCCTGTGGCCCGTTAAGCTTTCCCGCCAGGCCCAAAAATTCAAATCTAGTTTTTCTGTTTCAATTCAAATTCAATACTGGCCCTTTTTCAAATTTGAATAGAATCAAATCTACTGAACCAAATTTGATAAAATTTATATATTTGGAAAGCTTATGAAATTATCTAAACAACCACACTGGTCTCAACCCTAGATTCATAGTAGAAATAATGTAGTAAAAATAACAAGGCATGGCCTTTTCAAACTTCATACATTTACTAAAAATCAACCCTAAATGATTTTGAGTTGATTCCAACTCTCAAAATTCACATTTCATATTGTCTATATTAATATGTAAAAATATGGCATAGTTGTTTACTATGATCATGGGCTAGAGCCAAATAATGGCTATGTGGCCATTTCTAGTCCATTTAAATTATCTCAATTAATTTATTTAAATAGTATGAGAGTTACTCTCTCATTTAAATCTTGATCCTAAGTAATTCAATAAGAGGTAATGACCTTGGTCTAATGAACCTCATATTTTATTACTTAGTGATATTAAATCATTACCATGCTAGTATTAAATTGCATGAGGTGTAGCACCTCATTTAAATCATTCTCCAATAATAGATATGAAGTGTTGACCTTGGTCAACATGTGTTCATACCTTATTATTTGAGGAGATTAAATCTTAATAAGATTCAATGAGAGGAAATTATTTCTCCAAAGAACTAAATAGAAATCCTAATCAATATTTGTAATGAGAGGAAATTATTTTTCTTTAAAAGAAAACAAAGTCAATCACCATGCTAATAATGATGTGATGCTAGAATAGCTTGTGTGAACCATTGGTGTGTTTAGTCTAGCACTTAAGATTTGTTTGGTGATGGTATACTTCGTATTCGTTTATAGACGCTAGTACCGAGGAATACCCGTAGGAGGACGTCTACTTTGAAGAGGAGGAAGAGAACTTTGATCACTACCCCACTCAAGGCAAGCTAATATTCTTGCAAGCCACCCTAATGCAAAGATCTACAAGAGCAAGGCACCATTACATGTTACTATATGCTTAATGTTCCTATCCCAAGTTTTTACCTTACAAGTCTTTGATTTTGGTTTATCAAAGTTTACTTTTTGATTCATGATTCACTTGGTTTAGATATAGAGTAGAACAAGAGCATCAAAGTTAGCCTAGAGCAATACAAAGCTAGTTAGCACCCCTCATGACTAGTTGCTAGTGCTAACAAATAAAATTGACTACTCTAGATGGGAACATGTGAAATGAAATGACTTTGAAAACCTTGGAATGATGAGTCATTCCATTGAAAGATTTTGAAGGTGAATAGACATGAATGACTTGGTGAATTTTGAAAAAACTGATGATTGGGTTCGGATGCGATACAATTCCAATTATACAAGTACCCCCACAATACCTGATTATGGGTAGGGCTTAACTAGAAGTTTATGTATTTTAGTATGGGTTCCCTCTAAACAAGCGTCATAGGGGTTATGCCGAGGCTGCCTCCGTTGAAAGTGAAATGATGTGAATATGAGGTGAATGTCGACCCAAGCCCTGTGCAGTTCCCAGGTTGACGGTTTGTCTCCACTGGGAGGCCAAGCTCATGGGGAGAGGTGCCTATACTAGGGTATATAAGTGAAAGGTTATGGTTGATGATCCGCGTACTGAGTTACGATTATTCAGGGCTATCCCTGACGGATGTAATCAAAAGTTGTGGCACAAGAGTACAACCTCTGCAGAGTGTGAACCTATTCGAATAGCCGTGTCCACGTTTACGGACGATTGGAAAGGCCATACTGTTCCGTTGTCAGATCTTTTTCTTAAAAAGGAATGATGAATCGAAAGGTGACTTGACTTGAATCACAACTGAGTTGTGGGAATGACACTAATGTTCCCACTTGAGTTAGTAAGCAAATGAAGAGTCTTTTACTAAATGTTTATGAACTAAAATTGGCATTATGCAAATAAACCTAGAGCTTAGCACCCCCTTACTAAAATTGATAAGTACTTACATTAGTATTAGTTTGCGAGTGACATAGGCATCCCCAATGGGCCTGCCGAAAATAGTACCCGGGGTTTATTGAAGGCCCAGGACTCGAAGGATAAGAAGATTCGGAAGCCCAATTAGTGTTAAGGAAAGATAGATTGTATTAGGAAATATAGAGACTTGTAATCTTACGGGACGGGTATGAAACCCTCTCGGACTCTGTAACTTGTGTATTACGAAACCCTCGGCTCCACCTCCTATATAAGGGGGAGTCGAGGGACGAAGAAAGGATCGAATCTATTGTCAACAGAACCCTAGTTTTTACAATCAGAGTACTTTTCGTTGAAACCTTCGAGATCTACTTGCCCTCTACTTCTCGCAAAACCCTAGTCTACAATCTGTAGGCATTGACAAGTTAATCCTTTGTCAATTGGCGCCGTTGATACGTCTCCAACGTATCGATAATTTCTTATGTTCCATGCTACTTTATTGATGATACCTACATGTTTTATGCACATTATATGTCATATTTATGCATTTTCTGGAACTAACCTATTAACAAGATGCCGAAGAGCCAGTTGCTGTCTGTTTTTGGTTTCAGAAATCCTAGTAAAGAAATATTCTCGGAATTGGACGAAACTTTCGCCCAGGGTCCTATTTTTGCACGAAGCTTCCAGAAGACCGAAGACCTAACGAAGTGGGGCCACGAGGCAGCCAGGTGGCCGGCGCGGCCCAGGCCCTGGCCGCGCCGACCTAGCCCCTGGGCCCCTCGTGTGCCCCTCGCGTTGACCTTCCGCCTACTTAAAGCTCCCGTCGCGAAACCCCCAATACGAGCCACGATACGGAAAACCTTACAGAGACGCGCCGCCGCGAATCCCATCTCGGGGGATTCAGGAGATCGCCTCCGGCACCCTGCCGGAGAGGGGATTCATCTCCCGGAGGACTCTTCATCGCCATGATCGCCTCCGGAGTGATGAGTGAGTAGTTCACCCCTGGACCATGGGTCCATAGCAGTAGCTAGATGGTCGTCTTCTCCTTGTTGTGCTTCATTGTTGGATCTTGTGAGCTGCCTAACATGATCAAGATCATCTATCTGTAATACTATATGTTGTGTTTGTCGGGATCCGATGGATAGAGAGTACTATGATTATGGTGATTATCAATCTATTGTTCATGTGTTGTTTATGATCTTGCATGCTCTCCGTTATTAGTAGAGGCTCTGGCCAAGTTTTTACTCTTAACTCCAAGAGGGAGTAATTATGCTCGATAGTGGGTTCATGCCTTCATTGATACCTGGGACAGTGACAGAAAGTTCTAAGGTTGTGATGTGCTGTTGCCACTAGGGATAAAACATTGATGCTATGTCTAAGGATGTAGTTATTGATTACATTACGCACAATACTTAATGCAATTGTCTGTTGCTTTGCAACTTAATACTGGAGGGGGTTCGGACGATAACCTGAAGGTGGACTTTTTAGGCATAGATGCAGTTGGATGGCGGTCTATGTTCTTTGTCGTAATGCCCAATTAAATCTCACTATATTTACCATGTCATGTATATGCATTGTTATGCCTTTCTCTATTTGTCAATTGCCCGACTGTAATTTGTTCACCCAACATGCTTTTATCTTATGGGAGAGACACCTCTAGTGAACTGTGGACCCCGGTCCTATTCTTTACATAGCATACAATCTACTTGTTTTACTGTTTTCTTTGCAAACATCTTCCACTCGATACGTTTAATCCTTTGTTACAGCAAGCCGGTGAGATTGACACCGTTTCGTTGGGGCAAAGTACTTTGGTTGTGTTGTGCAGGTTCCTAGTTGGCGCCGGAATCCCTGGTGTTGCGCCGCATCACATTTCGCGACCATCAACCTTCAACGTGCTTCTTGGCTCCTCCTGGTTCGATTAAACCTTGGTTTCTTTCTGAGGGAAAACTTGCTACTGTGCGCATCATACCTTCCTCTTGGGGTTCCCAACGAACGTGTGAGTTACACGCCATCAAGCTCTTTTTCTGGCGCCGTTGCCGGGGAGATCAAGACACGCTGCAAGGGGAGTCTCCACTTCTCAATCTCTTTACTTTGTTTTTGTCTTGCTTTATTTTATTTACTACTTTGTTTGCTGCACTAAATCAAAATACAAAAAAATTAGTTGCTAGTTTTACTTTATTTGCTATCTTGTTTGCTATATCAAAAACACAAAAAAATTAGTTACTCGCATTTACTTTATCTAGTTTGCTTTATTTACTGTTGCTAAAATGGCCAACCCTGAAAATACTAAGTTGTGTGACTTCACAAATGCAAATAATAATGATTTCCTATGCACACCTATTGCTCCACCTGCTACTACAGCAGAATTCTTTGAAATTAAACCTGCTTTACTAAATCTAGTCATGAGAGAACAATTTTCTGGTGCTAGTTCTGATGATGCTGCTGCCCATCTCAATAATTTTGTTGAACTTTGTGAAATGCAAAAGTATAAAGATGTAGATGGTGATATTATTAAATTGAAAGTGTTTCCTTTCTCATTAAGAGGAAGAGCTAAAGATTGGTTGCTATCTTTGCCTAAGAATAGTATTGATTCATGGACTAAATGCAAGGATGCTTTTATTAGTAGATATTATCCTCCCGCTAAAATTATTTCTTTGAGAAGTAGCATAATGAATTTTAAACAATTAGATACTGAACATGTTGCTCAAGCATGGGAGAGAATGAAAACTTTGGTAAAGAATTGCCCAACCCATGGACTGACTACTTGGATGATCATCCAAACCTTCTATGCAGGACTAAATTTTTCTTCGCGGAATTTATTGGATTCAGCTGCTGGAGGTACTTTTATGTCCATCACATTGGGGGCGGCTACAAAACTTCTTGATGATATGATGGTGAATTACTCTGAATGGCACACGGAAAGAGCTCCACAAGGTAAGAAGGTAAATTCTGTTGAAGAAACCTCTTCCTTGAGTGATAAGATTGATGTGATTATGTCTATGCTTGTGAATGGTAGATCTAATGTTGATCCAAATAATGTTCCTTTAGCTTCATTGGTTGCTCAAGAAGAAAATGTTGATGTGAATTTCATTAAAAATAATAATTTCAACAACAATGCTTATAGGAACAACTCTGGTAATAACTATAGGCCATATCCTTCTACTAATGGTAATGGTTATGGTAATTCTTATGGGAATTCTTACAACAATAATAGGAGTGTACCCTCTGGTCTTGAAGCCATGCTTAAAGAATTTATTAGTACACAAACTGCTTTTAACAAATCTGTTGAGGAAAAGCTTGATAAAATTGATACTATCGCTTCTAGAGTTGATAGGCTTGCCTCTGATGTTAATCTTTTAAAGTTGAAAGTTATGCCTAATAATGATCTTGATAATAAGATTACTACTACAGCAAATGCCATCCAAGTTAGAATTAATGAGAATATAAGATTAATGGCTGAGTTGCGTGCTAGGTGGGATAGAGAAGAAAATGAAAAACTAGCTAAAGAGAATAATGTAGCTAAAGTTTGGACTATTACCACCACTAGTAATGCTAATTCCTCACATGTTGCTGCACCTCCTACTATCAATGGTAAAATAATTGGTGTTGGCAATGTTTCTACTCCTAGTGCAAAGCGTACAAAACTGCCTGAAATTGCTAAAACTGCTGAAACTGCTTGTGATAAAACTGCTGAAATTTTTTCCAACCTTGGGAATAATGATCCCATTGCTGTAGCTCATAATGATTTAGATTTTGATGATTGCCACATCTCTGAAGTTATAAAGTTCTTGCAAAAACTTGCTAAAAGTCCTAATGCTAGTGCTATAAATTTAGCCTTTACAAAACATATTACAAATGCTCTCATAAAAGCTAGAGAAGAGAAATTAAAACTTGAAACTTCTATTCCTAGAAAGTTAGAAGATGGTTGGGAGCCCATCATTAAAATGAAATTCAATGACTTTGAATGTAATGCCTTATGTGATCTTGGTGCAAGTATTTCTGTTATGCCTAAAAAGATTTATGATATGTTTGACTTGCCACCATTAAAGAATTGTTATTTGGATGTTAATCTTGCCGATAATGTTAAAAAGAAACCTTTGGGGAGGATTGATAATGTGCATATTACGGTTAACAATAACCTTGTCCCCGTTGATTTTGTTGTCTTGGATATCGAATGCAATGCATCTTGTCCAATTGTGTTGGGAAGACCTTTTCTTCGAACTGTTGGTGCTGTTATTGATATGAGGGAAGGTAATATTAAATATCAATTTCCTCTCAAGAAAGGTATGGAACACTTCCCTAGAAAGAGAATGAAGTTGCCTTTTGATTCTATTATTAGAACAAGCTATGATGTTGATGCTTCTACTCTCGATGTTACTTGATTTGCACTTTCTGCGCCTAGCTGAAAGGCGTTAAAGAAAAGCGCTTATGGGAGACAACCCATGTTTTTACCTACAGCAATTTTTTGTTTTGTTGAGTCTTGGAAGTTGTTTACTACTGTAGCAACCTCTCCTTATCATGTTTTTGTGCCAAGTAAAGTTTCTATGTCAAAGTTGATGTTATATTTGGGATCGCTGCGCAGAAACAGCATTGCTGTCTGTCACGAATCTGGGCATAATTCTCTGTAGAAAATTCGAAAAAATCTGCCAATTTACGAGCGTGATCCTCAGATATGTACGCAACTTTCATTAGTTTTGAGTTTTTCCATTTGAGCAAGTCTGGTGCCATTTATAAATTCGTCTTTACGGACTGTTCTGTTTTTGACAGATTCTGCCTTTTATTTCGCATTGCCTCTTTTGCTATGTTGGATTTATTTCTTTGATCCATTAATGTCCAGTAGCATTATGCAATGTCCAGAAGTGAAAAGAATGATTGTGTCACCTCTGAATGTGTGAATTATTAATGATGCACTAACCCTCTAATGAGTTTGCTTGAAGTTTGGTGTGAAGGAAGTTTCAAGGGTCAAGAGAGGAGAATGATATACTAAGATCAAGAGGAGTGAAAGCTCTAAGCTTGGGGATGCCCCCGTGGTTCATCCCTGCATATTTTAAGAAGACTCAAGCGTCTAAGCTTGGGGATGCCCAAGGCATCCCCTTCTTCATCGACAACATCATCAGGTTCCTCCCCTGAAACTATATTTTTATTCAGTCACATCTTGTGTTCTTTACTTGGAGCGTCGGTTTGTTTTCGTTTTTGTTTTTGTTTGAATAAGATGGATCCTAGCATTCACTTTGTGGGAGAGAGACACGCTCCGCTGTTGCATATGGACACATGTGTCCTTAGGCTTTACTCATAATGTTCAAGGCGAAGTTTCTTCTTCGTTAATTTGTTATATGGTTGGAATTGGAAAATGCTACATGTAGTAATTCTAAAATGTCTTGGATAATGTGATACTTGGCAATTGTTGTGCTCATGTTTAAGCTCTTGCATCATATGCTTTGCACCCATTAATGAAGAAATACATAGAGCTTGCTAAAATTTGATTTGCATATTTGGTTTCTCTAAGGTCTAGATAATATCTAGTATTGAGTTTTGAACAACAAGGAAGACAGTGTAGAGTCTTATAATGTTTACAATATGTCTTTTATGTGAGTCTTGCTGCACTTGTTCATCCTTGAGTTTGCTTCAAATAACCTTGCTAGCCTAAACCTTGTATCGAGAGGGAATACTTCTCATGCATCCAAAATCCTTGAGCCAACCATTATGCCATTTGTGTCCACCATACCTACCTACTACATGGTATTTACCCGCCATTCCAAAGTAAATTGCTTGAGTGCTACCTTTAAAATTCCATCATTCACCTTTGCAATATATAGCTCATGGGACAAAATAGCCTTAAAAACTATCGTAGTATTGAATATGTACTTATGCACTTTATATTTTATTAAGTTGCTTGTTGTGCGATAACCATGTTTCTGGGGAACGCCATCAACTATTGTTGAATATCATGTGAGTTGCTATGCATGTCCGTCTTGTCTGAAGGTCTATCATTTTAGTGGTTGGAGCATGCAAAATTGTTAGAGAAGAACATTGGGCCGCTAACTAAAGCCATGAATCATGGTGGAAGTTTCAGCTTTGGACATATATCCTCAATCTCATATGAGAATAATAACTTTGCTACATGCTTATGCATTAAAGAGGAGTCCATTATCTGTTGTCCATGTTGTCCGGTATGGATGTCTAAGTTGAGAATAATCAAAAGCGAGAAATCCGAAATGCGAGCATTCTCCTTGACCTTTGTACAGGCGGCATGGAGGTACCCCTTTGTGACACTTGGTTGAAACATGGCATGCAAAGATCCGGTAGTCCAAGTTAAGTAGGACGAGGTGCGGGCACTATTAGTATACTATGCGTGAGGCTTGCAACTTGTAAGATATAATTTACATAACTCATATGCTTTATTACTACCGTTGACAAAATTGTTTCATGTTTTCAAAATAAAAGCTCTAGCACATACAACAATCGATGCTTTCCTCTGCGAAGGACCATTCTTTTACTTTTATTGTTGAGTCAGTTTACCTATCTCCTTCCACCTTAAGAAGCAAACACTTGTGTGAACTGTGCATTGATTCCTACATACTTGCATATTGCACTTGTTATATTACTTTATGTTGACAATATCCATGAGATATACATGTTACAAGTTGAAAGCAACCGCTGAAACTTAATCTTCTTATGTGTTGCTTCAACACCTTTACTTTGATTTATTGCTTTATGAGTTAACTCTTATGCAAGACTTATTGATGCTTGTCTTGAAGTACTATTCATGAAAAGTCTTTGCTATATGATTCAATTGTTTACTCATGTCATTACCTTTGCTTTGATCGCTGCATTCATTACATATGTTTACAAATAGTATGATCAAGATTATGATGGCATGTCACTTCAGAAATTATCTTTGTTATCGTTTTACCTGCTCGGGACGAGCAGAACTAAGCTTGGGGATGCTGATACGTCTCCAACGTATCGATAATTTCTTATGTTCCATGCTACTTTATTGATGATACCTACATGTTTTATGCACATTATATGTCATATTTATGCATTTTCTGGAACTAACCTATTAACAAGATGCCGAAGAGCCAGTTGCTGTTTTCTGCTGTTTTTGGTTTCAGAAATCCTAGTAAAGAAATATTCTCGGAATTGGACGAAACTTTCGCCCAGGGTCCTATTTTTGCACGAAGCTTCCAGAAGACCGAAGACCTAACGAAGTGGGGCCACGAGGCAGCCAGGGGGTGGCCGGCGCGGCCCCGGCCGCGCCGACCTAGCCCCCTGGGCCCCTCGTGTGGCCCCTCGCGTTGACCTTCCGCCTACTTAAAGCTCCCGTCGCGAAACCCCAGCACCGAGAGCCACGATACGAAACCTTACGAGACGCGCCGCCGCGAATCCCATCTCGGGGGATTCTGGAGATCGCCTCCGGCACCCTGCCGGAGAGGGGATTCATCTCCCGGAGGACTCTTCATCGCCATGATCGCCTCCGGAGTGATGAGTGAGTAGTTCACCCCTGGACCATGGGTCCATAGCAGTAGCTAGATGGTCGTCTTCTCCTTGTTGTGCTTCATTGTTGGATCTTGTGAGCTGCCTAACATGATCAAGATCATCTATCTGTAATACTATATGTTGTGTTTGTCGGGATCCGATGGATAGAGAGTACTATGATTATGGTGATTATCAATCTATTGTTCATGTGTTGTTTATGATCTTGCATGCTCTCCGTTATTAGTAGAGGCTCTGGCCAAGTTTTTACTCTTAACTCCAAGAGGGAGTAATTATGCTCGATAGTGGGTTCATGCCTTCATTGATACCTGGGACAGTGACAGAAAGTTCTAAGGTTGTGATGTGCTGTTGCCACTAGGGATAAAACATTGATGCTATGTCTAAGGATGTAGTTATTGATTACATTACGCACAATACTTAATGCAATTGTCTGTTGCTTTGCAACTTAATACTGGAGGGGGTTCGGATGATAACCTGAAGGTGGACTTTTTAGGCATAGATGCAGTTGGATGGCGGTCTATGTTCTTTGTCGTAATGCCCAATTAAATCTCACTATATTTACCATGTCATGTATATGCATTGTTATGCCTTTCTCTATTTGTCAATTGCCCGACTCTGTAATTTGTTCACCCAACATGCTTTTATCTTATGGGAGAGACACTTCTAGTGAACTGTGGACCCCGGTCCTATTCTTTACATAGCATACAATCTACTTGTTTTACTGTTTTCTTTGCAAACATCTTCCACTCGACACGTTTAATCCTTTGTTACAGCAAGCCGGTGAGATTGACAACCTCACTGTTTCGTTGGGGCAAAGTACTTGGTTGTGTTGTGCAGGTTCCTAGTTGGCGCCGGAATCCCTGGTGTTGCCCCGCATCACATTTCGCGACCATCAACCTTCAACGTGCTTCTTGGCTCCTCCTGGTTCGATTAAACCTTGGTTTCTTTCTGAGGGAAAACTTGCTACTGTGCGCATCATACCTTCCTCTTGGGGTTCCAACGAACGTGTGAGTTACACGCCATCACCGTCTGTGGGAATTGAGGTTGGAAGGAGCTGATCTCGATGGCACGTCCAGAATCGTCGACTTCGTCGGTAGCAAGCAATGCGATGGATCGAGGTAAACGGAAAACTGATCTAGTCGATTTTATTCCTCACCCGCCCTCCCGTTTGGATGCATGTGCCTATCTGGAGGAGCCCATCGTCATGACGTTCGGAGAATTCCGATTTGGCGTCAACAAGGAAGGATCCTATCGTCTCGAAGTTCCGATCTCGTCGGAATTTTCAGCGTATCGATTCTCGACTTTTCATCGAGTGACAAGAGTTTTCGTCGCCACGCTGTCGACACCAAGGCAAGCGAAAACTTGCCAAGATCTTCAGCGACATCCTTCGAGTCGTCATGACTCCGCAGGCAGCGACTCCGATGGCACAGCTTCAACTTCATCGACAAGTTGCCGCCATCGAAATGTCTCACCAACTTCTATGATGGTGTCACCAATCCTGGTAAAAATCAACACGCAAAATATCATCAGGTCTACGCGATTGAGGAGACAAACCGAGCACAACCAGAGACGTCAGAGGATTTCGACGATTTGGGAAATCCATATGTTGATCCCTCCGATCTCAGAAAAGGTTTAGGCACAAAATATGTCGGGACCACTCCACGTTTAAGAGTTCAGCTGATACAGCTCCAACGTATCTATAATTTCATGTTCCATGCTTGTTTTATGACAATACCTACATGTTTTGTTCACACTTTATATCGTTTTGATGCCCGGAACTAACCTATTGACGAGATGCCGAAGTGCCGCCTTCCTGCTTTTGGCTGTAAACTTAGTAAGGAAATATTCTCGGAATCGGACGAAATCAATGCCCAAGATCTTAGAATCACACGAAGCTTCCGTAACACCCGAGAGACACCAGAGGAGGCCTGTGGGGCCCACACATGGTGCGGCGCGCGGCCAAGGGGGCGGCCCCCGTTGTGTGGTGGCCCGGCCTCCGACTCCGCCTCTCGCCATTTAGTCGTCCCCGACCTAAATCCTTGAGCCCGTTCGACGAAACCCGAGAAAAACCTTCCGTAGCTGCCGCTCCGCGAAATCAAGATTCGGGGACAGGGAGTCTGGTTCCCAAGACGCCGCCGGACGGGAATTGCCCCCGAATCTCCACCGCCATCTCACCGCCATCGCTGTTCCCATGATGAGGAGGAGTAGTTCTCCCCTGGGGCTGAGGGCTCTACCGTAGCTATGTGGTTAATCTCTCTCTCTGTACTCTAATACAATGATCTCATGAGCTGCTTTACATGATTGAGATCCATATGATGAGCTTTGTATCGCTACTAGTTATGTGCTACTCATGTGATGTTATTAAAGTAGTCTATTCCTCCTGCATGGTGTAATGGTGACAGTGTGTGCATCATGTGGTTCTTGTCGTAGATTATGATCATGATCTCTTGTAGGTTATAAGTTAACTATTACTATGATAGTATTGATGTGATCTATTCCCCCTTTCATAGTGTAATGGTGACAGTGTGTATGCTATGTTAGTACTTGGTTTATTTTGCAAAGATCTATTATGCTCTAAGGTTACTTAAATATGAATATCGAATGTTGTGGCGCTTGTTAACTCCGGCTTGAGGGAGCTCTTGTAGCCCTACACAATGAATGGTATTTGTCATCCAACAAAGAGTGTATGTAGCACATATGAGAGAAGTTATTATTTATTATGCGATCAATGTTGAGAGTGTCCACTAGTGAAAGTACAATCCCTAGGCCTTGTTTCCAAACATCGAATCTCCGCTTATTTACTGTTCTGCTGCATGTTTACTCGCTGCCATATTTTATTCAGATTGCTATTACCACTCATATACATCCATACTACTTGTATTTCACTATCTCTTCGCCGAACTAGTGCACCTATACATCTGACAAGTGTATTAGGTGTGTTGGGGACACAAGAGACTTCTATCGTGATTTGTGGTTGCTTGAGAGGTATCTTTGACCTCTTCCTCCCTGAGTTCGATAAACCTTGGGTGATCCACTTAAGGGAAAACTTGCTGCCGTTCTACAAACCTCTGCCTTGGAGGCCCAACACTGTCTGCTGTGAAAAGAAGCGTGAGTAGACATCAAGCTATTTTCCATGCGTTACGGGAGGAAAGGTAAAAGGTACTCACACTGGATCTCGCTACTAAGCTATTTTCCATTGTAGGCATCAAGCTATTTCCTTTAGATCCCGCAATTGCATCTTTTGGTTTCTTGTTTACACTAGTTAGGCATAATGGATGGAAAGTAACAATGAGCTTCTTATTCTATTTCCTGAGTTAAGACATGGATTGTTTGATGCGAAAATTAAAAAACCTATGGAATCTTATTTGCATGCTAGTAGAAATGATATTAGTATGAACGCTTTGAACACCATTGTTGTTAATGATATGGAAAATTCTAAGCTTGGGGAAGCTGGTTTTGATGAGCATGATATTTTTAGTCCCCCAAGCATTGAGGAGAAAATTTTCTTTGATGATACTTTGCCTCCTATTTATGATGATTATAATGATAGTGGTCTTTTTGTGCCGCCTACTATGGAGAGTAAATTTTATTATGATTATACTATGCCTCCTACACTTGATGAGAATAATAATGATAGCTACTTTGTTGAATTTGCTCCCACTACAACTAATAAAATTGATTATGCTTATGTGGAGAGTAATAATTTTATGCATGTGGCTCATGACAAGAATGTTATATGTGATAATTATATTGTTGAGTTTGTTCATGATGCTACTGAAAGTTATTATGAGAGAGGGAAATATGGTTATATGCATCTTAATAATATTAAGTTTCCCCTCTTTATGTTGAGAATCTTGAAATTGCGCTTTTGTTGCTTTTCTATGCTTACCACTTTGTTCTTCATGAATTTATTTGTGTACAAGATTCCTTTTCATAGGAAGGGGTTAGGCTTAAATGTGCTTTGAATTTGCTTCTTGATGCTCTCTTTTGCTTCAAGTCTTATTTCTTGCGAGAGTATCTTTCAAATTGTTGAGCCCATCTTAATGGCTATAAAGAAAGAACTTCTTGGGAGATAACCCATGTGTTTATTTTACTACAGAAATTTTTGTTTTGTTGAGTCTTGGAAGTTGTTTACTACTGTAGCAACCTCTCTTATCATGTTTTTGTGCCAAGTAAAGTCTCTATGGTAAAGTTGATGCTAGATTTGGATTGCTGCACAGAAACAACATTGCTGTCTGTCACGAATTTGAGCAGAAGTCTCTGTAAAAAATCAAAAAAATCTGCAAATTTACGTGTGTGATCCTCAGATATGTACGCAACTTTCATTAGTTTTGAGTTTTTCCATTTGAGCAAGTCTAGTGCCCCTTTCAGGTTCGTCTTTACGGACTGTTCTGTTTTTGATAGATTCTGCCTTTTATTTCGCATTGCCGCTTTTGTTAAGTTGAATGAGTTTCTTTGTTTCATTAACTTTCAGAAGTTTTGTACAATGTCTGAAGTGTTAAGAATGATTGTGTCACCTCTAACATGTGAATTTTGATTATGCACTAACCCTCTAATGAGTTTGCTTGTAGTTTGGTGGAGGATGTTTTCAAGGGTCAAGAGAGAGGATGATATATGATCAAGAAGAGTGAAAATACTAAGCTTGGGGATGCCCCCGTGGTTCATCCCCGCGCATATTTCAAGAAGACTCAAGCTTCTAAGCTTGGGGATGCCTAAGGCATCCCCTTCTTCATCAACTTATCAGGTTTCTTCTATTGAAACTATATTTTTTATTTCATCACATCTTATGTACTTTACTTGTAGCGTCTGCTTTTATTTTTATTTTGTTATTTTCATTCTCTGAATAAGTTCATGTGTGGGAGTGAACACTTGTGTTCTTAGTTATGCTTTAATGTTCATGGCGAAGGCTGAAAACTGCTTCGTTGATTGCTATTTGGTTGGAATCAGAAAATGCTTCATATGGTCTCGAATAATTTGATACTTGGCAATTGTTTTGAGCTCTCATATATCATGTTTAAGCTCTTGCATCATGTAGTTTAAATCTAGTAGTGGAGAACTACCGAGAGCTTGTTGAAATTTGGTTTGCATGATCGGGTCTCTCTAAGGTCTAGATATTTTCTCCGGTAAAAGTGTTTGAGCAACAAGGAAGATAGGTGTAGAGTCTTATTATGCCTCGCAACAACAATATTCCTGGGATTGCGATGTATGACATAATAGGCATCCGGAATTAAAAATCCGGGTGTTGACATCGTGCATCCAAAACCTTGAGCCAAAACCCATGCCATTTGTGTCCACCATATCTACCTACTATGTGGTATTTCTCTCCCATTCCAAAGTAAATACTTCATGTGCTACCTTTAAACAATTCAAAAGTTATTATCTCTTATTTGTGTCAATGTTTTATAGCTCATGAGGAAGTATGTGGTGTTTTATCTTTCGATCTTTTCATTTACTTTTGACAGACTTTCACAATGGACTAGTGGCTTCTTATCCAATAATTTTGCAAAAAGAGCTGGCAATGAGGTTCCCAGCCTCAATTAATTAACTTGCATTAATAATTTTCTTCACATGTTTTGCTCTGATTCATCAGTAAGCACAACTTAATTTTGCAAATAGACATTCCTCCATGGTATGTGAATGTTGGAAGGCACCCGAGGATTCTATTAGCCATGGCTTGTGTAAGCAAAAGGTCGGGGAGTGTCATCTAATAAATAAAACTAAAGTACATGTGTAAACAAAAGAGAAGAGGGATGATCTACCTGGCTGGTAGAGATAACGTCCTTCATGGGAGCCGCTCTTGAAAGTCCGGTTGATAAGGTAGTTAGAGTACCCATTACCATTCGTTGACAACAACAAACACCTCTCAAAATTTTACTTTTATGCTCTCTATGTTTTCAAAACTTGAAAAGCTCTAGCACATGATTTAATCCCTCCTTCCCTCTGCGAAGGGCCTATCTTTTTACTTATGTTGAGTCACTACCTACTTCCTTCCGTCTTAGAAGCAAACACTTGTGCTAACTGGGCATTGATTCTTACATACTTGCTTATCTGTATTCATCATATTACTCTATGTTGACAATTATCCATGAGATATGCATATTGAAAGCAACCGCTCAAACTTATATCTTCCTTTGTGTTGCTTCGATGCCTTTACTTTGAATTTATTGCTTATGAGTTAACTCTTATGAGTTAACTCTTAGAATCAACACCCGAGAGACACCAGAGGGGAGGCCTAGGGGGCCCACACATGGTGGCGGCGCGGCCCAGGGGGGGCGCCCCCTGTTGTGTGGTGGCTCCGTGCCTCCTCCTGACTCCGCCTATTTAGTCGTCCCGACCTAAATCCTTGAGCCCGTTCACGAAACCCGAGAAAACCTTCCAGAGCCGCCGCTATCGTCGCGGGAAATCAAGATTCGGGGACAGAAGTCTCTGTACGCCGCCGGACGGGGAATTGCCCCCGAAGCCATCTCCATCGCCATCTTCACCGCCATCGTTGTTCCCATGATGAGCAGAGAGTAGTTCTCCTCGCCGAGGGCTCTACCGTAGCCATGGTTAATCTCTCTCTCGTATCTACCACAATGATCTCATGAGTCGTTTACATGATTGAGATCCATATGATGAGCTTTGTATCGCTACTAGTTATGTGCTACTCATGTGATGTTATTAAAGTAGTCTATTCCTCCGCATGGTGTAATGGTGACAGTGTGTGCATCATGTATTTCTTGTCGTAGATTATGATCATAATCTCTTGTAGGTTATGGAGTTGATTATCGCTATGATAGTATTGATGTGATCTATCCCCCTTTCATAGTGTAACGGTGTTATCACCAGATTTTGGCCAAATCAGGAGATGGGCCGTAAGAGAAGATGGGCTTGAAGGATATACGCGTGGAGCATCTTTGAAGTGGCCTTGCAATGGAAGAGTTTGGACTAGATTGCCCGTGTATCTCGTAATATAGTAGATTGCATCTTAGTTTAGAATTAAAAGATAGAGTTTAACCCGTGCATGGTTAGGTGCACCTCAATTGGAAAGTCCCTTGGACTATAAATATGTATCTAGGGTTATCGAAAAAGGGGAGGACAATCACGTTCACAACAAACACAAATCAGGGCGCATCGCCACCCCTACTTTCGAGGGTTTCTTCCGGGTAAGCATCATGATGCATCTTGCGATCTAGGCAGCGTACGTTTATTCGTTACCTTGTGTTGCTCGTGCTGAAGCGTTGTTGATGGCGAGTAACACTATTTATCTTAGGTGTTTTGGGGCTTGCATGGATGCTTTTCTTATACATGCTTGCTTAGCTATGCTGCCCCACGATATCTAGCTGCCCTTATACCTACCTAGGTGTAAGGGCAGCACCTTGCTTGTTCGTTATTTAGTAGATCCAATCTGTTATAGTTGCTCCTTGATTCTTCAAGGATTGGTTTAATATCTGTATGGTTAGGCCTTGCAAACGGGTTGAACGATCCGGTAGTACGTAAGGTATGGTTTGTTAGTCCTAAGAGGGATGTTCCGGGAATTAACTAATGTTGGTTTTTATGCCTCTTTTAGGGTTAGTTTTCCATTATATTTCGTGTCTATTAGGCTCAACTACTACAGATGTCCCGATCATATGGTTAAATCCCTAAACCGTCAGAGATTAGATTAACTTTATATCAGTTATGGTGCCCCCCATGCCATCGTTAACCCGACGTTAGTTATGTAGCTTATCTGGCTTTTCGGTACCCGATCCATTGGCAACCCGATATTTAGCTCGTATTTACTGCTGACAGACCACATGCAGAAACTAATCGAAGCAATTCAACACCTTCCCGACTGTGACAGCCTGTGGCACGCCCTGCAACCGCCTTGTGGACGTGCCGAACATTTGCGGGACGACGCCGAGGGACCAGTGGCCCCCTGGTAGCCTTGGAAGCTTCCGCTCTTCGTGTTGCTTAACCACCGCCGCCGGTGGGCTGCAGCAGCACATTCTGGCACGCCCGGTGGGACCATCTTCCGCAACATCCACGTCAACATCCGAGATGGCGGAAGCACCGATCAAGTACGAAGATCTGCCTGCTGAGCACAAGAAGAAATATGATGATCTCAAGGCCATCTTCGAAGCCGATCTCATCGGCTCTTTCGAGAAGACCCGTTCGCACGGGATCAAGTTCAAAGGGTTCCAACCCGAAGGCGCATTGGAGGGACTAGATCTATCTCTCCCTTCGGACGAACGTACCAGAGCCCTCGACAGGAAATTAACTATGCCGTTGCTCATTCTCTACATCGGCATTCCGAGAGCCTCTGGTGAACACTTTGGAGCATGTTGCGCTCACGTGGTGCAAGAAATCATGAAGTACCGTATTCTTCCTTCAGGACCTGCGCTAGAACTCATCGTGAGAGACACTGCTCTACACCAGGCACCACCGGCGCATACCCATGGCAAACGACAAAGAACAAGGTTCACCGCGTACGCTGCCTGCTAGTTGGAGGTGAATCCTGCGACACCACCTCGTATGAGCGCCCAAGGAGATTCCACACGGATACGTGTGCACGTACGTTCGATCGCAACAACTGGCGAATCGGGACATTTACAGAGGCGTCGCCGAACAGAGGCTGGCTGGGCAGGAGGTGCCTGAGCAAGAGGTTGAGAAACAAAGTGGGCTAGCCAAATATGCCACCGAACAACTCATGAAAAGCCCAACCTCTCGCAGCCCTACGTGGATCGACATCGTAATCTTGAGAGACCAAGCCAGATACCGCCGAAGAAGATAATGATCGGCTATTCCAAGCCGTATCCCAACGAATATGACCTAATCCCACTACCGCCTAAGTATCGGCTCCCTGACTTCACAAAATTCAGTGGATCAGAGGGAACCAGCTCAATTGAGCACGTGAGCCGATATTTGGCACAGCTGGGCATGGTCTCAGCTTCAGACGAGCTGCGTGTGAGGTTTTTCTCATCTCTCACGGGTCCGGCCTTTGGGTGGTACACCTCGTTGCCACCAGATTCGGTTCGGACGTGGAAGCAGCTGGAGGAACAATTCCACATACAATACCATTCAGGGAGCATCATCTGCACTGTCTGACTCACCTGTGCCCTTTAAAGAGCAGAGATTTGTTCAACACATCCAACGTCAGATCGTCAGGAACCGATGTTATTCGGTTCGTTTATCTGAGAAGGAAGCAGTCCTGGCGATAGCAGGCCTGTCAGCGCCGCTCAAAGATGTGACCTTCCAAGCATACAATTCACTGGCGCATATGGTTCAGAAATTGGACATCGATGAATGGGCCGCCACCCGTAAAGTACAAGCGCGTCGCCCTGATCGAGATGGAAGAAGATGAAGATTCTGTAGGAATCAGGAAGTCGCTGTAGCTGAATGGACTCGGGGGGCAAAGCCCGTGTCTTGCAAGTGGGTGAAACAACCAGGGCCTGCAAAAGGGTTTGACTTTGATTTAAGCAAAACGGAGCAAATTTTTGATTTGCTGCTGAAGGAAAAACAACTGAAGTTACCCGAAGGCCACAAAATCCCCACGGTACAAGAGATGAACGGCAGGCCATACTGCAAATGGCATCACACGTTCACTCATGCCACCAATGACTACAAAGTCTTGCGCGGACAGATTCAAATGGCGATAGAACAAGGCCGATTACTCTTCGGTCAGTTTGCCATGAGAATCCGTTTCCCGACGTCAACATGGTGGATCTCGCCATCGCATACGCGAGCCAGGTTTCTGTTGATATCAACATGGCAGGCTTGCAGATCGCCATAGCAAGGATAAGCCAGAGAGCAGTCACTCCCGTGGCAAAGATAAAGAGGAGGCCGATCCACGCGACCGGCCCCAGCATGATGACAGACGGTACTTGACTGAGGAAGAGGTGAGAAGCGTGCGGTATCAACGACCACTTTCCGCGCACTTCCTCAACAAATATGAGCAGCAGTATGACCGACGTCGGCGCTACGACGTAGACGATGATAGATATCGTCGGTCTGATGCAGACAACAGGAAATACCGTCGATACGAAGGGTATGAGCGTCACGCTAGAGGGAGATCAAGAGAGCAAGAGGACATGGATAGGCATTGGAACTGTCCTTTCTTCAAACACTGCTGGGACTCAGGAATGAGCCGATTGCCTACAATCGAGAACTGCCCAGAATGTAAACAGAAGAGGAAGGGAACAAATGAAGTTTCAGTGTTCAAGCGTCTAGGACCTCTCCCACCTCAGAAAAAACGAGCTGAGTCATCTCAAGATGAAGACTTCGAGGAGTCAGAGGAAGAAGATAGGTATCACCGACCAAGGTGGTGCCTGATGGACTCAGCCACTCCCAAAAGCGCAGAGTGCAGCGGCTACGTAACTTGGAGGAAGCCGAGGCGCAGTACCTGTACACGTTGAAAGCACGGCCCGATCTGGCCGTGAAAATTCAGCAAACATTGGAGACAGAGGCACGGCCACGAAGAAAGTGTGGCGCCCCAAGCAGACAAAAGCCGATGCAGAGGCATCGGCTGATACAAACATGGTGTTCATCCTCCATCCGAGTTTTGTGCTCCAAGAGACGAGGAAGTGTCAGTGGCACAGTTTGATTGCGGCCCACGGCCAGTCATCTTTGAGAAGCCACGAGAGAGGAGCTACATGCATCTGAAAGCCCTATACCTGAAAGGTTATATCAATGGGCAGCCTATCAGCAAGATGCTGGTTGACACGGGAGCAGCAGTCAACATAATGTCGTACTCCATGTTACGACGTTTGGGACGTTCCAATGAAGATCTGATCAAAACCAACGTCACGCTAAGCGATTTCAACGGCCAAGCGTCAGAAGCCAAAGGTGTCCTGAACGTAGACTTAACTGTCGGCCGAAAAACCATCCCTACGTCGTTCTTCATCGTCGACAGCAAAAGCACTTACGCTGTCCTGCTAGGAAGGGATTGGATCCACGCTAACTGTTGCATTCCATCCACAATGCATCAGTGCATCATACAATGGGATGGAGATGAAGTGGAGGTTGTTCATGCAGATGACTCGATCGAAATCTCTTTGGCTGCCATGAACATCTGGGAAGCAAACGACCAAGAGCCGCTCTCTGGAATCAATCTGGACGGCTGTGAGCGCATCGAAGCTTCAAAAAACGGGGTGAGGCTGGTCTTATCCACCGGCCTGACAGAGTAGCAAGACCCAAGTCAGTAGACGTACGTGGCGAGGCCGATCCCTGCGATCGCCCCAAAAAATAAAAAGCAAGGATCTCACCTCAAGCATGTCACGCAGCTATAGCGGAGAACCAAGAAGTTGTGAACCCTCAGTAAGCATTGCAATGAAGAAGGAGGCCGATTCTAGCAATCGGCCAAAATTAGCCTCAACATGCCTTCTGCCTGTGTTCAGCATTGATTTAGCAGGCGATGGGAAGCTGGGGAATGGGTTTACAGCATCTGATGGACAGGAAGAGTAGAGACCTTTACTTGGCGATACAACTGCAAGGGAGGCCGATTCCAGCAATCGGCCAAAATACATTCTCACCACATTTGCTAGTCGCTGTGCTATTTAGCATGGTGAGTGATGTGAAAGGCTTATAGTTGGCTGAAAAGCCGATATCTTCAATCACTTGAAGGATTCGGCTCGGGGGGCATACACACAGAGAAGATACAAGGCCACGAAGTATGTACCCAGGAGGAGCCGATTCATGAAATCGATCGGCTAATAAAAAATCGAAAATAGAAAAATTTTAAGCACAGCCGATGCTCGGACATCGACTTAAGAATAAAAAGCCGATGCACAGCCATCGACTGAGAATGAACAGACAACGTCACGACTGGCCAGAGCTTCAACTGCAGCGTCATTGGGACGTGGGGCTGGATTTCTTCAAGGATGTTCTTCACCTCCTCAGAGTTTTCGACCAATGTCCCAATGGGGGAAGAAAGCAGAGCTTTGAGGCGTTGGAGTTGGGCAGCGATGACGCTGGGACTTGGTTCATCACATTCAGGGTCGAACGACAGCAAGCCTGAGAGATCACAACCCTGACAAACAACAAGAGCAGCATAAGCATGCAGATCAGGGTAAGGGCGAGCCCAACAAAGGGAGCATACCTCTCCTAGGACCATGGGAACAGCCGATGACGATGCGATCGGCTGTGGCGTTTCTGCCTGGGGTTTGGCCAAGGTGGCGACTTGGTCGATGTCACCTTTAGAGGTTGTTACGTTCAGAGTTGTGGAGGGCATCAGAACTTCATCAACATTCCCATTGGAAGTTTCATCAGTCTACGAAAAAGATGGTGAGCCGATCTGAGCAGCAAAGCACAAGAATTGAGCTAGGAGGAGTTGGCCATTACATTGAAGCTTCTTGGTTCGAGGAAGGGGTTTGCTGATCCTTCCGAGCCCTCTTGGTGCATCGACTCTTTGTGCGTGCTCATGCCAACGGGAGGAAGCAGGACGGATCATGATGGAATATAACCGCCGAGTGCCGTCGTCCTCGGCAAAGCTGTAAAACTCGAAGGAGACCGGATTTTTAAAATTTTCGACTCCGATAAGGAAAGAGGAGAGGGTCATCCGTGCCCTGGTAAAAAGTTATGAACTGCTCGGATGCTTCCTTGGGGTTCAGCTTTGATGCCCGGAAGACTATACAAGGCTTTGCCTCGGTGATTTGGAGCGGTTAAGAATCACCTTCAGGCCGAGACCATGACATTGGCGCTCGGATGATTTCGCCATTGGGCTCGTCGCGAGATTTTGCGTGTCCAAGATCTAGGGTCTACAGGCTGCGAGCTGTTCGATTGAAACTGATGTGTTGCCATCTACCATTGAGCATTGACCAAGTTGACAATCGGCAAAATTAGCATAAAGGAAATCGGCAAAATCAAAGGGAGTTCTTCATTAATCATATGATTTCTTACAAAGAGAAGCCGATTGCTCGACAAAAGGGGAACAGATTGCTACTGCTAATCCTATGCTAGTAGTCCCTATTCTAAGGGCTGTTGCTGCCGTCGCTAGGGAAGCTGCCGTCACTGCTGCTGTCGACGAGTTCCTCGTCGCTGCTACTGTAACCTTCAGCAGGAGCTCCTTCCTCTTCATCATCGTCGTCTTCATCTGACCAAGCCCAGCCACGGATGCGCTTTGGCGGCGGTTCGTCGGAGGAGGTGTCGTCCTCTGGTTCCTTCTTCGTGTCGGAGGAGATGTCTTCGTCTTCGTCATCCTCTTCTTCTTCTTTGGTGGAGGAGGTGAATTTACCCCGGAAGGGAGGGTCGTCGTCGTCGCTCTCCGCCTCCAGTTCTCCGTCAATCAGGAAACGGAGGTCATCTTCCCCGTCAGTCAGGGGCATGTCACCATCCGACCAGACGAGGTCCTCGGGTCGGCCTCTGGCACGAAATCGAAGTCCCACTCCTGCTCATCCCAATGCTCGGGAGCGCGCCGGTTGTACGCTTCCATCTGGTTGTGCTCTGGAATCGGCTCGCTTGAGGAAGAGGATTGGAGAGAAACGGAAGAGGAGGAGGAAGAAGACATGGCCATAGGAAGAGGGTTTTTGGACTGATGGTTGCGAGCAGAGGATGGAGAAGCGAACTGCAAGAGGTGGCTAAATAAAAGGGGATATAGCGGAGATTTAATGCTCAAGCAGTTTTCGAGGATGTGGTGCCACAACTGTCAAATCGTGCAGAGAAGTTGAGAAGGCAAGGCATCATGATGAAGAATACTGCGACGGTTCTGCTCTGCCACGACATGACCCTTCGAAGGAAAAACAGAGTGGTTTTGAAATTATCATTACCAAAACCAGGGGGCATGTGTTATCACCAGATTTTGGCCAAATCAGGAGATGGGCCGTAAGTGAAGATGGGCTTGAAGGATATACGCGTGGAGCATCTTTGAAGCGGCCTTGCACGAAGAGTTTGGGCTAGATTGCCCGTGTATCTGTAAATATAGTAGATTGCATCTTAGTTTAGAATTAAAAGATAGAGTTTAACCCGTGCATGGTTAGGTGCACGCCCGAATTAGAAAGTCCCTTGGACTATAAATATGTATCTAGGGTTATCGAAAAAGGAGGACAATCACGTTCACAACAAACACAAATCAGGCGCATCGCCACCCCTACTTTCGAGGGTTTCTTCCGGGTAAGCATCATGCTGCCTAGATCGCATCTTGCGATCTAGGCAGTACGCGTTTATTCGTTACCTTGTGTTGCTCGTGCTGAAGCGTTGTTGATGGCGAGTAACACTATTTATCTTAGGTGTTTTGGGGCTTGCATGGATGCTTTTCTTATACATGCTTGCTTAGCTATGCTGCCCCACGATATCTAGCTGCCCTTATACCTACCTAGGTGTAAGGGCAGCACCTTGCTTGTTCGTTATTTAGTAGATCCAATCTGTTATAGTTGCTCCTTGATTCTTCAAGGATTGGTTTAATATCCGTATGGTTAGGCCTTGCAAACGGGTTGAACGATCCGGTAGTACGTTAGGTATGGTTTGTTAGTCCTAAGAGGGATGTTCCGGGAATTAACTTAACGTTGGTTTTTAGGCCTCTTTTAGGGTTAGTTTTCCATTATCTTTCGTGTCTATTAGGCTCAACTACGCGCAGGATGTTCCGATCATATGGTGAAAACCCTAAACTGTCGTAGATTAGATTAACTTTATATTGATCAAGCAGGAGCCCCATGTCATCGTTAACCCGACGTTAGCCATGGGGCGATCGGCTCTTTGAGCCGATCCACAGGGCAACCTGAGAGCCGATAGGGCTCGTATTTAATGTTTACATGTCTGCCATGCAGGAAACTAATCGAAGCAATCCAACACCTTCTGACCAGGTATAGGTGGCACGCCCTGCAACCGCCGGACGTGTGCCGGGCATTTGCGGGACAACGTCGAGGGACCAGGGCCCCCTGCAGTCTTGAAGCCTCCCGGCTCTTCGTGTTGCTTAACCACTGCTCGCCGGTGGGTTTAGGCAGGCACGGTGTAACGGTGAAAGTGTGTATGCTATGTTAGTACTTGGTTTATTTTGCAAAGATCTATTTGCTCTAAGGTTACTTAAATATGAATACTGAATGTTGTGGCGCTTGTTAACTCCGGCTTGAGGGAGCTCTTGTAGCCCTACACAATGAATGGTATTTGTCATCCAACAAAGAGTGTATGTAGCACATATGAGAGAAGTTATTATTTATTATGCGATCAATGTTGAGAGTGTCCACTAGTGAAAGTATGATCCCTAGGCCTTGTTTCCAAACATCGAATCTCCGTTTATTTATTGTTCTGTTGCATGTTTACTCGCTGCCATATTTTATTCAGATTGCTATTACCACTCATATACATCCATACTACTTGTATTTCACTATCTCTTCGCCGAACTAGTGCACCTATACATCTGACAAGTGTATTAGGTGTGTTGGGGACACAAGAGACTTCTTGTATCGTGATTGCAGGGTTGCTTGAGAGGGATATCTTTGACCTCTTCCTCCCTGAGTTCGATAAACCTTGGGTGATCCACTTAAGGGAAAACTTGCTGTTCTACAAACCTCTGCTCTTGGAGGCCCAACACTGTCTACAGGAAAAGAAGCGTGAGTAGACATCAGCAGGCAGCGTGGGATAGAGCCGCAAAAGCTATGGATGGATCAGAACCAATGACCACCACTGCTACTGCAGAGGAATTACAAGCCTATCAATATAGACTTGCTCGTGTGAGTAGGGAGCTGGAAAAACAGACAGAATCCTTGAATAGAAGAAAAGAGGCAGCCTCCGCGTCAAGCAGGCGACGAGCAGAGCTCAGTCGACAATCAGGAACTTCGGGAGATAGTCACAGAGAAGCTCGGAGGAGAGCAAGATCTCGACTAAAATATACCTGAAGCAGAGAGAGGAAATATAATTCAAAATCTCGACATGTCCTTCATGACGATTGATACAAGGGGAAATATCATCCCGAAAACACCAGAAGCTGGGTACATGGCAACGCAAGCTTATATCCTCGCGTCCAGACCACCCCCTGGGGACCCGAGAGAAGCATTGTTTAATATGGCAATGGCTGGAGTTGGAGTCATGGGAACAGGTTCGCAGCTACACCTCCCGAAGGAACTCCAAGGCAAAATAGTCCACGACCCACGACAGCAGTGGAAGATCCACCAAGGACAAGTGGAGCAAGGGATACGACGCACAAGCAAGGGTGGATAGAGCGCGACAAGAAAGAAGAGAACATCGGCAGTCACCAGAAGTCGCCGATGAAGATATGTGCGGGTTACCGTGCTTTACGAGACGAGTTCGAAAAACTCGAGTCCCGAAAGGGTTTAATTACCGAAAATTTCAAGAAATTCGACGGCCTACAAGATCCCGAGGATTGGCTGTTGATTACCTCGAGATGGTGAAGTTGATAGGCGGAACCAGGGCAACAACCATGCAGAGCATCCAAGTACACTTGAGTGGAGCCGCGCGATCTTGGATAAAGAAACTTCCCCCAGGTTCCATCGACAGCTGGGATAGTTTTGAAGACATCTTCGTGAGGAATTTCCGATCCACCTGCAAGAAACCCGCGTCATTGGAAGAGCTGAGGGCGTGTAGACAGAAACACGACGAATCAATGAGAAAATATATACAGAGGTGGAACATTATTAAAAACTCGGCAGAGGATATATCCGACGAGAGAGCAATAGACGCGTTCGTGGCAGGAATTCGACGGGGAGATTTCGTCGAAGACTTAGGGAGAACCAACCCTAAGACAATATCAGCATTGATGGAGATAGCAAACAGATGGGCAGATGGAGATGCTATACATAACAAGCGACATAGGTCGCCAGAGGAGGACTGATACGCGTAGATGCACACGTCCGTTGGGAACCCCAAGTGGAAGGTATGATGCGTATAGAAGCAAGTTTCCCTCAGTATGAAACCAAGGTTTAATCGAACCAGGAGGAGCCAAGAAGCACGTTGAAGGTTGATGGTCGCGAAATGTGATGCGGCGCAACACCAGGGATTCCGGCGCCAACGCGGAACCTGCACAACACAACCCAAGTACTTTGTCCCAACGAAACAGTGAGGTTGTCAATCTCACCGGCTTGCTGTAACAAAGGATTAAACGTATCGAGTGGAAGATGTTTGCAAAGAAAACAGTAAAACAAGTAGATTGTATGCTATGTAAAGAATAGGACCGGGGTCCACAGTTCACTAGAGGTGTCTCTCCCATAAGATAAAAGCATGTTGGGTGAACAAATTACAGTCGGGCAATTGACAAATAGAGAAAGGCATAACAATGCATATACATGACATGGTAAATATAGTGAGATTTAATTGGGCATTACGACAAAGTACATAGAACGCCATCCAACTGCATCTATGCCTAAAAAGTCCACCTTCAGGTTATCATCCGAACCCCCTCCAGTATTAAGTTGCAAAGCAACAGACAATTGCATTAAGTATGGTGCGTAATGTAATCAACAACTACATCCTTAGACATAGCATCAATGTTTTATCCCTAGTGGCAACAACACATCCACAACCTTAGAACTTTCTGTCACTGTCCCAGATTCAATGGAGGCATGAACCCACTATCGAGCATAAATACTCCCTCTTGGAGTTAAGAGTAAAAACTTCAGAGCCTCTACTAATAACGGAGAGCATGCAAGATCATAAACAACACATGAACAATAGATTGATAATCACCATAATCATAGTACTCTCTATCCATCGATCCCGACAAACACAACATATAGAATTACATATAGATGATCTTGATCATGTTAGGCAGCTCACAAGATCCAACAATGAAGCACAACAAGGAGAAGACGACCATCTAGCTACTGCTATGGACCCATGGTCCAGGGTGAACTACTCACTCATCACTCCGGAGGCGACCATGGCGGTGTAGAGTCCTCCGGGAGATGAATCCCCTCTCCGGCAGGGTGCCGGAGGCGATCTCCAATCCCCCGAGATGGGATTCGCGGCGGCGCGCCTCTGTAAGGTTTTCCGATCGTGGCTCTCGGGGGTTTCGCGACGGAAGCTTTAAGTAGGCGAGGGTCAACGCGGGGCCACACGAGGGCCCGGGGATAGGTCGGCGCGGCCAGGGCCCGGGCCGCGCCGGCCACCCCCTGGCCTCCCTCGTGGCCCCACTTCGTTAGGTCTTCGGTCTTCTGGAAGCTTCGTGCAAAATAGGACCCCGGGCGAAAGTTTCGTCCAATTCCGAGAATATTTCTTTACTAGGATTTCTGAAACCAAAAACAGCAGAAAACAACTGGCTCTTCGGCATCTTGTTAATAGGTTAGTTCCAGAAATGCATAAATATGACATATAATGTGCATAAAACATGTAGGTATCATCAATAAAGTAGCATGGAACATAAGAAATTATCGATACGTTGGAGACGTATCAGCATCCCCAAGCTTAGTTCTGCTCGTCCCGAGCAGGTAAAACGATAACAAAGATAATTTCTGAAGTGACATGCCATCATAATCTTGATCATACTATTTGTAAACATATGTAATGAATGCAGCGATCAAAACAAAGGTAATGACATGAGTAAACAAGTGAATCATAAAGCAAAGACTTTTCATGAATAGTACTTCAAGACAAGCATCAATAAGTCTTGCATAAGAGTTAACTCATAAAGCAATAAATCAAAGTAAAGGTGTTGAAGCAACACATAGGAAGATTAAGTTTCAGCGGTTGCTTTCAACTTATAACATGTATATCTCATGGATATTGTCAACATAAAGTAGTATAATAAGTGCAATATGCAAGTATGTAGGAATCAATGCACAGTTCACACAAGTGTTTGCTTCTTAAGGTGGAAGGAGATAGGTAAACTGACTCAACAATAAAAGTAAAAGAATGGTCCTTCAAAGAGGAAAGCATCGATTGCTGTATTTGTGCTAGAGCTTTTATTTTGTAAACATGAAACAATTTTGTCAACGGTAGTAATAAAGCATATGAGTTATGAAAATTATATCTTACAAGTTGCAAGCCTCACGCATAGTATACTAATAGTGCCCGCACCTCGTCCTACTTAACTTGGACTACCGGGTCTTCGCATGCCATGTTTCAACCAAGTGTCACAAAGGGGTACCTCCATGCCGCCTGTACAAAGGTCTAAGGAGAATGCTCGCATTTCGGATTTCTCGCTTTTGATTATTCTCAACTTAGACATCCATACCGGGACAACATGGACAACAGATAATGGACTCCTCTTAAATGCATAAGCATGTAGCAAAGTTATTATTCTCATATGAGATTGAGGATATATGTCCAAAACTGAAACTTCCACCATGGTTCATGGCTTTAGTTAGCGGCCCAATGTTCTTCTCTAACAATTTTGCATGCTCCAACCACTAAAATGATAGACCTTCAGACAAGACGGACATGCATAGCAACTCACATGATATTCAACAATAGTTGATGGCGTTCCCCAGAAGCATGGTTATCGCACAACAAGCAACTTAATAAAATATAAAGTGCATAAGTACATATTCAATACTACGATAGTTTTTAAGGCTATTTTGTCCCATGATCTATATATTGCAAAGGTGAATGATGGAATTTTAAAGGTAGCACTCAAGCAATTTACTTTGAATGGCGGAGAAATACCATGTAGTGGTAGGTATGGTGGACACAAATGGCATAGTAGTTGGCTCAAGGATTTTGGATGCATGAGAAGTATTCCCTCTCGATACAAGGTTTAGGCTAGCAAGGTTATTTGAAGCAAACTCAAGGATGAACAAGTGCAGCAAAACTCACATAAAAGACATATTGTAAACATTATAAGACTCTACACTGTCTTCCTTGTTGTTCAAAACTCAATACTAGATATTATCTAGACCTTAGAGAAACCAAATATGCAAATCAAATTTTAGCAAGCTCTATGTATTTCTTCATTAATGGGTGCAAAGCATATGATGCAAGAGCTTAAACATGAGCACAACAATTGCCAAGTATCACATTATCCAAGACATTTTTAGAATTACTACATGTAGCATTTTCCAATTCCAACCATATAACAATTTAACGAAGAAGAAACTTCGCCTTGAACATTATGAGTAAAGCCTAAGGACACATGTGTCCATATGCAACAGCGGAGCGTGTCTCTCTCCCACAAAGTGAATGCTAGGATCCATCTTATTCAAACAAAAACAAAAACGAAAACAAACCGACGCTCCAAGTAAAGAACACAAGATGTGATTGAATAAAAATATAGTTTCAGGGAGGAACCCGATGATGTTGTGATGAAGAAGGATGCCTTGGGCATCCCCAAGCTTAGACGCTTGAGTCTTCTTAAAATATGCAGGGGTGAACCACGGGGCATCCCCAAGCTTAGAGCTTTCACTCCTCTTGATCATAGTATATCATTCTCCTCTCTTGACCCTTGAAAACTTCCTTCACACCAAACTTCAAGCAAACTCATTAGAGGGTTAGTGCACAATTAATAATTCACTCATTCAGAGGTGACACAATCATTATTTTCACTTCTGGACATTGCATAATGCTATTGGACATTAATGGATCAAAGAAATAAATCCAACATAGCAAAAGAGGCAATGCGAAATAAAAGGCAGAATCTGTCAAAAACAGAACAGTCCGTAAAGACGAATTTAGAAATGGCACCAGACTTGCTCAAATGGAAAAACTCAAAACTAATGAAAGTTGCGTACATATCTGAGGATCACGCTCGTAAATAGGCAGATTTTTTCGAATTTTCTACAGAGAATTGTGCCCAGATTCGTGACAGACAGCAATGCTGTTTCTGCGCAGCGATCCCAAATATAACATCAACTTTAACATAGAAACTTTACTTGGCACAAAAACATGATAAGGAGAGGTTGCTACAGTAGTAAACAACTTCCAAGACTCAACAAAACAAAAAATTGCTGTAGGTAAAAACATGGGTTGTCTCCCATAAGCGCTTTTCTTTAACGCCTTTCAGCTAGGCGCAGAAAGTGCAAATCAAGTAACATCGAGAGTAGAAGCATCAACATCATAGCTTGTTCTAATAATAGAATCAAAAGGCAACTTCATTCTCTTTCTAGGGAAGTGTTCCATACCTTTCTTGAGAGGAAATTGATATTTAATATTACCTTCCTCATATCAATAACAGCACCAACAGTTCGAAGAAAAGGTCTTCCCAACACAATTGGACAAGATGCATTGCATTCGATATCCAAGACAACAAAATCAACGGGGACAAGGTTATTGTTAACCGTAATATGCACATTATCAATCCTCCCCAAAGGTTTCTTTTTAACATTATCGCAAGATTAACATCCAAATAACAATTCTTCAATGGTGGCAAGTCAAGCATATCATAAATCTTTTTAGGCATAACAAATACTTGCACCAAGATCACATAAAGCATTACATTCAAAGTCATTGAATTTCATTTTAATGATGGGCTCCCAACCATCTTCTAACTTTCTAGGAATAGAAGTTTCAAGTTTTAGTTTCTCTTCTCTAGCTTTTATGAGAGCATTTGTAATATGTTTTGTAAAGGCTAAATTTATAGCACTAGCATTAGGACTTTTAGCAAGTTTTTGTAAGAACTTTATAACTTCAGAGATGTGGCAATCATCAAAATCTAAATCATTATGAGCTACAGCAATGGGATCATTGTTCCCAAGGTTGGAAAAAATTTCAGCAGTTTTATCACAAGCAGTTTTAGCAATTTCAGGCAGTTTGTACGCTTTGCACTAGGAGTAGAAACATTGCCAACACCAATTATTTTACCATTGATAGTAGGAGGTGCAGCAACATGTGAAGAATTAGCATTGCTAGTGGTGGTAATAGTCCAAACTTTAGCTACATTATTCTCTTTAGCTAGTTTTTCATTTTCTTCTCTATCCCACCTAGCACGCAGTTCAGCCATTAATCTTATATTCTCATTAATTCTAACTTGGATGGCATTTGCTGTAGTAGTAATCTTATTATCAATGTCATTATTAGGCATAACTTTCAATTTTAAAAGATTTACATCAGGCAAGTCTATCAACTCTAGAAGCGATAGTATCAATTTTATCAAGCTTTTCCTCAACAGATTTGTTAAAAGCAGTTTGTGTACTAATAAATTCTTTAAGCATGGCTTCAAGACCAGAGGGTACATTCCTATTATTGTTGTAAGAATTCCCATAAGAATTACCATAACCATTACCATTAGCAGAAGGATATGGCCTATAGTTATTACCAGAGTTGTTCCTATAAGCATTGTTGTTGAAATTATTATTTTTAATGAAATTCACATCAACATTTTCTTCTTGAGCAACCAATGAAGCTAAAGGAACATTATTTGGATCTACATTAGATCTACCATTCACAAGCATAGACATAATCACATCAATCTTATCACTCAAGGAAGAGGTTTCTTCAACATAATTTACCTTCTTACCTTGTGGAGCTTTTTCCGTGTGCCATTCAGAGTAATTTATCATCATATCATCAAGAAGTTTTGTAGCCGCCCCCAATGTGATGGACATAAAGGTACCTCCAGCAGCTGAATCCAATAAATTCCGCGAAGAAAAATTTAGTCCTGCATAGAAGGTTTGGATGATCATCCAAGTAGTCAGTCCATGGGTTGGGCAATTCTTTACCAAAGTTTTCATTCTCTCCCATGCTTGAGCAACATGTTCAGTATCTAATTGTTTAAAATTCATTATGCTACTTCTCAAAGATATAATTTTAGCGGGAGGATAATATCTACCAATAAAAGCATCCTTGCATTTAGTCCATGAATCAATACTATTCTTAGGCAAAGATAGCAACCAATCTTTAGCTCTTCCTCTTAATGAGAAAGGAAACACTTTCAATTTAATAATATCACCATCTACATCTTTATACTTTTGCATTTCACAAAGTTCAACAAAATTATTGAGATGGGCAGCAGCATCATCAGAACTAGCACCAGAAAATTGTTCTCTCATAACCAAATTCAGTAAAGCAGGTTTAATTTCAAAGAATTCTGCTGTAGTAGCAAGTGGAGCAATAGGTGTGCATAGGAAATCATTATTATTTGCATTTGTGAAGTCACACAACTTAGTATTTTCATGGTTGGCCATTTTAGCAACAGTGAATAAAACAAACTAGATAAAGTAAATGCAAGTAACTAATTTTTTTGTGTTTTCGATATAGAGAGCAAGACAGTAAATAAAGTAAAACTAGCAACTAATTTTTTTGTGTTTTGTTTTAGTGCAGCAAACAAAGTAGTAAATAAAATAAAGCAAGACAAAAACAAAGTAAAGAGATTGAGAAGTGGAGACTCCCCTTGCAGCGTGTCTTGATCTCCCGGCAACGGCGCCAGAAATTTAGGCGTGTAGTTGACGTGGGAGTTAGAAATCTTTGTGGTGTAGCTTTTCTTCAGTTCCCCGGCAACGGCGCCAGAAATTTAGCTTGATACGCGTAGATGCACACGTCCGTTGGGAACCCCAAGTGGAAGGTATGATGCGTATAGAAGCAAGTTTCCCTCAGGTATGAAACCAAGGTTTAATCGAACCAGTAGGAGCCAAGAAGCACGTTGAAGGTTGATGGTCGCGAAATGTGATGCGGCGCAACACCAGGGATTCCGGCGCCAACGCGGAACCTGCACAACACACCAAGTACTTTGTCCCAACGAAACAGTGAGGTTGTCAATCTCACCGGCTGTCAGTAATAAAGGATTAAACGTATCGAGTGGAAGATGTTTGCAAAGAAAACAGTAAAACAAGTAGATTGTATGCTATGTAAAGAATAGGACCGGGGTCCACAGTTCACTAGAGGTGTCTCTCCCATAAGATAAAAGCATGTTGGGTGAACAAATTACAGTCGGGCAATTGACAAATAGAGAAAGGCATAACAATGCATATACATGACATGGTAAATATAGTGAGATTTAATTGGGCATTACGACAAAGTACATAGACCGCCATCCAACTGCATCTATGCCTAAAAAGTCCACCTTCAGGTTATCATCCGAACCCCTCCAGTATTAAGTTGCAAAGCAACAGACAATTGCATTAAGTATGGTGCGTAATGTAATCAACAACTACATCCTTAGACATAGCATCAATGTTTTATCCCTAGTGGCAACAGCACATCCACAACCTTAGAACTTTCTGTCACTGTCCCAGATTCAATGGAGGCATGAACCCACTATCGAGCATAAATACTCCCTCTTGGAGTTAAGAGTAAAAACTTGGCCAGAGCCTCTACTAATAACGGAGAGCATGCAAGATCATAAACAACACATGAACAATAGATTGATAATCACCATAATCATAGTACTCTCTATCCATCGGATCCCGACAAACACAACATATAGAATTACATATAGATGATCTTGATCATGTTAGGCAGCTCACAAGATCCAACAATGAAGCACAACAAGGAGAAGACGACCATCTAGCTACTGCTATGGACCCATGGTCCAGGGGTGAACTACTCACTCATCACTCCGGAGGCGACCATGGCGGTGTAGAGTCCTCCCGGAGATGAATCCCCTCTCGGCAGGGTGCCGGAGGCGATCTCCAATCCCCGAGATGGGACGCGCGGCGGCGTCTCCGTAAGGTTTTCCGTGACGTGGCTCTTGACCGGGGGTTTCGACTAAGCTTTAAGTGAGGGTCAGCGCGGGGGCCACACGAGGGCCCGGGGATAGGTCGGCGCGGCCAGGGCCTCGGGCCGCGCCGCCACCCCCTGGCCTCCTCGTGGCCCCACTTCGTTAGGTCTTTGGTCTTCCGGAAGCTTCGTGCAAAAATAGGACCCTGGGCGAAAGTTTCGTCCAATTCCGAGAATATTTCTTTACTAGGATTTCTGAAACCAAAAACAGCAGAAAACAGCAACTGGCTCTTCGGCATCTTGTTAATAGGTTAGTTCCGAAAATGCATAAATATGACATATAATGTGCATAAAACATGTAGGTATCATCAATAAAGTAGCATGGAACATAAGAAATTATCGATACGTTGGAGACGTATCAAGGACCGCAGTCGAAATTTTCAAAATAGAAGGCGATTTTCTCGACAGTTCTACAACAATGATGCTCCTGGCCACATATCAGCTGGTTTCCGAGGAAACTCTGGAGGAAATAGTCGAGATGATTACCAAAGAAGTAATGAGCAACAAGGCGACAACAGAGGTGACTTCCGTGGTAACAGACAAAACAGTGGACCAAGGTTTCAGAGACCATATGTGTCTCCCGAGGAAATGATGAACGGGCCATGTCAGATGCACTTCTATCTTGACAATAATGGAAAGAGGCAGTCAGGACATCTCCAAAAAGACTGCCGCAATTTCCAAGCAATGTTGCGGCCGGGATCGCCAATGCCCAAGCAATGAACAGAAACCCCAGGGGCCAAGGAGTGAGATCCACCTCCCACCTCCTCCTGCAATTACAGACGATAATCGGCATCAGCTCAGAATAGCGGCAGCACCACACCCACCTCCATATGTTGACCCTAACTCCAATGGTGCGGTCTCGATGATTCAGAAAGCTAGGCCATCTAACAGGGCGCAGAAGGTAATCTCGCGACAAGTGTTCATGGCAGAGAAGATGCCTCCACCAACAGTCGAGTACCTAAATTGGTCGGGACAAGACATTGGCTTCACAATTGCGGATCACCCGCAGCAAGTTCCTCGACCAGGGCAATCTGCACTTATCTTACCCGCAGTAATTGCTGGTTTTGACGTGTCGAGAGTCTTTATAGATGGTGGCAGCAGCTTAAACCTTATGTACGCAGATACACTAAGGAAGATGAACATATCACTGGCAAATCTAAAACCAACTGATACACGTTTCCACGGGATCACGCCAGAGAAGCCAAGTTATCCGTTGGGCAAGATCAATCTCGACGTTCAGTTTGGGACCCGAGAAAACTACAGGATAGAGAACCTGGAATTTGAAGTTGTGGATTTCCCGTCGCAATATCACGCCTTGTTGGGACGACCAGCATATGCCAGGTTTATGGCGGTACCTCATTACACGTACCTACTGTGGAGGATGCCTGGACCTAAGGGACCAATCACAGTCAAGGGAAGTTTCGCGCTAGCTGATAAGTGCGACAAAGATTTTCATCGACTGTCGGAAACTTTCGGCATGCAAGCAGAATATATGGCGCCAAGGTTCACTGATTATGATGTGTTGCCAGAACAGGGAGGCCACTCAGGGAACCAACTTTAACACGCAAGGATTCGAAAGAGGTGCAGATCCACCGATGGACCGAAGAAAACGACGTTCATTGCAACAAATATGGACCTCGCATAGGAAAGCGCGCTCGTCGAGTTCCTCCGTGAGCACCTGGAAAATCTTCGCATGGTGTCCAGTGACATGCCAGGAGTACCTAGGGAACTTGCCGAGCACCATCTAAACTTGGATCCTATTGCGAGACCAATCAAACAACCTTTGCGGCGTTTTTCGGAACCAAACCGCAAAGCTATGCTATAAATAGATCGACTCAAAGATGCTGGTTTTATTAAAGAAATATCTACAGAAGCCACGTGGGTAGCTAACCCAGTGATGGTGCCGAAGAAAAACACGAAAGTCCTTCGCATGTGTGTCGACTTTACGTGTCTCAATAAACACTGTCCAAAGGATCACTTTCCCCTCCCAAGGATCAATCAAATCATCGACTCCACGGCAGGATGTGAACATCTTTCCTTCTTGGACGCGTATTCTGGTTATAACCAAATAAGACTAAAAGAAGATGATGAAGCCAAGACAGCGTTCATAACACCTTATGGCGTGTTCTGCTATAGAACAATGCCCTTTGGTTTGAAAACGCGGGAGCAACATATCACGGATGATGCAGAAGTGCCTTGCAACACAGATTGGGAAAAATGTACAAGTCTACATTGACGATGTTGTGATAACATCAAAAAAGGGGACAACGCTGATCGAAGATTTGAAAGAAACCTTCGACAACCTCGACAAGTTCTGCCTTAAATTGAACCCGACAAAGTGCTCCTTTGGTGTTCCTGCGGGAGAACTTCTCGGGTTCTTAGTATCAGCAAGAGGGATCGAAGCCAATCCAGAGAAAATACAGGCCATCGTAACAATGAGGAAGCCGACAAAGTTGAAAGAAATACAACATGACGTGGCGAGTCGCGGCTTTAAGCGGATTCGTCGCGGTGGGAGAAAAGGCACTGCCGTTTTATGCACTGATTAAACAAGGAGAGAAATTTCAGTGGAACGAGGAAGCAGATAGAGCTTTTGAGAATCTCAAGCGCACAATTTCGACACCACCAATCTTGGTGGCCCCTAAAGAGAAGGAACCCCTCCTACTATAGATCGAAGCCACACCTCAGGTGGTCAACACGGCTCTGGTAGTCGAAAGAGAAGAAGAAGGAAAGCTACATGGTACAGAGGCCGTATATTTCATCAGTGAAGTACTGTCGCCTTCAAAACAGCGGTACCCAGCAGGCGGCGTATGGAGTGTTTACAACGGCAAGAAAGTTGCGACACTATTTTTCGGCGCACCCGATAGTAGTGGTCAATGAGGCTCCTCTGTCAAATATATTAAACAACCCAGAAGCTACGGGTCGTGTCTCCCTTTGGGGAATAGAGCTTTCCCCTCGGGACATCACGTATGAAAAAAGAAAAGCAATAAAGTCGCAAATTTTACCAGATTTCATCGCAGAGTGGATGGAGCTACAAAATACAGGGCCTCCAGATTTATCGAGAACCTGGACTATGAACTTTGATGGGTCCAAAAGGTTAGAAGGCGCTGGAGCAGGCGTGATACTAATATCACCTGAAGGCGACAAATTGAATTATGTCCTACGGATGACGTTCCCAAACGCGTCTAACAATGAAGCAGAATATGAAGCTCTCATACACGGGATGAAGATGGCGAAAGCTTGCGGTGCAACCCGACTGAAAATCTTTGGCGACTCACAATTGGTGGCACAGCAAGTTATGAATCAATGTGATGCAGTCAACGAGAGTATGATAGCATACAAGGAGATGTATAATGAGCTAGAAAAGCTGTTTGATGGATGCGAGGTAAATCACATCAGCAGGTTGAGCAATGATGAAGCCGATGTTCTTGCAAATATCGGGTCGCAATGTCTCGCGATTCCTCCAGGCGTGTTTTGGGAAGAAATAAGCGAGAGATCAACAAAGCCAATGAAACCAAAGAAGAAGGAGAAGGATGAAAAACCCTCGGGTGTTACAAAAGAATTACTGGAAGAAGACGAGGAGCATGAGCTAGTCATGATGGTGAAAATTCCATGGATGCAGGCATATATATCTTATATCCTAAGGAAAACAATACCCGATGATCCAGTTGAAGCAAGGCGAATAATTACACGTTCCAAAGCTTTTACTGTGGTCAAAGGGGAGTTGTACAAGCGAAGTATTTCAGGTGTGCTCCAGAGATGCGTCACACCCGAAGAAGGAAGGATAATCCTGAAAGATGTACATGAAGGAATATGCGGGCATCATGCAAGCAGTCGAGCTATTGCGGCCAAGGTTTTCAGAGCAGGATTTTATTGGTTAACAGCAATTGAGGACGCAAAGGAAATAGTGCGAACTTGCGACGCGTGCCAGAGATTCGCCGCAAAACCTCACTCTCCGGCAGCAGAATTAATGCCAATCCCGTTGTCTTGGCCCTTTGCTCAATGGGGTCTCGATATGGTGGGAAAATTACACAAAGCTTCGCCAGGAGGATATGAGTATATGCTCGTTGCTGTCGACAAATTTACCAAGTGGATAGAAGCAAAGCCGATAAATTCACCGGACGGCGCGTCAGCAATCAAGTTTGTGAAAAGCATTGTCTTTCGATTTGGAGTCCCTCATAGCATTGTCACAGACAATGGCAGTAATTTCACATCCAAGGAGTTCAAAGCATACTGCACAGAAGTGGGCATTAAATTGAGTTTCGCGTCTGTTGCACACCCACAAACCAACGGTCAAGTCGAGAAAGCCAATGGCATCATCTGCAATGGTATCAAGAAGCGCCTGTTAGGACCATTGGAAAAAGCTCGACATACTTGGCCAGAGGAGCTGCCAAGCGTATTATGGAGCATCCGAACAACACCAAATACAGCGACACAGGAGACGCCGTTCTTTCTGGTCCATGGAGCTGAAGCAGTATTGCCGATTGAAATAGAGCATGACTCCCCAAGAGTTACAGAATATGATGAAGAAACTTTCAGAAGAGCTTTGGAGGATGATGCTGACGCACTTGATGAGGCTCGAGATGAAGTATTGTCACGAGTCGCCAAATACCAACAGGACCTGAAAAACTACCACAGTCGACGATTGCGACCAAGATCTTTTCAAGTTGGAGATTTGGTTTTACGACTCAATCAAAAAAGCCATGAAAAACTCGAGTCACCATGGCTTGGACCTTACATCGTCACAGAGGTAATTGAAGGAGGAGCATACAGAATCAAGGACAAGAAGACGGGGATTGCTGAGCCAAATCCTTGGAACGTGGCGCAGCTCAGGCGTTTTTACGCTTAGAAGCCGAAATATAGTCTCCTTTGTAAACATACAATGTACTGAAACGCTCGCGAGTTTTCAGACGCACTCTTTTCCTTTTTCGGACCGGGAAAGGTTTTTAATGAGGCGGGCTCGTGGTGCTGCAATATAATAAAGATAGTGGAATTATATATCTTTTCGACAGGCTCGGGGGCTTGCACCCAGAAGATACAATATATATATACACAATGTCGACAAATACAACTTGCAAAATATCTCGCCTTGGTATAAAGTACCTCGCCAAAATAAAAAGGTGTCGCCAAATAGTGATCAACATAAAGCTCGGGGGCTCGCGCCCGCAAAAATAGTACACTCAATATAATTTATCTTGCCTTGGGACAACCTCGCATTATAAAAAGAAAACATCGCCATCAAAACGCCCGGGGGCTTGACATTGAAAAACAAAAATCTAGTGACTTTACAATATAGGTTATGTCTACAACACACAGGATACAATTCTTGGGGCAACAAATCTTCAGCATAGCTACCCTTCACGAAGAATTCGGCGTCCATCCGAAGAAGCTCATCCATCATATCTTCGGCAACGAGTCCTACGTCGCCATCTTGGCCAAGCACTTTGGAACAACTTGACCCACGTCTAACTTCGGGTAGCAGATTTTTATCATAATCATAGCAAACCTTGCGCCAGCAGCTAATTGGGCCCGCACAAAGCCATGGATTCGAGGAGCATCCCGAAATTTGTCCATCAAAGCAGGAAGAGTCTCTTATTACGTGGAAACATGGTGCCATAGACCAGAGACAAGGTCCTTGTACAAAAGTCGAGAAATTCGCGAACCTGAAGCGCGCGATCTTGAAACCTGACGATCTGGCGAGTCCGATCAGGTGTGCCCCAAAAATTGGAACCATGATCCCGCGCAAGTCTGAGAAGCGCATTGGATCGAGCCTCAACACGCTCATCTTCGGTAGCAGTGTCCAAGAAGGAACCTATTTTTGAAAGAATCAGCAGGAAAAGAGGAGACAAGCAATAAAGAAAAAGAAAGCATGACAAAGTTAATGAAGCATACCTGCCATATCCAAGCTAGCATCCGTCAGCAGCTGAAGCATGAAATTCTCTCGAGAAGAAGCTGCAGCAGCCTCAGCAACCGCGGTCTCCTTTTCAGCTATAGCATCTTGAGCCTGTTGAAGTGCAACCTTCTCCCTCTCGGAGGATTTTCGAGATTGCTCCATGAGCATAAGTGATTGCTTCTTCGTGGATTGGAGCTGCTGGCGAAGTTCTTCCAAATCTTGTGCTGAGCCTTTACTCGAGGAATCTCCAGTAAATTCGACAGTGACAGGTGCTTTCTCCAAACGTGATGAAGCAGGAAAAACCTCGGAAGGACGGGGAGTTGCAGTATAATTGTCAAAAATCAACTGAAAAAATAAAGTTTCGATATCAATCATCAAGCAAAGATAGATTTCCATTCATTCTCAAAGTATGTACATGGCTATTACAAAAGAAGGATCTCTAGAAAACTACTGAAGCAATCACTGCCAAGGATACTAAGGCGACAGCGCCAAAAGAGAGAAAAAACTAAAAGAAAAAGCAAGATGGTCTACTTGACCTCCGGCTTTGAAGAACTGGGGGTAGGAGCTGTCTTGTATCCAAGGGTGGCAAGGATTTTCTTCGATTTGGGCTTCGCCGCTTTAATCAGCGACTGCCACTTCTTCGTCTCGATCTCCTCCGTGTTGCCAACCCTTGACCAGTCGACGTTTTGTTGGCTCTCAGCAATCAAGGCAATTGTACCTTCGACACCAACTTTTAACCCTTCTTGGCGAAGTTGGAGTCCAAGGTCTTCTTGGGAAGTGAAGCACTTGGCGAGATCAACAAAAATTGCGGGTTCCTCTTTCTTCTTGAAAAAATATGGGAAAAGCCGCGACAGGCCAATCTTAGCTTCAGCAAGGCCGTCACGGGCTTCAGTGCCGTGGATTTCAAGAAGAGAGAGCGCATCAAGGAGCTGGTCACCTTCAGGATTTTCCAGCTCATACTCTTGATTTGTTCTCCCTGCTTAAAGCATAAAAAAGAGTTAATCAAAGGAAAAAGGGAACAAAGACGACGCAAGAAAGCAGCAAGGGTGTGAACACTTACTAACAAAACGTCGACTCTGCGACTCCAGTCGACTAAGGATTTCTTCTTCGAGCAGAATGCTGAGCTACATTTTCGCTCAGAGCATTTTTTGCATCGTCGAGTCTTTTCTGAAGATCTTCGACGGTAGCAGCATCAGCTTTCATGCGAGCTGTTTCGCTTTGCTCTAATTCACAGCAGAAGAGCGTAACACGTTTGTTGGCTTCCGCAAGTTTTTCTGCCAACATAAGACAGAGAAGTAAAGTACTGCAGCACAAAATAGACAGAATATACTCGACAAGAAAAGACAGATAAGAAAAAAAAGAGAGGGCACCTTCAAGTTTGGCGGCATACTCGCGGTACCCGATAAATTGGGTACCGAAACGGATAAGCTCCTTCATGAAAGGCTAAAGAAAGATCATAAAAAGGGGATCAATATAGGAAGTGAAAAAGTTCGACATCACGAAGAAACAAAGAGAGGGAAGTCTAGAAAAATAAACTCAATACAGGGCAAAGAAGATAACTTACTTCTTCCATTAAAGGACTCGAGGAACAACCAGCTAATATGGTTGGTTCCTTGGGTGATTCCACCCTGGCTCTCTTCGGGGAAGGAGCCTGGGGGCTCACAGCTGGCGTTGGATGCTCCAGGTTTTGTTGAGGAGGCGAAGTTTCATCGCCATCAGGATGAGCTTCCGAAACAACCAAAGTACGGGACGTGCTCGTTCGAGCAGTCGCGTCAATGGGTGCATCTTCCTCTTCATCGCCACTACAACAAATACAGCGACAAGATAAGAAAGCAATTTGGAAAAGTATCGAGAAGGGACAAATATAGTGCATTAAAAACTTACGAGCTGATAAGAGCAGCTTCGTAAAGATCCAAAGCTCTCTTCCCAGCATCAGGCGCAGTCTCTTCGGCACGGGAAGCATCGGCTTTGGAGGTGCCAGAGTCAACAGTTTCATCCCTTTTCCTCTTGCCTTTTGGAGAAGCAGCGGGGAGAGACGAGCGTGTCGACGAGGTAGCCTCAGTTTCATTCTCTTTTTCAAGAGAAGCCGCAGATTTTTGGGAACCGCGACTCCACTTTCAGGGAGAGAAGTACTGGTTGTCGGTGACAACAGCCCGTTCTTCGACTTCCCCACCTTCGGGAAGGGGAGGAAGAGAAGATAGAACAAGGTGGCCCTGTGAAAAATAAGGAGTATCGACAAGCGCTATATTACAAAGCTTCATCAACAAAGTAGTCGACAGATGCAAAAAATTCGGGAAGACAATATAATAGTCAGGAAGAAAAATTACCTCGGGAAGGGGATTGGTGCTACAAAATGGCTTAACTTTGCAAGAAGATGGAATGGTGTCCTTCTTGTTAAGCTTGGAGATTCTTCGAATCAGCTTCTCCAAGTCCTTCGCAGGAAGATCTGTGGAGAGCCTCTCGACGTCTTCATCACCAGCATACGTCCAAAGGGGATTTTTTCGAGCTTGCAGAGGCTGCACTCTAATCCTAAGGAAGTAGGCTGTGATTTGGATACCCGATAGCTCTTTGCCGGTATTCTGAAGCTCACGGATGCGAGTCATCAGCGCCTCTGTCGCCAATTTCTCTTCTTCGGTAGCTTCAGCGTCCCAGGAGCGGCGACGAAGAATCTTGGTTTTTCCGTCGAAAGGGGCAATGTTGTACTCTACTGAATCAGAGCTTTCTTCGTGCACATACAACCACTTCTTGCGCCACCCTTGGACGGAATCGGGGAATTTGACGTCGAAGTAATCGACGTCAGAGCGAACACAGATAACGACGCCGCCGATATTATAGGCGACGCCGTGGGAGCCATTACGGCGGAGGCAGAAGATCGCACAAAGCCCAATTAGGTTGGACTCCGAGGAAGCATTCGCACAATGTGATAAAAATCGACACGTGCAAGATAGAATTGGGCGTCAGCTGATGAAGCTGAAGCCCATAAACAAAGAGAAGACCTCGAAGAAACTCATGGATAGGAGGGGAAAGACCGCGGATGAGATGATCAACGAAACTGACCCGGTACTCCATTGGAGGAGATGGGTAGCTCTCCTCGTGGGGGAAGCGCAGCGCGTCCTTCTTCTTGGCGAACCCCAGCTTCTTCAGCAAGTTCATATCTTGGCTGGAGATCTTGGATCTCTCCCACTCCAAATCTTCGGTGGCCATTGGGGATTCTGGAGTGCTATGCCGGGTGTGTCGCGTGCGTGGTGGCTTCAACTAGAATGGAGAAGAACAGCACGAGCGTGGATGAGCGCACAAAGCAATGAGCGCAATGGAGGATTTTTTGCAGAGGAACAGAGGTGCGGCGCGAGTGGAAGTGTTGATTGAGGAAGACGATGACCTTATATGCAGGTGCGGTGAAACGACGCACCGTTGGATGAAGAAATTGCGGAGTAGATGGTGTACACGTGGACAAGGGGTAAAAGGTAATTTCATTAAGACGAGAAAATACAGGACCTGCAGTACATGCGCCAGTAAAAGTGGGAGACGTGTGTCCCCCACTTGCACGACGTGTCCACCGGATAGGGAATCTGGACCCACGAGGCAGCGAGAGAAGCAGTTTTCGCATGTTCCCAATACAGTAATCGTGGCTATCATCAGCAATGATGTCACCTTGGCAAAAGAAAAACTCGACTATGAAGCCTAGTGAGAATATCGACAACATAAGATTATTTCGAGAGCCTTTGATCAAATACAAGTTTTTGCCCAAATGCTCGGGGCTACTTTGGAAAAAGAAAGAAAACTTTGAGTACGAGAAAATAGAAATGGCGAGAGCCTATGACCAAATACAAGCATTTGCTCATAGCCTCGGGGGCTACTCCCATCGGGAGCGCTGGTCGCGCACCCGATAAATATGAAAATCTCGGGAAGGATTTACAATATAGCGGCAGAAGATATTAATCTGTGGAGCCTACAACCAAGCACAAATCCTTGGCTGTAGCCTCGGGGGCTACTCCCATCGGGAACGCTGTTCGCGTGCCCGGTGAAATTATACAAAAATATAGAGAAAGAAAAAGAAGTGAGTATATTTCGAGTTATACAGATAACTCTACATATACTCCCATCGGGAAGGCAAAATAAGTCATCAAATATGACTCAATAAAATGTGCTATTCCAACAGCCGAAAAGCACTCGACAATATATTCTCAGAGCGCTAAAGTCGCGAATAATCTCTGAATGCCGCAAAACTTTGCGAAGGTAAGACCCCAGATCCGTTCTGAGCGGCGTGGCACCGTCTCTAACGGCGGTTTGCTACCTTTTTCCGTATCAACAGATGCGAAGAAAAATCCTAACGGACGCGTTAGGTACCCGATAAAATATGACTGGGACTCGACAAAATGGTAAGAACTTAAGCGGCACCTGTCGAAGTTTACACCAGTATCCCGAGATCATGTCTAGGGACGTGATCTTGAAGTAGGTTTTTGCGGATTGCCACTAGAGCAGTTAACTAGTACCTGATCCGTCAGATGAACTAGCCCCAACTACCATTATCCCTGTACAATATAGTATTCGCATATCTAAAGGTTATGCGATAAATTCGACAAGATTATTGAATGATTAAAGTTGGAGATTTTCCCTGATTCTTCGATTCAAGTAAAATCTCGGGGGCTACGACATAGGCATCCCCAATGGGCCTGCCAAATAGTACCCGGTTTATTGAAGGCCCATGACTCGAAGGATAAGAAGATTCGGAAGCTTAATTAGTGTTAAGGAAAGATAGATTATATTAGGAAATATAGAGACTTGTAATCTTACGGGACGGGTATGAAACCCTCTCGGACTCTGTAACTTGTGTATTACGAAAACCCTCGGCTCCACCGCCTATATAAGGGGGAGTCGAGGGACGAAGAAAGGATCGAATCTATTGTCAACAGAACCCTAGTTTTTACAATCAGCGAGTACTTTTCGGCTGAAACCTTCGAGATCTACTTGCCCTCTACTTCTAGCAAAACCAGTCTACAATCTGTAGGCATTGACAAGTTAATCCTTGTCACGAGTACTTTAAAGTACTCATGGCTGTGTCCCCGGCTATTCAAATGCCGTACTATGAAGAGGAGCCACGATCAAGACGATCACAATGACATCTACGATAACTAGGAGCATCTTTCGACGTCAAGTTGCCCTGTGGAATAGATAGTCCACTACTACTTCGCTTCCGCTACGTATTGTGTTGTTGATTATTAGATCAACTATTTGTGTAATATTGGATCATCATGTGATCTATTGTTGTAAGACGATTATGTGTTGTAATAAATGATGACTCTATGATATCATTTGTTATGTCTCGCAAAAACAATCTTCCTGGGCTTGCGATGTATGGCATAATAGGCATCTGGACTTAAAAATCCAGGTGTGGACAGCTGGTCCCATTGTGGTTGTCGTCACCTTCAAGTTCCCGATTTCGGTGCGTACGATTGAAAGTGCATAGAGTCCCCACCCCATGTGTGGTTTTGGTAATTAATGCCAATCCCTATGGACTAATGTTTGCATTGATTCATAATTGTAGGAGTTGTCCATAGGCAATGCTTGGACCATATGTTGGCTTCAAGGTTGCAATAAGAAGAAATAAAGTGAATGTTCAAGATGACCCAACTCGGAAAGATCATATGCTTGAAACTTGCCTTTCATATGGTGATCATGGATATGCGAAGATGCGCCGAAGAAGAAGCTCTCCCATAGTGGACTATGGGGGAGCAATTAACAAGACTTCATCAAGCAAGCACAACCAACAAAGACGTTACATCTTGTTGCGGTCAAGATCGTCATCATCGAGCTCAAGTGGAATGCGCAAGGTTAAGGTTTGCTCTTGATAGGGTTTCTTTCTTACCGGTCTCATGGTTTAGTTAGGAGACCGGGTTATAGGTTAGTTGCCGCCTATCAAGGGGCTCTCGATTGAGTAACTCGGTCGTATCATTTGAAGAGAGGTCAAACCTTTACATCCTTGCATCATATTTCTTGGTTGTTATTTGGATCTTATCCATATGGTGTTTTAGATCTTGTGCTTATTCTCATGACAAGCTCTAGTTCATCGAAAACGGATTCCGCATGAATCACTTGTTGCGTTTTCGATATTGGAGTTTTTCTCGCTTCTTTGTATTGAGAGGTTTCACCTCTAAATTCATGGAAAAATCTATCCCACATGTTATTAAGATTTTATCTCTTTTTGGGCTAGCTCTTGTCATCCTATTTCCAACTAAATTGGTTTCACCTAAATCCGAGTTTTCTAACTCAAGTTGTTGCAATTTCCTTATTGGAGGTGTTACCGGTTTAGCTCTTATAGATAGGTTAAAACTTTCCCCTTTTGATCTTATACTCCGTGGTTGGACTATGATGTTTCCCTACATGATCTTGTAGAGCTTTTCGTTGTGATTCCAACGAGCCTAAGACCATCAAATTCGGAGTCCCGGTGTGAAAATGGCGATGTTTTTGTTGTGCGGTGTGATGCTCGCGGACACGGCCACGGCTGGCCTCCGGCCTGTTGGACCAGTCCGGCCCTTGGGCGGCGGTCCCGACTCTCAGATTTGGCGCCGGAATTCGTCCAGGGCTGGCCCGGACAAGTCCGGATGGACAGATTGGTCCGGCCAAGCCCGGAAGGTCCGGCCAGGTGCGAAAATGGAACCTTTTTATCCAAACGGCTAGTGCTCCTCCTCCCATATAAAAAGGGATCTTCCTCCCCATTGAGCGGATGCTTCTCCTACTCTCTCTCTACTCCATTGTTGACCTTGAGAAGCTTCCTCTCCCTCTAATCCCTCCATGATTCTTGCTCATATTTGAGGAAAAGATAGAGGAGATCTAGATCTACATCTTGACCAAACAAATTCCTCTCTTTGTGAGGGAAATCCACTAGATCTAGATCTTGGAGAAATTTGGTGTTCCTCCTCCTATTTGTTCTTCCTCTCTTATTCCCCCAATAGCTTTTGTAGCTTTGTTGGAATTTGAGAGAGAAGGACTTGGGCATCCTTGTGGTGTTCTAGCCATTGCATTTGGTGCATCGGTTTGACTTCTCCGAGGTGATACGTGGAGGTGAAAGTTCGTGAGATATTCACTTCGGGAGCTTGTTCCCGGAGCTTGTTCCTCTTGGGTCTTTGGACCCTAGACGGCTTAGTGGTCTTTGTGGTGTTCTTGGGGACTCCAATTAAGTTGTGGAGATTCTTCAAGGGCAAGGCCTTTGTGGCAATTTATTGGGAGCCTCCAATTAAGTTGTGGAGATAGCCCCAAGCTTTGTGCGGGTTCGGTGACCACCCTAAGGTTCCATAGTGGATCGAGGACATCCCTTTTGGTGGGAATTCTCGAGGAGAATACGGTGGCCTTCGTGCATTTGGAGTGACTTGTCCTCCCCGCTCCAACGGAGAGTAGCACTCGCAAGAGTGTGAACTTTGGGATACATCGTTGTCTGCGTCACTTCAATTATTCTTATACCCGAGCTCTTTACTTATGCACTTTACGTTGTGATAGCCTTCGTGCTTGAAGTTATATATCTTGCTATCACATAGTTGCTTGAATTTCTTAGCATAAGTCGTTGGTGCACATAGGTGAACCCTAGTTATATAGGTTTTGTGCTTGACAAATTAAACGCTAGTTTTATTCCGCATTTGTTAAGCCATATTCGTAAAAGTTTTAAACCGCCTATTCACCCCCCCTCTAGGCGGCATCCGTGTCCTTTCAATTGGTATCAGAGCCCGGTCTCTCATTCTAGGCTTCACCGCCTTGAGAGTAAGGATGTCGGCTAGAGATTTAGTGCATGATCACACTTGTATATTCGATGGCACAAATTATGATGTTTGGAAAATTCGCATGTTTGGGTTGTCAATGTCCATCGAGACAATGTGCGATTCCGGTACAAAAACTATTAAGGAATTCCTGGTCAATGGTTGTGTGCCAGTGGATGAAGCCGAATCGAGGAGAATCCAAAGGAGGTCCAAAGCGTACACCATCATCAATGGTGAGATGTACAAGAGAAGCGTAACCGGTGGTAACATGTGAACTCGGAAGAAGGAAAAGAGATGCTCCGGAAATTCACCAAGGAGAATGTGGGCACCATGCTTCATCAAGGGCGTTGGTAGCAAAAGTATTCCGGCATGGGTTTTAATGGCCCACGGCTTTGGAAGATCGAGGACTTGGTCCAGAAGTGCAATGGATGCCAGAGGTACAGCAAGAAAAATCATACCCCATGCTCCGGCTTAAAAACGATATCGATAGCTTGGCCCTCCGCGGTTTGGTGCCTAGACATGGTCGGACCATTCCGGCCGGCGAGAGGAAGTATGACGCACATTATGGTCATGGTGGATAAATTTACCAAATGAGTGGAAGTTAAACCAATCCGGAAATGTGATGGGCACACAGCCGTCAAGTTTCTGAAGGACATCATCTTGTGGTATGGTTACCCGCACAACACCATCACGGATAACGGCTCAAACTTTGTCGAAGGAGAATTCAAGTGGTTTTGTGAGGATAACAGAATCCGGCTGGATCTAGCCTCAAGGCACACCCATTGTGCTAATGGCCAAGTGGAAAGGATGAATGCACTCATGCTGTCTGGTATAAACCCTCGCTATCGAGCCACTCGAAAAAACGCCAGGATGTTGGCTTGATGAACTACCATCAGTGATGTGGAGTATAAGAACCACACCAAACCGGTCAACCGGATATACACCATTTTTCATGGTATATGGAGCAGAAGCGGTCATACCAACCGACATTCTCCATGACTCACCACGAGTTCAACTCTATACAGAGGAAGAGGTCAAAGAGGCCAGAGAAAATGATGTCGATTTGCTCGAGGAACAAAGAGAGCTGGCATTGGCAAGATCAGCCATATACCAACAAAACCTCAGACACTATCATAGCCGGAAGGTAAACCCAAGGGTATTCCAAGAAGGAGACCTGGTGTTACGTCTAGTGCAGCACACTGAAGGACGGCACAAATTTTCACCCCCATGGGAGGGACCTTTCATTGTGAGCAAGGCTCTACACAATGATGCCTATTACCTGATAGACGACGAGCCCAAGGACGGAAAGAAGGACAAAGAGAGAAGAGAACCAAACGCCCGTGGAACATAGCTCTACTTCGCCCTTTCTATTCCTGACGATGTAATGTAAGGGGTTCTTTTTTGTACCTTACATGTTATCAATAAACATGTCCGCACCTCGAATGTATCTCGGGGACTAACTTTACCAGAATTGCACGCAAATATGTTTATTTTTTATGTATGCTGGTTTCTTTGTTTGAAATTTCCTTTTTCGGTTTAGTAATGTGTTTGGCCTAAGGGTAAATCTTCGACTCTGTCCGCAACCCGGCTTCATGGCAAGCAAGACAAACGGAAGGATTGGAACACATGAAAAACTAAAGGGAACCAAACAAACAATCCGGAAAAGTTTAACTAACCCCGGTTATAACGGTTTTTTAGAAAAAATTCGAGTTATTTCTAAGTTCAAGAAAGTGCTTGCTTGGCAAAAGAACTTTGGGCCTCATACGTCAAACACCCAAAAGAGGTAGACAGAGCCAAAGCAAAAGAACCAAGCATGTATCAAATTGAACTCGGAATGAATCTGAGTCTTCACCACGAAATAAAACAAACCGAATGGTTTCCATTAAGCCAAACTTAGCAGATCAAAGAATAATAAGCTTAAAGGTTCAAATGTGCAAACCTATTATACTACGGATGTTCGAACCACCAAAAGGACTTAAACTGTATATTACATCTCCCACCCGCACGGGGAATTTCACGATATTATTTTATCATAAGACAGGATCGAGTTTCACCGGTAGAGCGGAGATGAGCCTCCGGCTTGTTCAATAACAACGGGTCCTTCGAGGGCTTGTCCAGGAGCAACAGTTCCTCAGCTAGCTTGCTCCTTGGTTACTGCAGCTGGTTCTTCTAGAGCGTTGACAACAACTTCTTCTTCTTCTAGCTTCGCCATCTTCGTTTCTTCCTCCTCCTCTTCATCGGGTCTCTTCTTCAAAGTCAGGAGGAGGAGGGATGAAGGTGTTGGTGGAGGCATAGCCTGCGAGGCGGAAGCCCTGCGGCGCACAGGCAGCTTTTTCCTGGATCGTTGTTGGTGGGGGTGTCACCACGCATGTTGTGCAAGGCATCCGGTCCGCACTCCTCATACCAGAGGTGCGCTTGCGCAGCTGCGGTACTGGGCTATGTGATGTGCAGCGGAATGTCGCCACTCACTCAACCGCTTGTTTGTTTCAGAGCCGCTCAGCGATGGAGCTGGTGTTCTTCTGAATAGGCTCCCATGCCAAAGGCACTGAAGGCCTTCTCTGGCAGATCTGGCAATGGGCAAGGTGCCGGATGTCTACGGGTGCTTCTATTCTTGTAGACAGCAGCCTCCAAGAGCAGAGGTTTGTAGAACAACAGCAAGTTTTCCCTTAAGTGGATCACCCAAGGTTTATCGAACTGTGGAGGAAGAGGTCAAAGATATCCCTCTCAAGCAACCCCGCAATCACGATACAAGAAGTCTCTTGTGTCCCCAACACACCTAATACACTTGTCAGATGTATAGGTGCACTAGTTCGGCGAAGAGATAGTGAAATACAAGTAGTATGGATGTATATGAGTGGTAATAGTAATCTGAATAAAATATGGCAGCGAGTAAACATGCAACAAAAACAGTAAATAAACGGAGATTCGATGTTTGGAAACAAGGCCTAGGGATCATACTTTCACTAGTGGACACTCTCAACATTGATCGCATAATAAATAATAACTTCTCTCATTTGTGCTACATATACTCTTGTTTGATAATGAACACCATTCGTTGCGTAGGATTACACGAACCCTCAATGCCGGAGTTAACAAGCTCCACAACATTCGATATTCATGTTTAAGTAACCTTAGAGCATAATAGATCTTTGCAAAATAGACCGAGTACTAACATAGCATACACACCGTCACCTTTACACTATGAAGGGGAATAAATCACATCAATACTATCATAGCGATAATCAACTCCATAACCTACAAGAGATTATGATCATAATCTACGACAAGAACCACACGATGCACACACTGTCACCATTACACCATGCAGGAGGAATAGACTACTTTAATAACATCACATGAGTAGCACATAGACTAGTAGCGATACAAAGCTCATATAAATCTCAATCATGTAAGGCAGCTCATGAGATCATTGTATTGAAGTACATAGGAGAGAGATTAACCACATAGCTACCGCACAGCTCCGAGCCTCGATGGAGAACTACTCCCTCCTCATGGGAGACAGCAGCGGATGAAGATGGCGGTGGTGTCGATGGAGAAGCCTTCCGGGGCACTTCCCCGTCCCGGCGGTGCCGAACGAGACTCCTGTCCCCCATCTTGGCTTCGCGATGGCGGCGGCTCCGGAACTTTTCTCGTACCGTGGCTTATCGTCTCAGGGTTTTAGGTCGGGAGCTTATATAGCAAAGGGGAGCTCGGAGGGGCCCTGGTGGGGCCGACAACAGGGCGCCCGGCCGCGCCGCCACCATGTGTGGTGGCCTGTGGCCCCCTCTGCTGACTCTCTGTGCTGGCCTCCAAGAAAATAAGCTGATTGATTCGTCCGATTCCGAGAATATTTCCTTACTAGGATTTCTGAAACCAAAAACAGCAGAAAACAGGAACGGCACTTCGGCATCTCGTCAATAGGTTAGCCGGAAAATGCATCAAAACGATATAAAGTTTGAACAAAACATGTAGGTATTGTCATAAAACAAGCATGGAACATCAGAAATTATAGATACGTTGGAGACGTATCAAGCATCCCCAAGCTTAGTTCCTACTCGTCCTCGAGTAGGTAAACGATAACACAAATAATTTCTGAAGTGACATGCTACCATCATAATCTTGATCAACATTATTGTAAAGCATATGACATGAATGGAGTGATTCAAAGCAATGATCTATAGTTTGCTAACAAAGATAATGACTAAACAAATGAATCATATAGCAAAACTTTTCATGAATAGTACTTTCAAGACAAGCATCAAAAAGTCTTGCATAAGAGTTAACTCATAAAGCAATAAATTCAAAGTAAAGGCATCGAAGCAACACAAAGGAAGATATAAGTTTCAGCAGTTGCTTTCAACTTTCAACATGCATATCTCATGGATAATTGTCAACACAGAGTAATATGATGAATGCAAATAAGCAAGTATGTAAGAATCAATGCACAGTTGACACAAGTGTTTGCTTCTAAGATGGAAGGAAATAGGTAAACTGACTCAACATAAAGTAAAAGATAGGCCCTTCGCAGAGGGAAGCAAGGATTAAATCATGTGCTAGAGCTTTTCAAGTTTTGAAATCATATAGAGAGCATAAAAGTAAAGTTTTGAGAGGTGTTTGTTGTTGTCAACGAATGGTAATGGGTACTCTAACTACCTTATCAACCAGACTTTCAAGAGCGGCTCCCATGAAGGACGTTATCTCTACCAACAAGGTAGATCATCCCTCTTCTCTTTGTTTACACATGTACTTTAGTTTTATTTATTAGATGACACTCCCCCCAACCTTTGCTTTCACAAGCCATGGCTAACCGAATCCTCGGGTGCCTTTCAACATTTACATACCATGGAGGAGTGTCTATTTGCAAATTTAAGTTGCTTACTGATATATCAGAGCAAAACATGTGAAGAGAATTATTAATGCAAGTTAATTAATTGGGGCTGGGAACCCCATTGCCAACTCTTTTTTGCAAAATTATAGGATAAGCGGATGAAGCCACTAGTCCATTGTGAAAGTCTGTCAAAAGTAAATGACAAGATCGAAACATAAAACACCACATACTTCCTCATGAGCTATAAAACATTGACGCAAATAAGAGATAATAGCTTTTGAATTGTTTAAAGGTAGCACATGAAGTATTTACTTGGAATGGCAGAAAATACCACATAATAGGTAGATATGGTGGACACAAATGGCATAGGTTTTGGCTCAAGGTTTTGGATGCACGAGAAGTATTCCCTCTCGGTACAGGCTTTGGCTAGCAAGGTTGTTTGAAGCAAACACAAGTATAAACCGGTACAACAAAACTTACATAAGAACATATTGCAAGCATTATAAAACTCTACACTGTCTTCCTTGTTGCTCAAACACTTTTACTAGAAAATATCTAGACCTTAGAGAGACCAATCATGCAAACCAAATTTCAACAAGCTCTACGGTAGTTCTCCACTAATAGATTTAAGCTACATGATGGAAGAGCTTAAACATGATATATGAGAGCTCAAAACAATTGCCAAGTATCAAGTTATTCAAAACCATATGAAGCATTTTCTGATTCCAACCAAATAGCAACAAGTGAAGCGATCAACTTTCGCCCTTGAACATTAAAAGCATAAACGAAGAACACTAGTGTTCATATGAAAAAGCGGAGCGTGTCTCTCTCCCACACAAGGATGAACTTATTCAGAGAATGAAAATAAAAAACGAAAATAAAAGCACACAGACGCTCCAAGTAAAGTACATAAGATGTGACGGAATAAAAATATAGTTTCACTAGAAGTGACCTGATAAGTTGTCGATGAAGAAGGGGATGCCTTGGGCATCCCAGAGCTTAGATGCTTGAGTCTTCTTAAAATATGCAACCACCGGGGCATCTCCAAGCTTAGACCTTTCACTCTTCTTGATCATAGTATATCATCCTCTTCTATTGACCCTTGAAAACTTCCTCCACACCAAACTTCAAGCAAACTCATTAGAGGGTTAGTGCATAATAAAAATTCACATGTTCAGAGGTGACACAATCATTCTTAACACTTCTGGACATTGCACAAAGCTTCTGAAAGTTAATGGAACAAAGAAACTCATTCAACATAGCAAAAGTGGCAATGCGAAATAAAAGGCAGAATCTGTCAAAAACAGAACAGTCCGTAAAGACGAATTTGGCAGGGGCACTTAACTTGCTCAAATGGAAAAACTCAAACTAATGAAAGTTGCGTACATATCTGAGGATCACACGTAAATTTGCAGATTTTTCTAAGTTACCTACAGAAACTTCTGCGCGAATTCGTGACAGAGCAAATCTGTTTCTGCGCAGAATCCAAATCTAGCATCAACTTTACCATAGAGATTTTACTTGGCACAAAACATGATAAGGAGAGGTTGCTACAGTAGTAAAAAATTCCAAGACTCAACAAAATAAAAATTGCTGTAGTAAAATAAACACATGGGTTATCTCCCAAGAAGTTCTTTCTTTATAGCCATTAAGATGGGCTCAGCAGTTTTAATGATACTCTCGCAAGAAATAAGAGTTGAAGCAAAAGAGAGCATCAAGAAGCAAATTCAAAACTCATTTAAGCCTAACCCACTTCCTATGAAAAGGAATCTTGTACACAAATAAATTCATGAAGAACAAAGTGGCAAGCATAGAAAAGCAACACAAGCGCAATTTCAAGATTCTCAACATAAAGAGGGGAAACTTAATATTATTAAGATGCATATAACCATGTTTCTCTCTCATAATAACTTTCAGTAGCATCATGAACAAACTCAACAATATAACTATCACATACAACATTCTTGTCATGAGCCACATGCATAAAATTATTACTCTCCACATAAGCATAATCAATTTTATTAGTTGTAGTGGGAGCAAATTCAACAAAGTAGCTATCATTATCATTCTCATCAAATGTAGGAGGCATAGTATAATCATAATAAAATTTACTCTCCATAGTAGGCGGCACCAAAAGACCACTATCATTATAATCATCATAAATAGGAGGCAAAGTATCGTCAAAGAAAATTTTCTCCTCAATGCTTGGGGGACTAAAAATATCATGCTCATCAAAACCAGCTTCCCCAAGCTTAGAATTTTCCATATCATTAACAACAATGGTGTTCAAAGCGTTCATACTAATATCATTGCTACTAGCATGCAAATAAGATTCCATAGGTTTTTTAATTTTCGCAGCAAACAATCCATGTCTTAACTCAGGAAATAGAATAAGAAGCTCATTGTTACTTTCCATTATGCCTAACTAGTGTAAACAAGAAACCAAAAGATGCAATTGCAGGATCTAAAGGAAATAGCTTCGAGTACTTACAACGGCGCCGGAAAATAGCTTAGTAGCCGAGATCCGGAGTGTGAGTACCTTTTACCTTTCCTCCCCGGCAACGGCGCCAGAAAATAGCTTGATGTCTACTGGTGCTTCTATTCTTGTAGACAGTGTTGGGCCTCCAAGAGCAGAGGTTTGTAGAACAACAACAAGTTTTCCCTTAAGTGGATCACCCAAGGTTTATCGAACTCAGGAGGAAGAGGTCAAAGATATCCCTCTCAAGCAACCCCGCAATCACGATACAAGAAGTCTCTTGTGTCCCCAACACACCTAATACACTTGTCAGATGTATAGGTGCACTAGTTCGCGAAGAGATAGTGAAATACAAGTAGTATGGATGTATATGAGTGGTAATAGTAATCTGAATAAAATATGGCAGCGAGTAAACATGCAACAAAACAGTAAATAAACGGAGATTCGATGTTTGGAAACAAGGCCTAGGGATCATACTTTCACTAGTGGACACTCTCAACATTGATCGCATAATAAATAATAACTTCTCTCATTTGTGCTACATATACTCTTGTTTGATAATGAACACCATTCGTTGTGTAGGATTACACGAACCCTCAATGCCGGAGTTAACAAGCTCCACAACATTCGATATTCATGTTTAAGTAACCTTAGAGCATAATAGATCTTTGCAAAATAGACCGAGTACTAACATAGCATACACACTGTCACCTTTACACTATGAAGGGGGAATAAATCACATCAATACTATCATAGCGATAATCAACTCCATAACCTACAAGAGATTATGATCATAATCTACGACAAGAACCACACGATGCACACATTGTCACCATTACACCATGCAGGAGGAATAGACTATTTTAATAACATCACATGAGTAGCACATAGACTAGTAGCGATACAAAGCTCATATAAATCTCAATCATGTAAGGCAGCTCATGAGATCATTGTATTGAAGTACATAGGAGAGAGATTAACCACATAGCTACCGGTACCCCGAGCCTCGATGGAGAACGACTCCCTCCTCATGGGAGACAGCAGCGGTGATGAAGATGGCGGTGGTGTCGATGGAGAAGCCTTCCGGGGCACTTCCCCGTCCGGCGTGCCGGAACGAGACTCTGTCCCCGATCTTGGCTTCGCGATGGCGCGCTCCGGAACTTTTCTCTTACCGTGGCTTATTCGTCTCGGGGTTTTAGGTCGGGAGCTTATATAGGCGAAAGGGGAGCCTCGAGGGGCCCTGGTGGGGCCAGACAACAGGCCCCCGGGCCGCGCCGCCACCATGTGTGGTGGCCCTGTGGCCCCCCTATGCTGACTCTCGGGTGCTCTGGAAGCTTCCGGTGAAAATAGGGTACTGGGCGTTGATTTCGTCCGATTCCGAGAATATTTCCTTACTAGGATTTCTGAAACCAAAACAGAAAAAGGAACTGGCACTTTGGCATCTCGTCAATAGGTTAGTTCCGGAAAATGCATCAAAATGATATAAAGTGTGAACAAAACATGTAGGTATTGTCATAAAACAAGCATGTAACATCAGAAATTATAGATACGTTGGAGACGTATCACCGGTCAACAATCCGCATGTGTGAGATGCGGGAGTACAGAGCGGCGAGGCGATCCTTTGTGGTCCAAGGGGCGTTGGCATCAACCAAATCCTCGACCTGGTTCTTGGCAACGGTAGCCTCGCGCGGGTCCGGGAATCCGGAAAGAATTCTATACAAAGATCAAAAGAAGCGGTGTAAGAACAAACCGATAAGAAAAGAAAGCTTGTAAGCAAAAGGCAAGAACACTTACTCGCGCTTTGTCATCAACGTCCCCGACCATGGCGTCAATGGCAGCATGGACCGCCACGAGCTCGTCGTTCCGCTCCTTCTCCCGCCGATGTAGCTTCCTCTCTCCTCAAGCTCCCACGCAGCTGCTCCTCGCATCGCCGAATTGTTTCGGGCCTCCTCGATCTTGCGTCGCTGGCGGTGATGGCCTCCTTCACGCCTTGCGTGTTGCAGCCACTGATCAGTTGATCCTGAGGTTGGCGGTTTCATCCCGCTGGGCCTTCGGGTCGCCGGCACGGGACGGACAACTCCTCCTTTTCAGCTGAAATCTAGAATGGATTGAGTTAGTAGAAAAATATAACAATGGAAAAAAACCCGACAAATCCGGTGTAACATCCCAAATTTCAATAAAATGAACAAGAGAGAGATTCAAGATCCCAAAAATTAGGGTTAACAAAAACTTTTTCTCATCATATAGGTTTATGCATGTAGATCACTTTATTAATTATTTTGAGTGTGCAATTGCCATGATGCTTGCTTATGTGTTCTCTCTCACTCTAAAACCCTAGCAATGATCACTTGATCATCCAAAATCAAATAAAAAGAAAAGGGAAAAGAAATAATAAAAATCAATCTCACACACACATAAGGCTTAGGCCATTTTTACAAATCTTTGATCTAGGCCAATTTGGTTTGCACCATTAGGTGTAAATGGATACTAAACCTTTATTAACAACTTTGGAAACCATCAAACAACTTTCAAATCAAAATTGAGATAAATATGAGCTCACATGTGATATGGTCATATGTGACATTTATAATCTGGTACTCACTTTGAGCCCCTGTATTTTCACTTTTCACTTCTACACTTGGTCAAATCTTTTCACCTCATCCAAGACAACATCAAGCACTACAACTTTGCCCAAAACCACCACCCCAAATTCATCACCAATTTCAAATGAGAAGCAAGCAAAGTTGGAACTTTGTCACATATGCAAGATCATATGCAAAATATGATTTTGCATTTCAATGCCATTTTGATCACCACCACCACCAAAAGGCTCTATTTAATATATGATTACACTCCACTAAAAATTTTCTCAAAATTCGAAAATTAGTTTCTTGCGGGCATTATGTCGAACACCTTGCTGGCAGTGTAAAAACTTGAGCCCATACCTCAATTTTCTACCTTGGACTTGGTCCAACCCTGCCTTCTCTGCACCCTGGCACCTCCTCTTACCCCTCAGCATCAGTGCCAGCCACTGTGCCCCCCTCCACTTGCTCAACATGGTCAAAACCATGCCATGCCGTGGCATGGCATGCCACCATCATGCCACTCTCACCTCTGGCCATCTCTGGACCTCACCACCATGTCCCTTCTCTCCCTCTCACCTCCCTGGACGTGCCCGTGCCCTCCCCTGGTCAAAGCCACGCACACACACGCCAGCATTGACGCGCCCAGACACGCCCAGCGCATGCCAGGATCGGCATGGACGCGCGCCAGGACGCCCCTGGACGCGCCAGCGCGTGACGTCGCCCCGCTCGCGCCACCTCGAGCCCTCCTCTCAGCTCCAGTCGACGCGTGACAACACCAGGAACCGCCCGGACATGGCCCCTGGCCCGCGGGAACGCCGCAGACGACGTGAGCATCCGCGCCCTTCCGCCATGACCTGCAAGCTCCGGTCAAGATCGCCGCCGCTGTAGCCCCTCTTTTTCCTCACCGTCAAGCGCGTCAGCCTCGCCTAGACGTCGCCCACACAGCGCGCCCATCACTTGCCCCTTGGAGCCCCTGGAACGACGACGCCGTCGACGACTGCCGCGCCACCCCACGGCCACCCCTCAATGCTATAAAAGGGGGACTCCTCCCACTGATCTGAGCACACCATTCGCCTCCACTCATCACCACACAACTCCTCGCCGCCTCAATTTGATCGATTAGCCACCGTAGTGCCCCAATCGCAAGGTCGCCGCCGCCGCCAGTAGCCGAAGCTCGCCGGAGAAGGAGACCTCCCCCGACGACGCCACTGCTTCCAGGCGCTTCCCCATCATCGACCACGTCGCGGCGCACCCCTCCGACGCTCGCCGGAGCTCCGACGGCCGCTCCGACCCCCTACCTCCGCCGCGCTCGCCTCTGCTTCTCGCCGTCGACGACGACAACCTCCAGCCGTTGGATCATCGCCTGATCCAACGCCTCTCCTTCCCCGTACCGATTCGGTAAGTTAAACCCACTGACGCGTGGCCCCCGCCAGTCAGACGGCCCGCTGCGCCAGACGCAGAGCTGGGCCGGCCCATCTCCCTGTCCCCTGTGCAGCCCAGTTATTTTCCCGCGCGAGCCCAACAGTTCAAATTCGAATTTCCAGAATAAATAGAATATGCAATCTGATGCTGACTTTGAAATTTAATAGAGACAAATCCACTCAGCCAAATTTTACAAACTTTATATATTCGGAAACCTTAGGAAATTATCTACACAATGCCACTGGATAGAACCCTAGATCTATTGTAGAATTAAAATGACAAAATAAACAAGGCAGGGACTTTTCTGCATTAGAATAATTATTAAAAATCAACCAAACATGCTTTTAAGTTAATTCCAACTCCTATACTTCACATTTCACTTATACTAATTGTTTCTACAAAAATATGCCATGCTTACTGTGTATGATCATGGCCTAGTTAAATTAAAGGACTATAGGACTATTTCTAGTCAAAACTATTGTCCAAAAATATTAGTAAATCATATGGGAGCTTTTCTTCCATTTAAATCTTGTCATGAACAATCCAATATGAGGTGAAGACTCTGGTCATAAAAATCTCATATGGTTTGTTGATGATATTAAATCATTACCATGCTAGAATTAAATTGTATGGGGTGCTACACCCCATTTAAATCATTTTCTCAAAATGATAAGTGTGAAGAGGTTGACTTGGGTCAACCTAGGTCACATATTATACATAAGAGAAATTAAATCTTAAAAAGATAATGAGAGGAAATTATTTCTCTGAATAATTCAAAGCAACATTTAAGATTATTATGAGAGGAAATTATTTTTCCTAATTAATAAGAAAAACCCATCCACCAACATAATAGTGATATGTGATGCTAGTTTAATTTGTGTGAATCATGTGTGTGCTTAGTTTAGTAAATAAATTGGTGTGATGATTGTGTATCCCGTATTCGTATTTTAGACGCTAGTACCGAGGAGTATCCAGAGGAGGAGGAGGTCTACTGTCAAGGAGAAGAAGACCACTTTGACCAGTTTCCCAACCAAGGCAAGATAATACTCTTGCAAGTGTTAGCTCATCCTGAGCCAAGCACCACCCAGTTACTTTATATTATGAGCCTAATTCCCAGTTTTATTTTAAGTTTTACTTATTGTTATTTTGTACTATTGTTTCATAATTCCATAGGGTTAATGTTAGATTAGTACAAGAGTATCAAAGTTAGCCTAGGAGCAAAGCAAATTACTTAGCACCCCTCATCCTTAGATGCTAGTGCTAAATTAAACATGACTACTCTAGATGGGAACATGTGTGGTGAAATGTTGAAATGACTTTTGAAGGTGAATATGACCAAGAGAAGATGGTGATTTTTGATTAAAAACTAGTATTGGTTTGGATGCGATACCTTTCCAATTATTGAGTACCCCCACAATACCTGATTATGGGTAAGGGCTTAACTAGAAGTTTATGTATCTTAGTATGAGTTCCCTCTGAACACACATCATAGGGGTTATGCCGAGGCTGCCTCCGTTGTTGAGAAATGATGTGAAGTGAATTGTACGGCCAAGCCCTGTGCAGTTCCCAGGTTGACAGTTGGTCTTCACTGGGAGGCCAAGCTCATGGGGAGAGGTGCTCATACTAGGGTTAGTAAATGAAAGGTTATGGTTGATGATCCGCGTACTGTGTTACGATGATTCGGGGAAATCCCGACGGATGAAATCAAATGTTGTGGCACAAGTGTGCAACCTCTGCAGAGTGTAAATCTATTCGAATAGCCGTGTCCACGGTTACGGACGGTTGGAAAGGCCATACAGTTTCCAGTATTAGAATTTGATCATGTTGTTGATATGAATGGTGAATGGTGACTTGAATATTTGAAAACACAACAGAGTTGTGGGAATGACACTAATGTTCCCACTTGAGTTAGTTAGCACTTGAATAAGTCTTTAGCAAATACCTGTGAACAAAAATTGGCTTTATGCAAATAAACTAGAGCTTAGTACCCCACTACTAGAAATGTTAGCACTTACACTAGTATTAGTTTGCGAGTACATAAAGTACTCACGGCTGTGTCCCTGGCTATTCAAATGGCAGACTATGAAGAGGAGCAGCAGTATGAGGAGGACGGTCAGCAGGAAGTCTACAACAACTAGGAGTCTAACGTCAAGCGTTGGCCTGTGGACTATAGAGTCCTTGTATCTTACGCTTCCGCTATGAACTTGTGTTTGTTCGTTGATCAGTTCGTTGATCGTTAGATCAACTATTTGTGTAATATGGATCATGTGATTCCAATTTGTAAGACTTTATGAGTTGTAATGAATGATGACTGTGATACTTAACTATTATGCCTCGCAACAACAATATTCCTGGGATTGCGATGTATGACATAATAGGCATCCGGACTTAAAAATCCGGGTGTTGACAAGTTGGTATCAGAGCCATTGTTTGACCTTAGGAGACCCTAGTTTAGAATGGACGTTCTGAAAAATTTAGTTTCTAAAACAAATTGAGTGAATACTTGGGAAAAACTTACTCATTCTCTTTTCTACCGGATCTTTTCAAAAATGATGACCATGCTCTTCCTTTTAAATTCATCTAAAATATTGCCACACTTAGTCACATCTCTAACTTACTCATCCATTTCACTTTCAGATGGAGCCCTACGTCCAGACGGAGACCTACGATCTGGAGAACGGAGGAAGTCTGGTGTTCGAGCGCGACTTGTACCTTGTGTCCGAGAGGCTCGAACGTCCACCTCCCAAGTTCCATGGAGTCCGGATCCACGACACCCCCACCGGGGAACAGCAGTGGATGATCACCGCTGACTTGAAGGGAAGTTCGGAGCCTCCCATCTCGGAGAGGATCCTTTTCTCCTTCAAGGCATGCAACTGGCCGGACGGGCTTGCTCACGCTCTTCAGGAGGGACTTGCTCGGGTGTGCGGACAGCACATCGCCGCACTCCGGGGAAGCCGCTTCGCCTACTTCGCCAGGCACGACACCATGGGAGAACCCATGGCACTCTCTTCGCACCCGGTGCTCAAGATCCATGTGCAGCATTTGGACTTCATGCTCCATGAGACCCGGAAGGAACTGGAACTGACGCGGGTTCACAACCACCGTGCCCAGATGACTGTGGCTCACCATGCCGAAGCTATCCAGATGCTCGCCAAGGACCGCAAGTTACTCCGCCTGCAGCGCGCCAAGAAGGATGCCACTATCCGCCGCCTTCGCGAGAAGATCCGCACTTTGGAGGTGACTGTCCGTACCCAGCAGGACCAGATCCAGGAGATGGAGGAGGAAGGAGATGACATTCAGGGAGGCGATGACTTCCTGAGTGATGACAACGACTTTGAGGATGATGAGTTCACTGATGAGGAGGACTACGAGTTTCTGGAAGCCGCGGAAGATGGGATCATTCCCATTGATGTGGATGAAGATGACGAGTAGTAGTTGCACTAGCTTCACTTAAGTAGGTGTGAGTTGTATCCCGCACCATGTATCGTAGCTTGGAAAAGAAGGGTTCTTAAAACCCTTAGTGTGTTAGCTTGTAATCTGTGATGCTTGCTATGAATGAATGAATGTTTGTGTGTTATATGCATCATCAAAAGTCTTTAAAGTTTAAAAGTTACCCAAAAATAAGCCATAGAAAATTCCCTCTTATCTCATGATCTATCTATCTGTTCAGATGGCTCACCGCAACGCGAACTCAGATGCGATGATGCAACTACTGCAGACCCTGATGGCAGACAGGGAGACAGACCGAGCTGAACGTCAAGCCAGCCTCGCAGCACTGCAACAGTTAGCCAACAACCAGCAGGGCCATGGACACCATGACCATCCAGGATCCAAACTCAAGAATTTCCAAAACACCAACCCACCTGTTTTCAGCAAGACTGAAGAACCCTTAGATGCAGATGATTGGCTGCAAACCATGGAGAATAACTTGGAAGTAGCTGGAGTGGATGAGAATGAGAAAGTGCTGTTTGCTACGCACTACTTAGCAGGACCAGCAAGAGCTTGGTGGACCAGCGCCCGTGCATTAAATGCCGGACAGATGATGACTTGGGCTGACTTTAAGCTCAAGTTTAGCAAGTACCATGTACCACCAGGTTTGATCAAGAAGATGAGGGATGAATTCCGGGAACTGAAGCAAGGCCGGATGTCGGTGGTAGAATACCGCGACAGGTTCCTCACCCTGTCAAGGTACGCCCCCGATGAAACCGACACCAATGAGAAAAGAAAGGAGAGATTCCTGAACGGCCTGCACGACGAGATGCAGACAGTACTGGTCAACATTCCCTTTGCTGACCTTGAAGCCTTAGTGGATTCTTCCATCCAAATGGAAGGCAAGTTGCACCAGGCCAATGAAAACCGCAAGCGCCGCATGATGAATCAGAGTGGGCCCAGCAATGCCCCGAGATACCGCCCTAGCTCAAGCAGTGGTTTCGCCCCCAGAAACAACAAGCCCCAGAACCAAGTGTCGCGCCCCGGTTTTCAGAACCGGAGCGGAGGAAACCCAAGGCCAGGAGGCCCCCACCACAACAGCAACAACCCCAACTCCTATGTGCACCACAACAGCAACTTCAACCGCGCTCCGCCGCGAGCCCCCAACACCAACAACAACAACACCAACACTGCACCAAGGACCGGAAGCAATGCTATTCCGGTTGGAACCAAGGACAAGACCACAATCACCTGCTATGAATGTGGAGTTGTGGGACACTTCTCCAATGAGTGCCCCAAAAGGCTGGCCAAGCTCGCCGGCAACACCGCTGCACCTGCTCAGCAGCAACGCCGTGTCTCCACCGGCAAGAAGTTCGCCCCCAACAACCCGCACAACCGCGGAGGTCGCCTCTACCACATGAACGCCGAGGAAGCCCAGGAAGCCCCAGATGTGGTGCTGGGTATGTTCTCTGTTAACTCAATACCAGCAAGAGTGTTGTTTGATTCCGGAGCATCACATTCATTTGTTACTGAAGATTTTGTGAGCACTAGTAAGATTCAACCCATCAGCTTGAAACATGTCATGATAGTTCAAATACCTGGATCAACAACTAAAGCTAGAAAATTTTGCAAAGAAGTACCCATCAGAATTCAAGAAATAATGTTTTTTGCAAACTTAATTGTTCTGGGAACAAAAGGATTGGAAGTAGTACTAGGAATGGATTGGATGGCGAAACATCATGGATTGATAGACTGCGCCAAGAAGGCCATCACCATGACTAGTAGCACCGGAATAACAATAGAACATGTGTCTGAAAAACTCCCCAGAAATTTCACTTGCAACCAAGGAGTAGCCAAACCAACTCTGGATCAGATCAGGGTCGTTTGTCGATACGCTGATGTGTTTCCGGATGATCTACCCGGTATGCCCCCGGATCGGGATATCGAGTTTATCATCGAGTTAATTCCTGGAACAGACCTATAGCCCAGAGAGCCTATAGCATGAACCCGGCAGAATTGAGAGAACTGAAGAAGCAACTGGATGATATGTTGCACAAGGGTCTGATTCGACCAAGTTCGTCGCCTTGGAGATCACCAGTTTTATTTGTGGATAAGAAAGATGGTGCCAATCGGTTATGTACGGATTATCGTAAACTTAACGATGTCACCATCAAAAACAAATACCCCTTGCCAAAGATAGAAGATCTGTTTGACCAGCTAGCCGGTGCCACAGTATTCTCCAAGATTGACCTTAGGACTGGCTACCATCAACTGAAGATCCGTGCAACGGATATCCCAAAGACTGCCTTCACCACCAGATATGGACTGTATGAGTACAATGTCATGTCATTTGGATTAACCAATGCCCCCGCCTATTTCATGAACCTCATGAACAAGGTCTTCATGAACTTTTTGGATAAGTTTGTCGTTGTTTTCATCGATGACATTCTTATCTACTCCAAAACCGAAGAGGAACATGAACAACACTTGGAAATAATCCTAGAAACCCTGAGGCAGCACAAGTTATATGCCAAGTTCAGTAAGTGTGAGTTTTGGTTGAAGGAGGTAGGATTCCTGGGACATATATTGTCCGCAGGAGGAATTGCTGTAGATCCCGCCAAGATCAAGACTGTCACAGAATGGAAAGCCCCAACCACTCAGACCGAGGTCCGCGCATTTCTCGGATTAGCGGGATATTACCGCCGATTCGTTGAAGGATTTTCCAGCATAGCCCGACCCATGACTCAACTGCTGAAGAAGGACAAGAAGTTTGAATGGACTGCCAAGTGTGAAGAAAGTTTCCAACAGCTCAAGAGCAGATTGACCACAGCCCCAATACTGATCATGCCGGATATCACCAAGCCATTTGATGTCTACTGTGATGCATCCAAGATTGGTCTTGGATGTGTGTTGATGCAAGAAGGCAAAGTGATATCATACCTGTCCCGGCAACTGAAGCAGCATGAACAGAACTACCCAACCCATGACCTCGAACTCGCAGCCGTAGTGTTAGCCCTGAAAGTTTGGCGTCATTACCTCATGGGTAATCGATGCGAGATCTATTCCGATCACAAGAGCCTGAAGTATATCTTCACCCAGAAAGAGCTGAACATGAGGCAACGCAGATGGTTAGAGCTAATCAAGGATTATGATATGGAAATCCACTATCACCCCGGCAAGGCCAATGTAGTAGCAGATGCCCTGAGTAGACTGCCTTGTCAGTTAAACTCCATGATAGCAAAGGAACAGCCTAGCCTACACCAAGAGTTTGAGCATTTCAGAATGGAGCTAGTTAGTGAAGGATACCTAGCCAGCATAGAACTGCAACCCACTTTGATTGGACAGATCAAAGAAGCCCAGAAGGGAAATGCCAGCATTGACGGAATCAAGAGTCAGATAGCTGCAGGAAAGGCACCAGGATTCACCATCGATGAAGAAGGAGTACTTTGGTACAACGGTCGCCTGTGTGTACCGTCATTCAGAATTGAAGCAAGTCATACTGAAGGAAGCTCACGACACCCTGTATTCCATTCATCCCGGAGGAACCAAGATGTACCAAGACCTGAAGGAACAATTCTGGTGGCACGGAATGAAGCGAGAGATAGGAAGTTATATCGCCAAGTGCGATATATGTCAGCGAGTCAAGGCAGAACATCAACGACCCGCAGGACTGTTGCAACCTTTACAGATTCCTGAGTGGAAATGGGATTCTGTCGGTATGGACTTTATCACAGGATTGCCCAAATCTAGCAGAGGAAATGACTCCATTTGGGTTGTCATTGATAGGTTGACCAAGGTTGCACACTTCATCCCTGTCAAGACCACCTACCAAGGCCCAAAGTTAGCTGAGTTATACATCTCAAGGATAGTAGCCCTGCACGGAACCCCGAAGTCAATTGTGTCAGATAGAGGATCACAGTTCACCTCAAGATTCTGGCAGAAAGTGCATGAAGGGCTAGGAACCCGTCTGAACTTCAGCACAGCTTATCACCCGCAGACTGACGGACAGACCGAGAGAGTCAATCAGATACTAGAAGATATGTTGAGAGCCTGTGTACTGGAATATGGATCCAAGTGGGAAGACTGCTTGCCCTATGCAGAATTCTCGTACAACAACAGTTATCAAGCCAGCTTACAGATGGCCCCCTTTGAAGCCCTGTACGGAAGGAAATGCCGTACCCCTCTGAACTGGTCAAGTCGGAGAAAGCCAAGTCTTTGGACCAGATGTTCTTCGAGAAGCCGAAGAGAAGGTGCACAAGATCCGCGAGTACCTCAAGACTGCACAATCCCGACAGAAGAGCTACGCTGACAAAAGACGCCGAGAGATGACCTTTGAGATTGGAGATTTTGTCTACCTCAAGGTGTCACCCCTCAAGGGAATGCAGAGATTCCAGCTGAAAGGAAAACTCGCACCCCGATATGTCGGACCCTTCAAAGTTCTGAGTCGCCGAGGCGAAGTGTCCTATCAACTGGAACTACCTGAAGAAATGGCAGCCGTGCACAATGTGTTTCACATCTCACTGCTCCGGAAGTGCCTTGAAGTACCGGAGAAGACTGAAGTATTCAAGAATATAGATCATCGTTCGGTGGATATCAACACAGACTTGACCTACCGCGAAGTACCTATTCGCATCCTGGAAGAAGCATACAGAACCACCCGCACCAGGAGCATCAAGTTCTTGAAGATTCAGTGGAGCAATCACACTGAAGACGAAGCCACTTGGGAACGCGAAGAAGACATGAAGAAAGAATACCCCGATCTCTTTAGTACCTAGTTTTCTCTCGATCTCGGGACGAGATCTTTTGTAAGGGGGAAGGGTTTGTAACATCCCAAATTTCAATAAAATGAACAAGAGAGAGATTCAAGATCCCAAAAATTAGGGTTAACAAAAACTTTTTCTCATCATATAGGTTTATGCATGTAGATCACTTTATTAATTATTTTGAGTGTGCAATTGCCATGATGCTTGCTTATGTGTTCTCTCTCACTCTAAAACCCTAGCAAGGATCACTTGATCATCCAAAATCAAATAAAAAGAAAAGGGAAAAGAAATAATAAAAATCAATCTCACACACACATAAGGCTTAGGCCATTTTTACAAATCTTTGATCTAGGCCAATTTGGTTTGCACCATTAGGTGTAAATGGATACTAAACCTTTATTAACAACTTTGGAAACCATCAAACAACTTTCAAATCAAAATTGAGATAAATATGAGCTCACATGTGATATGGTCATATGTGACATTTATAATCTGGTACTCACTTTGAGCCCCTGTATTTTCACTTTTCACTTCTACACTTGGTCAAATCTTTTCACCTCATCCAAGACAACATCAAGCACTACAACTTTGCCCAAAACCACCACCCCAAATTCATCACCAATTTCAAATGAGAAGCAAGCAAAGTTGGAACTTTGTCACATATGTAAGATCATATGCAAAATATGATTTTGCATTTCAATTCCATTTTGATCACCACCACCACCAAAAGGCTCTATTTAATATATGATTACACTCCACTAAAAATTTTCTCAAAATTCGAAAATTAGTTTCTTGCGGGCATTATGTCGAACACCTTGCAGGCAGGGTAAAAATTGAGCCCATACCTCATTTCTACCTTGGACTTGGTCCAACCCTGACCTCTCTGCACCCTGGCACCTCCTCTTACCCCTCAACATCAGTGCCAGCCACTGTGCCCCCTCCACTTGCTCAACATGGTCAAAACCATGCCATGCCGTGGCATGGCATGCCACCATCATGCCACCCTCACCTCTGGCCATCTCCAACCTCACCACCATGTCCCTTCTCTCCCTCTCACTCCCTGAACGACCAGACCTCCCACGTCGAAAGCCACGCACACATGCCAGCATTGACGCGCCCAGACACGCCCAGCGCATGCCATCGGCACGCGCAGGACGCCCCTGGACGCGCCAGAGCGTGACGTCGCCCCGCGTCCCCGCCACCTCTTGCTCTCCTCTCAACTCCAGTCGATGCGTGACAACACCAGGAACCGCCCGGACATGGCCCCTGGCCCGCGGGAACGCCGCAGACGACGTGAGCTTCCGCGCCCTTCCGCCATGGCCTGCAAGCTCCCGTCAAGATCGTCGCCGCTGTAGCCCCTCTTTTTCCTCACCGTCAAGCGCGTCAGCCTCGCCTAGACGTCGCCCACACCGCTCGCCCATCACTTGCCCCTTGGAGCCCCTGGAACGACGACGCCGTCGACGACTGCCGCGCCACCCCACGGCCACCCCTCAATGCTATAAAAGGGGGACTCCTCCCACTGATCTGAGCACACCATTCGCCTCCACTCATCACCACACAACTCCTCGCCGCCTCAATTTGATCGATTAGCCACCGTAGTGCCCCAATCGCAAGGTCGCCGCCGCCGCCAGTAGCCGAAGCTCGCCGGAGAAGGAGACCTCCCCCGACGACGCCACTGCTTCCAGGCGCTTCCCCATCATCGACCACGTCGCGGCGCACCCCTCCGACGCTCGCCGGAGCTCCGACGGCCGCTCCGACCCCCTACCTCCGCCGCGCTCGCCTCTGCTTCTCGCCGTCGACGACGACAACCTCCAGCCGTTGGATCATCGCCTGATCCAACGCCTCCTTCAGCCGTACCGATTCGGTAGTTAAACCCACGACGCGTGGCCCCCGCCAGTCAGACGGCCCGCTGCGCCAGACGCAGAGCTGGGCCGGCCCATCTCCCTGTCCCCTGTGCAGCCCAGTTATTTTCCCGCGCGAGCCCAACAGTTCAAATTCGAATTTCCAGAATAAATAGAATATGCAATCTGATGCTGACTTTGAAATTTAATAGAGACAAATCCACTCAGCCAAATTTTACAAACTTTATATATTCGGAAACCTTAGGAAATTATCTACACAATGCCACTGGATAGAACCCTAGATCTATTGTAGAATTAAAATGACAAAATAAACAAGGCAGGGACTTTTCTGCATTAGAATAATTATTAAAAATCAACCAAACATGCTTTTAAGTTAATTCCAACTCCTATACTTCACATTTCACTTATACTAATTGTTTCTACAAAAATATGCCATGCTTACTGACATAGGCATCCCAGATCCGTTCTGCTGGGCGTGGCATCGCCAAAGACTGCGCTCTGCTACTTTTATCCGTATCAACAGATACGAAGAAAATCCTAACGGACGCGTTAGGTACCCGATAAATTTGACTGGGACTCGACAGAATGGTAAGACCTTAAGCGGCACTGTCGAAGTTTACACCAGTATCCCGAGATCATGTCCGGGGACGTGATCTTGAAGTAGGTTTTTGCGGATTGCCACTAGAGCAGTTAACTAGTACCTGATCCGTCAGATGAACTAGCCCCAACTACCATTATCCCTGTACAATATAGAATTTTATGTGAAGGAGTATGGATAAAAGCTCTCGAACAAAAATAAACGGGAGAGATTTTCCCTGACTCTACGATTCAAGCAAAATCTCGGGGGCTACTGACATAGGCATCCCAAATGGGCCTGCCATAGATAGTACCCGGGATTTACTGAAGGCCTACTATCCGAAGAATAAGAAGATTCGGGAGCCCAAGATGTATTAAGGAAAGCTAGAGTTGTAATAGGAAGTATTATTTGTAATCTGGCGGGACGAGTTAGAAACCGTCCCGGACTCTGTAACTTGTACAATACGAAACCCTCGGCTCCACCTCCTATATAAGGGGGAGTCGAGGGACAAAGAAAGGATCGAATCTACTGTCAACATAACCCTAGTTTTCATAATCGCCGAGTACTTTTCGCCTAAACCTTCGAGATCTACTTGCCCTCTACTTCTAGCAAAACCCTAGTCTACAATCTGTAGGCATTGACAAGATAACTCTGCATATACTCCCATCGGGAAGACAAAATAAAGTCATCAAATATGACTCAATAAAATGTGCTATTCCAAAGGCGAAAAGCACTCGACAATATATTCTCAGAACGCCAAAGTTGCGATCAATTTCTGAATGCCGCAAATTTGCGAAGGTAAGACCCCAGATCCGTTCTGCTGGGCGTGGCATCGCCAAAGACTGCGCTCTGCTACTTTTATCCGTATCAACAGATACGAAGAAAAATCCTAACGGACGCGTTAGGTACCCGATAAATTTGACTGGGACTCGACAGAATGGTAAGACCTTAAGCGGCACCTGTCGAAGTTTACACCAGTATCCCGAGATCATGTCCGGGGACGTGATCTTGAAGTAGGTTTTTGCGGATTGCCACTAGAGCAGTTAACTAGTACCTGATCCGTCAGATGAACTAGCCCCAACTACCATTATCCCTGTACAATATAGAATTTTATGTGAAGGAGTATGGATAAAAGCTCTCGAACAAAAATAAACGGGAGAGATTTTCCCTGACTCTACGATTCAAGCAAAATCTCGGGGGCTACTGACATAGGCATCCCAAATGGGCCTGCCATAGATAGTACCCGGGATTTACTGAAGGCCTACTATCCGAAGAATAAGAAGATTCGGGAGCCCAAGATGTATTAAGGAAAGCTAGAGTTGTAATAGGAAGTATTATTTGTAATCTGGCGGGACGAGTTAGAAACCGTCCCGGACTCTGTAACTTGTACAATACGAAACCCTCGGCTCCACCTCCTATATAAGGGGGAGTCGAGGGACAAAGAAAGGATCGAATCTACTGTCAACATAACCCTAGTTTTCATAATCGCCGAGTACTTTTCTCCTAAACCTTCGAGATCTACTTGCCCTCTACTTCTAGCAAAACCCTAGTCTACAATGTAGGCATTGACAAGTTAATCCTTTGTCAATTGGCGCCGTCTGTGGGAATTAGAGGCTGCAAGGATCCGATCTCGATGGCACGTTCAAGATCTTCGACTTCATCAACAGCAAGCAACGCGATGGATCGAGGTAACAAGGGAAAAACTGATCTATTCAATTTTATTCCTCACCCGCCCTCCCGTATGGATGCATGTGCCTATCTGGAGGAGCCCATCGTCATGACGTTCGGAGAATTCCGATTTGGCGTCAACAAGGAAGGATCCTACCGTCTCGAAGTTCCGATCTCGTCGGAATTTTCAGCGGTCGACTCCAACTTTTCGTCGACTGACGAGGAGTTTTCGTCGACATACTTCGTCGACAACAAGGCAAGCGGAAAGCTCGCCAAGATCTTAAGCAACACATCCTTCGAGTCATCTGCGGACTCCTTTATAAGCAGCGACTCCGACAGTCGACAGCTTCAACTTCATCGACAAGTCTGCTGCCATCGGAAAGGTCTTCACCACTCTATATGATGGTGTCACCAATCCTGACAAAAATCAATACACAAAATATCATCAGATCTATGTGGTAGAAGGGGCAGGCACATCAGACCGCAAACATCAGAGGCTTTCGACGAATTGGGAAATCCATACGTCGATCCCGCTGATCTCAGACATGGTCTAGGCACCAAATATCCTGGATCCACAACTCGCGCAAGAGTACAGCTCCCGCAAAGCGCGTGGGATAGGGCCGCGAAAGCCATGGATGGTTCAGAACCTATGACCACCACTGCTACTGTACAAGAACTTCAAGCATATCAATATAGACTTGCTCGAGTAAGCAGAGAGTTGGAAAAACAGACAGCATCCCTGAATAGGAGAAAAGAAGCAGCTTCTGCATCAAGCAGACGCCGAGCGGATTTAAGTCGACAATCTAGAACTTCGGGAGATAGTCACAGAGAAGCTCGGAGGAGAGCAATGTCTCGGCTGCAAAACATACCCGAAGCAGAGAGGAAACATAATCCAAAATCTCGACATGTCCTTTATGTCGATTGATGAAAGAGGAAATATCATCCCAAAAACGCCAGAGGCAGGTTACATGGCAACACAAGCTTACATCTTGGCATCCAGACCACCTGCTGGAGACCCGAGAGAACCATTGTTCAATATGGCGATGGCTGGAGTAGGAGTTATGGGAACAGCGTTTGCAACAACGCCTCCCGAAGAAAATCCTAGGCAAAATAGTCCACGACCCGCTGCAGCAGTTCAAGACCCACCAAGAGCAAGTGGAGCAAGAGACACAGCAGTCCAAGTAAGGGTGGACAGAGCGCGACAAGAAAGGAGGGACCGTCAGTACTCGCCAGAGCTTGCCGACGAAGATATGTGTGGGCTCCCGTGCTTTACGAGAAGAGTGCGAAAAACTCGAGTCCCAAAAGGGTTCAAGTTACCCGAGAATTTCAAGAAGTTCGACGGCCTGCAAGATCCCGAGGATTGGCTCGTGGATTATCTCGAGATGGTGAAGCTGGTAGGAGGAACCAGAGCAACAGCTATGCAAAGTATCCAAGTTCACCTGAGTGGTGCCGCAAGATCTTGGATAAAGAAACTCCCCTTGAACTCCATCGACAGCTGGGAAACCTTTGAGGACATCTTCGTGAAGAACTTCCGATCCACCTGCAAAAAACCCGCGTCGTTGGAAGAATTACGAGCGTGTCGACAAAAACATGACGAGTCGATGAGAAAATATATACAGCGGTGGAACATTATCAAAAACTCGGCAGAAGACATATCTGACGAGAGGGCAATAGATGCGTTCGTGGCAGGAATCCGACGAGCAGACTTCGTCGAGGACTTGGGAAGAACTAATCCCAAGACAATCTCAGCGTTGATGGAAATCGCTAACAAGTGGGCAGATGGAGAAGACGCAATATACAACAAACGACACAGGTCGCCAGAAGAGGATCGTAGTCGAAACTATCAAAATAGAAGGCGATTTTCTCGCCAGTTCTACAACAACGATGCTCCCGGCCACATATCAGCTGGTTTTCGAGGAAACCCTGGTGGAAATAGTCGAGATGATTATCAAAGGAGCAATGAGCAACAAGGCGACAATAGAGGTGATTTTCGCGGCAACAGACAAAATAGTGGACCAAGAATTCAGAGACCTTACGTGTCTCCCGAAGAGATGATGAACGGTCCGTGTCAAATGCACTTTTACCTCGACAACAATGGAAAGAGACAGTCAGGACATCTCCAGAAAGACTGCCGCAATTTTCAGGCAATGTTGCGAGCCGCAGGAATCGCAAATGCCCAAGCAAATAACAGAAATCCTCGGGAGCCAAGGAGCGAGATTCACCTTCCACCTCCTCCCGCAATAACCGAAGAAAATCGACACCAGCTCAGAATAGCGGCAGCACCACAACCACCCCCATATGTCGATCCCAATTCCAATGGCGCAGTTTTGATGATTCAGAAAGCTAGGCCGTCCAACAGGGCGCAGAAGGTCATATCTCGACAAGTGTTTATGGCAGAGAAGATGCCTCCACCAACAGTCGAGTATCTAAATTGGTCAGGGCAAGACATAGGCTTCACAATCGCGGATCACCCGCAGCAAGTTCCTCGACCAGGACAATCAGCACTTATTCTACCCGCAGTAATTGCTGGGTTCGACGTGTCGCGAGTTTTCATAGATGGCGGCAGCAGTCTAAACCTCATGTATGCAGACACATTGAGGAAGATGAACATATCCCTGGCAAACTTGAAACCAACTGACACACGCTTTCACGGGATCACACCAGAGAAGCCAAGTTACCCATTGGGCAAGATCAACCTCGACGTTCAGTTTGGAACCCGAGAAAACTACAGAATAGAGAACTGGAGTTCGAAGTTGTGGATTTCCCGCAATATCATGCTTTGTTGGGACGACCAGCGTACGCTAGGTTCATGGCAGTGCCGCATTATACATATTTGTGGAGGTTGCCTGGGCCCAAGGGACCTATCACAATCAAAGGAAGTTTCGCGTTATCGATAAATGCGACAAGGACTTTCATCGACTATCAGAAACTTTCGGGATGCAAGCAGAATATGCGGCGCCACGGTTCACTGATTATGACGTGTTACCAGAGGTAGGAAGATCCAAGGAGCCAACTTTCAATATAACTAAGGATTCAAAAGAGGTACAGATCCACCCGACAGATCCAAAGAAAACGACGTCCATTGCCGCAAACATGGATGTCGCATAGGAAAGCGCGCTCGTCGAGTTCCTCCGTGAGCACTGGAGAATCTTCGCATGGTGTCCAGCTGACATGCCAGGAGTACCCAGGGAACTTGCCGAGCACCACCTCAATTTGGATCCTCTCGCAAGACCAGTAAAGCAACCTTTGCGGCGTTTCTCGGAGCCTAGCCGCAAAGCCATGTTATCTGAAATAGATCGACTCAAAGATGCTGGATTTATCAGAGAAATATCTACCGAAGCCACATGGGTAGCTAACCCAGTGATGGTGCCGAAGAAACACACAATAGTCCTTCGCATGTGCGTCGACTTTACGTGTCTCAATAAACATTGTCCCAAGGATCACTTTCCCTCCCAAGGATCGATCAAATCATCGACTCCACGGCAGGATGCGAACGTCTTTCCTTCCTGGACGCATATTCTGGTTATAACCAGATCAGATTAAAAGAAGAAGATGAAGCCAAGACAGCGTTCATCACACCTTATGGCGTGTTTTGCTACAAAACAATGCCCTTTGGTCTGAAAAACGCGGGAGCAACATATCAGCGGATGATGCAGAAATGCCTAGCAACACAGATTGGGAAAAATGTACAAGTCTACATCGACGATGTCGTAATAACATCAAAGAAAGGGTCAACGTTGATCGAAGATCTGAAGGAAACCTTCGACAACCTCGATAAGTTCTGCCTCAAGCTGAACCCGACAAAATGCTCCTTTGGAGTTCCCGCAGGAGAACTTCTCGGGTTCTTAGTATCAGCAAGGGGGATCGAAGCTAATCCCGAAAAAATACAGGCCATCGTTACTATGAGAAAGCCAACAAAGCTGAAAGAAATACAACAGCTAACGGGGCGAGTCGCAGCTTTAAGCAGATTCGTCGCCAGGCTAGGAGAAAAGCGCTGCCGTTCTATGCGTTGATCAAGCAAGGGGAAAAATTCCAATGGAACGAGGAAGCAGACAGAGCTTTCGAGAATCTCAAGCGAGCAATTTCGACACCACCGATATTGGTGGCGCCAAAAGAGAAAGAACCTCTCCTATTGTACATTGCAGCCACACCTCAGGTGGTCAGCACGGCCCTAGTAGTCGAGAGAGAAGAAGAAGGCAAGCTTCATGGAGTTCAACGGCCAGTATATTTCATCAGCGAAGTACTGTCGCCGTCAAAACAGCGGTACCCGCAATATCAAAAGCTAGCATATGGAGTATTCACGACAGCAAGAAAATTGCGGCACTATTTTTCGGCTCACCCGATAATAGTGGTCAATGAAGCTCCCTTATCAAATATACTGAACAATCCAGAAGCTACGGGTCGTGTCTCCCGGGGGAATAGAACTTTCCCTCGGGACATCACGTATGAAAAAGAAAAGCAATAGTCACAGGTCTTACCAGATTTCATTGCAGAGTGGATGGAGCTACAAAACACGGGACCCCCAGATTTATCGAGGACTTGGACCATGAACTTCGACGGGTCCAAGAGATTGGAAGGTGCCGGAGCAGGCGTGATATTAGTTTCACCTGAAGGCGACAAGTTGAAATATGTTCTGCGGATGACGTTCCCAAACGCATCTAACAATGAAGCAGAATATGAAGCTCTCATACACGGGATGAAGATGGCGAAAGCTTGCGGTGCAACCCGATTGAAAATTTTCGGCGACTCACAGTTGGTAGCACAGCAAGTAATGAACCAATGCGACGCAGTCAACGAGAGTATGATAGCATACAAGGAGGTGTACAATGAGCTGGAGAAGTTATTCGATGGTTGTGAGGTAAACCACATCAGCAGGATGAGCAACGATGAAGCCGACGTTCTCGCAAACATCGGGTCGCAATGCCTCGCGATTCCTCCTGGTGTGTTCTGGGAAGAGATTAGCGAGAGATCAACAAAGCCAGCAAAAACAAAAAAGGAGAAGAAAGAGAAAACCTCGACTGTCACCAAGGACACAGCAGAAGAAGAAGAAGAAGAGCAAGAACTAGTCATGATGGTACAAGTTCCATGGATGCAGGCCTACATATCATACATCCTAAGGAAAGTCATACCCGACGATCCAGTCGAAGCAAGGCGAATAATTAGGCGATCAAAAGCTTTCACTGTGGTAAAAGGGGAACTGTACAAACGCAGTATTTCGGGTGTGCTACAACGGTGTGTTACACCCGAAGAAGGAAGGATCATCCTAAAGGACGTGCATGAAGGAATATGCGGACACCATGCGAGCAGCAGAGCCATCGCGGCAAAGGTTTTCAGAGCAGGATTTTATTGGCTCACAGCAATCGAGGATGCGAAGGAAATAGTGCGAACCTGCGATGCGTGCCAAAGATTTGCGGCAAGACCTCACTCGCCAGCAGCAGAACTTATGCCAATCCCACTATCTTGGCCCTTTGCTCAATGGGGTCTCGATATGGTGGGTAAATTGCACAAAGCTTCGCCAGGAGGATATGAGTACTTACTGGTGGCTGTCGACAAATTTACCAAGTGGATAGAAGCGAAGCCAATAAATTCACCAGATGCAGCATCCGCAATAAAGTTTGTGAAAAGCATTGTCTTTCGCTTTGGAGTACCTCACAGCATCGTCACAGAACGGCAGTAACTTTACTTCCAAGGAGTTCAAAGCATATTGCGCAGAAGTGGCATAAAACTAAGTTTTGCATCTGTCGCACATCCACACCAATGGTCAAGTCGAAAAGGCCAATGGCATCATCTGCAACGGCATCAAGAAGCGCCTGCTAGGACCTTTGGAAAAAGCTAGGCATACTTGGCCAGAGGAGCTACCAAGTGTTTTGTGGAGTATTCGAACAACACCAAATACAGCGACGCAGGAAACACCGTTCTTTCTGGTCCACGGAGCTGAAGCAGTCTTGCCGATAGAAATAGAGCACGATTCTCCACGAGTCGCAGAGTATGACGAAGAAACTTCGAGAAAAGCTTTGGAAGATGATGTTGACGCACTCGATGAAGCTCGAGACGAAGTCTTGTCGCGAGTCGCCAAATATCAGCAGGACCTGAAAAACTATCACAGTCGACGATTGCGGCCAAGGTCTTTTCAAGTTGGTGACTTAGTTCTCGGCTCAACCAGAAAAGTCACGAAAAACTCGAATCACCATGGCTTGGACCCTACATCGTCACAGAAGTAATCGAAGGAGGAGCATACAGAATCAAAGACAAGAAGACAGGGATTGACGAGCCAAATCCCTGGAATGTGGCACAGCTCAGGCGTTTCTACGCCTAGGTGTTGAAAATATAGTCCTCCTTTGTAAAGCTTCAATGTACTGAAACGCCCACGAGTTTTCAGACGCACTCTTTTCCTTTTTCGGGGCACCGAGTGGGGCCGGAAAGGTTTTTAATGAGGCGGGCTCGCGCTGCAATATAATAAAGATAGTGGAATTATATATCTTCTTCTCGACAAGATCAGGGGTTTTCCCCTACATGATACAATATATATATAAACATAATATCGACAGATGCAAAAGAAGCATCCGGCCTTGGTAAAAATACCTCGCCAAAATAAAAAGAGATATCGACAAAATAGTGATCAACAAAAAGCTCGGGGGCTTACACCCGTACAAAATAGTACACAATGTATATTATCTTGCCTTGGGACAACCTCGCATTATAATATACAAGATATTGCAATCAAAACGCCCGGGGGCTTGGCGATAAAAATAAAATACAATGACTTTACAATATAGCTCGTCTATACAGGATACAAAGTTCGGAATAAATGTCAAGGATTTCCCAATATATTATCTATGGTTAAGCGCTCGTTATTGACAGCGCGAGTACTATGCTCAGCATAGCTACCCTTCACGAAGAATTCGGAATCCATCCGAAGAAGTTCATCCATCATATCTTCAGCAACAGGAGTAACTATGTCATCATACTTGCCGAAGTTTCTCTTCCTCTTCGACATCTTCTCCAGGCACTTTGGGACAATTTGCCCTACATCTAACTTCGGGTAGCAAATCTTTATCATGATCATCGCAAACCTTGCACCAGCAGCTAGTTGGGCTCGTACAAAGCCGTGGATGCGAGGAGCATCTCGAAATTTGTCCATCAATGCGGGAAGGGTTTCTGGCATCTTATTGCGAGGAAACATGGTACCATACACCAGAGACAAAGTCCTTGTACAGAAATCAAGATATTCGCGAACCTGAAGTGCACGATCTTGAAATCTCACGATTTGGCGGGTCCGCTCAGGTGTACCCCAAAAAGTCGATCCGTGTTCATGTGCAAGCCGAAGGAGAACATTGGAACGAGCCTCGACACGTTCATCTTCAGTTATAGGATCCAAAAAAGCACCTATGGTTTCATAAAACAATTCAGTGGGCAATGAGGAGGCAAGCAGCAAAGGAAAAAGAAGCACGACAAAGATAATGAAACATGCCTGCCATATCCAAGCTAGCATCTATCAGCAGTTGGAGCATAGAATCTTCTCGAGACGCAGCTGCAGCAACTTCAGCAACTGCAGAGTCCTTTTCAGCAATGGCAGTTTGCACTTGTTGGAGTGCAATTTTCTCGGCTTCAGATGATTTACGAGACTTCTCCATTAGCACAAGTGATTGCTTCTTAACGCACTGAAGTTGGTGCCGAAGTTCATTCAATTCTTGCGACAAGGAATCTTCGGCAGGTGAAGCATCAGCAGGAGTTCTCCTTGTGTGCGAAGAAGGCGAAATATTGGAAGGACCAGGAGCGGGTGTATAATTGTCAAAAATTAACTGGCAAAAAGAAGATATTTCGACATCAATCACTGAGCAAAGATAGATCTCTATTCATCTCCATAATATATACATGTCTATTACAAAAGAAGGACCTTCTAGAGGGATACTGAAATAGTTCTCGCCAATAACACTACGGCGACAAGGCCAAAAGAAAGAGGTATGCTAAAAAGAAAAAGCAAAGAGGCATTTAACTAGACCTCCGGCTTTGATGAGCTAGGAGTCGAAGATGGCTTGATCCCGATATAAGCCAGGATTTTCCTCGTGTTGGGCTTAGCTGCCTTGATCAAAGACCTCCACCTTGACTGTTCTATCTGATCAGTGTCGCCAACTTTCGACCAGTCGATAGACTGTTGGCTATCAGCAACCAAGGCGACAGTATTTTCCACGGCAACCTTCATATTCTCATGGCGCACCCTTAACCCAAGATCTTCAGACGGATTGAAACACTTGGCGAGGTCAAGGAAAGTTGCGGGTTCCTCTTTCTTTGGGAAGAAATAAGGAAAAAGCCGCGACAACCCTGCTTTAGCCTGGTCGATGCCTTCCCGTGCTTCTGATCCATGAACCTCGAGGAATGACAGAGCGTCAAGCAGAGGATCATTGGCGGGTTCGTCAAGTTGAAATTCTTGAGCTGTTCTAGCTGTCAAGAAAGAAAAAATTGAGCAACAAACGAGTGCAGAGAAGAAAATACAAAAGAATAATGAGTGGTACTTACCTACGAAGCGGCGACTCTGCGTCGTTAAACGCTTACGGATCGCCTCCTCGCGAGCAGACTGGGCGGCTATGTGATCGCTCAGGGAAGTTTCAGCGGTGTGAAGCCTCTTTCTGAGATCTTCGACACCAGCAGCGTCAGCCTTGGCCTTATCAGCCTCTGCACGAGCACCAACAGCATCTGACTCAGCCTTTTTGCGAGCCTGTTCACTTTGCTCTAACTGTTGAGCAAGTGTGTTGGCACGCTCATTGGCTTCCGCCAGTTTTTCTGGCAAGGAAGAAAAATATAGTTAAAAACTTCGACAGCAAAGGAGCAAAAGGGCAGAAACAAAAGAGTAAAGCATTACCTTCAGTTTTATTAGCATATTCACGGTACCCAACAAATTGGGCACCGATGCGGAGAAGATCCTTGATCATAGGCTGTTAAAAAAAGAGGACAAAGAGAAAATGGGGGTATGAGAAAAGTATAATGATACACAGAGGTAAGCAGAAAAAATATAAACAATGACAAAAAAGTGGAGAGCTTACATCTTCCAGGAGAAGGTTCGAGGAGCTACTCAATTGAAGAGTAGGTTCCGCGATAATCTCCGTCCTTGCCCTTTTCGGTGAAGGGGCTCGGGGGCTTGTCGGAGGAGTCGCGGTGTCGACATTTTGTCGAGGAGGCGACGTTTCTTCCCCTTCGACTGGCGTTTCCGAGGCAACTAATGTATGTGACGTACTCGTTCGAGTAGCCACATCAACACTTGGTAACACTTCCTCATCATCACTACGAGTACAAGTCGACAGTATAAAGGCAAGATAGACAAAAATTTTAAAGGCAAAACAAAACAAGAAGGTGGTACTTACGAACTGATAAGAGTTTCGAGGTATGGATCATAAGCTGACCCCGGCCGAGAAGGAACAGTTTTTTCGGGTTTGGAGGTGCCGGAAGCTTCGGCGTCATCCCTTTTCCTTTTGTTCTTCGGGGAAACAGCAGGAGGAAGGGATTGCGTCGACTCGCTAGCTTCAGATTCAATTTCCTTTTCATGGGAAGCCGCAGATTTGTGAGAACCTGCGACCTCACTTTCATGAAGAGAAGAACCTTGATTGTCTTCGGCAACGACAGCTTGTTCTTCGACTTCTCCATCCTCAGGAAGGGGAGGAAGAGAAGACATAGTAGGATGGTTCTGCAAAAATAGCGACAAAGGAAAAAATAGCGAGATATCAATACAGTGATGCAGGAAACATTTGCAACAAAGGTAAAAATCGAGAAGACAAAAATACCTCGGGGAGAGGATTGGTGGAGCTGTATGGTACCACGCGGCAGGAGGAAGGAACAGGATCTTTCTTGTTCAAACGGGAAATTCTTCGAATCAGCTTCTCCAAGTCCTTTGCAGAAAGATCACTGGAGAGCCTATTGGCGTCGTTTACACCAGTATATGTCCAAAGGGGATTTTTGCGAGCCTGAAGAGGCTGCACCCTAATTCTAAGAAAATAGGCAGTGATTTGAACACCAGATAGCTCTTCGCCTCGAGTATTTTGCAGCTGACGAATACGAGACATAAGCGCTTCTGTCGCCTTTTTCTCTTCTTCGGAAGCTTCAGCATCCCAGGAGCGGCGGCGTTGAATTTTGGCATTTCCGTCGAATGGGACTATGTTGTGCTCCACAGAGTTGGCACTTTCTTCGTGAATGTAGAGCCACTTTTTGCGCCACCCTTGGACAGAATCGGGAAATTTGACGTCGAAGTATTCAACATCAGTTCGGACACAAATAACAACGCCGCCTATGTTATAAGTGGCGTTGCGAGAGGCATTGCGGCGAAGAAGGAAAATGCGTTTCCAAAGAGCCCAATTGGGAGGGATTCCAAGGAAACATTCGCACAGCGTGATGAAGATGGAAATATGGAGGATAGAATTGGGGGTCAACTGGTGTAGTTGGATCCCATAAACAAAGAGAAGGCCGCGGAGGAAATCGTGAATAGGGGCAGAAAGGCCGCGGATGAGGTGATCAACGAAACTAACCCGATACTCCATTGGAGGGTTGGGGTAGCTTTCTTCGCTGGGAAAGCGGATGGCGTCATCTTTCTTCATCAGGCCAAGCTTCTTCATCAGGTTGAGGTCTTGGTTGGAGATTTTCGATCTCTCCCAGTCAAGATCTCCGGCGGCCATTGCAGATTCTGGAGTGCTGTGGCGCGTAAGTCGCGTGCGTGGTGGCATCAACAGCAATGGACAAGGCAATGCTTGAGCGTGCGGAAGACCAAACAGAATTGGGCGGGTTTTTTGCAGAGGGGAACAGATGTGCGGCGCAAGCGAAGGACTGGACCGAGGTTGAATAAAGGTTTATATAGGGTTCGGATGCAGTGCACCGTTGGATGAAAAATCGTGTGGAAAAAGGATCTCGTAGATACAAGGGTAAAAAGGTATTTTTACTGGATGGAATGGAAGGCGTTACCGGTAAAAAAGCGGAGGACGTGTGTCCCCCACTTGCACGACGTGTCAACGTGGTGGGAACAGTGGACCCACAAGGCAGAAACAAAATCCCAATTATTGACAGAGATGAAGAGAATTTGACAAGGGAAAATATGTCGACAAGAAAAATAAAAAGAGAATGGCGACAGGGTTAAATATTCGAATACTCTTGGAGCCTTTGATCAAATACAAGTTTTTGCCCAAATGCTCGGGGGCTACTTTGGAAAAATAGAAAATTTCGAGTATGACAATATAGAAATGGTGAGAGCCTATGATCAAATGCAAGCATTTGTTCATAGCCTCGGGGGCTACTCCCATCGGGAGCGCTGTCGCGCACCCGATAAATATAAAAATATCGAGAAGGATCATAAATATAGCGGCAAAGGATGCTAATCTGTGGAGCCTACACCCAAGCACAAGTTCTTGGCTGTAGCCTCGGGGGCTACTCCCATCGGGAACGCTGTTCGCGTGCCCGATGAATTTGATCAGAAATAGAGAAAAAGAAGTGAGTATATTTCGAGTTACACAAATAACTCTGCATATACTCCCATCGGGAAGACAAGATAAAGTCATCAAATATGACTCAATAAAATGTGCTATTCCAAAGGCGAAAAGCACTCGACAATATATTCTCAGAACGCCAAAGTTGCGATCAATTTCTGAATGCCGCAAATTTGCGAAGGTAAGACCCCAGATCCGTTCTGCTGGGCGTGGCATCGCCAAAGACTGCGCTCTACTTTTATCCGTATCAACAGATATACGAAGAAAATCTTAACGGACGCGTTAGGTACCCGATAAATTGACTGGGACTCGACAGAATGGTAAGACCTTAAGCACTGTCGAAGTTTACACGATATCCCGAGATCATGTGGGGACGTGATCTTGAAGTAGGTTTTGCGGATTGCCACTAGAGCAGTTAACTAGTACCTGATCCGTCAGATGAACTAGCCCCAACTACCATTATCCCTGTACAATATAGAATTTTATGTGAAGGAGTATAGATAAAAGCTCTCGAACAAAAATAAACGGGAGAGATTTTCCCTGACTCTACGATTCAAGCAAAATCTCGGGGGCTACTGACATAGGCATCCCAAATGGGCCTGCCATAGATAGTACCCGGGATTTACGAAGGCCTACTATCCGAAGAATAAGAAGATTCGGGAGCCCAAGATGTATTAAGGAAAGCTAGAGTTGTAATAGGAAGTATTATTTGTAATCTGGACGAGTTAGAAACCGTCCCGGACTCTGTAACTTGTACAATACGAAACCCTCGGCTCCACCTCCTATATAAGGGGGAGTCGAGGGACAAAGAAAGGATCGAATCTACTGTCAACATAACCCTAGTTTTCATAATCGCCGAGTACTTTTCGCCTAAACCTTCGAGATCTACTTGCCCTCTACTTCTAGCAAAACCCTAGTCTACAATCTGTAGGCATTGACAAGTTAATCCTTTGTCACTTACTGTGTATGATCATGGCCTAGTTAAATTAAAGGACTATAGGACTATTTCTAGTCAAAACTATTGTCCAAAAATATTAGTAAATCATATGGGAGCTTTTCTTCCATTTAAATCTTGTCATGAACAATCCAATATGAGGTGAAGACTCTGGTCATAAAAATCTCATATGGTTTGTTGATGATATTAAATCATTACCATGCTAGAATTAAATTGTATGGGGTGCTACACCCCATTTAAATCATTTTCTCAAAATGATAAGTGTGAAGAGGTTGACTTGGGTCAACCTAGGTCACATATTATACATAAGAGAAATTAAATCTTAAAAAGATAATGAGAGGAAATTATTTCTCTGAATAATTCAAAGCAACATTTAAGATTATTATGAGAGGAAATTATTTTTCCTAATTAATAAGAAAAACCCATCCACCAACATAATAGTGATATGTGATGCTAGTTTAATTTGTGTGAATCATGTGTGTGCTTAGTTTAGTAAATAAATTGGTGTGATGATTGTGTATCCCGTATTCGTATTTTAGACGCTAGTACCGAGGAGTATCCAGAGGAGGAGGAGGTCTACTGTCAAGGAGAAGAAGACCACTTTGACCAGTTTCCCAACCAAGGCAAGATAATACTCTTGCAAGTGTTAGCTCATCCTGAGCCAAGCACCACCCATTTACTTTATATTATGAGCCTAATTCCCAGTTTTATTTTAAGTTTTACTTATTGTTATTTTGTACTATTGTTTCATAATTCCATAGGGTTAATGTTAGATTAGTACAAGAGTATCAAAGTTAGCCTAGGAGCAAAGCAAATTACTTAGCACCCCTCATCCTTAGATGCTAGTGCTAAATTAAACATGACTACTCTAGATGGGAACATGTGTGGTGAAATGTTGAAATGACTTTTGAAGGTGAATATGACCAAGAGAAGATGGTGATTTTTGATTAAAAACTAGTATTGGTTTGGATGCGATACCTTTCCAATTATTGAGTACCCCCACAATACCTGATTATGGGTAAGGGCTTAACTAGAAGTTTATGTATCTTAGTATGAGTTCCCTCTGAACACACATCATAGGGGTTATGCCGAGGCTGCCTCCGTTGTTGAGAAATGATGTGAAGTGAATTGTCCAAGCCCTGTGCAGTTCCCAGGTTGACAGTTGGTCTTCACTGGGAGGCCAAGCTCATGGGGAGAGGTGCTCATACTAGGGTTAGTAAATGAAAGGTTATGGTTGATGATCCGCGTACTGTGTTACGATGATTCGGGGAAATCCCGACGGATGAAATCAAATGTTGTGGCACAAGTGTGCAACCTCTGCAGAGTGTAAACCTATTCGAATAGCCGTGTCCACACGGACGGTTGGAAAGGCCATACAGTTTCCAGTATTAGAATTTAGTCATGTTGTTGATATGAATGGTGAATGGTGACTTGAATATTTGAAAACACAACAGTTGTGGGAATGACACTAATGTTCCCACTTGAGTTAGTTAGCACTTGAATAAGTCTTTAGCAAATACTTGTGAACTAAAATTAGCTTTAGGCAAATAAACTAGAGCTTAGTACCCCACTACTAGAAATGTTAGCACTTACACTAGTATTAGTTTGCGAGTACATAAAGTACTCACGGCTGTGTCCCTGGCTATTCAAATGGCGACTATGAAGAGGAGCAGCGATACGAGGAGGACGGTCAGCAGGAAGTCTACAACAACTGACGTCAAGCGTTGGCCTGTGGACTATAGAGTCCTTGTATCTTACGCTTCCGCTATGAACTTGTGTTTGTTCGTTGATCAGTTCGTTGATCGTTAGATCAACTATTTGTGTAATATGGATCATGTGATTCCAATTTGTAAGACTTTATGAGTTGTAATGAATGATGACTGTGATACTTAACTATTATGCCTCGCAACAACAATATTCCTGGGATTGCGATGTATGACATAATAGGCATCCGGACTTAAAAATCCGGGTGTTGACATCCGGCTTACCTTTAAGCGCGGCAACTTGGCCGGTGAGGTCGTCTAGGGAAGCTTCCGGCAGGGCGACTGCACAAAAGAAACGTGTTAACAAAGTTCAAGGCAAAGACCGGTAGAAAAAGAAGCCGGTGGCTCAAACAAACCTTGGAAATGGTTGTGGGTCAGCTTGAGGGAGGCGAAGGCCTCGGTAAGATCCCGGTGCTCCCATACCAGCTCCTCGAAGAGTTGCTTGCGGGAGTCCAACACGCCCTGCAAGAGTTACAAGAAACCGTGAGCTATGCCGGTTTTTCGAGGCAAGTTTTGCGCCAAGTACTGCGTGCTTAACCCAAAACTTGGGGACTAGCTATGCCGGTTTTTCGAGGCAAGTTTTGCTCCAAGTGCGTGGTTAACCCAAAACTCGGGGACTAGCTATGCCGGTTTTTTGAGGCAAGTTTTGCGCCAAGTACTGCGTGCTTAACCCAAAACTCAGGGACCAGCTATGCCGGTTTTTCGAGGCAAGTTTCGCGCTAAGTACTCCGTGCTTAACCCAAAACTCGGGGACTAGCTATACCGGTTTTTCGAGGCAAGTTTTGCGCCAAGTACTGCATGCTATTGCTTAACCCAAAACTCGTGGATTAGCTATGCTAGTTTTTCGAGGCAAGTTTTGCGCTAAGTACTGCGTGCTTAACCCAAAACTCGGGGACTAGCTATGCCGGTTTTTCGAGGAAAGTTTTGCGCTAAGTACTGCGTGCTTTACCCAAAACTCGAGGACTAGCTATGTCGGTTTTTCGAGGCAAGTTTTGCGCTAAGCGTGCTTAACCCAAAACTCGGGGACTAGCTATGCCGGTTTTTCGAGGCAAGTTTCGCGCTAAGTACTGCGTGCTTAACCCAAAACTCGGGGACTGTGAGGATATATCTATAAGTTCTAAAGTTGAAAAATAACCCGGTATGAAGAAAAAGTTCAAGTTCCGGTATGAAGCTTACTAGCACGTTGTTGTTGGCATCGTGCCAGGCGTTGTCAAACTCCTTCATAGTCTGCTTGAGCCGCCCAAGGTATTGCACGGTGCTCCGGGGGCCGCGGGCGTCAACCACCAGCTTGTTGTCCTTGCCAACACCGAAGGTGGCATCGGTAAGGTCGGTGATGTTCCACTTGTCCACATACCGCTGCAGCACGCCCAGGTTGGTGCCACCACGGTTAAGCTCAACGATCCGGCCTAGCTGCACTGAGACCTTCTCGCCGGCGGTAATGGAAGCACGCCTGACATGCAGGACAATGGCCTGGGTCTGGGAGCCGCTGGGCGGAGCCGCCGCAGCTGCAACAGCGCTTGAGAGCTGCTCAGCGCTGATCTCTGCGCTCCTCCTGGAAGAAGATTTCTTACTGGAAGGAGAAGGAGGAGGCTTGATGGAAGACGCCGGTGGCGGCGCAGCTGCGCCCTTGGCCGGTGAAGGAGGCTTGGTTGGTACAGAAGGAGGTTTGGTTGATGTAGAGGAAGTCTTGGAGGGGGAAGCAGTAGGTTGGCTGGTTTTCTCGAGAACGGGCGGAACCAAAGGTTCCGACTGCCCGCTTAGTTCTGAACCGGCGCCCATGTTGCCGGCGCCGGTATCTTCAATCTCTGGAGGGGAAGAAAAAACCTCCTCCGCGTGGTCATGTTTTCGTTTTGGGGCCGTGATCCCCGAACTTGTTGTACCTCCCCGAGGGGAGGAATGAGCTTTGCCGGCACCAGAGAGTGACGGGCTTTGGTGAGGAGGATACTGGGTCCTGCCGGTATCCTTGGAAGCTTCCGACAGCAGAGATATTCACTTCCGGAGCTTGTTCCCGAAACTTGTTCCTCTTGGGTCTTTGGACCCTAGACGGCTTAGTGGTCTTTGTGGTGTTCTTGGGGACTCCAATTAAGTTGTGGAGATTCTTCAAGGGCAAGGCCTTTGTGGCGATTTATTAGGAGCCTCCAATTAAGTTGTGGAGATAGCCCCAAGCTTTGTGCGGGTTCGGTGACCACCCTAAGGTTCCATAGTGAATCGAGGACATCCCTTTTGGTGGAAATTCTCGAGGAGAATACGGTGGCCGTCGTGCATTTGGAGTAACTTGTCCTCCACACCGCTCCAACGGAGAGTAGCACTCGCAAGAGTGTGAACTTCGGAATACATCGTTGTCTCCGCGTCATTTCGGTTATTCCTATACCCGAGCTCTTTATTTATGCACTTTACTTTGTGATAGCCTTCGTGCTTGAAGTTATATATCTTGCTATCACATAGTTGCTTGAATTGCTTAGCATAAGTCATTGGTGCACATAGGTGAACCCTAGTTATATAGGTTTTGTGCTTGAAAAATTAAACGCTAGTTTTGTTCTGCATTTGTTAAGCCATATTCGTAAAAGTTTTAAACCGCCTATTCACCCCCACTCTAGGCGGCATCCGTGTCCTTTCAACGACGCTCTACTGCCTCTAGTGAGATTGTCGGGGTTTATGAAGGGGTTTCCGCGGGAGTCGAATTCCTCTGAATCTTCCCTAGACGCACCCACGATGATCGCGTACACCTGATGGCGTGCTATGTGAAAGTTATAAGTAGAAACATCAGGGTGCAAGTCAACTTCTCTGATCCGAAGTCGATGTTGCCGCATAGTTCATGGTTGATGATGCCCGTGGAGTCAACATCTTGGAGCGTTGGATCGGGTAGCGGTTCGCTTTCATCATCAGATGAGACACTGTCAAGTAGATCGGTGAGATCCCCCAACTTGTAGTGGATTTGTGGCTTCTCATGACATTTGGTGGCGAGTTTACATCGCTTGATGAGGCGACAGAAGATGTCGACAATGTAGTTGGTGTTAAGCTTACCGCTGACGAACCCGAATGAATCGGATCCGCCCCTCGACCCGGCGCAGAAGTTGAAGCATCCGAGATCGTCAGATCCTTCCCATGGTCGAGGTTGTTGAAGACTCTGAGAAGGGCGGGTGGGTGTGGAAAAAAATTGATGGACCAGAAAAAGATTTGGCCACCGATGATCGTCGAGTTGCTTCTTGGTGAAGACGAAAAAGCCGCTGAATCCATGACTCCTGCGCCCAGATTTCCCACAGACGGCGCCAATCGATGAGGGTTGACCTCGGCAACGTCCATGGATATGGACTTAGGGTTTTGGAAAAGAGGTGTGCTGGTGGTTTCGTCGGCTGATAAAAAAACAAGGTGGTCCGACGATCTATATATTATCAGGCCAAGTAACAGTAATGCAAGAGCGGATCTAGGGTTACAACAATTGTTTCGTTATCCTCTTCCCGCTAGCTCCTCTTAGCCTTTATGTAGGAGGCTATGTCTCAGAGTCCAGTTCGGGTCGATTTACAAGTAACCATACAAGGCTATGTTTATGTCGGCTCCTAGATGGACCCTTCATTATGCGACATTCTTAGTTCCTGGGCTACAGATGCTTCCAGCTTCTGGCTCCATGGGCTTCTTTCCGAATATGCACCAGGGATACTGAAGTCACATGTCCAATAAGTATGCCCATGTAATATAGGACTTGCTTTTTTTGTGAAAAAAAACTTATGTTAGCCGTAAGCTACACCTACGGTCCTCTATTTTATATGTCAATTTCTAGTTTCTCGTACTTTTATGTGTAGTTATACACTGATTTCTAAAGCTCCAAGTTATTTTTTATCAGACAGATGGCTATAGCCCGACATTAAATTATTGATGCCAAATCATCGGAAGATACAAGGTCAAGCCTTCAAGGCCTCTCCCCGCCTTCAATGTTTGTCACCAGAGAACCCTAAAGCTTGAGCTCCCACCGAGAATAGCACAACATCCCACAAGAAAACTCCATCTCCGTAAAACGCCACTGCCACTAGAAGACAGGCAAATCATGGACTCTAACACAACCTTTAGAAAGGAAACGACACCAATGTTCCCTTGCCACCCAATCCAAAAAAGTTCTAGGGTTTTCACCTGGTGCATAAGAGATGAATATGAGGAGACAACAACAATGTACTCCATCTGTTCCACAAAGGTTGTCTGAGATTGTCAAAATTTGTATGAATAGTGACCAAGGGAGGATTTTTTATTCGGCCAATGGCAAGTGTCCATGCCTTTAGATCCGAGTGCAGCGGACTACCAAGATAGCTATCGAGCCACGTCCATAGTTTGCCACTTGTCATCGTCACACTATCCTAACGGTTATGAACACGAGTACCCACCTCATCAAGCCCTGCGACTTCAATCGATCAACCCACACACACATCCCATCAAAGGGCATGCATGCAAAATGCTTAGAAAGGTGATGGCTGTGGAAATAGCCACCATTCTCCGTGTTTAAATAACCTTTTAAGTCAAAGAAAGGACCGAGAATCTCTCTAGCTTGCTACTAATGACTATTTATTACAAAGATGAGCAATCGCTTGTTTTAAATTGTGTAATGCGGGAAATCACACTTTTAAGGCGAAATCAAGAGCATTTATGGAAGAATATCACGTTGCCTACCCAACCACACAAACTGGAGTCAAAGAGGAGTCTCTAGGAGGTTTAACAACCACTGGTATGGGCAAAGCCCGCCCGTACCAGGTGCCGTTGCCTCCGCGAGGTCAAACACAACAACATTTGTGAAGGCCCCTATATATTTCGAGGCTCCAGCCGCCGCGCAGAGGGCCCCCATTCTCAGATTGCATTACAACCCCCAAATGAGATCCACCACTTCACCACCACCATTGTTCATCCTCTCCATCCCCCATCCTCTCCATAGCCATCATATTGTACTTGAGATCTCCTTGTGATTTGGCGACCATTGTAAGAATATTTGATTTCAATCTAAATAGTTTGCACAATGTTTTCTATCCTTGATCTTATTGATATGAGTGAGTAGTCCTCACGGGTTGTGGATTGAGGTGAATCCTCGCAACAATTATGTGCATCTAATAATGAGAATATTGTATGGTGATTGAATAGAAGGTATGCATGTTGTTTCTTTGTCTCTTTTCTTGATCCATGGACCTGTAGGTACCAAAGATCCTAGGGATTGACAAAGATGAGAGTGGGATGAGTAGTGAATTGGCGATCTCACGTGAAACCCAGTGATAACAAGGGGAGTACGGTTTTCGTTCAATAATCTACTTGGGAGTAACAATAACATCATCATACTTAATGCTTTGATTTGTATTTTACTTAATAATTGTTATAACCCGATGCTTCGGGGTATAACGATTGAATTAAAAGAGTATTGATATGCTTGTGGCTCGCAGGGGCTTCAGTATTTATAGATGTGTTGCCGATAACCCTATCTATATGAGATCATTTCACACATGAATGTGCTTATTATTATCCTTATCCCATATGTGTACGCAACTGCTATTTTCATCATTGCAACAACCAACGATTCGAAGTAAACTACAAAGGTCTGGTAAACATAAAATAAAACGAGTAAAAAAGTCTTGTAGAAGTTCCTTAGATTTCCATTCAGCAGTTGTTTCCCACGGTTCGATAAACCTAGATCTACTAGGGAAAAAACTGCTCCTATACTTGCTTAAAAAATGAACAGGCTTTTAAAGCATTCATGCTTATTTATACTAGTCGGATGCTTAAGAAAAAAACTTGGTTTCTTTTGTTAAGAAGTCATCTAAACACCTTCATCATACATGGCCTAACTGATGGGAGACAATCACCGTAGACACATGATACAAATCTCAACCGTTCGTGGCTACCTAACCCAAACGATGTTAACCTGGTCTCGGAACTCGGAAGTGTCCATTCGTGCGCCAGCTCTCCAACACCCGCGGGGAGTAGCCCAACTCAAATTCGGGAAAAGCAAAGGCATGGCCCTGGCCCTAGCTCAAAGCAGGCGTCACCTGCCCGACCATCACGCTCCAGGGAAATCGCCGCCACGAGGCCATGTGACACGCGACGAGACCTCCATACTGACCATGCCATGGACGAGAACTTTCGCTGCTCCCTCCACCGTGCGGGATTTGCCTCGCTGCGGCCACGGATGGTGGCGAGGGAGTTCCTCAGAGGAGGAGGACTACCCATGGCACCTAGGTTTCACCTCCCGTGTTGTCCAGGCGAGGGAGTTCCTCAGGGGAGGAGGACTACCCGTGGCACATAGGGTTCACCTCCTGTGTCGTCTAAGGTGGACGACGCAGGGCCTCACAAAGCGTTTTGTCCACACTTTCAAGTTTAGGAAAACTAATTTTCATGTTCTTCATATTCTTGAAAAATAATCCCTCCGTTCCATATTAGTTACATCTAATTTGAATATATCTAAACACATTTATTTAATAGATACATTCGAATTCGCGAAAAATAATATGGAACGGGAGAGTATTCGCAACCTTCTATTGTGAGTTTGTAAGTTTGCATGCAGAATTTATTAAAGGCATACACCTGCGGTAACCTTGAATGAATGGTGACACTCTTCCACTACCCATTGTTGTATATACTTCATAGGTATACCATCGACATGGGCCGATTCCGGCAAGCCCGGGTGGCCCATAGATAGTGGTGATGGCATATGCCCCACCGGGCGGCCCAGTTGTTGTTGATCAAGATAAAAGATGTCCAACCCAGGAACAAGGAGCCGGATCCCAACCGACCTTCTAAGGTAGCCGAATCCGAACCGACCTACTGAGGTTTCCGGATCCATGGAGGCCCATGGAGGTAGCTGGATCTTTGGAGGTCTATGCCAGGAGTCAGATCCGTGAAGCCCCATGAAGGAAGCCGGATCCATGACGACAAGTTAGAAATAGGTAGATCCTTGACGTGCATGGCAATGTAATATTCCGTAGTTAGGCAACTTGCCTTCCGGGTAAGACTCTCCCTAGAAACCCTAGATCCGGACGCCTTTATAAGCCGGATCCCGGAAGCCCTAGAGGCAGATCTCGAACTAGAAACGAGATAACCACAAATCATTGTAACAACGCGAAAATGGCCAGATAATTCCAGACAAGAAGCAGTAGGCCCTATCCTCGAGTAGGTGTTTCGAAGCTGGGTAAATCGCGTACCACCGTTTCAAGGACTCTCCGCCCAATGGCCCCTACTTCTTCTCCCCTCCGTGAGGATCCCTCATCTGAGGTACCGTCGAATAAGCAACGACAACCATGAGTTCGAAAAATACATATACTCGACTCATATGAAAAGGTAGCTGATAATAACATTACGATGATGCAAGAGTTAGAAAGCAAAATCGGAACTCTTATGACTTCCAATAAAGATGTAAAAGTAACAAAACATGGTCTAGAACTTTGTTTTCTATTAAGCCAGCCAGTTACAGGTGCTTCAAACCTGAGTACGCCTGATTCCTGCTCATTTTGAAGTTAATATTCCAAGAAAATCTTGGTACATGTTCATCTTCAACTTGAAATACCTAATTGTTCACATATGCACTCATATTCAAGTTACAATATCAAATTTCATTCAGGAAACTCGTCGAGCAGCCTAGATTGAGTGATCGCCGTGATGAGCTCCTTGCTTACCTTGCTAATGTCGGAACGGCCTTTGGACGTCATGTCGCTGAAGGTGGGTTCCTACTGAGCTGTGATGCAGAGTGTGCGGTGAAGTCTTAGAGCATCCCCAGCCGTTGGGGCTCCCCAGGCCGAAATCCGGCGCTATTTAGCGCCGGATGGATGTATTTTTTGGCCTGGGGAGGCCCATTTTCCCAGTGGCGAGCCCATGGTCGACTTCACCCACCGCGTGCATAGCGACGGTGTCGCCGGGAAGGGCAACCGTCGGAGTGCCCTCGTCGGTTTGAACCGCCGTAATGGTCCGCGAAGTGGTCTGGAGAGCCTAAACGCCTCGTCGGGAACGGTCGAAGTCGCCTCGAAATTACAACCGCCGTAATGGAGCATGAACTCCGAGGAAGAGCAACCGCCGCTCTCTTCGTCCAGAGAACTACATATACGGTTTCGAACGGCCGGCGCCATTCATCTATTCTCTCGTCCACCATCAACCATGAGCGACTGGTCGTGGCCATCGGACACCGACAGCGAGGGGAAGCCGCCAGGATGGCGGCATTGGTGGGATCGCGTTGCATCGTCCAGCAGCGACGATTCCCCCCGCCGTCCAGCGAAGAAGAATGGGACGACGACGAGGAGGAGGACGAGGAGGAGGCCGTGGAGCAGGCCGTGGAGCCGGCCGTGGAGCCGGCCGTGGAGCAGCCCGAGGAGCAGCCCGAGGAGCAGGCCGAGGAGCCGGCCGAGGAAGAACCCGAGGCTGAGGAGGAGGAGGACGCAGAGGCGAAGGCGCCTTCCTCCGACGAGGAGGTGACGAGCCGGAAGCGCCGCCACGACGATGAGGCGGGGCCATCTAGGAAGAAGTAGTAGTTTTAGTTTGTTTTTAAGTTTTTATATGTAATTTTTATGTTTATTCGAACTATATATAATTATGTTTATTCGAACTATATATAATTTGACTGGGAATTCAAATCTTTCGTTCGACGATGGTCTTGCCGTAGATCGGGAAGACAAGGGTTGTGCCGTTGATCGGGAAGACAAGGGTTTTGCCGTAGAAACCCATGCCATTGTCGCCGACAGGTCGGGGCCACCGACGTTTCCCGCGCTTTCGTTTCGTCCGGAGTCCCGAGCGCTCCCGGGCCGGGGATGGCGTGGGATCGCCGGATGAAATTAGGCCCAAATCCGGACGGGAACCGGGGCGCGACTGGGCCGATTTACGCCGTTCGGATGTAAAAAACGCTCGCCGGGGGCCTGTTCGGGGGGACGAGTGGAGATGCTCTTAACACGTCCACGGAGCTTGCGCAGCTGGTACTCGTGCGCGGCCACGCTAGGTGAAGTGCGGGTCAGGTTGAACCTGAGATTCCAAACTGTTTCCAGATAGCTGCTCATCAGCTTCAAGTTGAGATTCGGAACTTTTTCTTGGAAACTCGTGCATCCAACAAGGCGTGTATGGAAAACATGTATCTATTCCTGCGCATTGCATGGCGATCTCTTCGTAGTCTTTTGGAAGAATACGGCCCAAGTACTGAAATTTTGAGCTATTCCAATCATAGGCAACTGCTCCGTCCAGTGCTAAAGTCAAGAAAACAACCTCTCTGTAAGGATGAAATCCAAGATATCCAATGTACCCTGACCATCTCCCTTCGGCGGCATGTTCGATGTCGAGAATGTTATCATCGTCAGAGTTCCATTCAAATTTCTCTTCCGTTGGCGCTACCCAGTTCTCACATCTATGAGGCCCGTACCCAAAGTCAGAGCCCCCCCTGCAGTAGTTAACATCTTGCAAGACCCACTGCTTCTCCATCTGCTGAGCATAGTCGTCGTCCCCATCTAGATGGATCTTTTTGTCAAAGCTCGCAAGATTGGTATCATGTTTGAGCACCCATTTGATTTGACCGCACGAGGATTCATCGAGATGCCAAAGCTGGAGCCCATGACGAGTATGAAATATTGCGCAGTACACCCCGTTGACTGATCTCCCTAAATGAGCACTAGGATATACTAAGCCGAACTGATGAGGCTTTTAAATTACTTGGTACTTGTAACTTGACAAGCACATTCTGCAAAACGTAAATTGTTGCACAAAACAAATTAGTAACGGCCATAAATTAATGAGTCATCCTACAAAATAATGCAATGAAGGTCAAGAAGTGCGCACCTCATAACGAAGTCGCACTGGCAATGTATGTAGAGTGCACCTCGCCAGTAGACGGCATGATTATTCTTGTACCATGAACGACTCGAAGCCATGTCGGCGACGACCCCCGCAGCTTCCCCTTGCCGGAGAAACGTCTTCTTGTCCCACCGCTCGGTCATCGACGAGAACACATGCATCACGTGTGACGCTGGAGGCCACTCCGCTTCAGGCAACATGTTGTCGCCCAATTTGCCATACGGCACGCATGGTATCAGATAAACCTCGTAGTGTGGCGACATGATTTGGTCAAACGCGACGAAGGCGGTCTGATCGAGTCCCTGCATGTGCGGCGGAGGGCGTTGGGGCAAACGCGCCCACCCTTGCGTGGCCGGGTTGACAACGTACCAAGACTCGTCTTCCCAATCGGTGCAGAGCAAGAGCCCGTTGCAGTGATCCCTGACCTCGACGCCCTCGCAGGGCAGGAAGTCGAGCCCTCCGCAGATAGCCGGTCCCGCCGAGGGACGGGAGAAGAACTCAGACATGCTATAAACAACGTAGTTGATGAAGATGCCGCGCACGGAGGGCGAAAGCAGGCGGCTGCGCAGGCGGCTGTGGATGATGTCGCGCCATGCCTTGCAGACCCACCGGCACGCGGCCAGGCTGTGCAGCGGAAGACGGTGGAGGACCTCCACGAGGACATCATCGGGTAGCACGGCCAGTTCCGCCGCCATATCCACGATTTCGTTCGCCGCCCCTTTTCTCGATCGGCCGGTGCTCTTCAGGCTGCAAGTTGTTGTGACTTGTGAACTAGAAGTTTGGAACGAGGAGCTACAGAAACAAGGAAGCAGTTATATAGCCCACGCGCTGTAGGTTGTGTTTACGGATTGGTTGCCAACTCGAGGAGCACTCGTATTGGAGACAGAGTAGAGTCGGATAAGTGGAGGTTTTAATGGAGACAGGCATAAGTTAGCTAGGATCCGTCCAGCTCTAGGCCTCGAAGATACCATGCATGCTCCCATGACAGCTGAGCATTTCTCAGCGTGTCTAAGCATTTCAAATCCCATACCCGGATCTATAATGCTGGTGCAGCTCACCAGCGCCGATCAGAAGTTTTCTCTACGGTTTTTTATCTTAGGTATTTTGACGTATCATCACCAGCTATACGTATTTTTAATCGAAAGTCTACTCCTCCGTTTCATATTACTGTCGCTGATTTAGTACTACGGCTTAGTACTAAATCAATTAAGAGCTGAGTTAAGATGCTCCAACTTACCTCCTAATAGGTAATTGCAAGGAAAATATAGACGACTGATATTGTTTTTTGTGAGCCAAATAGTAGTCATGAATAATCTTAATTAGATCTAAGGATAGTGGATAATCTAAATTAACTCTAGCTGATTGCCCTAAAAAGTTTACGATGAAAGATCATGTCTATCCATCTCAGGCTACCCTATATGAAGGCTACCTAAGATATCTACCGACAGACGATCACTGCAACGTGCTCTTCTGTGCACCCATTGTGCCAAAAATTCCAATTTAGGAGTCATGGGTTACCTATTCAATCCTAGGACACAATACATCACCATGTTCGGTCAACACCTTGATCAAAACTATTGGAGGATCAAAATAATTAGTTGGGAGTGTATGAAATTTCCCATATGCTAATTAATTGTTAGAGGTACATACAAGTTTTGAGAAACATTCTGTCTATAAGAAGCCATAGATATAAAATGTTACATCTCATGCATCAATGATCCTATTACTACGCCGTCAACTGTATCAAATGAACAACGCCACAGCTACAATTTCCAATCGGGTTGCACCCAAAATTAAGAGTAGCCCACGCGAACGCTATTGCGGAACGCATGTAGGCTATGATGCACAAATTTAAATTGTGTATCATGCACACAAAGAAACACCTACAAGTTCGGGATCATAGGAATACCTCTAGACACACACTACATCATATTTGCGTTAGATGTTTTTTTTACTGTCGCACGCCTGGAAGTAGTCATACTTTTTCCATGTAGTTTCTCCACAACAACACCTCATAATATTCACCACTCGAAGGTCGTTCTTACCTCCACAATGAGCAGAGCCCCAAATGTTTCCGCACCTACATGTATACAAAGACAATGTCTCAGAGTGTGCTAGCACCAATTTACACAATTTGGACAATGGTGGGGTAGAAAGAAGACTCGAGCTGACAAGAGATACCAAGATTTGGTATGTTCTTCTCTCCCTATCTCTCATTCGGCGATTATCATGCCCCTTATAGTCATCTTATATAGCCAATTTCTAAGGTAAGTTGGGAATGTTCGTTTTTGCTTCTCATAGAAGCAAACTCGTAGTGCACATGAAGTGTAAGATAACTTCCGATGTAATTCATTATTATCACAAAAGATACTACTCCCTCCATTTTTGTATATAGGGCGCATCTCCAATCCCTTCATTTTTCAGAATTAAGGCGTGTCTCGTTAATCACAGATTTAATTGGGGCGTTTGGTGCATGTGGTGCTCTCTTTCCTTTCTCCTTCCAATTCTGCATGCAAGTGGGAACACTTCAGTTTTTGTTGAGGTGTGAATGTAGAAGGATTTGCATGCATCAGGTTTTGGTCTCCTTTTCACACCGCATCTATCCCCATTCCTTGGTGTATAAAAGTAGAGCCATTTGCTTTGCTATTCCTTGAACTAGCGAGGTGGAAGCCAAATGGAGAAGGAAGTTGAGGTTCATGGAGAAGGAGAGATGGATGACGTCCATGGAGAAGGAGAGGTGGACGGCGTCCATGTAGAAGGAGAGGTGGAGGGCGAGGTTGATGCCGTCCAAGTCGAGGAGGATGGCGATGTGGAGATCACGCAAGGCCAAGTACAAGAACTAGAGGATGAATTTCAGAGGGTTCATAAAAACATCCAAGATCTTTTTGATAAAGTGGATTGTGCAACCAACATCGAAGCTACAGATGCAAGGATTTCGGCTAGCCTCGTGCAAGATGTGGTACACAGAACCTACTCCAACCCGACCTCAACTTGCGAGGTGTGCATTCATCCAGCTTTGTGCCTCAAGTGTGGCATCCGCGGTGAGCCTTCCATATTCCTTTGCTTAGGATGTAGGCTCCCGGTACCAAAAGATTTGCCTTCTTGCGAAGCTTGCGGAAATCCTTGCCTGTGTGACAACTTTTGGTGCAAAGATTGTGCGACTACGGTGGCGATAAACAAAGAAGGGGTATGCATAAGGTGCCATCGCAACCCATCTAGGCTCCCGATACCAAAATATTTGCCTTCTTGAGTCACATTATGCGCTTTCTTTTCGTCCTCGAGATAGATAGATGGGTTGCGATGGCACCTTATGCATACCCCTTCTTTGTTTATCGCCACCGTAGTCGCACAATCTTTGCACCAAAAGTTGTCACACAGGCAAGGATTTCCGCAAGCTTCGCGAGAAGGCAAATCTTTTGATACCGGGAGCCTACATCCTAAGCAAAGGAATATGTGGAAGGCTCACCGCGGATGCCACACTTGAGGCACAAAGCTGGATTAATGCACACCTCGCAAGTTGAGGTCGGGTTGGAGTAGGTTCTGTGTACCACATCTTGCACGAGGCTAGTCGAAATCCTTGCATCTGTAGCTTCGACGTTGGTTGCACGATCCACTTTATCAAAAAGATCTTGGATGTTTTCATGAACCCTCTGAAATTCATCCTCTAGTTCTTGTACTTGGCCTTGCGTGATCTCCACATCATCGCCATCCTCCTCGACTTGGACGGCATCAACCTCGCCCTCCACCTCTCCTTCTACATGGACGCCGTCCACCTCTCCTTCTCCATGGACGTCCTCCATCTCTCCTTCTCCATGAACCTCAACTTCCTTCTCCATTTGACCTCCACCTCGCTAGTTCAAGGAATAGCAAACAAATGGCTCTACTTTTATACACCAAGGAATGGGGATAGATGCGGTGTGAAAAGGAGATCAAAGGCTGCTGCATGCAAATCCTTCTACATTCACACCTCAACAAAAACTGAAGTGTTCCCACCTGCATGCAGAATTGGAAGGAGAAAGGAAAGAGAGCACCACATGCACCAAACGCACCAATTAAATCTATGATTAATGAGACACACTTAATTCTGAAAAATGAAAGGATTGGAGATGCGCCCTATATACAAAAATGGAGGGAGTACCTTAGCAACAAAGTAACTAACTCGTCATAATATTAATAAATTTGGAAGATATTCACTAGTCATAAATGTCATTTTGTTCTCACACAAGCTTACTTACAAGATAAGTTATAGAGTAGTCAACATCTTGTCGCACAAGCTTACTTACTAGCTAAGCCACAACTAGTCAACTAATCAACATGACACCTTTTTTGTGCAATCACACCTCGCACACAAGTTTTCTTCTCGCATAAGACAACAACTTGTCAAACAAGTTTGCTTCCGTCAAAAATAGTAGTATGTATCATCAAATTGCAATACCACTTCTCCATGTATTAATCTATTGATCAAAAATAGTAGTATGTTACCACAATTGTTTTTAATGATCTTAGAGATTTCCCCAAAATCTCATTGCTTTGTTATCTAACTCTAGAAACAAAAACCCCTATTTTTCGTATTTTTGATTTTCAGTAAACTGGATTTTTGGAAGGACAAACACTTGGATACCAAGATGGGGACCAAAAGTGGCCTGGGGATCCTCGCCCTGGCCGTCTGGTTGACGGCCCTTGGCCCTTGGCCCAGCCGCGCCGGGAGGATCCTCCCGGGTGGTCCAATTGACATGTGCACACGCCTTCGTTTTGACCTAAAATTATCTATAAGTAATGATTTTTGCGACTTCTAGAGTGTGAGAGAGACGACGGCACCAAGAGAAAAACATCGAAAGAAATACAGAGAAGTCCGATGCCGACAAAAATTGGAGGGGGGGGGGCACCAATTGGAGTGGAAGTCCGTCGGAGCCTATCCTTGTTGCACCTCCGACCTCTCCAACATTTTCGCCATTGCGATCAAGATGAGAAGGGAGTAGTCCACCCCTGAACTATGAATTTGTGGTAGTAGCTTGATCAATCTCTCTCTATCATGTTGAGAACCATATGAGATGTTGTACATGATTATAGATGGTCATATTCATACTTTCCTTGATGGTAGATCTTTTTATTAGCAGGGCCAAGCTAGCAAAATCCAAGGCCCTGCGCCCGAATTCTAAAGTAGGGCCTTATCTCATTAGAAAAATATGAAGCCGCGCGGAAGGAAAGCACGATACACAAATAGCAAGGCAACTGATGGTGGTGGCCTAGTGCGCATTTTTTTTTTCCATAGAGTGTTACACATAGAAAATAGAGCTAGTCAAGCAATTTAAAATAGTTTTTCATGTGAGACATCTTCGTTCCTATACATCTGGAGGCTAGTTGAGCGCGAATAGCCATTGCAGCAGAAAGTAACTAGAGAAATAACTCGTATATTTTACTCAATAGATGCAAAAAAAAGTTAAAAAAAATACGAACAAAAAAATGTTCTCTAATTTTCCCTTGAATCATCAACAAATAAGTATAGGAAATAGAGGGCTAGCAATTCAATTGTTTTTACTAAGGAACATCTGATTGGTAAATTGATCCATTGCCATATGGCATGCTAGTATATACCAATGAACTATATTGATACGTCTAATTAGCCATAATAAAATTAGCTACTAGCAGCAGCCTGCTATTGCAGCCTACCTTTAAAAACTGGACGTCTTACTTCATCGATCCGGATCGGCAGACTTGGCGCCGGCGCGGCTCCACGGCAGGATCAAGAAATCAAACTGCTAGTACGGTGGCAGCGCCCTCCATCCGTGATTCCGTGTCGTGATCTGGGTGACTTCCTAGCGCGCCCAACGGCGGCGAGGGGAAACACCGACCACGGGAGCGGCGGTAGGCGCCATAGCAAGTCGGCCGATCTGATAAGGGAAGAGATCGATCTGATTGAGGGGTAAAACTATCGTATGGAGTTACTGAGAAAATCTTCTAGGCTAGCCCTGTCAATGCATGCCTGATCGATCGACGGGGAGGGCCTTCTCTAGTTAGCTTCGTTTTTTTTTTTTTTTGAGAGAACCCTAGTTAGCTTCGCTTGATCGGCACTTCTCCCACATAGCGTCCAGCGTCTAGCTCCAAAGCCCATATAGTTGACAGCCTGCCACACGGCCTGTTAATTGTTTTTTCTAACAGTACTTATATCGTCTGGCAACTATGCAAGGAAGATGCCGAATTCTCAAAAAAAAAAAAAAACTATGCAAGGAAGAGCGCAAGAGCGCAATCCCTATTCGCCGCTCAATGCGGCTACCAGGTATGGTTTTTTTTCCTTTGTTTTCTGGTTTTTCGTTTTTTCTCAGGTTTTTTCCTTTTTTTCTGGTTTCTTTTTTATTTTTGCTACATTGGTTTGCTGATTTCGAAATTTGTTCAGATTCAAAATTTGTTTAAATTTGAAATTTGTTTAAATATGAATTTTGTTCGATTTAAAATTCTTTGTTTTTTAAACTAAACAATTGTAAAATTTGAACATTTTTCAATTTTGAACAATTTTTATGTTTGAACAATTTTCAAATTTGAACATTCTTAAATTTTGAAGTTTTTGAGATTCGAAGTTTTTTAGATTCAAACATTTTTTAGTTCGAACTTTTTTTATTTTTTAACTTTTACAGATTTGAACATTTTTTAAATATCTAAACTGAAAGAAAAGAAAAGGGAGAAGCAGTACCTTTTGTTGGGCCAAGGTTTGTAGCGGCCCACGGGGAAACCTTTTCAGGCGGAGCGAGCGCTGCCTCCCGCTTAAGGCGGAGAGTAGGCGCTCCCCGGAAGAGACACATATTGCAATACTAACAGGCCTTATATTGTCTGGCAGCCCGTCAACTGTCTGTTCATCCTTGTAGGCCATGGCGGAGCGTGGCGCAAAACAAAGGGAGAGTCAATTGCTTGTAACGCTAAAAGAAATTTGCACGCAATTCTTGCAAAAGTGTAACCAAATAAACAGAAAAATAGCCATATAAAGATATACTGATGCTATATATATAATATGTTCACATAAATGCATAATACCATATTAGAGCAGCAGTGATTCAGATTTAATACTCCAAAGAAAAAATGATCTACCAAAATACAGGCAAACTAATCTGTTCTTGCGAGCCTTGAAGCCCGCCATGATATCTTCATATCTATATTGTGCAGCAATTTCTTGTTCTACTTGTACCAGCAAACTATTTACAAGATAATTATCTTCCATCTTGTTGCGCAATCTTGTCTTGATAATTTTCAAGCTAGAGAATGCACGCACAGTCGAAACCGGGAGAGTAATAAGCAAGTGAAGCAATCTATCAAGAAAATTGTAGATCATGTGATGTCCCGTGACAACAAGGCAGCGACAAAGTGAGGTCAATGTTGAAATCTTCTTCAAGTCTTCACTGTTGGAAGCATCATGAGCAAAATGATTTAACTGGTGCTCTAATCCAATCATATCTTGTTGCGTAAATCTGCTGGATAGTATTTTCCAACCATTTTGCATATGTCATTAAAGGATGCAAATCCATGTTTTGGAATCAGAGTTCCGTTTATGGACAAAAGACCCATCACCTTCTCATTAAACTTCATGTTTAATTCAGTCAGCTGGCTATACAATGTTGCTCGAAATATTTCCACTCGGAAATAACGCTCCTTAGTGAAATGGTCAGGCTGGCGACGAGGATGACCACCACGTAGGATGTATGCTTCATTCATGTCCGGAACATCAATGCCATGATCTGCACAAAACTCAACAACCTGGAGATAAAAATATTCCCAACCATCATCTGACCGCATTTGTTCTAGAAGACCGGTTTCGCTCCAATAACTCAATGCCTTCAAATATGACCGGTTTCGCTCCCTGTTGTTCTTCATTTTGTGTAGGTTGTTCAACTACAACCAATGCCAATTATTCATGTTCAGGTACAGAAGAACTATCAGGAGTTGCATCATTTCGTTTTCTTTTGTAATATTTATCCATGGCTTTGTCTTGGAATACTTGAAGGAGCTACCTAATGGTGTTACACAAAAAATAATAGATCAGTTTTAAGAAAAGCAACACATCTAAACATCTAAATTAATGTCTTATGTGCTGCTAAAAAACCCTATGATGATTCTCTAGTTTTAGATCAGCAAGGGGACTAAACACTCCACGACATAATTCATTGCATACTTTGGTCGATTACCACGCTAGGCGGATGGCGCCATGGGCTCTAACCACCATTCATACCACCAATACTGCATACCATGGTATGAAAATTTGAGGAAGAAACAGAGAGCAGCTAGCAAGGAGATGGGATTTTGTCACAGACAAGAAGAAATAGAGAGCAGCTAGCTCTCCTAGGGTGGGGATTTGAGCAAGACCTAGAAAGGGGGATTTGGGGAGACGGACAGATGGGGGAACTGGAGCTAATCCAGGCGATGCGGCGAACGCAGCGTATACTAAGAGCATCTCCAACATGCGCGCTATATTGCGGCGCGCTAAACCTCTGCTAGCGCGCGCTGTAAACAGCTAGCGCGCGCTGGGCCGTATTTTCCCCCGCCGGACGCGGCAAAATGCAGCGCGTGCGCGGGCGGACAAAATCGTCCTCCGCCGGCGCGGCAAAATACAGCGCGCGCGGGCGCGGAAAACAGTTTTCTATACTATTTTGCAATCACAAATATCAAATAATCACACATAATTCATGAAACAAATAATGTACCATAATTTAAGTGGACACAAAGTGCAACATACATCACATAGTTCAAGAACGACACACAAAATGACGTAGTTCAACAATGACACACGACATATGGTTCAAATGGACAAAGTGGAACACATATCACAAATGCATATCACACTTCCGCATTTTCCAAGTCAACACCTTCTTCTTCTTCCTCGTCATCTTGGGTTGAAGGAGGAATAGTAGCATTCATGGAAGACACGAAGCCTCCCGGTGGTGCTCCCATACTCCCATACACACCACTCACCGAGCCTCCCATGGTTCCTCCAAAGACTCCTCCATAGTTTGGTCCTCCCATGCCGGCCATGCCTCCCATGCCTCCTCCAAACGTCGGCATGGCTCCTCCAAACATGCCTCCTCCAAACATGCCGGTAGTGGAAGTGTTCATGTTGGCTACCAACAATCTCTTTTCGGCCAACACTTCATCGCGAAGAAGTTTGATGTACTCCTTTTGCCTCTCATCCATATGGGAAGTATCCATCAAGAAAAGCTTCCTCTCCTCCTCCGCTAGGCGTGCATGCTCCTCGGAGGCTTGCCTCTTCTCCTCCAAAGCCAACTTCTTCTCCTCATTGGCGGCAATCCTCTCCTCCAAAGCGGCTCTCCTAGCTTCAATAGCATCCATAGCCTCTTTCACCAAGTTTTGTTGCATCTTTCTATCTTCATTTGCTTGCAACCTTGCATTTGCAATCCTTTCCATAGCCCTGGCAATGTCATCATCTCCGGCCTTCTTTCCCTTCATTTTCTTGGCGGTTTTCCTACCATGCACATTCCTCCGCCCATTGTTGACGGAGTGAGGAGTGGATCTTCTCTTCTTCCCTTCATCACTTGAATCATCATCATCGATGATTGTTGCATCACCGGTAGCATGGGCCGCCATAGTTGCCGCATCCAACTTGCCGCGCGTCTTCCACTTCTCTTCATTCCCTAGCACTTCATAGCAATGATGCAAGGTGAATGGCTTGCCAAGAATCTTGTTGCCTTTCTTGTTCTTCTTTCCCACATCCCTAAACAATCCTTGAGCCATGGAGTTCTACACATATGCGGAAAAGAAAATAGATGAGCTATATGAAGTAGAACCGTATTCTTCTCATATGAGCCATATGGTGAACATAGTAGAATGACTTACCCTATCATTCTCATTAGTGCCACTTGGATTGAGAACATCGATGTTGGCTTGCACGCCCGCCCATTTTTGGCAATCGGTGTTGATGCCGGACCAACGGGACCGAAGTGAGCGCATGGTTCGCTCGTTCCCACTTGTGTGTGTGTTGAAGTAGTCCGTCATCCTCATCCAATATGTTTCTCTTGTTTGATCGGTACCGGTTGTTGGATCCATTCCAATTGTCAACCACGTCTTGCAAAGCAACTTGTCCTCCGCCATGGTGTAGTTGGCGGACCGACCGGGAGGGCGAGGTTCAATCAACCCTTCTCCTTCCTCATCTACATCCTCATATTCCTCCTCTCCATCGGCGGCTTCATGATGCATGAACGAGGATCCAACATTCATTGTCTCCATGAATGCCGCATCATCGACTCTACAATGCAATGAAATTCATCACTTCCCGGCTAGGTATGCATCTAAACTAGAATTTGGACAAAAAGTAGTGTTTTTTTACCTCTCGAGCATTTCATCATGCACCGTATGTGCGCCCGGCGGAGGAGGAGGAGGAGGCGCCTGGTACGTCGGAGGAGGAGGAGGAGGCGCCTGGTTCGTCGGAGGAGGAGGAGGCTGCGGCCGGCGGGGGACGGCGCCTTCGCTTTCTTCGGCGGCGCGACGGCGGCGGGACCGATGTGCGGCCGTTTGTTTGACGGCGCCTTTCCCCTCCTCGGCGCGGGCCGCGCGCCCTCGCGCTCATGCGGGATGAAGAGCGCGCGCGCAGCAACCGTTGCGTTGCCGCCGTCGGCGCCGCCGCTAGGGTTTGGCGGGGGTGCGGCGGAAGTGGCGGCGGCGGAGGGTGGGACGGAGTAGGGAGGGGTGCCGGAGGGGTCCTCCATCGTCGGGACTTCACCGGCGGCGCGCGGAGACGACGGATTGGGCGCTCGGGCGGCGAGGCGGAAGAGGAAGTTTCAGCGCGCGGGCATTTTTCGCGCTTGGACGAGCGATGCCGCGCGTTGTAGCCGACGCGCCAGATATGCCGCTCCGGATTGTGCAAAAAGCCGCGCGCCCTAAAAATTTTATAGCGCCGCGCCGTTTACCGCGCCTGCTGGAGCGTCACATTATGTCCCGCGCGCGCTATATCAGACGTTTTTATGCCGCGCGGTCTATATAGCGCGCCTGTTGGAGATGCTCTAAGACGAGTACAGCGAATGAGTCGGTCCAGTTTGCCAGATGCACGAACGGGCTTGGGCCAAATGTATTAGTAAATTTTTTTTTGCACTTTCATAAGACTGGGCCGGAGCCCAGTCGTATGGTCTACACAACGCTGCGCCAGTGCTTGTGTTGCAATTTGGTTTCAGCCACCCCAAGGGGTGTATTGTATCCCTATAAACATCATTAGTCAATAAAGCTTGTGGTTTGGCTAAAAAAACATTTTCAACGAATTGTATACGTAGTTCGTAGCCTCGGTGTGTGAATCTTCAACAGCCACCTGCATAACCGATCGTATTTTGGTTCATTTCGGTCCAGATGTGGCAGCCTCGGGCAAGAAAACGTCCGCGATCTGTTTGCATGTGGCAGCGGCCCCAGCGGTGGCCGGAAAATTTTCGTGTCCTCACTCTTTTTGACATTTTCATCTTTGATCGCATATTTTGGTAGGTTTTAAATAAGGTACAAATAAATTCATATGTTGATTTCTAGATGATTTCACAGAGATCATAGTAATGAAGTTTATAAAACAAATACAGTCGTAATACATAGTATATTAGACAAATGACATGCATTCGATTAAAATCAAATAAAAGAACTAGTTGTTTCCAAGATGAGTGCCCATGTGTTCCACCAAATTCTTTCTAGCCGGATGTGAGTTGCTTTGTCACCCATTTCATGTTGCGTAGCCAAGAAATCTATCAAGTCTGCAGGTGTACCACACTCGGTTGCAATATTCTCACCTGGTGTTCCCAGTCTTGGTCAAACACGTTGACATCACGCTCCTCTTCAATGATCATGTTATGCATGATTATACAAACAGTCATGACCTCTCGCATAGTGTGATGGCTCCATGTGCTAGCAGGGTGCCTAACTATAGCCAATGAGACTGCATCGTACCAAATTTCCGCCCCACATCTTCCTACATGCCTCCTGCTCTTTAGCAAACATACTCTCTTTCTCGTTATGAGGTATGCGAATTGTCTTCACAAGTGTGGACCGTTGAGGATAGATACCATCAGAGATCGTACCCTTTGTTATAGAGGTGTCCATTGACCTCATATTGGACCAGTGGTTGAGCTCCGCCTCCCTGGTAGTGCTTTGCGCGTCTTTCCTCTTTGCCTCCATCCTATCTTCGTCCTCCCTGTTGCGGGCGGCAGCGAACGTACTAGAGTTGGCTTCCTGGCGTGCTTGGAGCTGGGACATCCCATCGGCTGCGGCATGCCTATTCGACCGCTGGCGCGCCATGTCTGGCCCCCATCCTCCTCCCGCGTGTTGCGCTCCGCCAATTCGTAGTACGCCTCATGCTGGGGCGAGGCCCTCCGGAGCTAGCTCTTGGCATCCTGCACATTGACGAGATCTCCAGCTGCCGCGCCAGCAGGTCCCCGTTGGCCTGGGGCTCGGCATCTGTGGACGCGCGGGAGAGTACCCTCAAGTGGTCCTTGATGGCCGCATTCACCGCCAAGAGGTTGCGGGCGCGAAAACTCTTGGTGGGCGGTCTCGAAGGAGGCAACAAGGGCGGCTTCCTAGACGGGAGGCGGTGCGTCCTTTGCGGTGTCGTACGAAACGTTTTCGCGTCCCCCTCCTCGACGACCTGGTCCACATCCTCCTGCAACTGCCGCCAACCGCTCTGCCTCCACGAGCGCTGATACGTCTCCAACGTATCGATTCTTATGTTCCATGCTACTTTATTGATGATACCTACATGTTTTATGCACATTATATGTCATATTTATGCATTTTCTGGAACTAACCTATTAACAAGATGCCGAAGAGCGCTTTTTTCTGCTGTTTTTGGTTTCAGAAATCCTAGTAGAGAAATATTCTCGAATTGGACGAAACTTTGCCCAGGTCCTATTTTTGCACGAAGCTTCCAAAGACCGAAGACCTAACGAAGTGGGGCCACGAGGCAGCCAGGGGGTGGCCGGCGGCCTGGGCCCTGGCCGCGCCGACCTATCCGGGCCCTCGTGTGGCCCCCGCGTTGACCCTCCGCCTACTTAAAGCTTCCGTCGCGAAACCCCAGTACCGAGAGCCACGATACGGAAAACCTTACGAGACGCCGCCGCCGCGAATCCCATCTCGGGATTCTGGAGATCGCCTCCGCACCCGCCGGAGAGGGATTCATCTCCGAGGACTCTACACCGCCATGGTCGCCTCCGGAGTGATGAGTGAGTAGTTCACCCTGACCATGGGTCCATAGCAGTAGCTAGATGGTCGTCTTCTCCTTATTGTGCTTCATTGTTGGATCTTGTGAGCTGCCTAACATGATCAAGATCATCTATATGTAATTCTATATGTTGTGTTTGTCGGGATCCGATGGATAGAGAGTACTATGATTATGGTGATTATCAATCTATTGTTCATGTGTTGTTTATGATCTTGCATGCTCTCCGTTATTAGTAGAGGCTCTGGCCAAGTTTTTACTCTTAACTCCAAGAGGGAGTATTTATGCTCGATAGTGGGTTCATGCCTCCATTGAATCACAGTGACAGAAAGTTCTAAGGTTGTGGATGTGCTGTTGCCACTAGGGATAAAACATTGATGCTATGTCTAAGGATGTAGTTGTTGATTACATTACGCACCATACTTAATGCAATTGGTGTTGCTTTGCAACTTAATACTGGAGGGGTTCGGACGATAACCTGAAGGTGGACTTTTTAGGCATAGATGCAGTTGGATGGCGGTCTATGTTCTTTGTCGTAATGCCCAATTAAATCTCACTATATTTACCATGTCATGTATATGCATTGTTATGCCTTTCTCTATTTTGTCAATTGCCCGACTGTAATTTGTTCACCCAACATGCTTTTATCTTATGGGAGAGACACCTCTGAACTGTGGACCCCGGTCCTATTCTTTACATAGCATACAATCTACTTGTTTTACTGTTTTCTTTGCAAACATCTTCCACTCGATACGTTTAATCCTTTGTTATAGCAAGCCGGTGAGATTGACAACCTCACTGTTTCGTTGGGACAAAGTACTTGGGTTGTGTTGTGCAGGTTCCTAGTTGGCGCGGAATCCCTGGTGTTGCGCCGCATCACATTTCGCGACCATCAACCTTCAACGTGCTTCTTGGCTCCTCCTGGTTCGATTAAACCTTGGTTTCTTTCTGAGGGAAACTTGCTACTGTGCGCATCATACCTTCCTCTTGGGGTTTCCAACGAACGTGTGAGTTACACGCAATCAAGCTCTTTTCCGGCGCCGTTGCGGGGACCTGAAGAAAAGTTATACCACAGAGAATTGCCTCCCACGCAATGCCTCTTTTTCTGCGCCGTTGCCGGGGAGATCAAGACACGCCGCAAGGGAGTCTCCACTTCTCAATCTCTTTACTTTGTTTTTGTCTTGCTTTATTTTATTTACTACTTTGTTTGCTGCACTAAAACAAAACACAAAAAAATTAGTTGCTAGTTTTACTTTATTTACCGTCTTGCTCTCTATATCAAAAACACAAAAAAAAAATTAGTTACTCGTCTTTACTTTATTTGCCTAGTTTACTTTTTGCTTATTGCATCATGTTTCCTTTTAATTTCACCACAAAGACATACCGGTAGGACGTGGGTCCATAGTTGGGAGAAATAATATAGAAGAATTTTTCAATCATGTTAGTATTACTGAAGATTTTGAAGATAGACACTTGGTAGAACTTGCACCTACCTATGAAATTGCTGCTGCTGCTTTAGTTCGCATGTTGGAAACTAAATTTGTTAATCTCAATCCTATAATCCAACACATGTTTCTTACACTTGGTGATATGGAAGAAGGGGAAAAGAAAGATTTTGTTTTAGAAACCCTTCTTAGAGAATTTGGTGGTCTAGCAAGAGAGGCTAGGGGCCACTTCTTTTCGGCTTCTTCATCGGCTTCTGGAAGAAGCTTCTCCCCACCAGCTTCTCACAGAAGCCCAAACCTCAAATATGTTCTGGCTTATAATCTTATTTAGACCAAATTAGAATATAAGCCAGAAAAATTTAGGGTCCGGGCTTCTGGGAGAAGCTGGGGAGAAGCTTCTCCCGCCAAAGAAGCCCAAAAGAAGTGGCCCTAGAAAGGTTTTTGCTAAATTTAATATGCTAGGTTCTCATACCAATTTTATTGGTCTCCTTGAAAAAATGGACATGGATAGAATAATGTACACTAATAACATTAATGATGGAGGGGAAATCAATGCACCAATACCATGTAAACTCCTAGCTATGAATGACGCACTAGAAAATAACTATGCTTGGCTTGTTCCTGAAAATTTGTTCGATGAGAGTAGCAAGCCTAAGACTAATGAAAAGGGAGACGCTAAAACTTATATATCAAACATAATATGCTTGGTTGAGAAAACTCCCAACACCCCTGGTAATGATGTTGATGCTTCATCTCTCGATGTTACTTGATTTGCACTTTCTGCGCCTAGCTGAAAGGCGTTAAAGAAAAGCGCTTATGGGAGACAACCCATGTTTTTACCTACAGCAATTTTTTGTTTTGTTGAGTCTTGGAAGTTGTTTACTACTGTAGCAACCTCTCCTTATCATGTTTTTGTGCCAAGTAAAGTTTCTATGTCAAAGTTGATGTTGTATTTGGGATCGCTGCGCAGAAACAGCATTGCTGTCTGTCACGAATCTGGGCACAATTCTCTGTAGAAAATTCGAAAAAATCTGCCAATTTACGAGCGTGATCCTCAGATATGTACTCAACTTTCATTAGTTTTGAGTTTTTCCATTTGAGCAAGTCTGGTGCCATTTCTAAATTCGTCTTTACGGACTGTTCTGTTTTTGACAGATTCTGCCTTTTATTTCGCATTGCCTCTTTTGCTATTTTGGATTTATTTCTTTGATCCACTAATGTCCAGTAGCATTATGCAATGTCCAGAAGTGAAAATAATGATTGTGTCACCTCTGAATGAGTGAATTATTAATTGTGCACTAACCCTCTAATGAGTTTGCTTGAAGTTTGGTGTGAAGGAAGTTTTCAAGGGTCAAGAGAGGAGAATGATATACTATGATCAAGAGGAGTGAAAGCTCTAAGCTTGGGGATGCCCCGTGGTTCACCCCTGCATATTTTAAGAAGACTCAGCGTCTAAGCTTGGGGATGCCCAAGGCATCCCCTTCTTCATCGACAACATCATCAGGTTCCTCCCCAAACTATATTTTTATTCAATCACATCTTGTGTTCTTTACTTGGAGCGTCGGTTTGTTTTCGTTTTTGTTTTTGTTTGAATAAGATGGATCCTAGCATTCACTTTGTGGGAGAGAGACACGCTCCGCTGTTGCGTATGGACACATGTGTCCTTAGGCTTTACTCATAATGTTCAATGCGAAGTTTCTTCTTCGTTAAATTGTTATATGGTTGGAATTGGAAAATGCTACATGTAGTAATTCTAAAATGTCTTGGATAATGTGATACTTGGCAATTGTTGTGCTCATGTTTAAGCTCTTGCATCATATGCTTTGCACCCATTAATGAAGAAATACATAGAGCTTGCTAAAATTTGATTTGCATATTTGGTTTCTCTAAGGTCTAGATAATATCTAGTATTGAGTTTTGAACAACAAGGAAGACGGTGTAGAGTCTTATAATGTTTACAATATGTCTTTTATGTGAGTTTTGCTGCACTTGTTCATCCTTGAGTTTGCTTCAAATAACCTTGCTAGCCTAAACCTTGTATCGAGAGGGAATACTTCTCATGCATCCAAAATCCTTGAGCCAACTACTATGCCATTTGTGTCCACCATACCTACCTACTACATGGTATTTCTCCGCCATTTCAAAGTAAATTTCTTGAGTGCTACCTTTAAAATCCATCATCCACCTATGCAATATATAGCTCATGGGACAAAATAGCCTTAAAAACTATCGTAGTATTGAATATGTACTTATGCACTTTATATTTTATTAAGTTGCTTGTTGTGCGATAACCATGCTTCTGGGGAACGCCATCAACTATTGTTGAATATCATGTGAGTTGCTATGCATGTCCGTCTTGTCTCAAGTGAAGGAGATATGCCCTAGAGGCAATAATAAAGTGGTTATTATTTATATCTTTATGTTTATGATAAATGTTTATATATCATGCTAGAATTGTATTAACGAAACATTAGTACATGTGTGATATGTAGACAAACAAGAAGTCCCTAGTATGCCTCTTAAACTAGCTTGTTGATTAATGGATGATTAGTTTCATAATCATGAACATTGGATGTTATTAATAACAAGGTTATGTCATTGTGTGAATGATGTAATGGACACACCCAATTAAGCGTAGCATAAGATCTCGTCATTAAGTTATTTGCTATAAGCTTTCGATACATAGTTACCTAGTCCTTATGACCATGAGATCATACAAATCACTTATACCGGAAAGGTACTTTGATTACACCAAACACCACTGCGTAAATGGGTGGCTATAAAGGTGGGATTAAGTATCCGGAAAGTATGAGTTGAGGCATATGGATCAACAGTGGGATTTGTCCATCCCGATGACGGATAGATATACTCTGGGCCCTCTCGGTGGAATGTCGTCTAATGTCTTGCAAGCATATGAATGAGTTCATAAGAGACCACATACCACGGTACGAGTAAAGAGTACTTGTCAGGAGACGAGGTTGAACAAGGTATAGAGTGATATCGAAGATCAAACCTCGGACAAGTAAAATATCGCGAGACAAAGGGAATTGGTAATGTATGTGAATGGTTCATTCGATCACTAAAGTCATCGTTGAATATGTGGGAGCCATTATGGATCTCCAGATCCCGCTATTGGTTATTGGTCGGAGTGAGTACTCAACCATGTCCGCATAGTTCTCGAACCGTAGGGTGACACACTTAAAGTTGGATGTTGAAATGGTAGAACTTGAATATGGAATGGAGTTCGAATATTTGTTCGGAGTCCCGGATGTGATCCCGGACATCACGAGGAGTTCCGGAATGGTCCGGAGAATAAGATTCATATATAGGATGTCATTTTATGTGAATAAAATGATGCGGAAGGTTCTATGGAAGGTTCTAGAAGGTTCTAGAAAAGTCCGGAAGAAACCACCAAGGAAGGTGGAGTCCACAAGGGACTCCACCTCCATGGCCGGCCAGCCCTAGTGGGGGTGGAGTCCCAAGTGGACTCCACCATAGGGGGCCGGCCACCCCCCACATGGGAGGTGGGAATCCCACCTTTGGGTGGGAGTCCTAGTTGGGCTAGGTTTCCCCTCCTATGGAAGGTTTTGGTTTCGGGTCTTATTCGAAGACTTGGACACCAACACTTGGGATCCACCTATATATAGAGGGCCAAGGGGAGGGGGCCGGCCACACCAAAAGCCACAAGCTTGCCCCCCATAGTGGCCGGCCACCCCCTCTCCCCAAACCCTAGCGCCCCGCTCCTCCACCATATCCCGCACGCTTAGCGAAGCTCCGCCGGATTTCTCCACCGCCACCGACACCACGCCGTCGCTGTCGGATTCAAGAGGAGCTACTACTTCCGCTGCCCGCTGGAACGGGGAGGTGGACGTCGTCTTCATCAACAACCGAACGTGTGACCGAGTACGGAGGTGCTGCCCGTTCGTGCGCCGGAACCGATCGTGATCAAGATCTTCTACGCGCTTTTGCAAGCGGCAAGTGAACGTCTACCGCAGCAACAAGAGCCTCCTCTTGTAGGCTTTGGAATCTCTTCAAGGGTGAGTCTCGACAATCCCCTCGTTGCTACCGTCTTCTAGATTGCATCTTGGCTTGGATTGCGTGTTCGCCGTAGGAAAATTTTTGTTTTCTATGCTACGTTGTCCTACAGTGGTATCAGAGCCGTGTCTATGCATAGATGGTTGCACGAGTAGAACACAATGGTTTGTGGGCGTTGATGCTCTTGTTATCTTTAGTTGAGTACTTTGCATCTTTGTGGCATAGTGGGATGAAGCGGCTCGGGCTAACTTTACATGACCGCGTTCATGAGATTTGCTCCACGCTTGACATGCAACTTGTATTGCATAAGTGGCTTTGCGGTGTCTGTCTCTCCTACTATAGTGAAGATTCAATTTACTCTTCTATTGACAACACTAGTATCACCGTTGTGGTTCATGTTCGTAGGTAGATTGGATCTTGCTCGAAAACCCTAAACCACGTAAAATATGCAAACCAAATTAGAGAACGTCTAACTTGTTTTTGCAGGGTTTGGTGATGTGATATGGCCATAATGTGATGATGAATATGTATGAGATGATCATTATTGTATTGTGGCAACCGGCAGGAGCCTTATGGTTGTCTTTAAATTTCATGTTGAGTAGTATTTCAAAGTAGTTGTAATAGTTGCTACATGGAGGACGATCATGAAGACGGCGCCATTGACCTTGGTGCTTCGCCGACAATGATGGAGATCATGCCCGTTGATGATGGAGATCATGTCCACGCTTTGGAGATCAAGATCAAAGGCGCAAAGACAAAAGGGCCATATCATATCACATATGAACTGCATGTGATGTTAATCCTTTTATGCATCTTATTTTGCTTAGATCGCGACGGTAGCATTATAAGATGATCCCTCTCACTAAAATCTCAAGATAATAAAGTGTTCATCCTTAGTAGCACCGTTATCAAGTCTTGTCGTTTCGAAGCATCTCGTGATGATCGGGTGTGATAGATTCAATAAGTACATACAACGGGTGCAAGACAGTTTTGCACATGCGGATACTAAGGTGGCCTTGACGAGCCTAGCATGTACAGACATGGTCTCGGAACACGTGATACCGAAAGGTAGAGCATGAATCATATGATTGATATGATGAACACTTTGAGTGTTCGCCATTGAAATCACACCTTTTCTCGTGATGATCGGGTTTAGGTGCGGTAGATTTGGTTCGTGTGATCACTAAGACAATGCGAGGGATATTGTTTTGAGTGGGAGTTCACCTAGATTTTTAATTATGTTGAATTAAAATTTGAACTCAATTTGTCATAAACTTAGTCTAAACTATTGCAAATATGTTGTAGATATGGCGTCCCCAATCAATTTTAACCAGTTCCTAGAGAAAGAAAAACTTAAGAGCAACGGTAGCAACTTCACCGACTGGTTCCGTCATGTGAGGATCTTCCTCAATGGCGGAAATCTGCAATATGTGCTTGATGCACCGCTAGGTGACCCTCCAGCAGAAACTGAAACCGATGAAGTAAAGAGTGTTTACGCAACTCGGAAAACTCGGTACTCTCAAGTTCAGTGTGCCATCTTATGCAGTCTGGAATCCGATCTTCAAAAACGTTTTGAGCACCACGATCCTCATGAGTTGATGAAAGAGTTGAAGACTATTTTTGAAACTCATGCGGCCGTGGAATGCTATGAAGCATCGAAACACTTTTTCAGCTGTATGATGGAAGAAGGCAGCTCCATTAGTGAGCACATGCTCGTTATGACCGGGCATGCGAAGAAACTCAGTGACTTGGGAATAGTGATTCCTAACAGACTGGGGATTAATCGTGTCCTTCAATCACTGCCACCAAGTTACAAGAACTTTGTGATGAATTACAATATGCAGAACATGAACAAGGAGTTTCCTGAACTCTTTGGCATGTTAAAAGCTGCTGAGATTGAGATTAAGAAAGAGCACCAAGTGTTGATGGTCAACAAGACCACCAGTTTCAAGAAACAGGGCAAGTCTAAGGGAAAATTCAAGAAGGGTGGCAAGAAAGCTGCCACACCTCCTATGAAACCTAAGAACGGCCCTAAGCCTGATGCTGATTGCTATTACTGCAAAGAGAAGGGACACTGGAAGCGTAATTGCTCCAAGTATTTGGCAGATCTGAAGAGCGGCCTTGTCAAGAAGAAGAAAGAAGGTATATCTGATATACATGTTATAGATGTTCATTTCACTGGTTCTCGTTCTAGTACCTGGGTATTTGATACTGGTTCGGTTGCTCATATTTGTAACTCGAAACAGGAACTAAAGAATAAACGACAACTGCTGAAAGATGAAGTGACGATGCGCGTTGGAAACGGATCCAAGGTCAATGTGATCGCAGTCGGGACACTTCCTCTACATCTACCTTCGGGATTAGTTTTAAGCCTAAATAATTGTTATTATGTACCCGCGTTGAGCATGAACATTATATCAGGATCTTGTTTAATGCAAGACGGTTATTCATTCAAGTCTGAGAATAATGGTTGTTCTATCTTTATGAATAATATCTTTTATGGTCGAGCACCTGAAAAGAATGGCTTATTTCTATTAGATCTCGATAGTAGTGATACACATATACATAACATTGATGCTAAGCGAATTAAATTGAATGATAATTCTACTTATATGTGGCACTGTCGTCTTGGTCATATTGGAGTGAAACGCATGAAGAAACTCCATACGATGGATTACTTGAATCACTTGACTTTGAGTCACTTGATAGATGCGAAGCATGTCTGATGGGAAAAATGACTAAGACTCCATTCTCGGGTATGATGGAGCGAGCTACTGACTTATTGGAAATCATACATACCGATGTATGTGGACCAATGAGCGTAGCATCGCGCGGTGGTTATCGTTATGTTCTAACCTTCACAGATGATCTGAGTAGATATGGGTATATCTATTTCATGAAACATAAATCCGAAACTTTCGAGAAGTTTAAGGAATTTCAAAGTGAAGTAGAAAATCAACGTAACAAGAAGATCAAATTTCTACGATCTGATCGTGGAGGTGAATATCTGAGTTATGAGTTTGGCATGCATTTAAAGAAATGCGGAATACTTTCACAATTGACACCGCCGGGAACACCACAACGAAACGGTGTGTCCGAACGTCGTAATCGAACTCTCTTAGATATGGTTCGTAGTATGATGTCTCTTACTGATTTGCCGTTATCATTTTGGAGTTATGCATTAGAGACAACCGCATTCACTTTAAATAGAGCACCATCAAAATCCGTTGAAACGACGCCGTATGAATTATGGTTTAATAAGAAACCTAAGCTGTCGTTCCTAAAAGTTTGGGGTTGCGAAGCCTATGTAAAAAAGTTACAACCGGACAAGCTAGAACCCAAAGCGGAGAAATGCGTCTTCATAGGATACCCTAAGGAAACTATAGGGTACACTTTCTATCACAGATCCGAAGGCAAGATCTTTGTTGCTAAAAACGGAACCTTTCTTGAGAAAGAATTTCTCACTAAAGAAGTGACTGGAAGAAAAGTAGAACTCGATGAGATTGAAGAATCTCTACTCGTTGATCAGAGTAGCGCAGTACCGGAAAATGTTCCTGTACCGCCTACACCGGCAACAGAGGAAGCTAATGATAATGATCATGAAACTTCGAACGAGGAAACAACTGAACCTCGCAGATCGACAAGGGAACGTGCCACTCCTGATTGGTATGATCCTTGTCTAAATGTCATGATTGTGGATAACAATGATGAGGACCCTGCGACGTATGAAGAAGCGATGATGAGCCCAGATTCCAACAAATGGCAAGAAGCCATGAAATCCGAAATGGGATCCATGTATGATAACAAAGTATGGACTTTGGTAGACTTACCTGATAGCCGAAAGGCTGTCGAGAATAAATGGATCTTCAAGAGAAAAACAGATGCTGATGGTAATATTACTGTCTATAAAGCTCGACTTGTCGCAAAGGGTTTCCGACAAATTCAAGGAGTTGACTACGATGAGACTTTCTCACCTGTAGCGAAGCTAAAATCTGTGAGGATTTTGTTAGCAATAGCTGCATTTTTCGATTATGAGATTTGGCAGATGGATGTCAAAACGGCGTTCCTTAATGGAGATATTGAGGAAGAGTTGTATATGGTACAACCCAAAGGTTTTGTCGATCCTAAAAATGCTGACAAAGTATGCAAACTTCAGCGTTCAATCTATGGACTGAAGCAAGCATCAAGAAGTTGGAACCGACGCTTTGATAAGGTGATCAAAGACTTCGGGTTTATACAGTGTCATGGAGAGGCCTGTATTTACAAGAAAGTGAGTGGGAGCTCTGTAGCATTCCTGATATTATATGTAGATGACATATTATTGATTGGGAATGATATAGAACTATTAAGCAGTGTAAAGGGTTATTTGAATAATAGTTTTTCAATGAAAGACCTTGGTGAAGCATCATATATATTAGGCATCAAGATTTATAGAGATAGATCAAGACGTCTAATAGGGCTATCACAGAGTACATACCTGGACAAGATTCTGAAAAAGTTTAGAATGGACGAAAGTAAGAAAGGATTCTTACCTATGTTACCAGGCAAGGTCTTGAGTAAGACTCAAGGACCGGCTACGGCAGAAGAAAGAGAAAGGATGAGTCAGATCCCCTATGCCTCGGCAGTAGGCTCTATCATGTATGCCATGCTATGTACAAGACCGGATATAGCACATGCTGTTAGTTTGACTAGCAGATATCAAAGTGATCCAGGAATGGAACACTGGACAGCGGTCAAGAATATCCTGAAGTACTTGAAAAGAACTAAGGATATGTTTCTTTGTTATGGAGGTGACCAAGAGCTCGTTGTAACAAGTTACACCGATGCAAGTTGGAACACGATCCTGATGACTCTAAGTCACAATCTGGGTACGTGTTTATATTGAATGGTGCTGCAGTAAGCTGGGCAAGCTCGAAGCAGTGCACGGTGGCGAAATCCTCAACAGAATCGGAGTACATAGCGGCTTCAGAGGCTTCATCAGAAGCGGTATGGATGAAGAGGTTCATTGTAGAGCTCGGTGTGGTTCCTAGTGCATTGGACCCATTTGTCATCTACTGTGATAACATGGGTGCCATCGCCAATGCACAAGAGCCAAGGTCACACAAGAGGCTGAAGCATATCAAGCTGCGTTACCACTCGATTCGCGAGTACATCGAAGATGGAGAAGTAAAGATTTGCAAAGTACACACTGATCTGAATGTAGCAGATCCGTTGACTAAAGCTCTCCCTAGGGCAAAGCATGACCAACACCAGAATGCCATGGGTGTTAGGTATATTACAATGTAATCTAGATTATTGACTCTAGTGCAAGTGGGAGACTGAAGGAGATATGCCCTAGAGGCAATAATAAAGTGGTTATTATTTATATCTTTATGTTTATGATAAATGTTTATATATCATGCTAGAATTGTATTAACTGAAACATTAGTACATGTGTGATATGTAGACAAACAAGAAGTCCCTAGTATGCCTCTTAAACTAGCTTGTTGATTAATGGATGATTAGTTTCATAATCATGAACATTGGATGTTATTAATAACAAGGTTATGTCATTGTGTGAATGATGTAATGGACACACCCAATTAAGCGTAGCATAAGATCTCGTCATTAAGTTATTTGCTATAAGCTTTCGATACATAGTTACCTAGTCCTTATGACCATGAGATCATACAAATCACTTATACCGGAAAGGTACTTTGATTACACCAAACACCACTGCGTAAATGGGTGGCTATAAAGGTGGGATTAAGTATCCGGAAAGTATGAGTTGAGGCATATGGATCAACAGTGGGATTTGTCCATCCCGATGACGGATAGATATACTCTGGGCCCTCTCGGTGGAATGTCGTCTAATGTCTTGCAAGCATATGAATGAGTTCATAAGAGACCACATACCACGGTACGAGTAAAGAGTACTTGTCAGGAGACGAGGTTGAACAAGGTATAGAGTGATATCGAAGATCAAACCTCGGACAAGTAAAATATCGCGAGACAAAGGGAATTGGTAATGTATGTGAATGGTTCATTCGATCACTAAAGTCATCGTTGAATATGTGGGAGCCATTATGGATCTCCAGATCCCGCTATTGGTTATTGGTCGGAGTGAGTACTCAACCATGTCCGCATAGTTCTCGAACCGTAGGGTGACACACTTAAAGTTGGATGTTGAAATGGTAGAACTTGAATATGGAATGGAGTTCGAATATTTGTTCGGAGTCCCGGATGTGATCCCGGACATCACGAGGAGTTCCGGAATGGTCCGGAGAATAAGATTCATATATAGGATGTCATTTTATGTGAATAAAATGATGCGGAAGGTTCTATGGAAGGTTCTAGAAGGTTCTAGAAAAGTCCGGAAGAAACCACCAAGGAAGGTGGAGTCCACAAGGGACTCCACCTCCATGGCCGGCCAGCCCTAGTGGGGGTGGAGTCCCAAGTGGACTCCACCATAGGGGGCCGGCCACCCCCCACATGGGAGGTGGGAATCCCACCTTTGGGTGGGAGTCCTAGTTGGGCTAGGTTTCCCCCTCCTATGGAAGGTTTTGGTTTCGGGTCTTATTCGAAGACTTGGACACCAACACTTGGGATCCACCTATATATAGAGGGCCAAGGGGAGGGGGCCGGCCACACCAAAGCCACAAGCTTGGCCGCCCCCCATAGTGGCCGGCCACCCCCTCTCCCAAACCCTAGCGCCCCGCTCCTCCACCATATCCCGCACGCTTAGCGAAGCTCCGCCGGATTTCTCCACCGCCACCGACACCACGCCGTCGTGCTGTCGGATTCAAGAGGAGCTACTACTTCCGCTGCCCGCTGGAACGGGAGGTGGACGTCGTCTTCATCAACAACCGAACGTGTGACCGAGTACGGAGGTGCTGCCCGTTCGTGGCGCCGGAACCGATCGTGATCAAGATCTTCTACGCGCTTTTGCAAGCGGCAAGTGAACGTCTACCGCAGCAACAAGAGCCTCCTCTTGTAGGCTTTGGAATCTCTTCAAGGGTGAGTCTCGACAATCCCCTCGTTGCTACCGTCTTCTAGATTGCATCTTGGCTTGGATTGCGTGTTCGCCGTAGGAAAATTTTTGTTTTCTATGCTACGTTATCCTACATGAAGGTCTATCATTTTAGTGGTTGGAGCATGCAAAATTGTTAGAGAAGAACATTGGGCCGCTAACTAAAGCCATGAACCATGGTGGAAGTTTCAGTTTTGGACATATATCCTCAATCTCATATGAGAATAATAACTTTGCTACATGCTTATGCATTTAAGAGGAGTCCATTATCTGTTGTCCATGTTGTCCCGGTATGGATGTCTAAGTTGAGAATAATCAAAAGCGAGAAATCCGAAATGCGAGCATTCTCCTTAGACCTTTGTACAGGCGGCATGGAGGTACCCCTTTGTGACACTTGGTTGAAACATGGCATGCGAAGACCCGGTAGTCCAAGTTAAGTAGGACGAGGTGCGGGCACTATTAGTATACTATGCATGAGGCTTGCAACTTGTAAGATATAATTTACATAACTCATATGCTTTATTACTACCGTTGACAAAATTGTTTCATGTTTTCAAAATAAAAGCTCTAGCACAAATACAGCAATCGATGCTTTCCTCATTGAAGGACCATTCTTTTACTTTTATTGTTGAGTCAGTTTACCTATCTCCTTCCACCTTAAGAAGCAAACACTTGTGTGAACTGTGCATTGATTCCTACATACTTGCATATTGCACTTGTTATATTACTTTATGTTGACAATATCCATGAGATATACATGTTATAAGTTGAAAGCAACCGCTGAAACTTAATCTTCCTATGTGTTGCTTCAATACCTTTACTTTGATTTATTGCTTTATGAGTTAACTCTTATGCAAGACTTATTGATGCTTGTCTTGAAGTACTATTCATGAAAAGTCTTTGCTTTATGATTCAGTTGTTTACTCATGTCATTACTTTTGCTTTGATCGCTGCATTCATTACATATGTTTACAAATAGTATGATCAAGATTATGATGGCATGTCACTTCAGAAATTATCTTTGTTATCGTTTTACCTGCTCGGGACGAGCAGAACTAAGCTTGGGGATGCTGATACGTCTCCAACGTATCGATAATTTCTTATGTTCCATGCTACTTTATTGATGATACCTACATGTTTTATGCACATTATATGTCATATTTATGCATTTTCGGAACTAACCTATTAACAAGATGCCGAAGAGCCAGTTGCTGTTTTCTGCTGTTTTTGGTTTCAGAAATCCTAGTAAAGAAATATTCTCGGAATTGGACGAAACTTTCGCCCAGGGTCCTATTTTTGCACGAAGCTTCCAGAAGACCGAAGACCTAACGAAGTGGGGCCACGAGGCAGCCAGGGGGTGGCCGGCGCGGCCCGGGCCCTGGCCGCGCCGACCTATCCCCGGGCCCCTCGTGTGGCCCCCGCGTTGACCCTCCGCCTACTTAAAGCTTCCGTCGCGAAACCCCCAACCGAGAGCCACGATACGGAAAACCTTACGAGACGCCGCCGCCGCGAATCCCATCTCGGGGATTCTGGAGATCGCCTCCGGCACCCCGCCGGAGGGGATTCATCTCCCGGAGGACTCTACACCGCCATGGTCGCCTCCGGAGTGATGAGTGAGTAGTTCACCCCTGGACCATGGGTCCATAGCAGTAGCTAGATGGTCGTCTTCTCCTTATTGTGCTTCATTGTTGGATCTTGTGAGCTGCCTAACATGATCAAGATCATCTATATGTAATTCTATATGTTGTGTTTGTCGGGATCCGATGGATAGAGAGTACTATGATTATGGTGATTATCAATCTATTGTTCATGTGTTGTTTATGATCTTGCATGCTCTCCGTTATTAGTAGAGGCTCTGGCCAAGTTTTTACTCTTAACTCCAAGAGGGAGTATTTATGCTCGATAGTGGGTTCATGCCTCCATTGAATCTGGGACAGTGACAGAAAGTTCTAAGGTTGTGGATGTGCTGTTGCCACTAGGGATAAAACATTGATGCTATGTCTAAGGATGTAGTTGTTGATTACATTACGCACCATACTTAATGCAATTGTCTCTGCTTTGCAACTTAATACTGGGGGGTTCGGACGATAACCTGAAGGTGGACTTTTTAGGCATAGATGCAGTTGGATGGCGGTCTATGTTCTTTGTCGTAATGCCCAATTAAATCTCACTATATTTACCATGTAATGTATATGCATTGTTATGCCTTTCTCTATTTTGTCAATTGCCCGACTGTAATTTGTTCACCCAACATGCTTTTATCTTATGGGAGAGACACCTCTAGTGAACTGTGGACCCCGGTCCTATTCTTTACATAGCATACAATCTACTTGTTTTACTGTTTTCTTTGCAAACATCTTCCACTCGATACGTTTAATCCTTTGTTACAGCAAGCCGGTGAGATTGACAACCTCACTGTTTCGTTGGGACAAAGTACTTGGGTTGTGTTGTGCAGGTTCCTAGTTGGCGCCGGAATCCCTGGTGTTGCGCCGCATCACATTTCGCGACCATCAACCTTCAACGTGCTTCTTGGCTCCTCCCGGTTCGATTAAACCTTGGTTTCTTTCTGAGGGAAAACTTGCTACTGTGCGCATCATACCTTCCTCTTGGGGTTCCCAACGAACGTGTGAGTTACACGCCATCAAGCGCCACCGCCTCGCGCTCCTCCACCTCGCGCTGGTCAGCGGTCAGCGGGAACCGCTCGCGAGCGGCCAACGTGAGCTTCGCCCATGTCATCTGGAGCCTGCGAGGTATGGCGTGGACGAGGATAGGGTGTCGCAGAAGCAAGATGTGGGCCGGGGTGTCTCTGAGTCGTTTGAGACGGCGAGGCCACACACACAAACGGCGGCGCCTCGAGGAAAGACATAGCCCCGTGGTCCAAATCAGGGACGGAGACAGGGGGCGAGGGGGGGGCGCAGCCCCCCTATGCTCATGATTTTCTTTTGAACACAAGCCATGCCAGATTCTTATTTATGTAATTTTAGCCAGTTCTGCCCCCCTCATACTAAGATTGCCCTCCTTATACTTTATTTCTGGCTCCGTCCCTGGCCCAAATAGATGACCATGTTGGGTGCCGCATGCGACGCAAACCCACAAAGAACACCGGCACCCAAATGAAGGAGTGAATTACACAAATCTACCACAATTGAGGCAGTGGTAACGCGTCAGTACCATTCTTGAAATTTTTTGCTAAAAACTACCACTTGTGGGGCAATCCGTAACAGATAGCACAAACAGCAAGGTAAGAGAAGTTTAACCCACGCGGGGCCACTATCAGGGCCAACGGCCGTTTTCTGTCGTTAGATGCCGGACGGAGCTGGTTAAGACCAAGCCGGTCACAACCCCAGGAGGAGCATGACGGAGACCATGAGGGCGGGGTGCCGGCGAAGGTGTGCACTCTGTTGGCAAGCGGGGAGCTGGAGATGCAGGACGGAGCAGGAGACGCTGGGGCGGCGCACAAAGTGGCGGAGGTGACACGGTGAGCAGGATGCCCACGATCTGCTTGCTCACCATGCATCGGAAGTCGCGCACCCCCAGGTCGCCGGCGCCGCTGTACCTGATCGGTTGCACCTTGTGCTTCTCCCTACTCTGGCTGCGTTGGAGTGTGGGGAACAGGACGGCGACGACCAGTTCGGCGCGGCCCACACGAGCTCGTTCAAGTGCAAGCCGATGTGGTTTTTGTCTGATTACATGCTCTCAGCTGCAGTACATGCGATTTATAATTAATCATGTGTATGTGCTAGCTCAATATGCATTTCCGGATGCTGCAATCCCCGAAGAAGGACGGCAAGTCCCTCATGCCTCACCAGGCTTTTCGTCAAACACCTTCCGTGCGTGCAGTCCCACGCTTGGAGCACGGATAACTCCACGCAATGCCACCGCGAGTCCCTTTGACGGCATCGGCGCCGATGGCTTCTCTGCCGCCTGGGCCGTGCCCTCATACCCGCTATAGAGGGCAGATTGGTGGTGCAGGAGATGGCGCCGCTTAGCGCCGCGCCTTTGCTCCCCATGCCAGCGCCGTGCACGAGCGCCCAGCACACGAGGACGTGGGTGAGCGCGGTGACGGCGGAGCTGGCCATGACCGGAACGATGATGCTCTGCGTCTGCAAGAATCGGACGTGGCACGCGAGCGGCACGTAGGGGACGAGGGACGGGATGAGCCAGCGCGCGCAGGCGCCGGCCTCGGCGGCGATGTCCGGGTCCTGGGCGAAGAAGAGGAGGATCTGGGTGGTGTTGGTCCAGAGGACGCGATGGGGAAGCAGGCCAGCGCGAGCACCAGCATGGCCCGCTGCTGGTAGACGTCAAGGAGCAGCATGCGGAGGAGGAGCAGGTTGGGCGAGCTTGGGGGAGCCGGAACGCGGCAGCTGGAACGGGCGGCGCAGCGGTCGGATGAGGCGTGGTGAAGCGCAGCCGGCACGGGCACGTCGAGGCGCAGCCGGCCGGGATCGCGGGTGGCGGAGCCGGACACAGGGGGGCTGGTGTGAGCATCATGGCGCAGCGGGTGTTGGAGAAGGGCGCGGCAGGCCGGCGTCGAGCGAGCAAGGCGGGGCCGTGAAGGGACGCGTGCGTGGCAGCATGGCCACAGCCGGAGACGGGGGCGCCAGGGACGCGGTTGGAGCGGGCGAGTTGACGGCCGTTTGGCCACGTCACGTCTGACGATGGGGCCATGGTGGTTAAAACACTATCAACTAAGGGTTTGTGCTATCTGTTACGGATTACCCCACAAGTGGTAGTTTTTAGCAAAAAATTCCAAGAATGGTACTGACGCCCCAATTGTGATAGATTTATGTAATTTACTCCAAATGAAGAGAATCGGACATGAAAGAAAAATATGTTCCATTTAGTTAGCGGCGCTGGAAATGGCTTGATAGCCGCGTTCTCCTCCACCTCGTTGGCTGCCGTGCGAACCTGACCTACATTTCGGGCTTCCCCGTCCGATCACACCGAATGATACACATACGTGTAATTAACACGCAATGGAATTGGCATCGGCAGGAAGTCGTGTCCTTGGTCCATCCATGACGATGAGCTGAGCACATGCAGCATTTCCCAAGAAAGAAAAAAACAAGAGGTACACTATAACGGACGAGACAGGTAGCCCGGCAGGCGACCAGACCAGCAGTGGCGCGAGGAGGAGGAGACAGCGGCAGGGCGCTTTCCGGCAGGGAGGCTCCCTCGTGTCCGGCGGGTTCCGAACGCCACCGACATCCCGTCTAGTCGTAGCCGCACGGACACAGGCCGTCCATGGCCACGCGCGTCGTACCGTGCCCGTCGCCTCTCCTGCCGCTGTTCAGGCGCGCATCGCGTCTTGTCCCAGCAGTCCCGGTCCTGTACCCCGCGCGCTCCGCGATCACGTCGCCGGATCCGTTAGCAGGCTGCTCGATCCTGGCTGCCTCCCTCCGCCTAGGTCGCTGTACGTTGGCCGTGCGGGCGCACACGCGGATTTGGGGCAGCCACGCCTCGTTACAGTTGACTGGTTACTGCCTTACTGCAAGGTCGTTGTGTCGCGGCTCCCGATGTTGTCCCACGCGGTACACGGCAGTACTCAAAAGTTGCATGCGTGTGTACAATTGCACGACCAAAAGATTTCCCGAGGACCCCGAAAGTTGCGTGCAGGTGTACGTGTTCACAGTGCATGCAGCTGCGGCCGGTGACACCGCTTCAGTTCCATGCGCATGATAACTACAATTTCAGAGTTTTTTTTTCGACCTACCTCCTCCGTTATATGATTTTTGTCGTGGTTTTAGTTTAAGTTTAAAGAGAAATCGTGAGAAAAAATTATGAAAAAGTTAAACGGGTAAGGATCATACGTTCAGCTATAGGGGAACAAAAAATTCCCAATGATTTCAAGGGCCTGAAATTCAATACCAGTAAACAACTCACTCTTAGAATAAAAGGGTCCACCCAAATTTCGATGAAAACCACAAACTACGTTGTGCAAGTTGTAAAAACATTTTTCGGTCATGTTTGGTAGCTTTCTCACAGTGCCTCACCTTGTGCATCATCATGCAAGCAAAAGAACGATGTGGCACTATAATGAATAACTAGGGGCGGCATGCGGCGACATGTAATGGCGCATCAATGGAGAGAGATGGCGGAAAGGAGCGTGGAAGGTAATTTGCTGAAGGGTCTTGCTAGCATCGGCGAAGATAGGAAGGACAACAACAACGACAACACATGATGCGAGAGAGATTGGTGGTGAAAATATACTACATCCATTTCTATGAATCAAATGTTTCTATAAATGAAGCGCGCAAGCATTTTGAAAAAAAAATTACCAAAAGAATTGAGCAACAATATGTTGATTCTGTAGTACTCATCTATTTAATAGTATCATGGGTTAATTAGATAGACGCATTGCAATTTCCGTGTATTTGAGAAACACCACTGCAAAGTTCAACTTCTAAAATCTTCCACTGTAATTCTCCATACCTTTGATAGATGCCATACCGTGCACTTAGCCCCATATACCGACCAATATACACTAGTATTTCAATCGTATGTACATATATATGCATGGTGGGCCCCACTAGAATCAGGCTTAAATTGGAAAGATCATGCAATAAAAATATAACATCAGAAAGTTTAAATACTACAAGCGACATGCATACATCAAAGAAACATATAGGTTCAAGTGGCCATCAGAGCATATTCAATGGGAACAAACCTACAGGTTCAAATACATAGGTCCAAGAACATACCAACATGTCCAAATTCATGTGACATGCATACAACAACAAACATACATATTCTGTTTGCAGTCACAAACATTTAACATAGTTCCACAATCAAATAGCCATTACAAAAATAAGGATTGAATACCATACATAAATCATAATCCAGGATCAATTGGCCATCATAAATACTTTGCAATGATGCTACCAATAATCTTTGTATATATATACTAGTTATTGATCAAAGATTTTTTTTTACTCTGTGATCAAAGATAAATCCATATGGCCTCTCCATGACATGTCCACCGCAATCGCAAGCCACACATTGGATGTTTCCCATAAATGTCCAATGGATCAGTAGGCAAAGTTGATACCGTACTAAATTTATGCACTAGCCGGTTACACCGAAAGTTTGATCTGATAGAAAGAGGCTAGGTAATATAACACCTCCGTTCCAATGAATAAGGCATACTCTTTTCAAAGAGTCAAACTACAATATGTAAAGTTTTACCAAGTTTTTAGAATAGATTGTAGGCATGTACAATAAAAAATCAAATATCGTTAGACAAAACCGTGAAATGTTTTTTCAGATACTACCTCCGTCCCGGTTTATAGAACTAGCACATATTTTTAGGTCATCAATTTAACCAACGTAATACAAGATATATACTACAAAATATATATCATTAGAAAGTTTAGATGGTGTACTTTTTAATGATATAATTTTTGTAGTGTAAAACTTTTAATATATTAGTTAAATGATGATCTTGGGATACACGTAGCTCCTGTAAACCAGGACGGAGGAAGTAATATCTATGTAGTGTTAATAGCTTTTTTCTAAAAGTTTGGTCCAGTTTACCTAGCGTGCTTTGAGAGCAAGTTTAATAGTAGAGCCATTTGTTGGCTATAAGCCAAGTGCCATGTCATCTATAGTCATTTTAGAGCCAACATGTACAATAGTGAGCTATAAAATTGTATTACTTTACTAGTGCATGGCCCACCATTCACTCTCACATAGTGCCTAGAAGCACGTGCTAGAGCTGGCTCTTGCATACTCCCTCCGTCCACAAATAAGTGTACATTTGAGTTTTTAGATAAGTCAAACTTTATTAACTTTGACACTAAACTACCATCACTAGATTCATCTCAAAATACAGTCTCATAATATAGTAATTTGATGTCACACATGTTGCTACTTTTTGGTAAAAAAATGGTCAAAATTGCTAAAATTTGACTTATCCAAAAATCCGAATGTACACTTATTTGTGGACGGAGGGAGTAAGAGCTCACTCCTATTCTCTCTCCCCCTCTCTCTCCTCCAACTAGGCAACAATATATTATTTTAATCCTTATAGCCAGCTGACTAGAATTTATTGTACTTGCTCTGAGAAAATATATAAGTCTTATTCATTGAAATGTAGGAATATATTTCAACGCTCCTCACCCTAGCCTGCTTTTGTTCTTAGAGGTGGGTTCGACGTAATCCGCGCACTACTTTTCTAATACGGAGTACTTTGCTGGTGAGTCTTGAGCTCAAGACGATATTGTACTGAACTGATGCGCTTTGACATGAGACACTACGGGAAAAAAGGCCAGTGTCGTATAGGGCTCTTTGCCGTGCGCCTCGCGCACGGCAATGAAATCTTTGTCGTGCAGCTTTGGGTCGACGCACGATAAACAATTGGCTCACGGCAAAGCGTCAGCTCAGCGCTTGGCAAAGGCAGCAGCCCACGGCAAACAATTAAAAAACGCACGACAAAGTAACCTGCACGGCAACGAGGAAGCCAAGGCGCACGGTAAAGACACTGGGCACGGCAAAGAATCCTTTGCCGTGCATACCATCCCTTTGCCGTGTGTTTTTGCACGGCACATAGGGCAGTTTTATTTCTTTTCTTTCTTTTGTAGTATTTATATTTATATTAATACTTATATTTGTTGTAAAATTAGTTTTTACTTTTTGTAGACTATTTGTTAGTGTTACTTAATACAATCTGTATACCGATAAAACAAGTAATCTACATCTTCATCGACCCTCTCCCCCAACATATCAGGGTTTCGGAGCAAATTAACGGGGTTCGGTGAATCTACTAAGTGTTATCGCCCCCACATATTTGGTGCAATTTCTTGCAGCTTTACACCTTACTGTTGGAGATATGCCCAAGAGGCAATAATAAAGTGGTTATTATAATATCTTTGTGTTTATGATAAATGTTTATATAACATGCTATAATTGTATTAACCGAAACATTGATACATGTGTGTTATGTAAACAACAAGGAGTCCCTAGTAAGCCTCTTGTATAACTAGCTTGTTGATTAATAGATGATCATGGTTTCGTGATCATGAACATTGGATGTTATCAATAACAAGGTTATGTCATTAGTTGAATGATATAATGGACACACACCCAAATGAGCGTAGCATAAGATCAAGTCATTAAGTTCATTTGCTATAAGCTTTCAATACATAGTTGTCTTAATCCTTCGACCATGAGATCATGTAAATCACTTACACCGAAAGGGTACTTTGATTACATCAAACGTCATTGCGTAAATGGGTGACAATAAAGGTGGGATTAAGTATTTGGAAAGTGTGAGTTGAGGCATATGGATCAACAGTGGGATTTGTCCATCCCGATGACGGATAGATATACTCTGGGCCCTCTCGGTGGAATGTCATCTGATTAGCTTGCAAGCATATGAATAGTTCATAAGAGATCACATACCACGGTACGAGTAAAGAGTACTTGTCGGTAACGAGGTTGAACAAGGTATGGAGATACCGATGATCAAACCTCGGACAAGTAAAATATCGCGAGACAAAGGGAATTGACATCGTATGTAAATGGTTCAATCGATCACTAAGTCATCGTTGAATATGTGGGAGCCATTATGGATCTCCAGATCCCGCTATTGGTTATTGCTCGGAGAGGAGTCTCGACCATGTCTGCATAGTTCGCGAACCGTAGGGTGACGCGCTTAAGGTTCAATGTCGCATAAGTAGATTCGGAATATGAGATGGAGTCCGAAGTTTTTGTTCGGAGTCTCGGATGGGATCCAGGACATCACGAGGAGGTCCGGAATGGTCCGGAGAATAAGATTCATATAAGGGAAGTCAATTTTCGGGAAAAAGTCCGGTGTTTTGACCGGAGCTTCTAGAAGGTTCTAGAGGGCCACCGGTGGGCCCACCACCCCGGGAGAGGCCACGTAGGCGCCACATGGCATGGTGGGGCCTCCCCACTATGACATGTGGGCCCAGGCCGGCCTACCCCTTGGAGATAAGATCTATCTCTTAAATTTAAATGGTTTAAATCTAGAGATAAGATCTATCTCTAAAATAAAGTGTTTAAACGAAGAGATAAGGGGAAGGCTTGAGGGGGAAGAAAAGTCTCCCCCCTTGGCCGGCCAAAAGGGATATGTGGGGCCCAGGGGGAACCCTAGGCCGACCCCTCCCCCTATATAAAGAGGGGAGGGGGTGGCCGGCCATTCACCCCATCCACAACCCTAGCCGCCCCCTCTCTCTTCCACCTCCATACGCTGTGCAGGCTTAGGCGAAGCCCTGCAGCAATTCTTCTCCACCACCACCACCACGCCGTCGTGCTGCTGGGATTCCGTGGAGATCTACTACACCTCCGCTGCCCGCTGGAACGGGAGAGGAAGGAGCTTCATCGACACCGTACGCGCGACCGAGTACGGAAGTGCTGCCGGATTGCAGCACCGGGACGATCGTCTACACCAACAACGAGATTAATCTCGTAGGCTTTGGAATCTTCGAGGGTTAGTCTCATCTCCATCTCGTTGCTTAGATCTAGTAGATTGGATTTTGGGTGTTCCATAGATTAGATATGTTGGTTTTATTCGCTTTGCGGTAGGAAAATTTTTTTTTCTATGCAACGAACCCCATCAGTGGTATCAGAGCCACGTCTATGCATAGATCTGTTGCACGAGTAGAACACAATGGTTTGTGGGCGGTGATGCTTGTGTTAGTTTGTGTACTTTGCTTCTTGCGGGATGGTGGGATGAAGCGGCCCGGGCTAACTTTACATGACCGCGTCTCATGAGACTTGCTCCACGCTTGACATGCAACTTGTATTGCATAAGTGGCTTTGCGGGTGTCTGTCTCTCCACCATAGTGAAGATTGTAATTTGCACTTCTATTGTCAACACTAGTATCACCGTTGTGGTTCATGTTCGTAGGTAGATTGGATCTTACTCGAAAACCCTAAACCACGTAAAAGATGCAAACCAAATTAGAGGCGTCTAACTTGTTTTTGCAGGGTTTGGTGATGTGATATGGCCATAATGTGATGATGATTATATTCGATGTATGAGATGTTCATTGATGTATTATGGCAACCGGCAGGAGCCTAATGGTTGTCTTTAATTTTTGTTAAAGACCTGCGTGTCTATTCATCATGTAATAGCTTTATTCCAAGTAGTTGTTATAGTAGCTATAAGTGATGGACAACCATGAAGCGGCGCCACTGACCTTGACGCCATGCTGGTGATGATGGAGATCATGTCCGTGCTTTGGAGATGGAGATCAAAAGCACAAGAAGAAAGGCCATATCATATCACACATTATGAATTGCATGTGATGTTAATCCTTTTATGCATCTTATTTTGCTTAGATCGCGACGGTAGCATTATAAGATGATCCCTCTCACTAAATATCAAGATAATAAAGTGTTCATCCTTAGTATGCACCGTTGCTAAGACTTGTCGTTTCGAAGCATCTCGTGATGATCGGGTGTGATAGACTCTACATGTGCATACAACGGGTGCAAGCCAGATTTGCACACGCGGATACTAAGGTTGCCTTGACGAGCCTAGCATGTACAGACATGGTCTCGGAACACGGGATACCGAAAGGTAGAGCATGAGTCATATGAATGATATGATGAACACTTTGAGTGTTCGCCTTTGAAACTACATCTTTTCTCGTGAAGATCGGACTTGGTGTAGTGGATTTGGTTCGTGTAATTGATACGTCTCCAACGTATCGATAATTTCTTATGTTCCATGCTACTTTATTGATGATACCTACATGTTTTATGCACATTATATGTCATATTTATGCATTTTCTGGAACTAACCTATTAACAAGATGCCGAAGAGCCGTTGCTGTTTTGCTGTTTTTGGTTTCAGAAATCCTAGTAAAGAAATATTCTCGGAATTGGACGAAACTTTCGCCCAGGGTCCTATTTTTGCACGAGAAGACCGAAGACCTAACGAAGTGGGGCCACGAGGCCAGGGGGTGGCCGGCGCGGCCCAAGCCCGGCCGCGCCGACCTAGCCCCTGGGCCCCTCGTGTGGCCCCTCGCGTTGACCTTCCGCCTACTTAAAGCTCCCGTCGCGAAACCCCCACCGAGAGCCACGATACGGAAAACCTTACAGAGACGCCGCCGCCGCGGTCCCATCTCGGGGGATTGGGAGATCGCCTCCGGCACCCTGCCGGAGAGGGATTCATCTCCCGGAGGACTCTTCATCGCCATGATCGCCTCCGGAGTGATGAGTGAGTAGTTCACCCTGGACCATGGGTCCATAGCTAGATGGTCGTCTTCTCCTTGTTGTGCTTCATTGTTAGATCTTGTGAGCTGCCTAACATGATCAAGATCATCTATATGTAATTCTATATGTTGTGTTTGTCGGGATCCGATGGATAGAGAGTACTATGATTATGGTGATTATCAATCTATTGTTCATGTGTTGTTTATGATCTTGCATGCTCTCCGTTATTAGTAGAGGCTCTGGCCAAGTTTTTACTCTTAACTCCAAGAGGGAGTAATTATGCTCGATAGTGGGTTCATGCCTTCATTGATACCTGGGACAGTGACAGAAAGTTCTAAGGTTGTGATGTGCTGTTGCCACTAGGGATAAAACATTGATGCTATGTCTAAGGATGTAGTTATTGATTACATTACGCACAATACTTAATGCAATTGTCTGTTGCTTTGCAACTTAATACTGGAGGGGGTTCGGACGATAACCTGAAGGTGGACTTTTTAGGCATAGATGCAGTTGGATGGCGGTCTATGTTCTTTGTCGTAATGCCCAATTAAATCTCACTATATTTATCATATCATGTATATGCATTGTTATGCCTTTCTCTATTTGTCAATTGCCCGACTGTAATTTGTTCACCCAACATGCTTTTATCTTATGGGAGAGACACCTCTAGTGAACTGTGGACCCGGTCCTATTCTTTCCATAGCATACAATCTACTTGTTTTACTGTTTTCTTTGCAAACATCTTCCACTCGATACGTTTAATCCTTTGTTACAGCAAGCCGGTGAGATTGACAACCTCACTGTTTCGTTGGGGCAAAGTACTTTGGTTGTGTTGTGCAGGTTCCTAGTTGGCGCCGGAATCCCTGGTGTTGCGCCGCATCACATTTCGCGACCATCAACCTTCAACGTGCTTCTTGGCTCCTCCTGGTTCGATTAAACCTTGGTTTCTTTCTGAGGAAAACTTGCTACTGTGCGCATCATACCTTCCTCTTGGGGTTCCCAACGAACGTGTGAGTTACACGCCATCAAGCTCTTTTTCGGCGCCGTTGCCGGGGAGATCAAGACACGCTGCAAGGGGAGTCTCCACTTCTCAATCTCTTTACTTTGTTTTTGTCTTGCTTTATTTTATTTACTACTTTGTTTGCTGCACTAAATCAAAATACAAAAAAATTAGTTGCTAGTTTTACTTTATTTGCTATCTTGTTTGCTATATCAAAAACACAAAAAAATTAGTTACTTGCATTTAATTTATTTTGTTATCATGTCTAGTCCTGTACTTGTTTTTATTTTCACTAGTTAGGCATAATGGAAAACAACAAAAAAATTAGAGATCTTTATGAAATTTATCTTGAATTAGGACATGATGTGTTTGAAGAGAAAATTAAAAAACCCATGGAACTTTGTTTGCAAAATAGTTGTAGCAAGGTTATTAGCATGAACTCTTTGAACACCATTATTGCTAAAGCTATGGAAGAATTTAAGCTTGGGGAAGCTGGTTGTGATATTTTTAGTCCCCCAAGCATGGAGGAGAAAATTTACTTTGATGATACTTTACCTCCTATATATGATGCTTGCAATGATGAATATGATATTTTCAGTCCACCTACTATTGAGGAGAAAATTAATTATGATTACAATATGCCTCCTATGTATGATGATTATGGTGATGAGAATAATAATGATAGCTATTTTATTGAATTTGCTCCCACTACAACTAATAAAATTGATTATGCTTATGTGGAGAGTAATAATTTTATGCATGTAGCTCATGACAAGAATGTTGTATGTGATAGTTATATTGTTGAGTTTGTTCATGATGCTACTGAAAGTTATTATGAGAGAGGGAAACATGGTTATATGCATCTTAATAATATTAAGTTTCCCCTCTTTATGTTGAGAATCTTGAAATTGCACTTGTGTTGCTTTTCTATGCTTGCCACTTTGTTCTTCATGAATCTATTTGTGTACAAGATTCCTTTTCATAGGAAGTGGGTTAGGCTTAAATGTGTTTTGAATTTGCTTCTTGATGCTCTCTTTTGCATCAACTCTTATTACTGAGCCCATCTTAATGGCTATAAAGAAAGAACTTTTTGGGAGATAACCCATGTGTTTTTTTTTTACCTACAGCAATTTTTTGTTTTATTGAGTCTTGGAAGTTGTTTACTACTGTAGCAACCTCTCCTTATCATGTTTTTGTGCCAAGTAAAGTTTCTATGTCAAAGTTGATGTTATATTTGGGATCGCTGCGCAGAAACAGCATTGCTGTCTGTCACGAATCTGGGCATAATTCTCTGTAGAAAATTCGAAAAATCTGCCAATTTACGAGCGTGATCCTCAGATATGTACGCAACTTTCATTAGTTTTGAGTTTTTCCATTTGAGCAAGTCTGGTGCCATTTATAAATTCGTCTTTATGGACTGTTCTGTTTTTGACAGATTCTGCCTTTTATTTCGCATTGCCTCTTTTGCTATGTTGGATTTATTTCTTTGATCCATTAATGTCCAGTAGCATTATGCAATGTCCAGAAGTGAAAAGAATGATTGTGTCACCTCTGAATGTGTGAATTATTAATGATGCACTAACCCTCTAATGAGTTTGCTTGAAGTTTGGTGTGAAGGAAGTTTTCAAGGGTCAAGAGAGGAGAATGATATACTAAGATCAAGAGGAGTGAAAGCTCTAAGCTTGGGGATGCCCCGTGGTTCATCCCTGCATATTTTAAGAAGACTCAAGCGTCTAAGCTTGGGGATGCCCAAGGCATCCCCTTCTTCATCGACAACATCATCAGGTTCCTCCCCGAAACTATATTTTTATTCAGTCACATCTGGTGTTCTTTACTTGGAGCGTCGGTTTGTTTTCGTTTTTGTTTTTGTTTGAATAAGATGGATCCTAGCATTCACTTTGTGGGAGAGACACGCTCCGCTGTTGCATATGGACACATGTGTCCTTAGGCTTTACTCATAATGTTCAAGGCGAAGTTTCTTCTTCGTTAATTTGTTATATGGTTGGAATTGGAAAATGCTACATGTAGTAATTCTAAAAATGTCTTGGATAATGTGATACTTGGCAATTGTTGTGCTCATGTTTAAGCTCTTGCATCATATGCTTTGCACCCATTAATGAAGAAATACATAGAGCTTGCTAAAATTTGATTTGCATATTTGGTTTCTCTAAGGTCTAGATAATATCTAGTATTGAGTTTTGAACAACAAGGAAGACAGTGTAGAGTCTTATAATGTTTACAATATGTCTTTTATGTGAGTCTTGCTGCACTTGTTCATCCTTGAGTTTGCTTCAAATAACCTTGCTAGCCTAAACCTTGTATCGAGAGGGAATACTTCTCATGCATCCAAAATCCTTGAGCCAACCACTATGCCATTTGTGTCCACCATACCTACCTACTACATGGTATTTCCCGCCATTCCAAAGTAAATTGCTTGAGTGCTACCTTTAAAATTCCATCATTCACCTTTGCAATATATAGCTCATGGGACAAAATAGCCTTAAAAACTATCGTAGTATTGAATATGTACTTATGCACTTTATATTTTATTAAGTTGCTTGTTGTGCGATAACCATGTTCCTGGGGAACGCCATCAACTATTGTTGAATATCATGTGAGTTGCTATGCATGTCCGTCTTGTCTGAAGGTCTATCATTTTAGTGGTTGGAGCATGCAAAATTGTTAGAGAAGAACATTGGGCCGCTAACTAAAGCCATGAATCATGGTGGAAGTTTCAGTTTTGGACATATATCCTCAATCTCATATGAGAATAATAACTTTGCTACATGCTTATGCATTAAAGAGGAGTCCATTATCTGTTGTCCATGTTGTCCCGGTATGGATGTCTAAGTTGAGAATAATCAAAAGCGAGAAATCCAAAATGCGAGCATTCTCCTTGGACCTTTGTACAGGCGGCATGGAGGTACCCCTTTGTGACACTTGGTTGAAACATGGCATGCAAAGATCCGGTAGTCCAAGTTAAGTAGGACGAGGTGCGGGCACTATTAGTATACTATGCGTGAGGCTTGCAACTTGTAAGATATAATTTTCATAACTCATATGCTTTATTACTACCGTTGACAAAATTGTTTCATGTTTTCAAAATAAAAGCTCTAGCACAAATACAGCAATCGATGCTTTCCTCTGCGAAGGACCATTCTTTTACTTTTATTGTTGAGTCAGTTTACCTATCTCCTTCCACCTTAAGAAGCAAACACTTGTGTGAACTGTGCATTGATTCCTACATACTTGCATATTGCACTTGTTATATTACTTTATGTTGACAATATCCATGAGATATACATGTTACAAGTTGAAAGCAACCGCTGAAACTTAATCTTCTTATGTGTTGCTTCAACACCTTTACTTTGATTTATTGCTTTATGAGTTAACTCTTATGCAAGACTTATTGATGCTTGTCTTGAAGTACTATTCATGAAAAGTCTTTGCTATATGATTCAGTTGTTTACTCATGTCATTACCTTTGCTTTGATCGCTGCATTCATTACATATGTTTACAAATAGTATGATCAAGATTTTGATGGCATGTCACTTCAGAAATTATCTTTGTTATCGTTTTACCTGCTCGGGACGAGCAGAACTAAGCTTGGGATGCTGATACGTCTCCAACGTATCGATAATTTCTTATGTTCCATGCTACTTTATTGATGATACCTACATGTTTTATGCACATTATATGTCATATTTATGCATTTTACGGAACTAACCTATTAACAAGATGCCGAAGAGCCAGTTTGTTTTCTGCTGTTTTTGGTTTCAGAAATCCTAGTAAAGAAATATTCTCGGAATTGGACGAAACTTTCGCCCAGGGTCCTATTTTTGCACGAAGCTTCCAGAAGACCGAAGACCTAACGAAGTGGGGCCACGAGGAGGCCAGGGGTGGCCGGCGCGGCCCAAGCCCTGGCCGCGCCGACCTAGCCCCTGGGCCTCGTGTGGCCCCTCGCGTTGACCTTCCGCCTACTTAAAGCTCCGTCGCGAAACCCCCATCAGAGCCACGATACGGAAAACCTTGAGACGCCGCCGCCTCCCATCTCGGGGGATTCGGAGATCGCCTCCGGCACCCTGCCGGAGAGGGGATTCATCTCCCGGAGGACTCTTCATCGCCATGATCGCCTCCGGAGTGATGAGTGAGTAGTTCACCCCTGGACCATGGGTCCATAGCAGTAGCTAGATGGTCGTCTTCTCCTTGTTGTGCTTCATTGTTAGATCTTGTGAGCTGCCTAACATGATCAAGATCATCTATATGTAATTCTATATGTTGTGTTTGTCGGGATCCGATGGATAGAGAGTACTATGATTATGGTGATTATCAATCTATTGTTCATGTGTTGTTTATGATCTTGCATGCTCTCCGTTATTAGTAGAGGCTCTGGCCAAGTTTTTACTCTTAACTCCAAGAGGGAGTAATTATGCTCGATAGTGGGTTCATGCCTTCATTGATACCTGGGACAGTGACAGAAAGTTCTAAGGTTGTGATGTGCTGTTGCCACTAGGGATAAAACATTGATGCTATGTCTAAGGATGTAGTTATTGATTACATTACGCACAATACTTAATGCAATTGTCTGTTGCTTTGCAACTTAATACTGGAGGTTCGGACGATAACCGAAGGTGGACTTTTTAGGCATAGATGCAGTTGGATGGCGGTCTATGTTCTTTGTCGTAATGCCCAATTAAATCTCACTATATTTATCATATCATGTATATGCATTGTTATGCCTTTCTCTATTTGTCAATTGCCCGTGTAATTTGTTCACCCAACATGCTTTTATCTTATGGGAGAGACACCTCTAGTGAACTGTGGACCCCGGTCCTATTCTTTCCATAGCATACAATCTACTTGTTTTACTGTTTTCTTTGCAAACATCTTCCACTCGATACGTTTAATCCTTTGTTACAGCAAGCCGGTGAGATTGACAACCTCACTGTTTCGTTGGGGAAAAGTACTTTGGTTGTGTTGTGCAGGTTCCTAGTTGGCGCCGGAATCCCTGGTGTTGCGCCGCATCACATTTCGCGACCATCAACCTTCAACGTGCTTCTTGGCTCCTCCTGGTTCGATTAAACCTTGGTTTCTTTCTGAGGGAAAACTTGCTACTGTGCGCATCATACCTTCCTCTTGGGGTTCCCAACGAACGTGTGAGTTACACGCCATCAGTAATCACTAAGACAATGCGAGGGATGTTGTTTTGAGTGGGAGTTCACCTAGTTAATTTAAGAATTAAAACTGAACTCATTTTATCATAAACTTAGTCTAAACTCTTTGCAAATATGTTGTAGATCATGGCGCCCCCTCCATCAATTTTAACCAGTTCCTAGAGAAAGAAAAGCTTAAGGGCAATGGTAGCAACTTCACTGACTGGTCCCGTCATGTGAGGATTTTCCTCACTGGCGTGAGCATGCAATTTGTGCTCGAAGCACCGCTAGGTCCCCCACCACCTCCTGCAGTGTCCGAGGACATAAAGAATGTTTATGAGACTCGGGTAACTCGGTACTCCGAAATTCAGTGTGCCATCCTGTGCAGTTTAGAGGCAGAGCTCCAAAAGCGTTTTGAGCACCACGACCCATGTGAGATGATGCGTGAGCTCAAACTTATCTTTGAGACTCATGCAGCCGTGGAGAGCTATGAGGCCTCGAAACAGTTCTTTAACTGCATGATGGAAGAGGGCAGCTCCGTTAGTGAGCACATGTTCGCCATGTCCGGACATGCGAAGAAGCTCAGTGACTTGGGGATTGTGATCCCTAACAAGCTGGGTATTCATCGTGTCCTCCAATCACTGCCACCAAGTTACAAGAACTTCGTGATGAACTACAACATGCAGAACATGAACAAAGAGTTACCTGAACTCTTCTCCATGCTGAAGTCTGCTGAAGTAGAAATTAAAAAGGAGAACCAAGTGTTGATGGTCAACAAGACCACCAGTTTCAAGAAGCAGGGCAAGCCTAACAAGGGCAACTTCAAGAAGGGCGGCAAGAAAGTTGCAGCGCCTCCTGAGAAGCCTAAGGCTGGTCCTAAGCCTGAGACTGTGTGCTACTACTGCCAGGGGAAGGGGCACTGGAAGCGGAACTGCACCAAATACTTGGCCGATCTGAAGAGCGGCCATGCCAAGAAGAAAGGTATATTTGATATACATGTTATAGATGTCTATCTTACTGGTTCTCGTAGTAGTGCCTGGGTATTTGATACTGGTTCGGTTGCTCACATTTGTAACTCGAAACAGGAACTGCGGAATAAACGAAGCCTGGCAAGGGACGAGGTGACGATGCGCGTTGGAAATGGATCCAAGGTCGATGTGATCGCCGTCGGCACGCTCCCCCTACATCTACCTTCGGGATTAGTTTTAAACCTCAATAATTGTTATTTGGTACCTGCGTTGAGCATGAACATTATATCTGGATCTTGTTTGATGCAAGACGGTTATTCGTTTAAGTCTGAGAATAATGGTTGTTCGATTTATATGAGTAATGTCTTTTATGGCCATGCACCTGAGATGAATGGTTTATTCTTGTTAAATCTCGATAGTAGTGATACACATGTTTATAACATTGATGCTAAGCGAATTAAATTGAATGATAATTCTACTTATATGTGGCACTGTCGTCTTGGTCATATTGGAGTGAAGCGCATGAAGAAACTCCATTCCGATGGACTTCTTGAGTCACTTGACTTTGAGTCACTTGACAGATGCGAAGCATGTCTAATGGGGAAAATGACTAAGACTCCATTTTCTGGTACAATGGAGCGAGCTACAGACTTATTGGAAATCATACATACCGATGTGTGCGGACCAATGAGTGTAGCATCGCGCGGTGGTTATCGTTATGTTCTAACCTTCACGGATGATCTGAGTAGATATGGGTATATTTACTTTATGAAACACAAGTCCGAGACTTTTGAGAAGTTCAAGGAATTCCAAAGTGAAGTAGAAAATCAACGTAACAAGAAGATTAAGTTTCTGCGTTCTGATCGCGGAGGCGAATATCTGAGTTATGAGTTTGGCATGCATTTAAAGAAATGCGGAATACTTTCACAGTTGACACCGCCGGGAACACCACAACGCAATGGTGTGTCCGAACGTCGTAATCGAACTCTCTTAGATATGGTTCGTTCTATGATGTCTCTTACCGATTTGCCATTATCGTTTTGGGGTTATGCTTTAGAGACAGCCGCATTCACTTTAAATAGGGCACCATCTAAATCCGTTGAAACGACACCGTATGAATTATGGTTTGGAAAGAAACCTAAGCTGTCGTTCCTTAAAGTTTGGGGTTGCGATGCTTATGTAAAGAAGTTACAACCTGACAAGCTAGAACCCAAAGCGGAGAAATGCGTCTTCATAGGATACCCTAAAGAAACAATAGGGTATACTTTCTATCACAGATCCGAAGGCAAAATCTTTGTTGCCAAGAACGGATCCTTTCTTGAGAAGGAGTTTCTCACTAAAGAAGTGACTGGAAGAAAAGTAGAACTCGACGAGGTTGATGAACCTTCTCTCATAGATCAGAGTAGCGCAGTGCCGGAAGAAATTCCTGTGCAGCCTGCACCGATAGGAGAGGAAGCAAATGATGACGATCATGAAACTTCGAACGAGGAAGCTACTGAACCTCGCAGATTGACGAGGGAACGTACCACTCCTGATTGGTATGATCCCTGTCTAAATGTCATGATTGTGGACAACAATGATGAGGACCCTGCGACGTATGAAGAAGCGATGATGAGCCCAGATTCCAACAAATGGCAAGAAGCCATGAAATCCGAAATGGGATCCATGTATGATAACAAAGTATGGACTTTGGTAGACTTACCTGATAGCCGCAAGGCTGTCGAGAATAAATGGATCTTCAAGAGAAAAACAGATGCTGATGGTAATATTACTGTCTATAAAGCTCGACTTGTCGCAAAGGGTTTCCGACAAATTCAAGGAGTTGACTACGATGAGACTTTCTCACCTGTAGCGAAGCTAAAGTCTGTGAGGATTTTGTTAGCAATAGCTGCATTTTTCGATTATGAGATTTGGCAGATGGATGTCAAAACGGCGTTCCTTAATGGTGACATTGAGGAAGAGTTGTATATGGTACAACCCAAAGGTTTTGTCGATCCTAAAAATGCTGACAAGGTATGCAAACTTCAGCGTTCCATTTATGGACTGAAGCAAGCATCCCGGAGTTGGAACCTACGCTTTGATAGAGTGATCAAAGATTTTGGTTTTATACGGACTCATGGTGAGGCCTGTATTTACAAGAAAGTGAGTGGGAGCTCTGTAGCGTTCCTGATATTATATGTAGATGACATATTATTGATTGGGAATGATATAGAACTTTTAAGCAGCATTAAAGGTTATTTGAATAAGTCTTTTTCAATGAAAGACCTTGGTGAAGCAGCATACATTTTAGGCATCAAGATTTATAGAGATAGATCAAGACGCCTAATAGGCCTTTCACAAAGTACATATCTGGACAAGATTCTAAAGAAGTTTAGAATGGATGAAAGCAAGAAAGGGTTCTTGCCTATGTTGCCAGGTAAGGTCTTGAGTAAGACTCAAGGTCCGGCTACGGCAGATGAAAGAGAGAGGATGAGCAAAATCCCCTATGCTTCGGCAGTAGGCTCTATCATGTACGTCATGCTGTGTACTAGACCGGATATCGCACATGCTGTTAGTTTGACCAGCAGATATCAAAGTGATCCAGGGATGGAACACTGGACAGCGGTCAAGAATATCCTGAAGTACTTGAAAAGGACTAAGGATATGTTTCTTTGTTATGGCGGTGACCAAGAGCTCGTTGTAACCAGTTACACCGATGCAAGTTGGAACACCGACCCTGATGACTCTAAGTCTCAGTCTGGGTACGTGTTTATATTGAATGGTGCGGCAGTAAGCTGGAGCAGTTCCAAGCAATGCACGGTGGCGAAATCTTCAACAGAATCTGAATATATAGCGGCTTCAGAGGCTTCATCGGAAGCGGTATGGATGAAGAGGTTCATTGTTGAGCTTGGTGTGGTTCCTAGTGCATTGGACCCGCTAGTCATTTACTGTGACAACACGGGTGCCATCGCCAATGCAAAGGAACCAAGGTCACACAAGAAGCTGAAGCATATCAAGCTGCGTTTTCATTCGATTCGCGAGTACATCGAAGATGGTGAAGTAGAGATTTGCAAAGTACACACGGATCTGAATGTTGCAGATCCGTTGACTAAAGCTCTCCCAAGGGCAAAGCATGACCAACACCAGAATGCCATGGGTGTTAGGTACCTTACAATGTAATCAAGATTATTGACTCTAGTGCAAGTGGGAGACTGTTGGAGATATGCCCAATAGGCAATAATAAAGTGGTTATTATAATATCTTTGTGTTTATGATAAATGTTTATATAACATGCTATAATTGTATTAACCGAAACATTGATACATGTGTGTTATGTAAACAACAAGGAGTCCCTAGTAAGCCTCTTGTATAACTAGCTTGTTGATTAATAGATGATCATGGTTTCGTGATCATGAACATTGGATGTTATTAATAACAAGGTTATGTCATTAGTTGAATGATATAATGGACACACACCCAAATGAGCGTAGCATAAGATCAAGTCATTAAGTTCATTTGCTATAAGCTTTCAATACATAGTTGTCTTAATCCTTCGACCATGAGATCATGTAAATCACTTACACTGAAAGGGTACTTTGATTACATCAAACGTCATTGCGTAAATGGGTGACAATAAAGGTGGGATTAAGTATTTGGAAAGTGTGAGTTGAGGCATATGGATCAACAGTGGGATTTGTCCATCCGATGACGGATAGATATACTCTGGGCCCTCTCGGTGGAATGTCATCTGATTAGCTTGCAAGCATATGAATAGTTCATAAGAGATCACATACCACGGTACGAGTAAAGAGTACTTGTCGGTAACGAGGTTGAACAAGGTATGGAGATACCGATGATCAAACCTCGGACAAGTAAAATATCGCGAGACAAAGGGAATTGACATCGTATGTAAATGGTTCAATCGATCACTAAGTCATCGTTGAATATGTGGGATCCATTATGGATCTCCAGATCCCGCTATTGGTTATTGCTCGGAGAGGAGTCTCGACCATGTCTGCATAGTTCGCGAACCGTAGGGTGACGCGCTTAAGGTTCAATGTCGCATAAGTAGATTCGGAATATGAGATGGAGTCGAAGTTTTTGTTCGGAGTCTCGGATGGGATCCAGGACATCACGAGGAGGTCCGGAATGGTCCGGAGAATAAGATTCATATAAGGGAAGTCATTTTTCGGGGTTCGGGAAAAAGTCCGGTGTTTTGACCGGAGCTTCTAGAAGGTTCTAGAGGGCCACCAGTGGGCCCACCACCCCGGGAGAGGCCACGTAGGCGCCACATGGCATGGTGGGGCCTCCCCACTATGACATGTGGGCCCAGGCCGGCCTACCCCTTGGAGATAAGATCTATCTCTTAAATTTAAATGGTTTAAATCTAGAGATAAGATCTATCTCTAAAATAAAGTGTTTAAACGAAGAGATAAGGGGAAGGCTTGAGGGGGAAGAAAAGTCTCCCCCCTTGGCCGGCCAAAAGGGATATGTGGGGCCCAGGGGGAACCCTAGGCCGACCCCTCCCCTATATAAAGAGGGGAGGGGGTGGCCGGCCATTCACCCCATCCACAACCCTAGCCGCCCCCTCTCTCTTCCACCTCCATACGCTGTGCAGGCTTAGGCGAAGCCCTGCAGCAATTCTTCTCCACCACCACCACCACGCCGTCGTGCTGCTGGGATTCCGTGGAGATCTACTACACCTCCGCTGCCCGCTGGAACGGGAGAGGAAGGAGCTTCATCGACACCGTACGCGCGACCGAGTACGGAAGTGCTGCCGGATTGCAGCACCGGGACGATCGTCTACACCAACAACGAGATTAATCTCATAGGCTTTGGAATCTTCGAGGGTTAGTCTCATCTCCATCTCGTTGCTTAGATCTAGTAGATTAGATTTTGGGTGTTCCATAGATTAGATCTGTTGGTTTTATTCGCTTTGCGGTAGGAAAATTTTTGTTTTCTATGCAACGAACCCCATCACTTACACGACACTTCCAAACATATTCTAGGTCCACATGCAAGTTTCGCTGGGATTCAACTGCTCCGGAGGTCCCCCCCCCCAAACAGCGGTCTACGGGCCCCGGAATCTACCAAGTTTATCGCCTGAAAGAGAGGAATGTCACACATGGGAGCTATGCCTTGCACCATTTTGTGAATCACACCTTCCACCACACTTCACACATATCCTAGGTCCACATGCAAGTTTTGGTGCCATTCCGGTGCTCCGGCGGTCGTTCCCCCCCGAAAACGGCGGTCTGCGTGCCTCGGGGGGTCTACCCCCCTAGATTTCACCGCGCGAGGTTCCACCAACATACTTTTTGATAGGTTTGGTTTTGGTTAGTCCATATACACATGGAAAGCAAGGTTTGGCACCATTTGGCACATTATAGCCTCCGGTATACCCGCAGCGGGACACTTCAGCCTACAAGTCGAGGAATCTTCCAAGTGTTATCGCCCGAAAGAGGGGAATGTCACACATGGGAGCTATGCCTTGCACCATTTGGTGAATCACACCTTCCACCACACTTTCACACATATCCTAGGTCCACATGCAAGTTTTGGTGGCATTCCGGTGCTCCGGCGGTCGTTCCCCCCAAAACGGCGGTCTGCGGGCCTCGGGGGGTCTACCCCCTTTTCACCGCGCGAGGTTCCACCAACATACTTTTTGATAGGTTTGGTTTTGGTTAGTCCATATACACATGGAAAGCAAGGTTTGGCACCATTTGACACATTATAGCCTCCGGTATACCCGCAGCGGGACACTTCAGCCTACAAGTGGAGAGGAGGCGCACGACAAAGTCGGGGGCACGGCAAAGCCCCCCAGCGCACGGCAAAGGAAATCGCACGGCAAAGGCGGGCGCAGCGCACGACAAAGCTAGGTCGCACGACAAAGCCTTTGCCGTGCGATTTTCGCTCGACGCACGGCAAAGGTTCCTTTGCCGGCCGGATCGTTGCCGTGTGTTCTTTGCCGTGCAAGGCCGCACGGCAAAGCCTTTGCCGAGAGGATTTGGGCCTTTGCCGTGTGATATTGGGGCACGGCAAAGAACAGTTCTCCCGTAGTGAGATATTGTGTTGGCAAGGTCTTTACCTTGAGCCATCTAGATTTTGATATCCTATTACAGTTAGTGCACTAGTCAATTCAATTAAGTGTTCGAATCGGTGAAAAAGGAGACTAGGCAATAGTCTGACTTAAAGCTTTAACGGATTACTTGCAGCAAAAAACTTTAAGGTGCAAGTAGTATGTACTTCAAGCCACTTTTGGTATATTGTATACTCTGACATGTTTGTGTGTTGTATATGTATGTTCTGACTTGATGTCTTGACTGTCGGCTTGTATATATGTTGTATCCCTAAAATACACAATGCTGGCAAGTAGCTAGGACAGCAAGACACACCTCTGCTTCTACATGCTGCAAAAGCTGTGCATGGACTGATGCACGTACGATACTCTTCCAAAATTCGCAGATCATGTCGTGCATGCACGCACGGACACGATATGACTTGGGACGTTGCTTAGGCGGCCAGGCCAGGGTCAACCCTAGATGCCGGCCTGCGAGGGCATGGTTCGCGGCTGCATGCACGCACACAGCACAGCACAACAGGCCAAGCCAGCGCGACGAGCACTGTAACGCAAATTAGCAGTGGCACGCGTACATGCACGACCACGACACCAGTAGTAGCAGTAGAACCGTAGACGCCCAGCTAAGCTACGCTAGCTAATCGCCAGAGCACGCACGCAGCGCGCATGCACGGGGCGGATCGGAAGCCTTGCCTTCGTCGATCCTGCGCCTCATAAATTCCGGGATTGGAGCCTTCTCCTTGTTGTGACATGCATGGATGCATGGGGATGCACGCAAGCTGGAGAGAGCCAGCCGAGGCATGCTCTGCTCGTCGCCGCCGGCCGTGCATGGGGAAACGCGACGGCCGGGGGACAAGAAGATCGGGGCCTTGTCCCCATGCACGATCGGAACCCTGAAAAGTTGTATCGTCCATCTCTGCCAAAAGGCTCTCTTTTTGTTCAGCCCTGGCTACGACGGCCAGATCCACCCGGCCAGAACCTTCCCGTACCCGGCTATGTTTGGCTCCTAGCCAGACTTTGCCACACTTTTCTTACCAAGCTAGGGCAAAGCCACAAAAGGTGCGAAGAAGAATTTGGTCGTAAAATGACCTTTCTAGCATGTACGGGACATAGAGAGTTCATGCATGACCCATCCATTTGAACCATATGCTTTGAGATTTGCACAAAAAACAATCTTTTGCATGCATTTACTAGCTGACCACTCTCTCCCTCACTCTCTCTCGCCCACACTTTTAGTTCTAAATCCTAGCTTTAAAAGAGCCAAATTAAAAGTTTGCTTGAACGAGTGCATTTACTTCGATCAAATCTTGAAAACAAGCCCAAAATTGACAAAATTTAAACACCGAATTCCGAAACATCATGAAATGTTATGATTGGCAATGAAACTTGTTTACCAGTTTTTCATCGATATATTTTTTTGGTCTGAACTTAAGTTATTTGCCAATTATTTTTGCAACTCTAATGAACCAATTTTGAAACGTGGTGAAACAAATTGTTTAAAAAAAATATTTTCATCGGGTTTCATTATACAAATCTAAACTGTGTTTCAAATGTAATTTTCAAATATTGTCAAAATATATTTAATATCGGTATTGTTTTGAAGTTCTATTTGATAAAAACCCAAATATTCAAACGGTTTTAAAACTAAACTTGTGGTTTAAAATCTACATAAATTTCAAGCTTCCACTTAAGTGACAAAAGAAACACAAAAATAACAAAATCATGAAAAGGGGAGGAGAGAATGTGAGGCATGCACGGGATATTCCGTGCATGCTAGAAACGCCATATTTTTTCGCACTTTTCTTAATAAGTTGTTGCATGCCATAAAAAGCACGGTGAAGAAATTGATCATGTAGCAAGTTTTGGCAAATCTACTTATCTATGACAAGTGCGACATTCTGCTAACAAAGTGTGGCATGCCATAGTTGGGGTAGTGAAACAAACAATAGACACACTCGCGACAAAGTTTAGCAATGTGTGGCCATGAGCAAAATATGACCTTTTTCGTCGCACAGTTTTGTTAATTCTAGTTTGAGATAAAATTAAGTCAGAGCCTAGGTAACTTTAGAATCACGAGATTAGCATTGTGATTTGTGTCGTCTTTCTACATAATTAGCAATCTAAGAAAAATACATTTGTGTCATCTGTGTACATATGTACTCCCTCCGTTTGAGATTATAATGATACAGTGCCAATTTGATATGACTATGAAAGCCAATTAAGCACTATTATTAATTAATGGATGCACCAATAGTTTTCACAGACATGGAAAACGATACTAGAGAAAAGAGGTTAAATGTTGGAGGGAATACCGTGCATTGGCGGATTAAGAGAAATATACATTCATTACTCACGAGAATTAAGACAAATAAATAAGATAGATCTTATAGTCCCCTTATTTACAAAAGCTTTTTCGCTTTATAATCTCATACGGAGGTACTCCCTCCGTTAGGGATTTGAAAGATAGAGGGCCAATTCGCTGAGACCAAGAAAATCAATAATCTTCCATTATTAAGTACTATATACACTAATAGTTTCACATGCATGAGAGAAGAGAGAGATAAATAAAAAAATATTGGAGGAATGCAATTCCTAACAATATATGAGAGATGGCTTACAATTCCTAACAATTTTAAAAATCTCCATGGCCTTATAATTCCTAACGAAGGAAGTAGCACTCCACACGTGTGTTGGTCAAGAATGCAAAGAAGTCATATTTTTGGTGTATTCGCCCATATATGAGGGTGATTACTGAAGCGACCCAAAGAGAAGTGGCCATAGAGTAGTAGAAGTTTTTTTTTTTGAAACGGGGCAAAACCTTTGCCCCAATCAAGAAGTATGTGCGACATTTTTTGTCAAATGTTTTTCAACTATTTGAAATATGTTCAAAATCAATTTTAAAAATGAGGAGCTTTTACTGCTGGGAGCAATAACTCCGCGTCCCTTTGCAACGTATGTGAAGTCGTGGCCACACCACCCCGATAGCATGTGATAGTAGTAGCATCGATTTAATCTCTTAATATTCATGTACACAAGTACTCACTTCGTCCCACGAAGGTTGTCTGAGATTTATCAAAAATTTAGATGTATATAGACACTAACTACCATCTAAATACATCCAAATTTTGTCAACTTTCAGACACTTTCATGGGGAGGACGGAGTATTATTTCTACTACAGAAAGAAGAGCAGTTTGTCACAAAGAAACCATGGTTCGAAATTGCGATGTTCTTGCAGCGAACAGGAATGCATATTTTAGAAAGCATTTCCGGAGAAATTTAGTGCCCTAGCGTCGCCAGCGAGTTCTTTTCCCCGATCGGTACAGCACGAGCGCGCTGGCACGGCCAGCACCGTAGGTTCGGCTTGGGCACGGTGCGGAAACAAAGTTAATGGCGGCATGCAAACATGCATTGGCTGGAAGAGCGAGCAAATGATGAGGTGATAAATACCCACGCACGCAGTTACCAACACTGCCCGGCGTCCATTGGGCACTCGCGCATGGCTGGGCGGCTATACCACTGCAGCTCCGTTGATCGCGCCCCGTATTCATAGCTCACCTCCGCCCGAATAATTACAGTACCAGAACACCCCAATTCCCTTTCCCTTCCATTCCACGAACCACCACGCTCTCTTACTGTGTTCCTGTCCAACCAGCTGCGTTGCAGAGCCTTGTATCCCCTCGTTTTGGAAAAATGAAAGTAGAGGGTTTGAAAAGATGAACAAAGTGCCCATGCTTGATTATATGTAGCCGCTGCTTAGATCATCAGTGAGATGTTCTTACCTCACCAAGGATTTATTGACAAATTTGTCAATCAGTGAAGATGGTGTTGGGGCACATGAGGCTATGCACGTACGACCTCACAGCCCACCAGCCTATGTTAAATATAAATTTCGAGGATAGATTTAAGCAATAGATATGTAACAAAAAAATAAACATACACACAAGTGACACAAGGATTTATGTGAAAAACCTCATCAATGTGAGTAGAGAAAAAATCAAACCTGTTCACGAAATCTTCACTATGAGCAACGTAGGAACATATTTTCCTCTAGAACATCTAGAAATTCCAACACACTTCAGCTCGTTGCCCACCGGCAACAACCACAAGAGGCAACATAAAAGAAAAGAGATATCATAGATTTTATCCCCTTCGGTAATGAGCAAACTTTCCTTAAACCGAAGATCCAATCAACACCAAATTTGGTATACAAGCAAACATATGAGTTCCTGGCATACTGACGAAAAAAATCATCTCAATCGAACACCGTTTTTCTACCCAAACTGTTCGTCTCCCAAAACTGTTCAACCTCAACAATTCGAACTGATAAAACCGCTCTCAAATCCGATTCATCATTGACCCAAATCTCGAACCAGCTAATCAGAGCAAAGTACTCAACGTAAGCAACAATCTCTCAAAATTCGAAACCAATCCAAGAACGTTTGAGCTTCCAAACATCAACTTGAAGACATACCGGCTAGATCTTAAAAATCTAGAGATAAATCACATCTCATTCTTTTTCAACTCTTTCTAGATCACTTGGTTGTGGTGTTCTAGTGTGTTCTCTCACCCTCTCATAACAGCATCCATGTTCGGGCTGGCTTGTTGCGCTCTCCAATGTAGCTAGGGTTTTCTCCTTATCTACCTTTCCGGGAGGCAACACAACTGTTGAATGTGAATGTTAATCAACGGTTGACACGTGTTTAACTTTCTGGACTGATGTTGGGTTGTCAGCACACCTTAATGTGGAGAGACATGGCCCGTCAAACTCCGCCTCCCGACATCATCGACCGTCTTACTACCTACCGGCAGGCATATGCGTTGACAACTAGACATTTGGGATTGCGGCACAAAACATTTGGGATGACCACAACAAGACACTTGTGATGACATGGTTAACATTGAAGCTCGATGACTTCATGTTTACTTTGCAGTAAAGGATCTTCCAAGGATGGTCGAGATGATCAATTTTCAATGGAGAAGAAAATGATCGACTGCTCCCACTAATGCTCAACCTTCAACATCCAAAAATGTTTAGTTAATTTAGAGAATTAGATTAGTTTAGCAATATATATGAGATTTTTTGAGTTTTATATATGAGAATTAGATTACCAATAATCTATTTTGTAGTAAAAAAACTAACAATTAACTAAGACTCTAAGAGTGCACATGTAAATAAAAGAAAACTCCACATATTCATTCCCTTCCAAACACAAGAGCAGGTTGCCAAAGAAAAAAGACTAAACTGTTCTCAGAGAAGAAAGGACAGAAACAAGACAATGGCTGATCCAATACACCACAAGTCATGATCGAGTGGACCGTGGTTTATTTGGACCTTGCCCTTCCTTCCCTTGTCCCTCACTCCCTCTATATAAGCCACGGGCGGCTCATCATATCCCTCACACTCAGAACACACCGATCCAAGCACAGCACAAGCGCACACATAGAACACACAGAGCTAGCGTCAACAGCATGGACGTTGACATGCACGCGCACCGCCACCGGGGCAAGCGCTCCTCCTCCGCCGCCGCCGCCGGCTCCCCGACCGCCATGCAGTACCGCGGGGTGCGGCGCCGGCCGTGGGGCAGGTTCGCGGCCGAGATCCGCGACCCCATGTCCAAGGCCCGGCGCTGGCTGGGCACGTACGACACCGCCGAGCAGGCCGCGTGCGCCTACGACGTCGCCGCGCGCTTCATGCGCGGCCCCAAGGCGCGCACCAACTTCCCCGTCACCCCCGCCGAGACCTTGCCGTCCGCGCCGGGCTACTGGCCGTGGGCCCAGCCGACGGCGCGTGCGCCGCAGGCGCCGCATCTCAACACCTTCATCCTCCACAACCTCATGAGCTCCTCCCCGCACGGCTGCGTCCTGCTCCACCACGCCGGCCACGGCCACGTCCACGCCCGCCCCGATCCCCCTTCCCCGACGACCCCCACTCCACCACCGCCGCCTCCTCCAGCCGCGCCGTCCTCCCCTACCGTCACCGTGGCCTCGCTTCCTCCGGGAGCGGACGACGGCGAGTGGGACTGGGCCGGCATCCTGCAGGGGCGAGACCCGCCAGAGACGGGGCTGCTGGAGGACGTGGTGCACGGGTTCCACGCGAGCAGGCGGCACCGCGACCAGGTCGGATTGGACGCCGCGGTCTACATCGCCGAGCCGGCGTCGGATTGGACGCCGCGGCCGGAGGCGTTCGGCGGCCTGTCCGAGGAAGGCTACGATTGCGAGTTCCCGATGGTGTCGCAGGGGCTCCTAGAGGACGTCATCCAGTACCCGGCGTTCATGCATGTCGTGGCAGCGCCGTCCACCATGGGCCGCAGCCGCTGGCCCTGATGTCTCCGGCCGCCCCACCCGCTATAGTGCATGCGATGTGCGCTCAAGGTTCTGCATGCAATCATCGGAGAAAATTGGTCGATTTGGCTTCCAAGATTGCTTAGTCTTTATATATATGCCTCTATCTAATGAATCATTCTAGTGTGTAGTACTAGTACTAGCTAGGTCGTCTTCTGTTGATCTGGTAGCTAGGTAGCCAATGCAAAGAGATTACGCTTATAGAATCTTGGTCCTGTTTTGTGATCTTGGTGAATTTGGTGCCATTCCTGTTGCCTGTGCGAATTTTCTACATTTTGGAGACCTTTCTCTTTATTGTGTTTGCAAATTTTGGGAGCATATTGTAGCGCATTTCAATGTCTATATTCTGATGCAAACAATGGTTGTGTTTTCTATCGATTCAAATTTGCGCCTGCGCATGCATCCGTCCAGCTGATTTCCCACGATGAATGGTAACGCACGCCACCAGCTCTCGATCTTTACCGCGTCCAATGTCTCCCCTTGGTTTCAATCGACCAGCACGGCGTCACTAACCGTGCGGCAGAGCTAGGCCGATTTACGTCGTGTACGGCAACGGCGCGCGTCCGGCGAGCCGTCCGTGCAACTGCAAGGGCGCACCGAACGCCGGCGTGCGCACGCGCGGCGTTCATGAGTAAAATGATTTAGTCGGGTATCGAATCGATGCGACGTTGTGTGCCCGTGTGAGCTATGGGATCGAAACATCTCTCGCTGAACACCGGCGCGCGTTAACTGCTCCGGTGAGAGCCAGTTCCGTTACTCTCCGAGCAAAAACGCCTTTGCGCTCACAAGTTAATGCGGGGAGAAGTCGATGCACGCCCTACTCCCATAAGTTTCCATCCTGTTATTTTCTCCCATAATAACAATTATTAGTAGGGGTATTTCATTTTAATTGTTGCCAGGGGCGGAGCCAGGATTTGGACATAGGGGGGCGAGCTGAAAGCATAATTTTTTTGCAAAGCCTTTTGACACATAATAGATGATCGTACTTGATTTTTTCGATTAGGTTCATGTGAGACATGTATAATGAACTTATATTTGAGCCATAAATTATATCAGGTTCAAGACTCTTTCCGTAAATTATAGTGTTGCAAGAAATTATAAATTAGTTGCTTTATTTGATACAAGCATTTAACAATCATTTGTCAAATCTTATAGTACTAACTTAACAAAGTGATTAGATGGTGAAATATTGCACTGAAGATCCATTAGTATCTTACAACGTGTGTACTGACTAACGGGACTACATGGCTGTAATCCGTCGAGAAAAACTAGTGGCAGAATGTTCAAATCGGTGTACCTCTAAAATTGGGTGCTTAGTGCTACGGATGCCTTCGACGAACTGGACGGCGCAGCTCCGGGGGCCGTGGCATACAGCATCAACAGCGCGCGGCTAGGACGGTAGAATGATCATTTGGCAGTGTGCTGATCTGGGTGGTCTTGTAGCGCCCGGGCTGCAGTTTGCGAGCTGGAGCGGCGAGGTTGCGGCGGCTGCAGCGAGCCCTAGCAAAGGTTTTTTTAGGGTATCTACTAGCTAATCCCGTGGGGCGAATGAACGGACGACGGAATCATTGGCTTCGGTCTAGGCTTGATGCCTCTCGATGGTAAGCATGCCAGAGCCCAGATGGGCTCCTTTTCTGCATGCTGGGCTTTGATGCGTACTCAATAATAGATTATTAGTAAGTTTGGGCCTAAATACTGAATATCTACAGCCATTAGAGCGTATACAAGCTGACTTCCTGCTGGTAGTATACGGCACGAAACCTTGAGGGGGGCCGATCGTTGGGGGGGGGGGGTCTAGCCCCTGCTCGCCCCCTGTCTCCGCCCCTGATTGTTGCTAGAAATGCCTTTCAACTCTTCTCTCATAAGAACTGTCTTTCACTAGGGAAAAAAAAGCCTTTGCCGTGTGGCACGTCGTTGCCTAGTGTAAGCGTACGACAAAGAAATCTTTACCGTCCGATGGCACGAAACCGCATGGCAAAGAATTACGGCATGGCAAAGAATGAAGAAGACGCACGGCAAATACCTCAGGACGGCAAAGACCCTTCAGGGCGCACGGTAAAGAAAATGTCGACGGCAAAGTCGTATCAAGGCGCACGGCAAAGCCGCGGAGCACGACAAAGCACAAAAGTCATCGCCGTGCACGCCTTTGACTAGTGTTTTTAACAAACGCACGGCAAAACAAGCCTTTACCTAGTGTAAGCACACGACAAAGATGCAAAAACTGGATTTCTTCAAAAGGCGTGGCGTGGTATAGTTATAAACAAACGAACACTTAACCCAGTGGCAAGGTTGCACGCTTTCCCTACTCTGCGTTTTAGGTCGAATCCTAGATCGACCGGCCACCAGTTTGGGGCCTTTTTTTTTAGATAAAACATGTTTGGCACACGGCAATGAAGCGACCTTTGCCGTGTGGCGTCGCACGGCAAAGCTTTTGCCGTGCAACATTGGTGAGCCGCCGTCGATGGCATTGTCGTGCGGCATCGCACGGCGAAGCCTTTGCCGTGCATATAGGGCACTTTGCCGTGCAAATAGTTGCACGGCAAAGTCTTATTTTCCCGTAGTGTTTTACCATGCACGGTTTAATTCTGTTTCACCACAATACAATCTAACACCGATTTCGTGAAACGCGATAAAACTAGGTGAAACTTGGTGAAACCATGCAGCCAACATGAATCTCAAAGCAACAAAACAACGATAGAAACACGAATGTGGCCTAGAGTAGACGGTAGAATCGTCGCGTTCCTCTTCTCGGTGTTTAGGCTCATCTCCACTTCGTTTTGGTTTGCGGGATCTATAAACGCACTAATAAAGAACACTATAATTGGATACCATGGAGTGTTAAATTCTACACAAATAAAACTGAAATATGTACAAGAATATATGTTATTTGGTTGCACCACAGAAAAACAAAGATTTTGTTTTCTGAATAATTAGGTGCATGCTTTAGTTATCAACCGGAACAAAGAAAATAAATCATGAGGTTAGACTCAACGGAAAAAATCCTTTAAATTTTTTAATGGTTTTCATCTTACAAACCTACAGGTTATATGAAAGAAAAAACACCTAATAGAATCCTCCAAAATTTACATGAACTTCCTTTTAACCAAAAACCCCCTTACTCATGTGATCAAAAACATAATTTGATTAAAAACATGGGCACACTAATTTTTCATTTTCTCGATCTTCATCTATATTTTCCATGAAACAAACATATTTATAAATGGAAAGTGACACGATAGGGACCTTACGTAGTATTTTCATACCGATATCATTAGTAGAGTTCAAAAGAATGAAGCAAAGTGAAAATGGAGGAAATTTTTCTTTGATCTAAGTTTAAAAGAAAAACAGTAAGCATTTTACTATCTACTCTGATCTCCTTTTCGGATTCCTACGTGTCAAGAATGCCGAGGTATTTAGTGGCATAATAGTATCATAGCTATATTTTCAATGTACTTTGACATTGATTTCACAAATTCATTAGGATCCCATTGTTTTTACCTTCTCCTAACCACCCAATTTCACAAAAAATCCTGATTTCAGAAATACCTAATTTCAAATCATACATTACTCCCTCTATTTTTAAATACAAGGCCACTTTCTTTCTTGAGGTAAACCTTGTACTAAATGGGGCAACCAAATATAAGGTGCATGTCAGTCAAAACTATATCATTATCTGATGCACATTTCAACTAAATTACCAATGATATATTTTTGAGCGACATCCTAGGTATTTTGCTTATGTGCCACCCTATTTAATGTTGATAGGGAGTGATGTGGTATCTTAGCAACTGTAAGATACAACACTTGCATACGCTCATAAGAAAGAGACATCATTAGCCCAATCACATGCATGAATGAGCCTAAAGTTATTAAATATAGATACAACACTAAGAAACAATGCATTGAATCACATGTATCTTAAGAAACACCACACCTATTATGATAAGAGCATCCACGAAAATGGAAAAGATGGCACCTAATACACAATGGTTTTGGTGGCAAATGGCTAAATTTTCTACAATGTGTAGATTGCCAAAAAAAAAACTACAATTCTCTCTCCTTAGCTTTACATGGCCCACAATAAAGAGAGACACTAGAAATAGGGGAGAGCGAAAGACAATTTAGTTGTAGGCGCATCTGCCATAATTTTTGGCTGGGCAATACCCTCCACATTGGATAGAATCAATGTCAAAAACAAAATTCACTATTTGAAACTACTATTTGACAGTGTGACTATGGATGCTCTTAGGCTTGTTATACACAAAAGTCTGCCATTGAATAGAAATGCATACACAAATAATAACGCCAGAGGTGGATATTGGTCGCATACTATGATTCATCTACAAAGTCGGTTCTAGCTTTTGATAAGATGATATCATAGCATTGTTATCACCAGATTTTGGCCAAATCAGGAGATGGGCCGTAATTGAGATGGGCTTGAAGAATATACACGTGGAGCGTCTCTGAAGCGGCCTTGCACGAAGAGTTTGGGCTAGATTGCCCGTGTATCTGTATTTTATAGTAGATTGCATCTTAGTTTAGAATTAAAAGATAGAGTTTAACCCGTACACGGTTAGGTGTACGTTCGAATTAGAAAGTCCCTTAGACTATCAATATGTACCTAGGGTTATTGAGAAAGGAGGACAATCACGTTCACAACAAACACAAACCAGGCGCATCGCCACCCCTTGTTTCGAGGGTTTCTTCCGGGTAAGCATCATGCTGCCTAGATCGCATCTTGCGATCTAGGCAGTACACGTTTATTTGTTATCTTGTGTTGCTCGTGCTGAAGCGTTGTTGATGGTGAGTAACACTATTTATCGTAGATGTTTTGGGGCTTGCATTGATGCTTTTCTTATACATATTTGCTTAGCTATGCCGTCCCTCGATATCTAGCTGCTCTTATACCTATCTAGGTGTAAGGGCAGCACCTTGCTTGTTCGTTGTTTAGTAGATCCAATCTGTTATAGTTGATCCTTGTTCCTCAAGGATTGGTTTAATATCCGTATGGTTAGGCCTTGCAAACAGGTTGAACGATCCGGTAGTGCGTAAGGTATGGTTTATTAGTCCTAAGAGGGATTGTTCCGGGAATTGACTTAATGTTGGTTTTTAGGCCTCTTTTAGGGTTAGTTTTCCATTATCTTTCGTGTCTATTAGGCTCAAATACGCGTAGGATGTTCCGATCATGTGGTGAAAACCCTAAACTGTCGTGGATTGGTTTAACATTGTATTGATCAAGCAGGATCCCCATGTCATCGTAAACCCAACGTGAACCATGGGGCGATCGGCTCTTTGAGCCGATCCACAGGGCAACCTGAGAGCCGATCGGGCTCGTATTTAATGTTTACGTGTCTACCATGCAGGAGACTAATCAAAGCAATCCAACACCTTCCGACCAGGTATAGGTCAGGTGGCACGCCCGCAACCGCCGGACGTGTGCCGGAACATTGCGGGACGACGTCGAGAGACCAGGGCCCACCCGGCAGTCTTGGCAGCCTCCCGGCTCTTCGTGTTGCTTAACCACTGCTCGCCGGTGGGTTTGGCAGAGCAACATATTCTGGCACGCCCGGTGGGACACTTTCTATAGCAACCACGTCAACACCTGCATCCAAGATGGCGGACGAACCGATCAAGTACGAAGATCTGCCTGCAGAGCACAAGAAGAAATATGATGAGCTCAAGGCCATCTTCGAAGCTGATCTCATCGGCTCTTTTGAGAAGACCCGTTCGCACGGCATTAGGTTCAAAGGATTCCAACCCGAAGGCGTGTTTGAGGGACTAGATCTGTCTCTTCCTTCGGAGGAACGTACCAGAGCCCTGCGCCAGGAAATTAACTATGCTGTGGCTCATTCTCTACATCGGCATTCTGAGAGCCTGGCGAATACTCTTGAGCGTGTTGCGCTTCGTGTGGTTCAAGAAATCATGAAGCATCAGTACTCTCCGTCGGGACCTGCTCTAGGGACTCACCAGGGAGAAATACCGTTCTACACTAGGCCACCACCATTCACGTTGGCAGCTCCACAGCAACAAGGTTCACCGGCGTACGTCGTCTACAAGGTTGGAGGTGATCCAGCGATTACCAATTCCTGTTTGAGCCGCCCAAGGAGATCCCACATGGATACGTGTGCACATACGTGCCGGGCTGCACAACTGGTCACATACGAACCAGATTACAGCAGGAGGGATTGCTGGAGCAGGAGGCAGTTCTGGAGCAGATGCTAAGAAACAGGCGTGGCTAGCTAAATATGCCACCGGAACGAGTCATGAAAGCTCAACCTCTGCAACTCCTACTGTGGATCAGATCAGTGCAATCTTGAGAGACCAGTTCGGTATCCTGCCGAAGAAGAGAACAATCGGCTACTCCAAGCCGTATCCCAACGAGTATGACCTGATCCCACTACCGCCTAAGTATCGGCTCCCTGACTTCACAAAATTCAGTGGATCAGAAGGGTCTAGCTCAATTGAGCACGTGAGCCGATATTTGGCACAGTTGGGCATGGTCTCAGCATCGGACCAGCTACGTGTGAGGTTCTTTTCGCAATCTCTCACAGGTCCAGCCTTTGGGTGTGATGGCGTGTAACTCACACGTTCGTTGGGAACCCCAAGAGGAAGGTATGATGCGCACAGTAGCAAGTTTTCCCTCAGAAATAAACCAAGGTTTAATCGAACCAGTGGGAGCCAAGAAGCACGTTGAAGGTTGATGGTCGCGAAATGTGATGCGGCGCAACACCAGGGATTCTGGCAACGTGGAATGCACAACAAAACAAAGTACTTTGAAGCAGTGGGGTTGTCAATCTCACCGGCTTGCTGTAACAAAGGATTAAGCGTATCGAGTGGAAGATGTTTGCAAAGAAAGTAGTAAAACACAATTGCAGTAGATTGTATGCTATGTAAAGAATAGGACCGGGGTCCACAGTTCACTAGAGGTGTCTCTCCCATAAGATAAAAGCATGTTGGGTGAACAAATTACAGTCGGGCAATTGACAAATAGAGAAAGGCATAACAATGCATATACATGATATGATAAATATAGTGAGATTTAATTGGGCATTACGACAAAGTACATAGACCGCCATCCAACTGCATCTATGCCTAAAAAGTCCACCTTCAGGTTATCGTCCGAACCCCATTCAGTATTAAGTTGCTAAGCAACAGACAATTGCATTAAGTATGGTGCGTAATGTAATCGACAACTACATCCTTAGACATAGAATCAATGTTTTATCCCTAGTGGCAACAGCACATCCACAACCTTAGAACTTTCTGTCACTGTCCCAGATTCAATGGAGGCATGAACCCACTATCGAGCATAAATACTCCCTCTTGGAGTTAAAAGTACAAACTTGGCCAGAGCCTCTACTAATAACGGAGAGCATGCAAGATCATAAACAACACATAAACAATAGATTGATAATCACCATAATCATAGTACTCTCTATCCATCGGATCCCGACAAACACAACATATAGTATTACAGATAGATGATCTTGATCATGTTAGGCAGCTCACAAGATCCAACAATGAAGCACAACAAGGAGAAGACGACCATCTAGCTCTGCTATGGACCCATGGTCCAGGGGTGAACTACTCACTCATCACTCCGGAGGCGACCATGGCGGTGTAGAGTCCTCCGGGAGATGAATCCCCTCTCCGCAGGTGCCGGAGCGATCTCCGATCCCCGAGATGGGATTCGCGGCGGCGTCTGGAAGGTTTTCCGTATCGTGGCTCTCGGTCTGGGGTTTCGCGACGGAGACTTTAAGTAGGCGGAAGGTCAACGCGGGGGCCACACGAGGAGCCCAGGGGGTAGGGCGCGCGGCCGGGCTTGGGCCGCGCCTGTCCCTGGCTGCCTCGTGGCCCCACTGTTATCTCTTCGGTCTTGGAAGCTTCGTGCAAAAATAGGACCCTGGGCGAAAGTTTCGTCCAATTCCGAGAATATTTCCTTACTAGGATTTGAAACCAAAACAGACAAACAAACGGCTCTTCGGCATCTTGTTAATAGGTTAGTTCAGAAAATGCATAAATATGACATATAATGTGCATAAAACATGTAGGTATCATCAATAAAGTAGCATGGAACATAAGAAATTATCGATACGTTGGAGACGTATCAGCATCCCCAAGCTTAGTTCTGCTCGTCCCGAGCAGGTAAAACGATAACACAGATAATTTCTGAAGTGACATGCCATCATAATCTTGATCATACTATTTGTAAACATATGTAATGAATGCAGCGATCAAAACAAAGGTAATGACATGAGTAAACAAATGAATCATATGACAAAGACTTTTCATGAATAGTACTTCAAGACAAGCATCAATAAGTCTTGCATAAGAGTTAACTCATAAAGCAATAAATCAAAGTAAAGGTGTTGAAGCAACACAAAGGAAGATCAAGTTTCAGCGGTTGCTTTCAACTTATAACATGTATATCTCATGGATATTGTCAACATAAAGTAATATAACAAGTGCAATATGCAAGTATGTAGGAATCAATGCACAGTTCACACAAGTGTTTGCTTCTTAAGGTGGAGGGAGATAGGTAAACGACTCAACAATAAAAGTAAAAGAAAGGTCCTTCAAAGAGGAAAGCATCGATTGCTGTATTTGTGCTAGAGCTTTTATTTTGAAAACATGAAACAATTTTGTCAACGGTAGTAATAAAACATATGAGTTATGTAAATTATATCTTACAAGTTGCAAGCCTCATGCATAGTATACTAATAGTGCCCGCACCTTGTCCTACTTAGCTTGGACTACCGGATCTTCGCAATGCCATGTTTCAACCAAGTGTCACAAAGGGGTACCTCCATGCCTCTGTACAAAGGTCTAAGGAGAAAGCTCGCATTTTGGATTTCTCGCTTTTGATTATTCTCAACTTAGACATCCATACCGGGACAACATGGACAACAGGTAATGGACTCCTCTTAAATGCATAAGCATGTAGCAACAATTATTATTCTCATATGAGATTGAGGATATATGTCCAAAACTGAAACTTCAACCATGATTCATGGCTTTAGTTAGCGGCCCAATGTTCTTCTCTAACAATATGCATGCTCCAATCATTAAGGTGATAGATCCTTGTTGACGTCGAAACCCACCGGCGGGCGTGACGGGTCAACACCGTAGAGCCGGGAACAACTAGGGCTGCGGCTGGCCTCCCTCAGAGCGACGGCCCGCAAAGCCTCCTGGTCGCGCGCCGATGCAAATTGCAAGGCGTGCCACCTGACCTATACCTGGTCGGAAGGTGTGGATGATGCCTCGCTTAGTTTCTGCAGGGCACACACGTACACATTAAATACGAGCCTCGATCGGCTCTCGGGTTATCCTGTGAATCGGCTCATGGAGCCGATCCACCCATGATTCGTCCAAGGTGGCCGAATATATGGTGGTCCTGCTTGATCAAGATAAAGCATATGAGATCCACGACGATTTGGGGTTTTCACACATAATCGGATCATCCTACTCACGATTGGGCCTCGCGCTCACGGTGATCGTAAGCCAATCCTAGACAAGGCCTAAAAACCAACACGAGTTGATCCTCGGAACATCCTGTCTAGGGCCAGCAAACTACACCCTACACGCCGCTGGATCCTCCAACCCTTTGTAAGGCCTAACTATTGCGGATGTTAAACTAATCCTTGATGAATCAAGGAGCAACCGTAACGGATCAGATCTACTAAATAAAGATCAAGCGGGGTGCCGCCCCTGCACCCATGATGAGGTACAAGGACGGCTAGATGCGCAAGGGTTGCACTACGACAGCATATGATACTAAGAACAATGCTAACCCTAACACATCTATGATAACTACGTTGCTCGCCATCAAAAAGGCTTCAGCAAGCGCATGAACAACTAGGCAGGCTCGTGCTGCCTAGATCGCGAGATGCGATCTAGGCAGCATGGTGCCTACCGGAGAAACCCTTGAGACGAAGGGGTTGGCGATGCGCCGAGATTGGTTTGTGGTGAACGTTGGTTGTTGTCTATTCCATAAACCCTAGATACATATTTATAGTCCAGCGGACTTTCTAATGTGGGCGTGCACCAAACCGTGCACGAGATAAACTCTAACCTCTACGCTAAGATGCGATCTAATATGTTACAGATACATGGGCAATTTAGCCCAACTTGGTATAAAAGACCGATTCACGTATTTCTTCCATGCACATCCATCTTGATCGCGGCCCACCTCTGACTCGGTCAAATTCCGGTGATAACACATGCCCCCCTGGTTTTGATGATGATAATTGCAAAACCATATGCATTCTTCGAAGGGTCATGTCGTGGAAGAGCCGTCGCAGTTTTCTTCATGATGACGCCTTGCCTCCTAGTCTTCTCTGCATGACTTGGTGATTCTGGCACTACGTCCTCGGGAACTGCTTAGGTATTAAACCACGTATTCTCCCTTTATCTAGCCACTACCTGTGGCTTCACCGTCGGCGCACCGAAAAAATCCTCCTCCACCGCCATGACCTCCTCTTCGTCTTCTTCCTCATCAGGTCTTTCCACCCAATCCTCCACCTCCCGCGAGCCAACGCCTGAATGGGGTCCACAGGAGGCCCATGCGGCCGACATCCGCCGCGCCATAGCCGACGGGGACGAGTCGACCCACGACTCCTTCGTTTGGTCTGAAGACGACCAATCTTTAACGGACGGGGAGAGTGACCTTCGCTTTCTCGCTGTCGGGCAGTCGGAGGAGGAAAGCGACGACGATGGCTTCTCCTGGGACGGCTATTCCTCCCCTGAGGAGGTGAAGGAAGAGGAGGAAGATACCACCTCCTCCGACGAACCGCCGGCCAAGCGTCTATGCCCCTGGGCGGGCAACATCTGCGACTTCGACAGCGACTATGGCGACGCTAGCGAAGAAGATGAGGACAATGAAGGTCCCGCCGGTGGTTTCTCCAGCAGTGAGGACGAGCCGGCCGGGAGCAGCGCTGATGATGGCGAGGATGAGGACAGCAGCGGCCCTTAGAAAGGATAGAGCTAGGAGCGGTAGATGGGACAACATTCCTCCTAGCAACTCCCTTTGAGAGCAATCGGCTCTTTATGTAAGAAATCTCTGCTTATCAATGAAGAAGTTCCCCTTTAACTTGATTTTGCCGATTTCTTTTATACTGAGTCCGCCGATTGTCAATCCGGTAGATGCTTAATGAGCCGATGGCAAAGCATCAGCTTTCAAATGGATTGCAAAACAGATCGATCTGATTGCCTTCTCAGATGTCGACTTGCAGTCCATGGAATTCAGACCCAAACCTCCAATCGAACAGGTCCGACGCGCAGCTTTGAGACCCAAAGGCCTTTAGACTTTTAACATCATCCGAATATGATGTTCGTCCTGATAACAAAACTCCTGGGTTAATGCTCCCAGGAAAGCCTGACGACCTTGACGTTGAAGCTGACACCTCTGCTCAACAAGTGTTTGCTCACAGCTTTTCCAGCGATGTCGCACTCCTGTGCCGCAACGAACTGGCCTAAGGTCTAACCACTGATGACGGCCCCCTCCTTCAAACTCCTCCCGTCAACCCTGGTGGTTTTACTTTGCAAGAACCCTCTCGTTCAGCATGGTTATGACGCAGAGACAGCCAATCTCAACACCACGGGCTCGCTGCCCCCCGAGCCTCAATCAAGGCGAGAGTAAAGTTGCACCAGCTGCATTGGGCCACTACCAGCCCCTCTACTGTAGTGCAGCATCAGCCGATTCTGACCGAATCGGTTGTCAACGGCAGAGAACTTCCCAGGTGAGCTGCCCCCCAAGTCTCTTTGGTCCGATGAGGCAACCTTTGGTGAAAATGAAGTTCAATCCAACTGGATGACCGCCGATTGTTCTCGTGATCCTAGACTGTTCTGCACATCCATGCTGTTCCTAATGTTTGGTCAGGGTTGTGATCCTCAAACCTGTCGGCAAGCCTCAACACCTTAAACGAGGAAAAGGGCCGTCTTGGACGCCCAGACTGATGCCTCTGTCGATGCTGCCGAGCTTGAAGTCTTGCTAAAGGAATTGGAAGTCGTTGAAGAGAGGGCCCGAGTCGCCAGGCAATCTCAATGAAGGGCCTGCTCTGGTTAGGCTTCCGCTTAAATCCCTTGAGTCGATGGCCGTGCATCGGCTTTGAATCCTTAAGTCGATGACTACGCATCGGCTGTGCTCAAAAATTTCTGTATTTTCGATTTTTATTAGCCGATCGATTCATGAATCGGCTTCCCCTGGGTACATCCTTCGTGGCTTTGTACCTTCTTCGTGTATATGCCCCCTGAGCCGAATCTTTCAAGCGATTGAAGATATCGGCTTTTCAGCCAATTCAAGCTTTCCTCGCCACTCACCATGCGAAATAGCACATCAGTAAACAAGGGTGGTGCGAGTAATTTCAGCCGATCGCTGGAATCGTCTTCCCTTGTAGTCGTCGATCCGACTATTTACAGAATGTTGAGATTTCGAAAATCTATGGCAACGCGCCACCGGCCATCCTTTTTCTCCACAGGTATTACGTTGGAAATCCTTTCAGCGTACCTGCATGGCCTGATGAACCCGGCGTCCAACCACTTCGTGATCTCCTTCTTGACTTCCTCAATCTCTTCTAGCTCGTCAGTCGATGTAAACCCATACCCCAGCTTTCCATCGCCTTCTAGGTCAATGCTTTTCATCGTTTGGGGCCGATCGTGTGGATCGGCCTCCTCTTCGCCTTTTCCGCGGGAGCGACTGCTCTCGGGCTTATCCTCGCAATGGCGATCTGCGAGCCCTGCCCTATTGACATCAGACGAGCCACCTGGCTCGCGTCTTATGCAGTGGCTGAGATCGACCATGTTGACCTCCGGAAACGGCTGCGTGTCAACTTTCATGGCAAACTGATCGAAGAGTAACCGGCCTTGCTCTATCGCCATCTGAATCTGTCCGCGCAAGGCTTCGCAGTCGTTGGTGGCATGGGTGAACGTGTCATGCCATTTGCAGTATGGTTTGCCGGTCATCTCTTGTAACGTGGGGATTTTGTGGCCGTCGGGTAACTTCAGCTGTTTTTCCTTCAGGAGCCAATCAAAAATTTGCTCCGTTTTGCTCAAATCGAAGTCGAATCCTTTTGCAGGCCCTGGTTGCTTTGCCCACTTGCAGGACACGGGTTTTGCCCCCCGGGTCCACTCAGCACTAGTGAACTCCTGATCTCTTGCAGAACCTTCATCTTTGTCCTTCTCGATCAGGGTGACGCGCTTGTACTTGTCCTGGTACAATTCTGGATGGCGCTGTTCATATGTTGTCCACTTCTGACCATGTCTGTCTACCGATGCGTCTGCATCGGCATCAGTCGATGCCTGTGCATCGGCTTTAGCCTGTTTGGGGCGCCATACCTTCTTTGGCGGGCGCGCCTTTGTCTCCACTATTTGCTGGATTTTCGCGGCCAGATCGGGCCGCGCTCTTCTCAACATGTACAGTGCGTACTCGGCTTCTTCCAAGCTTCGGGGCCGGCACCCGGCGCTCTTGAGACTGGCGAGTCCATCGGGGTACCACCTTGGTTGGTGGTACCTATCTTCTTCTCTATCGACTCCTCGATGTCTTCTTCTTGAGATGTCTCAGTCCGTTTGCTCGAGGTGGGAGAGGTCCTAGACGTTTGAACACTGCAACTTCGTTCGTCCTTCTCCTTCGTTGTTTGCATTGCCGATTGTTGGTAATCGGCTCATTCCTGAATCCCAGCAGTGTCTGAAGAAGGGACAGTTCCAGTGCTTGTCCATGTTGTCTTGCTCCTTTGACCTCCCTCCGCGCGACGTTCGTACCCGTCGTCGTTCCTGTCATGCTGACGATACCCCCTGTTTGCATTGGACCGACGATATTCTTCATCGTCGTCGTCGTAGCGGCGACGTCGGTCGTGCCGCTGTTCATATTTGCTGAGGAGACGCACGGATAATGGGCGTGGATACCGCATGCTTCTCACCTCCTCCTTGGCCAGGTATCGTTTATCGTCGTCTTGGGGCCGGTCCCGTGGAACGGCCTCCTCTCTCTCTTTGCCACGAGAGTGGCTGCTCTGCTTTGTCCGCGTCATGGCGAATCACGAACCCTGCCATATTGGCATCGAAAGAGAACCCTGGTTCCCTTATGGAGTGGCTGAGATCGACCGTGTTGACATCGGGCCACGGACGTGTGTCTCCGTCGAGCTTGATGCCGCGCGAACGGGCCTTCCCACAGGAGCCGACGAGTCCGGTTCCGAGGACCGCCTTGACCGGAGTGCTTCCCGCCATCTCAGATGTAGATGGCGATGTGGTTGATGTTGAGGATTGTCCCACCGGGCGTGCCAGAATGTGTTGACGTCAGAAACCACCGGCGGGCAGTGGTGGTCAACACCGTAGAGCCAGGAACAACTAGGGCTGCGGCTGGCCCAGTCCCTCAGAGCGACGGCCCGCAAAGCCTCCTGGTCGCGCGCCGATGCAAATTGCAGGGCGTGCCACCTGACCTATACCTGGTCAGGAAGGTGTGGATGATGCCTCGCTTAGTTTCCTGCAGGGGCACACACGTACACATTAAATACGAGCCTCGATCGGCTCTCAGGTTATCCTGTGAATCGGCTCATGGAGCCGATCCACCCATGATTCGTCCAAGGTGGCCGAATATATGGTGGTCCTGCTTGATCAAGATAAAGCATATGAGATCCACGACGATTTGGGGTTTTCACCGCATAATCGGATCATCCTACTCACGATTGGGCCTCGCGCTCGCGCACGGTGATCGTAAGCCAATCCTAGACAAGGCCTAAAAACCAACACGAGGTTGATCCTCGGAACATCCTGTCTAGGGCCAGCAAACTACACCCTACACGCCGCTGGATCCTCCAACCCTTTGTAAGGCCTAACTATTGCGGATGTTAAACTAATCCTTGATGAATCAAGGAGCAACCGTAACGGATCAGATCTACTAAATAAAGATCAAGCGGGGTGCCGCCCCTGCACCCATGATGAGGTACAAGGACGGCTAGATGCGCAAGGGTTGCACTACGACAGCATATGATACTAAGAACAATGCTAACCCTAACACATCTATGATAACTACGTTGCTCGCCATCAAAAAGGCTTCAGCACGAGCAACGCATGAACAACTAGGCAGGCTCGTGCTGCCTAGATCGCGAGATGCGATCTAGGCAGCATGGTGCTTACCGGAGAAACCCTTGAGACGAAGGGGTTGGCGATGCGCCGAGATTGGTTTGTGGTGAACGTTGGTTGTTGTCTATTCCATAAACCCTAGATACATATTTATAGTCCAGCGGACTTTCTAATGTGGGCATGCACCAAACCGTGCACGAGATAAACTCTAACCTCTACGCTAAGATGCGATCTAATATGTTACAGATACATGGGCAATTTAGCCCAACTTGGTATAAAAGGCCGATTCACGTATTTCTTCCATGCACATCCATCTTGATCGCGGCCCACCTCTGACTCGGTCAAATTCCGGTGATAACACCTTCAGACAAGACGGACATGCATAGCAACTCACATGATATTCAACAATAGTTGATGGCGTTCCCCAGAAGCATGGTTATCGCACAACAAGCAACTTAATAAAAGATAAAGTGCATAAGTACATATTCAATACTACGATAGTTTTTAAGGCTATTTTGTCCCATGAGCTATATATTGCAAAGGTGAATGATGGAATTTTAAAGGTAGCACTCAAGCAATTTACTTTGGAATGGCGGAGAAATACCATGTAGTAGGTAGGTATGGTGGACACAAATGGCATAGTGGTTGGCTCAAGGATTTTGGATGCATGAGAAGTATTCCCTCTCGATACAAGGTTTAGGCTAGCAAGGTTATTTGAAGCAAACTCAAGGATGAACCGGTGCAGCAAAACTCACATAAAAGACATATTGTAAACATTATAAGACTCTACACCGTCTTCCTTGTTGTTCAAAACTCAATACTAGATATTATCTAGACCTTAGAGAGACCAATTATGCAAACCAAATTTTAGCATGCTCTATGTATTTCTTCACTAATAAGTGCAAAGTATATGATGCAAGAGCTTAAACATGAGCACAACAATTGCCAAGTATCACATTATCCAAGACATTTTACCAATTACTACATGTAGCATTTTCCAATTCCAACCATATAACAATTTAACGAAGGAGAAACTTCGCCATGAACATTATGAGTAAAGCCTAAGGACACATGTATCCATATGCAACAGCGGAGCGTGTCTCTCTCCCACAAAGTGAATGCTAGGATCCATTTTATTCAAACAAAAACAAAAACAAAAACAAACCGACGCTCCAAGTAAAGAACACAAGATGTGACTGAATAAAAATATAGTTTCAGGGGAGGAACCTGATGATGTTGTCGATGAAGAAGGGGATGCCTTGGGCATCCCCAAGCTTAGACGCTTGAGTCTTCTTAAAATATGCAGGGGTGAACCACGGGGCATCCCCAAGCTTAGAGCTTTCACTCCTCTTGATCATAGTATATCATTCTCCTCTCTTGACCCTTGAAAACTTCCTTCACACCAAACTTCAAGCAAACTCATTAGAGGGTTAGTGCACAATTAATAATTCACACATTCAGAGGTGACACAATCATTCTTTTCACTTCTGGATATTGCATAAAGCTACTGGACATTAATGGATCAAAGAAATGAATCCAACATAGCAAAAGGGGCAATGCGAAATAAAAGGCAGAATCTGTCAAAAACAGAACAGTCCGTAAAGACGAATTTAAAGCTGGCACCAGACTTGCTCAAATGGAAAAACTCAAAACTAATGAAAGTTGCGTACATATCTGAGGATCACGCTCGTAAATTGGCAGATTTTTTCGAATTTTCTACAGAGAACTGTGCCCAGATTCGTGACAGACAGCAATGCTGTTTCTGCGCAGCGATCCCAAATATAACATCAACTTTGACATAGAAACTTGGGATTTCTATTTTCGTGCCCTCGGTTCCTTAGTTGTACTCAGTTTTCCCCAGCTCCTTAGTTTTTCCTCAGTTTTACCCAAACTTTTGTCTGAAACCATCACACGTGATGTAACGGCCAGTTGCCCGACGGTTGACCGTTATCTTCTGACTAGTGGGGCCACGTAGAGCCCGCAAAGACACGTCAGACCATCCATCTTTGTTTGACCGTAAGCATCGCTGTATCCCTGACCAAAACGCGAACGAGTGGGGCTTCGGTATATCGAATGACAAGTGGGGCCATGGCGCTGATACAAGGGGCAATACACGGGTAGGATTAGATTTTTAAATGGAGCTCTACAGCGATGGCACGGAGGAGGTGGCATGCGGGGTGCCGAGATGAGATCGACGTCCACAATGAACTGCATGAGGCGAGACCAGACGCATTAGATAGATATGAACTAGACGCGTTTAACCATGCAAAGAAGAGAAGAAATGGTCGACGACATCGAAGACTACGTCAAAACTTTGACTGACCGTGTCGGACACGAACACGAGCAATGTAGAGAAAACTAGTGTCTCTCCTTTCTGGCGTGTATAGGTGGGTGCTAGGAGAGTGTGGTGGCGAAGGGAAAGACCTCGCGGCGGTCTGTGGCGTCCAGCATAGCGGGTCGGCGTGGCCGTGCCCACAGCGGCGTGCATGCATGTTCGGCATTGGCATCAGCATGTACGTTCGGCATTGGCCTCGGCGGTATCTCTGGTGTGTCAGTGATCGAATGAGGGGACGGGATTGAGGGTGCATCCCGACGTTGACCTAGCAGTGGCGGCGAGCATAGCCGTTCTGACCATGCCGATATCGGCATCGGCATCGTTTGGAGGCTGTGGTGCTCGAATCAAGTTGGGATTTGTTTCTCGTAGGCCAAAATGAATTTGAAACAAGTTTCATGTTGAAGGTTAGGTAACGAAAGTTTGTAACTATCCCAAAATTATACTAGCGCCATGGTGAGGTTCTTTTTGATAGAGCTATACGGTTGGGCAAACTTTTTTGACACTTTTTAGATAGGGTTCCTTGTTGTTACACGTATGGCATCATGTATGGAAAATTTGTGGTCATTTGGAGATGTTCGAAAAAATCACTTTGCTTAAGCGCATGCCGTTTCGTCTCGCTGAAACCAGCTTTTCTAACAAGGTGATTTTTTCTACCTTCTCTAAATAACCTCAAATTTCATACAGCTGATCTTCTATACATAGATAGATAGATTGTTTCGTTTTTACATTTTTCGAACTTTTTATTTCCCTTTATAATACCCAATTGATTTTCAGGTCAAAACCTCGAAAAACAGCATCATGTATGGCATCATTTCACCCTAAATTTCAAATTTTCTGAAACTTTCCCTTTTAGATATTCCTTGTTGTTATAGGCATCATGTATGCCAAACTTGGTTAGGTCTCACTGAAACCAGCTTTTGTAACAAATTAGGTGATGGTTTATCATTTTTTTTGCGTGAAAAGTAATGGCAACAACAAATCGGTGATGGTTTATCATATTTTTTGCGTGAAAAGTAATGGCTACAACAAATTGTTGATGGTTTATCATTTTTTGCGTGAAAAGTAATGGCAACAACAAATCGGTGATGGTTTATCATTTTTTTGCGTGAAAAGTAATGGCTACAACAAATTGTTGATGGTTTATCATTTTTTGCGTGAAAAGTAATGGCAACAACAAATCGGTGATGGTTTATCATTTTTTTTGCGTGAAAAGTAATGGCTACAACAAATTGTTGATGGTTTATCATTTTTTTGCGTGAAAAGTAATGGCAACAACAAATCGGTGATGGTTTATCATTTTTTGCGTGAAAAGTAATGGCTACAACAAATTGTTGATGGTTTATCATTTTTTTGCGTGAAAAGTAATGGCAACAACAAATCGGTGATGGTTTATCATTTTTTTGCGTGAAAAGTAATGGCTACAACAAATTGTTGATGGTTTATCATTTTTTTGCGTGAAAAGTAACGCCTAAAATAGTTTATAATTTTTAGCGCGTGAAAAATAATACAGAAAACCGCCCTTCAGCATACTTAGAGGGTGGAAGCTAATTAACCGCCAACAGAGAGAGAGAGGGGTTATCCTGCCCGTTCCCTATATCATACGATCAACGGTCGGCGGGCACGATCCGCGTGACATGGGCTAGACCAATCAGGGCGATGATGCACGTCTGCGAGAATTTGTGAAGAGAGAGGGCAAAACTGAGTACTATCAAGAAACCAAGGGCACCTGAGTAGTAAACAGACTAAGGGATTCAAATTTGAGATTTGAAAAATGGAAAATGTGTGTTTTGTACAATGAAACCCATCTTGGCCTACCTCAAACTATTTGCAATACCAATATACATCAGTGTGAGAATTGTGGCCTCATTTAGACAAAGTATGATTTGGGGGAAGCTGTTTTGGGAAGGGCTTGTTGTGGAAAACCATGCACCTTCATAGCTACTAGGTGATTTGAGAAGTGGCAATTTGTGGTAAAACTTGATTTATCTATGATTTATCTATGATTTGAGAAGTGGCAATTTGTGGTAAAGACTCCATGAGTAAGTGCCACTCTTTTTAGGATTTTTTTGCACATTAAATGACTCATTTAACTAGTTAATCCCATTTGTTGACTCTCTGTTGACCAGCCACTTGAGGGTAAAACTGAGTATATTGCACTAGCCAGTATTAGCACTCGAGGGGAAAATTGAGCACACAAAAAATGCTAGTATAAGACTCGAGGGTATACCTGAGTATATCTAAATTTCCAGGGTTAGACTCGAGGACACGTGCAATTGTTGACGCGTAGACGCGGGTCGCGGTGGAGAAGTCGAGACGTGCAATCGTGGACGCGTGTCGCGTTGCAGAAGTCCAAGACGTGCAGACGTGCACCGGTGCACGCGTAGGACGCGGGTCGCATTAACCACCCCTCGCCTTTATAGACGCCTCCTCGCACTCTCTCTGTCACTCTCACTCGCTCACGCATCGCCAACTCTCTCACGTCCCATCATCTTCTCCAAAGCAAAAACCCTCTCCCTCTCCCTCTTCCTCTTCCTCCGCCGTAGAGATGGACAAGGAGAATGCCAATCCCATCGTCGAGGTGGGCTCAAAGCGCGACGCCTCCATCTTCGGCGCCGTCCCCTCTACGGACGACGACGCCTCCGCCGCCGCCGCCGCCGCCGGTGCATCGGACGCTGCTGCCGCCGGTGGCAGTCAGATCCCGGCGGGATGGGTCGACCCCTACGACCCCGTGCCGTACGTCCCGCCCCCGAACCCCTACGACACCTCCCTGGAGGACCCATGGAACGAGGTAACTACGGTTTGCTTCCTTTTTTGTTCCCCATTCCTTTTTGAACCCTATTTTTGCTGGTGTAGATGGATCTGTAGATGGATGAGTATTGGGCTAATATTTGCGCCGATTTTATTCCATTTTGTTTTGATCACTTCTTGATTTCGTTTAAGATTTGGGGTTCGGCTGTTCGGTTAATTTATGCAAGTAATATTGGATCTCAATCAGTTAATTTATGCAAGTAATCATGGGATCTCAATCAGTTATTTTATGCACTAATCAAAAGATATCAACCGTTTAATTTTGCAAATAATCTCGAATGTGTTCAAGTTTAGATCTAGTTCAGATCTAGAATCTGTTTCTTTGCCTATGATGAATGGTTGGGCACAAATTTTTACAGGGAGGGTTCAGCGAACCATTGCTGTGTACAAATCTGTTGTGCATGAGCTTTAGTTCGCTAACACCTTCCCTGTAGATATATAATCATGTCCACTCTAACTGAGGCTGACTCTGTTTTTCTTAACTTTGTTATCATGTACGTTAGTCATCGTTGCAACTCATTCACTAGTTTCTGTTTGATATGGATCAGATGTCTGGCAGCGACGTCGGCAGCGACGAAGAGGAGGAGGACGTCAAGACTCGCCAGGTGCTGCGGAGGCTGCAGGTCGGCCAGTACATCTCCTACTTCGCCAAGGAGGTGTACAGGTGCCCCTTCTGCACCAGGAGACTCGGCGCCACGGACTTCAACTGCCTCGTCACGCATGCTGAGAACATCAGCAACACCTTCCCCAACGTCGGCACGACGGTGAACGTCCACTCCTTCCGCGCCAAGCACAGGGCGCTCGGCATGCACCTCCGCAGCTTGCAGCGGGTGGAGATCTCCGCCGGCCGCATGCCTCCGCTCAAGCCCAAGGCTCCCAAGGGGAGCAAGAGCAACAAGTGGAGGCAGAGCCAGATGGGGTAGGCGGAGTCCCTGGACGTGTGCTGCTGCTGCTGCTGCCTCCTAGTTTGTTGTTGGGATCCCTTTGTTGTTAGCTAGGGATCCCTTGTTGTTATGTTAATATGATGGTGCTGTGAAGAACCTGTTACTATGTTGGCTGCTGTGTATGCAGCCTATTATCTATCCATATTATCTAGGGATTATCTATCCCTAGTCTACTATATTTTGTTGGCCGTACTTAGTTTTCTTGATTTACTATGACTGTGAATTTATCGTACATTATCCTGGAGATTTGCTTCTAGATTTAACTACATACATATGGACCAGAGGGAGTACTAGATTTGCTGCCATATTGGGCAAACAACGAGGGCCAAAAGGCACAAATAATTGAAGAAAGTCAGAAATGCAAGCTTCTCTAGATTTTATACTAATTTGGTGAAAAGGACAGAGAGAAAGAGGGGAAAAAGGTGCACTTAATAATGCCAATTTTGGGCCGAGAGAGACAGAACCCAGCTCCTGCTCACGTGCAACCAAACGCTTCTCGTCCTGTCCCACGCGGTCCCTTTCTACCAGCCCCACGCGACGCGGCGCCCCACACGACGCGGCCCCACACGTGACAGAACGGTCAACTAAACGGGAATCCTGCCGTCTGAGTTGCTTCTGCGGGTTTCAGACAAACGTTTGGGGGTAAAACTGAGGAAAAACTAAGGAGCTGGGGAAAACTGAGTACAACTAAGGAACTGAGGGCACGAAAATAGAAATCCCTAGAAACTTTACTTGGCACAAAAACATGATAAGGAGAGGTTGCTACAGTATTAAACAACTTCCAAGACTCAACAAAACAAAAAATTGCTGTAGTAAAAACATGGGTTGTCTCCCATAAGCGCTTTTCTTTAACGCCTTTCAGCTAGGCGCAGAAAGTGCAAATCAAGTAACATCGAGAGTAGAAGCATCAACATCATAACTTGTTCTAATAATAGAATCAAAAGGCAACTTCATTCTCTTTCTAGGGAAGTGTTCCATACCTTTCTTGAGAGGAAATTGATATTTAATATTACCTTCCCTCATATCAATAACAGCACCAACGGTTCGAAGAAAAGGTCTTCCCAACACAATAGGACAAGATGCATTGCATTCGATATCCAAAACAACAAAATCAACGGGGACAAGGTTATTGTTAACCGTAATGTGCACATTATCAATCCTCCCCAAAGGTTTCTTTTTAACATTATCGGCAAGATTAACATCCAAATAACAATTCTTCAATGGTGGCAAGTCAAGCATATCATAAATCTTTTTAGGCATAACAGAAATACTTGCACCAAGATCACATAAAGCATTACATTCAAAGTCATTGAATTTCATTTTAATGATGGGCTCCCAACCATCTTCTAACTTTCTAGGAATAGAAGTTTCAAGTTTTAGTTTCTCTTCTCTAGCTTTTATGAGAGCATTTGTAATATGTTTTGTAAAGGCTAAATTTATAGCACTAGCATTAGGACTTTTAGCAAGTTTTTGTAAGAACTTTATAACTTCAGAGATGTGACAATCATCAAAGTCTAAATCATTATGAGCTACAGCAATGGGATCATTGTTCCCAAGGTTGGAAAAAATTTCAGCAGTTTTATCACAAGCAGTTTCAGCAGTTTTAGCAATTTCAGGCAGTTTTGTACGCTTTGCACTAGGAGTAGAAACATTGCCAACACCAATTATTTTACCATTGATAGTAGGAGGTGCAGCAACATGTGAAGAATTAGCATTACTAGTGGTGGTAATAGTCCAAACTTTAGCTACATTATTCTCTTTAGCTAGTTTTTCATTTTCTTCTCTATCCCACCTAGCACGCAATTCAGCCATTAATCTTATATTCTCATTAATTCTAACTTGGATGGCATTTGCTGTAGTAGTCATCTTATTATCAATATCATTATTAGGCATAACTTTCAATTTTAAAAGATTAACATCAGAGGCAAGTCTATCAACTCTAGAAGCAATAGTATCAATTTTATCAAGCTTTTCCTCAACAGATTTGTTAAAAGCAGTTTGTGTACTAATAAATTCTTTAAGCATGGCTTCAAGACCAGAGGGTACACTCCTATTATTGTTGTAAGAATTCCCATAAGAATTACCATAACCATTACCATTAGCAGAAGGATATGACCTATAGTTATTACCAGAGTTGTTCCTATAAGCATTGTTGTTGAAATTATTATTTTTAATGAAATTCACATCAACATTTTCTTCTTGAGCAACCAATGAAGCTAAAGGAACATTATTTGGATCAACATTAGATCTACCATTCACAAGCATAGACATAATCACATCAATCTTATCATTCAAGGAAGAGGTTTCTTCAACAGAATTTACCTTCTTACCTTGTGGAGCTCTTTCCGTGTGCCATTCAGAGTAATTTATCATCATATCATCAAGAAGTTTTGTAGCCGCCCCCAATGTAATGGACATAAAGGTACCTCCAGCAGCTGAATCCAATAAATTCCGCGAAGAAAAATTTAGTCCTGCATAGAAGGTTTGGATGATCATCCAAGTAGTCAGTCCATGGGTTGGGCAATTCTTTACCAAAGTTTTCATTCTCTCCCATGCTTGAGCAACATGTTCAGTATCTAATTGCTTAAAATTCATTATGCTACTTCTCAAAGATATAATTTTAGCGGGAGGATAATATCTACCAATAAAAGCATCCTTGCATTTAGTCCATGAATCAATACTATTTTTAGGCAAAGATAGCAACCAATCTTTAGCTCTTCCTCTTAATGAGAAAGGAAACACTTTCAATTTAATAATATCACCATCTATATATTTATACTTTTGCATTTCACAAAGTTCAACAAAATTATTGAGATGGGCAGCATCATCAGAACTAACACCAGAAAATTGATCTCTCATGACCAGGTTCAGTAAAGCAGGTTTAATTTCAAAGAATTCTGCTGTAGTAGCAGGTGGAGCAATAGGTGTGCATAGGAAATCATTATTATTTGCATTTGTGAAGTCACACAATTTAGTATTTTCAGGGGTATTCATTTTAGCAACAGTAAATAAAACAAACTAGATAAAGTAAATGCAAGTAACTAATTTTTTTGTGTTTTTGATATGGAGAGCAAGACAGTAAATAAAGTAAAACTAGCAACTAATTTTTTGTATTTTGATTTAGTGCAGCAAACAAAGTAGTAAATAAAATAAAGCAAGACAAAAACAAAGTAAAGAGATTGAGAAGTGGAGACTCCCCTTGCAGCGTGTCTTGATCTCCCCGGCAACGGCGCCGAAAAAGAGCTTGATGGCGTGTAACTCACACGTTCGTTGGGAACCCCAAGAGGAAGGTATGATGCGCACAAGTTTTCCCTCAGAAAGAAACCAAGGTTTAATCGAACCAGTAGGAGCCAAGAAGCACGTTGAAGGTTGATGGTCGCGAAATGTGATGCGGCGCAACACCAGGGATTCCGGCGCCAACGTGGAATCTGCACAACAAAACCAAAGTACTTTGCCCCAACGAAACAGTGAGGTTGTCAATCTCACCGGCTTGCTGTAACAAAGGATTAAGCGTATCGAGTGGAAGATGTTTGCAAAGAAAATAGTAAAACACAATTGCAGTAGATTGTATGCTATGTAAAGAATAGGACCGGGGTCCACAGTTCACTAGAGGTGTCTCTCCCATAAGATAAAAGCATGTTGGGTGAACAAATTACAGTCGGGCAATTGACAAATAGAGAAAGGCATAACAATGCATATACATGATATGATAAATATAGTGAGATTTAATTGGGCATTACGACAAAGTACATAGACCGCCATCCAACTGCATCTATGCCTAAAAAGTCCACCTTCAGGTTATCGTCCGAACCCCATTCAGTATTAAGTTGCTAAGCAACAGACAATTGCATTAAGTATGGTGCGTAATGTAATCGACAACTACATCCTTAGACATAGAATCAATGTTTTATCCCTAGTGGCAACAACACATCCACAACCTTAGAACTTTCTGTCACTGTCCCAGATTCAATGGAGGCATGAACCCACTATCGAGCATAAATACTCCCTCTTGGAGTTAAAAGTACAAACTTGGCCAGAGCCTCTACTAATAACGGAGAGCATGCAAGATCATAAACAACACATAAACAATAGATTGATAATCACCATAATCATAGTACTCTCTATCCATCGGATCCCGACAAACACAACATATAGTATTACGATAGATGATCTTGATCATGTTAGGCAGCTCACAAGATCCAACAATGAAGCACAACAAGGAGAAGACGACCATCTAGCTACTGCTATGGACCCATGGTCCAGGGGTGAACTACTCACTCATCACTCCGGAGGCGACCATGGCGGTGTAGAGTCCTCCGGGAGATGAATCCCCTCTCCGGCAGGGTGCCGGAGGCGATCTCCTGAATCCCCGAGATGGGATTCGCGGCGGCGTCTCGGAAGGTTTTCCGTATCGTGGCTCTCGGTACTGGGGTTTCGCGACGGAGACTTTAAGTAGGCGGAAGGTCAACGCGGGGGCCACACGAGGCCCGGGGGTAGGGCCGCGCGCCGGGGGCTTGGGTCGCGCCGCCCGTCCTGGCCTCGTGGCCCCACTTTATCTCTTCGGTCTTCTGGAAGCTTCGTGCAAAAATAGGACCCTGGGCGAAAGTTTCGTCCAATTCGAGAATATTTCCTTACTAGGATTTCTGAAACCAAAAACAGCAGAACAGCTGGCTCTTCGGCATCTTGTTAATAGGTTAGTTCCAGAAAATGCATAAATATGACATATAATGTGCATAAAACATGTAGGTATCATCAATAAAGTAGCATGGAACATAAGAAATTATCGATACGTTGGAGACGTATCAGGGTGGTACGCCTCGTTGTCACCAGATTCGGTTCGAACATGGAAGAAGCTGGAAGAGCAGTTTCACATAAATATCATTCAGAAGCTACTGAAGCTGGCATTGCCGATCTGACTCAGGTGCGGCAAAGGCGGAGAGACGGTGTCGAATACATTCAGCGTTTCAGGACTGTCAAGAACCGATGTTATTCGGTTCGTTTATCGAGAAGAAGCGTCGATCGATAGCAGGCCTCTCAGCGCCGCTCAAGGATCTGACGTTCCAAGCAGACTATAATTCACGGCGCACATGGTTCGAAATTGACATCGTATGAACAGCGCCACCCAGTTGTACCAGGACAAGTTCAAGCGCCCGGTCGCCCTGGTCGAGACAGAAGAAGATGAAGACTCTGCAGAAGATCAGGAAGTCGCCGTGGCTGAATGGGCTCGGGGGGCAGTACCCGTGTCCTGCAAATGGGTGAAACAACCAGGGCCTGCAAAAGGGTTTGACTTTGATTTAAGCAAAACGGAGCAGATTTTTGATTTGCTGCTGAAGGAAAAACAGCTGAAGTTACCCGAAGGCCACAAAATCCCTACGTTACAAGAGGTGAAGGGAGACCATACTGCAAATGGCATCACACGTTCACCCACGCCACCAACGACTGCAAAGTATTGCGCGGACAGATTCAAATGGCGATAGAACAAGGCCGATTACTCTTCGGTCAGTTTGCCATGAAAGTTGACACACATCCGTTTCCTGGCGTCAACATGGTGGATCTCAGTCACTGCATAAGACGCGAGCCAGGTTTCTCGTTTGATGTCAACATGGCAGGGTTTGTAGACCGCCATGGCAAGGATAAAGCAGAAAGCAGTCACTCCCGTGGCAAAGATAAAGCGGAGGCCGATCCACGCGACCGGCCCCAGTATGATGACAGACGGTACCTGACCGAGGAAGAAGTGAGAAGCGTGCGGTATCAACGACCACTCTCCACGCATCTCCTTAACAAATATGAGCAGCAGTATGACCGACGTCGGCGCTACGACGTAGATGATGAAAGATATCGTCGGTCTGATGCAGATGACAGGAAGTATCGTCGATATGATAGAGACCACGAAGGGTATGAGCGTCACGCTAGAAGGAGGTCGAGAGAGCAAGAGGACATGGATAGGCATTGGAACTGTCCTTTCTTTAAACACTGCTGGGACTCAGGAATGAGCCGATTGCCTACAATCGAGAACTGCCCAGAATGTAGACAGCAGAGGAAGGGAACAAATGAAGTTTCAGTGTTCAAGCGTCTAGGGCCTCTCCCACCTCAGAACAGACGAGCTGAGCCATCTCGAGATGAAGACTTCGAGGAGTCAGATGAAGAAGAAGATAGATATCACCGGCCACGGTGGTGTCCTGATGGACTCAGCCATTCCCAGAAGCGTAGGGTGCAGCGGCTACGAAACCTAGAAGCCGAGGCACAGTCTGTACACGTTGAGAAAGCACGGCCTGATCTGGCCGTGAAAATTCAGCAAACGTTGGAGACGGAGGCACGGCCACAGAAGAAAGTGTGGCGCCCCAAACAGACAAAAGCCGATGCAGAGGCATCGGCTGATACAAACATGGTGTTCATACTCCCGTCAGAGTTTTGTGCTCCAAAAGACGAGGAAGTATCAATGGCACAGTTTGACTGCGGTCCACGGCCAGTCATCTTTGAGAAGCCACGAGAGAGAAGCTACAGGCATTTGAAAGCCCTATACCTGAGAGGTTACATCAATGGGCAGCCTATCAGCAAGATGTTGGTTGACACGGGAGCGGCAGTCAACATAATGCCGTACTCCATGCTACGACGTTTGGGACATTCCAATGAAGATCTGATCAAGACCAACGTCACGTTAAGCGATTTCAACGGCCAAGCGTCAGAAGCAAAGGGTGTTCTGAACGTAGATCTGACCGTAGGCCGAAAGACCGTCCCTACGTCATTCTTCATCGTCGACAGCAAAAGCACTTACGCTGTCCTGCTAGGGAGGGATTGGATCCACGCTAACTGTTGCATTCCATCCACAATGCATCAGTGCATCATACAATGGGATGGAGATGAAGTGGAGGTCGTTCATGCAGATGATTCGATCGAGATCTCGCTAGCTGCCATGAATATTTGGGATGCAAACGACCAAGAGCCGCTCTCTGGAATCAGTTTGGACGGCTGTGAGCGCATCGAAGCTTCAAAAAACGGGGTGAGGCTGGTCTTATCCAAGTCTATGGACGTACGTGGCAAGGCCGATCCCTGCGATCGGCCCCAAAAAATAAAAAGCAAAGATCTTACCTCCAGCATGTCACGTAGCCATAGTAGAGAACCAATAAGTTGTAAACCCTCATTGAGCATTGCAATGAAAAAGGAGGCCGATTCTAGCAATCGGCCAAAATTATCCTCAACATGCCTTTTGCCTGTGTTCAGCATTGATCTAGCAGGCGATGGAAAGCTGGGGTATGGGTTCACATCAGCTGATGAGCTGGAAGAGATTGACATTGGTCCTGGGGATAAGCCACGACCAACATTTATCAGCAAAAAGTTGGATCCGCATCTGAGGGGCCTGTTGATAGCCTTGTTGAAAGAGTACCCAGATTGTTTTGCATGGGATTATACAGAGATGCCTGGGTTAGACAGGAGCATCATTGAGCATCGGCTCCCTCTGAAGAAAGGATTTCGGCCGTTCCAGCAGCGAGCACGACAGATGAAGGCCGAAATCTTGGTGGAAGTCAAGAAAGAGATCCAGAAGATGTTGGACGCCGGGTTCATCAGGCCATGCAGGTACGCTGAATGGATTTCCAATGTCGTACCTGTGGAGAAAAAGGATGGCCGATGGCGCGTCGCCATAGATTTTCGGAATCTCAATAGTGCCACTCCAAAAGATGAATATCCGATGCCAGTAGCAGAGACATTGATCAATGCGGCTGCTGGTCATAAAGTTTTAAGTTTCATGGATGGCAATGCCGGTTACAATCAAATCTTCATGGCTCCAGAAGATATACACAAGACTGCATTCAGAGTGCCAGGCTCGGTGGGCCTGTTTAAATACGTAGTCATGACATTCTGACTGAAGATGGCCGGCGCAACATACCAAAGAGCCATGAATTACATCTTTCATGATTTAATCGGCAAATTGGTGGAGATCTACATCGATGACGTGGTGGTCAAGTCTGTTTCGGTGGACGGACACTTGGAAGATTTGCGACACGTCCTGGACCGAACTAGGAAGTTTGGACTAAGAATGAATCCAAAGAAGTGTGCCTTTGGTGTGACGGCCGGTCAGTTCTTGGGTTTCTTGGTTCATGAACGTGGAATTGAGATCGGCCTGAAAAGTCAAGAGGCAGTGCGAACGATGAAGCCACCCACCACGAAGAAGGAGCTCCAGTGTCTCATCGGCAAAATCAATTTCGTTAGAAGGTTTATCTCCAACTTGTCAGGACGAATCGAGCCGTTCATGGGATTGGTCAAAATCAAGTCTGATGAGGAGTTTCGCTGGGGGGCAGAGCAACAACAAGCATTTGACGATATTAAGGAGTACCTAACGAAGCCACCTGTGTTGGTTCCGCCGCAGCAAGACAGGCCATTCTACATTTACTTGTCAGTAGCTGACACCTCCATCGCGTCAGTGGTGGTGCAGGTCTATGATGGTCTGGAAAAAGTGGTTTTCTACCTCAGCAGAAGGATGTTGGATGCAGAAACGAGGTACCCTGAGATCGAGAAGTTGTGCCTCTGTTTGTTTTTCACCTGTACCAAGATCCAGCACATCTTGCTGTTAGCAGAGATCATCGTCATATGCAAATCAGATGTCATCAAGCACATGCTGTAGGCTCCTGTGTTGAAAGGCCGACTCGGCAAATGGATGTTTGCTTTATCGGAATTTGATATCCGGTATCAGCCTGCGAAAGCAGTCAAGGGACAAGCGTTGGCCGATCTTATTGCTGAACGAATAAACACGGACGTAGCAGCACTATCTGTGCGTGCATGGGCCATGTTCTTCGATGGATCGGTCTGTGAGGATGGTTGCGGCATCGGCGTGCTGCTCGTGTCGCCTCGGGGGGCAACATACTCCTTCTCCATCAGGCTATCTACCCCTTGCACCAACAATGTTGCTGAGTATGAAGCGATATGCAAGGGAATGGAGTTGCTATTGGACGCTGGGGCAGAGGCAGTTGAGATCTTTGGGGATTCCAAATTGGTGATTTCTCAACTCACGGAGGAATACAAGTGTGAGAGCGAGTTGCTCTTCCCATTATGGATACAATGCCGTGAGCTGATGGCACAGTTCAGGTATATAAACTTCAATTGGATCCCAAGGTCGCAAAATACCGAGGCGAACGACCTCGCACAGACGGCGTCAGGATACAAGGACGTAGCAGATGGAGCCGATTTTCAGGTGCAGTTCATGGAACCCGATGATTGGAGAGCCGATATCTTCAATTACTTGAAAGATCCGGCTCGGGGGGCACCTAAACGGATAAGATACAGGGCCATGAAGTACGTCCTGATTGGCGATGACATGTTCTACAGGACTTTGGAAGGGTTACTTCTCAAATGTTTGGGACCAGCCGAGTCCAATCGGCTCTTGCATGAGGTGCATGTGGAACTCACCAATCGGCTCATAAGATGAAGTGGCTGATCAGGCGATCGGGATTTTATTGGCCCACCATGCTTGAAGATTGTTTCAAGTACTATAAAGGATGTCAAGCATGTCAGAAGTTTGGGAGCATTCAGATGGTACCTGCATCAGCAATGAATCCCATCATCAAGCCGTGGCCGTTCCGAGGGTGGGGCATGGATATGATCGGCAAGATACATCCTCCTTCGAGCAAAGGCCATGTATGGGTTCTGGCCATTACAGATTATTTTACTAAATGGGTGGAGGCCGTCCCTATGAAGGCAGTGGCATCATCAGATGTTATCGATTTCGTGAGGGAGCATGTCATTCACAGATTCGGGATTCCCCAGACTATCACGACCGATGGAGGTTCGGTCTTCGTTTCTAAGGAGTTTAGAAAGTTCTGCGAGGATATGGGAATTAAGCTGATCCGATCGTCTCCATACTATGCTCAAGCAAATGGACAGGCTGAAGCGTCCAACAAGAGCTTGATCAAGCTGATTAAGAGGAAGATCGACGAGCATCCTAGACGTTGGCACGAGGTATTGTCAGAAGCGTTGTGGGCTTATCGCATGTCGTGCCATGGAGCAATAAAAACCTCGCCATACCATCTGGTCTATGGACAAGAAGCTGTGTTACCCTGGGAAATCAAGGCTGGGTCGAGACGGGTTACATTTCAGAATGATTTAACTACTGAAGAATATGCAGCCCTGATGAGTGACAACATTGAGGATGCAACGGAACTCAGACTTTGGTCGCTTGAGAAAATCAAGGAGAATAAAGCCAAGGTGGCTCGCGCATATAATAAGAAGGTAAAGCCAAAGGAGTTCCAGGTTGGTGATCTGGTATGGGAAGCTGTATTGCCGTTGGGGACTAAGGACAAAGTGTATGGTAAATGGTCTCCAAATTGGCACGGCCCGTACAAAGTCGACCAAGTTTTAAAGGGTAATGCATACATGCTCGAGCAGTTGGATGGTGTGAAGTTCCCAGTGGCCGTCAATGGCCAGCATCTCAAGAAGTACTTCCCAAGCATGTGGGATGATGAGCAGTAAGATATGGAGGCCGATACACGAAATCTGCCAGTAAAATTTTTTTTGGGAACAGCCGATGCACAGACATCGACTTTAGAATAAAATAGCCGATGCACGGACATCGACTTGAGAACAAAACAGCCGATGCCCAGCCATCGACTTTAGAGTTACAAAGTATTATGGTCAGATATCAAATTACAGTCTGAATTCGAGGAGAGTTTGCTTGGATGTCTGCCTAATTTGGATTTGAATTCGGTCTTATGGGCGTTTGAGGGTGAAAGACCGATACGTTGCTATCGGTTCTTGGTGCGTTGACTTGTTTTGGCAATCGGAAGATTTGAAATTGAACAAATGAAGAATCAAATTGGAAGAACGATTTTCATTGATTCGAAGAGGAATTTTTACAATGAAGAGCCGATGGCTCTCAAAAGATCATCCGATGCCTAATGCACTACTACTACTAGTACTACTGGTAAGTCCCTAATCTATGGGTCGTCCCTGCCCTCATCGTCGCCGTCGTAGCTGACGTCGGCGCTGCTACCGGCGGGCTCCTCGTCGCTGCTGATGAAGCCGCCGGCGGGGGCTTCATCCTCCTCGTCATCATCATCGTCATCGTCATCCGAGCCAGCGCGGAAGCGCTTGGCCGGTGGGTACCCCGCGGAGGAGGACTCCTCCTCCTCCGATTCTCCGCCTCTTCTTCCTCCTCGTCGGAGGAGAAGCCCCCGTCCCAGGAGAAGAGGTCGTCGTCGCTTGCTGCCTCCAGCTCCCCGTCGACGAGGAACTGGAGGTCTTCCTCCCCGTCGGTGAGGGGTTCGTCGTCCTCCGGTTCGACGGAGGAATCCCAGTCCCGCGCGTCCCAATGCTCTGGGGCGCGGGCCTCGTAGATGGCCATCAGGTCGACCTCCGGCTCGAGCTCGCTGGAGGAGGAAGATTGGAAGGATAGGCCGGAGGAGATGGAGGAGGAAGAAGAGTCCATGGCGGCTGAGGAGGGTTTTTTGTTTGCCGATGGCTACTGTGGAGCAAGGGGATGAAGAAGCGAACTGCTCGATGCGGTTAAATAAAGGGGATATATTGGAGATTTAATGCTTGAGCAGTTTTCGAGGATGCGGTGCCAAAACTGACGAATCGTGCAGAAGTTGAGAGGACAGGGTATCATGATGGAAAGATACTGCGACGGTTCTGCTCTGCCACGACATGACCCTTCGAAGGAAAAACAGGGTGGTTTTGAAATTATCATTACCAAAACTAGGGGGGCATGTGTTATCACCAGATTTTGGCCAAATCAGGAGATGGGCCGTAATTGAGATGGGCTTGAAGAATATACACGTGGAGCGTCTCTGAAGCGGCCTTGCACGAAGAGTTTGGGCTAGATTTCCCGTGTATCTGTATTTTATAGTAGATTGCATCTTAGTTTAGAATTAAAAGATAGAGTTTAACCCGTACACGGTTAGGTGTACGTTCGAATTAGAAAGTCCCTTGGACTATAAATATGTACCTAGGGTTATTGAGAAAGGAGGACAATCACGTTCACAACAAACACAAACCAGGCGCATCACCACCCCTTGTTTCGAGGGTTTCTTCCGGGTAAGCATCATGCTGCCTAGATCGCATCTTGCGATCTAGGCGGCACGTTTATTCGTTATCTTGTGTTGCTCGTGCTGAAGCGTTGTTGATGGCGAGTAACACTATTTATCGTAGATGTTTTGGGGCTTGCATTGATGCTTTTATTATACATATTTGCTTAGCTATGCCGTCCCTCGATATCTAGCTGCCCTTATACCTATCTAGGTGTAAGGGCAGCACCTTGCTTGTTCGTTGTTTAGTAGATCCAATATGTTATAGTTGATCCTTGTTCCTCAAGGATTGGTTTAATATCCGTATGGTTAGGCCTTGCAAACGGGTTGAACGATCCGGTAGTGCGTAAGGTATGGTTTATTAGTCCTAAGAGGGATTGTTCCGGGAATTGACTTAATGTTGGTTTTTAGGCCTCTTTTAGGGTTAGTTTTCCATTATCTTTCGTGTCTATTAGGCTCAACTACGCGTAGGATGTTCCGATCATGTGGTGAAAACCCTAAACTGTCGTGGATTGGTTTAACTTTGTATTGATCAAGCAGGATCCCCATGTCATCGTAAACCCAACGTGAACCATGGGGCGATCGGCTCTTTGAGCCGATCCACAGGGAACGAGAGCCGATCGGGCTCGTATTTAATGTTTACGTGTCTACCATGCAAGAACTAATCGAAGCAATCCAACACCTTCCTGACCAGGTATAGGTCAGGTGGCACGCCCTTGCAACCGCCAGGACGTGTGCCAGAACCTTGCGGGACGACGTCGAGGGACCAGGGCCCACCCAGCAGTCTTGGCAGCCTCTCGGCTCTTCATGTTGCTTAACCACTGCTCGCCGGTGGGTTTTGGCAGGCAACAAGCATTAAGTAGTATTTATGCTAGGAAGACGGAAATGTGAGGCAGTGATGACCCACAATTATAGGGGATCGTAACAGTTTTGAGGGAACGAAATTTTTATTCGACCAAGGGGAGGTAAAAAACCTCGCGGTGAATGGATCGTAGCGAACAAGAGGGGGGGTGAATGGGCGCTACGTCAAGTTTTAGTCTTTTTCAATTTTTAGTGCAACGGAAGATAAAGGTGATAGCTTTAGCGATGGGGGTGATCCTACAATGATCCTAGACGAGTACAACAAGCAAAGGAACAACACAAGGTAGTAAGAGTAGGGAGCGGGACAACCGGAGGGCGCGGAGACGAGACGAGGTTTGTTGTCGCAGTTCCTCCCACAATAGGAAGTACGTCTGCGTTGAGGAGGTGCTAGCCTCACACAAGAGGCTAGACGGCCACACCACGAAGGAAGGCCTCACCTTCTTCCTCGAGAGAGCTCCACAAAGGTGCTCCCCCTTCTCCACTAAGGCACCGGTCGAGGCGGTGATTCCTTCACAAGGTTGGGGCGAGCTCCACACCACAAGGAGGCTCCCAACAACCCATGGGGCTAGTACAACACCAAGCTAGCCTCCATGGATGCACTTCTTCCAAGATTCCACTATAGGAACTCTACCACCAAGATCCACTAAGGACTACCACGAATTGGTGAAATTTCTCTCGGTAGAACGATAGATCGGGGTCTCCTCCACCACTCCTCAAAGTATCAGCAAGATTGATTGGGTAGGGAGAGAGATCCACTAAGTTTGAGCTCAGCAACAATGGAGGAGAGAGAGAGAAGAGCTAAAACCGAGCTGGGGAAGAAGGGGCCTTTTTATAGGTGATGCAGCCCCGCCTATCGTCGACGCTACACCATGGCCAAGGAGTCCCCCAAGTGGACCAACAACACAAAACCCCGCCATATATGTCAAGGTGAACTCCTTCCTCTCTATGGTCAATCTCAACACCAACTTGAATGGCATGCTACCTCATGCCTATCATCATTGTGTCTATAGGTACCGACATCGACAAGGACCAAGAGAGAAGGAACCCCCATGGTGCAAGGAAGAAGGAAGAAGAAGGAGGAAAGAAGAGGAAGAAGAAGAGGGAGGAAGAGGCCGGTCAGATCGGGCCACAGACCAGGCAGCTGGTGCAGAGGCCGGTCGGACAGACCCAGCCGGACAGGCGGCGCGAGGCCGGTCAGACCGGGCCACAGACCGGGCGCGCCCAGGCCTCGTACCGGAAGCCAACCGGACGGAATCTGCGAGGTTTCCGGTTTGCGGCCGGTCGACCGGACCAGTGACCGGACCACGGTCCACAGCCCGGTCTGACCGGCCCCAAACCGGATTCGTCGGGTTTGACCCACCAACTTGTACCTTTTCGACCTGTGTTGCCTTGTATGCCTATATAAGACCCCAGCTCGCCCCCATAGCTGGTTAGACAAGATTTAGGCTTAAACATGACTTTGAGCTTTGTCTCCCTAGGGTTTCATCCCCTTTGTATCAAGGCACCCCATGTTGGATGATTGGATCTATGTGAGTGAGATTCTAGTGTAGCCCACTCTCTCTCTCCTCACCTACCTCCATCCTCAACACCGATCTCTCACTCCGGGATTCTACCTCGAGTCTCTCCCGTGGTGATTCTATTGGCGTGGTCCATCGAGCCACGAGGGTAAGTATCGATTGTATCGGGTTGGTGTGCGTTGTGTTCTTCGCGTTCTTCGTGTTCTTCCGCCTCTCCCTCTCTTTCCCCCTTTGATTCTTGGGTCATTCGCGAGATCGGGCCACACACGGGGTCTTAGACCATAACATATGGTATCAGCAGCCTTTGGTTTCCGCGAATTTGACCCCCCACCCACCCAATTTCGTCTCTAAAAATTTTCCCCAAAAATAGCCCTAATTTGCCTTTGGATGGATCTGCGATTTGGTTGCGTTTTGAGTGGTTTTGGTCCATGGATTTGGTGTTGAGGTGCTTGATCTACTATTTCCCCCACTTTCTAGCCCCCAATTCCATCGTTTTCCTTCGATTTGGTCGATTTGGCTTGGTTTTCGTGAAGAACAGGAGAGAGAAAGCTCAATCCCGCGAAATCCGGTTGAGCAGCCGGTCGACCGGGCTACAGACCGGCCGGGCCGGTCCAGAATCCGGTCAACCGGCCACGCAACCGGAGGCCGGTCCACAACCCGGTCCAACCGGGCCTCCGACCGGGCGGCGCAACGCGTCCTCCGACCTCGACATCCGGCGATCTCCACCACCACCACCACCACCACCACCATCGCAGGTATAACTTGCAGGTTTCACCTTGTAACCCCTCTTCCTTTTGCGATCTATCCCATCGAGCATTGCTTGTCTAGTGTTGCGAGACATTGCACGTGGCCCCGCATGGTGAGGTGTGTGTGTCGCGTTGAGTAAGGCACCCAAGCAAACACTCGTGTGGCAAGATAGCAAAAGCGAGGCTAACGCTAACATAGTGCGTGAAAAAGCCCCAAAAACACAAAAAGAGTGCGAGTAGCACCATACATCCATACATCCATACGCCCATACATACAAAGTGTCCAAGTGCCACCAAAGATAAAAACGAGTGCAAGTGCCACCAAACACAAAAGAGAAAAAGCTTTTAAGCAAAGAGAGAAAAGAGAAGAGAGGCCGCGTGTGAATCTTGTTGTCTCTTCGTTTGCAACCAAAGCTTTGCCTCTCCTTGTGTTAGTGTGACACCGAGCAACCTTGCTTTCGAGCTTCATACACTTTTCCGCTCATTCCTTGGTCGCACTAGCCCCGCTTATCCCGTGTGTGAGTTCCATACCTTTTCCGTGTTTATAGTGATCATCGCTTTGACATTTGAGTTTTTGGACTTCACCCACTCTTGACAATACACTTGATTTCGGATTTCATCTTTTGGCTTTCCACCATACTCACCTAACACCATATTTGCTAGCTTTTGCGTGTGTCTTTGTGTGAGTACCCGATACAATTGTTCTAACTTTCGGCTTTGTTGGATCACCCCAATCTTGTCATACCACGGTAAGATTGCGAGGTAGTGTTCTTCCACTAACATACACCATATAGATACCATCGTGCTAACATGGATAGCGAAGATGAAGATACGGAGGAGTACACAGAGCACTTCGAGGAGGATGCCTCTTCAAGCACCGCGGATGTGGAGGAACATGTGGAGCTCTACACCGACTATGGCTCCGCAAGCATCGCCAACATGACCGACATCGAGGAGCTCTACACCGACTATGGCTCCGCGAGCATCGCCAACATGGACGACATCAACGAGCTCTACATCGACACTTGCTCAACAAGCATGGACGACATGGTGGAGCACCACCACGAGGACGACATCGACCCCATCATGTACACCGCCGATGCTCCCACATACCCCTACTTGGCCAATGGAGCTACATATGAAGATAGAGGACCTCCACGATGGCATCATCATGTGGATCATCAAGAGCGTCCCCAACATGTTCGGCCTCGACACACTTCTCCGAGCTCCACAAGGCGCCACCATGAGAGTGCTTATGCACAAGATCAAGGACATCATATGGAGCATCAAGAGCGTCCCCAACATGATCGCCATCGACACGCTTCTCCAAGCTCCTCTAGGCGCCGCAACCAACATGCCAAGTCGCATGAGCCATCACCTAGGCATGGCAAGGACCGTCATCGACTCACACCATCTCATGATCGTCGTCGACCACCACCACCTCATGGTCTACATCGACATCCACCCACACATGATCTTCGACGACACCGCTCAAGACATGGTGATGAGGCAAGAAGACGAGAGCCTCGACATGAAGACCTTCCTCATAAGGCGACTTCTACCTCTTGCGCCACCACCACAATGGCCCCTACCTCGTCATATGCCTATGGACTCCGATGCTACAAGTGCAAGCAACAAGGCCACCTTCCACGGGAATGTCCCAATCTCCTATGTGAGGTGTGCAAGGCCAAGGGTCACGTGGCATGGCAATGCACAACGCCAAGCGCCAAGAAGCTCTACTTCGACGAGCTCAATGCACAAGTCTCCAAGATGCCACCACTTGAGGACGACTTAGGAGGCGATGGAGTTGAGCATGGTGAGCATGGGATTCTCCCTTCACCCACGGAGGCGCATGGAGTTGAGATGGTTGAGCATGGGAAGTTCCCTTCAACCAAGGAGGCGCATGGAGATGAGCAAGTCGAACCTACTCCTATATGCTTGATCAATGAGTTGGTACCAATCCCATGTGAGCATGAGAGCCACTTAGCCCACTTGAGCGAGAGTGATAGTGAGTTGAGTGACTTCCACCCCATATGTGAGTTTGAGTGCTTCCATTTGGAGGACATGAGTGATACACAAAGTGAGTTGAGAGAGGTAGATGATAGGTCCATGGAGGACATCGCATTTGCTAACACATTAACCTCTCCCTCGTTTGTGTCTTCTTATGTTGCACTAGGTTCCACGGAGGACGAGTTCCCGCTCATGGAGAAGATGTACATGGTGCATGAAGACGATGATATCTCACCATGCTTGCTCCGCGATGGACATGTCGACCACATGGATCCTCCTACTTCCACAACACCTACTTCACATGAGTCGGCCTTCAAAGGTAACAACATAGGTGTTGATGATGCCATGATCCCACTAGTGGACATGATGACTTATGAGCGCATGCATGATCTTGATGATACATTTGCTACGTCACATGCTTCTTTCATGTTCCCATGTGATGCTTTGCTTGCTAACATTGTTGACCATGTGGAATTGATTGATTGTGATAACATGAACATGCCATGCTATGAAAGTTTTATATTTGCTCCGCTTGCTTGCAATGATAATGATAATGCTCATGCTTGTGTTGTGACACCCTTGATGAACACTTGCTCTTTCCATAGGGTTGTCAACAACAATGATGACATTAGCTTTCACATGCTTTGCCCCACATGTTTGCACTACTCCATGATCCTTGCATCCAAGATTGCGAACAATTGCTCTTTCCTATGCTTGGTATGCAAGAATGCTTATTTCATTGTCCATGAGATGGCCCCCATAGCCTTCTCTATTTTTGATGATCATGAGTTACCACATGCCATGAATGCACCTTCTTGCCATATGCACCATCACCATGCTTTTCATACTATCTTGCTTGACACTAATGGTGATGTGCACAAAACATGGAACATCATGATGGATGATGTATTCATCTACCATGCACACACACTTTTTGTCTTGTTTCTTCCATGTGTAGGTACACGGACGACCACTTCCACCGCTACGGAGCATGATCTCACGAAACGCGCAATTGAGAGCTACCCCATCAAGGACCTAACCCGCGGGAATCACACCAAAGGGTATGTTCCCACAAGCCTTCGCCCTCATGTGTTTCCGACTTGGTTTGTTGAGCTTTCGGTTTGGTCCAACTCCTCGTCACCTCTTTGGCCTCTTATGCAACATCTCTTGACACATCTTGTTGGCACAATGGTTGTTGTATGTATTGATGATATCATCATACACTCCGAGAATCTCAAGGATCATGTCATACATGTGAGAGACACATTATGCACCTTGTGCCACATGTCACACCAAAAGTTGCTCTACTTTGGATTTCTCATTTCACCTTTGGCAATTGCAATGGATTCTTTGAAACTTGAGGATACCCATACTCGGCTCAAGCCAACCATACTTTCCCAAGCTAGAAGTCTCCATAGCTTTGCCATTGCACATAAAAATTTTGCCCCAAATTTTGCCGCCGATACTTGCCTTTTGATTGTTCCATTTGTGTGGGACAATGCTACACACAACATTTTTGACACCTTCCAAAGCAAACTTTTACTTGCACAAATTTTTGTCCTTCCACATTTTGGATACATCGACACTCTTTTGATCACTATTTTTGCCCAATGCCTTTTGGAGAAACGACTTGATGCTTCGTATTTGATTGAGAGCCTCTTGTTCGCCGGTCACCAAATTGGCATCCACAAGCTTTCCTTTTGCAAGTTGTTTTTCCCCTTGTTCTTCTTCGACCGAGACTTGGCCCCTCCACCACTACATGGGAGACCCGGTATGGACTACAACAAAGACGCCCGCACTACGACGATCCCTAAGGACACAAGGGCACCTATACAAGCCCTTCCCGTCTACCTCATCGGTGTGGAGGAGCAAGAGTCGAGGACGACTCTCCCCCAAGGGGGGGAGATGATGCGGCCCGCCTATCGTCGACGCTACACCATGGCCAAGGAGTCCCCCAAGTGGACCAACAACACAAAACCCCGCCATATATGTCAAGGTGAACTCCTTCCTCTCTATGGTCAATCTCAACACCAACTTGAATGGCATGCTACCTCATGCCTATCATCATTGTGTCTATAGGTACCGACATCGACAAGGACCAAGAGAGAAGGAACCCCCATGGTGCAAGGAAGAAGGAAGAAGAAGAAGGAAGAAAGAGGAAGAAGAAGAGGGAGGAAGAGGCCACCGGTCGGTCGGAGCCACGAGACCGGGCAACTGGTGCGAGGCCGGTCAGACCGACCCGAGCGGACAACCGGCGCGAGGCCGAGGCCAGGACCACGGGCGCGCCCAGGCCTCGTACCGGAAGCCAACCGGACGGAATCTGCGAGGTTTCCGGTTTGCGGCCGGTCGACCGGACCAGTGACCGGACCACCGGTCCACAGCCCGGTCTGACCGGCCCCAAACCGGATTCGTCGGGTTTGACCCACCAACTTGTACCTTTTCGACCTGTGTTGCCTTGTATGCCTATATAAGACCCCAGCTCGCCCCCATAGCTGGTTAGACAAGATTTAGGCTTAAACATGACTTTGAGCTTTGTCTCCCTAGGGTTTCATCCCCTTTGTATCAAGGCACCCCATGTTGGATGATTGGATCTATGTGTGAGATTCTAGTGTAGCCCACTCTCTCTCCCTCACCTACCTCCATCCTCAACACCGATCTCTCACTCCGGGATTCTACCTCGAGTCTCTCCCGTGGTGATTCTATTGGCGTGGTCCATCGAGCCACGAGGGTAAGTATCGATTGTATCGGGTTGGTGTGCGTTGTGTTCTTCGCGTTCTTCGTGTTCTTCCGCCTCTTCTCTCTTTCCCCCTTTGATTCTTGGGTCATTCGCGAGATCGGGCCACACGGGGTCTTAGACCATAACATAGGTCCCTCAAATCCAACCGTTATGTGCAGTTTTGCCTAAGCGGTACTACCGCTTACACGGTACTACCGCTCGGATTCGAAATCCCCACAGAACTTGTCCACGTGGAAGCATAGCGGTACTACCGCTTGCGGTACCGCTCGAGTACCGTAATGGCCTCCAGAGCTTACTGGATGCCAAGCGGTACCAAGGCGGTACCAGAGCGGTACTGCCGTAACTTAAGTTACGGTACCTAAGCGTACCAGGGCGGTACTACCGCTGGAGCGGTACTACCGCTCGAGGTACCGTAACACGTTCTGTGGGACATTTTCAGTGCAATCTCCAGAGCGGTACTGCAGAGCGGTACCAGTAGGGTAGCGGTACTACCGCTCCTGGTACCGGTAGTACCGGCTTGGCTGAAACTGCTTTTTCCTCTTTTCCTCTCCTACCATGTCACCTCACGACACACACACAAAACCAGAAAACCTAAGATCTACGCTTCAGTCTTCCGATCATAGTGTGTTCAGCGAGGGCACCGTACACCTACAAATCCATCAAAGATAATCTTTGTGCACGGTTAGAATTGTTCGAGTGTTGTTATCAAACACACAAAACAAGGAATATAGATCTTGCTCTTTCAATCTCCCCCTTTTTGGTGTTTGATGACAACACAAGAATTTGCAACATAGCATATGATATTATGATAAGGCTCTTGATTTGTAAGAAGTAGATGGAGCTCCCCCTAGATGCGTGCATATTTGAAATATGCATTTGTATACAAATGCATGCATCCTAGAGAGAAACTCCCCCTAGATTCTACAAACCTAGCACAAGTGCTAAGGAGAACATATGACAAGATCATATAGCACAAGCACACTATGGAGGCAAGAATAGTGCATATAGTAGAGTTTGGGTGAAACTTTTCATACCTTTGCCTTGAGAAAAACCCAAACTCATAATAATGAGAGCCTCCATAGGATTTTATGTAGCCAATCAAAGGATAAATAGTGAAGACCTTTAAGCTACGAACGAATAAGTCTTAATACAAACCGGGGGATCGGAGATCCACAAATAATAGAGTAGCGAGCACGAATAAGTTCAAAGTTTCGAATAACTAGGGAAAGATATGATGCCAAGGCCGAAAGAACCAAAAAGAAGCACCAAGCCCTGATACGTCTCCAACGTATCTATAATTTCTGATGTTCCATGCTTGTTTTATGACAATACCTACATGTTTTGTTCACACTTTATATCGTTTTGATGCATTTTCCGGAACTAACCTATTGATGAGATGCCAAAGTGTTTTCTGCTGTTTTTGGTTTCAGAAATCCTAGTAAGGAAATATTCTCGGAATCGGACGAAATCAACGCCCAACATCTTAGAATTCCACGAAACTTCCAGAACACCCGAGAGGGACAGAGGGGAGCCGGAGGGCCCCACACCACCTGCGGCGCGACCAGGGTGGGCGCCCTATGGTCTGGCTCCACCAGCCCCCTCCGGGGTTGCCCTTCCGCCTATATAAAGCCCCTCCTAAAACCGATACGGAAAAGCCACGGTACGAGAAAGTTCCAGAGCCGCCGCCATCGCGAAGCCAAGATCTGGGGACAGGAGTCTCTGTTCCGGCACGCCGCCGGGACGGGAAGTGCCCCGGAAGGCTTCTCCATCGATACCACCGCCATCTATGCTCCCATGATGAGGAGGAGTAGTTCTCCCTCGAGGCTAAGGGCGTACCGGTAGCTATGTGGTTAATCTCTCTCTCTGTACTCAATACAATGATCTCATGAATTGCTTTGCATGATTGAGATCCATATGATGAGCTTTGTATCGCTACTAGTCTATGTGCTACTCATGTGATGTTATTAAAGTAGTCTATTCCTCCTGCATGGTGTAATGGTGACAGTGTGTGCATCGTGTGGTTCTTGTCGTAGGTTATGATCATAATCTCTTGTAGGTTATGGAGTTAATTATCGCTATGATAGTATTGATGTGATCTATTCCCCCTTTCATAGTGTAATGGTGACGGTGTGTATGCTATGTTAGTACTCGGTTTATTTTGCAAAGATCTATTATGCTAAAGGTTACTTAAATATGAATGCTGAATGTTGTGGCGCTTGTTAACTCCGGCTTGAGGGAGCTCTTGTAGCCCTACACAACGAATGGTGTTTGTCATCCAACAAAATAGTGTATGTAGCACAAATGAGAGAAGTTATTATTTATTATGCGATCAATGTTGAGAGTGTCCACTAGTGAAAGTATGATCCCTAGGCCTTGTTTCCAATATGCAAACACCGCTTATTTACTGTTCTTGCATGTTTACTCGCTGCCATATTTTATTCAGATTGCTATTACCACTCATATACATCCATACTACTTGTATTTCACTATCTCTTCGCCGAACTAGTGCACCTATACATCTGACAAGTGTATTAGGTGTGTTGGGGACACAAGAGACTTCTTGTATCGTGATTGCGGGGTTGCTTGAGAGGGTATATTTGACCTCTTCCTCCCTGAGTTCGATAAACCTTGGGTGATCCACTTAAGGGAAAACTTCTGCTGTTCTACAAACCTCTGCTCTTGGAGGCCCAACACATCTACAGGAAAAGAAGCGTGAGTAGACATCAAGCTATTTTCTGGCGCCGTTGCCGGGGAGGAAAGGTAAAAGGCACTCATACTCCGGTCCCAGGTAACTAAGTTATTTTTGTTGCCGTTGTAAGTGCTCGAAGCTATTTCCTTTAGATCCTGCAATTGCATCTTTTGGTTTCTTGTTTACACTAGTTAGGCATAATGGAAAGCAACAGTGAGCTTCTTATTCTATTTCCTGAGTTAAGACATGGATTGTTTGCTACGAAAATTAAAAAACCTATGGAATCTTATTTGCATGCTAGTAGCAATGATATTATTATGAACGCTTTGAACACCATTGTTGCTAATGATATGGAAAATTCTAAGCTTGGGGAAGCTGGTTTTGATGAGTATGACATTTTTAGTCCCCCAAGCATTGAGGAGAAAATTTTCTTTGATGATATTTTGCCTCCTATTTATGATGATTATAATGATAGTGGTCTTTTGGTGCCGCCTACTATGGAGAGTAAATTGTATTATGATTATACTATGCCTCCTACACTTGATGAGAATAATAATGATAGCTACTTTGTTGAATTTGCTCCCACTACAACTAATAAAATTGATTATGCTTATGTGGAGAGTAATAATTTTATGCATGTGGCTCATGACAAGAATGTTTTATGTGATAGTTATATTGTTGAGTTTGTTCATGATGCTACTGAAAGTTATTATGAGAGAGGGAAACATGGTTATATGCATCTTAATAATATTAAGTTTCCCCTCTTTATGTTGAGAATCTTGAAATTGCGCTTGTGTTGCTTTTCTATGCTTACCACTTTGTTCTTCATGAATTTATTTGTGTACAAGATTCCTTTTCATAGGAAGTGGGTTAGGCTTAAATGTGTTTTGAATTTGCTTTTTGATGCTCTCTTTTGCTTCAACTCTTAATTCTTGCGAGTGCATCATTAAAATTGTTTAGCCCATTTTAATGGCTATAAAGAAAGAACTTCTTGGGAGATAACCCATGTGTTTATTTTGCTACTGTTTTGTTGAGTCTTGGAAGTTGTTTACTACTGTAGCAACCTCTCCTTATCATGTTTTTGTGCCAAGTAAAGTCTCCATGGTAAAGTTGATGCTAGATTTGGATTGCTGCATAGAAACAGCATTGCTGTCTGTCACGAATTCGCGCAGATATCTCTGTAGAAGAGTCGAAAAAATCTGAAAATTTACGTGCGTGATCCTCGAGATATGTACGCAAATTTCATTAGTTTTGAGTTTTTCCGTTTGAGCAAGTTAAGTGCCTGCAAAATTCGTCTTTACGATTGTTCTTTTTGTTGACAGATTCTGCCTTTTATTTCGCATTGCAGCTTTTGCTATGTTGAATGAGTTTCTTTGTTCCATTAACTTTCAGAAGCTAATGTCCAGAAGTATTAAGAATGATTGTGTCACCTCTGAACATGTGAATTTTTATTATGCACTAACCCTCTAATGAGTTTGCTTGAAGTTTGGTGTGGAGGAAGTTTTCAAGGGTCAATAGAAGAGGATGATATACTATGATCAAGAAGAGTGAAAGGTCTAAGCTTGGGGATGCCCCGGTGGTTCATCCCTGCATATTTTAAGAAGACTCAAGCTTCTAAGCTTGGGGATGCCCAAGGCATCCCCTTCTTTATCAAACTATCAGGTCACTTCTAGTGAAACTATATTTTTATTCCATCACATCTTATGTACTTTACTTGGAGCGTCTGTGCTTTTATTTTCGTTTGTTATTTTCATTCTCTGAATAAATACATGCTCATGTGGGAGAGAGACACGCTCGCTTTTTCATATGAACACTAGTGTTCATTTTTGCTTTTAATGTTCAAGGGCGTAAGTTGATCGCTTCACTTGTTGCCATTTGGTTGGAATCAGAAAATGCTTCATATGGTCTTGAATAATTTGATACTTGGCAATTGTTTTGAGATCTCATAGATCATGTTTAAGCTCTTGCATCATGTAGTTTAAATCTAGTAGTGGAGAACTACCGTAGAGCTTGTTAAAATGTGGTTTGCATGATTGGTCTCTCTAAGTCTAGATATTTTCTGGTAAAATGTTTGAACAACAAGGAAGACAGTGTAGAGTCTTATAATGCTTGCAATATGTTCTTGTGTAAGTTTTGTTGTACCTGTTCATACTTGTGTTTGCTTCAAACAACCTTGCTAAAGCCTTGTATTGAGAGGAATGCTTCTCGTGCATCCAAACACCTTGAGCCAAAACCCATGCCATTTGTGTCCACCATATCTACCTACTATGTGGTATTTTTCTGCCATTCCAAAGTAAATTACTTGAGTGCTACCTTTAAAATTTTATTCCTTTATCTTTGAAATATATAGCTCATGGGACAAATAGCTAAAAACTATTGTGGTGATGAATATGTAGTTATGTGTCTTATTTCTTATAAGTTGCTTGTTGAGCGGTAACCATGTTTCTGGGGACACCATCAACTTTTTACCTTTGTTGGATATCATGTGAGATGCTATGCATGTTCGTCTTGTCAGAAGTAAGTGCGATTTCATGATCAAATGGTTTGAGTATGCATATTGTTAGAGAAGAACATTGGGCAGCCAACTAAAGCCATGTATCATGGTGGAAGTTTCAGTTTGGACATACAACCTCAATCTCTTATGAGAATATTATCTGTTGTTGAATGCTTAAGCATTAAAAGAGGAGTCCATTATCTGTTGTCTATGTTGTCCGTATGGATGTCTAAGTTGAGAATAATCAAAGCGAGAAATCAATGCGTGCTTTCTCCTTAGACCTTTGTACAGGCGGCATAGAGGTACCCCTTTGTGACACTTGGTTGAAACATATGTCATGCAATGATAATCCGTGTTATCCGAGCTGATTAGGACAAGGTGCGAGCACTATTAGTACTCTATGCATGAGACTTGCAACTTGTAGGAAGTATTATGCATAGCACATATGAATTATTACTACCGTTGATAAAATTGTTTCTATGTTTTCAAAACAAAAGCTCTAGCACAAAAATAGTAATCCATGCTTCCCTCTGCGAAGGGCCATTCTTTTACTTTATGTTGAGTCAGTTTACCTACTTCTTTCTATCTTAGAAGCAAACACTTGTGTTAACTGTGTGCATTGATTCTTACATGTTTACTTATTGCACTTGTTATATTACTCTATGTTGACAATTATCCATGAGATATACATGTTACAAGTTGAAAGCAACCGCTGAAACTTAATCATCCTTTGTGTTGCTTCAATGCATTCTACTAAGAATTTATTGCTTAAGAGTTAGCTTTTATGCAAGTCTTGTTGATACTTGTCTTGAAAGTACTATTCATGAAAGTTTTGCTATATGATTCATTTGTTTAGTCATTATCTTTTGTTAGCAATCATTGCTTTGAATCATACCATTCACTTCATATGCTTTACAATAATGTTGATCAAGATTATGATGGTAGCATGTCACTTCAGAAATTATTCTTGTTATCGTTTACCTACTCGAGGCGAGTAGGAACTAAGCAGGGATGCTGATACGTCTCCAACGTATCTATAATTTGATGTTCCATGCTTGTTTTATGACAATACCTACATGTTTTGTTCACACTTTATATCATTTTGATGCATTTTCCGGAACTAACCTATTGACGAGATGCCGAAGTGCCAGTTCCTGTTTTCTGCTGTTTTTGGTTTCAAAAATCCTAGTAAGGAAATATTCTCGGAATCGGACGAAATCAACGCCCAGCATCTTAGAATTCCACGAAGCTTCCAGAACACCCGAGAGGACAGAGGGGAGACAGGAGGGCCCCACACCACCTGGCGGCGCGGCCAGGGGGTGGGCGCGCCCCCTATGGTCTGGCTCCACCTGGCCCCCTCCGAGGTTGCCCTTCCGCCTATATAAAGCCCACGACCTAAAACCGATACGGAAAAGCCACGTTACGAGAAAAGTTCCAGAGCCGCCGCCATCGCGAAGCCAAGATCTGGGGGACGGAGTCTGTTCGGCACGCCGCCGGGACGGGAAGTGCCCCCGGAAGGCTTCTCCATCGACACCACCGCCATCTTCACCGCCAACGCTGCTGCTCCCATGATTAGGAGGGAGTAGTTCTCCCTCGAGGCTAAGGGTCGTACCGGTAGCTATGTGGTTAATCTCTCTCTCTGTACTCCATACAATGATCTCATGAATTGCTTTGCATGATTGAGATCCATATGATGAGCTTTGTATCGCTACTAGTCTATGTGCTACTCATGTGATGTTATTAAAGTAGTCTATTTCTCCTGCATGGTGTAATGGTGACAGTGTGTGCATCGTGTGGTTCTTGTCGTAGGTTATGATCATAATCTCTTGTAGGTTATGGAGTTAATTATCGCTATGATAGTATTGATGTGATCTATTCCCCTTTCATAGTGTAATGGTGACAGTGTGTATGCTATGTTAGTACTCGGTTTATTTTGCAAAGATCTATTATGCTCTAAGGTTACTTAAATATGAATGTTGAATGTTGTGGCGCTTGTTAACTCCGGCTTGAGGGAGCTCTTGTAGCCCTACACAACGAATGGTGTTTGTCATCCAACAAAAGAGTGTATGTAGCACAAATGAGAGAAGTTATTATTTATTATGCGATCAATGTTGAGAGTGTCCACTAGTGAAAGTATGATCCCTAGGCCTTGTTTCCAATATAAACACCGCTTATTTACTGTTCTTTTGCATGTTTACTCGCTGCCATATTTTATTCAGATTGCTATTACCACTCATATACATCCATACTACTTGTATTTCACTATCTCTTCGCGAACTAGTGCACCTATACATCTGACAAGTGTATTAGGTGTGTTGGGGACACAAGAGACTTCTTGTATCGTGATTGCGGGTTGCTTGAGAGGGATATCTTTGACCTCTTCCTCCCTGAGTTCGATAAACCTTGGGTGATCCACTTAAGGAAAACTTGCTGCTGTTCTACAAACCTCTGCTCTTGGAGGCCCAAGGGAAAGAAAAAAGAAGCACCAAGCCCTTGGCATCCCCATGCAAATTCCCGTCCTAATAGATCAACTTCTCCCCCTTTGGCATCGAGACACCAAAAAGGGAGAAGGAGCATACTAGCGTCCCAAGGGAATCACTCGTCGTCGTCATCCTCATCGTCATCATCATCCTCGTTCCCGTCGTCCTCAACGTCTCCTCCTCTTCATCTTCGCCTTCATCATCATTGTCTTCCTCTTGAGCATGGCCTTTGCCATGAGGTGGCTCGGGGATGGAGTCCTCGGAACTTGACCACACGAGTTTCGACTTCCACTCACCGGGAGGAGTGATGTTGTCCTCGGAGCCCTCGGAGACAGGAAGCTGCATGTGCCTCATCATTGCTTTTTGGCGTTGGCGGATCTTCTTGTTGTCGTGATGAGCTTGATACATTCTATCCTCAAGATCCCTCTTGAAGCAAAAGGACTTCTTGAGGCGAGCGGTGAGCTTGGCGAAGAGGCCCTTGGTCTTGATGGAGTTGGGCACATAATCGGAATCATCACTATCGGCTTCGTCTTCGTCCTTGTCCTTGGGTGCATTCTTGCCATACCTTGGAGGGTCATGCTTCTTGACAAGGGGGCTCTTCTCCTTATGGATAGTGATGTTGGGGCGGCATTGCTCAAGAAGATCTCCACGGCCTGCTCGATCCCACTTGAGGCAAATGAGCCTCATGATGAAGGGCGCATATTGAGGGAGCTTGCGGAGGAAGGCACAATCACGCATCTCATGCCAAATGAAGTCCATGATATCCAATTGTTTCCCCCTACCTCTCATCTCATCGGTGCGCACGAGAAGGTTCACAAGGAAGCCATGCACCTCATCATGGTTGGTGTCTTTGGGGTTGATGGTGCTGCGGTAGATGCGGTTCATGATGTCGTAGACGGGAAGGAGGTTGTAAGCACTTCCACACAACATCCTCCCGGGGATGTAGAGGTTGGCCATCTTCTCTTTGGCCATAGGCTTGGCCTGGAGATGAATCTTGAAGAATTCGTTGTCAAACTCGGGAACTTCATATCCAATACCTCTAGCAAACTCTTCCCATGTGGCTTCCATCACATGCTCCCTAGTCATCCACTTCAAGGAGCGGAAACCACCCTCATCCTCAAGGAACACGACAGTGGCATAGAACTGGCAGATTATCTCCTTGGAGTAGTCGTGAGAGAAAGTCATCAAAGGGATAAGACCTTGTTCTTCGCATATCTCGAGTGCTTCTCCAAAGTACTCGGGCTTGGCTTGGAGCTTGTCCATGTTGATGGAGAATTGAGGGCAACACCGAAACTCCTTTGACCCATAGACATCATTGTAAATCCTCTCTTGATCGGCATGGTAGAAGAAGGTGTTGGGGCAGAGACGAGAGTTCTTTGGCACAAGGTAGGGATTGGCCCCTCGAACTTGCAAGAATTGGGCTTTCTTGAGATCTTTCATAGAAACTTGAGGACCCCGAACGGTCCTTTTGCCCGCTGCCGCTGCTGCTGCATCCCTTTGACGCTTGGTGGTCCTTGCCGGTAAAATCTCATCTTGCTCTTCATCTTCTCGATGACGACGAGAGGAGGGCTTGACCTTACCGCCACCACGGGGCCTAGATGATCCTGTGAACAGCAAAGGTTTGGGAGGGAACAGGGGATAAGTGCACAAGCCATGGAGTTAAAGAACAAGGAAGACACTAACAAGCAACATTGGTGAAACTAGTCAAAGCGGTAGTACCGCAACCAGACCCGGTAGTACCGCTTGGACCGGTAGTACCGCCTGAGGTCGAGCGGTACTACAAGCTCCGCACAGCCAAATCAAGATCGGTTTCATGGGTAAAATCGATCTAGAGTCACACATTGTTGCTAGCTAGTATCCCTGGATAAGAATAGCTTCCAAGAATGCTTCTCCACCACAAAACTCCAACAAACCCTAGCATATGCATCTAGGGAGTTCAACACACCCTAGAGAGAGAATTTAGGGTTCATACCGGAGGACATGGCGGAGAAGGGGTTGGGGAAGCTTCTCCACGGAGGAGATTTGGCCGGTGGCGGCTGGAAAAGGAGATCGGGGCCGATCTCCTCGAGGTCTTGAGCTTGGAGGAGCTTTTGACTTGAGGTGGAAGAGGAGTTGTGGTGATTTGGGGTAAACCCGACCCCAACCGGTACCTCTTGTCAAAAGATGCAAGCGGTAGTACCGCTCCTAAAAGCGGTAGTACCGCTTACCGGTACTGGCCCGGTACTTAGAGCGGTAGTACCGTTCTGGGGATAATTGTTCAGTTTCGTCAGAGAACTGCCCCAGAGCGGTAGTACCGGCCCAAGAAGCGGTAGTACCGTCCTCCAAATTCAAAAACCTCAGATTTTGGTGTAGACTTGTGCTTTTAGACTGAGTTGGCTCAAGAGGTGGATGATGGCTTGGGATTAGATTACGGAACTGTTAAGGTACTACCCAACCAAGCTTGCAAGAATCAAAACATTAAAAGCCAAGCTTGGGTGAATCTCCCATGAAGATCATGAAGTAAAGAAGAACAAGGAAACAAAGAGAAATCAAAAGAAACAAAAAGCTCCTCAAGGAGGAGGTTGGTGGCCAAAGCCACCGTGTAAGAGTTTAGTAGTGTGAGGTCGCGTAGATGTATCTAGGACTCACGGCTACAACTCAACATGAAGCTCATTAGTCACTTAGTTGACGAATAGCATATGCTTTGGATTTCTTTATGCATTATGGGGGAGGGATAGCTCAATAAGTTTAAACCGCACTCCCCCTATATTCATGCGTGCTTTACATCTAGACATGTAGTACAAAAGTGGTATTATCCACTCTTGACATGACGTCCGGATGAGAAGCACAAGGGTAGAGAATCAAACCTTGACGTTGGTCGGTAGAGAATGAGTCCATTGGCTTGTCGGTCTCATTGAAACTTCTTTATGAGCTTGGGGTTTCTATACCGTTGGACCCCTTCATATCTTGCTCTTGAGTATATCTTGATGTACTTTGCTTGAGTCATGAAGGAATCTTGACGCATTAGAACCCCGGCGAGAATGGACCAATAGAATCGATTCTTGTGTGGTCCCTTGATCTTCATTATGGTTTAGGTCCTCGCCTTGACCCTCATAGTTGTTGATGCCGAACTTGAAGTTGTGGACGAGGTGATCTTTCACTTGGTTGTTCAATGGAAGAAGCTCGGCCTTGTGGTGTAGATGGCTCCATATAGATGGAACTTCGTCCTTCCCCGGAACTCGTAGAAGGTAGCTTTTGAGGTTGACGAGTGCCAACACCCATCCTTCCTACGGTAACCGGGGGAATTGCATCTCCTTTCTCACAAGAAGCACTTCGCCCCCTCCAAGAACTATCATCTTCATCAAAAGAGTCTCATCACACAAACCACAAACACACAATAGACTCACACTCCATCATCATGCTTGAGTGTCTCCAACTAAGGTTTGTCTCTCAATTCCGGCAACCCCAAGAAGTTGGGAAGAGTATGGCAAGGAGTATAAAATGGATTCCTTCTTTGCCAATGAAGATATCCAAAATCTTGAGCACCAACTCCATTCCATTGTTGCTTCTTCTTGCAAGGATCATGGCATAGAGTTTGCGTTGAACTTGATCTTGTGAGAGTCTTCATTCATTATCTCCAACGCAATTCCTACAAAACACGATCTCTACACAAAGAAGCATTTTCTTTTAGTCCTAGGCCGTGGCCTCTTGAAGAGACTAGCTCCGCAAGAGAACCACTACATGTTCATGAAAGTAGGTACAAGGACCCAAGCATGTAAAGCAATGAACGGAAAGAATATTGTAAATAAGGGTCTTGGCAAGGCCGGGTGTTGCCACCGCCTTGTCAAGGCCCAATACCTTTAAGCTTGCTTGTGTTGACGCCATAAGAAGAGATAGAGTGAGATAGCTCGAGGGCGACAACACCTTCTTTGCTTCCGGTCAAGAGATGTGGCTTCAATCTTCCACCAATAAAGCACCACCGGAAGCAAAGACCTTCATGGATCAAGCTTTAGAGATAGGAACCCATTTTTCAATGGGTCCTATCTTGATGCTCCTCTTTATCTTGATCCTCCTTCTTCTCTTCTCCTTTGGCTTTATAGCCACTCCTTCTTCATTGCAAGAGTCCTTGCTAGTCCGTTTACATTCCATCAAGGCTTCCTCATACATGATCTTGATCACCATAAGCTTGTCATTTCTTCTCTTTAGAGTCGCAATTTCATCCTCGTGGCCACAACAAGTATCTTTTCCTTTACTCAAACGAAAGTACTCCATCAAGGACTCATTTTGTCTATCAATCTCTTCAACTAGGATGGCCTTGTGTCTCTTTAGAGTGGCAATCTCCTCTTCATGATCACAACAAGACACCTTCTCCTTGCTCAAACGAAAGTGCTCATCCAAGGCTTCTTCTTGGCGAGAAATGATATCCAAGAGTCTTGCATTATGTCTTCTCAACCAACCAAGAGCATAATCTTGATCCTCGATGAGTCGGGAGATGAAGTAATTGTTGGAATCTTCAAGAACAATAGCACTAGTTTCAAGAGACATGCGCATGCACCATTCTTCCTCATAAGCTTGAGTGAGAGAGATAATTTCCAATTCCGCTTCAACACGATCTTGAGTCACAAGTTCCTTATCATGAGTCTCCGAAGATACCTTTGCCACAAGACAATGGAAGTTGTTGACGATGAGGTTCTCGTTTGGAGGGTCGAAGAGGGAGGTGGAGGGAGTGGAGATGGTGATGGCGGCCACTTCCCTTTCCTCCTTATCTTTGTGCTCTTCACCTTCATCGGAGGTATATTCCCCACGAACAATGAAAGCTCTAGTCTTCTTGGTGTAGGAGGCCTTGGAGTCTCCGGAGTTGGAAGAGAACTTGGAGTAACCTTTTGAGAGAGATTTGAACTTGTCCTTACGTACAAGCTTTCCACCATTGTCTTCTCTTCTCTCAAAGATACAATCGGCAACAAAGTGACTTGTGTCACCACAATTATAGCAAGCTTTCCTTCTTTGCTCTTCTCTTGACCTTGTGGGAGAGTATCTTCTTAGCTTTGAGCCCCGTGTCTTGTTCCCACTCCAAAAGCTCTTGGAGGCAAGGGCCATGTTTTCATGATATTTTGCCTTGAGGTCATCCGGACTCCACTCGATGGGATCCTCATCACTCTCACTAGCCTCATGCACCTTCATCTTCAACGCAAGATTGGGTTTACGGACGTTGTGGGCACAAGCAACAAGATCTTCCGCATTCTTCTTGGAGATGTCCAAAGCGATGACTTCAAGGACTTCATCGGATGTCATAGCACGAAGGAGGCATTTTGGCGGATGGCCGTCAACTTCACTTCCTCATAAGGAAGAAGAGCATTATAGAACTTTCGCTTGATCCAAGGGTCATCCACAAATGTTGCTCCAAGATCTTGCATTTGCACGGCGAGAGCGATAAGGCGCCGGTACATCTCTTCGGGTGATTCTCCTTCATTCATGACGAAGTTGTCCGCCATATTGTTCACTTCATCGAAGCGAGAGCTTTGGATGCTCTCGTTTCCGAGGAAGAGCTTGTCGAGTTTATTCCATGCTTCCTTGGCGGTCTTGAGCGAGCGGATATGAGCGCGGTCCTTGGGTGTGATGGCCATGTGAATCATGTTGATGGCGGTGGCGTTGAGTTGATCATCCACGACCTCTCTTCTTGTCAAGTTCTTTGGGTCTCTTGGTGAATAACCTTCCTCAATGATGCGCCAAAGTTCGGTAGAAGCGCTGCGCACATGAGATTTCATCAAGAATTGCCAATTTTCAAAGGTATTGGAATCAAGTAGCGGTGGTGAGCCATGAGTCAAGATGCGAGGCATGGGTATTGGGACATTTAGGGAGTAATCACTTGGTGGAGGCACCGCATGATAACCTCCTAATTGTCCCTCAACCGGTGATTCATCCTTCCCTTTTGATGAAGTGCCAATGTCCTCAAGTTCCTCTTCTCGAGATGGTTTTGTCGATTGCGCGACAAAATCAACAAGAGGAGGAGTGTTGACTTGTAGTGGAGGAACATCGACACTAGCATTAGGATTTATAATGGGGGTTGATTTGGGAGCAATCAACTCCATCATCATAGCCTTCATTTGAGATACAATGGATGACTCCAATTTCTTGAGGTCATCCAAAGTAGCCGGAGTGCTATCGACTATTGATGGTGGAGGTGATTGCTCACCGGGAAGGAACCCATTCTCTCCATTCTCTTGTTCGGCCATTTCTTAGGCGGTAAAGCCCGAGCAATAAAACCTTGCTCTGATACCAATTGAATGGATCGTAGGGAACAAGAGGGGGGGTGAATGGGCGCTACGTCAAGTTTTAGTCTTTTTCAATTTTTAGTGCAACGGAAGATAAAGGTGATAGCTTTAGCGATGGGGGTGATCCTACAATGATCCTAGACGAGTACAACAAGCAAAGGAACAACACAAGGTAGTAAGAGTAGGGAGCGGGACAACCGGAGGCGCGGAGACGAGACGAGGTTTGTTGTCGCAGTTCCTCCCACAATAGGAAGTAAGTCTGAGGAGGTGCTAGCCTCACAAGAGGCTAGACGGCCACACCACGAAGGAAGGCCTCACCTTCTTCCTCGAGAGAGCTCCACAAAGGTGCTCCCCTTCTCCACTAAGGCACCGGGAGGCGGTGATTCCTTCACAAGGTTGGGGCGAGCTCCACACCACAAGGAGGCTCCCAACAACCATGGGGCTAGTACAACACCAAGCTAGCCTCCATGGATGCACTTCTTCCAAGATTCCACTATAGGAACTCTACCACCAAGATCCACTAAGGACTGCGAATTGGTGAAATTTCTCTCGGTGAACGATAGATCGGGGTCTCCTCCACCACTCCTCCAAGTACAGCAAGTTGATTGGGTAGGGAGAGAGATCCACTAAGTTTGAGCTCAGCAACAATGGAGGAGAGAGAGAGAGAGAGAGCTAAGTGGCCGGGAAGAAGGGGCCTTTATAGGTCCCTCCAAATCAACCGTTATGCGTTTTTGCTAGCGGTAACTACCGCTTCTGGAGCGGTACTACCGCTCTGGATTCGAAATCCCCACAGAACTTGTCCACGTGGAAGCATAGCGGTACTACCGCTCGAGGTACCGTAATGGCCTCCAGAGCTTACTGGATGCCAAGCGGTACCAAGGCGGTACCAGAGCGGTACTGCCGTAACTTAAGTTACGGTACCTAAGCGGTACCAGGGCGGTACTACCGCTCTGGAGCGGTACTACCGCTACGAGGTACCGTAAAGGTACCGTAACACGTTCTGTGGGACATTTTCAGTGCAATCTCCAGAGCGGTACTGCAGAGCGGTACCAGTAGGGTAGCGGTACTACCGCTCCTGGTACCGGTAGTACCGGCTTGGCTGAAACTGCTTTTCCTCTTTTCCTCTCCTACCATGTCACCTCACGACACACACACAAAACCAGAAAACCTAAGATCTACGCTTCAGTCTTCCGATCATAGTGTGTTCAGCGAGGGCACCGTACACCTACAAATCCATCAAAGATAATCTTTGTGCATGGTTAGAATTGTTCGAGTGTTGTTATCAAACACACAAAACAAGGAATATAGATCTTGCTCTTTCAAGCGGAGTTGTCAATTCAGCTGCACCTGGAAAAGCACAAGTAATAGGGTTGATGTGAAAGCAGCAGTAATATGAGAACAATGGCAATAGTAACACAACAACAGTAGCAGAGAGGAGATGGCACTAGAAAATATTCTAGTGCGGATTTGACTGTAGAGCAATGATGATGACAGAAGTACCGAGGTTCCCAGCTATCTACACTAGTGGTAACTCTCCAAATAACATGTGTTTGGTGAACAAATTACAGTTGGGCAATTGATAATTATGAGGGCATGGCAATGCATGATATGATAAGATAAAGGTTAATGTAGTATTTAATTGGACATTACAACATAATACATAGACCGTAATCCAACTGCGTCTATGACTAATAATCCACCTTCAGGTTATCATCCAAACCGCTTCCAGTATTAAGTTGCAAGCAACAGACTATTGCATTAAGCAATGTGTGTAAAGTAAACAATAGAATTATCCTTAGACAAAACATTGTTGTTTTCTCCTAGTAGCAACAACACATCTACAATCTTAGAAGTTAAAGTCACTCTTCCAGAAAACTAGAGGCATGAACCCACTATCAGGTATAAATACTCCCTCTCGGAGATACATGCAACTACTTGATCAAGGTAACTACAAGTACCGGAGAGCATGCAAGATCTTAAATAACAGTAGTATGATAATATGATGAACAATCTGATCACAATTTCACAATTTATCGGATCCCAACAAACACAACACCGATTACATCATATGAATCTCAATCATGTAAGGCAGCTCATGAGATCATTGTATTGAAGTACATGGGAGAGAGTACCAACTAGCTACAGCCGAGAACCCGTAGTCCAGGGGGAACTACTCACAAACCATCGTGGAGTCGAAGTGGAGGCGGTGGCGTCGATGGAGATGGCTCCGGGGGTCAATCCCCATCTCGGCAGGGTACCAGAACATGAACTTCTGACCCCCGAAACTCGTCTGGACAATGGCGACGGCGACGCAACTTTTCATGGACGGAGGCTTGTATATTCAGGGTTTTCCCGAGAAGATGTATAAATAGGCGGAGGATTTAGGTCGGTGGGGTGCCTGGTGGTCCCAGACCCACCCTAGGTGTGGGCCAGGTCCGGGCGCGCCTAGGGTGGTTTGGTCGCCTGTGGCGCCTCTTCGACCCCCCTTCGGACTTCTCCGTTCGGTAAAATATTGAATTCGGCTTTTGTTTGTCCAATTCCAAGAATATTTTCTATACAACTTTTCTGAAATACAAAAACAGCAGAAAACAGGGAAAGGTTAGTGCCGAAAATCATGTAAAAGTGCAACGAAGTGTAAGCAAAATATATATGAATTGGTGTAAAACAAGCATGTAGCATCAAAAATTATAGATACGTTTGATACATATCAGATGACCTTGACGCTTCTTGTAGAAATGAAAACATAGGATAACCTTCTTATCATCAAGTTTGCAAATAGTTTTTCTCAACATAGAAAATCATAAAATCAATAAATGAGACCCATGGGCACTAGCACCCAGGACATAGTCCTATAGAATAAGCTAATAAGCTAAATGATCGATAAACCTGAGTCCGAGGAGATTCGAACCTGGGTTGTGGGGTAGCCACCAACTCAAGCTAACCTTCTGACCCTCGGTCATTCTCATAAAATCATAAAATCATTGAGCCATTTATGCGTGTTCTATGCATTAGATTCCGAGAGGCAGCGAGCAGACGAGATGGATAGGGAATCAGGTAGATTAAAGAAATCGGGCCGTAAGTGGACCCGTTTATCCCAAACTTGCCCATATTACATTTCCCTTCCATCGTTTCGTCCTTATCTTTGACTGAAGGACCAATGGAGCACCTCAGGTCACCCCAATGGCGCCACCACAGAAAGTCCAAGGGGGGAAGGGGGCAGCATGTTGGTGGGTGGGATCAGAGGCAACCACCCTTGTTCGCCCCATGTAGCGCCCCCAATGTATGTGAGAGCATGAGTACTTGTTTAACAATTACATGCAAATGTTGCACAATTTTTTTGAGATCCAACACGACCAAAGGAGGAACATGCTAAAGTGAGCCAAAGATAGCATTGTGGTATTGTCAGCACAGCTAGCCATGTTTTAAGAATGGAGGATGGAGACACTAACTCTACATTGAAATATGCATACGGTCTTCATTTAGATTTTTTTTCAATAAAGATATGTCAAAAGTACACATCGCAAAACCTAAAGCCGTCACTTAACACCTATAAACCTGATAATGGGTGAAGAACATGTCGTTGGGACCTTATGTGCTAAAAACAGAAATAAAACTTTACTAGCTAATTAACACGAGCATCACCGAGTCATCATATAACGAATCAGTAGCACATATCCTGTTTAGCACACTCTAGGCAAGCACCTCATGCACTCGATCTATACAATTGGTCCATCTTTAGAAGCCGTATGGTTATTTATTTGAGGGGATCTCAGACCCTACGAGGCATGGACAACATTTTGTCCAGGACAAACTAAAATGTGCACTTTGCCCAATCATTTTTATGCCAATGCTAAACAACTTTCTTTATGCAATGACAAGTCAACTATCACAATGTTGAGATAGAAGCTTAATCAACCAGTAAACAAGTTACCAAAGCAATTTGTGATATTTACCGTGAAATTTCACCCAGAATTGCGATGCCGAGCCCTGGACATGCGCTGCTGAAAAGGTCGATCGATGAGCAGAGGTTCCAGTTCATTCCATGCGCGTGCGCGCAGAGACGGAGCAAGGATGCAGCAGTACGTACGTTGCTGCCCAGCCTGCAGTGTCGCAGCGCAGAGCATGCATGCATGGTGATAAATCTCTTGTTCCCTCACCCGGCCGGCACAGATTCCAGGGTTGGTGCTTCGCCGGAAACGAGCCCAGCAGCCAAATCTTCCCGACGCCAGTGTGGCAGAGTTAAAGAAGCCATTCCCTTGCCTGTCGCAAACAGCATGTGTGTGTTCGTGTTTTCTTCATGGCGGAGCCAGCTCATGTATGGTCGCGGCGGGAAAAGCGGTGATGCGTTCTGTTGTGTGTTTGCTCAGCGTTAGCATGGAAAGCAAAGCAAGGGAGAGTAGGGTCCGTTTGGTTGCAGACCAAAAGAGGGATGGGATGGGATGGTTTTAATTTTGCATGCGTTTGGTTGTAAATTAAGAGGGATGGTACCATCCCAACACATATACCTTAAAGATGCTGAATCAAGTGATCCCACCAAATTGGCCGGACCTCCTCATCCACGTTTTTCTAATTTGTGAACCACTTCCTAATCTCTCTTCCCGGCACTAATCCTGCCGCCGCCCCATCGGACCTCACTGCGCGCCGCCCCATCGGAACTCACTGCGCCTCCTCATCTCATAGAGCCGCCCCGTCGATGCCGCCGGCGTGGGCTTGGGGAGGCCGCCGGTGGGGCCAGCCACCTCACGCATCGTGGCGGCATGGGGAAGCCGCCGGCGAGGCCCGCCACCTCGTGCGTCATGGAGGCTTGGGAGGCCGCCGGCAAGGCCCGCCTCCTCGCTCGTCGTGGCGGCTTGGGGAGGCCGCCGACGAGGCCCGCCTCCTCGCGCGTCGTGGCGGCTTTGGGAGGTCGCCGGCGAGGCCAGCCACCTCGCGCGTCGTGGCGGCGTGGGGAGGCCGCCGGCGAGGCCCGCCACCTCGCGCGTCGTGGCGGCGTGGGGAGGCCGCCGGCGAGGCCCGCCACCTCTCGTATCGTGGCGGCGTAGGCAGGCATGCGCTTGATGTCGCCCGTGTTGACCTCCACCATTCCCTTTTTTGCCAATTTCAATTTGCCTTGTTAACCAACTGCTATTGAATATTATAAGCTAATCACATTCCATCTTGTCCCTTAAATTCTTGGAACCAAACAAAACAAGGGATCACTTCAATTGGAATCATCCCATTGATGACCCACAAGTATAGGGGATCGCAACAGTCTTCGAGGGAAGTATTACCCAATTTATTGATTCGACACAAGGGGAGACAAAGAATACTTGTAAGCCTTAACACGAGTTGTCAATTCAGCTGCACACAAACAGACTTGCTCGCAAGAGTTTATCAGTAGTAACAGTTTTATAGCAGTAGGAATAGTAAAATAACGGCAGCGGTGAAATAAAGACAGCGTAGTGATTATAGTAGACAGCAGGATTAACATACTGTAGGCACAGGGACGGATTAACGGCGTTGCATGGATGAGAGAAACTCATATAACAATCAAAGCAGGGCATTTGCAGATAATAATAAACGGTATCAAGTACTAATTAATCAATAGGCATGTGTTCCATATATAGTCGTACGTGCTCGCAATGAGAAACTTGCACAACATCTTTTGTCCTACCAGCCGGTGGCAGCCGGGCCTCTAGGGTAACTACTGGAAATTAAGGTATTCCTTTTAATAGAGTACCGGAGCAAAGCATTAACACTCCGTGAACACATGTGATCCTCACATCACTACCATTCCCTCCGTTGTCCCGATTTCTGTCACTTCGGGGCCATTGGTTCCGGACAGCGACATGTGTATACAACTTGGAGGTAAGATCATAAACAACGAATATCTTCATGAATCAATAACATGTTCAGATCTGAGATCATAGCACTCGGGGCCTAGTGACAAGCATTAAGCATAACAAGTTGCAACAATATCATAAAAGTGACATCTACGGATACTAGGCACTATGCCCTAACAATCTTATGACTATTACATGACCAATCTCATCAATCCCTACCATCCCCTTCACCTACAGCGGGGGAATTACTCACACATGGATGGGGGAAACATGGCTGGTTGATGGAGCGTTGGCGGTGATGGCGGCGATGATCTCCTCCAATTCCCCGTCCCGGTGCCGAACGGAGACTTCCGCTCCGAGACGGAGTTTCGCGATGTGGCGGCTCTCTGGAGGGTTTCTGGCGACTTCGACTTCTCCCGTGCGTTTTAGGTCGAGGGCGATAAGTAGTCCGAAGGAGGCGTCGGGGGGGCCGAGGGGGCCACACTAGGGCCGCGCGGGCCCCTCTGGGCCGCGCCGGCCTAGTGTGTGGGGCCCTCGTGCCCCACACTTGCCCTGCTCCGTGAATATTGGGAAAATAGGGCCTTATGTATAAATTCCGAGGTTTTCTGAAAGTTGGATTTCTGCACAAAAGCGAGACACCAGAGCAATTCTGCGAAAACAGCGTTAGTCCGTGTTAGTTGTATCCAAAATACACAAATTAGAGGCAAAACAATAGCAAAGGTGTTCGGGAAAGTAGATACGTTTTGGACGTATCAACTCCCCCAAGCTTAGCTTATTGCTTGTCCTCAAGCAATTCAGTTAACAACTGAGCGATAAAAGAACTTTCACGAACACATTTGCTCATATGATGTATATATTCTCATGCTATGGCTAATACTTAAGCAGTTCATAATGAGATACATGCAAATAAGATCATCCAACAGCTATGTCAATCATGGAGAGGTACCAACAATTAATAATAAGCATCATGAATCATGTATATAAGCAGGATTGCAATGTTCATAAGAGAATATGATAAAGTGGTATCTCGCTTGCCCGTATTTGATCGGCAAAACATAAATGCCGAGGCACCTCTGGAGTTCATAGAAAGACTAGAAGTAGTGATTGTCAAAGATAAAAGCGTCAAAGTTATACCACAATCAATCATATTTTGAGACAAGCATATTATACTAAGAATGACAGTTGTGCTCTCAAGATAGTGCTCAAAGAAAGAATGGAGACACAACATAAAAGTAAAAGATTGACCCTTCGCAGAGAGAAGCAGGGATTAACATGCGCTAGAGCTTTTCATTTTTAAAACAGGAGTAAAATTATTTTGAGAAGTGCTTGTTGTTGTCAACGAATGGTAATGGGTACACTAACTACCTCATCAACCGGACTCCCAAGAGCGGCTCCCATGAATTATTTGTATGTTTATGTGGCACTCCTTCCAACCTTTCTTACACAAACCATGGCTAACCGAATCCTCGGGTGCCTGCCAACAATCACATACCATGAAGGAGTGCCTTTTTATTTAAGTTTTATTATGATGATGACACTCCCCCCAACCTTTGCTTACACAAGCCATGGCTAACCGAATCCTTCGGGTGCCGTTCAACAATCACAAACCATGGAGGAGTGTCTATTTAAGTTAATTAATTTGGAACTGGGAATCCCATTGCCAGCTCTTTTTGCAAAATTATTGGATAAGCGGATGTGCCACTAGTCCATATGAGAGTCCGTCAAAAGTAAATGACAAGGTTGAAAGCTAAACACCACATACTTCCTCATGATCTATGAAACATTAACACAAATTGAGAAGCATTTTGAAAGTTTTAAAGGTAGCGCATGAGAATTTACTTGGAATGGTTTGAAATGCCATGCATAGGTATTTATGGTGGACACTTTGGAGCAACTTGGTTTTCAGGTGTTTGGAACAGCGGCGTTCCCGCTAAGTACAAGTGAAGGCTAGCAAAAGACTAGGAGCGACAAATCAAGAGAGCAGTAACTGTCATAATCATGCTTGCGGCAAAATAAATTAACGGAGGCATAAAGTGATAAAGAACTCTGAAGCAATATAAATCATGAGGCTTAATTGACTTTTTGTTCGGTCATATGCATGCGTGAGCATGTGCCAAGTCGATATAAATGAATTATTCAGAGGAGGATACCACAATGCCATACTTACTTATGAATAAAACAATGCAAGCGAACATCCATGACATGCTACTCATATTAATAAATTGGAGCTAAACATGAGAGATCATGAACTACTAGACTTTCTCAAATAACATATACCTCACATGAACCAACTAAGCATGCTCACATGGATGAGTATATGTACAAAAATGAAAACAAATAGAGTTCATACCCTCTCACCACAATCCAATTGTTGTAGATCGTCATTATTGCCTTTCACTTGTGTAGCTTGGATAATATGAAATGAAAACCACGCTCCAGCCACCGAAGACCATTGAACTCATGATGAACTTTACAAACCAAAGAAGAACAGCAAATATTTTTGGTGTTTTGAATTGGAAACAAGATCAAAGAAACAAGCAAACAAAGCAAAATCTTTTTGGGTTTTCTCATGGCAAAGATAGTAAATAAAGTAAACTAAGAGCAAAGAACCAAATAAACAAATGGTGAAGAGAAACAACAGAAATATTTTTGGTCTTTTTGTGTTTTAGGAAAGAAACAAAGTGAAAACAAGAGAATGCAAACTAACAGAAACACAAAAGCGGGATGACAGAAATCTGCCAAATCTTGACAGCAGTACAGAAATCAAAATTAACAAAAATCTTCCATTGCTCATCTCAAAAAGTGTTCAACTAATGAAAGTTAGATAATAACCTGGGCACGTGCTCAAAATTGGCAACTCAAATAACGTTCTGTGCGTACGATTTTTTTTGGTAACAGCCCAAAATCTGTTTTTGGACAGCACTTCCCCAAATATCATCTCCCTCTCATTAGAAAACCACTCTAAGAAACTAAACAAGTATGTACAAGTATCCATCAACCATAATATGCAAAGAATGAGTGATGCCGGTATACCTCCCCCCAAGCTTAGTCTTTTGGCCTAAGTGGAGTTCATTCCCAACGAGGGTCGGAGTTCCACGCCGGTGGATCATACATGGAGTGATAATAGGGCCCCTGCGCAGAAGAATGTCGTGGAGGTTCCACATGACCATAATGTTGATATGAGGAGCTCGCTGCATCGGATGAAGAGTCGGGGTGCTCCTCGGCCTCCTCCATGCCTTCCCTTGCACGATGGCTTTCCCTTTCTATGTATGCGTTTAGCTCATTTTCTGTGATCGACCACCCTTTCCTGGCATCAAGGTTAAGCAGAGCAGGTGCAGGCAATCGTACTAATTTTTCAATTTTCTTAGTTATTCTCCAATTTTTCTTATACAAAGTTATCCTATAATACAGGTTGTTCAAATTAGATGCATCTGAAATAAACTCATGTTTAATCATGGAAACAACATCAAGCTTCTCTATAGAAAGCGGAATATCTAAATGGTGAGGTCCTACACCATGCATAGCTAATAAGCGAGAGGCGATAAGACCTCCACAAATTCCTCCTTTCTCACGGTTAGTAGCAAGTCTACAAGCTATTAAAGCACCCAAATTATAGGTCCTATCCTGTTGCAAAGCGGCAGCTAAGAAAGCCATATCTTGAACAGACAACTTACTCGCATACCTTCTAGCAAGAACGCACTTTGTAACGAAATAAGCGAAGTAGCGGATAGATGGTTGTTGAATGCTACTAATCTTACCACCATCATCGGAGAAGCTCCTCCCATTACAAATCATGGTATAAAGATTCGAGAGCTCCTGCGGCGTTCCCCTGACCTTCTCGCAGGATCCCCACCGCGGCACTCTAATTGCTGCACAAAAATCACTGAAAGGCAAGTTGATAGTTTTGTTATAAATTTTGTACCGGACCATGGGGTTAGTTTGAGACCGATGAAATTCGAAATCCTGCAACCGACACCGTTAGTTTAGCATATTGGTGAGGTTCACCAATAGTAAAACCTTCCAACCCTGCATTGGAAATCAGTGTTTGAACATCTTGCAGGATTCCTGCATTCCGCATAAAATCCGTGCATGGGTAATAAGAGGGGTATACTCCCTCTTCGCGGTGAACTCTCATGACTTGCTGCACCTCCAATTCTTGTTGGTTTAGTTGGTGCCCACTTCCTTCCATTTTCTGAAATTTTCAACAACCATTATAAAATTTGATTTCAAGGTATATAATTGAGGGGAACTACTATAGGAACTTGCTAGAGTACTAAACATGCATCAAAACTAGTTTCTACCACTTAGAACAAGCATGCAAGCTCACTAAACATGTTATCTACAGCAGCAAAATATTCAAGATATACTCAACCAAACAAAATTCTAATTGGACAATCAAAGGAGTCACATACCAAGGAGCAAATGTGCCAAATTTCAGACAGAAATCTGGGCTGAGCAAGGAGATCGAGAAATCGCGAGTTCTTGAGCGAAACGCGAGTGAGAACGTGGTGCGAGTTTTTCGGGAGAGAGAAGAGAGTGGGAGGAAGAGATGCTGAAGTGGAGCAAAGGGGCCCACACACCAGGGTGGCGCGCTCCCCTTGCTGGCGCCGGCACATGGGGTGCCACCCTGGGGTGCCCCACTGTCACCAGTGCCTCTTGAAAAATAGGACTACCATATAATTTTGTAATTTTTAGAGAACTTGAAAAATGCACATTTCGGGTGTTAAATTAATTATTCTTAACGGGAAAATGATTTCCAAAATCTTAAACAACTAAAGCATATTGCAAAACAAAAAGTGCTACAGCAAGTAAAATAAGTGGAGGGAGAAAAAAAGAAAGAAATGTTGTTTAGCTCTCTTATGCATTAAAATATACTTGTTAACAAGGTTGATCAAGTCTTGCTACCAAATAAATTTTATATGACATAAGAAGAAATAAACCTCAAATCAATCATGTTACCTTATATTGAATTGATATGGATCCAATCACAAGAGTTTGATATTCTTCTTTAGGCTCATATATAGGACAATCAATGGATCCCACTTTGATAGTTTTCACATTAAAAATTGTATTAACTCCATATACTTTATCAATCCTCTTGGGAAAATAGACAATATGTTCCTGATCATCAACATTGAAAGTAACCATGCCTTTATTGCAATCAATAACAGCCCCTGAGTATTAAGAAAGGGTCTTCCAAGAATAATGGACATATTATCATCTTGAGGCATTTCCAACACAACAAAATCAGTTAATATCAAGCACTGTTGAGTAACTTGAACAGGAACATTTTCCATACACCAACAGGAATAGCGGTAGATTTATCAGCCATTTGCAAAGATATATCAGTTGGTATTAACTTATCTAAATCAAGTCTCTTATAAAGAGAAAAAGCATTACACTCACTGCTCCCAAATCACATAGAGCAGTTCTAACATAATTATTAATGGAACAAGGAATAGTCGGTATACCTGGGTCTCCAAGCTTCTTTGGAATCTTACCACTGAAGGAGTAATTAGCGAGCATAGTGAAAATCTCCTCATTGGGAATTTTCCTTTTGTTAGAACAATATATTTCATATACTTTGAATAAGGAGGCAATTTAATAGCATCAGTCAAGGGGATTTGCAAAAATAAGGGTTTCATCCAATCACAAAATTTATTATAATGTTCCTCCTCCTTTGATTTTAGTTTCTTAGCAGGAAAAGGCATTTGCTTTTGAACCCAAGGTTCTCTTTCATTACCATGTTTCTCAACAATAAAATCTTCTTTAGTGTACTTTTTATTTTTAGCATGCTTTTCAGGTTCTTTTTCAACCTCTTCTTTGTCAGGAGTATCATCCTTATCATTATCTTTATCATGTTCATTACCACTTTCAGTTTCAGCATCCGAAATAGAAATACTATTAGGATCATTAACAGGTTCAGAGGATTCTACAACATTCTTATGTTTCTTTTTCTTTTTCTTAGATGGAGCACTAGTTTTAGTTAGTTGAGAATCTTGTTCAACTCTTTTGGGATGCCCTTCAGGATATAGAGGATCCTGGGTAGAAACACCACCTCTAGTTGTTACTTCATAAGCATGTTTTTCTTTAGAATTATTTCCCAACAAGTCATTTTGCACTTTAGTGAGTTGATCAATTTGAGTTTGAACCATATGAAAATGTTTAACAAGTATCTTAACATCATTGGAGGTTCTCTCCACAATATCATGCAATTCACTAATAGCTAGAAATTTTCCATTAAATGATTCTCTACTCTCATATTAAAGTTTTCTTGCTTAACAATATAATTATCAAACTCATCTAAGCATTGAGCAGGAGGTTTTGAATACGGAATATCTTCCCTAGTAAAGCGTTGAAGAGAGTGTACCTCAATCATGGATGAAGGGGGAGTTATCTCACATAAATCTTCTATAGGAGGTAAATTCTTCACATCTTCGGGTTTAATACCCTTCTCTTTAAGAGACTTCTTGGCTTCCCTCATATCTTCATCATTTAATTTAATCATACCCCTCTTCTTCACTATCGGTGTCGGGGTTGGTTCAGGTGTAGACCAATCATCATGATTCCGACCTATTTTAGCCAATAATTCTTCAGCGTCGTCTGGAGTTCTTTTCCTGAAAACACAACCAGCACAACTATCCAGGTATGCCCTAGACTCAATGGTTAGTCCATTATAAAATATATCAAGTAAATCATGCTTTTCCAAATCATGGTCAGGCCGAGCTCTAATAAGAGAACAAAATCTCGCCCAAGCCTCAGCAATTTCTCTCCATCTTCCTGGTCAAAATTATAAATTCTCTGCAAAGCAATATGTTGAGCACTAGCAGGAAAGTATTTCGGAAGAAAACATCAAGCAATTCTTTTGGACTTTTAATAGAACCAGGAGGCAAATTATTATACCAAGTTTTAGCATCATCCTTTAATGAGAAAGGAAAAATTTTAGCGACAAAATAAGTACGCATCTTAACATCATCAGAAAACAAGCCACTAAGAGTAGATAACTCAATCATGTGTTCAACAACACTTTCTTTTTCAGTACCACAAAAGGGTGTTTTCTCAACAATAGCTATATGAGATAGATCAAGAGAAAAATCATAATCTTTATCCTTAATGTTTATAGGAGATGTGGCAAATTTGGGATCAGGAGACAGTTTATATCTAACAGCATGTTCTGCAAGCAACTTTTTAATTTTTCTTGCATCAGTAGTAGCATTGCATTTTTCAATAAAATCATCATCAAGCTCTACATAATCTTCATCAAGATCATCACTAGAATATTCAACGGACTCAGGTGAATTAACAGGCAGCATTTTCATTAGGAGTTTCAGTATTTTCAATTTGCCTAGACCTAGCAATTGTAGCATCTAGAAAAGATCCTAACGAACCATCATTATCAAGCACAGCAGAAGCATCATCACAATTATGAGAGGAATTTTCAGATTAGAAGTACCAACATTTGAAGCTTGTGGTGGTGAAACAAGTTTACTTATCACGGATGGTGAATCAAGAGCACGGAGGTACTAAGAGTTGTACCTTTTCTTGTAGTGGATGGTAATATGGCGATCTTAGTATCGCGAGGTTTACCCATAATGGAGAATTGCAGCGAACAATATCAATCCAAGTGAACTTCCAAATAAAGCTATGCTCCCGGCAACGGCGCCAGAAAAATAGTCTTGATGACCCACAAGTATAGGGGATCGCAACGGTCTTGAGGGAAGTATTACCCAATTTATTGATTCGACACAAGGGGAGACAAAGAATACTTGTAAGCCTTAGCAATGGAGTTGTCAATTCCAGTTGCACACCAGAAACAGAACTTGCTCGCAGTTTATCGGTAATGAGTTTTATAGGTAGAATAGTAAAAACAACGGTGAAATAAAGACAGCATTAGTGATTATAGTAGACAGCAGGATTAAAATATTGTAGGCACAAGGACGGATTAACGGGCGTTGCATGGATCAGAAACTCATATAACAATCAAAGCAGAGGCATTTGCGAGATAATAATAACGGTATCCAAGTACTAATTAATCAATAGGCATGTGTTCCATATATAGTCGTACGTGCTCGCAATGAGAAACTTGCACAACATCTTTTGTCCTACCAGCCGGTGGCAGCCGGGCCTACTGGAAATTAAGGTACTCCTTTTAATAGAGTACCGGAGCAAAGCATTAACACTCCGTGAACACATGTGATCCTCACATCGCTACCATTCCCTCCGGTTGTCCGATTTCTGTCACTTCGGGGCCATTGGTTCCGGACAGCGACATGTGTATACAACTTGCAGGTAAGATCATAAACAACGAATATCTTCATGAATCAATAACATGTTCAGATCTGAGATCATGGCACTCGGGCCTAGTGACAAGCATTAAGCATAACAAGTTGCAACAATATCATAAAAGTGACATCTACGGATACTAGGCACTATGCCCTAACAATCTTATGACTATTACATGACCAATCTCATCCAATCCCTACCATCCCCTTCAGCCTACAGCGGGGGAATTACTCACACATGGATGGGGAAACATGGCTGGTTGATGGAGAGGCGTTGGCGGTGATGGCGGCGATGATCTCCTCCAATTCCCGTCCCGGCGGAGTGCCAGAACGGAGACTTCGGCTCCCGAGACGGAGTTTCGCGATGTGGCGGCTCTGCTGGAGGGTTTCTGGCGACTTCGACTTCTCCCCGTGCGTTTTTAGGTCGAGGCGATAAGTAGTCGAAGGAGGGCGTCGGGGGGCCAGCCGAGGGCCACACTAGACGCGTGGGCCCCTCACGGGCGCGCCGGCCTAGTGTGTGGGCCTCGATCCACCCTTGCTGGCTCCGTGAATGCAGGAAAATAGGGCCTTCAGATAAATTACGAGGTTTTCTGAAAGTTGGATTTCTGCACAAAAACGAGACACAGAGCTTCTGAAAACAGCGTTAGTCCGTGTTAGTTGTATCAAAAATACACAAATTAGAGAGGCAAAACAATAGCAAAGGTGTTCGGAAAAGTAGATACGTTTTGGACGTATCACCCATCCACCAAATCTGATCCATCCCATCCCATACATGTTTGTCCATCAACCAAACGGACCCTAACTGGTATGGCCGGAGTTGGGTAAGGGCATCTACTAGAATCGGTTTTAGCTTGAGCTTCCACACGGTGCCCGGATCGAGCATTTGAAAACGCCGTTTCTTGTCGGGGCTTCGTCTAGCTCTTGACTTCACTTCTTCACTTGTTTTTCCTTCTTAAATGGTGGTCTACCATGTCTTCCCATTGCGTCTGCCCTCTTACCTCTTCTTCTTCAGTTTCATTGGCCTTCCTCCACGCCATGGCGGTCCCAACTTCATCAAAAGTGACAACCTCTTCGAAGAACTCAGCAAGCAAGGACCAACTTTACTTGAGTGTCAAAAGTGTGGAACGGTTTCTGGTCAAGGACCTTGAACCTGTTCTTCAATGCAACAAAGGCCCTCTCAATGGTGACTCTAAGGCTTGAGTGTCTCAGATTGAACAACTCTTTCGCATTCTGAGGTCGATTACTGAGAGTGGACACGTTGAGGTGGCACCTTGTTTTCCTGAAGGGAGGTAGAATACCATGTCGGCATGCATATCCAGCATCTCCAAGGGTAGAACTTACCCTCAGCGGTTCGCAACCGATCAGGCCTGGTCAGGCCCCATGGAGACATGATGCTGTCTGAGCTGAACCACTTCACCTGGCAAGCACGTATGTGAACCACATGTCGAAATCCACAGCTGCTAGCACGTTCTGGCTGGTGTAGTGCTTCCTCCCGTGGAATGTTGTAGACATTGATCTCGGTACCTTTGCAGTTACATGAGTACCATCAATAGCCCCAATGCAATCCTGTCAAAAAATTAGCACACAGTCATGTTTCTGACAGTACCACACATCTGATAAGTAGAACGAACATGATTTTGTACTCACCCTGAAATACGGGAACCACCTGTAGTTGTTCTTGATCTTGGGTGGTGTGTTCGTTGATGTTGATCATTTCACCTCTCAGCTCCCCAATTGCGTACAACACCTGCTGGAAGTACTGAGAGATAGTCTCCGTGGATCGCCTGAATGTGCTATGGATGACTCTGAACCTCTGGTTATGACCCACGACATGAAGAAACATTGCGAATTGTTCTTCGACAGAGGTGTGGATGCTATCAACCAGCAGTCCTCTAGACCTGAATGTTTTCACAAGTGCAAAGAAAGGGGCTCTTCTCATGAGAAACATCTAGATAGCCTCTACATCGTTGGAGTTGTAGATGTAGTTTAGGTTGGCAATCCTCTCCTGATCTCGTTGTAACATAGGACCGTAACTGACACGAGGAAAAGCAGCATGCCTAACTGCTCTCTTGTGCACCATCAGGATCCAGGCTTGTATGCAAATGATGAGTGTTGCGGCGTGATGCACAAGCTAGAGCTGGTCGGTCTACTCAAACAAGATCTATGCATTACGAACGGTCTTATCGAACCCAACTAGTTCTACCAACATGAATCTAACACTACAGTAGAGCAGAGGAGTTTCCCCTTACCTCCGTCATGGCAGACGATGGAGACGGCCGGAAGTCAGTTGTGCGCGAGGCTCCGCCGCGGCCAGAACGACGACCCTTCTGCGGGCCCCGGAGACAGAGGATGCGCTCTACCAGATCTGGGTCGCCGCCGCCGGTGCGAAATTTGGGGGAAGGGAAAATTTGGGAGGGGGCTAATGGAGAGGGTAACCGAAGAGGGAGGTTACCCCTACCTTTGCCGCGCAACGCCGCTGGGATTTCGGCTTCTCCCGCCATGCCGAGGCGGAGCGCCCCGCGCCCGATTTCTTCTCCCCGGGCTGTCCACAGGGAAAATGTCAAAATTTGGGTTCCTCACAGGCTTGTCCCGGAGGTGCTTTAAGAACCGTGCGGTGCGACAACACGGAGGAGCACAGGAAACCAAGCAGCCCAAAAACTACAGGACACATGCGAGCCAAAGAAGGTCACCTAAGCTACCAAACGCACCCTTACAACATCTCTTTGTCGTGAGTTAAATTATTTGCTATCCATTGTCACGGCAACAACGCCATATTGAGAACATGGGGGTACCCCTTCTAGTCGCCTCTTAAGTAGGTTTTCTTAAATTTACGCGATAATTCAAATTTTATTTATATTTTGTTATATTTAATAAAAACATGTAAAAATTTTATTCTAGTTGCTCATTGGTAGAACAAGTCGTAGTCCAAACTCCGCCTTTCCATCCTTGATGCCGGTTGGGTCTGACACTTGTGCCTCGCCTACGTTGTTGTTGTCTACGAGGTCGATGTAGCTGTTGTGGTCGAGCGCTGACCTCGCTTGAGCCGACGGATAACGGCAGCGCTATCCCGCCCAGGTGGTTTATGGAAGCTGTTGTAGAGCTGGCTACCTGGTTTACCAATGATTTTTATTGGCTCACATGTTGCCACGTTGGCAGCGGCTTGTGTTCGAGGCGCTCACGCAGCCCCGTGGAGCCAGGTTAGATTTGGGGAAGACGTGGTTGGACATGTTTCTACTGTCTTCCTCAATAGCCCTAAACCCCTTTTGTTAGGGCTATTGGACCGCATCAAATATCTCTTAGTTTAGCCTTACTAGCCGTGTGTATGGTCTAGTAGCACATGTTACATGTTTCTTGTCAAAATTTTCAACGCTAAGGGCATTTTCAACGGGTCCGAAAGTGCCTGAATTAGTTCACATGTTGTGGCCCGTGAATGCCCATGATCTGTGTCAGCAGTGTACCCAATGGTAGTCAATACAAAAAAAAGAAGGATGCAAAAAAATTAAACATAATTTACATATGCTGGAGATCATGCTCGGCCTCAAACCACCTGCCCCACGAGACGTGAGTCATCGCCTATGTGAGATCCTGCCGACGGATCTCGGGGCAGGAAGGCCATGCGCCGCAATATCTCCCAGCAACGTGACGTGCTGGCTCGTGCGTGTGGATCGTCGAAAAAGGCATCCCCTGGTTCAGACGCCATAGTGGGGCAGTGTCGTCCCGGCCAGGGCAGCGGTACACCCGCCTTGCCGAACCACCGCGCCACCTCCACCTCGACGAAAGGACGCACCGATCAGCGCGACATTTGGGTGGTCGCGGTGCCTGCCGTGGCGTGGAGCACCTTCGGACGAAACGGGTACTGCCGCAGCCCCAAGCGAGCCGCCCGCCCCTCCCCAGGCAGAACCACATGTTGTTCATCGCATAGCTGAGGTTTGCTTGAGTCTGGGTTCCATGCACGTTGGACATGGCAGCACTTGGCTATTTTTGGTCTCTATTACAATTTTTGTTGATGTACATTTGTGCAGGACCCAAATATTTTCTTGGCCGGTAGGTAAGGAGCGCTGGGGATTTCCGTTTTGGAAACGAACAAACTTTTTACGTACATGTAGCACGCACGGATCCGTAGAGTCGTAGGATTTGCGAAGATCTTGCAGTACCGGTGGCGCGGCCGGCCGGGAAAAATGGTCGATTCCGTTCCGCCGTGGCGGCTCCTCCGCTCTCCCGTGCCGCGCGTGAGGACCGAGTATGACACAGGCCGTCACAAATCCGTCCTCTCCTGTGTCCAGTGTCCTGTCGTGTCTGGCGTACTCCAGACCGGCACGCCTGCCGCTGTTTCTGACGTGAGAAACGATTCCCTGTCGGGGCTCTACGTACGCGCACGTCCGGCTGCTAGGAGAGGAACTACCGTGGACACCGGCGAGGTTGCCCTACCAATTCACGAACCAGAACCGGCAGGCAGGCACAGCAACAGTGCAAGACAAACGTGTATACCGGGCCACCACGGAATAGAAGCGCTGGTCTAGCCCGTGTGGCAGCAGAATGATTTACAGCAGTGCTCTTGCTGGGTTTGCAGCCAGTAGATGTCCCCCTCCACCCTCAGAAAAAGGTTACTGCCAGTAACATACTGGGCTTTCAATGTCCACGCATGGCTCCGTCTAATTTCCCCCTCATCGGCCGTGATTTTTCTCCCTTGCATCGCATGCACGCACACAGGGAGAGGAGAGGCAAAGGCATGGGCGTGACTGTGGTGGAGTTGATGAGCAAGGCATTCAATTCCCTGCTGCCAAGACCGGGCAGGGGTTTAGGGTTTGGAAACCAAGGGCTTTTGTCACATGGACTTGTCCCTCCTCTCGTCTCATCTCCCTCTCCTGGTAGGATGGTCATGCGATCCTGCACTGCTACCAGTGTTTGTTTGGTGTGTGTGGTCTAGCTAGTTGCGGACGCCATTTGGCCATCTGGGGCGCGGTGCAGTGCGCACTGGTGAATCGCTTGGTACAGTGTCGTATTGCAGTTGACAATGGTGCGGGGCAGGGACTTCGTCGGCGCAAGTAGGCAGACACCCCACAGCTAGCATGCATGATTGACAGAATACGTGTGTCGCGTCATGTAACTACTGGTGGTAGTAGTACTAGTAGTATTTTTTGGAAAGAAAGCAGGAACGTGGTATTTTTACAGGAAAATTAATCTTGTCGTGATAATAATTCTCCCTCCGTCCCTGTTTGGATTTCCCCGTATTCCAAAATCGTTAATTTATTAATATAATATAATATTTATGCTATAAAAATTATAAAAGTAGAACATCTAAGCTTTCTAATGATATATATTTTGTTGTATATATTTTGTGTTACATTAGTTAAATTTGCGATTTAGAGATACACGTATGTCATATAGTAAGCATTAAAGTTGATAAACAATGTTTGGACATATTCTGTCAACACCCGGATTTATAAATTATGAAGTGAAGTGAAAAATGCATTGGGAAGATGCATCTCTCCTCTTTAATTATTTCACCTCCAATGAGCTAAGTGCTTGTAGAAAACAAGGAGAACATGTGCTTAATATTATTGGGTTTGATTTCCGTGCGATAAGAGAGAAGCAATTAAAGTGCATTGAAAAGATAGGAGTACACTCTTTTGTGGACAAAGTTTAGAGCTAGATGTTCACTTATTTGAGAACGGAGAGAGTATGTCGACGCTTTTCTCGTTGGTCCGCCGATCCGATGGGTCGTGGTGCTCTGGTTCCTTGGTTTATGTTTTGTTTTAGGAACACATTGCTCCTTATGTGTTGGGCTAAGTTTAGATTGATTGGTTGGCCACAGCGTTCTAGGTAGTTTTAAAGCAGCCAAAACCGTAGTTCGCGAGGCACACTCGATTTGGGTGTTGTCGTGCGTCCGGTCGCCGGTGCCGGCGGCGCGCAAAAATGAGTCTAATATAGTGCATCTTAAGCCTCCTCCGATTTACATAACAGTGCTTCGATTCGAGGCAGGCTTTATATGAAAAGATGCGTCTCGATGTCGGTCAGTATCGTCGAGTTTTAAATGTCAGTTTCGTTTTCCCTTGGCTTTTTGGTGAATTTTTCTCAAATTCGTGGGACTCGGTCCGATCGTTTGAAATTTCTTTAGAGGAGTATGTTCATCTTGTTGTTTTACACAACTTTCGTGTTAAATGATTTCTCGTTTTAACATTGGTAGATTAGTACTTCTTGGTCTCCCTAATAGAATATACGGAATGGTAGATCTACTCGTATATAGATCGCAAAACCAAAAAAATTGAACAAAAAGTTGTGTGAAATGGTGTGGTGAAACTGCACTCGAAGGAAATTCCAAATGATAAGTCTATGTCACACGAATTTAGAAAAGTGTCCCAAATAAACATCAAAGGAAACATGAAACAGTACGTTAAACAGTCGGCGGGAAACTATTAACCGCACGGGAATGGAATCACAAAAATCAAGACGCATCTCTTTCATGTATATTTTATTTTAAATCAAATCATGGTTGTGTAGATTAGAGTGGATAAAGATGAACTAGTTTGAAACCTCATGCTATATATACATGCAACCAATCCTCGTGCCTTTTTCTTGACATGATGCGCAAATGGACTTGTTGGCATCCAACCGTACTGCATAAAAATACCCAAGCCAAATTTCCATTCATCTAATATATATAGCGGAGCTAAATTGCACAGTTCAGGAGAAATCCCTGCGAGCAACAAAACTAACCTTCGTTTATTTTGCCGAGTGGGAGGTAACATCGCCACTGAGAACTTGGAGAGATGCTATACGTGTTAAGCCCAAACAGAATAATTACACTAGGACATACAACTACTGCTACTACCACTCAGAACTCACTAGACTGTTAACCTAAACAAGTTTAATAATACGGTCAGCGGTAGGAAAAACTTCAATTAGGCCAAGCCTACATGTAGCCTTTATTTGCAAACACTTTCGAAATTTGTATTTTTTGAAGTTTCAAAAACTTCAAATCAAAATTATATAGATAACTAATGATGCATAGTGTAATGGTGTAAATCTCAATATAAACTACTTCATATTTTATGCTACAAAAAGAATACTGACAAATTTTATAACCCAACACCCTCACGAGAATTTTGTCAGATTTTGTATTTCAAACAGTTAAGTATTAAATAGTGCATATTTCAAGACTATAAATTTGTCAGATTTTATCAATTTCATGTAGCCTAGAATATAAATTAGTTTGCATTGAGATTTTACACCATTGTGCCATACATCATTTGGTGCCTCTAGAATTTTGTTTCAACTTTTTTAAAATTTTAAAATACAAACTTTGGCTTGTTTGAAAATAAAACTACATGTGGCACAAACCTCAAGCGCTACACTAGCCAACTGCTAGCTATAAATCATCTCTAGCTCATCTATAGTCAGCGCTATAGCTAACATGTACTAGTATAGTAGTTAGCTCTAAAAATACTATATGATGACCCTACATTGTACTTGCTCTAACAATAGCATCCCTAGATCCGAAACGACATACGTTGCGTCGTCTGCTACTACTAAGCTTGTTGTTGAGCTCCCCACCATCAACTCAAGCTCTGCATACCACCACCGGTAGAGGGCAAATGAAGGATCTGGAAAGGAAGCAAGCCTATGGGATTCTAGATTCACCGGAATTTGGAGCTCACCGTTATACGGCTAGCGCGTTTACATTTCTTCCCTCCAGATATCCTATCCTACGGCCGGTATCGGATCCGGTGCTCTATTTTCGTGTTTTCCTTGACGTTGTGAGATGTTTGCAGTTTTAGAGAATCACAGTTGGGTTCTTAAAACGGTGTCGGACAACCTGTTTTAGGGCATGCCGATGTTTCTTGCTGTTTTGGGGAATGCACCTGTCCGTTTCCTAATGTTGAAAATTTTAAAATTTTAAATTAATTATAATTTATCGAAATTAGGCGATATCATTCAAACATCGTTATATCTTATAAATTTGAATGAAATTCAGCAAATTCGCCGATATCTGGCCACATGCGGCGAGAAGTATGAAGTTAGTGGCAGCGTGCCCTACTGAGCACACGACTGATATCCATTGCCCGTACCTAACCAACGCATTATCATCTACTTTTCGTGAGTGCGCACGATGCATCAATGGCTTCACTGTATAAGGCAGTAAACACAGTGTAAGCACAAAATTTAAGGTGTTACATATATGCATGTACCCTGTCACACTCTCAAAACATAAAATTTTGCGAAGATTTTCGTTTATTGATCGTGGAAACTCATATGGCAGAGCTTCTCATACCCGATTCAACACTAGAGCATGCAGCCGATCCTGGATACATAACTATATAAAGTGTGCAGTGAGGGATCTTTATTGGTAGCCAGTCTTTCACTTCTGCCTCTCCACTCCCATGCCTTTCTTGGTCGGACCAACCCAACCGGCGATTTCCGACAAGTCTTTCTGCTTAGAGCAAGAAGCGGAACCAAAATAAAGCTTTCTTTATTTTCATTTATGGATAACCAATCCATTTTCCAATAAGATCCACATAAGGGATATTAGAGCATCTCCACCGACGCCCCTGATAGCGGCCCCGATAGAGATTTCGGGGCCGGAAACGAAAATGGGCTTGTTCCGGCGCGCCCCGAATGGCGCCGACTATTTTTTGAGCCCAATAGAAACATCGGCAACCGTGCGGCCCTTGCCTGAGAGGCGCAGTAGCGCCGGTGATAACCCACAAGTATAGGAGATCATCTTCGAGGAAGTAAAACCCAAATTTATTGATTAAGAACACAAGGGGAAGCAAAAAGTACTTATAACGTAACAATGAGTTGTCAATTCAAGTACACTGGAAAAGCACACTAGTAGAGGGTGATGTGGCTTGGCCTAGGTAATATAGAACAATAGCAATAGTAACAAAGCAGCGGTAAGCGATGACACGGGAGGAGATGGCACCAGAAAATAGTTGATACTACTTCAAATGACATATAGAACGAGTATATGATGATGAAAAATGGACCGGGGTTCCCAGCTATCTACACTAGTGGTAACTCTCCAATAACAAGTGTTGGGTGAACAAATTACGGTTGGGAAATTGATAGGATTGAAATATCATTAAGACAGAACATCAAGATTATTAATCATGTAGGCATGTTTTCCATATATAGTCATACGTGCTCGCAATGAGAAACTTGCATAACATCTTTTTTCCTACCAGCCGGTGGCAGCCGGGCCTCTAGGGAAACTACTGGCAATTAAGGTACTCCTTTTAATAGAGCACCGGGGCAAAGCATTAACACTTGGTGAAAACATGTGATCCTCATATCTAAACCTTCCCCTCCGGTTATCCCAATTTCTGTCACTTCGGGGCCTCGGGTTCCGGACATAGACATGTGCAAACAATTTGTAGATACAATCTAAGCAATAATTATAGAGCTCAAATCTAAGATCATGCCACTCGGGCCCTAGTGACAAGCATTAAACACAACAAGATTGCAGCAACAATAACTTCACAAACTTTATAGATAGACTGATCATAATATAACAATTCATCGGATCCCAACAAACACAACACCGATTACATCAGATGGATCTCAATCATGTAAGGCAGCTCATGAGATCATTGTATTGAAGTACATGAGAGAGATAGTACCAACTAGCTACAGCTAGAACCCATAGTCCATGGGGGAACTACTCACGGAGCATGATGGAGGTGGTGGCGTCGATGGAGATGGCTTCCAGGGGCACTTCCCCGTCCCGGCAGGGTGCCGGAACAGAGTTCTGTCCCCCGAAACGGAGTTTCGCGATGGCGGCGGCGCCCCTGGAGTCTTTCTGGAGTTTCGTCAATTGGTGTCGAGGTTTTAGGTCGCGAGGGACTTTATAGGCGAAGAGGCGGAGTCGGAGGGGACACGGGGCCACCTCCCCATAGGCTGGCGCGGCCAGGGGGGCACCCGCGCCGCCCTATGGTGTGGGGGCCCTGGGCCTCCTCTCCGTCTCCCCTTCGGTGTTCTGGTCCGTCTCGGTGAATTAAGATGTTTGGTCTTTGTTTCGTCGAATTCCGAGAATATTGACCGAACAGCCTTTCTGGAACAAAAACAGGAACTGGCGCATCGGCATCTTGTTAATAGGTTTAGTCCGGAAAATGCATAAAATCATTATAAAGTGTAAGCAATATTGGTATTGTCATAAAACTAGCATGGAACATCGGAAATTATAGATACGTTGGAGACGTATCAAGCATCCCCAAGCTTAGTTCCTACTCGCCCTCGAGTAGGTAAACGATAAAAAGAATAATTTATGTAGTGACATGCTACTTACATAATCTTGATCATACTATTGCAAAGCATATGAGATGAATGAAGTGACTCAAGGCAACGATCTATATTTGCTAACAAATAGATAACATATAGCAAAACTTTTCATGAATAGTACTTTTAAGACAAGCATCAAAAGTCTTGCATAAGAGTTAACTCATAAAGCAATAAATTCAAAGTAAAGGCATCGAAGCAACACAAGGAAGATTTAAGTTTCAGCAATTGCTTTCAACTTTCAACATGTATATATCTCATGGATAATTGTCAACACAAAGTAATATAATAAGTGCAATAAGTAAGCATGTAAGAATCAATGCACAGTTGACACAAGTGTTTGCTTCCAAGATAGAAAGAAGTAGGTAAACTGACTCAACATAAAGTAAAAGAAAGGAGCCTAACCATGTGACGGAATTAGGGATTAAATCATGTGCTAGAGCTTTTTAAGTTTCGAAATCATATAGAGAGCATAAAAGTAAAGTTTTGAGAGGTGTTTGTTGTTGTCAACGAATGGTAGTGGGCACTCTAACTACCTTATCAACTAGACTTTCAAGAGCGGCTCCCATGAAGGACGTTATCTCTACCAGCAAGGTAGATCATCCCTCTTCTCTTTTGTTTACACATATATTTTAGTTTCATTATTGATGACACTCCTCTCAACCTTTTGCTTACACAAGCCATGGCTAACCGAATCCTCGGGTGCCTTCCAACATTCACATACCATGTGGAGGAGTGTCTATTGCAAAATTAAGTTGCTTACTGATGAATCAGGGCAAAACATGTGAAGAGAATTATTAACGAAAGTTAATTAATTGGGGCTGGGAACCCCGTTGTCAGCTCTTTTTAAAATTATTGGATAAGCGGATGAGCCACTAGTCCATTGGTGAGAGTCTGTCAGAAGTAAATGACAAGATCGAAAGATAAAACACCACATACTTCCTCATGGGCTATAAAACATTGACACAAATAAGAGATAATAGCTTTTGAATTGTTTAAAGGTAGCACATGGAGTACTTTGAAATGGCAGGAAATACCACATAGTAGGTAGATATGGTGGACACAAATGGCATAGGTTTGGCTCAAGGTTTTGGATGCACGAGAAGCATTCCCTCTCAGTACAAGGCTTTGGCTAGCAAGGTTGTTTGAAGCAAACACAAGTATAAACCGGTACAACAAAACTTACATAAGAATATATTGCAAGCATTATAAGACTCTACACTGTCTTCCTTGTTGCTCAAACACTTTTACCAGAAAATATCTAGACCTTAGAGAGACCAATCATGCAAGCCAAATTTCAACAAGCTCTACGGTAGTTCTCCACTAATAGGTTTAAACTACATGGTGCATGAGCTTAAACATGATCTATGAGAGCTCAAAACAATTGCCGAGTATCAAATTATTCAAGACAATATGAAGCATTTTCTGTTTCCAACCAAATATCAATAAGTGCAACGGTTTTCAACTCCGCCATGAACATTAAAATAAAGTTAAGAACACCGTGTTCATATGAAAAAGCGGAGCGTGTCTCTCTCCCACACAAGGATTGCTAGGATCGAATTTATTCAAACACAAACAAAAATAAAAGCACACAACGCTTCAAGTAAAGCACATATGATGTGGCATTGAATAAAAATATAGTTTCACTAGAAGTGACATGATAAGTTGTTGATGAAGAGGGGGATGCCAGCTTAGACGCGTGAGTCTTCTTGAAATATGCAGGGATGAACCAGGGGCATCCCCAAGCTTAGACTTTTCACTCTTCTTGATCATATATCATCCTCCTCTCTTGACCCTTGAAAACTTCTGCCACACCAAACTTCTCATAAACTTCATTAGGGGGTTAGTACTCAAAAAACTTTAATCCACTTTGGTCCTGTAGTGACACATTGCAAGAACTCAATAAAACATTAGCCACAGCTCTCCACGTCTTAAGCCTTACTTAAAGACCACAAGAGACAATGCAAAAAGCAGAGACAGACTCTATCAAAACAGAACAGCCGATAAAGACGAATTTTAAGAGAGTACTTTCGTTGCTCCAAATCGGGAAACTTAAAACTAATGAAAGTTGCGTACATATCTGAGGAACACACATGAAAATTGGAAGATTTTTCTGAGTTTCCTACAGAGACCTACTCAAATTCGTGACAGATAGAAATCTGTTTCTGCGCAGAAATCCAAATCTAGCATCAACCTTCTATTAGAGACTTTACTTGGCACAAAAACATGATAAGGAGAGGTTGCTAAAGTAGTAACAACTTCAAGACACAACAACAAAACAGTAGCAAAATAAATACATGGGTTATCTTCCAAAGTGCTTTCTTTATAGCCATTAAGATGAGCTCAGCAATTTTAATGATGCTCACATAAGGATGAGAGTTGAAGCAAAGAGAGTGATACGTCTCCAACGTATCTATAATTTCTGATGTTCCATGCTAGTTTTATGACAATACCTACATGTTTTGCTCGCACTTTATAATGATTTCATGCATTTTCTGGAACTAACCTATTAACAAGATGCCGAAGTGCCAGTTCCTGTTTTCTGTTTTTGGTTCCAGGAAGGCTGTTCGGGCAATATTCTCGGAATTCGACGAAACAAAGACTAAACATCATAATTCACCGAGACGGACCAGGACACCGAAGAGGTCGGAGGAGGCACAGAGACCTGAGACCATAGGCCCGGCACGGCCTGGAAGAGGGCGCGCCGCCCTATGGGGTGGGACCCCCAGGCGCCCCCTCCTGCCCCGCCTCTTCGCCTATATAAGCCTTTCGACCTAAAAACGCGATACGAATTGTGATGAAACTCCAGAAAGACTCCAGGGTGCCGCCGCCATCGCGAAACTCAATCTCGGGATCAGAAACTCTGTTCGGCCGGACGGGGAAGTGCCCCAGGAAGCCATCTCCATCGACGCCACACCTCCATCATGCTCCGTGAGTAGTTCCACCATGGACTACGGTTCTAGCTGTAGCTAGTTGGTATTCTCTACGTGTAGCTAATACAATGATCTCCTGAGCTGCCTTACATGATTGAGATCCATCGATGTAATCGGTGTTGTGTTTGTTGGGATCCGATGGATTGTTACATTATGATTAGTCTATCTATATAAGTTTGTGAAGTTATTATTGCTGTTGCAATCTTGTTGTGTTTAATGCTTGTCACTAGGGCCGAGTGGCATGATCTTAGATTTAAGCTCTATACTTATTGCTTAGATTGTATCTACAAGTTGTTTGCACATGTCTATGTCCCGGGTTAGAAGACTTGAGTGACGACACGGGATAACCGGAGGGGAAAGGCTTAGGTATAGGGATCACATGTTTCACGGTGTTAATGCTTTACTCCGGTGCTCTATTAAAAGGAGTACCTTAATTTCCAGTAGATTCCCTAGAGGCCCGGCTGCCACCGGGTGGTAGGACAAAAGATGTTGTACAAGTTTCTCATTGCGAGCACGTATGACTATATATGGAAAACGTGCCTACATGATTAATAATCTTGATGTTTTGTCTTAATGCTATTTCAATCCTATCAATTGCCCAACTGTAATTTGTTCACCCAACACTTATTATTGGAGAGTTACCACTAGTGTAGATAGCTGGGAACCCCAGTCCATCTTTCATCATCATATACTCGTTCTACATGTCATTGGAAGTAGTATCAACTATTTTTTGGTGCCATTGCTCTCATATTACTGCTACTGCTGCTGTGTTACTGTTACTACTGCTCTCATATTACTGCTGCTTTCACATCACCCCTGTTACTAGTGCTTTTCAAGGTGCATTGACAACTCAGTTGTTAAGGCTTATAAGTATTCTTTACCTCCCCCTTGTGTCGAATCAATAAATTTGGGTTTTACTTCCCTCGAAGACTGTTGCGATCCCCTATACTTGTGGGTCATCAAGACTATTTTCTGGCGCCGTTGCCGGGGGGGCATAGCTCTACTCATAAGTTCACCTGGGGAGTACACTCTACCTCTCTCTCTGTTTTTGTTTTATTTTATCTTGTTTTGCTTAGTTTACTTTTGTCTAGTTTTATTTTGCTTAGTTTACTTTTGTCTAGTTTATTTTTGTCTAGTTTTATTTTCCCTATATACCCGAAAATCCATAAAAATTTGAAAAACCTAAAAATTAAAAACTGCTATTATGGGAGAACCTACAACCTATTTGGAGCTTATAGCATTATATAATAATTATAGAGAATCAAGAACGGGAAAAGTTATGAGTGTTGTGATAGAAAAATTAAATACAATTGCTAAAATCTTGCTTAAACGCCATGATATAAACTGTTGCTCTCAACAGGATACTAAACATCTTAAATTATGTGGCTTTAGTGAGGAAGTTTTAATTAAGAACTATAATTGGAATAGCTATATTCATTATGGGTTCGAAGAGGTAGAACAATTTGTCTTATTTATGGGAGCCTCTGAGATAGAATCATTCATGTCTAAAAATTATGAAACTTGTCTTGTTGTAAGGACCTTAAAGATTATGTCTCTTCTATCCTTAATTTTTGCATAGAAAGTTACAGCGATAATCCTTATATCATTGATTATAAAAAGAGACTCATTAATGCACAAGAATGCACTCACAATCAGGAACCTGTGGAAGAAGAAATTGATGAACCCGAAAGCTCATTGGATGAAAAGAGGAGGAGAGTGATGAACAAAAGGAGGAAGAATGGATTATACCCATGCCAACCTTCTAATGAGGAGTAACTCTTTATCTCTTACACTATTTGATTGTCTTTCCATGCTTACCAAAGGAGGATGAATGTTATGTTCCTGTGGATGCTCTTGAAATATTCCCTGTGAGTAAAACTTGTGAGAATAATTATGCTACTGTTATCTATGATAATCCATGCTACTTTGATAAATCTTATGATAATGCTTTGTTTATGCCTGATGTCGAAATGCATGGTACAAAAGAGTTTTGCGTAGCAAATGTTTATGATAAATCTCTAGATGATGGTCCTATGTTACTTGATAATATTAATTGTACTACTAATGAAAATGGGATTGGAGAAGTCTTGACTTTATCTAGGAGTCCCATATCTCTTGAGATTGATCAATCATCTTGTTATATTATTGATAAAAGTGGGTTTGAAAGTTTTTATCATTATTTCTGAGCTTGATAAAAATTATGTGTTTGTGAATCATGAAAAGCATGCTTTATGTGATAGTTATATTGTTGATTTTATCCATGAAGCTACTGAAAATTATTATGAGAGAGGAAAATATGGTTGTACAAATTTGCATGGTACTAAAACACCTCTCTATATGCTGAAACTTTTGAAGTTACTCTTATTTTATCTTCTATGCTTGTCACTTTATTCTTTGAATTTATTTGTGTACAAGATTCCTATGCATAAGTGGGTGAGACTTAAATTTGTTTCATACTTGCTTTGTGATGCTCTCTTTTTGCTTCGACTCTCATCCTTATGTGAGCATCATTAAAATTGCTGAGCCCATGTTAATGGCTATAAGCACTTCTTGGGAGATAACCCATGTCTTTATTTTACTTTTGTTTTGTTGTGTCTTGGAAGTTGTTACTACGTAGCAACCTCTCCTTATCTTATTTTATTGTGTTGTGCCAAGTAAAGTCTCTATACTAAAGTTGATACTAGATTTGGATTACTGCGAAGAAACAGATTTGATGTCTGTCATGAATTTGCGTAGATCTCTCTGTAAAAAAATCAAAAAAATCTGCCAATTTACGTGTGTGATCCTCAGATATGTACGCAACTTTCATTAGTTTTAAGTTTTCTCATTTGAGCAACGGAAGTACCTCTTAAAAATTCGTCTTTACTGGCTGTTCTGTTTTGGCAGATTCTGTCTCTGTTTTTTGCATTGTCTCTTTTGGACTTTAAGTGAGGCTTTCTAGACGTGGAGAGCTGTAGATAATGTTTTATTGAGTTCTTGCAATGTGTCACTGGGACCATAAAGTGGATTAAAGTTTTTTTTTGAGTACTAACCACTCTAATGAAGTTTATGAGAAGTTTGGTGTGGCGGAAGTTTTCAAGGGTCAAAAGAGGAGGATGATATATGATCAAGAAGAGTGGAAAGTCTAAGCTTGAGGATGCCCCGATGGTTCATCCACTGCATATTTCAAGAAGACTCAAGCGTCTAGGCTTGGGGATGCCCAAGGCATTCCCTTCTTCATCAACAACTTATCAGGTTTATTCTATTGAAACTATATATTTATTCGGTCACATCTTATGTGCTTACTTGGACCGTCTGTGTGCTTTTATTTTGTTTGTGTTTGAATAAATTCGGATCTAGCAATCCTTGTGTGGTAGAGAGACACGCTCCGCTTTTCATATGAACACTGGTGTTCTTAACTTTATTTTAATGTTCATGGCGGAGTTGAAAACCGTTGCACTTATTGATATTTGGTTGGAAACAGAAAATGCTTCATATTGTCTTGAATAATTTGATACTTGGCAATTGTTTTGAGCTCTCAAGTAGATCATGTTTCTCTTGCATCATGTAGTTTAAAGCTATATTAGTGGAGAACTACCGTAGAGCTTGTTGAAATGTGGTTTGCATGATTGGTCTCTCTAAGGTCTAGATATTTTCTGGTAAAAGTGTTTGAGCAACAAGGAAGGCAGTGTAGAGTCTTATAATGCTTGCAATATGTTCTTATGTAAGTTTTGTTGTACCATTTCATACTTGTGTTTTCTTCAAACAACCTTGCTAGCCAAAGCCTTGTATCCGAGAGGGAATGCTTCTCGTGCATTCAAACACCTTGAGCCAAAACATGCCATTTGTGTCCACAATAACTACCTACTATGTGGTATTTTTCATGCCATTCAAGTAAATACTTCATATGCTACCTTTAAACAATTCAAAAACTATTATCTCTTATTTGCGTCAATGTTTTATAGCTCATGAGAGGTATGTGGTGTTTTATCTTTCGATCTTGTCATTATAACAGACTCTCACCAATGGACTAGTGGCACATCCTCTTATCCAATAATTTTGCAAAAGAGCTGGCAACGGGGTTCCCAGCCCCAATTAATTAACTTTCATTAATAATTCTCTTCACGTGTTTTGCCCTGATCTATCGGTAAGCAACTTAATTTTGCAAATAGACACTCCTCCATGGTATGTGAATGTTGGAAGGCACCCGAGGATTCGATTAGCCATGGCTTGTGTAAGCAAAAGGTTGGGAGGAGTGTCAACCATAAATAAAACTAAAATACATGTGTAAACAAAGAGAGGGGATGATCTACCTTGATGGTAGAGATAACGTCCTTCATGGGAGCCGCTCTTGAAAGTGGTTGATGAGGTAGTTAG